>OY759216.1:31823086-33182086 GCA_963662175.1 Aradus depressus | reverse complement strand
AAAATCACTGAAATTATATTTTTGGGTGTCACAACGCTTATATTCAAGTAGTATGATCCTTGAAATACACTGCGAATTTCATGCAGCTCAATCTAATTTACATACAGACAATACATACAGAAATTGAAGTGATGGTTTGTAAGGTCTTTATATTACATAAAAAGAAATTCTGACGGGAAAACAAATCATCCCGATCAAGTTAAGAGAACATTTTAATATTATTTAACTATACTGATGAATTTTAAGATAGGGCACTTTTGAATTTCTTTTTCGAATACAATCTTTATGGTATACGTAGTTAGTGACTGATGCTATATTCTCTTCAAAATTAACTATTCGAAAGAAAAAAAAGATTGTATGTTTCCATGTTTTCGAATCCTGCGGCTCGTAGCTTGTCCATACCTGTACTAGACCAATAAAAGATTTTGAAGAGGTTGCGGTTTTTGCCTATGCCACTCCATATTTTTTTTAAACTATACTGAAACTATTTATTAGGTACTCTTAAAATATACGCATTCTATTGTGATTTCAAATGATTTTATTTTTCTTCAAAGTTTTGATATTTTTCCACATTTCTTTAATAAGGGCCTCATTCCAAAATAATTAATAAAAATTATTTTTTGGTCAGGATTCACCTGATAACGGTTGAACACGAGACTTACAGTATAATTCATTCAACCTAGAATGTAGACTACATTACATCTAAAAATTTAATAGGAGGGGGGGGGGGGGGGGATTTGTTTTTTACAAACAGCAATGTGTTACAAAGAATTACAAGTGAGGAGATCAAAAATGTATGTCTTTGTGGAGTGGGGGCGTGTATGGATGGTGGAGCAGAAAACACTTTTTGTTTCCGGGCATCATGCGAAAACCGTTGAACTTATATTCATGAAACTTACAGGATATCATAAGGATGGTACAAATTATTAACTATTAATTAATTTGGACAATTTCTTATTACACTTTTGGTCCTACAGCTAGTTCACATTAATTTATGGATTTGGACATACAGAAATGAGATAGATTCATGGTCACCAAGACGGGTTTTTTTATTATAGCTCACATATTTATCCCCCATACTTGCTAGAAAAGCTAATCCTGTTTAAAGAGTGTAATAATCTTTTTTGTGAAGAATTTCATTCTGATCATTATTTATTCGTAATTTGTTTTGATAGAACGAACTGTTTTTTAGATATTCTAAAACTTTTAGTATATTCAGGAGGTGAAATACAATTTCAATACCAACATTTTGATTGGTACTATTTTTGTCATGGGTCAAACCCAAATGTTTCGGGGGATAGAAACTCACCTTAAGCTTTGAGGCGACCAAAACATTGAGCAAGAGTACGACAGCCATCAGGATGAAGGCAGGTTTGTAGTTCTTGGAGGCCTGATCCTTACTGAACTGGTCTACGATGACTCCAGCTAGAAGAGAGAAGATGCCCCACCCTATGGAGCCCCACAGCCGCTGGTTACCGTACTTGGAAGGAAATTCTCCTGGAACAAAGAGGTGCATCGATAAGTAGACTGCTCAATAAGGGATTACTTTTAGTAAGAGGGAGCTATTAGGGGATAGTGCGCACAAGCCAACAAGACATCATAAACTCAATTTCTTTGCTATATCATTACCTTCTCCAATTCAAAAAATCGGTCAAGTGCAAACTATACTTGCACAATTAGTATTTCGTGCCCCAGTTATAAGGAAATAAACAATTAAATTGTTTATAACAATTGATCGCGCTAGAATATTTCAATTCTGATAATTTTGGCTCAATCTACACCTAATTCTCAATGTAAGCGTTTTCCGCGAAAAATGTTTTTAAAAATGCATAACAAAATACATCATATATATTGTTGAATTCGTGCTTCAGTAAGCTTTCATTTGACACTCTTCACGATGAAATCTTGAAAAATCTTCTTCTTTTTTCCATTTCCCCCCAATTTACCCTCTGAATTTAACCCCCAGAATCAAAATTCAACTCTTTATACTTCACGTCTATAATTGGGCCACCACACTCTATCTCTGTGCTAAATTTCAAATTTTTACGTCAATTAGTTTCAGAGAAAATCACCTGTGACAGACGGAGGGACGGACACTGAACTGATTCCATAAGTGTTCCGTTTTGCTAATTTTGGCGCAGAACACTAAAAAACGGTAGTCACCATGTGAAACTAGAGAAAGAAACCTTATAACTTTTCCTCTAGCTTTTTTCATTAAGTGGAATATTACCATATATATTCCAATTGGGGCTGTCTTATTTTGCACCGCCTCTATTGCTATAATGAGGTTCACCTCAGCAAGTGGGTAAGAGGGTGCAATACTAGAGGGAGGAGCTTAGCTCCATTACTACATATTAATACATGAACACCAATAGCAGACGTATGGATGAGAAAATATATATTATAAAAACTAGTTGTATCCGGTTTACACATGCCATCAGCATCATCGGTTAATGGATATATATGTTTCATTTTAATTTTTAAAATACTTGAGAAATTTCTCTGTACATCTCCGTAACAGTGAAAGGTAGAAAGCCAAAAAGGGTGTCAATCGATCACATTTAAGTTGGTTTTGCACTAAGGAAAAACCCTCTTCAGATTTTAACATCAAGTCACGTGACTAAATATTACCTTTTTAGTGGAATTTGCCAGAAAGTCCAATAATAATAAATATATAAACGATATATAGACGATATTGTTATATATAGTACAAAATTTGTATTAATATATGTACATGTTTCCAAAACAGCTAATTCTATTGGCAACAAAATCAATAGGCCTTGAGTTCTCACTGTGATAAACATTTCGCAAAAAGAAACATTCAAATCGGCGCATTTTGCAGAAATTATAAAAGAAAAAACTCCAGACACACACATGCACAGCTGCCATGCAAAAAACACTGCTCTTTACGAATGATACTTAAAATTTCCTGCGGAGATATTGTGAAACACTTAATACAAAATAAAGAAAAACGTATATTTTGTAAAATATTGTCTATTTCACAAAACATTTATAAAATATGGGAGTACTTTCGGTATTGCTATCATCTTCAGCCAAATACTCAGTATTTGTTAAGTCTTGGCTGAAGATGGAAGCAACAGCGAAATTATTCACTCCCATATTTTATATATATATTTTGTGAAATAGACAATATTTTTAAAAACATACGATTTTCTTAATTTTTTACTATTCTTCAAGTTTTGATTTTTTCGACCCCATCACCAAACATTTCAACGGGAACATGGAAGTAAAACAAACATGCGATTTTTTAAAATATTATTTTACTTTTATTCACATTTGAAAAAGGTTAATTCAAGATTAGAACAGAGAAAGCCAAAAAATATTAAAATGAAAAATTACGATAGAACATTTAATTTCCATACAATGGCTTCCTACTTGTACTTGGGTTGTGTTCCGAGATTCGTAATGTCGGTCAGTGTCACCACACCAACATTTGTCCATCTATCTCAAATAGCGACTGAGAAAACAGAGCTTCTTGAGGTGTGACACTTTTTTTTGTAGAATTACTCATATAAAATAAATTATAAATAAATTGTAAAAGAGAGTACCTACTTACCTAACATTTCAAAACAGATGGCATCCGATACGGATACGACGACAGCCATGCTGACCCATCCAACGATAAGACATGCACAGAAGATCCAAAACTGGTAGAGACCGAGGATCTGGCTGGAGTCTAGCTTGTGGTTGACGGTTAGCTCCTGGAGGATAGCGTTGTTGCAGGCCATATCGCATTGAGCAGCCTGGAAGTCGGTACAGTAGGGAACCACCCACCGGCCCCCAGGCACCATATCGAACCCAACTCGGCCAAGTCTGATGAACATGCAGTTGTCTGTCTGAACAACAAACACACTCAACAAAGGATAATTAACGTCTTCCTAGCAAATAAGGCAGTATCTAATATTTTTGGGAAGAACATCTTGGAGAACATATTTTTGAGGAAAAAGCTTAGACTGTCCCACGGAGGAGGGGGGGGTCCTTGAACCACTATTCAAAATATTTGAAAACCGTACATCTTTGAAGTCAGGAAAAATTCTAAAATAATAGAATTTATCAATATAGCATCCCTCTTCTTGAATATATTATTCACTATTTGTTACTCAGTATACAATTTTAAAAGTTATTTCGCATTATATTTCGATCAGAACCCATTATATATAATGTTTTCTTTAATTTGAGCTATAGAACGTTCGTCTTGGTCTCCATCAGAAGCAGAGATATGCCGTTCAAAATGGTCTGACTAATCTGAACGGCATTGTGCACTACGTCTTACCTCAGAATGAACAGCTTGTATTCATTAGTATACGCTGAGTTTTGAATGACCCGCCTTGTATCTAGCCAATACTTAAATAAATAAATAAATGGGCAGTTTCTGTTCTGAAAATACACATGCTATTGGAAGGTAAGTTTATTTTATGGGCCCCATTATTTAGATAACCTAAAAGTAGTTTTTTTCCTGAAGCCTGTTCACACTATAATTTATTCTATCATTGAAAATGTACAAGAAAAATAGAATTTAGCCATTAAAAATGAGAGGGGCGAACTCAGAAACAACTTTATTTGAAACTGACATATTTATGTATAAATCATGGAGGTTAGTTAGTCATTATCCTACTGGGTTCCCGGACAATCGGGGATCCAGGGAAACGAAGAGGCGGACCGACTAGCCAAGGAAGGTTCAAGTGAGCCTTTTATAGGGCCAGAGCCGGTGCTGGGAATATCTCGGGAGACATACCGAACCCGAATCAAAGAATGGACTAAGGACCTTTTGGAGCGTACTTGGAGAGAAAAGACCACATGCAGGCAATTGAAGATGTTCCTGGGAGGGGAGTCCAGAGTTCTGAAAGATGGGATCCTGAACCTCAAAAGGAACGAGCTTAGGCAACTGACTGGAGTTCTCACAGGACATGGTCCGTTCAATAGACACATACACACTGTGGGAGTCAAGGACAGTCCTACCTGCGATAGATGTGGGGAAAAAGACGAAACGGCGGCACAATTCCTGGGCATCTGCTCGGGATATGCGCGGATGAGATTCCGCATCTTTGGTAGAGATGTAATCGTAGAGGAAGACTTCAGAAGATTGGACTATGAGAGCATTCTCAGGTTCATTAAGGAAACTGGGAGACTGAGCACTCCATGAAGGGCTTGATTCAGGTAGTATAAGTATAGACATACAGTTAATATAATAAGGGGGAAGCCCAGCGCTTCCAGGGAAGGGATAATAGCACTGGATGCTTAGGTCTCTAGGTGTAATACACCGGCCCACCACATATATATATAGTCATTATAACTCATGCCCGGGCTTTACGTGGAAGTGAACCAATCCTATTTACAATCATTCTTCAGTTCAGAGCTTGTCCCACTTAACTCCATTTCTAATCACAGAAGTAACTTTACAGAACTGGTCCTGTTTTCATACATGTTGCAGTGACAGATGCAGGATTGCATAGAAGCAACTTCATTAAAAACCGGCACGTAAATCATGGAATAGAACCCGTTCTATTTGCCTTCATGGCAGAACATTGTAAGGTGTGGGCTTTTAATCAACCCATTGGTAGTCAATTTATTTATTTTACCATATTTAATGTGAGTTTTATATTACGTAAAGGAGTTGTACTGTATTGAAACATGAGTACGAAAATTGTCTTATTCTTTCATCATTCCAGAGTCATATTCCTTTGGCCATGTTCACTACATATCATTTATAACAATTAAAAAATGAGAATACATTATTTTTTAAAACATCATGAGATCTAACAGACACCTGCATATATCGCTGCTCCAATTTTCTACATTCTAACTTCCAATTTCTAAATCTTAAAAAAATAACGATATGAGATAGTTTGCTGATTTCATTACCTTCCAGAGATACTGGTGATACTAACATATTTTTTAAAGATATTTTCAATCAAATATCAACAATCTTTTAAGACTATCCTTGAAACCACATTTCAAAGATAATTTAAAAAGAAAATTATTATTCGCGATTTCTCAGTATAAATTATCTTAAAGTCATCAGAATACTGAATTAGGGCAACGTTAATCTACACTAAGTTCATTGGAAGATAAACAAAAACAAGTGCAAGAAGATGCAAATTATGACTATGGTGAAGAATTTAATGCAGCGAAACTCAAAGTTGAATCAAAATTCACAATAGACACTAATAATCCAAGATTTTGTAAATTATATAAATTATATTTTTCATTTTTTTGGGGCTTCTGTGTAACGGATCTTTATGGATCGAGACCTCCATTTAACATCCCCTCCGAAGGGCAGCGGGCTCAAGGTTCTTTACCCTCCTGTGACAGACGGAAGGACAGACACCGAAGTGATTCCATAAGAACTCCGTCTTGCTAATTTTGGCACAGAATACGTGACGGCATGACGTTGTACTTTAATTTAATTGGCCATTATTAGAATAGGCGAAGCAATATACGCTATGAGGACATATTTTTACGAGCAGGTATACATAGAACTTTTTAATGTGAAAAACAATTATTACCTGTATATAGTGTGGATACAGTTGAGCATCGAAATGAATAGTGTTGTGGGTTAGGTTGGACATGGGGGTGGGACAGAGCTGTGGCTGGTGCCAAGAGTCGCAAATTGAATGCAGAAACGTGGCGTTCGCAAGGCAGCTCATCTGCAACAGTTACAGTTATACAATAGCATACATCAAAGCAAAATTACATACTATCAACATGAAAAGAAGATTCAACCAAAATAAATGATAATATAACTTTACAATGATGATGTGATCTGGCTATCAATTAATTCATGAGGCAGTAAAATAGTTTACGCCGTTGATTAATAACAGTTAATTTTTTTTTTTTTTTCTGAGTTATGTACGATGCAACTCAACCATGGCTCTAAAAGGGTGTTATTTGGTTATCCATGGCCCCGGGAGAGAGTTCTATCAATGAAATAAAACTCCCCCGGACGGGGTTCGAACCCGCAATCATGGTAAGACCATGCGACCAACGCCCTAGCCCGCACGGCCGCCATGAATTAACATTGTAATTATAATTAATGATAAAAGAAAAATTGTTCGGACTCAGAGAAAAAAAAAAGCTTTAAGGGCCGATCACCTAGTAGATGATTTTCATGAGTAAGCAGCGAAATAAACCTCAACCGCAACCTCTTTGGTATCTTTTTATCCTAAGACAAATGTAATGTGAAAAAGCTAAATCAATTAAGTATAAAAGAAAAACATACTTTACAGTTGATGACGGTGCTATTGCCAAGCTCCCTGAACCTGTCCAGGTAGCAATTGTTCCCTCGGAGGTTGTCTGAGCAGACCCTGACCATTGACTCAGCATCGCAATGGAGCTCAGCTCCGGAGTCCGTGGGGAGGGCGGGGATCCAGGGAATGACGAAGAAAGAGCAGAGACAGAGGATGATGAACCCAATAAACATGGCCTTCTGACAGTGGAGACGATCCGCGAGACCTCCCATAGTTGGCTTGGCCACCATGCCCGCTATCGGAAGGAAGGTGTAGAGGGTTCCCACCACCACCGAAGAGAAGCCCAGGTCCTTTGCCAGTGTGGGGATGAAAGGAACCACGGGGCCAGTACCTGCCAACAAAACGATATTTTACAGTAAGCCATACTCAAATGTGCAGTTTATCTGTGGTTAATAGGTTTTTTCGTAAAGTGAACCTAAACATTTCATATAGTATTCAAAATAGAAGATAGCAATGGCACATTATTGAACTATACGCGTTCCCGTTGCTTCCATATCAAAAAATAACAGCCTAAACTCGTAAGCGTAAAAGTGCTACACCGGCCTAGCGGATTTACATTTTTAGCCCAAAAATTTATCCCGTTTTGAATCAAAGCAAAAGACAAAAATACACTCAGTTTTTAATAATTTGTAAGCTCGCTATGAGCAGTAAGATGCCACTATTATGGGCAGCATATCTTGACCTCTAAAAAACTATTTTAATAAGGAAAAAATAAATAAATACATCTAACTCATCTTAAATGTGTACAAAGTAAGGAAAAACACAGGCCAATTCCCTCTGGCTCATAAACACTCCTGGTCATCAATGACATTACGCACACATCCTGGGGGTATTTTCCTTTTGCTCTTTTAAAAGGCTTCTTCAAAAAGTACATTAGGCATTCCATAAGAATTTAAAGACTAGTCCCCCATCCGAATTTGAACTCAATGTAAATTATTGTTATAATTCTTGTGATCGAAAGGTACTATTTTTGCCAAGTATTAAACTTCGAATCAATACATATCCTACTTATATAATATTTTCTGCGGAATCCGGAAACGATGAGTAAAGTAGATATTTCCGTTTCAAAATCAGTTCTGAAAATTTTTCTTCACCTTGATTCTCTGTATCTCAGAAAACTTTATTAGATTATGTTTAATTTATTACAAGTATATCCAAACAGTAGTACCTCTGAACACCTTATCAACAAAGCTCCCACACCCATCAGGGTGATGATAATCTTGAGAATTTTTAGGTACGGGCAACAATTGATACCGCAGCTAGTAGCCATTATTGACTACTCTCCAGATTTCGGAATTCAGTACGCCCCCCTGAAATAGTTTTCCAACTCAAGAATATAATTTTTGAACTGCCCTTTTCAAACCCCTTTGAAACGATATGTCACACAATATATTGTAGAGTAAAAGTTGGCAACGGTAACTCTTTTCCATTACATCGAGATTTTACCCTTCAGGATTTATCCACTAAAAAATAACACGGAATTCACACACATTTTTCTTTCGGTTTAATACTAGGCAAATTAGCGTCACTTGCTTAGAAGAATTCTAAAAAAAATTATATTGAAATCAGATGGAATTATGTGTACTCAGAATGACCCGGCACCAAATAAATATGTCAGATACTCTTTAAGACCCCTATCCTATTATACGTTAATAAACCTGAGTAGGCAACATTTCGGACTCTCATAGTAGAGTCGGGCTCATGTCCACCCATAGTAGATGATATGACCTCGTAGTTAAAGCCCAGGTATGAGTCATAATAACTAACCAACCAAATAAATTGATCAGCGAGTAACTTTACAACTGTTGTATATTCAATTTTCTGCTATCATATCTGCTACAGTTATGACGACAGTAAACTAATGATTATCTATCAGACACAACACAGTCTAATATTTATCTAGATATTGATGTACTTTATGTTGCAACAATTTTGTGTACAACCTCATGTCCTGCAGAAAAACCTGGTGCAGTCTCACATAAAAATTTAACACTGATTCAAAAGACATTTTCGGAATATTGAATAGTTAATTTCACTTCAGATATATTTTATTTTTTGAAATTCTCGACAACATATCCATTTAAAAAATCAATGTCAGAAATAAATAATGTTAAACGAATCAATCTCAATAATTACTCTACATTAAATGTAAAATAATTTTATAATATGGTATTTCTGAATGCCAATTCCTAACTTGAATATGGTTATTAAAAATAATTAGGAGAAAAATAATAAATAAATTATTAGGACAAAAGTTATTACATAAATTTTGGTGAAAAAGTTAAAATAAAAAATGTGAAGAAAAATGAAACTGTAAATAATAAATCTAGATAGAGTATACATTAGAAGTGAAATATCTCTAATGTTTGCCCAAGATTATAAATATAATTATTTACACATTACTTTTCGTTTTCTTTTTTTTTATTTCCCTTCTTTTATTAAACGGCCATTGTTTTTGTTGACGGCCATCATAAGTCGAGTCGGAAATATGTACTTTTTCAACAATAACAACTATCACACAATTATCTCTTTTTGAATACTTGTAATGCCTATTTCCCACATTTCTGAGGTCAGAGTCGAATGTTGAAACCCTTTTGGGTCCCTCTGTTTATATAGAAGCTCCATCCCACATATTGCCTATCGCAGAATGGTAGATTAAAAAAACCATTATTATGTTAGTCTAATGAATAAAAATTACTATTAATTGTAGAAAATTATGAAAAATTTATGTACAGTATGAAAAATATCGTGCAAGGATAACAAACTTAGCTTCTCTATGCGAAAAAAATATCCTACGACATTAATAAAGGTAAAAAAATAAAAGACCGCGTAATCAAAAGTAAAAATAGAAAATGTTGAATCGACACATATTTTTTTTAACACGAAGCATAACTGTAAACATTTACAAAAGCTTTAGAGTTATTCTCACCCTCTTAAGAATGTTAATTGATATAATTAAAAATTAATATAACAATGGAATTGATTCGCCTCTCAACAATAGAATGATTAGCAGGCTTTTAACAATTGAATGAATGGCTGATCAACTACTTCATGAACTAAGTATATATGATAAGTTAATCGTTTCAAATTTTCATGAATGGCATAATTATTTGTTTAAAGCAGACAAAAAATAATAATTGCGAGCTTTCAACAAGATTACAATATTTTTTGATTTCACGTGTCTGTGTTTCTACAAGTTAGGAATAAATGAAATAGTGAAGTAATTTTGCAGCGGATAAGGGGTTATTTGTGTGATAGCAGTAGGTCAAACGTCAACTTTAGGCGATACAGTGACCCATGTACACACTAAGTATTATAACAATGGTTTCTAGTGTCGTACACAGTGTTTTATATAAACACTAAACTGTATTGTTACTACAATGGCTTCTATATATTAAGGCTTTATAGTATAAGACAGTATACTATAAGAATGTCTTCTGTACACTATACTGACGCCCTCTATAGAGTATATATATATTTTTTTTTTTTAGGACGCCAGTAGCTCAGAGATATCATGCAAAAAATTCAAAATCCGTCCGAGGCCTTAGGATTTTTACCTGGGAGGAGAAAAAAAGCTTGAGCATGCCGTCCTTCTGATGGGACGTTAAGCAAAGGTACCGAGCCTGTATGATGTTAAGTTAATAATGATTTTGAGTAGGCAAAATTTAGGACTCCCATAGTAGAGTCGGACTCATGTAAAATATATTTGTATAATCATATAAATTTATTTAAACATTTTTTTTATCAATTTTATTCCTGTTCATCATTAATCAAAATACATAATACGGACTATGCTACTACTACTATCTATGAGACCAAGGCTTGAAACGGCGTAGCTATAATTTATCTAATTAATAAATTGTCTTTCCTGCGCTAAATTTGAGGGCATAACGCAGTAAAACTAATTAATTTAATTATTTTCTTCAGCGAGGGAATACGTTTATAGACATATATTTGGGTGAAGGAGGGACTGTATTCGATAGCATTATCAGTCATGAATAACTATAAAATGTAAATGATATGCAGGAGTCAAGAGTACAATTGTTCATTATTATCGAGAACAGCGCAGAAGTATGACAGATACATATTTCTTTAAAGCCAATAATTGAAAATAATCGTATAGTTAAATTACAGTTCTTAATCTTCACAAATGATAATAGCAATGAAAGTAAAGATGATATCCACTAGGAGTTACATTCCTGTTACATAACCAAATTGTAGTAGTAATAATTTCAATTGAAAAATCCTTAGTTTGAAAAGAGATAAAAAAAAATGTTACATTCTGATCTTCAGGCTTAAGTGTAATGTTCGAGATGAACAAATAAGCTGCGCGAACAAATATTATTAGAAACTAAAAATATGTGTCGACTTAAGAGCTACGTGTGTAGAATATTATGGGGTAACGGAAGCATATAACTTACCTGCATTAAATAAGAAATAATGTCCTTTCATGGGCAGTAGGTTCATATTGATCTTCATTTTTGAAACGTTACAGCACCAACACAAATTTCCTACGAATAAATAGTAACACATTTGAAGGTTTGTTAAGAAAATAATCAAATATTCTTATTTAATTTTCCAAATTTGCACAGTTATAAGAATAACAGCGACTATATAAATTGAATAAACATACCTAAAAAGAAGAAACCGAGGTCATGTATCGTTGAAAGAAATAGAGTATTTTCTTATTTTAACAGATATTTAAAAAATATCATATTGGGATCGCTAAGGTCATTCTTTCATATACTAAAAATGAAATATAGGTTAAAAACTGCAAAAACACCCTCAACCTCACACCAGCAGTACTGAAGTATAGTGGAGCCTCAGCGAAGGTTATGTGACAGAGCCAGTTCCAGTATCGTCCGTTTGTTCATTCTAAACCTATGGGGCTGTTATATCCATTTCGATTTTGATGGAAACTGGCCCGATCAATCGTGTTTGACGTCACTCCAACCCATTATTACCATCCCAAGTTATGCAATGTTTCGGGAGCGTGAAGTTAGCCGTTCGTATTTTTAATAATTAATATTTTTTAATATTCTTGGGCTCGTTGGAAAGGTCGGAATTTGCCAGTTATTGGCAAAATAAAATAAAAATTTGCCAGTTATTTGGTCATGTGCAAAAAAGTCTGAAAGGTGCAATTTTTCATTTAAGTCAATCAAGTTTCGGAGTTTCACCGTTAGGGGCGCTAGTTGCGGTAAAAGTTGTAAGCTACATCAATGACGGTGTATAAGTATACCCCTAAAATGAAACTCCGAAATTTGGTTTTGAATAATTGCAAGGATTAGCAGAAAAATATGCACCTGGCAAATTCAGAAATTCACTGGCAAATTTCAGGATATTTTTTCTTTATTTTAAGAGGTTGTACGTGTTAAAACATAAAATATTGACGAAGATATACTTAAATGAAAAATTGCACCTTTCAGACTTTTTTGCACATGACCAAATAACTGGCAAATTTTTATTTTATTTTGCCAATAACTGGCAAATTCAGACCTTTCCAACGAGCCCAAGAACATTAAAAAATATTAATTAATAAAAATACGAACGGCTAACTTCGTTTTACTCAATGTTTCCCCCAATTTTATAGTTATGGTCGCCCAACAGTTATATAAATAAATGAATTAATATTATTCACCTTTGTCTATATTTTTAAAATTATCATTTCTTTTTTATATGTATTTTACTAGTGTAGTTTATTTTGAGCTTCATATATTAAGGGTTCACCATTAAAAACAAAAAATTATCCACACAAAACTTTTATCTTAACAACAATATTTTTTCTATATTAAACCAATGAGGTGCAAAAACATGTATTTATGTATGATGTTGAGTGGTTCTCAGTTATTTGTTGCATTTAATACCTCAAAATATCCTGCATTGACCAGGGTGGCTGCACGTGGGACAGTGGCCAGTAGTGGTCATTGCGGCCATCGTTCCTCTGACCACCGGCTAGTCTGTAGGCATGTTGAAAACTGATCCTCCAGGAAAAGAAAAAAGTTATTATACCTAAAAATTACCTGTTTTAAATACCTAATACTTTTGAACAGGTATTTCGAGGTGAATGCGTTCCTGACAATCATTTAATGCTCCTTCCTGTCGCTATATGACTTCTGGATATAGTAAAAAATTCCTAATACTTGAAAGCGCTTAGCTCTCTCAATGCGTTCCTGACATTCCTTGTAGCGACATATAGCTTCAGGGGAGCAAGTAGTCAAACAGACCTGTTCCTAAAATACCATTCCTACTTGTCAAGGCTGGATCTCTGTCCTTGTTCCTGTTATTGGTCACATTCGCCCTGCAAGATGGACCCTCAGCAATGCAATACTTCGACGACCAGAACGGCATGATCCCCGCACAAATACCAAACACAAGGTTCCTCTTTTTTTTTAAGTTTTTATTTTGTTTTGTATAAGGTTCCTTTCATTTTTTTTATAATTAAGTTAGCATACCTACCCTTTCTTATTGTAATTTAATCGAACTTTTACCGATCAGGGTTTTATGTGGTTTTGGACTAACATATAACATTTTGTATTCACATATGCATTAGTTTGGCAATTATTGATTTTGTTGTTCTGGCTACACATATAAAATGTCTCGATATATTCATTCTATTGGGAGCTACCGTGTATACACATAGGTAGCGTATAAGACGACTGGCACACCCCTAGAGATGCGCGACCCATGGCAGTTCCCCCTTACCACCACGGATCCCATCAAAAAGGGAGGGCGCGGGATAACCTACAACTTCGCTGTCGTTCCATTATTACATCCAGCCAGAGCCTGGCGTACAATGGTGGCTCCAGCAACCACCGCCACTACGAATCCAACCTCAGTTGGTGGTGCCGCTTGGAAAGCATCCACCTCCAGTAGTACCATTTTGGCAGATCCTTAAGTTCCTGAATGGTTACTAACCCGGGATAAATCCCTAAGGTTTTCCACCAACGGTCCCCCGGTTGGGTGGTAGCCGATAAACATGATAGGGGATGGTTCCCGAAAAAATATACTACAAAGAGGGAAATATCAATAATCCACTCCTCTTTTAAGTTAAATATTACATACATAAGCTGATTATTTTTTAATATCAGGCACATTACGTAAGGTAATAAAACATAATCTTTTATGTGTGAACTTGAAAGAAATAAAACTTGTTTATTTATGATATTGTCCAATTTCACCAACTATATTTACATGGGAGTACTTTGGGTATTTCTACCATCCTCAGCCAAAAGCATAAGAGATAAGACAGTCTTATCTCTTATGCTTTTGGCTGAGGATGGTAGAAATACCGAAAGTACTCCCATGTAAATATAGTTGGTGAAATTAGACAATATCATAAATAAACAAGTTTTATTTCTTTCAAGTTCATTTGAATTATTTCACAATATCTCTGCAATAATGTCAGTTTTCATTTTATGTGTGAGATAGATGATCTTACATGTGAAATTCCATCCCCCAAAAAATAAAATGTCTTTTAACTAACAACGCATACTAACAATTTATTTGACAGGATGCGAGTTTATTAACTTCTTAAAGGAATTATTGTAAATTTTAATAACTAAACCACAATAAAAACTGTTGTGAAATTCCACCAAAAGTAATGTTCAAAACAGAACCACATTCAGAAAAAGCAATATCAAAAATCATTGCGGGCAAATGAAGCCATCTGGGAGTTCAAACGGACGTTAAACCAGACATTGGAAGACCATGTAGCATAACCTGAAGAAAGGTAGCATAACCTGGCATAGACAAACACCTGGACGGTGACCTTCCGACAAAGGTTTCTAATGTAACATTTTCATAAATACAGAAATTGGCAAAGTTCTGATGAATTCAGATCAGATTTTGTTAAATTTTTATTTTTACATTTTATCTCTGGCTTCACTTCCTTTGACTGAATTTCGACAAAAGTTTCAAAAGGCACATCTGACATAAATAAGCAAAGTCACAAAAAACCCCGAGCTAGTTCGGTCCAGCCGTTTGTGCTATTGGTTCAGTCCGTCAACGCAGACGGAGAAGAAGAACCGTTAAAAGTCGCTTTTTGAAAGCTTATATCTCCGGCTCTGATCGAGCGATTTAAAAAAAAAGAGAGGGGGAAATAGAGAGAATAAATGCAAATTAGAAATATAATTATAATTTAAAATATATGACTTTAATAATTTATAAATTTTTTTAAATATATTAGATATAAGTAAACACGCAGTAAAATACAAGATATGGGAAAACATTAAAAGGAAGGTCAGTCGATTTTATTGGTTGTCTTAATTTTCAGTGTGTTTTTGAAAATTACGAGACATTTCATGATTTTTGGATAATTGGGGTTATGCTGTAACTACGAGCTAGCTGAGGGAAGGGGAGAACTTATTTATAAGTAAAGCAGTGAAAGTTTTCGGGTCGATTCCTGGTTTTTTTTTTTTATCTGATCTGTTGAATTAAAAATAATTTGAATAAAATTCTTCAGTTTTTTCTCTGAATTTATTCAAAACATTTCTTTCTACACAGACTTATCGTGATATAAGCCCATCCTCAATATCTGTAAGTTTAAACACAACAATGACATAATAATTGCCTTGATGCAGTTAATCTTAAATAACATATAATTAATATAATTTCTGATAAATAATCAGTAGTCTATCCACACACAGACTGAATTCATTATTTGTAATTTAAGACTGAAATTGCATCAAAGCAAGTACTATATAAATGTTGTGTTTATATTTTATATTGAGGATGGGCTTGCACACCGAAACCTCTATGAATCATTAGAGCAAGAACAGAATAGCCACCTGTTGGGAGTACACAAGAAGGTTGAACTAAAACCAATCAAGTTAAATTAAACATTACATTTTACATTCATTTAATGTAAAACATAATTAGAAACCGCGGGTTCCCGATCCTATTCCTCATCGATGTTTGTTTCTTGGCTCCTGGGTCTGTTGCTGAGAGCTGCCTGAACAAGATGTCCGAACCTTTCATCTACCTCCATAAAGTTTCTTATTGCTCTTTTCTGAAACATTACAATAATAATTATTATTAATATTTTTCAATTACTCGAATCAATTATTTCTTCAAGGTTACATCAATTATTAGTGTAAATTTTCTAAACAATATGGACAAATTGATACTTTGATTCAGCAACTTTGAACTCAAATTGTGGCTGGGTCCTTCTTCTCAACCGCTCTTGCCCGTATCAAGTTTGCGGCATAAGAATTAACCCTATGAATAAAAGTAATAATCCAATAAATTCCTTCTTTAATAGCCTATAATTCCTTTGAACAACCTAGGGATGGGCAAACTGCAGCCCGATACGACTCGCGGAAGAATTCGAAAAAAATCAGAATATTTAAATTAGAGAGGACTAAGACTCATTCGCTATACAGAGACAGCGTCAAGGGTCTAAGCCGAATAAGAAGGTGAACAGTGCCCTGTCCAATTCATAGATTATACCAATTATCGATCTACGTTGAATTGAATTGATTGACATTTTTATTCTCTGTCATTACGTTATTCGACATTTTTCAAACATTCGTGGTGGTGTATTTTCATGAGAATGTAAAAATATTTTTTTAAATCCTCACTCAAAATTGAAATTTTAAAAAATTCTTAAAACTTGTCATTTGATTCTTTGGGTAGTTTTTTAACAAATATTTTAAAGATTCTTTCTGGTTATTTTCATAATTGCGTTTTACCGGCTCTTTCTTAAAAATGATAACCCTTTTATTCTAACGATGTTGTTTTTTTACATTTTACTATACACATGGTGCTCTATTTAAATCAATATAAATATATGAAATATGTGCTTAACAATAGTTACAACGTTTTAATGACCATACTCATTATTCTTTTGTAATGCGTTAAAAATTGTCAGTTATTTTTTTAGTAAACAAGTTTGGCCCGCGTGGCGTTTGTCCCCACAGAAAAACATTTGCAGAATCCTAGCTTAGGGTTAAGACACACGATAAGTGAGCCTGACCTGTATGAAGGGTGCAGCTTTCCCAAGACTGGTGGCAATGTTCTCTACCAGTCTCCGCTTCGCATCTTCTGCAAAGGTAACTCTCCATAGCCTCCTCGCCTGCGTAAAGTTGTCTTCATTCGACGAGTTGTATCTGCAAAATAGCAAAGCGAAAGTCGATCACTACATATGTACTTTCCCAACCCTAAAATGTTTGTCATTGTTTAATGGTTAGTTCCCGACAGGACAATAAGGAGTAGGCAAGCCCATAAAAAATTACCGTGGTTCTTCTAAGCATTCCCTCATATTTTTCAGATACGGCTGTTAATTGTCCGCTAAAATCGCATAGAGAATTTCGAATGGATTCATTTCATCGGAAGTTATTCCGGTTATTATTAGGTTATGGAGCTAATCGCATAGACAACTTATCACATTAAGAACAGAAGTACCTTAGGGGAGTATCTTTGAGTGCTCTCTACACGTTAACCCCCGCAGGCATATCATCATCCCCAGACACGGTCATAGCTATCTGGGGTGGCTATCGATGTTGTAGAGATAAGGAAATGTCCCGATGCAGCTTCGACAACACTTCAGGAACATCTGATAGAAAGCTGGATGTCTCTGTGGAAGATCAAGGCTTCTAAAGATTTAAACTGAATGAAGCACCACTATGCAGGATTCTAAGATATTTTCACACTGTGCTAGCTATTTTTCGCATATTAATCAGAAAACATTTATTAAAACAAAATATTACTCAGTTTATTTACCTATCAACGATAGCATTAGAGGAGAAGGGCAGAATTCTTCCTCTTGGAGAGTTAATTTGATTGATAAAGCTGGATGGATAGTAGTTGGGCTCGCCGTCCTGGTTGTCTGTGTAGCAGGCCTTCCCGTCCCTCTGTGTGTTGAACACATGGTGAGGAGAGTTCACCGGCAGGTGCAGATAGTTCGAACCAAGGCGATACAACTGGATGTCGGGGTAGGCGAACATTCTAGACTGACACATCAATAAATAAAGTTAAGTAATGGCTTATTTATAAGTATTTTAAAAGTATTTATTTCTTTCAACGGCAATGCACTTTTCAAATAACTAAACCAAACATTCACACATCTCCAGTTATCGGGTGTAATTCGGTACATCCTTAAAGATACTTAACATTTTTGCAGAGATATTGTGAAACACTTAATAAAAAATATAAAGAAGAACATGTTTTTTTTTTTAAATATTGTCTATTTCACAAAACTGACTCTTGATTTCGATCAATGAGTGAACTCCAGATAGAGGGAGTTTGTGAATTGTTAATTGGTTTTTTTACATTAATCTAATATAATTTGAATGAGTCCAGTATACATTTAAATATATAATACTAGCAAGTTACATGGGCATTGCCTGGTTAGTAACTTCAAATTAACCGCCCCCCCTCGGCATTAATAAAAATGTCAGGTGAACTTGTTCAAGGTTAGATATTTCCATAAGTTTACGAGGTTATACGCACCCGAAATTTTCATGTATGCCGTGTCAAGTAAATGAAACTACTAACCGGATAACCTGCTAGCAAACTATATTTGTATCTTTCGGTCCCTTAAAACCCCTCTCCCGATGAAAATATTATAATGTCATGAGGCCTATGTTTGAACTTTGTCAATACGGATAGCACAAGTCTTTGTAAGGTAAAGAGAATACTTGAGGTTATTGAGTAAGATCGGGCAGACTTGTGGCTCTCAGCCTAGTTCTAAGGTAGACCTCTTTTCTTGATCCTGTCAGTAACGACTTGGACGTCTGCCTTCGATCCAAAAATAATCGTACCAATGGTAAAAATAAACGTTAAAGGGTACTACTAGGGTACTAGGATCCAACTAAATGATGTGCTTCCAACTTCCAAGTTGTTGCGGTTCAGAATTGTGGAATCTATTCCACATGGATCTTCTTATTATGGGAATCTATTTCTCAAGTCTGAACCGCAACATCCGTATGTTCGCACTCCTCAACTTGGAAGTTCTGTCCAAAAGACATTTGTTTCATTCTGCTCTACTCACTTGGAGTATTTTTTCTGGAGTTGGTTCGATGCCAGGGACCAGCCGGCTAGGACTAAAGGCAAGCTGTTCCACATCTGCAAAGAAATTTTTTGGATTTCGATCAAGGACCAACTTTCCAACTCTTATCAGAGGTACCATATCTTTTGGCCAAATCTGAAAATAACAGTGGAATTAATTACGATATGTAAAATAATACAGTTCAAAAAGTCATCGGTGAATCACCGGCAAAGCACATCCTCAGCTCGAATACTTGTAATCAACACAGTTTCCATTCTCCCACAATGGAGTGATTTGAAACAGAATGTTTGTTTCTTCGTATGGGCATCATTCAAAAATGACTGATCATATGTTCAGGAGGGCGAAAGTTAAAATATTCGCTTAGCAGCAACCGAAAATGCCAAAGTGGAGGCGTTAATAGAGGGAAGAGTCAATAGTTTTTTTTGACGTGACAACGTCTTATAATTTGGTAGGCCAGCACCCCATGTTCGAAAACTGCGTTATGTTACTTTCGGTAACACGTATCGCGCATGCGCCGAGAGAGAGAGAGAGAGAGACAGCTGTTACAACTAATACAGAATATATATTATATTATAGTATAGCTGTTACTTTCTCTATATACAGATAACCTAGTTATCCGATATTATTATTAGATATATACAGATTAATAATATTAATAATAAACTCTTTTTTTAACTATTATGTTTATGAATGTTTTCTTTCTACATTGTTTTTAAATTGTTTCAAGGTTCAAAAATTGTATTTAAATGATTTGTTATATTTGATTCTTGACGCTTTCGCTATCTCGCAACTCAGACGTTGTCACGCTCATTTCGCCACGCATCGGAGTTGCACGCACCCGATTTTTTTTTTTTTTTTGCATTTTGTCAACACGATATTACAAATGATTTCAAGGTACCAAAGAGACAAGGTACCAATTCGAAAATATAAATAATTTGAGTAGGCGGTGGTTAGTGAGAGGGGGGGGGGGGGGGGGAAGGGGGAGGGACACTTTTAATACTTTGTCAGGTCTTCTATATAAACGGCTAAACTTAGTGTCACGACGAAACTTCAAGGACACTTCAAGGATGATTCGAAATAAAAAAAAACATACCTGTTACCCGGCGTAGCACGGGATATAATTGCTTGCCACTTTAACACACTTTCCAACATTCTTTTATAATCAAATGTCAAATTGTGACAAACACCGGGTATCACAGCTAGTTTAGAAATAAATTTCGTTACTGTGGTAGGATCGAAGATGTTCCATGGGAAGTTAGCGGCCTCCTCAGGTGTCAGGACCTGGATGTACATGGTCCAGGAAGGAAAGTCTCCGGTGGCTATAGAGTTGTACAGGTCTCTGACTGCATAGTCTGGATCAGATATAGCCAGCTCGAGGGCTTCTGCAGCTGTCAAGTTTTTCTTGCCCTGGTCGGTCTGCAATCAACCAATGTATGGAGAAATAAATGACACAAGGTAAACCAAGAAGCCACTAAGATGGACAAGTTGGTGGAGGAAAATGAAGAATTTTAGAGTCAAAGAGCTGTGGTAGCTTGAAGGAGTGAGTAAAGCTTGAAAGAAAATATTTTCCGATTTGCCTCAAAGTTGATGGGCATATAACTTTAGTATCTGACTTGAATTTTTGGAAATAACAAAAATAATTTTTTGAACTAAAAACTGTAAAATCTTGCCTCGAAACGAAATTTGCAGTAGAAGTGGTCCCCTTTCTGGTTGACCAGCTTGAATGTGTCTATGCCGTATCCGTTCATGCGCCTGTATCCGTCCGGTGTGCCCAGATCAGAAAAAAGGTACATAATGAGGTTGCATGACTCTGGCCGGAGGCTGTAGAAATCCCAAACCATGTTCTCGTCCTGCCAATACAATCCATACATTACTTAGGCCCTTCATTGAAAAATATTAGTCAAATGTGGACTATGTCCAATTAAATGTGCTCAATGTCCACTCGTTGAAGGGTTTTGTAAATCGAATTTGAGTAAAATCAATAAGTAAATCGATTTTTGCAAACGAACATCAAACAAGAGTACGTTCGAGTAGTAAAGGATACAAAAATGGAATTTTCCGGGGCGCTCCAGGTTAACATAGGATGTATGAAAAACCCTACTGATAAAAATAAATTATTCAGTTCGTAACAGAATATAGAACAGATATATATTAGGCGCTCTGTCACTGTGGCATTCTCCCAAACGAATATACCGCCATTTTGCAAAATGGTCTCAATTATCGTCCTAAACCGAAACCTTGAAATTTGTCACCAGTAGAAAAGTTTTAAAAAAAGAGTGTATAAACGCCCCCTACTCTACTAACTTTCCCCACTGGTGTCCCCATTCCAACGCTGTGGTTAGGGTTCAATCGACACACAAAGTATCGATACCTATACTCATGATCAGTATCGAATAAAACTTTCGATACTACTCAAATATAGAACAAAAAGTATCAATAACTACTCGTATCGATTGAATCGAGTAGCTCGTTATAATTAGTTTTTAAAAATCTATAAATCTATACAGATTGAAATAAAAATCGTATTGCATCGAATACTTCGTTCGTTATAATTAAGTTTAAACCATATATAAAATATATACCTATATAATAATAATAAAAAACACAATAAAATTTGAAAGATATATATGAGATATTGTAGTGGGCGTAAAAAACAAATAAATCAAATCGAATGAGATTAAATTATATTATTAAAAACGTACTGAAAGTAATAAAAAGCCTTTTAAAATAAACATAAAATTCATTTTTACTAAGGATATAAAAGTACTGGAGACTATTCGTATTCCCACATTATTTCACTTTTTTAAAACACTTTTTGCAAGCCGCTGAGAACGTAACGTTCTTAGTGTAATAAATCCACACTTTCGCCGTAGGACGAGGCATTATAATTTGTAATTGACAAAATGGAAAGTAAAAATAAAATAAAATCTGAAATCGTAATCATGTTCACGGTTCTTATCAAAATTAAACAAACGTATACCTTCATAAACGATAAATCATTTAATGTAAATAAGGTATGAAATAAGGACGCATCATGCAGACTGCATGAACACATCACACATGAGGTTATCACCATCGATATATATCATTTGTCCGTGACCGTAATTTGAGTTCAGTATTTTATTGCACCAACAAATAAAAGAAAAGTGTATGAAATTAAACGGTGAACGATTTTGATGAATTGAAAAATTTATATAATTTTTTTTTATTGTTGAAATTTGAAACGAGTACATTGAATCGATACAAGTAATATCTATTCGATACATACTTGGTATCGGAAGAACAGTATCGATACCAAAAGTATTTGTATATGTCTAAAGTATCGATACTTTACTAGTATTTCCTTGTATCGATAGATCCCCAGTTGTGGTCCGGCATTGCTACCTCCATTCTGCCTCTTCGCCCCAACACATTCCTTAATAGGCCAAAGAACTTCCCCTGTACCCTCAGAATAGACGTGTGGGGGAAATGTGGGGATAGCAAGGCTGGTCCAGAACCTCGGAGTGGGGGCTCATCCGAGTGCAGATTTAGTTGAAAGGGACCAGATGAGACTTACGTATAGATGTGTTCTTGGATTTCTGTTGTTGGCATGGACGAAGCTCATGAAGAGGAAAGGGTCTCGGATGGGCTGAACGGGCACGTGGTTACCAACCAGATCCCAGGTCCCTTCCTCCGTGTGGAACTTGACAGCAAACCCACGAACATCCCTCAAGTCAAAAATATATATTTAGAGAATATTTACAAGTGAATTTAATAAAGTAATTTTATTTTAATAACCTTGTTTCACTCGCGGTCATTAATGTAACTTGACACAGTGCTGTTACACACTCAAGCAGTTTTGTTTCTTTTAATTTCCAAATATAGGTACTTTATTTTAAATTTTTTTTGAAACTCAAGACTATGAATAGTCTCTTCAAGTCTAAAAAGAATAATCCTAGTGTTGAATGGCAAAAATAATAGAAGATGAAGAGGTGTTTCTTCATTTTATGGCAACAATTCTATGGTATATGACAGCAACTCCTCTTCGTTTTCGTCAGCAGAGTTCTGGACTTTATTAAATAAACAGGGCTGTTATGGAGACGTCACAAAGGAAGCACACTAGCCCTATCGGATCTCGGTCCTAAATGAAAAATAAAATAAAAAAATGTCTTCTACATATTTAATATCTGCTAAGCTAGTGGGTAATAATTAGTGGACATTTTAAATTGTCATATCAATAATTAGATTTCAATAGTTCCAGAAGGAAACCCCCACGACAAGAGCGTAAATGCTCTTAAAAATAACTGGTTCCCAAACCACAATGGGGATCTAAAAAGAAAAGTGTTGGTTTGCACGTACATATTTTTTTTTTTTTGACAATAACACTGATTACGACACGATAACGTCCAATTAGGTTTGTTTAAAAAAAAATAAGTTAGTCTAGCATTTCATTTTTTTTTTTTTTTTTCATTTCTTATTTTCTTTCATACTCCCTTTTCTTTCATAGCTCCCTTTTTTTCTCATAATTTTTCACGGTTTATACTACACTTTATTAGGTAATTTTTTATTCAAGATAAAAATTGTCATCTTCCTGAAGCAATTCAAAAAACCGAATTATTTTTGGTAAAGGAATTGTCAAGATAAAATTTATTAAAAGTGGGGACCCATACGGAACTACGCCACAGAAGTTTTTCTTTGTCACTGAATAAATTTCGTATAATGAAAAAATTAATAGAAAGATAGCTTATACTATTATAATTAGAAAAACAGATATTCACCTATAAAATAGTTAAGAACAAGTAAATAAGTTATTTTAATTATTCAATATATCTTGTTTGTTTAAATCATTTATACAATATTTAAGACACACAATATATGACAATTATTGTAAAATAGCATAACTGTTATTTAGGCCGGCGCTGCAGCAGTAAAATATGGCTTTTTGTACTACAATACATATTGTGTAGATAACAACTCGCTCTCTATTAATTAAAAAATAAGATACCTTCTTGTATCAGCAGAATCTTGTTCGCCAATGGTCAGGGAGAATCTGAGAGCCAAGGGTGTCTTTTTGCCAATGTTAGAGAATACAGCAGCTTTGGTATATCTTCTGATGTCATCAGTCACCGTAAAATGGCCAAACGCACCTTCCATTGAACAAAAATAATAACTTGCATTAATAAGAATAATAAATGTAAGAACTTATTTATATATTAGAATTAAAGGGCGCTGGTAGCATTCTAGCCTTCTGAGATCAAGATTCGAAACCTGGCCGAGGCCCTTAGATTTTTTATCTGGGAGGTGACAATACTTCGGATAGGACGTTAAGCAATGGTCCCAGAGCCTGTGCGATGTCAGATACTCGTTAAAAACCCTAGAATTGGTTCTCTTCTTTTGTAAAATGTTTTTCTTTGTGTTCCATATTTACTTAAATATTCTTATAAGACCTTATTTATAGACATCTAATATACATATAAAAAAATGCCAAATGAAACTTTTACATAGATTTTAAAATAAATTTGGATAAAAATAGATTTATATACAAATACAATTATATTAGGAATCTTTTTAGATACTCCAACTCGATATTATTATTTATATACGCTACATTTCATAATTATTATAAAATGTATAAGATAATAAACACACAAAAGATTCTATAAATTGAAGAGCTCTCAAATTAGCAGGGCTACCGATCAGTTTTAATTTTTACTGGAGAGAAACAAACTGAATTTACAATTTTGTAGGACTGAACTACAGTTAATGTTAAGGGAGTTTGTAGCCGTAAGGACAGGGGAGTCATTCCACATCAGTTCAATCAGGGTCCGACACCCATGATCTCAGATTTTGATGAAAGTTAGCTTGTTCGTTCCTTTTATAGATTTAAATAAAAATATAAAATTGTTTTGCTCTATCTCCCTGAAAGAAACAGGACTCAGTGGTCAGCTGGATGCTTCCCTCCTCCTGTCACAGGACCTGCCATTCTGATCATTTAATATAGCAGCTCACCCGCCCCCTTAGCATGGACCACCCTTGCCGATATCCTCTCCCTGTTGAAGCGCTGCATCTCTTCTGTGAATGGAACATCCTGAATGAGCATGGGTCCTCGGGGTCCTGCCGTTAGTACGTTGCCTCTGTCTGGAAGGGGGGAGCCCCAGCCAGTGGTCAGCTCAATATTCGCCTAGGTAAGACAAGTCACAATTAGAAACAAAAATCTAATTTAACATTAAAATTAACTATTCATCATAAAAATAAAATTAGCTTCCAGAAAAGCATTAAAATATATTCGTAAGCCTTTAATATTAATTGATTAAGAAAAATAATGTGAAAACTTAATGATAATGTAAAAACGTATCTCATGTGCAGAGGGCTTGGGGAATGGAGTACACTGCAGTGTATAATACTTTACCATTAGATGAAAAAGAAACAACAAAAAACTATAATATCAGAAGAAAGATGGACGAATGAATCAGGGACAACATACCAAATAGAAAAACTGTAGATCCACATTCAAAGATGTTAGTAGTTTCACCGTTTATCCAGAGCCGGATTAAGACTATTCGATGCCCTAAGCATTCTGAGCTTATGGTGCCCCCACCTCACTATTGATATGATTAATGTCTTACTTATGTTGGCAAGTTCAATACTAAAGCTCCATTGAACAAAGCGAAGACAAAATTAATTAAGTGAGAAAATAAAAAATAAATTTTTTCAAAATTAATTTACTGAAAAACTAAATTTCTCTTTCGTCCATATACGCCATTCGTTCATCATATACGTGCACTTCTTCGTCAGATACTTTATCTTCATCAGTATCATCATAATCAGGATTTGATATTTGGTCTTCTAATGTTTTTATATTTAACATATTAGTTCCATTTTTAATTAAAAATAATAGCAGGTTTACAAAAAAATAAAAATAAAAATTGAGAAATAATTAACTATTTCAAAAATAGCATTACGGACTTGGTACCACCGAGACGTGATGCCCTAAACAATTGCATAGTTTGTTTATCCGGCACTGCGTTTATACAATATTTTGATTATCGAAAATTTTTTTTGTAAATTAATAGAAACTATTTCAACATTTGAAAATGTAATAGCAGAGCACATTAATCGTATTGAAAAAGCCCAACATCGCAATAAGCCTCATTACCTTGGTCATAACATTTAAAATGAACTGATCACAATAATAATTACTACTTCTTTATTATTTGGCATATTTACAAACGGTAAAAAAATAAATAAATAATAGGTAAATGTACAAAATAACAAATAATATATGTACAAATAAATAATATATCGATACAAAATAAATAATATATGTACAAAAATAAATAATATACATACACAAAAGAGGGCGCCGGTAGCTCAGTGGTATGCGTGCTTGACTTCTGAGCTCAAGGTCGTGGGTTCGTAGCCCGACCGAGGCCCTTAGTTTATTTTATCTGGGAGGTAAGATAAACTTAAGCACGCCGTCCTTCGGATGGGACGTTAAGCGATGGTCCCGAGCCTGTACGATGTCAGGTACTCGTTAAAGACCCCTACCCTAGATGAATAAAAATTTACGGTAGGCAAAATTTAGGACTCCCACAGTAGAGTCGGGCTCATGTCCACCAGAGTGACGAAAGAGCGCTCTGGTAGTAGGCGATATGACCTCATAGTTAAAGCCCGGACATGAGTCATAAAACCTAACCTAACCTAACCTAACCATACACAAAATAAATAAAATGTATACAAAAAATACAAATTATTTATAAATAAATAAATTCAACTCGAGATTTCTCCAAACATCACCGCGATGAGGCCTTCCTCATTCCTCCAATTTAATGGAGGTAGAGGAGGCATCGGTAGGCCGGGTGCTCCCCCGCACCCTCTCGCTCTGAGAGCTTTTGAACAGCAGTGATCAAAATAAAAGTTGAAAAAAATTAATCAATCTGTAGTTAACACTCTAAATATTACTATATTATTTTAGACTGTACACCAGACGTCAGTCATGAGGAACAACTTACAGTAGTGTTATATTTGTTTATTTAAACCCTTTCAACCTCGAAAACAGTTGAGATAAGGAAGCATTTTTTTGATTTTTTTTATATTACTGTCGCAACAAGACAAGACTAACAAAGTTTTTATTGATTTTTTTTTTTAAAGTATTAAATATTGACATTAATGACACGCTCATTCAAGGCTTCGATAATGGTGCTAATATGAAAAGCATAAGGATTGGCTTACAAAAAACAAATTTGTAAATTGACCAGTATTTTAAGTTCCATGTGCAGCACATAGTCTTAATTTAGTTATAAATAATGTTGCAAAAAGATCACTGGAAGTCACCGTGTGTGAAACTTCATAAGCTAGATGTAACAAAATAAAAAAAACAAAGAACTTGACATTACCTTTTTAGATCCTCTGAAATCTAACAGCTGGTTTGCAGCTGGGATTGGATGTGTTTCTGTAAACGTAAAAATAATTAGCTACAAATATATTCGTATCAATCGTAAAAATCTAAAATTCTTTATCTACATTCCATTTTATATATAGATAATTGAATTCTAATATCTAGTAGGTACCTACACTTTTACAGAACACACATCTTTTTAGTTTTCGAGCTCTCATTTGTCTCAATAGTAATGAAATATAAAAGAGTGTTAACTCTTTAACGGTTGACTTGTTTTGCAGTACAAATTGTTTATTGTTGAATTTTGGAAAAATGTTAACAATTATAAAACAATTGATGAGTACAACTGATGAGAATATGCTCGGGGAGCAGTTCGAGTTAATGATTTTAAAGAAGTTGTTTCTCCCTCCATTTATTTTTTAATTTTTAGTTATCCTAATACTTTCTAATACAACATTTTCACTATAAACTGTTTATTGAAAATTCTCGAAAAACATTAAACAATAGTACAATAACATTTCAGTGTACGACGCCTTAAAATATAAGCCTGAGACCGTCATGTTTAATTGTGAATTTAAAATGTTTTTATTGTCGTCATTATTTACTATAAATACCTACAAATTATTGAATTTTAAATTTTTACATATTATTAATTTATATCAATAATAATAGTACCTATTATCAAATTATAAATTATAAGACTGACAATTGATAGTTAATATAATACTAATTATATTCAAGTGAGTGTAGTAACAATGTAGGTATTGTTTTTAAAAGTAGGTGACTTAAAAAATAAGATAAAATTGCATTTTATAAAATGAATACGTTTATTAAAGGCTTGAATTAAATTATTTACTAATCAATCAACACTGTTCTACAATTACAGAAGTATGGAAAATAACAGGGCGTTCGTATTATGATCAAGCAAAACTACTTAAAACCATTACTAGCAACATAATATGAAGATCTTTTTAAATAAAGAAAACAAATACATTTTTAAATTATTTTATAAAGAGTTTACTTAATAGTTTTGTAATTTTATTGTAAGTGAAAGTTACCTATATTTAAAATTAATTTACGGTTAACTTATTTAACGTTGGCAAGACCAAGGAATAAGAGAAAAAGTGATAACCTACATTAGTACAAACACCTTGTTAATAGTTAAGATTGTAATTTCGTTTATTACATAATTTATTATTCTTCGTTTAATTATTTTATTTAAAATTAAAATTCTGTCTGTATATGGATGAATAGATTTTTTTTGTTTGATCAGAAATCCGTTTCATGTTATATGTATATTAAGAAAAACCTTGCAGATCATCGTTCAATTTTTTTCTTTTTGTATTTTTGTTGGAACCTCTCAAGAGAAAATGGCTGGATGTATATTATTCACGAAATTTGCAGGGTCTTGGGCTATGTTGTTTTCTCAAACGTGATTGGGCGGAGCGGCTATGGGGGCCCAACTTTTTTAACGAGTTAGTTCTAGTAGTTGATCAGCTGTTCTGCAAATTTTACATGTGGCATCCTTGTATGCCCAGTTCAACCTTAGACCGCATGGAATCTTAACATTTTGAATAGAACGGGGAGGGATGGGTCCGAAACTAGGGTTAGGTTAGGTTTTATGACTCATGCCCGGGCTTTAACTACGAGGTCATATCGCCTACTACCAGAGCGCTCTATCGTCACTCTGGTGGACATGAGCCCGATTCTACTGTGGGAGTCCTAAATTTTGCCTACCCTAAATTTTTATTCACCTAGGGTAGGGGTCTTTAACGAGTACCTGACATCGTACAGGCTCGGGACCATCGCTTAACGTCCCATCCGAAGGACGGCGTGCTTAAGTTTATTTTACCTCCCAGATAAAATAAACTAAGGGCCTCGGTCGGGCTACGAACCCACGACCTTGAGCTCAGAAGTCAAGCACGCATACCACTGAGCTACCGGCGCCCTCAGGGTCCGAAACTAAAATGTGTACTAGCTCTTTGACGGTTGATCTGATTTTCATTAAATTTCACAAGTAGCATCCATTTAAGCTCGGGACAAACTTAGGCTCTATGAAAGCTTAAAAGTTTTAACTGTAGGTGGCCCGAAACATAAAGTGATTGCTTTATTAACGCTTGAGCAGATTTCACATGTACCATCCTTATAAGTCCTGTTACATTTACTAACCAGGCAAACAACATTAAAAACCTGTCTAATGTTACTAATCGGGTAACGCCGAGTAACCTGCTAGTAACAGATAACAATATTTATCATAACGACATTAATTATTATTTTTAACGACATTATTTAACATAAGGACAAAAATGACATTTGTATTGTTATATATCAGTGTGATTTAGACAATCTTTATTAATGCCTTCTCCATCCTGCTTTTCAGATAATGGCACTATGATACCAACCGTCAAAATACAATGAAATAAAACTATCGTTTGAGACCTATCCCAGTCTTTTTTATCAACCCAATTTCACTTACAAGGTCTACTAAAGTAAACCAACAAGAATTATAATATATATATATATATATATGTATATATATATATATATATATATATATATATATATATGTATATATATATATATATATATATATCGCGGTAGGAGGAAGCAAAGAGATAATCTGTAAGTGGCTTTTAGTTTTCGTCCTGTTTTGGATGTCTGTTTCACAGAGAAATAACTGAAAACATTTCAATCAAACTGTTCAGTAATTCAGGAAAAGGTTTTAGAATAGATACGATTTCAGATGACTGAGTAGAGGGGGCCGCTCACAGACAGGCACAGAAACCACCAAACACTAAAAAAGAAAAAGAACTGTTTTTGACAATTTGAAAATTAGAAGATAAGGCAAGCGGTCAACTAACGGATTTCAAAATCATGGATAGCGAAGGGGTTTATTTGAAAGCGAGAAAAGGCATTTCATATTTTTTTAGTAACTTACTTATTAATCCTACGAGAAAAAAATACTGGAACAATATGAAAGACATTTCCATTGTCTCTAAATGTAAAAATAACAGAGATAAAGGATATTTTCGAGTAGATTTTATATATAAATGAATAACTGTATAGTCCACTTCAAAAGTTACAATTCGTAAGCAGTAGTTTCATAACTGTTCCATAAATTCATTGGTACGTAATTACCAATCAGTTAATGGCGGTCCTGAACTTGTACGATATCGTGTATTTAAGAACGCCTAAGAGATAAGAGCATTGGATGCTTAGGTCCCTGGGTTCACACAAGCCCAGTTTGACCACTATTATTATTCTCATTCGCGAGTAACACAAGAGGCCTTGAGGCCTCTTCATGTGGCCAGCCCCTACTCCATGCGTTGTAAAGTTCAAAACGCTTAAAGAACAGTTGTAGTATCAAATGTTAAAATGTCAATATCGCAGTCCGTTACATCTCTATTATTAAATTAAGTAAAATATTATCATATTTATTTGATATGTTCAGAGTGCCTTCTCAGAATACGTGAACAATTCAATGTTTATTTTGGTTGGGTATTTTTGAGTTGGTTGATGCACGTGTTGCTTACCATTGCCGTGGCGAGCTGTGCTATGCTGAAGCACATTCACCAGTAGCAGACCCCGGAGCAACTGCGCTAACATGACTCTGCTTAGGTGCGGCAGCCCACTACTCAAGACTAGGACACTGCTCTCCTATCTCCTACAGTCTGTACTAGACTCGCAAAAACTATACTGTCCCCCCTACTACCAACAAAATTATCTAGTTTTTTTTACAATTGTAATTTCTTTTTAAATTACACTCTCAGGTTTATACTTGCTAACATAACATAGTCTTTGCTATAAATTAGGTGAGCATGAGTTATGACGCCCCACTTACGCTATCAGCCGGTCACTATGTAACCATTTAACCTCCTATATCCATCCCCCCATCATGAAGATAGCCAACACTCGTAACTACTCACCACTACCGACAAAGACTTATCAGTAGCCATTCTATGTCTCGACAACCACCAAGTCTACTGATATTTAGCGTTTATTCTGTTTTATATATTTGTATTAGACAGCCCACATTTTTCAGAAGAAAAACTTTGGACAGATTTTCTTCCTAAGCCTAGTATACCTGTAAACTTTTAACCCGATTGGTGCCTCAACGGCGTTGAAATTTGGCATTTTCAGGAAAAATTGCAAAAAAAACAAACGCTCCCCATCTGCCACACAGTTGCAATTACGAGAAAAATGCATGGAATCTTTCTTGTAGGAAATTGTATATCCTATAGGTTCGTAACTAAAAATTTTGCAATATATCCTATAGTTTATGCATGTTATTGCAGAAATAGTGGTCGAAGTTCCTGCATGGCGACTGGCTAATAAGTTGTGGACACCATACACTCCTTATGAATGTATTTGTGTGATGTGGAGAAAGAATTGTTTTTTCTTTGAGGTGTACATTCATTTTAGCGGTCTGTATTTATTTTACTAAATACTTTCTGTTGTCCCAATTATTTTTGCCCCATCGATTTATGGCTGGGTCTACATACTCATATCCCTACCCTTTCAATTTGTGGAATGTTTTACTAATATAAATTCAATAAATTACAAAATATGTTTTCAGTAACATTTTTTTTTTTGTTTTAAGATTGAGTTGGGGTCACCGAACTTAGTTTGCGCAGTGCCACCAACAAATGCGGAGCTTCTTCCCCTGATCGATGACTTTTGTCATGAAACAGTTTTTATGCAGGTTCTGTTATTTAAATATCAAAACAGGAAAACCTTATAATTATAAATGCAGGCCATATCTCATGTAATAAATTGTTTATAATCCCTAATGAATGATTAATAGTCGCCATACTAATTAGTAACATTAGATAGGATAATACATTTCCCTCCTGGGGCATCCCTGTGGGGCGCGCACAGATTAATATTCTCCTGATAAATTTGCTCCGGAACTGTTACCTTCAGAAAGAGAATTAATCCTTTTTTATAGAGAAGTATACTTTATTTAATTTTTCATGCGCCTCACGCCCAGACCACCAAGAAGAAAATATACCTATGAAACAATAAATTATGATTACGAATAAAATAAAATAATCTTTTTGTGTTGTTTAATAAGATTCTTAATTCATATAATAATAATAATTCTTTATTGCATAGGAAGATACATGGATCTTATTGCAAGAGATCTTATATACAATAGTGACCTTTAGACATAATGCAAAATACATAAGACAAAATAAATAAAACAAAGTAAATAATTGAGAACATGAGTTCTTGTCTCCTTTTAAATCATTTAAAATTAATGACATATATTTAATTTTCACTTTCCCAGCTATATGAAGTATAGGGGAAGTTGTGAAATCGGTCAGAAATTCAACTGTATAAAATACTAGCAGTAATACCCGGCGTTGCCCGGGGAACTTTGACTTTTCTCCCAATATCTCCTATAAGGCTATTCAGTTCCTCGACAGTATATTCATAATGTTATAATTTTCAATTATTCATACGGAATAAGGCTTATAGGCCTTCAACTGTAGTAACGCTAGCTTTGGAGCTAAAACTTATCTATTCAAAAAGATTCCTCATTAATCATTGCAGTGGTTTTTGAGTTACAAAGATTGCATGGGTGGATGCTGGGATGGACCAGATATTGAGATACTAATACGCCTATAACCTTCCACAGACGATGACGAACAAATTTTTAAAAAAATAATCAAATCCATCAAGCCATTCGTGAGTTATAGCGGTACAACGCACAGACATTTTCAGCTTTATATATATGATAATTGAAACTCATGAATCAGATGTTGAATTTCCACAGGAATTTCATGTTTTTCGACCCTCTAATTTCAAAAAATGAAAACAAAATTTGTGTCTTTATGTGAACACGATAAATCCCTATAAAATGAATGTATCGACACGAAAGTTAATAACTGTATCCAGAACCCCCAAAACGCGACACCTATCGAATGTCAACTAAATCACAATGTACTTCCCCAGAATGAATTGTTCAATTAAGTTTCTGCTCTCCTTACGGGGTTCTGGATACACATATAAACATTTCTATCGATAAATTAATTCTATCGGGAGTTATCGTGTTCACAGACATATACCTACTTGTTTTTTTCGATTTTGAAATCAGGGGATCAGAAAACATGAAATTCCTGTGAAAAGTCAACATCGGATTTCTGACCAATTACATAACTTCCCTCATTACTTGGTATTCTTTTAAAACATTAAAAAAGTAAATGTTATGTGTAATAAATCTTAAGGCTTTTTGCATTACGTTTGAAATATTAATTATAATTGGAAAGAGAAAAGATACTAAAAGGTTTGGACTTTTTCATCGAAACATTATCCTGCATAATTCTAAAATATTTTTGATAATATCTCGCTCCCTGAGAGCTTATGGATCGGCAATCATTATTCGTTCATTTCCGAGAAGATAGAATACTTACACATAAGGAAAATTACATGTGGAGATAGAGCACTTATACATAAGGACACTTTCGTGGTATCAAAATAAAATAGTGCGGAGATGAACAAATGTGGAAGATGGCGACGGTTCCCACACTACTGGAGTGTACACACTATGGTCACACAAAGATACTTATAAAGTATTTAATTAGAGATTTAAGGAGTATATCCATTTTATTGATTAATTACTGATATCTTTTTAAAAGTATTTCTTAAATATAACTACGGAGTAAAGTTTTTGTCTTATTGTTTTGCATCCTCAAGTCACTTTTCTTTTTCATAACTGTTGGAAGTGGATATTTAATTATCGTTTATTAATTAATTAATTTGTTGAATTAATCTTCTTCAAAGATTAACTCAACTGACATCTCGACAATATTAAGAATATTTGTGAAGGTATCCAGTAGAATTAATTATATACTGAAAGAAGTTGGTGGTGATCCTGCAGAGACATGGTATTGAGGTTGAAGAAAATAAAATCAAAATATAACAACAAAGAATTATAATTGTAGTGGATATAGAACACTCATACACAAGAACACTTACATGTGGAGATAGAACATTTACATTCTCAGGAGATTATACTAAACTTCATCTGTCTTACTGATTCTGGTATCAGGACCACACTGCACCGTTACACTATGACTTCGGCTGTCTCTACACTCTTGCTCCTAGAGTCTACAGCTGACTGGATTAGAATACCTAAATTTTTATCAACCTCCATAAAGTTCTTTATTGCTCTTTTCTGAAAAAATAATAATAATTGGGTGGTACACATTAAACAAGCATAAGAAAATATAATATAGTGCAATCGAAAAGAAAAATTCAAACATTCGCTCATGTAAGACTATTTATTATATTGTCATGTTAATGCTAAAAATACTAGAATATTCTTAAAACTACATATTCTATTTAAAAAAAAAAAAGCAATACAATAGATATGAAATAGTAAAATATCATTGATTGAATGCCTAAAATATCCAGATTCAACATTTTAAATCTTGTCAACAAGCAAAAAACCTTCTAAAGATGTTAGATGATCGAAAAATTAACACTCTTAGTAAGTAGCAGATATTACGTCTTAATAGAGCACTAAAGATGTAGGCTCTAAATATATTGATTATATATTTGATAAATCGTATTGTTTATGTATTATAACAGACCTGTATAAAGGGCGGTACTCTGCGGAGGTCACCTGCAATGTTTTGAACCAGGGTCTGTCTGACATCGTCCTTGTACGACCTCCACAACATCCTCGGCTGCGAAAAGTTATCTTCATCTGTATTGTTGTACCTGGAAAACAGACAAAATTTATTATAAACGTACGGAACAAATAAAAATAAATAAATAATCATCGACCAAGTAGCAATCCCTGGATAATTTTCTGCAGGTACTACAAGAGTACTGCTGGAAAAATTTAGAATACATCCCATTAAAACTCAATTCAAAAGCATGATGATACATTCAGCACCGGCATGAAGGAAATCAATAACGAAGGATGACGAAGCCACGGATGGGACGCTACATGTGCTTGTCGGGAGAAGGAGCAGCAGAACGAAACAAGGAACGATCATCAGCTTCGTATGGAAATCTTGTGAAACATTATCCTCCTATTTCCCCTGTTCATAAATACGGTTTACAATGAGTGTTTAGACAGAGGTCATTTTCCAGCTGTTTCGCATAAATCAAAAATTGCTCCATTTCAAGATGTTTCTAAGTAACATTCAACATGGTTTCAGGCCAATATCGATGCAATCATAGAGAATAAAGATTTATCCGAAATAATCTCTAGCGGAAAGAGGATGTTATGATGATGTCGCTTGCAACCGGCTTTCGATGCGGCCTGGTGGTCTACTATAATCAAGCAACCTCCAGGTATGGCATTTACAAAAAATGGTTTGTTTTTAACAAGGACTACTTTTGAAATAGGTTAACAGTTAAATATATATAACTTATGGTTAGTCAAATTATTTTAGAACATCCAATACGACTCCCTACTCAAGCTTCCATACTCCGAGAAAACACGAGTAATTGCCTACGCCGAAAACGTCCAGCTTATAAAATAAAGAGAGTTGAGTGTAAAGTATTAATAGTGACAAGTCCAAGATCCCATATATCTTCCGGGAAGGACATTCTGGGCCTGTAGAGGGGGAGAAAGGTCTCAGCTAGTAAGAAAACAGAGATGAACCACGCTAAGTTTAACTTCAATAAATAACAAGATAAAAAAATATAACAAGATCAAATTAAACAGGACTCTAAGGTTAATGGCAACCCCCATAGCCAAGGGAAATAAAACCATTTCAGATGAGGCAGCATGCATTTTGGCAGGGGTCAGACTAATATGTTCCGATGAGGAAATTATAGCTGTTTACAGGATTAACAAGGTTAATGACCACTTGCAGGCTTAAACCATGAAGTATATGAAGCGCCTGTTCCTTACCGAGAGTGGAAACATCCAGCCAACTGTATCGAAACTGAAGAGGTTTCCTATCTTGAGATGATGGAAGAAGAGCTCGTGGTCCGACCAAGCAGCTGGTCATACGGAATGAACTGGACTACCTCATAAAACGTGGAACCTGGAGTTAGCCCAATGGTAGTTTGTACGGAGTAAGGTGAGCACTGAGAGCTTGAGGAATCACAGGAATCACTTGCCACAAATGGAAGAACTCAGGGCTCGAGTCTGGACTCTTCAACTAGAAACAGCACTGAGAAACAGACCGTCAATCATGTATCAATATATTTACCTGTCTACGTTGCCATGAGTAGAGAAGGGCTGAATTCTTCCTCTTGGAGAGTTAATTTGATTGATAAAGCTGGATGGATAGTAGTTGGGCTCGCCGTCCTGGTTGTCTGTGTAGCAGGTCTTCCCGTCCCTCTGTGTGTTGAACACATGGTGAGGAGAGTTGACCGGTATTTGCAGATAGTTCGTGCCGAGTCGGTGCAACTGGTTGTCGTTGTAAACAAAGAACCTACTCTGCAAAGTAACCAAAGATTAGTACAGCTCGCTTAATGGGCCGATTAATATATGGCTAAGAGACCTACACTCTATATCTTCGGCCAAGAATGTTGTCTTGGACATATTTATACATAATACGAATGAATCCTATCTATACCTTTATAACTTGGTTAATATTTTATCAATTAGCAAACACTAGTTTCATCGATTTGGAATGGCTACTGATGGATCCTATCTATACCTTTATAACTTAGTTAATATTTTATCAATTAGCAAACACTAGTTCCATCGATTTGGAATGGCTACTGATGGATCCTATCTATACCTTTATAACTTAGTTAATATTTTATCGATTAGCAAACACTAGTTCCATCGATTTGGAATGGCTACTGATGGATCCTATCTATACCTTTATAACTTAGTTAATATTTTATCAATTAGCAAACACTAGTTCCATCGATTTGGAATGACTACTGATGGATCCTATCTATACCTTTATAACTTAGTTAATATTTTATCAATTAGCAAACACTAGTTCCATCGATTTGGAATGGCTACTGATGGATCCTATCTATACCTTTATAACTTAGTTAATATGTTATGATGCTTTTAAGTGACAATAAGACCATTGACCCAAAATAATTTTCCTATGTGTGTATTTTTTAAGAAGTTATATAAATCACGAAAGTTATACATTGTTTTAACTTACCTGTAAAATTTTGTCATTACTGTTCTCAATGCCAGGAACCAAGCGACCAGGGTTGTATGCAGCTTGTTCTACATCGGCGAAGACATTTTTTGGATTTTGATTAAGAACAAATTTTCCAACTCTTATGAGAGGGACCATATTTTCTGGCCAAATCTATGAATAACAGTGCAATTTAGCATAATCATAAATAATTTAGCTAATAAATATAAATATTAATACTAGACCTCGATCATCACAACGGCGGCTCCAGAATAATTACGATGAGAGGGGAGGGGGGGACATTATTATGAAACGTATATATATATACCTCAATATAATATATATATATAAACCCCACAGTCGTGGGATTGACTGACGACTGGGTGGGGTTGGAGGGCATATCGGCAATTGGCCTGACGATTAGGTCACTCAATCAAGAGTTTCATATGTACAAATTTATTTATTTATTTACACATTCACAACGACAACATTTGTCACTAGTGATCGTGATGATGTGCTGTGGCAAGTGTGTCGCTGTACTGCTGAGGTACGTGACCGAAGAGGAGTCCAGGCTAGTCCTGGAGCAGGTCCCTCTGCCATGCCCGCTTTAGACGTCTTGGTGGGTTTGTGGGGAGAGTGGTCGTGAATAATTGGAGAATAAGTGGATTGGCGTGATGATGGAGTTTGTCGTGAAAATTTTGATATCGTGTCTTGATAACAGAAGGTATAAATGGGATGTTGAGGTCATTATGTAATGTGAGGTTGGAAACGTAAAATGGGGCATTGGCAATGTGGCGTAGTATGATGGATTGTAATGACTGAAGGCGTTGTATGTTTGATTTTTTGGCTGATCCCCATATCTCGATTCCGTAAGTCCAGATGGGTTTTAGTATAGTGTTGTAAATGTGAAGTTTGTTTTCAAGCGATAATGTCGATCGTCGTCCGATGATTGATTTCAGTCGTCCAAATCGTCTTTTGAGGTCTGTGCGTTTCAGTCTGATATGAGTTGTCCAAGTTAAACGTCTGTCTAAATGAAGTCCTAGATATCGGACAGTGTCTGATGCAGGAATGGGCTGGTTGTTAATGTATACTGGTGGACAAGTATTGTGTCTGAGAGTAAATGTGGTTCGCAGAGATTTGTCTCTATTAATTTTTAGTCTCCATTTGTTGGCCCAATCTGTTAGCTGGTGTAAATGTTCCTGTAAGTGTGAGCTTGCTTGTGTTGGGTCTGAGTGTGTTGAGAGAATGGCTGTGTCGTCTGCGTACTTGCTTGGGGGACTCCAGCTTTGACCTCCAAAAAATGTGATGAGGAAGATCCCTCAGATACCCTAAAGTTTCTGTTTTCTAGGAATGACTTAAGTATTAAATAATATATGTGAGGAAGGTGAGATTTAAGTGTGTAGAGCAGGCCTGGGTGCCAGACACGATCAAACGCTTTTTCAATGTCCAGAAATACGCCTGTGCAAAACTCTTTTCTTTCAAAGCTGGTGGCTATGTAATCGACCAAACGATGGCACTGGTGTATTGTCGAATGTCTTTGTCGAAAGCCAAATTGATGGTCTGGGAGAAGGTTGTCTTGTGCAGTGATGTAGGTTAGTCTGTCCAGTAGAAGTCTCTCTAGTGGTTTGGATATCACAGGAAGCAGGCTTATAGGACGGTATGACGAGGCCTGGTCTGGGGTTTTCCCTGGCTTAAGAATCATCCTGACTACTGATATCTTCCAGACAAGGGGATAGTAACATAGTCGTAGTACTGTGTTGTATAAATTCGTCAAGTAAATTAGTCCTTTTCTCGGTAGCTGTCGTAGTATCTCAGCGGTTATCAGATCATGACCTGGAGATTTCCGTAAGGGGAGTTTTTTAATTGTCAGTTCAACTTCATTAGGACTGAATGCCTTTGGGGGGAGAGTTAGTTGGAGGGGGGTAGTAAGTGCTGTCAGTACTTGGTCTGTATGTTGGTCGTCTCCTATGTCCTCGTGGGGAGTGAATACTTTGGAAAGATAATCAGCGTAGAGGTCTGCCTTCTCCTGGTCTGACCTAGTCCAGGCCCCATCATTCCGCCGAAGGGGGTGTGATACCCGTGCATTGCCAAGAAGCCGTTTCGTCGCTGTCCAAAGTGAGTTATCTCGAGCCGCCAGAGTCGAGATATATGTCTCATGTCTGTCTTGTTTCAGTTTGGAAAGTTCTGTAGAGAGGGTTCGCCGGAGTTGATTGTATGTCTGTCTGTCGGAAGGGTACCTCGATCTTTGCCATCGAGACCAGGCCGCTCTTTTCTCTCTTATCATCTGCAGGATGTGTGGTGGGAGGGATATGTTGTTGTGTGAGCGTCTTGGTCTGGGTGGTCGGCACGATTTTGTCACAGCTTCTTGAATCCACAATGTGAAGTTACCTGCTGCGTCGTCAAGTTCGTCTTGTGTCCGTATGGTATTGTTTAAGTTTATTTTGTCGTCCAGTTCTTCTCTGAAACAGTCCCAGTTTATTGGTCCTGTTATTAATGATGGCCTCTGAGGCCGGGCCAGGGGTTTGGAGGCTAGTTCAAGTAAAACTGGGGAGTGGTCTGATGATAAGTCGTCTAAGGCAGTCACGTAAGTATGAGATGCGTTTATATGGGATGTAATAAAATAGTCAAGTAAGTCAGGGAATTTAGCGATGGAGGTGGGCCAATAAGTGGGTTGTCTTGGGGCTATGATGTCGTAACTGGAAGAATTTAGTAGTCCAAGTAGTCGCCGTCCTCTAGTGTTGGTTGTGCGACACCCAAAATGCACATGTTTGGCGTTCAGATCGCCACCAGCTATGAATCGTGGACCCAGGCCATGGAGGAATGTGGTCATGTCGTGTTGTGTCAGTGCCTTGTTGGGTGGGCTGTAAGCTGAACAGATGGTTAATGGGTTGGAGTTGCAATTAATAGAGACGGCTGTGTATTGAAGTGACATGGTAGGTGTTTGTGGTATGACGGTGTGCTGGATGCTGTTATGTATGAGGATGAGACTGCCGCCATGTGCTGTTCCGTCAGAATGGTCTGTTCTGTATGATACGTAGTCCGTGATGTGAAAGTGTAGTTTGGAAGTTAAGTGTGTCTCAGTAATTAGTGCTATGTGAGTTCGTTTGTCATTTAGAAGTATTTCCAGTTCGTTTTTATGGGAGATCAGCCCATTGGCATTCCATAGTAGGAGTGTTAGCTTGTTGTTTGTGTGTGTTGTGTGAATCATTTTGATAGTTTTGGAATGAGCTCTGTAACAAGTGTTGTGAGGAGGGTGATGAGGGGTGTGATGACAGATTTGAAATCAGTGAGAAATGAGGTGAGCGTGTAGGCGATGTCGATACTACCTGAAGCAGGCATGGGAGGGGGGACCGTCTCCGAGGAGGCCGCATCTCTGTAGCTCCTCTCCGGCCGGACCCCAGCAGTAGGGGCGGCTGGCATCGTGGCTGGGTAGTCAGTCTGGCTGATTGGTGGCGGCCTTCGGACGGCTTCTTCCTGGCTGCTTCTCCTGTTTTTCAGCTGTTGGTAAACCACGCAGCCGCGGTAGCTGGCTGGGTGCGGGCCTCCACAGAGGGCGCAAGTCGCTGGTGTGTCTCTCGTTTTCTGGCAGTCCTTTGTAAAATGGTTCTGACCACATTTTACGCACTTGGGTGGATGGTTGCAGTAACCCCTTGTGTGAAGGAGCTCCTGGCAGCGGTGACATTGAGGAATGTCTCCTCGCTGTCGTGGCTCTTATGTACAAATTAACAACAGTAATTGTAATTTTCGCCTAATTCCTAAGGTAGGATTTTCTCAAACTTTCATGCAGAAATCCGAAATCCTCACATGTGCAGTCTTGTAAGCTGCCAAATGATGCCAGGCTCGCTACCTATTGCGGAATAATGATATTTGTAATGGAATGCCATTGGGTTAAACTACAATTATATGTAAAATTTGATTATACCAGAATGAAAGGTGGAGGCAGTAGGGTTTATGAAAGGCTTTTATCATTCCTAATGGCCGATATTTTGAAACGTCAGAAAATTGACCCTGGATTCATGCTAAGGGCTTCAATGCCTTTCATTTGATACCCTAGTTGCATTTAAGTATATATCTTTTTATAAACATTTCTGGCTATGGACTGGGACTTTGAAGGTTGTCTCAATGTCCAGACCTCAACCATGGAATCACCCAAACTCAAAATAATATATTTCTTGTTTGACAGAGCAGCACACATTCCTCGCCCGATATTCTCCTTAGACCTTGGTCGGGAATCTTGCGATAACCTATAATTCAACGCCAGTAATAGTATAAAAATTAAAACACAATTCTTATCAATTTATTTTATACTCTAGTATTGTTACTACATTACTATACTTTAGTGTCATCCAGGATGTTCCATGGGAAGTTGTCGGCCTCCTGAGGTGTCAGGACCTGGATGTACATGGTCCAGGAAGGGAAGTCTCCGGTGGCTATTGCGTTGTACAGGTCTCTGACTGCGTAGTCAATATCCTCCGCAGCCAGCTCTCTAGCTCTGGCAGCGGTCAGCGTCCTCAGACCCTGGTCACTCTTCAGCAATTCCGGCAAAGTAATCAATTAAAAACACTAATCATGAAGAAATTATATTTTGAGTTTTTTATTTTATTTTAGTGCCTTAGCTGTATATAAGGTAAGTTATATAATCGGTCGAAAATGGATCTCGGGTTTCCACCGGAATTTGTTATTTTGCAGTGAGGGCTTGCTGCAGTTTGCTTACAATTATTGCAAACATTCATTTCCAAAAAAAGATTCATAGTCTTATTACTATTTCATCTCTTCCAACAATAGAGTTAGTAGAAAGTAATAAGACGCTATTTAAGAGCAAACAGTCAGAAACTATAAAACAATCTTTCAAACGTCGATTTAGCGGTGAGTCCTCAGAATACCAACCACCTTTGTGTTGCACTTCCAAATATGAATTTTGTTTTGTTAAGAAGAGATAGATATATAGCTATTTTAGCCGAAATTTAAAATTAGTTACCTTGTAGTGAAATTTGCAATAGAAAACATCGCCTTTGGCGTTGGCCAGTTTGAACGTGTTGACCCCGAAGCCATCAATATATCTGTATCCGTCTGGGGTGCCTTGGTCTGTGTAGATGATCAAGATGTGATGCAACGTCTCTGGGCTGACGCTCAACAAGTCCCACAGCGAGTTCAAATCCTGAACAATAACAACATTACTCGACTACAATTACTTTGTTGTCTGAGTAATTCATTACCTTTCAATGCATTTGCCATCACTATATACAACCATTGTACTACAATAAAGCTTAGTGATACTTTTCGCTAGTAGAAGGCTCGAAATGTCCAGAATTATCCCTTTAGTGTAACAGCTGTTATTTACATTAATTTTCATTTTTCGATTTTTGTTGAACTGTTTTAATATGATCCTCGTTCTGTAAAATCGATTCCACTCAAGGAAAAGGATTAAAAGTTATATTCTTCTGAAATGTGTTTCGGTTACCTTCAAAATACCTCACGATTTCGCGAGACCTTCAAGCATAAAACTAAAAGTTTTTCAAGTCAAGGCTTCCTCTCGGTTCCATTGTCCTTAGACGTCCCAAAACTACCTGCGACAGTCTAAAAGCTAGGTATGTGAGTGTGGGACATGTAAGAACAATGGGACCAGAGGAAAGCATTGAATCAACTGATAACGATTCGGAGTCGGTGGAGAATGTAGAATAATTAAGATAATAATCTTGAAACTCGCGTTTTCAAATAAAACTCACTGTGAAATCAACCTCAACTACAAGCGTATGCTACAAATGATATGAAAGCCGCCTACCCGTAGGTTGGTTCTGGGGTTCCTCTTGGCGGCATGGATAAAGCTGTTTACGCGGTATGGATCTCGGGTGAACAACACGGGCGAATGGGTACCCACCAGGTCCCAGATGCCTTCCTTCGTGTAGAACTTGAGGGCAAACCCTCGCATATCTCTAAAGGCAAATGTACAGGGTGTCTGTGAGACAGTTCAAAACAATGGGTTCAGGACCTCAAATCCATTGTAAATGGTCCCATATACTTTTCCTTACCAAATTACTGCCAAAATATATATACAATTGTAATTTTTTTTTTTTTTTTTTTTTTTTGTTCTACAACACATTTCGGACTTCTATTCTAAAATAAAGTCTTATTTTGAGGAGGGGAAAGTGTGATCTGTAAAAGCGTGGTTGGTCAAAGAACGTCCATTTTTGAAGGAATCAATTTTTCGAAAGAACTAATCCTTTTCGCGTAAATCCAGCAAGCATGTAAAAAACACACATACACTCACACACACTCGCGCACAGACAAACAACATCCCGAAAATGGTCAAAACGTATTCAGAGGACCTTGAAATATGAAGATCCATTGATAACTCGACAAAAGATATCAATACTTTCAAGTCTTCGATATCATTACTTATAGTAAAAAAAAACTCATCATTACTTTATTAAATTATTTAAATACTATAATTCATAAAGTAAGTAGATACTACTACTTTTTGTGATTCAAAATAATTATGTTGTATACCTGTCTGTATCTGCACTTCCAGGATCGCTAAGACCAAGTGAAAACCTGACAGCCATCGGCGTTCTTTGGCCAATTTTTAAAAATATAGAAGCCTTGCAATATCTTGTGATGTCATCAGTGACGGTAAAATAGCCAAACGCACCTTAATTTTGAAAATATAATAATGTATAATAAAGGTAATATATATATATATATATATTAATTAAAAACTTATAGTAATAAATATATATATATTGAATAATGTCTAGAACATCTTAAAAGCAATTTAAATAAAAACAAAATATAAAGTAAATATCGTATCATAATAATAATTTGCAGGAGGCATTTTCTTACAGAAAAAAGTCAAAAGTCAGCCATATTGTTTTTACTTTTTGATATTTCAGTGATTCGGAAAATATTATTTAGTTTGAGTTGTAATATTTATTGTTAACATTTCAAATATCCAGTCATATAAGTAACGAGAGGAATGATTTGGTGGATACCTTCTGGAAAAGATGTGTGCGGGGGCAGAATCGACCTTCCTATCCGGCTACAACCTTTATAAGAAATAGAAAATTCAGAGTTTTTTAAAACCCCTCCCTCTAGGCGCCATGTTTATCTTCAGTAGACAATGGTGAACTAGACAGTGAACTGTGTCACGGAACCCGAGTACCGTTTCTCCCCCCTTAGTTAGTATTGATAAGAAAGCCCATACCGGTTCCCTTGGCGTGGATCACTCGAGGGGCGATCCTCTCTCTATTGAACTTTTGCAGCTCCTCTATGAAGGAAGCATCTTGGAGGACCATGGGACCTCGTGGTCCAGCGGTCAGGACGTTACCTCTGTCGTCCAGAGGGGAGCCCCAGCCAGTGGTCAGGACACCTCTGCCCTAAACACAATACAACACTCAAGTATAAAACATTCACACAAAGTTCTAGTACGCAACTATATAATATTATTTATTAAATAAACAGTGCCTTGGCTGTGGCTCCATAAAAGTCGATGTGGCCAGTGGGAAATACTGGACCGCGATGGAACTATGTTTCGGAAAAAAATATATGCGTTATTCAAAGCCTCATCAGTAAGTAAAGGAATCTCATTTTTGTGAGAGAGTAAAAAGAATTAAATTTACTATATTTGAAATTTTTGATAAAAATAACGAAGGACATTTAACAAATGTTTATTTTTTATTATTGCCCGATATAACAATCCAAAAGTAGCAAGTTGTTTGTGTAGAAAACGATGTATACGTATACCATGGATGGAGAGAACCCGAAAAGGAAGTTATGCACCAGACACAGTGGATGTTAAGCCTGACACTATAAAATGCTGATACCAGCTCCTTCAATTCACCCCCACCACCCCTTAAGAGCGCTCGTGATTACTGCACATGTGAATTCTCATATACTTAACTACGTATGAAATGTGAAAAACCCATATTTCAAACACATTATAACTTCACCTTATGAGCATTCTTGAAGTCTATCAGCTGATTTGATGCTGGATCTGACAATGTTCCTAAAAAAATAAAGGGGTCAAAATGAATTGGATTAATAAATCCCCGTCCCCGAGAGGGGGAAGAAGCTTCTTTGAGTTGGTTGGTGTACAGAGTTACCATGTTGCATATGTACATATGTGAACCTCGGTTGAGTATTTCTATCCTAGAAAAGTTCTAGTGGTTAGTGTGTTACTATCGTAGTTCTGTTATTGGATTAATATATTATAATCTAGTACTGGCTGCGGGACCCGGTTTTCCCGTCCCCGAGAGAGAGAAGAAGCTTCTTTGAGTTGTTGTACAGAGTTACCATGTTGGGTGTACATATGTGAACCTCGGTTCAGTATTTCTATCATAGAGAGGTTCTAGTGGTTAGTGTGTTACTATCGTAGTTCTGTTATTTCATACACCTCTGTAATGATATAAACACAACAATGTTGTTAACATAACAAAGGAAATTGACATACATATGACATATTGTTTCCCTTAATTCATTCTTCTAAGAGTCAGTTGAGCTAGGAAAATTGTTTTCTGTGTAAATTTTGTATTTTGAAATGTTCTAGACCATTAATAGGGTTCCTTGCATTGGTATGAATATTTGAAGTAATTGTTTTGATCCGATATTAATGAAAAATGTGTTGTTTTTTTTAGTTTAATATCAAGTTTTGGGAACTTTGTTTCTTTTAGTTCTATTTCAAATCGGAGTTCTACCCGCTAGTTGAAAATGTCATGACAAACATTTTCATGAAAGACCACTTTATCTCATGTTTCGACTTTACGGCATCGCGATACCTTTCCCACAATAACTTCGTAAAACATAATTGTACCGTTGGGGTAGAGTTGAGGGTTGACTGAGAGACAGGATGTCAGGAGGACTAGCACGTGGAGCGTGTGATGCAGCATGGTGAGCTGATGTGTGTCTGAGAATTTCTGTTTCTGACAATTCTGTCTAGCTAAGAAAGGGGATCTGATCCAACCGACATTAACATATCTAAAAAATAATAGATAATTGGAAATTTCAATAATTTATGGCATTTTAAAGAAGGATATCTACTTCCCTTCTAAAAGAAAGAAAGTATGAAGCAATGCATTTCCCTGGCTCGATATATTTGTAAACTATTAGGTCTTTGTCCTCCCCCTAAACCCTTCTCCCTTCTACCCCCATGGTGAGTTTTGGGTTGGTCTCCACCGAGGGTAACATCCATGATAAAAATTAGCTCAATGGGAGTTTATTTGACTGGAGTTAAAATATTAGAGTAGAGAGTACTGTAGAGGCTACTTGGAAACACTTTTGAGCGCCTGACCAATTTACAAAATGGCTTTTTATTCAGTTGTTTACTATTTTTTAATTTCTTACTTTGCTTGTAAACAAAAAGAAGATACGACCCAGCCTAAAGTTTGTAAAGACTCTTGTGAAAATACTGAAACATTTCGCCATTAGAAGCTGCCGCAGTGTCCTTCCTCTCTCACACCACTTATTGCTGGTTGTGACATGAAGCAACAACTATGTGTTTTTAGAGAGAGCAAATAAATGAATAATACCCGGGGTTCTTAGTAACGACCTGTTTGAGTGGTAGTTACGTCACTCGTTCCTCTTTTTGATTGTTAAAAACAAAGTGAAAGTTGCACCTAAATGGAATATTAATCAATTTAATGAAAGAACAAAACTGATATAAGTTTATTAAACGAAAACGTTAAAAAAAAATATAGGTTAGGTTAGGTTTTATGACTCATGCCCGGGCTTTAACAACGAGGTCATCTTCTTATTTTTTTGGACGATATTTCGGGACAATTACAGGTCCCTTCTTCTGGTCACTATGAACGATTCTTGGTTCATAGTGACCAGAAGAAGGGACCTGTAATTGTCCCGAAATATCGTCCAAAAAAATAAGAAGACACCTCTGGAAGAAAAAATGCCGGAAACAACCAACAGTGGAACATCCCAGAGAAGTTTAAGAAACACAACGAGGTCATATCGCCTACTACCAAAGCGCTCTTTCGTCACTCTGGTGGACATGAGCCCGACTCTACTGTGGGAGTCATAAATTTTGCCTATCCTAAATTTTTATTCACCTAGGGTAGGGGTCTTTAACGAGTACCTAACATCGTACAGGCTCGGGACCATCGCTTAACGTCCCATCCGAAGGACGGCGTGCTTAAGTTTATTTTCCCTCCCAGATAAAATAAACTAAGGGCCTCCGGTCGGGTTACGAACCCACGTTCTTGAGCTCAGAAGTCAAGCACGCATACCACTGTGCTACCGGCGCCCTCAAAAAAAACAAATATATATATATATTACAATTAGAACAGAATGTGCATATTGGGTTATTCAATAATGATATAATTGCTTACCATTCACTATTATTTAAAATAATGAAATAATGTAAATCTTCTTGTTGACCCCCCTCTAAAAAAATACCATTAGTTGGAAGGGGGCTCCATAAGTTGGATCTATATGCAACAGCCCTTCCTCGCTTATCTCAGCTAGATTAAATCAGAAAGCATTTTTACTTCTCCAGCTATACAAAGTATAGGGGAAGTTATGTAAACAATGGCGGAGTTTTCGACGAAATTTCATGTTTTCCGACTTCCAGATTCCATGAAAAAAAATGTGTGTCTATGAACACGATATCTCCCAATGTATCGACATGGAAAGTTATATGTCAATCCAAAACCATCTAACAACACCTATCGATTTTCAACCAAATCGGAGAAAAGGAAGGAGGATTGAGGGAGAGGCATAACTCAAAAACTGCCGTTTCAAAATTTCATGTGTGAATTCAAAGCCTCATAAGGACGACTTAATGTTAATATTAAATTAAACTAGTAGTAGTTTAGTTTGGAAGTGTGAAATTGCTTTAAAGGTTTATAAAATAAATAAGGGAACAAAGTCAATGTAACTTTTACTTCAATTGATGAAATCAGAAAACAGTCTCTATAAAAGATGGAGCCTCCTTGGCTAATTATCTCAGTCTCATCTCATTTGTTCTCCGTCATTCATGTGCATTCACAGGGTGTCCCTCTGAAAGTTGCGGAGTGTTTTTTCCCTGAGTGTATAGATGTGAAGTTTTAAGTCGAGCTAAGACAATCAAAGGTTTGAGGTGCAACCTAATCTTATTTAATAGTGAGAATTGGAAGTGAAAAGACCTATGTGTTTTTTTTTTTAAAGTAACATTTCGTCAGGAAGGAGTCATTAGGATCAGAAGAGAAAATTATTGGAATCCACAACAAGTATTCGTTTGTTTATTTAAGTATTTTTTTTGTTTTTGCTCCAAATGTATAAATATATTGCATTTTTTATGAGTTTCTAGATTTCAGTACTTTGTTTCCTATGCTCAACCCTAATCAATGGAGCTTTAACAGTTTAGTTTTCAACACTTTCTTGGTTGATCACACCTTCGCCTTTGGTTGTAGAAGTCCAATAATATCTTAAAATCGGTAATTAAAGTATCGTTCCATGTGGTAGGCATTCCTAAGTATTTTATTTTAGAAACATTCAGTTTACAAAGTTTAAGAAAACTTCCGCGCATTAGAAGTTATGTAAAGAAAACATTTGAAAATATATAATCGCGAAAACAGGCTTATATTAGAAACAGAGTAGGAACAATAGTAATAGAGGAGTATCTGGGGAGCCCGAAGATGAATCTTAGAACAAACAAACTGCTTGAATTCATGTCGAGCTCACCAGAGAGTCCTCCATATGCGATGTAAGCATAATCAAAATAGGGGAAAACAAGGAAGGGTGACGAAGACGTTTGAGGAAGAAAAGGCTCGGGTCATCTGCCTAACTTGTGAATCGATCAATAATAAAACAGCTGATCGATCACTACAAGAGGAAGGAACGACTTCTACCACCAAGACATAGCGTTACAATCATTGTAACTTATTTCACTCCAATAAGGATGCCTTGGAAACAAAATGTAAATAAACAGTGACTAACGTTCTCCACTGGTAACCTTTCCGAAGTACCTGTCACTCGAACCTGGCCGAGTCTTAAAGATCCGCTTCAGCAAACTGCTTATATTTAAATTCGGACTGCTGCATTTTTCGAATACATGCAGTTGCCAATCTATGGCATTACCTTGCAGTTTTTTGTTCACGTGTTAAATATACAAGTGTATGCGTTGATGAATTTGCTAGGGCTGACGATTATTTCAATCTTCTTGAATAGATATAAATAACTATGATTTTTTAAGTCTTAATTATTTCATTTGAATATTATCTTTTCTTCCTTTTTTTATTTTCGTAAAGCATGTTCAGTTTTTTTTTTAGTTCTTGTAAACAGTATTTTTTTTAAACATTTAAGATTAATCAGACATATTTAATTTTCACTTTCCCAGCCATATGAAATATAGGGGAAGTTATGAAATCGGTCAGAAATTAAACTGCATAAAATGTAACTGAAACTCATGAATCAGATGTTGAATTTCCACAGGAATTTCATGTTTTTCGACCCTCTAATTTCAAAAAATGAAAACAAAATGTGTGAACAAACAACAAAATTCTGTGAACACGATAAATCCCTATATAATGAATGTATCTATACGAAAGTTAATAACTGTATCCAGAACCCCCTAAAGTCGACACCTATCAAATTTCAACTAAATCACAACGTACTTCCCCAGAATAAATTGTTCAATCAAGTTTCTGCTCTCCTTATGGGGTTCTGGATACACATATAAACATTTCTATCGATAAATTCATTCTATCTGGAGTTATCGTGTTCACAGACATATACCTACTTGTTTTTTTCGATTTTGAATCAGGGGATCAGAAAACATGAAATTCGCGTGAAAAGTCAACATCGGATTTCTGACAGATTACATAACTTCCCTCATTACTTCGTACTCTTTTAAAACATTTAAAAAATAAATGTTATGTGTAACAAATCTTAAGGCTATTTTGGATTACGTTTGAAATATTAATTATAATTGGAAAGAGAAAAGATACTAAAAGGTTTGGACTTTTTCATCGAGAAATTGTCCTGCATAATCCTAAAATATTATTCCTCCCTTATGGATCGGCAAACATTTTTCGTTCAATCCTGAGGAGGAGGAATAATTACATGTGGAGATAGAACACTTATACATAAGGACACTTACAAGTGGTGTTATCTCCAAAATAATTGGATATACATTATCATTATCGCCGATTGAATAATAAGCTATGTGGCGTCCCAAAATTTTGAACGGGAGGGGGGGGTTGTAAGAGGGGCTTAAGTATATAAATAGTCCTACCTCATTAACGGTTGGTCGGATTGTCACGAAATTTCACATGTAGTATTTTTAAAGGCCAAATAGAAAAATAGGGTGTGTGCCGTCCCAAAATTTTAAATGGGAGGGGGGGTTGTGGGGGGGCCTAAGTATAAATATAGAGCTAACTCTTTAAAGGTTGGTCGGATTGTCACGAAATTTCGCATGTAGTATTCCTGAAGGCCAAATAAAAAAATAGAGTGTGTGACAGCTCAAAATTTTGTACGGGAGGGGGGGGGCTTAAGTATAAATATAGGGCTAGCTCATTAACGGTTGGTCGTATTGTCATGGAATTTCACATGTAGTATTCTTAAAAGCCAAATAGAAAAATGTGGTGTATATGTCACAACATTTTGAACGGGAGGGTGGCTTGATCGGGGCCTAAGTATACACATAGTGATAAGTCATTAACGGATGGATCAGATTGTCACGAAATTTCACATGTAGTATTCATAAAGGGCAAATAGAAAAATAGGGTGTGTGACGTCACAAAATTGAGAACGGGAGGGGGGTTGTGGGGGTAGGCCTAAATTTGAAGATAGTGATAGGTCATTAACGGATGATCGGATTGTCATGAATTTCACATGTAGTAGTAGTAACTATGTATTCGCTGTGGGGTCCGCTGTTGCAAAGCATTTACTAGCTGTGATGCCCAGCGCTCCTAATATCGTACTAGCTGTGGGGTCCGCTCTTGCAAGGCACTTACTAGCTGTAGTGCCCAGCGTTCCCAACTATGTACTAGCTGTGGGGTCCGCCCTTGCAAAACACATACTAGCTGGGATGCCCAGTGGTTCTAATTACGCACAAGCTGCGGGGTCTGCCGTTGCAAGGCACTTACTAGCTGTGATGCCCAGCGTTCCTAATATCGTACTAGCTGTGGGGTCCGCTGTTGCAACGCACTTACTAGCTGTAGTGCTCAGCCCCAGCGTTCCTAACTATGTACTAGCTGTGGGGTTCGCTGTTGCAAGGCACCTACAAAACATTTACTAGCTGTGATGCCCAGCGTTCCTAATTACGTAGAAGCTGTGGGGTCAGCTGTTGCAAGGCGCAAGCAGTGTGGCCCAGCGTATTTAACTACATACTAGCTGTGGGGTCCGCAGTTGCAAGGCACCTACTAGCTGTAGGGCCCAGCGTTCCTAAAAACATACTAGCAACGAAAACATACTAGCTGTGATGCCCAGCGTTTCTAACTAGGTACTAGCGGTGGGGTCCGCCGTTGCAGAACACATACTAGCTGTGATGCTCAGCGTTTCTAACTACGTACTAGCTGTGGGGTCCGCTGTTGCAAGACACTTACTAGCTGTGATGCCCAGCGTTCCTAACTTCGTACTAGCTGTGGGGTCCGCTGTTGCGAGGCACATACTAGCTGTGATGACCAGCGTTCCAAACTACGTACTAGCTGTGGGGTCCGCCGTCGCAAGGCACATACTAGCTGTGATGCCCAGCATTCCCAACTACGTACTAGATGTGGTGCCCAGCGTTGCAAGGCACATACTAGCTGTGGTCACAAACGTTCTTAAGTACGCACTGGCTAGGACGTCCAGCGATGTTAAGTATTCACTAGCTGTTGTTTCCGCCGTTGAAAGGCGCATACTAGCTGTGCTGCCCAGGGGTCCTAAAAACTTACTAGCGTTACTACAGTTGAAGTACTATAAGCCTTATTCCGTATGAATAATTGAAAATTATAACATCATGAATGTACTGTCGAGGAACTGAATAGCCTTATAGGAGATATTGGGAGAAAAGTCAAAGTTCCCCGGGCAACGCCGGGTATTACTGCTAGTTAAGAATATTAGGGAAACTATCCAGTAGAATCATGATATATTGAAAGAAGTTGGTGGTGATCCTGCAGAGACATGGTAGTGAGGTTGAAGAAAATAAAATCAAAATATAACAACAAAGAATTATAATTATAGTGGAGATAGAACACTCATACATAAGAACACTTACATGTGGGGACAGAACATTTACATTCTCAGGAGACTATACTAAACTTTATTTGTCTTGCTAATTCGGGTATCAGGGCCACTCTGGACCGTTACACTGTGACTTGTTTCAAAATGTCGGCGACTCTACACTCTTGCTTTTAGAGCTGACTGGACTAGAGAACCTAAATTTTTATCCACCTCCATAAAGTTCTTTATTGCTCTTTTCTGAAACAGAATAATAATTAGGTGGTACACATTAAATAAGCATAAGATAACATAAAATAGTGCAATCGAAAAGAAAAATTCAAACATTCGCTCATGTAAGACTTTTTTATTATATTGTTATGTTAATGCACAAAATCTATATTAATAAAGCTGAAACGGGGTTTGTGGGTTTGTTTGTTTGTATGTTTGTTCCAGCATCACGCCGAAACGGCTGAACGGATTTTTATGAAACTTCCCATGTAGCATCCTTTTGAGCCCGATTGAATAATGGGCCATGTGGCGTCCCAAAATTTTGAACGGGAGGGGGGGTTGTGGGGGTAGGCCTAAATTTGAAGATAGTGATAGCTCATTAACTAATGGTCAGATTGTCACAAAATTTCACATGTAGTATTTTTGAAGGCCAAATAGAAAAATAGGGTGCGTGACGGCCAAAAACTTTGAACGGGAGGGGCGGTTGTGGGGGGGCCTAAGTATACATATAGAGTTAGCTCATTAACGGTTGGTCGTATTGTCACGAAATTTCGCATGTATTATTCCTGAAGGCCAAATAGAAAAATAAGGTGTGTGGCGTCCCGAAGTTTTGGACGGGTGGGGGGGTTGACGGGGGGGGGGGGGGGGGTGGGCTAAGTATAAATATAGAGTTAGCTCATTAACGGTTGGTCGTGTTGTCACGAAATTTCGCATGTATTATTCCTGAAGGCCAAATAGAAAAATAAGGTGTGTGGCGTCCCGAAGTTTTGAACGGGTAGGGGGGGGTTGTGGGGCGGCCTAAGTATAAATATAGTGCTAACTCATTAACGGTTGATCGTATTGTCACGAAATTTCGCATGTATTATTCCTGAAGGCCAAATAGAAAAATAAGGTGTGGGGCGTCCCGAAGTTTTGAACGGGTAGGGGGGTTGAGGGGGGGGGGGCTAAGTATAAATATAGAGCTAGCTCATTAACGGTTGATCGTATTGTCACGAAATTTCCCATGTAGTATTCCTGAAGGCCAAATAGAAAAATAAGATGTGTGGTGTCCCAAAGTTTTGAACGGTGGGGGGGGGTTGAGGGGGGGGGGGGGGGGGCTAAGTATAAATATAGAGCTAGCTCATTAACAGTTGATCGTATTGTCACGAAATTTCCCATGTAGTATTCCTGAAGGACAAATAGAAAAATAAGGTGTGTGGCGTCCCGAAGTTTTGGACGGGTGTGGGGTTGTGGGGGGGCCTAAGTATAAATATAGAGCTAGCTCATTATCGGGTGGTCGCATTGTCACGAAGTTTCACATGTAGTAAAAAAAAAAGGTGTGTGGCGACCCAAAGTCGGGAGGGGGGGTTGTGGGGGGGTCTAAGTATAAATATAGTGCTAGATCATTAACGATTGGTCGTATTGTCATGGAATTTCACATGTAATATTCCTAAAAGCCAAATAGAAATATAGGGTGTATAAGTCACAAAATTTTGAACGGGAGGGTGGATTGATGGGGGCCTAAGTATAAGTATAGTGATAAGTCATTAACGGATAATCGGATTGTCACGAAATTTCACATGTAGTATTCATAAAGGCCAAATAGAAAAATAGGGTGTTTGACATCAAAAAATTGTGAACGGGAGGGGGGTTATGGGGGTAGGCCTAAATTTGAAGATAGTGATAGGTCATTAACGGATGATTGGATTGTCATGGAATTTCACATGTAGTATTCTTGATGGCCAAATAGAAAAATACACTAAGCGACATCTTAAAATTTTGGGAGGGGGGGGGGGGGGCTAAGCATAAAAATAATGCTGAATGATTAAAGGGCAATCGGATTGTCATGAATTTCACATGTAGTAGTAGTAATGGACTTGAAAAAATAAAATAAAACTTGTTTATTTAAGATATTGTCTAATTTCACTAACTATACATACATGGGAGTACTTTCGGTATTTCTACCATCCTCAGCCAAAAGCATAAGAGATAAGACTAAGTTAATTTTACAGAATGTCAGCCTCTTGGTGGAACCCCTTACCCTCCCTACTGGTGTTCCCCATGACGTCAGACATTCCTAACTAAGCTAAATTGTCAAGCTGTGAGATATTTTATGACAAGGCGGTCCCCATATTTCAAATGTGTGACCCTTTCTAAGGTCTAGGTAATATTGTAAACTATAATGCATTGACAATGACCAGTCGAATAATATAACATTAACAAATCAAAAATAAATGGTTCCAGTTACAACTTAATTAAAATTATTATACTGTAAATTATATATATATATATATATATATATATATATATATATATATATATATATATTGTGATATATCGCATATCCCAGAACGATTGTTAATTATAGTTATGAGAGCGACCACGAGAAGCGCACTAGTGGAAGATACATGAAGTGGAGGGGATGGAAATTGGAGGATTCCTCGCTGAAGTGCGGTATGAAGGAGAGTCGTAGTTGAAGTGTCAGAGGAGGTAGTCGGTCCTAGTTGAGCTGTCGGGACAGACAGACTGAGAGTCGTGGCTGATGTGTCAGAGGAGGTAGACAGTCTTCAGTCAGCTATCAGAGGAGTTAGTCGGTCCTCGTTCAGCTACGAGAAAGGAGTCAGAGTTGAGCTATTGAGGGAGAAGACATTCCTGGCTGAGCTGTGGGAAGAAGGAGACTCCTGTTTGACCGGACGTAGGAGACCGAAGACTCTAATTTTGCTGCTAGAGGGAAATCATCCCTGCTGCCTACTTCAAAAGGACTGGAAGTTCCTCAATCGTCGTGAATTCTGGAGGAGAGGCCACAGGCTTGAGTGTGGTTAGAAAAAGAAGACTTACAAGGTAACGGAATCATTTATTTTACATTTCTCCGACATCGAGACGAATGGCTGGATGATCATCAATAGACACCTTCATGTTGCGGGAGTTACCAGAACAATTAAGTCTATATAATTTATTTCATGTTTGATAGATATTTTATTCCAGATGTGCGATTATGGAGGGACGCCTCACTAATATATGTCAATAATTGTGTTAATAAATGTATGTTGTCTTATAAATTGTTCTCTAAATTCTCTACAGCCTAGTTCACCTTCTGAGTACGCATGTTAACCCCAAAAGTAAAATCATTTTCATAGTAATTAATAAAAGTTTAAAGCCCCAAGCAGAGATCATCTCAATTTATGGTGTAGGATGCCGGGTATAGCTTCGATCTATTATATGAGGCAAAGGTCACTTCAATTTATGGTGGAGGCGCCGGGTACGAAAGAAATCCGGTGAGATAAGAGAACAATTTATAATTTATATTGATTTATATCTATTATATTATTTTGTATTTTAAAAATGGCTGAAGGGACAAGGTCAAAAATACGTGAGTCAATGACAAAGGGTGACCAGAGGGAGGACGAAGAGACGAATGGAGAATTAGTATTAGAGACAAACGAAACAACGAAAAAGACGACAGACAGAAACAGTAGTTTAGACATTGAAACATTAATGAAATTTATGACAGAGATGACAGAAAAAATAGAAGCAAATATGACATCAATTAGGACGGATAATAAAACGATGACAGAAAGTAATGAATTAAATAATAAATTGTTAATGACAAAGATGACAGAAAGTAATGAAAGAATAGAAGCAAATATGACATCAATTAGGACAGAGATGACAAAAAAAATAGAAGCAAATATGACATCAATTAGGACGGAGAATAAATTGTACATGACAAAAATGACAGAGAACATAGAATCAATAAGGACAGATATACGAAAAGGTTTCCGAGAATTGAGCAGAAAAATTGAGGACGTGACCGGTCATAATAAACAATTACAGACTGACATGGACATTCAGGGACAAGAATTAACTACGGAAACTATACAACAAGGGGACATAATAGAAAAAGAAATAGTAGATACGAAAACAGAACTGACAGACGAGTGCGTACAAATGAGTGAGGATACAGAAAGCCAATACATGTCTCCACTGGTATGCATACATAAGACAGACGATACTATCCGTATAGGTACAGACGATAGACAACATAGAACTCAGAAATTAATCATGGGGGGATTAGTATTAGTTGAATCATTAAGGATACCGAAAGACAACAAAGAAGTTTATAAACCATTGATATACTGGAAAGGACCTTATGTAGTAATAATTAAACATAGCCCCTCGACATATACATTAGCTAACCAAGATACAGGACAAAAAAGGGGACGTTTTCATATTTCTCTTTTGAAAAGATATAAGAACAAAGGGTCGAAATTGACGCGGGAAATTGACAAGGGGAGAGCCCGGGACTAAATCAACGCCGCAGACGGAATTGACCAGGATTCTTGGGGTCCCACGAACCCCCGGCTAGTTGAGTGCAATTGGGTATTTTTCGGAATTCAGGAAAATATCCATACTGGGCATGTTTGTAAATAATGTATTATATAGTTTTGCGCTTATATATTTTTCGTTTCGTTCTGTGTTAATATTTTTGTTAGTTATTCATTTGGCGGGCTTCAGGTCTAAACCTGACAGGACAGGATTGTTCAAGATAGTGTAGATAACAAATTAATTTTAAAACAGTATTGTTAAGATAGCGGCTTCAGATCTAAACACAACAATACTAGACAGAACAGAACATTTGGAGGTATTAAGATAGCGGCTTGCAGGTTTCAACATGAACAGACAGGACAGAACATTAGTAGATATATAGAAATCAAATTAAGTTAGGGACATTGTTAGGATGGCGGGTTTTCACCTTGGAAGATATCTCAACAGAGTATTTTGATTCTTTTGACTGTCGGCTGATTAAATATTGATAGATAAATAAGGAAAACTTTATTAACATTGTTACGTTTTGGATGCCTTGATGATTATATATGGTGCGAAGTAAAGAAAGAATGGTATTGGTAATTATTATACAGAGAAGGATATTAGACGATAAATAATGATATGAAAGTTTATGAAGAATTTTGTGAGCCGAAATAGGGCCAATCTACGATGTCTGGAAAGACATTCTTCGTCGATAATTGTGATAGTAATTGTGGATATAGATGCGTTGAGAGCATATTTCGTCGTTATTAGTATTTTAATGCTGTGGAAGCATTCTTCGTCGGTCGTCGTTAATAATTGATACCTAAGTGGGGTATTTGGAATGAGATATGATAGCAGGAAATTGAAGGTTGATAGTTAAAAAAAAAAAAAAGGAATTTTATTACTAAGGCACATGTATCGATGAATAATAAAGAATTTGAAGAATAAATAATAAAGAATTAAGGAGAATTTGAGGAATAAATAATAAAGAATAAATAATTTAAAGTAATAATTAATTAAAGAAGCCGACAGGACAAAGCTGATAAAATATGAGACAGACAGACAGGACGAAGTTGATAAAGTACGAAACAGACTTTCAAGCCATTTTTAAAGCCATCGTTATATATTGTAAAAAATTGTAATATAGTATAAGATTGTACAGTGTAGTATAAGAAGTGTTCAGAAGTGAGTGAAGTTAGAGCCAAGTGAAGAGAAAAAAATTACGTCGCTACCTTAACTAATGTATCTCCGCAATTTTTTTAATCAAAGGGAGGCAATTGTGATATATCGCATATCCCAGAACGATTGTTAATTATAGTTATGAGAGCGACCACGAGAAGCGCACTAGTGGAAGATACATGAAGTGGAGGGGATGGAAATTGGAGGATTCCTCGCTGAAGTGCGGTATGAAGGAGAGTCGTAGTTGAAGTGTCAGAGGAGGTAGTCGGTCCTAGTTGAGCTGTCGGGACAGACAGACTGAGAGTCGTGGCTGATGTGTCAGAGGAGGTAGACAGTCTTCAGTCAGCTATCAGAGGAGTTAGTCGGTCCTCGTTCAGCTACGAGAAAGGAGTCAGAGTTGAGCTATTGAGGGAGAAGACATTCCTGGCTGAGCTGTGGGAAGAAGGAGACTCCTGTTTGACCGGACGTAGGAGACCGAAGACTCTAATTTTGCTGCTAGAGGGAAATCATCCCTGCTGCCTACTTCAAAAGGACTGGAAGTTCCTCAATCGTCGTGAATTCTGGAGGAGAGGCCACAGGCTTGAGTGTGGTTAGAAAAAGAAGACTTACAAGGTAACGGAATCATTTATTTTACATTTCTCCGACATCGAGACGAATGGCTGGATGATCATCAATAGACACCTTCATGTTGCGGGAGTTACCAGAACAATTAAGTCTATATAATTTATTTCATGTTTGATAGATATTTTATTCCAGATGTGCGATTATGGAGGGACGCCTCACTAATATATGTCAATAATTGTGTTAATAAATGTATGTTGTCTTATAAATTGTTCTCTAAATTCTCTACAGCCTAGTTCACCTTCTGAGTACGCATGTTAACCCCAAAAGTAAAATCATTTTCATAGTAATTAATAAAAGTTTAAAGCCCCAAGCAGAGATCATCTCAATTTATGGTGTAGGATGCCGGGTATAGCTTCGATCTATTATATGAGGCAAAGGTCACTTCAATTTATATATATATATATATATCTATTGGCAAGATTCAGATAAATTATATATATATATATATATATATATATATATAATATATTGGTAAATTCTATGTATATTTAAAAGTACCTGTGCACATCGACTGGAGGGTCATATTATTGGTGATAGTAAGGGGGAATATTTTAGATTGGTTTGGTCGTTCATACAATTTCCATTTTTTAAAGTTCTGTTTATTTCTAATTGTTCTAATGAGTTGAGCAATGGGCTTTTTTCGCAGAAATGAAGGTATTTTATGCCTGTGTCTTTATCAAATGTATGTTTGTGTTGGTTGATGTGTTGTGCAAATGTTGATTTTGTTATGTTGTGTGTTGTATCCATGTTAGTATCTATTTCTGATATATGTTCTTTGAGTCTTTGTTTGAATTAGCTCCCAGTTTGTCCTGTATAGACTAGGTTGCAAGAGTTGCAATTTAATTGATAAACCCCACTCTTTTCTTCTGTTTTTATTCGGTCTTTCGTATTGTTAAGGTGTTTGTAAAGTGTCCTATTTGTTCTGAAACTAACTTTGAAGTTTTCTTTTTTAAGAATATTGCCTATTTGTTCAGAAATTTTCCCGTAATAGGGTAAGCTTACCCATTTCTTTGTTTCTGTTGTGTTTATTATGTCTAGTTTGGAGATATCTTTTAAATTGATTTTGTTGTTTACTTTTTTTCTAATTTTTTCTATTGTATGTTGCTTGTATCCGTTTTTTATGGCTATGTTGTTGATTATATCTATCTCTTTGTTTCTGTCTGTCACGTTTAGTGGTATTGTGTAAGCTCTATGGAAGAATGAGTAAAATGTCGCATGTTTATGTGATATAGGAGCGTTCGATGTATTGTGTATAATTGAATCTGTGGTTGTCGGTTTTCTGTAGATGTTGTATTCAAATTTATTATTATTTATTTTTAAATTCAAGTCTAGAAAATTTAATTTGTCACCCCCTAATTTTATGGTGAATTTTATTTTTTCATGAATATTATTTACAAAGTCAAAGAGTTGCTTAATTTGTCTATTAGAACCATTAAATAGGATACATATGTCATCAACATAACGGTACCAGAAATTAATTTTGTCATTGTGTATTGTTTCCCGTAAGATGAGTTTCTCTAAGTGGTCCATGAAAATGTCAGCTAATAGGGATAATAAGCAGGAACCCATGGCTAGTCCGTCTTTTTGTTCATATATTTGTTCATTGAACATGAAATAATTTTGGCTAGTGCATAATTTTAAAAGGTCATATATTTCTATTTTTTCAAAAATTGAATGTTTCGTATTAATTATCAACGAGTTAACAATGTCGAGACATTCCTCCATATTAGTAAATAAATTGGTGACGTCCAATGACAATAGTTTCGCCCCCGATGTGATATTTATAGATTTGGTTTTTTCTACAAAGTCTATAGAATTGATGACCGTATGTGAGGGTTGAAATTGTATGAATGATCTCAGTTTTTTATTTAGAAACTAGCAGTAATACCCGGCGTTGCCCGGGGAACTTTGAATTTTCTCTCAATATCTCCTATAAGTCTATTCAATCCTTCGACACCACATTCATCATGTTATAATTTTCGATTATTCATACGGAATAAGGCTTATAGTCCTTCAACTATAGTAACGCTAGTAAGTTTTTAAGACCCCTGGGCACCACAGCTAGTATGCGCCTTTCAACGGCGGAAACCCCAGCTAGTGAATACTTGGCATCGCTGGGCACCACAGCTAGTAAGTAGTTAGGAACGCTGGAGATTACAGCTAGTATGTGCCATGCGACGGCGGACCCCACATTTAGTACGTAGTTAGGAACGCTGGGCACCACGGCTAGTATGTTCCTTGCGACGGCGGACCCTACAGCTATTACGTAGTTAGGAACGCTGGGCATCTCAGTTAGTATGTGCCTCGCGACGGCGGACCCCACAGCTAGTACGATATTAGGAACGCTGGGCACCACAGCTAGTAAATGCCTTGCGACAGCGGACCCCACAGCGAATACATAGTTACTACTACATGTGAAATTCATGACAATCCGATTACCCTTTAATCAGTCAGCATTTTTTTATGCTTTTCCGCCCCCCCCCCCCTGTTCAATTTTTGAAGATGTCACATAGTGTATTTTTTTATTTGGCCATCAAGAATACTACATAAGAAATTCCATGACAATCCGATCATCCGTAAATGATCTATCACTATCTTCAAATTTACGCCTACCCCACAACCCCCCTCCCGTTCAAAACTTTGGGACGCCACACACCTTTTTTTCCTTTTTGGCTTTTAAAAATACTACATGTGAAATTTCATGACAATTTGACCATTACTTAATGAGTTAGCACTATTTATATACTTAGGCCCCCCTTACAACCCCCCCTCCCGATCAAAATTTTGGGACGCGACATAGCCTATTATTCAACCGGGCTCAAAAGAATGCTACATGTGAAGTTTCATAAAAATCCGTCCAGCCGTATGGGCGTGATGCTGGAACAAACATACAAACACACAAACCCACAAACCCCGTTTCAGCTTTATTAATATAGACTTAAACGTTCCGCTCAACATAGGGTACGTGACATCACCCAACACTCCTGCCAACTAACTCAAAGCCCACTTATATTCCACATTTCATCCTTGATAATTTTAGTTGGAACCAAACGGTAACTTATTTTATCATACATATGGAGTCTATCGAGCTCAGGATCGCCACTTAGAAATCTAGCCAAGTCAATTAGGTCAGATGTTTTAATCGGGAAGATAAAAATAAATTTGAGCACGTCGTCCATCGGTTTGGACTTTAAGCTATGATCGAGGGCCTTTTCGTATGTCAGGTACTCGACAATAAGTCGTATGTTATGTATCAAAACCTGGGTAGTTGAAATTTCATTTACGTTAAAAATAACTTGAGCACGTCGTCCTTCGGATTGGACTTCAAGCTATGATCGAGGGCCTTTTTGTATGTCAGGTACTGGATAATGAGTCGTATGTTATGTATCTAAACCTGGGTAGCTGAAATTTCACATAGGTTAAAAATAACCTTGAGCACGTCGTCTTTCGGATGGGACTTTCCCGATATATCTGAATCTGTCTATCAGTTTTAACAAATATTAAATCTATAAACCGTTAAAAAGCAGGAAATTTGATGAATGGGATTTAGTCCGACTTTTTTCGAAAAACATTTGTATTTCAATTTTTGTGTAGGATTCAGATATCCGGGTTGTTCATCAGTTTTAACAAATATTAAAACTAAAAACCGTTTAAAAGCGAGAAATTTGAAGAATGGAGTCTCCCGAGCTCAGGATCGCCATTTCGAAATCTAGCCAAGTCAATTAGGTCAGATGTTTTAATCGGGAAGATAAAAATAAATTTGAGCACGTCGTCCTTCGGTTTGGACTTTAAGCTATGATCGAGGGCCTTTTCGTATGTCGGGTACTCGATAATGAGTCGTATGTTACGTATCTAAACCTGGGTAGTTGAAATTTCATTTACGTTAAAAATAACTTGAGCACGTCGTCCTTCGGTTTGGACTCTAAGCTATGATCGAGGGCTTTTTCGTATGTTAGGTACTAGATAATGAGTCGTATGTTACGTATCTAAACCTGGGTGGCTGAAATTTCACTTTGGTTAAAAATAAATTTGAGCACGTCGTCCTTCGGATGGGACTTCCCCGATATATCTGAATCTGTCTATCAGTTTTAACAAATATTAAATCTAAAAACTGTTAAAAAGCGAGAAATTTGATGAATGGGATTTCGCCCGACTTTTTCGAAAAACATTTTTATTTCGATTTTTGTGTAGGATTCAGATAATTCGGTTGTTCCTCAGTTTTAACAAATATTAAAACTAAAATCCGTTTAAAAAGGAGAAATTTGAAGAATGGAGTTTACCGAGCTCAGGATCGCCATTTAGAAATCTAGCCATGCCATAGCATAAAAATAGTGCTAACTCATTGATTAATGGTCGGATTGTCATGAAATTTCATATATAGTATTCTTGAAGGCCAAATAGAAAAAAAAAGTGTGCAACGTCACAAAATTCCAAACGGGAGGGAGGTTGTGGATTTTTGAACTGAGCCCCCTCCCCGGAACTCCCCCCTCCCCTCAGCCGAGTTCGCTGAAATTTGACTGGTTATGTCCTAAGTGGATTTTAGTTTTAAATACGAAATATGATGTCGATACATTCATTACATCGGCAGTTATTGGGATTTTTGAATTGAGCCCCCACCCCGGAACTCCCCCCGCCCCTCGGCCGATATCGCTGAAATTTGACTGGTTATGTCCTCCGTGAATGTTAATTTTAAATTCGAAATTTGATGTTGATACATTTATTACATCGGCAGTTATTGGGATTTTTGAATTGAGCCCCCACCCCGGAACTCCCCCCTCCCCTCGGCTGATATCGCTGAAATTTGACTGGTTATGTCCTAAGTGGATTTTAATTTTAAATACGAAATTTGATGTCGATACATTCATTACATGGGCAGTTATTGGGATTTTTGAATTGAGCCCCCACCCCGGAACTCCCCCCTTCCCTCGGCCGATATCGCTGCAATTTGACTGATTATGTCCTCCGTGAAAGTTAATTTTAAATACGAAATTTGATGTTGATACATTCATTACATCGGCAGTTATTGGGATATTTAAATTCAGTTTCGCTTATCTACCCATTCTCTTCCACCGACTTCTATACTTCTATGCTGAAACGGGGTTTGTTTGTATGTTTATACGAGCATCACGCCCAAACGGCTGGACGGATATTCATAAAACTTCACATGTAGCATCCTTTCAAGACCGATTGAATAATAGGCTATGTGGCGCCCCAAAATTTCGAACGGGAGGGGGGGTTGTAAGGGGGGGCTAAGCATAAAAATAGTGCTAACTCATTGATTAATGGTTGGATTGTCATGAAATTTCATATGTAGTATTCTTGAAGGCCAAATAGAAAAGAAAAGTGTGCGACGTCAAAAAATTGTGAATGGGAGGAGGGTTGTGAATTTTTGAACTGAGCCCCCTCCCCGGAACTCCCCCCTCCCCTCAGCCGAGTTCGCTGAAATTTGACTTGTTATGTCCTAAGTGGAGTTTAGTTTTAAATACGAAATTTGACGTCGATACATTCATTACATCGGCAGTTATTAGGATTTTTGAATTGAGCCCCCACCCCGGAACTCCCCCCGCCCCTCGGCCGATATCGCTGAAATTTTACTGGTTATGTCCTCCGTGAATGTTAATTTTAAATTCGAAATTTGATGTTGATACATTCATTACATCGGCAGTTATTGGGATTTTTAAATTCAGACTCGCTTATCTACCCATTCTCTTCCCCCGGCTTCTATACTTCTATACTGAAACGGGGTTTGTTTGTATGTTTATACCAGCATCACGCCCAAACGGCTGGACGGATATTCATAAAACTTCACATGTAGCATCCTTTCAAGACCGATTGAATAATAGGCTATGTGGCGCCCCAAAAGTTCGAACGGGTGGGGGGGTTGTAAGGGGGGGCTAAGCATAAAAATAGTGCTAACTCATTGATTAATGGTCGGATTGTCATGAATTTTCATATGTAGTATTCTTGAAGGCCAAATAGGAAAAAAAAAGTGTGCGACGTCACAAAATTCCAAACGGGAGGGAGGTTATGGATTTTTGAACTGAGCCCCCTCCCCGGAACTCCCCCCTCCCCTCAGCCGAATTCGCTGAAATTGGACTGGTTATGTCCTAAGTGGATTTTAGTTTTAAATACGAAATTTGATGTCGATACATTCATTACATCGGCAGTTATTCGGATTTTTGAATTGAGCCCCCACCCCGGAACTCCCCCCGCCCCTCGGCCGATATCGCTGCAATTTGACTGATGATGTCCTCCGTGAATGTTAATTTCAAATACGAAATTTGATGTTGATACATTCATTACATCGGCAGTTATTGGGATATTTAAATTCAGTTTCGCTTATCTACCCATTCTCTTCCACCGACTTCTATACTTCTATGCTGAAACGGGGTTTGTTTGTATGTTTATACCAGCATCACGCCCAAACGGCTGGACGGATATTCATAAAACTTCACATGTAGCATCCTTTCAAGACCGATTGAATAATAGGCTATGTGACGCCCCAAAATTTCGAACGGGAGGGGGGGTTGTAAGGGGGGGCTAAGCATAAAAATAGTGCTAACTCATTGATTAATGGTTGGATTGTCATGAAATTTCATATGTAGTATTCTTGAAGGCCAAATAGAAAAGAAAAGTGTGCGACGTCAAAAAATTGTGAATGGGAGGAGGGTTGTGAATTTTTGAACTGAGCCCCCTCCCCGGAACTCCCCCCTCCCCTCAGCAAAGATCGCTGAAATTTTACTGGTTATGTCATAAGTGGATTTTAGTTTTAAATACGAAATTTGATGTCGATACATTCATTACATCGGCAGTTATTGGGATTTTTGAATTGAGCCCCCACCCCGGAACTCCCCCTTCCCCTCGGCTGATATCGCTGAAATTTGACTGGTTATGTCCTAAGTGGATTTTAGTTTTAAATACGAAATTTTATTTCGATACATTCATTACATCGGCAGTTATTGGGATTTTTGAATTGTGCCCCCACCCCGGAACTCCCCCCTCCCCTCGGCCGATATCGCTGCAATTTGACTGGTTATGTCCTCCGTGAATGTTAATTTCAAATATGAAATTCGGAGTTGCAAGGCGCATACTATCTTAGGTGACCGGCGTTCTTAAGTAGGAACTAGCCGTGGTTCCAAGTGGTCCTAAGAAATTACTAGCTGGGCTGCCCGCCGTTGCAAGGCATATACTACGAGTAGCTGTGTGGCCCAGCGTTCCTGAACACGAAATAGCTGTGGTGCGAAGCATTCCTAAGAACGTAATAGCTGTTGTGGCCAGCGGTTTTAAGCACACAATAACTGTGGTGCCCAGCTGTTCCGAGCACTTACTAGCTGGGATGGTACGCCGTTGCAAGACCGATACTAGCTGTGGTCACGAGCGTTCTTAAGTACGTACTGGCTAGGATATCCAGCGATGCTAAGTATTTACTAGCTGTGGTTTCCGCCGTTGAAAGGCACATACTAGCTGTGGTGTCTTCCGTTGAAGGACTGTAAGCCTTGTTCCATTTGAATAATTTGAAACTACAACATCATGAATGTACTTTCGAAGAATTGAATCGAATTCGAATGAGAGATTAGGAGAAAAATCGAAGTTCCCCGGGCAACGCCGGGTATTACTGCTAGTACTAGAATATTCTTAAAATTAGATATTCCATTAACAAATCAAAAAATACAATAAATATGAAAAAGTAAAATCACAATAATTGAATGCTTAAAATATGCAGATTCAATATTTTAAATCTTGTCAACAAGCAAAAGGCCTTCTAAAGATGTTACATGATCGAAACTCTCCTAGTAAGTAGCACATATTACGGCTATTCTTATCTGAGCACTAAAGATGTGGGCTCTAAATAGATTGATTATATATTTGAAAAATCGTATTGTTTATGTATTATAACAGACCTGTATAAAAGGCGCTACTCTGCGGAGGTCACCTGCAATGTTTTGGACCAGGGTCTGTCTGACATCGTCCTTGTACGACCTCCACAACATCCTCGGCTGCGAAAAGTTATCTTCATCTGTACTGTTGTACCTAGAAAACAGACAGTATTTATTATAAACGTACGGAACAAATAAAAATAAATAAATAATCATCGACCAAGTATTTTCAAATTAATATTTCTACGTCAGAGCCCTTGAATCTCGGGCCTCCTCCGGCCATATTGATAGCATAATATTCAAGGAACAAAATTATATCATACAGTTCATCTAACGATCGTTTAGGGTAATGTTTTATCTTCAACCATTTGCTTTATTTACTTAAAAATGTCAACATTTGTATTTAATGTAATCTTTTAATAAATAATTTGAAATCAATGATCTGTAGACCAGTTTCTCTCCAAGTTTTCCCGCTCGCGCACTACCTAAACAGGCCTAGAGGGCGGAAAAGACAGTATTAAGGTGGATATCAGTAACAAAGGATACATATGCTTGTCGGGAGAAGAAGAAGCAGCACATGAACGAAACAAGGAACGATCATCAGCGTCGTACGGAACTCTTGTGAAACATTATCCTCCTATTTCCCCTCATCATAAATACGCTTTTCAATGAGTGTTGAGACAGAGATCATTTTCCAGCTGTTTCCAATAAATCACTAATTGCTCTATTTGAAGATGTTTCTAAGTAACATTCAACATGGGTTCAGGCCACTATCGATGCCGTCATGGAGGTTGAAGGATTTATACGAAATAATCTCTAGCGTAAAGGCGATGTTCTGATGATGTCGCTTGCAACCATGCGGCCTGGTGGTCTACTATAATCAAACAGCTTCCAGGTATGGTATTTACAAAAAATGTTTTGTTATTAACAAGGACTACTTTGAAATAGGTTAACAGTTAAATAATATATCTTATGGTTAGTCAAATAATTTTAGTACATCCAATACGACTCCCTACTCAAGCTTCCATACTCCGAGAAAACACGGGTAATTCCCTACGCCGAAATCGTCCAGCTTATGTGTTATGGCGACTGGTGAGCTGTGTAAGTTACATAACTGGGCTATATTATAATATAATTTAATAGTGACAAATCCAAGATCCTATATACCTTCCGAGAAGGACATCCTGGTTTTATAGAGGTGTTTAGAGGGGGAGAAAGGTTTCAACTAGTAAGAGAACAGTGAGTGATCAACCACACTAAGTTTAACTTCAATAAGCATGTTGCGAAAATCAGTCAGTAAAGCTCACACCTCGTAAACATACTGTCACGGTCACCAAAGGTACGATGGGGTCTTAAACAGCAGGTTATCTAGAAGGGCCAAAAATGTAAAATATAACAAGATCAAATTAAATAGGACTCTAAGGTTAATGGCAACCCCCATAGCCAAGGGAAATAAAACCATTTCAGATGAGGCAGCATGCATTTTGGCAGGGGTCGCACGAATATGTACCTAGCTCGAGGAGATTGTAGCTGTTTACAGGATTAACAAGGCTAATGACAACTTTGGAGGCTTAAACCATGAAGCATATGAAGCGCCTGTTCCTTACCGCGAGCGGAAACATCCAGCCAACTGTATCGAAACTGAAGAAATTTCCTATCTTGAGATGATGGAAGAAGAACTCGTGCTCCGACCGACCAGCTGGTCATACGGAATGAACTGGACTACCTCATGGAACGTGGAACCTGGAGTAAGCCCAATGGTAGTTTGTACGGAGTAAGGTGAGTATTGGTAGCTTGAGCAATCACAGGAATCACTTGCCACAAATGGAAGAACTCAGGGCTCGAGTCTGGACTCTTCAACTAGAAACAGCACTGAGAAACAGACCGTCAATCATGTATCAATATATTTACCTGTCTACGTTGCCATGAGTAGAGAAGGGCTGAATTCTTCCTCTTGGAGAGTTAATTTGATTGATAAAGCTGGATGGATAGTAGTTGGGCTCGCCGTCCTGGTTGTCTGTATAGCAGGCCTTCCCGTCCCTCTGTGTGTTGAACACATGGTGAGGAGAGTTGACCGGCAGCTGCAGATAGTTCGTGCCGAGTCGGTGCAACTGGTTGTCGTTGTAAGCAAAGAACCTACTCTGCAAAGTAACCAAAGATCAGTACAGCTCGCTTAATGGGCCGATTAATACATGGCTAAGAGACCTACACTCTATATCTTCGGTCAAGAATGTTTTCTTGGACATATTTATACATAATACAAATGAATCCTATCTATACGTTTATACCTTAGTTACTATTTTAAGATGCTTTTAAGTGACAATAAGACCATTGACTCAAAATAATTTTCTTATGTATGTATTTTTTAAGCAGTTATAAAAATCACGAAAGTTATAAATTAATTTATTGTTTTAACTTACCTGTAAAATTTTGTCATTACTGTTCTCGATGCCAGGAACCAAGCGACCAGGGTTGTATGCAGCTTGTTCTACTTCAGCGAAGAAATTTTTTGGATTTTGATTAAGAACAAATTTTCCAACTCTTATGAGAGGGACCATATTTTCTGGCCAAATCTGTGAATAACAGTGCAATTTAGCATAAACAACATATATATATAGATATATATATATAAACCCCACAGTCGTGGGTTGGACAGACGACTGAGTGGCGTTTGGAGGGAATATCGGCAATTGACCTGACGATTAGGTCACTCAATCAAGAGTTTCATATGTACATATTAACAACGGTAATTGTAATTTTCGCCTAATCCCTAAAGTAGGATTTTCTCAAACATCCCTGCAGAAATCCGAAATCCTCACATGTGCAGTCCAGTAAGCTGCCAAATGATGTAACGCTTGCTACCTATTCCTGAATAATGATATTTGTAATGGAATTTCATTGCGTTAAACTTCAATTATATATTTAAATTTGATTATACCAGAATGAAAGGTGGAGGCAGTAGGGTTTATGAAAGACTTTTATCGCCCCTAATGGCCGATATTTTGAAAATGTCAGAAAATTGACCCTGGATTCATGCTAAGGGCTTCAATGCCATTCATTCGATTTACATTTAAGTATATATCTTTTTATAAACATTTCTGGCTATAGACTGGGACTTTGAAGGTTGTCTCAATGTCCAGACCTCAACCATGGAATCACCCATATTCAAAATAATATATTTCTTGTTTAACAGGGCAGCACATATTCCTCGCCCGATATTCTCCTTAGACCTTGGTCGGTAATCTTGCGATAACCTATAATGCAACGCCACTAATAGTACAAAAATTAAAAAACAATTCTTATCAATTTATTTTATACTCTAGTATAGTTACTATACTATTATACTTTAGTGTCATCCAGGATGTTCCAAGGGAAGTTGTCGGCCTCCTGAGGTGTCAGGACCTGGATGTACATGGTCCAGGAAGGGAAGTCTCCGGTGGCTATAGCGTTGTACAGGTCTCTGACAGCATAGTCAAAGTCCTCCGCAGCCAGCTCTCTAGCTCTGGCAGCGGTCAGCGTCCTCAGACCCTGGTCACTCTACAGCAATTCCGGCAAAGTAATCAATTAAAAACACTAATCATGAATAAATTATAGGTCTAGTTTTTTTTTTTTCTATTAGTGCCTTAGCTGTATATAAGATAAGTTATGTAAACGGTCGAAAATGGATATCGGATTTCCACCGGAATTTGTTATTTTGCAGTGAGGGTTTGCTGCAGTTAGCTAACAATTATTGCAAACATTCATCTCCAATAAAAGATTCATAATTTTTTTTTTTTTTCTTCTTCTTCTCTTTTGGCTTTATGTAAGGTGCATATTAGCCATGTCAATGTGTTATATATAATTATTTAAGACATCCATGGCCCCGGGAGAGAGTTCTATCTACGAAATAAAACTCATTCCCGGACGGGATTCGAACCCGCAAACCATGGTGAGACCATGCGACCAAAACCCTACGCTCTAGCCCGCACGGCCACCATGGCCCCCGAAAATTCATAATTACTATTAGTCTTATTACTACTTCATCTCTTCCAACAGTAGTGTTAGTCGAAAGTAATAAGACGCTATTTAAGAGCAAACAGTCAAAAACTACAAAACAATCTTTCAAACGCCGATTTAGCGGTGAGTCCTCAGAATACCAACCACCTTTGTGTTGCTTTTCCAAAAAAACATAGATAATAACGCTGATAACCTATTTTAGCCGAAATTTAAGGTTAAGTTACCTTGTAGTGAAATTTGCAATAGAAAACATCGCCCTTGGCGTTGACCAGTTTGAACGTGTTGACCCCGAAGCCATCGATATATCTGAATCCGTCTGGGGTGCCCTGGTCTGTGTAGACGATCAAGATGTGATGCAACGTCTCTGGGCTGACGCTCAACAAGTCCCACAGAGAGTTCAAATCCTCAACAATAACAACAACATTACTCGACTACAATTACTTTGTTGTCTGAGTAATTCATTACTTTTCAGTGCATTTACCATCACTCATGTACAACCATGGTACTACAATAAAGCTTATTGATACTTTTCGCTGGTAATTGGCTCGAAATGTCAAGAACTTCCCCTTTAGTGTTACAGCTGTTATTTACATTTTTCGAATTTTGTTGAACTGTTGTAACAACGATTCCACTCAAGGAGAATGATTAAAAGTTAGATTTTTCTGAATTGTGTTTCCGTTACCTTCAAAATACCTCTCAACTTCGCGAGACCTTCAATCATAAAACTAAAAAATGTTCAAGTCAAGGCTTCCTCTCGGTTTCCATGTCCTTAGACGTCTCAAAACTACCTTCCAGCGACAGTCCAAAAGCTAGGTATGTGAGTGTGGGACATGTAAGAACAATGGGACGAGAGGAAAGCATTGAATCAACTGATAACGATTCGGAGTCGGTGGAGGATGTAGGATAATAATCCTGAGATTCGCGTTTTCAAATAAAACTCACTGAAATCATCCTGAACTATGAGCATATGCTATAAATGATATGAATGCCTACCCGTAGGTTGGTTCTGGGGTTCCTCTTAGCGGCATGGATAACGTTGTTTAAGCGGTATGGATCTCGGGTGAACAACACGGGCGAATGGGCACCCACCAGGTCCCAGATGCCATCCTTCGTGTAGAACTTGAGGGCAAACCCTCGGAGATCTCTGAAGGCAAATGTACAGGATGTCTGTGAGACTGTTCAAAACAATGGGTTCAGGACCTCAAATCCATTGTAAATGGTCCCATGTACTTTTCCTTACCAAATTACTGCCAAAATATACATTCATATATATACAATTGTATATTTTATTTTATTTTTTTGTACAACACATTTCGGACATTTGTTCTAAAATAAAGGTTTATTTTGAGGAGGGGAAAGGGTGATCTGTAAAAGGGTGGTTGGTATAAGAACGTCCATTTTTGGAAGGAATCCATTTTTCGATAGGACTAATCCTTTTCGCGTAAATCAAGCAAACGTGTAAAAAAACGCTCATACACACACACACTCGCGCACAGACAAACAACATCCCGAAAATGGTCAAAACGTATTCAGGGGACCTTGAAATATGAAGATCCATTGATAACTCGACAAAAGATATCAATACTTTCATGTCTTCGATATCATTACTTATAGTAAAAAAAAACTCATCATTACTTTATTAAATTATTTAAATACTATAATTCATAAAGTAAGTAGATACTACTACTTTTTGTGATTCAAAATAATTATGTTGTATACCTGTCTGTATCTGCACTTCCAGGATCGCTAAGACCAAGTGAAAACCTGACAGCCATCGGCGTTCTTTGGCCAATTTTAGAAAATATAGAAGCCTTGCAATATCTTGTGATGTCATCAGTGACGGTAAAATAGCCAAACGCACCTTAATTTTGAAAAATAATAATGTATAATAAAGGTATTATTATATATATATACATACATTCATATATATATATATATATATATATATATATATATATATATATATATATATATATATATATATATATATATATATATATATATATATATATATATATATATATATATATATATATATGAATGTATGTATGTATGTATTTATATAATAAAGAAATAAATTAATTGTATATAAATTACACATTAATTGTATTTAATATATTCAATCACGAATTAATTAAAAACTTATAGTAATAAATATATATTGAAAAATGACTAGAATATCTTAAGAGTAATTAAAATAAAAACAAAATCGTATCATAATATTAATTTGCAGGCACCATTATCCTACTGAAAAATAAGTGACTGATGAAAAATAAGTGAAAAATGACTAGAATATCTTAAGAGTAATTAAAATAAAAACAAAATCGTATCATAATATTAATTTGCAGGCACCATTATCCTACTGAAAAATAAGTCAAAAGCCAGCCATATTGTTTTTACTTTTAGATATTCCAGTAATTCGGAAAATATTTAGTTTGAGTTGTAATATTTATGTTAACATTTCAAATATCCAGTTATATAAGTAATGTGAGGAATGATTTGGTGGATACCTTCTGGAAAAGATGTGTGCGGGGGCAGAATCGACCTTCCTATCCGGCTACAACTTTATAAGAAATAGAAAATTCAGATTTTTTTGAAACCCCTCCCGCTAGGCGCCGTGTCTATCTTCAGTAGACAGTGGTGAACTAGACGGTGAACTGTGTCACGGAACCCGAGTACCGTTTCTCCCCCCTCAGTTAGTATTGATTACATTACAATTCAACAATATTTCATGCACATAAAATAACTAAATTCAAAGAGTCATCAATAATTAAAAAATGTTATAACTATGAATATAATTTACTTTAAGAAAGTGTGAAAATATACCACATACTTTGTTTTTTTGTCACCAAGAGAAATATCACTCAAACTATCAATCATACCTGTTCCCTTGGCGTGGATCACTCGAGGGGCGATCCTCTCTCTGTTGAACTTTTGCAGCTCCTCTAAGAAAGATGCATCCTGGAGGACCATGGGACCTCGTGGTCCAGCGGTCAGGACGTTACCTCTGTCGTCCAGGGGGGAACCCCAGCCAGTGGTCAGGACACCTCCGCCCTAAACACAACACAACACTCACCAGTGGGAACACCAACACTGGCCAGTGGGAAATACAGGACCTCGATGAAACTATGTTTCGCAAAAAAATATATGCGTTATTCAAAGCCTCATCAGTAAGTAAAGGAATCTCATTTTTGTGGGAGAGTTTTGAATATAATAACGAAGGAGGTTTAACAAATGTTTATTTTTTATTAATGCCTGATATAACAATTCAAAAGTAGCAACATGTTTGTGTAGAAAATGATGTACACTTATACCATGGATGGAGAGAACGCGGGAAGGAAGTTATGCACCAGACACAGTGGGTGTTAAGTCTGTCGCTATAAAATACTGCAGCTCCTTCAGATCGCCCCCACCACCCCTCGTGATTACTGCACATCTGAATTGTCCTATACTTAACTACGTATGTAATGTGAAAAATCCGTATTTCAAACATATATTTCTAACTTCACCTTATGAGCTTTCTTGAAGTCTATCAGTTGGTTTGATGCTGCATCTGACAATGTTCCTATAAAAAAAAGGAGGTCAAAATAAACAGTTGGAATTTATTGTATTAATAAATTATAATCTAGTACTAGCTGCGGGACCCGGTTTCCCCGTCTCCGTGAGGGGGAAGAAGTTCTTTCAGTTGGTGTACAGAGTTACCATATTGGGTACCTATGTACATATGTGAACCTCGGTTTAGTATTTCTATCCTAGAGAGGTTCTAGTGGTTAGTGTGTTACTATAGCCATGGCCCCCACAAGGGTGGGGCTGGTGCAACTTTGGTTGCAGGGCCCGGGCCCAAGGGGGTCCGGCTCCAGTCCTTTTTATTTTTTTATTTTAGTAGATTTTGCAAGGGATCATAGCTTAAAAAGGCAAAATATATAACTATAAGAAAATTTAGTATAATAGATACATATTCAAGTTGTGCTAGTTATTAAGTTATTATGTAATTAGTTGCATGCATGGATAGTTACTCTTGTTTGCAAATTACTAGTATAAAACAGTCCGCACGAGACAGGTATAGACGGGCCCCACGCACTCCCTCAACCCTCCCCCACTCCTATTTCCCAGCCTATTGTCCAGCTGTTTCCCACAGCGCAGTGTTCTAAAAATAAACGCATCGACGCATAGTATCAGTTTGACTGTTGACTCCGTTTGACGTGGATTGTATTCTTCTATGTTGGTGCTCTGATATTGTTATGGTTACGTTTACATTCAACATTTAGTGTAAAGTGTTTTTCGGCTATGAATTTTTAGCACATGACTATGAGATGGGGGGCCCGACCCTGATCCTGGTTACAGGGCCCGCAATTGAATGTGGGGGCCATGACTATAGTAGTTATGTTAATTCATATACCTCTTGAAAGTATTGTAATGTTGTAAACACAACAATGTTGTTAACATAACAAAGGAAATTGACATACATATGACATATTGTTATGTCCCTTAATTCATTCTTCTAAGAGTCAGTTGAGCTAGAAAAATTGAAGAGCACGGGCAAAGAACCAGGTTTGTCACCAGATGTTGAAATTGAGAAAACTGAAATTTAATGTTTGTAAGTCCGTATCTATATATTCCCCGCACGTCATATTTTCAGCTTCCGTTTTCGTAGTGACAAACCGTCTTTTTGAAGCCCGTAACGATGGTGAATCGTGAAATATGTTTAATATACTATACTGTAGTGGCGATATCTCACATTCGAGAAAAAAGTGACAAACCTGGTTCTTTCCCCGTGCTCTTCAATTGTTTTCTCTCTAAATTTTGTATTTTGAAATCTTCTAGACCTTTAATATGGTTCCTTGTGTTGGCATGAATATTTGAAGTTATTGTTTTAATCCAATATTAATAAAAAAGGTTATTTTTTTTAGTTTTAAATATCATGTTTTGGGAACTTCGTTTCCTTTAGTTCTATCTCAAATCTGAGTTCTACCCGCTAGTTGGAAAATGTGTCCGTCCTGGTTCATAAATTCTGTTTTTAGCGAAACTTGTACAAGATATTTACTTAGGTGACCACAATGTAATAAGTTTTGCGTTAGAATTTTAAATCAAATCTCATGTTCCGATTTTTGGCCAAGATCCAGGTTCGAGATACCTTTCCCACAATAACTTCGTAAAAGATAATGGTACCGTTGGGGTAGAGTTGAGGGTTGACTGAGAGACAGGATGTCAGGAGGACGAGCACGTGTAGCGTGTGATGTAGCATGGTGAGCTGATGTGTGTCTGAGGATTGCAGGTGCAATTCTGTCTAGCTAAGAAAGGGGATCTGTTCCAACCGACATTAACATATCTAAAAAATAATAGATAGTTGGAAATTTCAATAATTTATGGAATTTTAAAGAAAGATATCTACTACAGAAAAAAAGTGTGAGTCACCGGTGAGGGGACTCTGTTCCGACCGACATTAAAGTATCTAAAAAATAATAGATAGTTGGAAATTTCAATAATTTATGAAATTTTAAAGAAAGGTATCTACTTTCCTTCTAAAAGAAAAAAAGTGTGAAGCAATGCATTTCCCTGGCTCGAATTATTTGTAAACTGTTAGGTGTTCGTTCTCCCCCTAAACCCTTCTCCCTTTTACCCCCATGGTAAACATCCAACTGGAACTCCTCTCCACTTGTAGGAGGCCTTGAGCTTCTGTCGCCATGTTGGAAAACCTCCACAGATAACTGATCACTTGTTGGTTTTCCTATTTTGCGAAGAGCTTGATAACAGATCGCTCTGATAGGAATTTATTGTTCTACAAGTGTTGTTATACAACTTTTCCTATATCTATGCTTCAAGAGCAAACAGGAAGAAACCACGAAAAAAGTCAAATAGCAATGATACTCATTCCAAAGGAAATTGAATCCTCTACTAGTTCTATAACATCTTTTCGCATCTGAAGTGGTTTACGAGTTAATGTCCTCTGGGACACTAACTCCTTCGCTAGATCTTTCTTTGATCTGTGGATAAGGTAGTTGTCGTGGACTTTGGGGGATTACATGATTTTGCGCCCCATTAACAACTTGGTTTTCACTGTCAGGTGGTTGATGGGATCCCATAGATGGTTGATGCGAATCAGGTGATCTTCGCTCGGTGAGACATGGCTGTAGGGTTGAGAGTGATTAATTTGGTTCATCACTGTGTTCTGGTTGACAGTTATTATTACTGCATTGCAATGGCCGTAGATGATATCGATATCTCTTTTCAGTTTCTACGATGTACGACCTCTGTTCGTCAGCAATGCGAACAATTTTGCCCTGCCGTTTTAGATCTTGTTTCCAAACGTCGTATCCGATAAAAGTCCTTTCACCCTAATCCTGTAGTCCGCAGACTTGCCACAAGAACCCTTCCTAATGTTCATGTTCGGAGACTGAGGTGGCAATGGCCTCGAGACTTACTAATGGATTGAAGTCTCACTGAGGTCAATAATCATCTACAAACGTTTCATGTTTCTTTATCATTTAACTATTTTTTTTTCAATGTATATTTTAATTTCTCTTTCTCACCCGTAATAACAAGATAATGGAGTGTCATTGAAGAATGATGTCTCTTTCAACATCCAAGACATTTATTTAATACGTATCACATTTGCTTATCATATATTGTACTAGCAGTAATACCCGGCGTTGCCCGGGGAACTTTGAGTTTTCTCCTAATATCTCTCATTCGAATCCTATTCAATTCTTCGACAGTACATTCATGGTGTTAAAGTATAGTGCTTCAACGGCAGACACCCCAGCTAGTAAGTGTTTAGGAACTCTGGACACCACAGCTAGTATGCGCCTTTCAACGGCGGAAACCACAGCTAGTAAATACTTATCATCGCTGGACATCCTAGCCAGTACGTACTTAAGAACGCTCGTGAACACAGCTAGTATCGGCCTTGCAACGGCGTACCACCCCAGCTAGTGTGTGCTTAAAACCGCTGGGCACAACAGCTATTACGTTCCCCTGTTATTTCCCAAGTTGTGGAGGTCCGGTGTCATGATGACATTATCGAATGGACCTCACCAACGATATAAGTTGTATCTTCAATTATTCTTCAAGTTTTATTATAAAGCTAGCGTATATGAATTTTGCCATTCCCAGTGGATCAGTCCCAAATGCGAGGTGTAAAGGTGTCAAGTCAAAAATGGTAACAAAATGAAATATTGATCAATTTAATGAAAGAATGAAAAAAAAAACTCTTCTAATTATCTGTTTATTAAACAGGAACATTAGATACATAAAGAGGTAGCACAATGCTCCCTCTATCCTTCGATATAATATAATTAGCATACAAAATGCATATCAAATTAAACGGAAGTTATATAATGAAATATGCAATATCAAATGCAGCTTCTACAGAACAGAAAAGGATTACAAAGTTAATTAAATATGTACACAATACATCTTAATTATGTAGATGAAATATAACATTGAACAAATTGATTATTTACTTAAAAGAACAGTTTTTTGTTTTTTTACACCACCAACCATTTATCTTTATGGTAAAATTTCTTGTCCTTCTATAAAAAATAAAATTCTTTGGGAGAGAGGGCCATAAGGTATGGATATAGATACATTATTTCTTCCTTGATTATTTGAATTGTTAAATCAGAAAGTAGCTTTTATATGAGACGCCCAAGTGCAAAACTCGTTAAATCCAAAAATTCGAAAATCAAGATTATTGCGTCATTTTGTTCATTGGACCAACCCCAGTGGGATGCCGTAGATCAAACAGTTGCAAAACACTACTGAATCTTCAAAAATAAACTTAGAAAATCCGATACAGCTGTAAAACTCTGTAAATCCTCTTTGGCGATTGCTGCATAACTCATTAAATCCATCCGATTCGGCCGCGTCATAACTCGTTATATCCTTACCCGTACATAGGTACTTGGTGCTCTTGGTTTGGCTTCAAATCTCGTTAAATCCTGGCTATATTCTCCCCTGTTCTTTTCAGTATTACCAGCCTCCTATTAATATTTTTCACGTATTTTTGTGTTGGTAACGCGGCAACACTGCTTCACGTGAGGGTTATCCATTTTTCAATGACTGCTGTTTCTTTCTTGTAGTTTTAGTCACAGTGATTATATCGTCCTTTTAATGATTTTTTAAAAGTAAAATCATATCTTCTGAACACATATTTTCAACTGATGGTCAGTTTATTCAACCAGCTGCCCCAGGTCATGCTAGAGAGAAGAAAAAACGGGAGTCCATTTGGAAGAGGAATGTTGCCAAGTTAGAGGTTAGTTTTTCTTTTGTTTTTTTTATTTCCATAAAAAAGAATGGTATCCACAATAAGACAATCATGAGGTACAAGAGAATACAATAAGATGTGAAATAATTAAAGAGGAGAGTTTGTTTACATTCTTTATTTCTTGTTTGGAAGTAGTCAAAATGATCAAATTGCACCAAAAACAAGTTTCTAAGCAATTCAATTGTTTCAAAATGTTATCACAATTAATTTCTTTCTTTAGATATTGTGCGAGGAGGCTTCCTAAACGACCTATTTGTCAACACAAGGCAACCAGTGTCTTTTTCCTGCAGTGAGTTAACTATGCAAGCCATTAGGAAGTTCCACGAAAATTTCTACAAGGTTCCTGACAGACAGGTACAAAATAATTTTATTCTTAAGTACGTCGTGGTGCAGACCTCACGTAGGAGGCGATCAACTGATCCAAAAAAGGAGAGGAACATGGATTTAACCTTTTTTATTGCTGCCAAAAAAGGGAACAACAAAAAACGTATCCAAGTCTGCAAAACCTTACTGAAATCCTTGATATTTCTCCTGACCGAGTGCGCTTGCTATGTAATAAGTTTTTGAAAGAAGGAGTTACACCTGAATCAAGAGATGGTGACAGAGTACCTCCAGAATACAAAGACAAATGAGTAGCTGTTCATAGAGTCTTTGCAACAGATTCAGAGCCACTACCGCGCTCAAAAAATGTAACAAGATATTATTCAGACAGTGATTTGACCATTGAGAAGTTGAGGAATATGTTCAATTGTGAAAAAGACGAAACCAAAGTTGTAAAGTACGCATTTTTTCGTTAATGAATACAACATTGGTTTTGGCAGTCCAGCCACTGATGCCTGTTCCACTTGCCTTTGCTTGAATGAGCAAATAAAACAGAATGGTGCCAACAAGCAGGATTTGCAGCTTCAGTTGACGTTATTAAGAATGCATGGACCGGAAGATTCACCAATTCGAAACTAACTTTAATTTGAATATAAAACTCAGATATATCCTAGTTAACATTGTGTTTATAATTATTCAAATTGTGTATACACTTTCTGTGATATTGAGGTAGACTTCCAATACATGCCTCCCTTCGTCCCTAAATTGGAATGTTCTAATGTTTAATAAATAAAAACAAAGAACTGTTCAACTTTTATATTGTCTAATTCCACAAAATATGTACATACTCGTACATTTCGACTTACGCCATCGTCAGCACAAAGTTAAAAATAAAATTAGACAAAATACAACTTGAACCATTTTTTATTTATTTTTATTAGCTTTCCACTATATCGACACCGACCGCAGTTATGTATTCAAGTATATAGTTTATGTTACAAATTTGGCCAACCCTAAGAAATCATGTAAGTTCCATGAAAATAATGAGAAGTCCTTTTTCACATGATCCTCTCAGAAAAAAATAGAAGACGTACCTTGATATATTCCTTGCAATTTTTACCTTGTTCAAAGTGTTAGGAAATAAGAAATAGAACACACTGAAAATAACCTCTTTATTTGAGCAACCTTTGTATTTAGGTGCAATTGAAAAACAGTGCAAAACCCCAATCGTACAGTACAAGAATGATTAGGTACTTGTTTTAAGGTTACAATTATAGAGTCGCAGGGGTCCAAAACATGAATACATGGTATCATAGATATGCCGTCTGAGATATTTTCATGGTTGCAACTGCAAGAAACTTAATTATATTAAATGAATATAGTAACGAAAATAATGTTAATAGTTCGACTGAAAGTCGGTCGTTTGGGAGTTTTTCAGACCGATTCAAAAAGTGCAGAACTAAGTAGTTTCCAATTAGGCTGTTGCTGGATACAGCTTCCTGATGACCATCAACTTAAAAGGGCCTGGGAAAAAAATACAGGCACAGAGAATACCAAATTAAAAAGCTTGCAATGATAAAAGGCAAGCTTATTTTATTTTTTTTCTAATAATGTAGGGCTTAAGAATAACGTACCTGAAAGATTGTTTTCTTTTATGCATCTCAAGAGGCAAGACCTAACCTGAGCTATAACTGAATTCAGCTTGTTTCGAGGCATAATTTAAAGTATAGTAAACACTACTCTAGAAATTATTCATAATTATTTTTACTTAACATTGCCTGAGAATGAATGGTTTTCTATCTCCAATAGTTTAGTTTTTTGAATCCGAGGTCAAAATATTTCTATTAGAACGAATTTGTTCTATTTTCACTGGTACACTGACAATGCATTTAGTTTATATCTAAATTGGAAAAATTATTTCCGAGTGCATTTGTTCTATCTCCATTTAAGAATAATAAAATTGGTCATATCATTGTAAAAACTCGTATAAAACAGAAATTAATAATTCAACCATTTATGTCCGAATAGTCCATTTTTGCCGAAATCCACTGGTAAAGGCGGCAGATGTGTCCGTTCGTAGTTTCTGCGTCTTTCTCTCAAACAACTAAATTTACGATCACACACACAAAGGCCTAAGTTGTAGAATACAAAATTTTCCATCAGTTGACTTTGCTTAGGAGATCCTGTAGATTACGTATTACAGATAACGGTGGAGAACTAAGAGCAACGAATTTTGAAAAAATCATAATGCGCTGTTTTTTTTTTTGTTTTTTTTTCTGTATTTTCACTTTTTTTTTTGTTCTATCGGCATAGTTACGAACAGATGTAGTACGACCTATATGATTGATATATAAAGCAGATACTTTTCTTTCAGATTCAGTTTTCAGTTTGTACTGTTTCCAGCCAGCGAATTACGAGGGTCGCGCTCACAAGGCATCCCTGCTTCCCACCCATTTCAGGTGTTACATTTTAAAAACAAAGCGGCTGATTTCATAAAATAACGCAAGGATATTTATTAATGGGCATAACATTAGAAGTCTGAAATTCAATATTTACATTAGCTAGAGAATCATTTCAGCGAAGACAATTTACTCACTAGTCTCGAACTTGTTTCTATTATAAGTCTATTCCACGGCTGAAATATTTCTTTGAAAGGTATTGCCCCTAAAAGAGAAACAACTGATTTAGAGTAGAAAGGATTGGTTCACCACAGTTCACTGTTGGGCACTGCAATCTCCATGTGAAAAATCCAGTCAAAAAACAATATATATATATATATATATATAAATTTATACATGAAACCTATCCATGAATTAATTTTATTGTTACGTCAACAAGTCAAAAACGTTTGCCTGCCCCCCTCTCGAACACAACTTTTCCGACAATCTCGAATCTTATATCTTATCTTCATGAGACAATACTTCATTTTTTTTTTTTTTTTTTAGATTTTTATCATTATTAGCAACGATTATATGGGGAGGAAATATGGTTGTATTTTCGGACATCCTGACGCGAGACAGACGAACACTTACATGTGGAGATAGAACAAATACAGGTAAGCACATTCTCAGGCGACTATATGCAATTTCATATATGTCTTCCCAATTCGGGTATCAGGACCACTCTGGACCGTTACACTGTGACTTGCTCCAAAATGTCGGCTGTCTCTACACTCTTGCTTCTAGAGTCTAGAGCTGACTGGATTAGATTACCTAAACTTTTATCCACCTCCATGAAGTTCTTTATTGCTCTTTTCTGAAACATTATAATAATTGGGTGGTACATATTAAATAATCATAAGAAAACATAAATGCTGCAGTAAAAAGAAAAAATCAAAAATTCGCTAATGTTTTATTGCTGTTTTTGTTTCTTATATCGCCAAGTGGAGAATACAGCTGTGCCTCAAATACAAAAAAACCTGAGATATTCTTAAAACAACTTAGTGCGGTAATAAAAGAATCAATGCGATAGACACAAAGAAGTCAATTTTTTATAATTAAATGCCTTCAATATTGTGTAAGGAGCATATATGTGATAATAGGTTTTTTAGTTAGTGGTTAGAACTTGGCACTAACCATGCGAGGTGTTCTATCACAAATTTTTAATAATATTACCCTTTACCTAATAAAGGGTTTTTGATCATGTTAGGCAAATAACAGGAAGATTTAAGGTTGGTTTAGCATTGAATTAATAACAAAGATTGTTATAATGTTAATTTTATATTGTTGAAACTTGATGCACTTTTTCTATATATACTTCTTAATTTGTTATTTCTAGTCATTGAAGATGGGAAGATTGGTCCCGAAACGTTTGACGATGTAATAAAAGAATTTTATAAATAAAAATTGGGAGTAACAAATTAAAAAGCTGCTTGACCAAAAAACCTATAATTAAATGCATAAAATATTCAGATTCAAAAAGCAAAAGACCTTTTAGAGATATTATGGCTATCCTTAACAACGCAATAAAAACTACCTAAATAGCTCGATTATAGATTTGAAAAAACGTATTGTTTATGTATTATAACAGACCTGTATAAAAGGCACCACTCTGCGGAGTTCATTAACAATGTTGTGGACCAGGGTCCGTCTGACATCGTCCTTGTACGACCTCCACAGCATCCTCGGTTGCGAAAAGTTATCATCATCTGTACTGTTGTATCTGAAAAAAAAACAATAAACATTTAAAATTAATATTTCTATATCAGAGACCCTGAAACTCGGTCCTCCAATCGTTTGAGCTAGTCTACAATTCAAGGAAACAAAATGATATCATACAATGCATGTAACGATCGTATAGGGCGATGTTATATCTTCAACCTTTTGCCATATTGATTTAAAAAGGTCAACATTTATATTTAATATAATGTTTTCATAAGTAATTTGCAACCAATGATCTACAGACCAGTTTCTCTCGAAGTTTTCCTGCCCTCTCAGAAACTAAAGAGGTCTAGAGGAGAAGAATGCCTACACAAATAAAATCACTGAAGTTAAGAAGAATCGTGGAAAAATTACTGCAACGCAACTGAAGGCATCAATCACTCTAACAAGATTACTGCTGGAAAAAAGAGACTACATCCCACCATGATTGCATATTCAGCACCTACATGAAAGAAACCTTGGTGACCTGGAATCGTTCCATGAGAGGTAAAATAAATGTGTACCTTAGGACAAGGGATGGGGCGCTCTTCGAGGCAGGGCGATAGGAAATGCGGAACATCTGTGGATACAACCGATACACAACACGAGAAAAATAACTTACATTTTTTTTTTTCAACACAATCAGATCAACTTTAAACGTTGTCTAGCTGATCATATTTTCTAGGTGGTAAAAATATTAAGTAAATCAACTAAAAATAATAACTTAAATTAATTATGTTACGTTGAACCACACGTCATTGAAACAAGGAACGATCTCCCGTTCATTTCTGCAGAGCTCCACAGCCCTTTAGACCCTAAAATGACACAAAGAGATGATGGGATATTAAGTAGAATCTTGTAAAACATTATCCTTCTATTCCCCGAGTTCGTAACCACGTTTTACAATGAGTGTCTAGACGGAGATCATTATCCATCTGCTTGGAATAAATCAAAACATTGAAGAAGGACAAACCTTTCCCAGCTCAGACCATGCTAACTAATGATGCACTAACTCCACAGGTTCAGAATTCTTGATTCGCCTCTCTGTCTGTGCTGCACTGAGAAACAGACCTTCAATCATATATCAATATATTTACCTGTCTACATTGCCATGAGTAGGGAATGGCTGAATTCTTCCTCTTGGAGAGTTAATTTGATTGATAAAGCTGGATGGATAGTAGTTGGGCTCGCCGTCCTGGTTGTCTGTATAGCAGGCCTCCCCGTCCCTCTGTGTGTTGAACACATGGTGAGGAGAGTTGACCGGTATTTGCAGATAGTTCGTACCGAGTCGGTGCAACTGGTTGTCGTTGTAAGCAAACAGCCTACTCTGCAAAGTAACCAACGATTAGTATAGCTCTGTAAAGATGAATAGGGCCGACACTATCTCACTGGTCTAGAAATAAAAGTATTTTTTTAAACAATACTACTTCTCTTGTCTTAGAACCCCGTTTATGCGAATAGCTATGAGCTTTCGAAATGAATGCCTATTTATTTTTCAACATTTACCCACTTTTTGTCATTCTAGTGCTCAGATTCACCAGTGTGACTTGAATGAGCATGCCGCCGCACAGTGGGAACAAGTTTTTAAAATCCTTGTAATTCTAGAAATGCAGCGTAATGTTGAGACTGTCATGTTTCACAGCGATATACAAAAATAAAGAAGGTTACAACTTAACTTATTGTTCCAACATACCTGTAAAATTTTGTCATTGGTGGACTCAATGCCAGGAACCAAGCGGCCTGGGTTGTATGCAGCTTGTTCTACTTCGGCGAAGAAATTTTTTTGATTCTGATTGAGAACCATTTTTCCTACTTTTTTCAGAGGGACCATATCTTCTGGCCAAACCTGTGAATAAAAATGCAATTAGCATAAACATAAGTAAACAAGTTTGGCAAAAGTAAAAATAATAATACTAGACCTAGATCATTACAAGACCATTATTATATAATATATAGATAGTCGTGGGGTTGACTGACGACTGGGGGATGGAACAATGTTGTCAAATGAGGAGGGGAGGCCAGCGGTCGAGGCATAGACAGGAATTGACAAGCGCGGGGGTCGGGCTCCTGAGCTTCCACCTGTGTAACTCTTCCCCCATTCAACAATTGAAATGCTTTTAATTTGATGACTAATGTTTTCAAGTGTTTGGGCAAATCTCAGCTGCAGGATTTGCCTGAACTTGATCGTATTTTTTCTGAGGTTAGGCTACAACTGCATTTACTGACCAAGTTTGAAGACAGTAGATAGTGGACGGTTTTCGCTGTGTGAGAGTGGACAGACCGACAGAAACACTAACGAAAACAGTAGTTTCTTGGTTTACCTACGATACCCTAAAAATTAATTAATCTTTTTATATACATTTCTGGCTAAGCATTGGGACGTTGAAAGTTGTCTCAATGTCCAGACCACGACCATGGAATCATCCATATTCAAAATGATGTATTTCGTATTTAACAAAGGTAGACTGTTCGCCCGATATTCCCCTTAGACCTTGGTCGGGATATCTTGCGATAACCCATAATGCAACGCCACTATTAGTATAATAATTTAAGTACAATTCTTATAAATGTATTTTATACTCTAGTATAGTTAGTACATTACTATACTTTGGTGTCATCCAGGATGTTCCATGGGAAGTTGGCGGCCTCCTCAGGTGTCAGGACCTGGATGTACATGGTCCAGGAAGGAAAGTTTCCGGTGGCTATAGCGTTGTACAGGTCTCTGACTGCGTAGTCACCGTCCTCCGCAGACAGCTCCTTAGCTCTGGCAGCGGTCAGCGTCCTCAGTCCCTGATCACTCTACACCATCACAGGCAATGTAGAAATGCTGATCATAACTAAATTATATTTATATATTTTTTTCTTTTACCACCCCAGCTGTACATAGTGTAGGGGAGAAATTACGTAATTCGTGAAAAATTCTATATTTAGTTTCCTCCGGAATTTCATGTTCCATTTCAATCAACAATAAAAAAAATTGTTGTTTTCTTGTATATTTCTGCGATAGAATGGACATAACATAAAATTCCATTTTTGGATACAGATTTCTCTGAGAAATAAATTTGTTGGTTTTCTTGGAAGTTATAATAGGGACTCAACTCTAAAAGTATTGATATAGAAGAAATCGTTCATAAGAACTTAATTATAATCTGAAATGAAATAGGTTATTTGTACTCAATTAATTCACTTAATTGTTAGTTAATTAATTAATTTAATTCTTTAAAAGAAACTATTTCCAGGAAATGCTGGAACATACAAATAATAAGGAGATTCCAGGATCATTTAGCGTTGCTTTAATTAGTTGTAGTCGTGAAGAGCATGATTAATACAAATTGTGTTTTGAGGTTAACTGTTATTTGCTGAAAAGCGAGGTACCTACCTTAGGGCCGGCTAATTTCAACTGCATTTTTGTATTTTGCAGATGGGTGTTTGCATCGATGAAAGAAGATAACATTCTTTACTAAGCACGTAACTCATGTTTTTTTTTGTAAAGAATGTTGTATTTTTTCATTTTTCAATGAAGTGATTTCGATGTCAGAACAACCTTTTTTGAGTGAAACGCTGGAATTGAAAGTGATTTACCTTGTAGTGAAATTTGCAATAGAAAACTTCGCCCTTGGCGTTGACCAGTTTAAAAGTGTTGACCCCGAAGCCGTCGATATATCTGTACCCGTCTGGGGTGCCCTGGTCTGTGTAGAGGAACAAGATGTGTGGCAGCGTCTCTGGATGGATGCTGAAGAAGTCCCACAAGGCGTTCAAATCCTCAACAATAACAACAACATTATTACTCGACTTTGTTGCCTGGCTAATAGAAATGTCTTGTCAACACAACCATGGTACTACAATAAAGTTAATTGATATTATTCGCTGGTAGGAGGCTCGAAATGTCAGAAACTTCTCCTTCAGTGTTGCAGTTGTTATTTACATACATTTACGAATTTCGTTGAACTGTTTCCGTATGATACTCGTTCCGTAACATTCCTTCCACTCAAGGGAAAGGACTAAAAGCTATATTTTTACAAATAGTGTTGCCTTTACTTTCGAAATGTAAACCACACAATTCCGCGAGACCGTCAAACATAAGTTAAACGTTTTTCAAGTCAAGAGCTTCCTCTTGGTTCCCTTGCCCATAGATAAAAAAGTACTATAAGTACATTCCAGCCAAAGTCTAAAATCGATATAATTTGAATCAACCGATAACGATACGGATTCTGGAAAAAATGTAGTACAATAAGTCAACCAAGAACATCAATTATATAGGATAATAATCCTGAGGCTCGCATTTGCGATCATCTATCAAATTAAATCCATTTACAAGTATATAGTATAAGAGAGATGAATGCCTACCACTACATTAGTCCTGGGGTTCCTTTTGGCGGCATGGATGAAGCTGATGAAGCGGTACGGGTCCCGGACGGAACACGCAGGTGAATGGTTACCTACCATGTCCCAGATGCCTTCCTTCGTATAGAACTTGAGGGCGAACCCTCGGATATCCCTGAAGACAAATGTACAATGATGGTCAGGTCAAAACCATTCAAAAGATTCCCATAAGCCCTTGCTTATTTCGTACTGAGAAAGGTGCCGCCCTGTTCATTTACTGACATCAAACAAATGTAATAAATGTCCTACAGACCTAGAGTGTCCATTTGCTATTTTAATGCTCTACAAATTTTATTTCAACGATGTTGTTTTAGGTGATCTTCAGGTGAATTATCAAAATAATTTGCCAGGTTTTTATTTCAATATGAGTTTTTAAGGGAGCTTTTTAAGTTATCCCCCCCCCCCCCCCCCTGCACATTTTAAATCGTTCATAAGCTTTTCAATCCGTAGTTATACGCTTATTAATTTAGGGGGCTAACTTCTCAATACTTTCGTTTCACTCTGAATTTCCCAGTATTAACATCACTCTATCTCCCTATTTAAAATTGTTTTTCCTCCTACCGTTGTTTGCAGATTTACTATTTTCGTTTGCAAGCTCTCTGATCCGTCTGATACAACGATAAAATTTAAACTGTAAACCGTGCAAACTGCAAGAATTTCAATGTTTTGGCAAACGAATTAGTCCCGGCCCTCACATTTAAATTTACCAATATTTTCTTTACCAATCGTTCGAATTTTTAATATTTTCGTTTACATGTTCTTCAATTCGAAATTACACATGGAAATTTGGGGGGCAGTTAAGCAGACAGGTTCAATGTTATTCACTGTTAATAAAAAGGTTTAAAGATGAATCGGACGGTATACACACAGAAAAATATTCGTAATTTTTTTTTAATAAGTTATTTTTTTCACGTAGACATGATACATATAGGAAGCATTGGAAAAAAAAATATATATATAAATGAGTTCTAATACTAATACCGTAATCCTGAGAAAAAATATTATATATAGGTAGGTATATATTGTGTTCTAGAATTATTTCATTACCAATCTCTTGGTACAATCAATCACCATTTTAAAAAAATAATATAATCCCCCAATGTCAGTTATATAACATATAACTGACATTTATATAACATATGTTTTATCCCAGTCAACAAAATTGGTAGAAGATAGTTTTAAAGAAAATAAAACATTCAAAATATGTGTTTACTCTTTAGCTAGTTAATAAAACATCATGTAGCCAAATTGACCAAAATATAGATTTTTTAATGTGATCGCAATTTAAAATCAATAAAAACAAACAGCATATTGAATGACAATGAGTACATTATGATCTGGAATGACAATTCAATTTTTTTATGTCACTGCGTTAGTCAAATTTATATGTTAACTTAATTAGAAACTATTTTTGTAATTCAAAATAATTATGTTGTAATACCTAGCTGTATCCGGACTTCCAGGTTCGCCAAGAATAAGTGAAAACCTGGCAGCCATCCGCGTTTTTTGGCCAATTTTAGAAAATATTGAAGCTTTGCTATATCTTGTGATGTCATCAGTTACCGTAAAATAACCAAACGCACCTTGAATTTTAATAAAGAATAACATATGTAATATATAAGGATATGTATATTACTAAAAAGTGTTGTGGAATCTAAAATTCGAAATTAATTTAAATTAAAATAACAACAATTAAAATAGAGATGTAAAAAAAAAGTGTAAACAGATATTAATAAATCACTTGTAAAAGGGATTTTTTTAATCTTGTAGGGTATCTGATGTAAAGATAGCCATGTAAAGTCAATTCAACAATAATTCATACAAATAAAATAACTACATTCAAATAGTCATCAATAATTAAGAAATGTTATAACTATGAATATAATTTACTTGAAGAAAGTGTGATAATATATCACATACTTTTTTTGTCACCAAGAGAAATATCACTCAAAGTATCAATCATACCTGCTCCCTTGGCGTGGACCACTCGAGGAGCGAGCCTCTCCCTGTTGAAGATCTGCAGCTCCTCTATGAAAGGCATATCCTGGAGGACTATGGGGCCTCGAGGTCCAGCGGTCATGACGTTACCTCTGTCGTCCACGGGGGTGCCCCAGCCAGTGGTCAGCACACCTCCGCCCTAAACACAACACAACATTCATGCCAACAAGTATATGAAACATTAATAAAACATACAGACATATCTTTACCATGTAACTACATATTATTTATTAAATAGAAAGAGCATTGGCTATGGTTTGATAAAAGTTCATAAGGTGTAAGTAAAAAAAGTTTTCTAGGATTGGAATAGTGGAGAAAGCATAATCTACCTTTAAAAAGTATGAAATTTTTAAGTATAATATAAAGGACATTTATTATCTTCATATAACAAATATTTATTTTTTATGATTGGCTGAGATCTGTAATTGTTTGTAATGGACCACTACATCTAAACACACACCCCATTTTGTTTAAAATATTTTCATGGAAGAGATGAAGGAAGTATGAAAAAAATTACCAATATCAGGTCAACGGGTTCTGTACTCCAAACATTTTTCCCACATGTATCTGAGCTACAACAACTAAACTAATTTTAGGGAAGCCAAACCATTGTTCTCTTAATTCAATTTTTTTTTTTTTCAGAAATTTCTCATGAGGACTTTCCGAAATAACATATTATGATTATACGTTAGTTACTCGTGTATAACTGTATCAAAATATATTATTGTGAAGTAATTTTATACCGGTTGGAATTCTTACACCTGAATTATAATATAATTAAAAGTATAAAAACAACAATCAGCTAGGTTTATAGTGGGGGTAAGACCGTCAGCTGAGGTAATAAACATATTGAACGGTCACTGAATCTAAGCGTAGTACAGTATTCTTTATGTTCCAACTGACGACCTTTTCCCCTGTATTATTAGAGTATTCGTACAGCCCTTGAATTTCGCTCTTCCCTACAATTGTTGAGGCTCGGTGGGATACAGCTGTATAGTATTATTTGGAGAACGGCTTTATAATATAGTATATTTTGAATAAGGTTGAAAAATTACTAACCAATCTTCAGACGGGGATCCGTTAGTTCCATCTGTCTCCGCAAGGCTGACCTGTTTAGTTCCACTTAGCCTCACTAAGCTGCACAATTCTGTGTCGAGGAACCTCTCCTTATATGGCGGCCTATCCTTATAAATATATTTCTTTTTTTTGTGTGTGTGTTTGAATTTCAAGTTGGGCATTAATTGCATATTTAAAAAGAAAAGACTTCTCTGGCTGATTGACTCAGTATTATAGCTCCATGTTAGTGGGAGGAATTCCAAAAAGATTGATAACTAGGTTTTCAACGAGCCATTTTCCTACATTTACTGGAACCCAAAATAATAAGAATAACTAGTAGATTCACATGGATCTGTGTCCTCGCAAAAGTAACAATGTCGGAAATCCGCTAAAAATATAGTTTCTTTAAAAAATAAATAAATGTCACTCCTGATTCAATGGAATAGCCTGTATGCTACCTCATTATATCTTCGAAACCTTTCTTTTAAATGAAATTAGTAATTCAAGTTCCTTGAAATATTTTCTAGAATATTCCCAGTAAATATAAGGAAGACTAACAGTTGACAGTTAAACGTAAGGATATACACGTCTATATGCTCTATAGCGGTTAGACTGGCCAGTTGATTCTAACGAAAAAATGTATAGAATAAAACATTTTGAAAATAAAATATTGATTAAGAAGAAAACATCAAGTAACTTTTTATGTCTCCAAGTAGCTGCTGCTCATCACCCCCCAGTTGGTGAGCCCATGATGGCCGTTACCTTGGAGACTGAGGTGGATGTTAATTCTAATTGTTAGAGATGTCTACTACTAACCCCCGGGGTAGGTGCGCCCATGATCACTTGTAACTGGAATATCTAACTTGGAATATCCATATTTCAGACAAATTCTAACTTTACCTTATGAGCTTTCATGAAGTCTATCAGCTGATTTGATGCTGGATCTGACAATGTTGCTAAAAAAAAAAAAAGAAGGAATTAAAATTAACTATTTTTTTTATATTATTTATATTAGATCAATAAATTATAATATAGAACTAGCCGATGTTGCCCATCACTACCAAATAAAGCATCACAAGATTGTAAGGTTCCTGAAGAGAGCAGGGAAGGGGGGGGAGGGGCAGAGTTCCCTAGAAACCTATACGAATAAAGCTGAAACTGAGTATCTAGCATATGATCTGTTTGTCCCAATATCGCGCGAAAACGAACATATTATCAAGAAGTTACATATATGTTATTTTAAGGATGACCCAATATACGTGTCATCCTTAAAATAACATATATGTAACTTCGTGATAATATGTTCGTTTTCGCGCGATATTTGGACAAACAGATCATATACTATATAGGTACTCAGTTTCATTCACCTACACAACGATGTTGTAATCATAATTAAGTAAATTGATATATGATCTAATTGGTTCATAAATTCGGTTTGTCAATGCTGTTAGGTCCTTAAATTACCTATTGTGAATCATGCCTGGGCTTAAATACCATCATATCGCCTACTACCAGACCGCTCATCCGTCGCTCAGGCCGACATGAGCCCGACTGTTTTGTCGGAGTTCTAAATTTTGCCTACCCAGGTTTATTCAACTAGGGTAGGTCTCTTTAACCTGACATACTTAACAGTACAAGCTCGGGACCATCGCTTAACGTCCCATCCGATATACCAGATAAAAAACCTAAGGGCCTAGGCCAGGTCTCGAACCCGCGATCTTGAGCACAGAAGGCAAACACGCTACTTCTGAGCACTGGCGCCTTCAAGTCCCTATTGAGTGAAATGGTCTTTAAGTGTGGTCACTAAGTGAAGTGGTGTTTATTTTCATCTCATCTTCGCCTCAGTCTAATAAGTTGCATCTTAGGATTTAAAATAAATCCATTTGTGCAAGAGTTATGCCAACAAAATGTGTTTACACTCGGACATCATCAGAAAAACTGTTGATTCGGATTCAGGGGGTGATATTGAATTAAAAGAGAACAAAACCTCATGTTTCGACTTAACGACATCGCGATTCCTTTGCCAGAGTAACTTTATAAAAGTTAATGGTACCGTTGGGGTAGAGTTGAGGGTTGATTGAAAGACAGGATGTCAGGAGGACGAGCACGTGTAGCGTGTGATGCAGCATGGTGAGCTGATGTGTGTCTGAGGATGGCTGTTTCAGGGGTCTGTCTATCTAGGAGGGGGGATCTGTTCCAACACCTGTTTGGTGACTTGCTAACTAACAATCTGTTATTTTCTTCCAACAATACCTAACTTATCACAATGAATACTAACTAACTTTCAGTTGATATAACATTTTATTCTCATTTCCTGTTACTGTCTAACCTGCTGCCCATTCCTGCTATCTTTTGTTATTAAGGCCAACCGAACTGTTATTCTGCTACTTGCTATCTTTACTCTTCTTTGCAATATGAATAATGTGAACAAACTGCTCCAAAAGTTCAAACGATATAATTTGTAAAAGTAACTTTATTACTTCTTCAGATATACGAAGTATAAGGGAAGTCATGTAATCGGTCGGAAATTTGATGTTAAGTTTTCAACGGAATTTCATGTTTTCGGTCCTCCTGATTGCAAAAATTATAAAAAAATGTCTGCCCCTCCCTGTGTGTTTGTGAACATGATAAAACCCGATATAATGAATGTATCGACACGACATTTCATATGAGTATACCTGAACCTTCTACGACAGACACCTATCGATTTTCAGCCAAATCGGTCATAGGGAAAGGGGGGAGGCATAACACAAAAACTCTAATAACTGCCGATTTAATGAATGTATCGACATTAAATCTTATATTTAAATTCAAAACCGTATAAGAACCCCAACTATTGACTTTGAGCCAAATCGGGGAAAGGGAAGTGGGGAGTCAGAGAAGACTGAAATATCTTAGTCTAATAAATTTAACTTGATTTATTCGTGCTGGGGAGGCACATAGCCGGTGATTCACCGACATTTTTTCTTTTTTCCTTTCCCCTTTTGCTATTTATATTTAACCCATTATGTTTGTCAGCATGTTCGTTGATTGCCGTTTTACTTTTTATAGCATACAAAAATATTTTTAAAAAAATTTTAATTCAATTCTAATTATATATCTACATTCAAAACATGTACTATGTAATAATAGATACCTATACAACTTATATATAGAATTTGAGAGCTTATATTTCTCATATAATTCTAATTAAAATTTATAAAATCAATATTAGGTACATGATATCTATTCACTAGTTTATTTAACGGATAAACATAAAATGGTTCATTTGCAATGAAATAATGACAATAATTATTATTGTTATAAAAATCTTTATTAAGGATAATGTAACATATAAAATTACAGAGGAATCTAAAGTAAAGCAGGCTTGAGAGAAACAAAGTAAAATAAAACAGGTAGATACTCTTCATATAGATATAGAATAGAAAGTATAAAAAATATTATTAATATAAAACATTTTAATTTTGTAACTTTTAACTCGATATTTTAAAATCGCCGTTCGACTCTCAGTTCCATGGATTGGCTCAGTAGGCAGTACAGCAGTTGTGTTATTTAAAACTGCTACTTAATAGTAGTAGTAACATATAATAGCAGATATAAAGTATTAACTAGTTAATTAGTTTCAACACGGACAATAACATACCTATCTAAAACAGAACAGATAAATGGAAATTTGAATAATTTATGGTACTTACTTACCTATTTTAAATAGCAGTGTAATATTTGTGATTAAAATTTAAAAAAAAAATCTACATATATAATTTTGTGTCTATACATTCATTACATCGACAGTTTTAAGTGTTTTTAAGTAAAGCCTCTCTCTTTCTTTTTGTCCGATTTGTATAAAAATCTATATGTGGTGTCCAATTTAGGTCAAGTACATTGCAACCGAGACGCAAGGTTTTCGAGATAACTTTTCAAAGGTTGCTTAACTTTGCTTGGTTTTTTCAAGATGACAGCCGAAGCGGAAGCCCAACGAATGGGGAGTTTTGGGTTGGTCTTCACCGAGGGTAACAACCATGATAAAAATTAGCTCAATGGGAGTTTATTTGACTGGAGTAAAAATATCAGAGTAGAGAATAGTGTAGAGGCCACTTGGAAACACTTTTGAGCGCCTGACCAATTTACAAAATGGCTTTTTATTCAGTTGTTTACTATTTTCTTTTAATTTCTTACTTTACTTGTAAACAGAAAGAAGATATGATCCAGCCTAAAGTTTGCAAAGCCTGTTGTGAAAATATTGAAACATTTCGCCATTAGGAGCTGCCGCAGGGTCCTGAAGCAACAACTATGTGTTTTGAGAGAGAACAAATAATAATATCCGGGGTTCTTAGTAAGAACCTGTTTGAGTTGTAGTTACGTCACTCGTTCCTCTTTTTGATTGTTTAAAAACAAAGTGAAAGTCGCACCTAAATGGAATATTAATCAATTAATGAAAGAACAAAACTGATATATGTTTATTAAACGAAAATGTTTAAAAAAAAAATATATATATTACAATTAGAACAGAACGTGCATATCAAATTGAAGCGAGATTACTCAATAATGACTTGTGACAGTTGCCGGTCTAATTTAGAGGGTTGGCTACGTGGAACAAGAAAATGTATGCCGTTTGCGATTACTCGAATATGGCCATAGCCAACAAATCATCATCACAACTGTTACTTTTGTATGGTGGATATTACACACTTCAAAAGTACCAAGAACAGAAAAAATATTCCATATCCTAGCATACCGTCATCCATTGCTCCAGTACCACTAGTGAAAAGCTGTCAATTCCATCACCGCCAAAACAGAGCAGTGAAGAGGAAGTAAAGACAGTGAAAATAGTTTTAGCCATGAGAGTTTGGGGATGTAAAGCTATCGATAGTTGACGTTAACAATAGTCTCGATAGTTTAAGGACTGTATTTCTGGGGGGTCCACTGAATCTAAGGAAGGTTACATTTACTGTTCTTGTAGAGTGTTTCGTTACTTTGAACTGAAAATTAACCATTCTTGTAGCGTGCTTTGTTGTTTTGAACTGAAGAATGAGTCGTAAACGGAAGTCCGATGTGTGGAGTTACTTCGATAAGGATGTGGGTCCAAAAAAAACTGGCTAAATGTCGTTTTCGCAGTGCTGAATACACAACTTCTCGGGAACACTTCCAATTTGAAGGATCACTTGTTGGTTTTTTTCGTTTTATTTTCTTTAGTTGAGGTTTCTGATGTTCTAGTGTTTGATTTTAGTTGTTCGTTTTTGATGTGATATTTTTTGTATGTACCTAATAGTGGAAACTCATCTGGTCAATATATAATATATGTATACGTGTTTTGAATTCATATTTTTATGTGCAATTGAAGCTTGTAGTTTAGTTCCTGATTGCGTTAACGAACCGATCTCATCAGTTGAAGTACGTATTGTTGTTGAGCTTTTTTCTACTAAAATAAATATAAGTACCTCCTTACACTGTACGACATCTTGTTTATTTGTCTTCCTTAAATTACTTACATGGTACACGTGTGCATATACATGACCATAGAGTGACTGGAAGTCTCTGCTTGAAAAAATATTTCTATAGTACAATCGATATCCTCGATATTTTTTAAAACTATCGATATCACCATCGATAGTTTTACACCCCTAGAACCAAAGCTTTACTCAACAAAAAAGAATTTCTGTGAAAATGCATTATTTGTTTTTTCATATTGACTTCTTTAGGCCAAATTTAGGAGCTGTACCGCTTTCACCGAGACATTCACTGCATGGAAAGAAGGGATCAGGGAAGTTGGGACTGTGCTATGATGGGAGACTATGTATGGGGTATACTGCGTGCAGTAGGGTCAGAAAAACATAAGAGGAAAGGCCGTTCTCATGTACATTTTTAAAAGACTCTATTCTTGTATGAAGATTCAATGTTATTCAATATTTTTGCTCTTATTCCTACCAATTCTTGAGGTACTGTATGTTAGATTTCTTCTGTAGGACTCTAGTTATATTAAATAAACATGTAATATAATATTAGTAGCTTTTAAGAAAATTGAAACATTTGTTATCACAGGCAAAATATTGACACTTAAGAAAAACTACTTGTATATTCATAATCAACATCATCAAATTAAGCAATAAACACTAAAAAACTAAGATAAACAAAAACTTGGTCAAATTTTGTTACGTAGTGTAATAAATCACGGAGCGTGTTACGTAAAACAGCTGATGTATCAATCGCTACAGGGGGAAGGAACGACTTCTACCATCCAGGGGTAGCGTTACAATCACTATAACTTATTTCACTCCAGTAAGGACGCCAACGATAAATTAATTCTATCGGGAGTTATCGTGTTTACAGACATATACCTAGTTGTTTTTGTTTTTTTCGATTTTGAAATCAGGGGATCGGAAAACATGAAATTCCTGTGAAAAGTCAACATCGGATTTCTGACAGATTACATAACTTCCCTCATTACTTGGTACTCTTTTAAAACATTTAAAAAATAAATGTTTTGTGTAATAAATCTTAAGGCTATTTTGGATTACGTATAGAATATTTGTGATAGTATCTAGTAGAATCATCATATATTGAGAGAAGTTGGTGTTAATCCTGCAAAGACATGGTAGCAAGGTTGAAGAAAATAAAAACCGAATATAACAACAAAGAATTATAATTATAGTGGAGATAGAACACTTATACATAAGAACACTTACATGTGGAGATAGAACACTTATACATAAGAACACTTACATGTGGAGATAGAACACTTATACATAAGAACACTTACATGTGGGGATAGAACACTCATACATAAGAACACTTACATGTGGAGATAGAACACTTATACATAAGAACACTTACATGTGGGGATAGAACACTTACATGTGGGGACAGAACATTTACATTCTCAGGAGACTATATTAAAATTCATTTGTCTTGCTAATTCTGGTATCAGGACCACTCTGGACCGTTACACTGTGACTTGCTCCAAAATGTCGGCTGACTCTACACTCTTGCTCCTAGAGTCTACAGCTGACTGGATTAGAATACCTAAATTTTTATCCACCTCCATAAAGTTCTTTATTGCTCTTTTCTGAAACATAATAATAATTGGGTGGTACACATTAAACAAGCAAAAAAAAACATAAAATAGTGCAATCGAAAAGAAAAATTCAAATATTCGCTCTTGTAAGTGAGACTTTTTTATTATATTGTCATGTTAATGCTAAAAATACTGGAATATTCTTAAAATTACATATTCTATTAACAAAACAAGCAATACAATAGATATGAAAAAGTAAAATCTCGATCGAAAAATTAACACTCTTAGTAAGTAGCAGATATTATTCTCAATAGGGCACTAAAGATGTAGGCTCTAAATTCATTGATTATATATTTGAAGAATCGTATTGTTTATGTATTATAACAGACCTGTATAAAAGGCGGTACTCTGCGGAGGTCACTTGCAATGTTTTGGACCAGGACCTGTCTGACATCGTCCTTGTACGACCTCCACAACATCCTCGGCTGCGAAAAGTTATCTTCATCTGTACTGTTGTACCTGGAAAACAGACAATATTTATTATAAACGTACGGAACAAATAAAAATAAATAAATAATCATAGATCAAGTATTTATATTTCTACATCAGAGCCCTTGAATCTCGGGCCTCCTCCGGCCATATTGTTTGGGGTAGCCTAATATTCAAGGAAACAAAATTATTTCATACAGTTCATCTAACGATCGTTTAGGATAATGTTTTATCTTCAACCATTTGCCTTATTTACTTAAAAATATCAACATTTATATATATACATTATATATAATTTAATCTTTTCATACATAATTTGAAACCAATCTGTAGACCAGATTCTCTTGAAGTTTTCCTGCCTAAACGGACATATAGGGCGGAAAAGACAGTATTAAGGTAAAGAGGATTCATATGCAAATAAAATCTCTGAAGTGAAGAAGAGTCATGAACAAATTACTGCAACGCAACTGATAGCAGCAATCCCTGGATCATTGTCTATAAGGGTACTGCTGGAAAAATTAAGACTACATCCCATTACCCCACAATTCATGATCTCATGATATGCTTTCAACACCGGCATGAAGGAAATCAGTAAAGAAGGATGACGAAGCCACGGATGGGGGGCTACATGTGCTTGTCTGGAGAAGAAGCAGCACATCAACGAAACAAGGAACGATCATCAGCGTCGTATGGAAATCTTGTGAAACATTATCATCCTATTTCCCCTCTTCATAAATACGCTTTACAATGAGTGTTTAGACAAAGGTCATGTTCCATCTGTTTCGAATAAATCCTGAGAAGGACATCCTGGTTTTATAGAGGTGTGTTGAGGGGGAGAAAGGTTTCAACTAGTAAGAGAACAGTGATCAACCACACTAAATTTAACTTCAATAAGCATGTTGAGCAAATCAGTCAGTAAAACTCACAACTCGTAAACATACTTTCACGGTCACCAAATATAGGATGGGGTCTTAAACAGCAGGATATCTAGAAGGGCCAAAAATGTAAAATATAACAAGATCAAATTAAACAGAACTCGAAGGTTAATGGCAACCCCCATAGCCAAGGGAAATAGAACCATTTCAGATGAGGCAGCATGCATTTTGGCAGGGGTCGCACGAATATGTACCTAGCTCGAGGAGATTATAGCTGTTTACAGGATTAACAAGGCTAATGACCACCTTGCAGGCTTAAACCATGAAGCATATGAAGCGCCTGTTTCTTGCCCCGAGTGGAAACGCGAACTATGCCAAATTCGACGTTCTTCCTTAAATGAAGGCAGCAATGGCGGCGAACGACCAACCGAACTATGCGGTCACATGGAGTTTCTTCCCGACAGTAGAGTGAACTGGTTGGCCTTAAATAACTACAAACTGTTCCCAGTTCATATTGTCATGCTACTGAGTGGACAAGACAAGATGAAGCACTAACCCTACAGGTTCAGAATTCTCGATTCTCCTCTCTGTCTGTGAGGCACTGAGGAACAGACCGTCAATCATATATCAATATATTTACCTGTCTACGTTGCCATGAGTAGAGAAGGGCTGAATTCTTCCTCTTGGAGAGTTAATTTGATTGATAAAGCTGGATGGATAGTAGTTTGGCTCGCCGTCCTGGTTGTCTGTATAGCAGGCCTCCCCGTCCCGCTGTGTGTTGAACACATGGTGAGGAGAGTTGACCGGTATTTGCAGATAGTTCGTGCCGAGTCGGTGCAACTGGTTGTCGTTGTAAGCAAATAGCCTACTCTGCAAAGTAACCAAAGATTAGTACATCTCGCTTAATGGACCTATTAATTTATGGCTAAGAGACCTACACTCTATATCTTTGGCCAACAAGTTAAAGAATTTTCAAAAAATCTAGTCTTGTCTTGGACATATTTATACTTAATACAAATAGATCCTGTCTATACCTTTAAAACTTCGTTAATATTTTATCAATAATTATTAGCAAACACTAGTTTCATCGATCCGGAATGGCTACTGATGGATACTATCTATACCTTTATAACTTAATTAATATTTTAAGATGATCTTAAGTGACAATAAGACCATTGACCCAAAATAATTTTCCTATGTGTATATTTTTTAAGCAGTTATATAAATCATTTATTTATTGATTTATTGTTTTAACTTACCTGTAAAGCTTTGTCATTACTGGGCTCGATGCCAGGAACCAAGCGACCAGGGTTGTATGCAGCTTGTTCTACTTCGGCGAAGACATTTTTTGGATTTCGATTAAGAACAAATTTTCCAACTCTTATGAGAGGGACCATAGATTCTGGCCAAATCTGTGAATAACAGTGCAATTTAGCATAAACATAAATAATTTAGCTAAAAATATTAATACAAGACCTCGATCATCGCAAGGGCGGCTATATGTAATGGAATGCCATTGGGTTAGACTACAATTAATTGTCAAATTTGATTATACCAGAATGAAAAGTGGAGACAGTAGGGTTTATGAAAGACTTTTATCGGCCCTAATGGCCGACATTTCGAAAATGTCTAAAAACAGAACCCGGATTCATGCTAAGGGCTTCAATGCATTTCATTTGATATCCTAGTTGCATTTGAATACATATATATTTGTTCAAGTGAACAAAAATTGTACTCATATTTCAGCAGCATGATTTGTCATGAACCTGATAGTATTTTTTTGATGTTAGGCTACTATTTCTTGGTTTACCTACGAAACCCTAAAAATTAATTGATCTTTTTATATACATTTCTGGCTAAGGATTGGGACGTTGAAGGTTGTCTCAATGTCCAGACCACGACCATGGAATCATCCATATTCAAAATGATGTATTTCGTATTTAACAAAGGTAGACTGTTCGCCCGATATTCCCCTTAGACCTTGGTCGAGGTATTTATAACGCAATTACCCATAATGCAAAGACACTAATAGTATAAAAATTAAAGAACAATTCTTATAAATTAAATTTATACTCTATTACAGTTACTACTTTACTATACTTTAGTGTCATCCAAGATGTTCCATGGGAAGTTGGCGGCCTCCTTAGGTGTCAGGACCTGGATGTACATGGTCCAGGAAGGAAAGTCTCCGGTGGCTATAGCGTTGTACAAGTCTCTGACAGCATAGTCAAAGTCCTCCGCAGCCAGCTCTCTAGCTCTGGCAGCGGTCAGCGTCCTCAGGCCCTGGTCACTCTTCAGCAATTCCGGCAAAGTAATCAATTAAAAACACTAATCATGAATAAATTATAGTTCTAGAGCTCACCAGAAAGTTTTTTTAAACATCTTAGATCAACAAGTGACGAGCATGACGGATACAAATCAATAGAAAGAGTTCTGAGGTCATACGTTATTTGTCTAGAAGCAAGGTAATTTCAAATTCATTTTTGCTATTTTTTATATTATTTATAATAGATATCGCCTTTCTTATTTACCGGATTTTTTTATTTTACAATGAGGGTTTGCTGCAGTTTGCTTTCAATTATTGCAAACATTCATCTGCAAAAAAAAACTACTAATTATTATTTTTTTATTTTTTATCTCTTTAAGGCATTTCGACCACGAGGGTCATGGATGCCTGATGGATGCAGGTCTGTGGGGATCCTAGCGGGCTAATTTGGATAGGCGCAGATTAATAATAATAAAGAAGATATGTACGGAATAGAATGGCTATGTGATGAAGATAATTTTGTTTTATAATTTAGATAAGAGATTTGTGAATTGTAAGAAATTAAATAGTTGGGTAATTTGGAAGCTATTATTGGATAGAATTTCGGAAATATCCACGGCAAGGTTGCAATTATTACGCTGGAGACTATATGCCATGCATTCAGTGAGAATGTGTCTGACAGACAGTCCCACCCCGCAGCACTGACATAGAGGAGGTTCCCGAGCCAATAACTACTAATTAATTGCTATTAGTCTTATTACTATTTCATCTCTTCCAACAATAAAGTTAGTAGGAAGTAATGAGACGCTATTTAAGAGCAAACAGTCAAAAACTACAAAACAATCTTTCAAACGTCGATTTAGCGGTGAGTACTCAGAATACCAACCACCTTTGTGTTGCACTTCCAAGAAGAGATAGATAATAACGCTGATAACCTATTTTAGCCGAAATTTAATGTGAGTTACCTTGTAGTGAAATTTGCAATAGAAAACGTCGCCATTGGCGTTGGCCAGTTTGAACGTGTTGACCCCGAAGCCATCGATATATCTGTATCCGTCCGGGGTGCCCTGGTCTGTGTAAAGGATGAAGATGTGATGCAGCGTCTCTGGGTTGAGGCTGAAGAAGTCCCACAGCGAGTTCAAATCCTCAACAATAACAACAACATTATTCAACTATAATTACTTTGTTGTCTGGGTAATTCATTATCTTTCTTTTTCTTTTTTTTAGTGTTACAGCTGTTATTTACATTCATTTTCATTTTTACGAAATTTGTTGAACTGCTACCATATGATCCTCTTTCTGTAACATCGTTTCCACTCAAGGAAAAGGATTAAAAGCTATATTTTTCTGAATTGTGTTTCCGTTACCTTCAAAATGTAAACCATACAATTCACACGATTCCTCAAACAAAAAACTAATGTTTTTCAAGTCAAGGCTTCCTCTCGGTTTCCATGTCCTTAGACGTCCCAAAACTACCTTCCAGCGACAGTCTGAAAGCTAGGTATGTGAGTGTGGGACATGTAAGAACAAGGGGACGAGAGGAAAGCATTGAATCAACTGATAACGATTCGGAGTCAGTGGAGGATATAGAATAATTAGGATAATAATCCTGAAACTCGCGTTTTCAAATAAAACTCACTTTGAAATCAACCTCAACTACGAGCATATGCTATAAATGAGATGAAAGCCTACCCGTAGGTTGGTTCTGGGGTTCCTCTTGGCGGCATGGGTAAGGCTGACGAAGCGGTATGGGTCCCGGACGGGAAACGCGGGCGAATGGTTACCCACTAGGTCCCAGATACCATCCTTCGTATAGAACTTGAGGGCGAACCCTCGGACATCCCTGAAGACAGATGTACAGGGTATCTGTGAGACAAATCAAAACACTGGATCCAGAACCTCAAATCCATTCAAAATGGTCCCATATACTTTGCCTTACCAAATTACTGCCAATATATATATTAATATGTATACTACTCCACAAAGAAACCGGCGCTCTCTGAAAATTTAAGTTTTTATTGTTGTAATTCTGTTTTTTTGTATCAAATATAATTTAGAGTGCAGCAAATTTCTATACGGAATTAGGAAAGAAAAATCAAAATGCTTGGAAAACTAAAGAAATCTATTTTTTAATAAAAGTAATGAAAAAAATATATGATGTTGCATTTGTCTTTACATTTTTGTAGCACATTTGTTTTCAGTACTTTATTGTACCACCTCTTGCCTGAAGAACTTCTTCTAGCCTCCTTGGCATACTCCTTATGAGGTTTTTGAGGGTATGTCCTCCCAGAGCAATTCTTAGCTCTGCTAAGACCCTCCCATATCGTCTCCTCAAGCTCGTCCCAAAGGTGCTCGATCGGATTTAAGTCCGGGCTTCGAGCTGACCAGCTGAGGATTCGAATACCGATTTCTTCTTGTATGTGCTGCGTAACACACGCAGCAACATGGGTCTAGCCTTGCGTTATCATGCATTAGCGTAACATTTTCACCATGAACGGAGCTTAGGGACCACATAATGTTATAAGATTTCTCTTATGTATGATTCAGCGTTCATTGATGCCTGATTGAAGATGTGAAGGATCGTCCTTGCTTGTAAATATATCGCTCCCCACACCAAAACCAACCCGCCTCCAAATTGCACTCTTCCGGTTATGGTACATGGAAGTTCTCCAGCGCGCCTGTGGACATAGAGTTGACCATCCGGTCTATGGAGAGCAAAACGGAACTCATCTGACAAGATGATGTTGCTCCAATCTTCTTCCGTCCAATTTCGGTGCTCTATAGCAAACTCCATAAGCGCTCTTCGGTGGTCTGCGGCCAAAATAGGCCCATAGACCTGCTTCCTGGGTCTTAAGTTCATCTCCTGCAGTCTTCTTCCTAGTCTCAGTCGTCTGTCTCGGTACTCACTTCCACTCCATGGACAGTACGGAATCTCTGGGGAGCCTCTGAAGCAGATGGAAACCTGTTCCTTAACGTGAGGACCAACAAAAATCTGTCGTCATGCGGACCAGCGCCTCTCGGTCGACCTGAACCCTGCCTTCTTGTGTACTGCCCTGTCTCCCTATACCGTCGGATGGCTCTACGGATTGTTCTTTCCGGCAGACCTAAAGCACGCACCGCGCATCGCTGGCTGCGCCCATCTTCCATCAGAGCGACAGCACGGGCCACCTGTTCAGGTGTCATCACTAATTTAACAACAACAGATTTTTCTCGGACCAAATCGCAAAAGAAACTGGAGAAAGATACGAAATACAGGAAATAAATTACCATTGTCTTGTTATCGAAACTTCGACTTTTAATAATCAAGAGATTCAAAAGCCTCGATAGTAAATTCAGAGAGGATTAATTTCTCCCTGTAGTTTCCCTAACTGTTTATACATGCTAAACAATATTTGATCCAAACAAAAAAGAATTACAACAAAAAAATCCAATTTTCAGAGTGCGCCGGTTTTTTTGTGGAGCAGTGTACATATATTTTATGGATCCTTTGTTATACAACACAATTTCGGACTCCTGTTCTCAAATAAAAGTTTATTTTGAGAAGGGGGAGAGGGGTAAAGTGTGATCTGTAAAAGCGTGGTTGGTATAAGAACGTCCATTTTTGGAAGGAATAAAAAAAAACTCATCAACATTACATTATTAATTGATTTAAATACTATAATTCACAAAGTCAGTATATACTACTACTTTTTGTAATTCAAAATAATTATGTTGTATACCTGTCTGTATCTGCACTTCCAGGATCGGCAAGACCAAGTGAAAACCTGACAGCCATCGGCGTTCTTTGGCCAATTTTAGAAAATATAGAAGCCTTGCAATATCTTGTGATGTCATCAGTTACCGTAAAATAGCCAAATGCACCTTAATTTTGAAAAATAATACATAATAAAGGATATATATATGTATGGTGAAAATGTATATATATGTATGGTGAATATATATACATATGAACAAATAGATTATTTGTACATAAATTAATGATTAATTGTATTGAAGGTTAGGTTAGGTTTTATGACTCATGCCCGGGCTTTAACTACGAGGTCATATCGCCTACTACCAGAGCGCTCTTTCGTCACTCTGGTGAACATGAGCCCGACTCTACTGTGGGAGTCCTAAATTTTGCCTACCCTAAATTTTTATTCACCTAGGGCAGGGGTCTTTAACGAGTACCTGACATCGTACAGGCTCGGGACCATCGCTTAACGTCCCATCCGAAGGACGGCGTGCTTTAAGTTTATTTTACCTCCCAGATAAAATAAACTAAGGGCCTCGGTCGGGTTACCGACGCATACCACTGAGCTACCAGCGCCCTCAATTGTATTGAATAAATTCAATGATAAATTTAAAAAATGGGGAGTACATATATATATATATATATATATATATATATATATATATATATATATATATATATTAAAAAATGTCTAGAATATTTTTAAAGTGATTAAAATAAGAACAAAATATAAAGTAACTATCGTATCATAATATTAATTTATATCATATATATAATTTATATACATATACATAATTTAGATCGTATCATAATATTAATTTATATCATATATATAATATATATACATATACATAATTTATATCGTATCATAATATTAATTTATATCATATATATAATTTATATACATATACATAATTTATATCGTATCATAATATTAATTTATATCATATATATAATTTATATACATATACATAATTTATATCGTATCATAATATTAATTTATATCATATATATAATTTATATACATATACATAATTTATATCGTATCATAATATTAATTTATATCATATATATAATATATATACATATACATAATTTATATCGTATCATAATATTAATTTATATCATATATATAATTTATATACATATACATAATTTATATCGTATCATAATATTAATTTATATCATATATATAATTTATATACATATACATAATTTATATCGTATCATAATATTAATTTATATCATATATATAATTTATATACATATACATAATTTATATCGTATCATAATATTAATTTATATCATATATATAATTTATATACATATACATAATTTATATCGTATCATAATATGTATTTAGGCGGCATTTTCCTGCTGGAAAATAAATCAAAAGGCAGCCATACTGTTTTAGTTTTAGATATTTTAGTGAATTCGGAAAATATTTAGTTTAGACAGAAATATTCATTGCTAACATATCAAATATCCATTTTGTATAAGTAATGAGAGGAAAATTTTGGTGGATACTCTGGAAAACTGGTAAAATAGCCTAAATAGAACACATGAACAAATAGATTAATTGTTTTGTTTTTTTAATATAGAATTTATATAAATAAATAAACCTCATTCGGTTCAGCTGTGAACCACCACACAAAACAGAGCAATGAGCTCTCTCGGCTTGCTAAGGTTTCCATAGCGTGTAAGCTCACTTCATGCACCTGACCATTCCCTTTGATATGCCGCTATTTCTTGCACCTTTGTGGCTCCTCCGCCATTACACAAAGGCTCACGGTCATTTTTGACCTTTTCCTCTAGATACAGTGAGATATTGTCCTTAGTAGACAATGGTGAACTGTGTTACGCAACCCGAGCACTGATTTTTTCCCCCTCAGTCAGTATTGACAAGAAAGCCCATACCTGTTCCCTTGGCGTGGACCACTCGAGGGGCGATCCTCTCCCTGTTGAATTTCTGCAGCTCCTCTATGAAGGCAGCATCTTGGAGGAGCATGGGACCTCGTGGTCCAGCGGTCAGGACGTTACCTCTGTCGTCCTCAGGGGAGCCCCAGCCAGTGGTCAGGACACCTCCGCCCTAAACCACACAAATATAAAACATTCACACAAAGTTCTAGTACGCAACTATATAATATTATTTATTAAATAAACAGTGCCTTGGCTGTGGCTCCATAAAAGTCGATGTGGCCAGTGGGAAATACTGGACCACGATGGAACTACGTTTCAGAAAGTAATATATGCGTTATTCAAAGCCTCATCAGTAAGTAAAGGAATCTCATTTCTGTGGGAGAGTGAAAATGAATTAAATTTACTATAGTTGAAATGTGATTATAATAACGAAGGACAGTAAATGTTTATTTTTTTGTTAATGCTTGATATAACAATAGTACAGGTAAAATAGACCTAAAAATTAAAAAATTTCTGCATTCATGAAACTTTGCTTGTTTTTATTCGTTTCAGCATGCCAAAAAACATATAAGACGACATCTCACACGTCTGTTTTTTGCAAAGTAACATTTCACATTTCAGATAAAATAAACTAAGGGCATCTGCCGGGTTTCGAACCCGTGATCTTGAGCTCAGTAAGCAAGCATGCATACCACTGAATTACCGGCGCCCTCCTGTGTACACTATATATAAAGTTTCTTAACGTTACAATGGTGATCATTAATTCTATCAAATGTTTTCGAAACATAAAGAAAAATATACTTTTTACAATAAGTACTATAAGTTACGTGAGGTGAAGATTATAATTAGTTGGATAGTTATTATGTCTCATGCCCGGGCTTTAACTACGAGGTCATATAGCCTACTGCCAAAGCTCACTTTCATCCCTTTGGTGAACATGAGCCCGACTCTACTGTGTGAGTTCTAAATTTTGCCTACCCAGTTTAGTTATCTAGGATCTATCGCTTAACATCCCATCCGAAGGACGGCGGCTCAAGGTTCACCTCCCAGATAATATCTAACCCGTTTATAGTTTCGAACCCGCGATTTTGAGCTCAGAAGACAAGCACGCTACTTTTGAGATACCGGCGCCTTCATGAAGATTCTATTTTTGAGTGAACATTTCTACTTTGGATCTATTTTTATAAAATAATATACATTTAGTGGTACACTTTTTGGACTATGAAGATTTTCAACTTTGGCTTTTTCACAGATATGGTTTAGAAAGTGAACATTACATAAATATTTAACTGAATATTAAAATGAATAAAATAACAAAGTGGACGACCATTTGATTGCCCTGGACGAGTTTGGATGCTCAGTCAAAATACGCATGTATGCTACCCCATTTCATCTTTAAAACGTTCCTTTTAAATAAAATGTAAGCTCAATAAATAAAGAAAATGTTTCTAAGACAATCATATGTTAAGCCCTTCGCTATAAAATGCTGATACCAGCTCCTTCAGTTCACACCCACCACCCCTGACGTCCGCTCGTGATTACTGCACATGTGAATTCTCCTATACTTAACTACGTATGTAATGTGAAAAATCCATATTTCAACAAATTCTATTGTAACTTCACCTTATGAGCTTTCTTGAAGTCTATCAGCTGATTTGATGCTGGATCTGACAATGTTTCTAAAAAAAAAAGACTAAAATCAACTGTTGAAATGTTTTGAATTAATAAATTATAATCTCGGTTGTACCCAGAGAGGTTCTAGTGGTTAGTGTGTTACTATCGTAGTTATGTTATTTCATATACCTCTTGAAAGTATTGTAGTGCTGTAAACACAACAATGTTGTTAACATAACAAAGGAAATTGATATAAATATGACATATTATTTCCCTTAATTCATTCTTCTATGAGTCAGTTGAGCTAGGAAAATTGTTTTCTCTGTAAATATTTTTTTTTTAAATGTTCTACACCTTTAATAGGGTTCCTTGTATTGACATGAAATTTCATGACAAAAATGTTTATGAAGGACAACTTTATCGATAAGATTTACCATCTACCCATTAATAAAGTAATTTTATCGAAAATGTGTCCGACCTGGTACATAAACTCGGTTTTTAGCGAAACATTTACAAGATATTTACGAACATATGTTGTTAGGTCGCCACAATGTAATAAGTTCTACGTTACAATTTTAATCCAAATCTCATGTTCCGATTTTTTGGCCAAGATCCAGATTCGAGATATTTTTCCCACAATAACTTCGTAAAAGAAAATGGTACCGTTGGGGTGGAGAGGGTTGACTGAGAGACAGGATGTCAGGAGGACGAGCACGTGTAGCGAGTGATGCAGCATGGTGAGCTGATGTGTGTCTGAGAATAGCAGTTGCAAAGTCCAATTCTGTATAGTTGGGAGGGGGAATCTGTTCCAACCGACATTAACCTATCTAAAAAATAATAGATAGTTGGAAATTTCAATAATTTATGGAATTTTAAAGAAGGGTATCTACTTTCCTGGCTCGGAGTTACATGCTGATAATGTAGTTTATATCACAATTCATTATAATGGTAAAATTTCTTGTTCACTCCTAATTCCAGAATATATGTTTTTTCGCCTAGACATGAAGTTCGACCCGGGGACGTAGTAAGATGGCCCAAAGACAGAACAAATTGTCATAAAAAAGCCGGTGAATCACCAGTTATGTATTTTCCCAATAATCATTAATCAATTACGTTTTCACTCTCCCCCAAAGCTAATCGACCGTTAAGGCTATAACTCAATATTACTAAATATTGTTTCGATACATTCATTACATCGGCTGTTAATAAGCTATTTGAGATGAGCCCCCTTTGGTCTCCTCCTCTTCGTCTGATTCCGCAGAAAATTAACAGTTGTCATCCTTATAAAGCTTTGAATTTAGATATGCATTAGCGAGTCAATACATTCATTACAACGGTAGTTATTAGAGTTTTTGTGTTAATCCTCACTCCTAATCCTATAAAATGCTATGGTTCGTTAAAAAATCTTGCGAATGAACTGAGCGCAAAAAATACGAGTGTGTTTCAAATTAAAGGTTTTGAAACCCAAACGTGAAACTGGATTCACTTACCAGCATTTTCAAAATGGCTGCCAAAACTGGCTAAAAGTCGTAGCCCCTCTCCCTTTTGTTCTAAGGAGACCATTCTTGAATATCCGTTCGGCAAGGAAGCTTGCGTTCGATTGGTCCACCAGAAGGGCAACCAGTTCGAAACTTAAAAATATTCCACATTTGTCTTCATAAATTTGGATTATAAAACTTAGATGTATCTTAGTAAACATTGTAACATTTATAATTACTCAAAGGGTGTACACACGACTTCGGACACTGAGTTAGAGCTCCAGGACATGACACTATTGTCTACTTTGTTTTCCCTCCCCAAATTGGAATTAATAATGACACATAGTTTATATTAAAAGTTTGGCAAACCAAAGGCAGATAGACTGAGTTTTATACATTCCTCGCAATTGTTATCATATTCAGATTGTTGGACATGGGAAATAAAACACAATGATTTAATTGAAAATAACCTCTTTATTTGAGCAACCTTTGTACATAGATGCAATTGAATAACAGTGCAAAACCCCAATCATACAATATAAGAATGATTACACAAGTTAACAATTACAACAACGCAGAGATCCAAAACATCAATACATAGTATAATCACAGAAATGTCGTCTTGGATATTTTCAGGGTTGCAGAACACAAAACAGAAACTTGATTTTATGAATTAAATATGGGACCAAAAAATATAAATTTTCCGAATCCATAAAACACCGAGTTTTTTCTTTTTCTATCCCGATTAAAAAAAGTTTAAATAGCGACTGAAATACGAGCATGTACAGACCTAAGTATTTTCCACTTAAGCTGTTGCTGGATACAGCTTCCTGATGACCAATAACTAGAAAGTGATTGAGTAATGGGCAAGTTTTCATATTGTTTCTTTCCTACTAATGTGTCTTGTATGAATCTGAACATTTTTTTTTTATGCACCTCGGAAATCGTAAAAGAACGTATTCATTACTCCGAATTTCCGTAATTAAAAAAAACTAAAAGAAAATTATTGTATGATACCAACAAATAACTTATTCTGCACTTAGCTTCTCGAATCTAGAGAGCTGACTGGACTAGAATACCTAAACTTTTATCCACCTCCATAAAGTTCTTTATTGCTCTTTTCTGAAACACAATAATAATTAGGTGGTACACATTAAATAATCATAAGAGAATATAAAAGAGCAGTCAAAAAGATAAATTCGAACATTCGCTCGTTTTTTTTTCTTCTTATATTGCCGTGTTAAGTATATAGCCGTATCTCAAAAACTAAAAATGCTGAAATATTCTTAAAATTAAGTAGTGCGTTAACAAAACAAGTAATACAATAGATACGAAAAAGTATAATCTCAATAAATGAGTACCTACTTAAAATATTCAGCTTCGACATTTTAAATCATGTAAAAGCAAAAGACCGTAGTAAGTAGCAGATATTATGGCTATCTTTAACTTGACACTAAGAATATCCCCTCTAAATAGATTGATTATATATTTGAAAAATCGTATTGTTTATGTATAATAACAGACCTGTATAAAAGGCGCTACTCTGCGGAGGTCACTTGCAATGTTTTGGACCAGGGCCTGTCTGACATCTTCCTGTACGACCGCCACAACATCCTCGGCTGCGAAAAGTTATCTTCACCTGAACTGTTGTATCTGTAAAAAAATGTATACGTATTAGTTAGTTATTGCGACTCATGCACGGGCTTTAACTACGAGGTCATACCGCTTACTACAGCTCCTTCGTCCCTCGACGAGTGAGGCCGACTCGACTATGGGAGTCCTAAATTGTGTCTACCCTAAATTTATATTCACTTAGGGTAGGGGTGTTTAACGAGTACCTGACATCGTACAACGGGACCATCGCCTATGCAGGTCAATTTTGCAGGTCTAAACCATGAAGGTATGACGTACCAGTTTCTTACTTCGAGTAGAAACATCAAACTAACTGTATCGGAATTGAAGCGGTTTCCTTTCATGAGACAATGGTACGTGGACCAACTTTATACGGATGGAAGCAAGAATCGCACCCGTTATAATCTTACCAGAAGTGACGTTGGACGAGCTCTCATACAGGCTAGACCAGGTGTGCACAACCAAGCCGAGTAGCTGGCTATAATGAAGTCACTGGACTACCTCATGGAACGTCATGTAAATGTGGAAGCCCAGTGAAAGTTTGCGTGAACAGTAAGGTGAGCATATAGAGCTTGAGCAACCACAAGTAAGACGACAAAGGTGCGGTCACACGGAGCTTCTTCCCGGCTGCAGAGGACCGGTTAGCGTTGGTGAACGACAAACTTTCCCCAGCTCATATAGCCATGCCACTGACTGGACACGGCAAGATGACGCACTAATTCTACATGTTTTCGATTGTCCTCTCGGTCTGTGCTGCACTGAGAAACAGACCGTCAATCATGTATCAATATATTTACCTGTCAACATTGCCATGAGTAGGGAAGGGCGGGATTCTTCCTCTTGGAGAGTTAATTTGATTGATAAAGCTGGATGGATAGTAGTTGGGTTCGCCGTCCTGGTTGTCTGTGTAGCAGGCTTCCCCGTCCCGCTGTGTGTTGAACACATGATGAGGAGAGTTGACCGGTACTTGCAGATAGTTCGTGCCGAGTCGGTGCAAGTGGTGGTCGTTGTAAGCAAACAGTCTAGCCTGCAAAGTATCCAAAGATCAGTACAGTTCTGTAAAGATGAATAGGGCTGACATTATACCATTGTTCTAGAAATACAAGTATTTTTGAAACAATTTTAATCATGTCTTGAATCACGTGATTTCCTAGAAAACATTTATCTCGCACTCATTCTGCTCTCTCGTCTCTCACTGTCCTCTCTCCCCCTCTTGAAAACAGTACGAATTAACAAGGTTTTTAAGCTGGAAATACGAATTATAAGACGTTTTAAGTGACCTCGAGCATAAAAATAATACGACTTACCGAGGGGTCCGAAATGCATTGTTTTTATACCACTTATCGGGATTTTCTCTGGGGACCGGCAAATTTGTACGAATTAGCCGGAAATACGAATAATCGGGATACGAAATATCGGGATTCCACTACTACACATCTACTATATCATGTTCACTCTTATAACAATTTAAATTAAAGGTAAGTAATAAAATTAAAGGAAAATTAACTAATTAAATAGCTTTATTATTAGTTATCCTTAAACATTTTTTTTTTAATTCCATAACATTTCTATTACCAATATATTTTATTACCAAAAATTATCGCCTTTGCTTTTTCGGACATGATAGTAAAGTCCTTTGCGTCACAGCCATCATGATCTGATATACCTAATGACTGAAGTATGGCTATAATACGGAAGGTATACAATACGGAAGGTATTGTGAGAGAATAAGTTAGAACCAAAGTATATATTTCTAATTTCATTTTCTATTGATACATTTTGTTTCTACTTATTACTTTGCATTTTCTTTACGTGTCTTTTTTCCTTATATACTTTATTTCGTTAGGTCCTATAATACTCACCTGCTCAAATCAGCAGACCCTACTCTCTTCTTTAGATGACTTCCCATATTTATTCCAGTCCCATGCCTATCATCTGATTGGAATCTCTACACCCTATTCCGTAAAGACCGCTCTGATGGGAGGGTCGTGTAACTTTCCTAAGTGTATATTTTTAAAACACGATATACATTTAAAAAAAGAACGATAAAGTAATTTATTGTTTAAACTTACCTGTAAGATTTTGTCATTACTGGACTCAATGCCGGGAACCAATCGACTTGGGCTGTATGCAGCTTGTTCTACTTCAGCGAAGAAATTTTTTGGATTTCGATTGAGAACAAATTTTCCAACTCTTATAAGAGACACCATATCTTCAGGCCAAATCTGCGTATAACAATACGTTTTAACATAAACGTAAGTAAAATAATTTGGTTAAAACGAACAATGATAATGCTAGACATCATGAATTACAAGATCATTATTATATAATACATAAGTAGTGGTGGGGATGACTAACTATTTGTGACATGCTGATTAGAAGAGAACTTGGGTGTCATGTCAAATGATTGAACTAACTCCAGTATAAAAAATATTACAGTTCAGTGTCATGAGGTCAAGGGTTTCATATTAACAGTAACAACGGTAAATTTAATTTTCGCCAAATTCCTAAGGCAGAATTTTCTCAAACTTTCATGCGAAAAACCAAAATTCTCACATCTGCAGTCCTGTAAGCTGCCAAATGATGCCAGGCTTGCTACCTTGCGGAATAATGATATTTGTAATGGAATGCCATTGGGTTAAACTAGAATTATATGTCAAATTTGATTATACCAGAATGAAAGGTGGAGGCTAAAAAAAATTAATCTTTTTATAAACATTTCTGGTTATGGACTGGGACGTTGAAGGTTGTCTCAATGTCCAGACCTCAACCATGGAATCATCCATGCTCAAAATAATATATTTCTTGTTTAACAGGGCAGCACACACTGTTCGCCCGATATTCTTACGATAACTCATAACCCAACACCACTAATAGTATAATAATTCAAGTACAACTCTAGAGGGCGCCGATAGCTCAGAGGTAGCGTGGTACCTACTGCTCTCAAAATCACGGGTTCGAATCCCGGCCGAGGTTCTTAGATTTTCATCTCGCATGCCCGATATACCCCTCAGACCTTGGTCGAGGTATTATGCTATTATCCATAATGCAACGTTGCTATTAATATAATAATTTAAATACAATTCTTATAAATATAAATTTAATTTATACACTATTACAGTTACTACATTACTATACTTTAGTGTCATCCAGGATGTTCCATGGGAAGTTGGCGGCCTCCTGAGGTGTCAGGACCTGGATATACACAGTCCAGGAAGGGAAGTCTCCGGTGGCTATAGCGTTGTACAGATCTCTGACTGCGTAGTCAATGTCCTCCGCAGCCAGCTTCTTAGCTCTGGCAGCGGTCAGCGTCCTCAGGCCCTGGTCGCTCTTCAGCGATTCAAGCAAAGTAATCAATTAGAAAGACTAATCATGAAGAAATTATGGTTCGATTTTTTTTCTTTTACTGGCCCAATTTGAATTTTGAGCAAGAAATAATAAGGAGATCCTTTATTTATTGTTGCTTCTTTCTGACCTCCCTCCTTTCGCAAGTGTTTTGCGCAATTACTTTTCGTCTTCTTAAAATATCTGTTTGCTTTTCTATTAGACTATTACAATGTAGTAGGTGGCGCTAATAGCTAAGGAGTATCGTGTTTTCCTACTGAGCACAAGATTATGGGTTCAAACCCGGCTGAGGCCCTTAGATTTTTTTGTCCAAAAGGTAACAAAACCATGAGCACATCATCCTTCGGAGGGGACATTGGTGGCGATGTCGGATGATACTCGTTGAAGATCCCTCTCCTAATGAAAACCGGACGTTGACTAGTATATAACCTAGTTAGTATGGGGGAAGTTCTGTAATCTGTCCAAAATTATATATTGATTTTTCATCGAAATTTCATGTCCAACACCATGATTTGATTTTTTTTTACTTTTACATAGAAATATTTACAACTACCTACATAAAGAATTATGATAGCAACATTCGACTGCGAGTAAAGCTAACAGTAATTATTATAAATCTTGTTCCTACTTGAGTATTACTGTATTATCATTATAATGAGCAAACAGCCAAAACTACGACAAAGGTCAATTAAGCGGTGAGCACTGAGAACACCAACTTTGTGCTTCCATTTAAACATTTGTTAACCTTTCTTAAGTGAAACACTGGAAGACAATTTTAGCCGAAATTTAAGATGATTTACCTTATAGTGAAATTTGCAATAGAAAACATCGCCTTTGGCGTTGGTCAGTTTTAACGTGTTGACCCCGAAACCATCCATATATCTGTATCCGTCTGGGGTACCCTGGTCTGTGTAGACGACAAAGATGTGATGCAGCGTCTCTGGGTTGAGGCTGAAGAAGTCCCACAGCGAGTTCAAATCCTCAACAATAACAACATTATTCAACTATAATTACTTTGTTGTCTGGGTAATTAATTACCCTTCAATGCATTTACATAGTAAGTATATAACCTTTTACCAATATTCATTTACAATCATGATATTTCCCGGGTACGGGACGTTTAAGAACAAGGGAACGAGAGGGTGGATCAAGTGGATGGAACAACAAATCGGAATTGGTGGAAGGTATAGTACAATTAGGATAATAATCCTGGGGCTCGCATTTGCAAATAAAACTCACTGTGAAGAATGTGCTTTAAGAGAGTTGTACCAGTAGGTTAGTTCTGGGGTTCCTCTTGGCGGCATGGATGATGCTAATAAAGCCGAAAGGGTCCCGGAAGGGGATCACGGGTGAATTGTTACCCACTAGGTCCCAGATGCCTTCCTTCGTGTAGAACTTGAGGGCGAAACCTCGGACATCCCTGAAGACAAAAGCACAGGAAATCTGTGAAACAATTCAAAACACTAGATCCAGGAGTTCAAATCCATTGAAAAAGTGTCCCATAAACATGTGCCCGAAACCCTTCCTTCGCAAATTAATACCAAAAATGCTTTTTATTTTAATGTATTTTTAAGTCCAGTTTTATTAATAACAGTGATCCTAATAAAAAAAATATATTCTCTTCTAGAAATGTTTTCATTACCAAATTCTCCTGGTACAATCACCATTTTTAATAATATAACCTCCCAGTGTCACTTTATAATGTGCATTATATCCAAAACGAAGAAGTTAGTAAACGGTGGTTAAAAAGAAGAAAAACATTTTTAAAATGTTTTTTATTTTAACTGACAACTTTTTTTTTAATTTGACCACAATGTAAACTCAATTATTCATTTTTGCAATTTCCTTCAGTGATAAACACTTATGGTGTGGGCTCCACATTGTTTTTTTACAGTATGTTTCAACACTATTCTATCTTTTATTCATTTCGAACAGACCGCTAAACTATAAAATGTGAGAAAAAAAAGAAGATATATGTAGACAAATAATATGCATGTATTGATCTGACATTTAATCATTACCATTGTAAATTAATTGTGTGAGTAAAATTATATGTTCGAATCCACATTAATAGTAACTTTCGAAAAAACAATCAACGCAACCCGTGCAGGGGCAGATTTGAGTTTCTTATCCGGCTACGGCCTTTGAAACGAGCATATTTCCAGAAACAAGAGCCCGCAAACAATAAAATGTAAACTGCTAACCCTTCAGACGGTTCGCGAAAAATATATCCTCAAAATTTCACATCTAAAAAAAAAAAATTGTTCAAATGTAGTCCCTCTTGAAACACAAAATATACCTGAAATAATTTCTTCTTCCCTATTCATTGTTGCATTTAAAAATAACAAATAACCTGTTAACTGCAAATTAACAACTAAATAAATTGGTAATTATTCAATTATACAATCCAATTAAATAATTAATTAATGTCCAACTCTGCTGTCGATTATGTGGCAAATTCAACCAAGGAGGTGGTACTATTTTTAAAGTTTATGTCGAGTAAAAATTATGACTTGTAAAAGCAATGAAATGAAACGCCTTGGCACAAAGAAAAAAAATATCAAAAAAAAGAGGTAGTTGAAACATAGTCAATAATTCACAAACACTTGGTCAATAAAAGAGAACTTTGCACGACTTATTTATTTTCCAAAACCTTTCTTATTTGTCTTTATTTATTCATCTCAATTCTTTGAGGTATACAAACTTTCTTTCAGTTATACTAGATTTACTTAAACATTTCGAGGTTTTTCAAAATGCACCATCTTGTACAATTGCGCATTATCATCCGAAAAGATGGCGCAATTTCGTCCACTGGTTGAATAAATCCTAAAAACTTAATAGAGACTTCATGTTCTCCCAGATGGGCCACTCGGTCGATGAAGGGATTACGTCTTTGACTAAAAACTCTCTCGTTGGATGGACTTTCTTTATGGGATGCGCCATACGGTGGCTTAAAATTCCGATCTAGTTGGACAATTTCCTTCGTGACTCCAGTCCGGCTCCCATAGCGTCCCACTTAAAGTAATGTCTCGAGCATCGCCAAACAAAAAATGAAAATGAAAGTACTGCAAAACGAAAGGCCTTCAACTATCATCATCATTATATTATTAATTGTTTTAAATACTATAATTCACAAAGTAACTCGGAACTATTTTTTGTAATTCAAAATAATTATGTTGTACCTAGCTGTATCCGGAGTTCCAGCTTCGCTTAGAACCATTGAGAACCTGACAGCCATTTGAGTTCTTTGTCCAATTTTAGAAAATATAGAAGCTTTGCAATATCTTGTGATGTCATCAGTTACCGTAAAATACCGAAGAAATAATATATTTAAAACATAATATATTTAAAACATATATTTCATTATATAATGAATTTGGGCCACCCTGTATATTATACAGGGTGGCCCAAATTCAAAGCGACATTCAATTTTCACCCAGATGATTGCAGTACATGAAACAAACACTTTTCACAATTTTTTATTCCGATTTTAAATCCATTATTGGATCTACTCCTAACCCTTGGGGACGCTACGCCCCCGACCCAAACCTTTTTTTCCAATGGGTTGCTACGTTTTCCTTTCCAAACTCTGAAACTTGATCTTTTGAAATGAGAAATGACCCAAAAATGATATTGATTGGATAAGTACTTCTGATGACATTCGAGGTGCTTAAATTTCAATAAGATCTGAGCACCCCCCTATCAAAGGGTCCAGAGGGGAGCCCCAGCCAGTGGTCAGGACACCTCCGCCCTAAATACAACACTCACAAGTTCTAGTACATAACTACATACTATTACTTAGAAAATATACAGTGAATTTGCTGAGGTTTGATAAAAGCGTGGCACTAATCTCAGCTTAAATGTCTTTAACGTAAAACATAAGATTTATAAGTTTTTGATTAATGTTTCGAAAAGAGAGCCCCGAGAAGTCCCCCTTGATCTCCGAGGAGGAAGCTGTCCAGGTTATACAGGGTTTCATATAAAAAATTGCGAACCAATCTCCGGGCAGGAATTCCGTCTCCCCTAGGATGCCTGTTAGTTCTAATTGGCCCCGCTACACAGTGGTCAAAAAAATATTTAAAAAAATTTTATCAACTTATAAACATATATATAACTTATAAAAACATTATCTTAGAAAGAAAATTATAACGTTTTGGGAAATTTTCAAAAAATACGCTGCCATTCAGCGAATTTTGCAGATATTTTCACCGAATGGTTTTGTTCGATTAAGAATTAACAGCAGGTTACAGTGGTGAAAGCCGGAAATAAACATAACAAATAGATAGTTTTTTAAAAAATTTCAATTTTTTTCAAAATGTTTCCTATAACTAGAGAAATATTGAAGATAAGTGAGTTCGAGTTGTGATTGAATGCACCTTTAGTTAACTCGACACAGGTGGACGTTAAGCCTGACTATAAAATGCTGATACCAGCTTCTTCAGTTCGCCCCCACTACCCCTGATTACTGCGCCCCTGAAAACTGTAACTTTGAATTCTCCTATAGTTAACCCCATAATGAATATAGGAATATTCATTTTTCAGACAAATTCTAAGTATACCTTAAAACCTTTCTTGAAGTCAATCAGCTGATTTGATGCTGGATCTGACAATGTTCCTAAAAAGAAGAAGAGAAATTTCAATGAACAGTTTCAATTTATTGGATTAATATAGTACTAGCAGCGGTACCACTAATATAAAAAAGAAGAAAAGAATGATAAATAAAATCTATATTAATAAAGCTGAAACGGGGTTTGTTTGTATGTTTGTTCCAGCATCACGCCCAAACGGCTGGACGGATTTTTATGAAACTGCCCATGTAGCATTCTTTTGAGCCCGATTGAATAATAGGCTATGTGGCGTCCCAAAATTTTGATCGGGAGGGGGGGTTGTAAGGGGGGCCTAAGTATATAAATAGTGCTAACTCATTAACTAATGGGCGAATTGTCATGAAATTTAACAGGTAGTCTTTTTAAAATCCAAACAGGAAAAAAAGGTGTGTGGCGTCCCAAAGTTTTGACCGGAGGGGGGGTTGTAAGGGGGGCCTAAGTATATAAATAGTGCTAACACATTAACTAATGGTCGAATTGTCATGAAATTTCACACGTAGTCTTTTTAAAAGCCAAACAAGAAAAAAAGGTGTGTGGCGTCCCAAAGTTTTGAACGGGAGGGGGGGTTGTGGGGGGCCTAAGTATAAATATAGAGCTAACTCATTACCTAATGGGCGAATCGTCATGAAATTTCACGTAGTATTTTTAAAAGCCAAATAGGAAAAAAAGGTGTGTGGCGTCCCAAAGTTTCGAACGGGAGGGGGGGTTGTGGGGGGGCCTAAGTATAAATATAGAGCTAATTCTTTAACGGTTGGTCGGATTGTCACGAAATTTCACATGGAGTATTCCTGAAGGCCAAATAGAAAAATAAGGTGTGTGGCGTCCCAAAGTTTAGAACGGGAGGGGGGGTTGTGGGGGGGCCTAAGTATAAATATAGAGCTAACTCATTAACTAATGGGCGAATCGTCATGAAATTTCACATGTAGTATTTTTAAAAGCCAAATAGGAAAAAAAGGTGTGTGGCGTCCCAAAGTTTTGATCGGGAGGGGGGGTTGTAAGGGGGGCCTAAGTAGAAATATAGAGCTAGCTCATTAACGGTTGGTCGTATTGTCACGAAATTTCACATGTAGTATTTTTAAAAGCCAAATAGGAAAAAAAGGTGTGTGGCGTCCCAAAGTTTTGATCGGGAGGGGGGGTTGTAAGGGGGGCCTAAGTATATAAATAGTGCTAACACATTAACTAATGGTCGAATCGTCATGAAATTTCACATGTAGTATTTTTAAAAGCCAAATAGGAAAAAAAGGTGTGTGGCGTCCCAAAGTTTTGAACGGGAGGGGGGGTTGTGGGGGGCCTAAGTATAAATATAGAGCTAATTCTTTAACGGTTGGTCGGATTGTCACGAAATTTCACATGGAGTATTCCTGAAGGCCAAATAGAAAAATAAGGTGTGTGGCGTCCCAAAGTTTAGAACGGGAGGGGGGGTTGTGGGGGGGCCTAAGTATAAATATAGAGCTAACTCATTAACTAATGGGCGAATCGTCATGAAATTTCACATGTAGTATTTTTAAAAGCCAAATAGGAAAAAAAGGTGTGTGGCGTCCCAAAGTTTTGATCGGGAGGGGGGGTTGTAAGGGGGGCCTAAGTAGAAATATAGAGCTAGCTCATTAACGGTTGGTCGTATTGTCACGAAATTTCACATGTAGTATTTTTAAAAGCCAAATAGGAAAAAAAGGTGTGTGGCGTCCCAAAGTTTTGATCGGGAGGGGGGGTTGTAAGGGGGGCCTAAGTATATAGTTAGTGCTAACACATTAACTAATGGTCGAATCGTCATGAAATTTCACATGTAGTATTTTTAAAAGCCAAATAGGAAAAAAAGGTGTGTGGCGTCCCAAAGTTTTGTGTGGCGTCCCAATAAAATAAGAAATAAATACAAGAATATATATATATAAATTTATTTAATTATACATTGTTGTGTTTATCACATTAGAATACATATATTATAGTGATAGATAAACAGAAAACACTACCCCCCCCCCCCTTAATGAATTCTCTGTTTTGAATATTTACAATCGGTTAATACTCCATAAATAAATTAGATGATACAATTTTTAAAAAATTAAAATAAAAGAATGATAAATAAAATTTAAACTTTACTTAATTCACACTTTTATGAGCAGAGAGCTAGTAAAAGTTTATTTCAGGGAAAAGTTTTACAACTTTTGTAAGGTTCATTTTATTGATATGAAATATTTAAAGAGATATTGCTTTGGTCCGGTATTAGTTAAAAATGAAAGAGTTCGAGAAATGTTTGCAAAAGTTTTAAATATATAGTTTTGATAAATTAATAAAACAAACTTCTTTTATGAAATATAGACAATATTTTTAAAAACTTTTGTTTTATTTATTACAAGTTTCACAATATGTCCGCTTTTCTCAACTTGGTTTGCTTAGGTTCTATCTCAAATCTGAGTTCTAGAGGCTGGTTGGAAACGCTAATATTATGACGAACATTTTTTGAAGGATCACTTTTTCGATTGCATTTAGCATCTGCCCATAAATGAAGAAAATGTAGCAAAATGTGTCCATCTTAGTTCATAAATTCTGTTTTTAGCGAAACTTGAACAAGATATTTGCAAAAATACTGTTAGGTCGCCACAATCTAATAAGTTAGCATATATGTTCATCTGTGCAAAAGCTATCATGCCTACAAAATGTGTTTAAGACTCGATCATCCGAAATACCGTTCATTCGGACTCAGGAAATGATGTTGAATCAAAACAGACAAAAATCTCTTGTTACGATTTTTTGGCATCGCGATACCTTCTCAGAGTAACTTCATAAAAGAGAATGGTACCGTTGGGATAGAGTTGAGGGTTGACTGAGAGACAGGATGTCAAGAGGACGAGCACGTGGAGCGTGTGATGCAGCATGGTGAGCTGATGTGTGTCTGGAGATGGCTTGGTCAGGGGTCTGTCTATCTAGGAGGGGAGACGATAACCTATCTAAAACCGAGCAGACAGTTGGAAATTTCAATAATTTATGGAATTTTAAAGAGGTGTCGTCTGTGGTCCTAAAAAAAGTGTGAAATACCGGCTACCTATCTATTACTTATAAGATATTTAATTTTCGTTCTCACCGTAAACCGTTCTATCCCCAGGGGAACATGCAACCGAAACTCCCGTCATCTATAGGTAACGAAGGCGCAGGTAGCTCAGAGCGTGCTTGCCTTCTGAGATCACGGGTTCGAAACCCGGCCAAAGCCCTTAAATTTTTAATCTAAAAGGTGAAAAAACTTGAGCACGCTTGTCCCGAGTCTGGTACTGGTACGATGTCAGGTACTGGTTAAAGACTCCTACACCTTAGGTAAAACCTGGGTAGGCAAAATGTAGGACTCCTATAGCAGAACTAACGGGGAAGGGATAAGGGCATTGGATGCTCAGATCCTTAGGTGTCTGCCCTCTATATATATATAAAAAGTCAGTGGTATGCGTGCTTGTTTTCTGAGCTCAAGAACGTGGGTTCGAAACCCGACCGAGGGCCTTAGTTTATTTTATCTGGGAGGTAAAAAAAACCTTAAGCATGCCGTCCTTCGGATGGGACGTTAAGCGATGGTCCCGAGCCTGTACGATGTCCGGTACTCGTTAAAGACCCCTGCGCTAGGTAAATAAAAATTTAGGGTAGGCAAAATTTAGGACTCCCACAGTAGAGACGAGCTCATGTCCACCAGAGTGACGAAAGAGCGCTCTGGTAGTAGGCAATATGTCCTCGTAGTTAAAGCCCGGGCATGAGTCATAAAACCTAACCTATAAAAAGTACAATTTTTATATATTTAAATCATACTTTAGTACAGTTACTACATTACTATACTTTGGTATAGTAATCACATCACTATAGTTTAGAATATTTACTTTAGTCATCGAGGATGTTCCATGGCGGCATCCTCAGGAAGATCCCTATTCTAGAATTTTCTTGGAACTGGCCGATGACAAGGTTCTGTCGAAGAAGAAATACTTTCTTATCCACAGAAACACTTTTTTTATTTGACTGGCTCAAAATTTAATGAGTTACAATTTGTTATAAATGGGGATGGTGTAACAACCGAGAGCGCTCACCCTGAATATACATCTTGTGTGATAAAGGACTACATTTTTCTGTTCCTAATCCCTATCCTAGATGGATTAACCTAGTTAGGTAACCTTTAGTACTTCCACAGTAGAGTCGGTCTCGAACAACGGAAGAGCACTGGTAGTAGGCGATATGACCTTGTAGATAAAGCCCGGGCATGAATCATAATAACTAACCTATAAGTCCACCATCCTGGAAAAACTCCACCGATGACTGACTCCTTTGCGAAGAATAACTTTCAAGAGCTTGAAAATAGTTGGCCCTGATAAGAATTTATTGTTCTGTGTTGTTATATAACGTTTTTCATATCTATGCTTTAAGAACCAACAACAAGAAAACACAAAAAAGCTCAAATAACAATCACACTCACATCAAAGGAAATTGAATCCTCACCTGGTTCTATATCTTTTCGCATTTTTAGTGGTTTACGAGCTAGTAGCAAAAAAAAAACAATGAAAATGTCTGTAAAGTGCCTCGACTGTAGGCCACAAGGAATATAATAGTTGGAAGCTAAGACTAAGTATTTGAAGGAAAATCCCCCAAATCTTAATCTTTCACGGGTGTGATGATTGGCCGCAATCCCTGGACCAAAAACCCTCCCTATCAGTGACCTGTGCGACGGCCGCTGCCATTGCCGTTAGTTACGTCACGGTCCTTTTTTTTCGATTCTTAGAGACAAAGCGAAAACGGATTATATTCCTAAATGGAATATTAATTAATTAAATGAAAGAAACTTTTAGATATCTGTTTAAAATATTATAATTAGCATACAACGTTCATATCAAATTTAAGCGAAATTACGTGATAAAAATTCAGTTTATACATACGATTTATTATCATGATACAATTTTTTATTGACCCCTCCCCCTCAAAAAGAAAATGCAATTAGTTGAAAGGATGCCATAGGTCGACCTATATACAATACCTCTTCCTTGGTTATTTGAGCTAGATTTAATCAAAATTGGTAAGTCTAAATTTGTAACGTTCAGGGCAGCACTTTTTTACTTTTGCATTAATCGTGTAAATCCAGTTTTTGGTATAAATTATGTTTGCATTATTATTAATCTAGCTTCTAAATCTATAGGAGTGAATGAAAATGAATATTGTTAATCCTTTCTTGGTTTCCCTTAGTTACCCAATCATTCCCCACCACTTACTTAATTATTGACCACATACCTAATTTTTATACACACCTAATTATTAACCATACTTTTCGAAATACTCGTGAATGATGCCTCTCTAAAGTTGAGCAAGTTGATTTAACCGAAAACACTCTCTACACTTGGAATAGTCTGCCGTAGTGAATAAATGGTTAAATGCAGTTATCTCGTGAATGATTCCTCAAAGAAGTAGATTAAGTTGATTTAACCGAGAACATACACAATTTAACGAGATACCAAGAAACCCAAATCTTTATAATTCCGAAAGGAAAGTATTAGAGTCCTGAACTCCCAACTTCTTACAGTAAGCAGATGGCTTGGGAGATGATCACAGTACACTTAACTCATTTTGGACATTTTACGACTTAACAACTTATTTGTGACCATAGAACTTTTTTACTTCATCCCCCCAGAAAGGGTTTTAACTTAATTTAAATGTTGTAATTCAGCAGACTCCATTTGACCTCCAAGGATAAAAAATAAAACGTCCTGTATCATTATTCCTCTCTTTAACAAAGAAACAATTTTCAAACTCTTCTTGTCGAATCCTTTCAAATGATACGTCACACATTGGGGTTGTAAAACGAATGTACGGCCTCCCCTCAAATGAAAGTTCTTGGATGCAAAGCCTGTATTCCAAGTTGACCCATCCTTGAAATATGGTATTTACCCTCCAAGTTTCCAGAATATATGTTCAACTATTTTCGCCTGAGGTTCGTCAAACAGAACGACATTCAGCTTCATTGTTCTTTCATTTGAATATTGATAAGGGTTTTTTTTTTGGCCTCATGTACGAGGCATATTAGCCATGTCACTGTTTAATTTATTAGTTATTTACGGCATCCATGGCCCCGGGAGGGAGTTCTATCTATGAAATAAAACTCACTCCCGGACGGGATTCGAACCCGCAAACCATGGTGAGACCATGCGACCAAAGCCCTATACTCTAGCCCTGATAAGGGTTCCTAAGTTCAAAACAGAATCTTATAGAGAGTTGTGTGTGTGTGTATCAGTTTACGTGTCCATATCTCTAAAGATCAAACCATTTGAATTGCTAATTTTTTCTAAATCAGAAATACGTTCCAACGCCAGGAAAATGATAAGTGTAACTTATGTCCTCCTCCGTGGAGCAAAAATTAGGGAGTCGCAAAAACAAAATATTTTCTGATCCGAGTAGGATGCCTTCATAGGCGAGTAAATATGAAATATACTAATAAACTATGATAATATGAATATATTAATACTTTAAATAGATTTCAATTGAATTCAATGTACTTTTTCTAGCCTTTTTGTAGTCAACAACAGCTGTTTTTGCACAAAATTCTTTTTACTGTGTTCTTTGTATGTTGAAGAATATTTTTATCGAAATAAGTCGAAGTTTGTACGTTAGAACACTGAAAAAAACGGCTCAAAAAAAGTGGTGTCCGATGGTAAACCGAAAAGGGCTTAGCCCGGGCGAGAATTTTGTCTCTCAATTGATTTCAATGGGGATTTCGTTTTTCGGTGATTATTCCTCCGTGGTATGTTCGATTTCAAATTTTTTTAGTAGTAAACCATCGTCACCGTGTACACTACCATCGTGGCAAATTTCAATGTGATCGGTAAAGGGGTTTAGGAGGGGTACGAGTACAACGAAATACATGAGTCGCCTAAGAAAGAGCTTCTTAAACTCAGCTCAATCATTCAATATGGAGGTTCAAAAACATCATCCTTCAGTTGTCCCCCTTCTCTTGTTTTCTCAATCTATTCTTTAAAAATCGTCTGAAAACCATTAACTGGTTTGAGTTAAAGCACGAATTTTATACCAGAGTGGAGTACCAAAAAAAATGCTTGATGGCTCAGATTACAGAATAACTTCATGTAGACATTATTAAGTATGGGATTGAGGAACTAGTAGATGTAGACGACGGCGGGGCATAGTTCTGTAGAGTCGATGTGATTTATCTATTCGATGTTTGTGAGATCGAGTTGTAGTGTAAATGAAGCGTGTATGTGAAGTTCAGCAGCGGCTAAGATGACGGACATCTCGGCTTTTGTATGTAGCTGAAGTGGTGAATGGAGGGCGTCGGTAGCTCAGAGGTAGCGAGCTAGCCTACTGAGCTCAAAATCGCGTGTTCAAAACTAGGCTGAAGCCCCATAGGTTTTTTATCTGAGAGGTGAAAAAACCTTGAGCACGCCGTCCTTCGGATGAGACATTAAGCTATGGTCCCGAGTCTATTAGATGACAGGTACTCGTAAGACCAAATTTGGGACTCGCAACAGTAGAATCGGGGGGCTCTCTTTCGTCGCCCTGGTAGTAGGCGAGATGACCTCATAGGTAAAGCCCGGGCATGATTTATATTAATCAACCAAACAACATTGCTGAACATATAAAAAAATAAACAATTAAAACAAACAACAAAACTAATTGCATCAAAAAATTTATTAACAAGCTTAAAAAAAAAACATATACATTACGTCCCAAGCACAAAAATAAGAATATTTTTATATACACAATTATATCTTACTTTCCACGGTTATTCTTAAGGTCTAAAATTGAAAAAAGATAAGAGTTAAAGATATAATTAGTGAACAAGACACAAATCAGGTTTTAAAAAACATTTAAAAATGTAAACAAGTTAAATATAATAAAATAAGCGATTGCAAAACATGGTCCAGCTTTCTGCTTTATGGAGATATATGGGACTATTGTGTCGTATGGTTAGAGTCAACGCACAGCTTTCAGCCTGCAACACAAAATGGCACACATTAGAAAAATCTAGCATTGACGAAAATACAATGTTCTTCATCGCTGCAGTTCATCATTCAACTTCAGTGTTATTAAAATAATTTGGAATAAATTTGTGAAAAATTGCCATTGTCGATTTTAAAGTTAGAAAAGGGTAGCAACCTGTGGAGAGCTCATGCTTCCTGCCCCAATTGAGAGTAGATCACGTTAAACCAAACTTTAACTTTAAAATAGGTAAAGTATTAACTTAAGAGCACAATTAGTTACTTAACTTAGGTAAATAACCATTTGCTAATACTGATAAACAGTCAAGTGATGCCGTAATCTAAAAATAACGTGACATGACCGATGATTTTAATAACAATTTAATTTGAAAAAAAGAACAACAAAAAATATATATATATATATTCCGTTTTAGCATAGAAAATCTTATATAGCGGGACCCTTTCCAAAAAAAAAAAGTTACCAGGAAACGTCACAACATTTGTAACCCTGTTATCCCATTTTAGTTTAACTTCATCCAATGATTCTACTGAAGAAAATAAAAATGGCTGAATAAATATATTTATATTTATCAGCTTGTTTCATGAAAGGCCGGGACAGAACGAATATTTTCAATGTTAAAATATTCTGACACGGCCCCGTTTTTATTAAATAAACAACACTTAGAGTCTTAACCCAAGGCTTCTAACCAGATAATTGAAAATTTCTCGGAAGAACTTGTCAAAAAAATAATAAAACGGACTAACAAGCATTTTGAAATAGCCTAAGAAACAAATTACGATTTTATTTTTTTAAATTTTAGTAGTAAGATGTTTTTGAGAAAATGTATATCAATGATAATCATGCAGAACGGAATATTTTTTTAAATATTGGACATTCGACATCAACCTAGATCTTTTTTTTTTGTTTTTTCTCCGTTAGAAATTCGTTAGAACTATATATACATCTAGATATATAATTGCATCTATTTGTGATATTAGATTTGACTGATTAAGGAGAATTATAAAAATCAGGAATTTCATTTTTATAATTCTCCTCAAAGCAAAATTTACATTAATTTTTTTAGATAATATTCAAAACGTCATTGATACTCACACTCATATAATTAAGAATGAATATACAATTCACGTTCCCTCAACTCAATACATACAAACAACACAAAACAATAGAATACATAAAAACTAACTCATCAGATGCTTCAATACAAACATGCAGTGAGTAATAAACAAGGGGATGTCCACAGTCAAAGGAAATCGGGAAATAGCACGGATTTTTTTTTTCTATGTCAAGAAAAACAGAGAATAATGAGGGAATAAACAACATACATCAGGAAACAGTCTGAAAAACTTCGAGGAATTACTTTTCAAATGTAAGCGCCGAGAGTTAACGTTACAAATATGAAGTGTAACAAAGGAGGGGACTAGACGTCGGCAGAGCACCGAACTAAAACCCAAGCTTGGAGATTTCGAAATCCCTAGATGGACCATATCGAAAAAAGGTAACAAAACGTTTACTTGTAAGAAGAATCGGATAGAAAATATCACCCTACTTGGGACTACACTGTACATAATGGATAACGTATAAATGACTAAAAGTCAGTTAGTTATTAGGACTCATGCCCTGGCTTGACAAGGCTATATCGCCTACCCGAGCGCTCTCTCGTCACTCTGGTTGACATGAGCCCGACTCTGCTTTAAGTCCTAAATTTTGCCTACCCTAAATTTTTATTCACCTAGGTTAGAGGTCTTAAACGAGTACCTTACATCACACAGGTACAGGCTAGGGACCATCGCTTAACGGTATAGGCTCGGGATCATCGCTTAACGTCCCATCTGAAGAACGGCAGGCTTAAGTTTATTTTACCTACCAAATAGAATAAACTAAGAGCCTCGACCGGGTTTCGAACCCGCGATCATGAGCTCAGTAAGCAAACATGCATACCACTGATTTACCCGCATAAATTATTAAAAAGAGTAAATATTGTTTCGAAAACCATAGAAAATTGCCTGAATCCTTTTCTGTATTCACACATATTTTGCACCTCACTACTTTTTGTCTACATGATGTCAACTGTTTATTATTATGGAGGCGATATAACTGTAGCTTAACTTAACAGAGAATAGAGTGATTAATGAGCAATTATCAAAATATATAAAAAAAAAAAAAAAAAAAAAACAACTTCCGAGGTATGAAAATTATAATATTCTAGGTTATCTATTGAATTCAAAATATTAACTGAAAAAAGTCACATGCAGTTCTACCCACTAATCACTACTCAGAGAAAACAAGGAAACAAGGAAATTCCCCGAGGGATAATTGTGGACACCCCATAACAATAAGAAAGAAACCTAATTTTATTCAGAAATGACATGCAGAAAACAAGTTTGAAAATTTAAAAGTGGTGATTTATGCGATTCCCATTTTTTTTTAAATTAACTCAATTATTGAAACAAACAAAAAAAAAACAGAATTATGAGAGGGATTAAGTGGGCGTCATCGTTGGGTGAACTAAAATATAAGTGGCTGGATAAAAAGTCAAACTCTTATAGTTTATAGAAAATCCGTTCAGTAGTAGCAGAGATGTAGACAGTAGCAGAGAGAGGGAAACAGACTGCTAGATAATCTTATATCCCTGTTTTTTTTTTGTTTTTTTATGTAATAATTTGAATAAATACTCAAGTCATGCGATACTACTAATAGAGGATAGCACGTGAAAGATGTTGAAGAGTAGAGGTCATTCTGGAGTAAACTGCTACTCACAATACATGAGTTGTTACTTACAGAATAGAAGAGTAAAGCCATTTTGATACTCACTTGAGGGAAGTTGAATTAGTCGTAATAGTTCTCGACCGAAGCGGCGTTCGTCTATAAGGGTGAGGCCTTGGCACAGAAGAGCCTACAGCTTCACAGGGAAAAAACAGAGGGTTAGTGGACAACACACTAACTCACAACAGCAAAACAACATACAAACTACAGTAATTGTTATAGTTGAGGTGTGCCACGCCAAAACAACAAGTCTCAGCACAAAAGAACCTTTTCTGAAAAAATACATTTGCCTGTTTTTACAATTTTGCCTGATTAGAATCACTTATGAAATTGATAATTTCTCATTAGACATAATTGAACTATTGAACTGAATGTGTTCATTTTAAACAGAAAGCAAAGCCGAAAGCGTTTTTATTTGTAATTGAATTTTAGAGTTTTATTAAATTACTAGAAGTTGCCCGATTAGTAACTTTAAGCAGTTAGTAGCGTTATTATCCCGGTTAGTAACATCCATGGTTATAGGAATATGTTGAATGTTTCAATGAATTTGAAGCCGAAGCAGTGTTGTGTCACATCCTCAGCACAAATAGAACATTTGGGTTAGATAATTCCATCTTTTTCTGCAATGGATACCAGATCATTACGGAACTCCAGCAAACGAAGAGGCAGACAGACTGACTGACTGAAAGAGCAACAATGGACAAGCCAGAGCCGCCCATCAGCAGCCATACCGCCAATTCGACTGGTCGAAGGTAGAAATGGGAGAGGTGGAATCTCAGAAGATGACTATCTGCAGTCACCTACACTGGGGATAGATGCCCACACTGCATTCCGTGTCATCAGGGCAGGATGGCAGACCACCTAGACGCGTGAAAGTATTGGAGAACATCAGACAGTGAACCGTATAAGGGAATTCTAGCAGTAGTGGGAGACCACAAATCGAATAAGAGAACTGTCATGATATTTGATGGTTTAGTTATGGAAAATAAAAAAAATTAATTTAATAATAAAACAATTATATATTTTTTTCCCAACTTTGAAAAAACTTCAAAATGAAAATAGCAATTTACAATACTTACAGTTAAGTGACTTGATTTTTCCAACTGAGAGATTTTCCGTTTTGACGTTTTCCTTGTTGGTAATGGGTGTCCTCGGCTTAACGCCGAGAGGCCGCGATTTCAACACTCCCTTCCCAGCTGAAATAATAAGAAAAATGGAAATGGATTAGTTTGAGGTATAACTAGTTAAAAAAAACATTAAATTAAAAAACCCCAGACACAAAAAAAATTGTTTTTGTTCATTTACCTTTTTTTACTGAAACCATAATGGGGAGGGCTTTTTTTTTGGGGGGGGGGGGGGGGGGGGTCTTGAAATGCTTAGGAGGAGGCTTGGTGAGAGGGGCTTGGCCTTATAAACATTTGAGCTCAAACTCCAACTCTCTAGCTATAATAGAAGCCGAAAACCCTACACAGGCTCTGATGAAACCTGAAGATCTTGGAAACGGCATACCCTATCCCTATTTCCACCAAACATGACAAATACCAGCTTTTGAAACAAAAAAATTTGAAATCGGTTCAGCCGTCTTGGAGCTACGATGCCACAGACAAAAACTTCAAACTTATAACAACCCTCCTTTTGCGTCGGGGGTTAAAAAAGGGAGGCTAGGGGGGACATAAAATGATTACTAGCTCTTCAATGGATGATCCTGTATACACGAAATTTTCAGGATATTTCGAGGATGAACCAACTAAGGATATAGGTTATGGGCATCTCAAAATTGTGAATGAAAGAGTTCTAGAGGGCGCGACACATAAAATTAGTTCATAAAATTTCACACGTAATATCCTTACAAACCGGTTACCGTTACTAAACAGAAAACGTTACTTACCTGCTAGTTAAATATAAATATAATATAAAGTGAGTTACTTCTGGGTGAGATGAGGCTGGGAGAGGGAGGAACGTTGGCAGCTCTGTTGTTCTCTCTTAGAGTGTAAGCGGAAGGCACCAGGAACGTGGTGGAGAGGGACTTGACGCTCTTAGTTCCATCATCCTGCAAAATAAATTAGAAAATTGACAATACATTTGGAGGAACCGTCCAGTTATCTCGGTTGATGACTGCACCAAGCTACTCGTATCTCGTTGTACTGGTTGATACCCTTAGTGGTGTTTAAAATCCAACCTTAAAATATTTGTAGGGCATCTCGAGGTTTTGTTCTTCTTACACAAGGACGGTTAAAACACAGGTCGCCACTACATATGAAGCTTGGCAAAATAAATAAGTTTCTTAAAGCAATTCCATCAGTTATTACGAAAGCCTGAGCATAGGTTATCAAGGATATACGAGTAGCTAAGTGGGTAGCATCATTGATGGACGAATAAAACAACCTACAAACTAAAGATGAAGAACAACAACTTTATTCGTTGATGTTGATAAAACAATACAGGCAACAATACCGATACCGTTGGTGTTCTCCCTATGACTTGATGTTAACAGACTGACCTGACTGAAGGGAGAGTTGAGGAGACAGTCTACGGCCTTGGTTCTGCTATCTTCCTCATCCTCTGTCACCTCGTCGTCCAGCCACGTCACCCCCTTCATACCATCCAGGCTCCGCAGCGTCTCCTAACACAAACATCATTAATCATGCCTCTTATAGTCAATTGTGGAAGAAAATAAAACAATTTTTATAGGTGATTGCGATATGAGCAGGTCGAAGCTGCAGAACTTTCCCATTGCATCGTCGTCACTTTAAAAAAATTGTACTTAAAATTCAATCACACAATGTTTTAAACATGACATTACATCTTGACCTGAACATACCATTCTTACACGAAGTCAAACATCATCTATACACAAATCTGCACAAGTTCATGCCACACCCGAACACACTAGTGGAAGCAATGTCGGTCTGGTCCAAGCTGAGCAACCCTCTTCGACGACTGATTCGTCATTGGCCGCGTGTTATGATATGATTATGTTCATAGTTAAAAGCTCTATAATAAATGTGAAAAAAAAAAAAAAAAAAAAAAAACAGTTCCAACGGAATTTTTTTTTTTTAAATATATATAAATTGAACAGGAAGCTCTTCCTACCAGTTTTTTGGTTGAAATCGGGCCCTTTCAATAATTGATTTATTTTATTCAGTAAAAAATGTGTTCTTCTGCAGTATTTATTGCAGGAAGCTTTTCTGAACTAGATTTAAATTATTTTTGAGAAGGATACCTCATATTTGGTGGACAGATGGTGGGTGAGGTGGCCGTGAGAGCGGGCCAGAAGATAAAGCTCGTTGAGGAGGGGGAACACTCCGTTCACCACCCCTTCCAGTCGGTCCTCGTGTTTAGCACGCAGCTTCATCACCTTCTCTACATGGTTCGACCCGATTTTCTGCTCCTCAACCTCTATCTAAACCACAAACCAATAATTCTTATAAATTAAGCGAATATATAAAAAATGTGTGTCCGTGTGGGCTTATAAAGTTTTGCCAAATACGACGAGAAGCCAACGATCTCATACGAAAAAATTATGCCAAATAAAATGTATTTCAATTTTCTCTACACGTTTTGTTTCAAAAACAAGATGATTGTTTTTCGATTATCTACAATAAGTGTCTTTGAACTTTAATTAATGTGTTAATATTCTTGCCAGGTATTATACTTAATACGATTATTTTCGACAGAAAATGTTATTTTCATAAAATAAAAGTTCGATTAAAAAATAATCATATTATAATACAATATTGGAATTGGAAAGTATTTCGCAACTTACTGAATTATCGATACTATCAAGTTTTTAACCGATAGTATCTTACTATCGATAGTTGCCAACTATCCGACTATTGCCTATCCCCAGACTTACCGCAGCTTTGTGAGCAGCCACCAGGGGATGCAGCATGGGGGCCAGGATGATGTTACTTTCCACCTCCTTCTCCAGTTCTTCTATCTTCTTCTTGATCAGGTCGTGACGAGGACGGAACTCCTCAATCCTACCTCGGATACTCTCGGCCCGGGCTTGCAGCTGGTGAATGCTCAATCCGAGACGGTCTTGACTCTGCATACATATTAAAAAATAGCAATTTGAAAAATGAACCAATGAATGTGTACAAAACAAAATAACATGCGAGATTCCTAGAGCGCTAATCTGAAGAAAAACTAATATTTCTCAATAAGACGAGCAAGTGCTAACAACAAGCTCTACCACCTAATCTAATATGGTGGATGAGCTTATAGGAAATTCAGATCTGATAAAATTCTGAGGTGGGCAGGCAAAAGTAAATAAGTCGACTTATGTCGTTTTTAATATTTCTATTCCAATGAGCTCAATTATTATAGTTGTACGCTCTCTATTAATATGACGACCCTTGAACAAGCCAATCGTGAGATATTCAATGCTCAAAAGTACATAAGTGAAAGAAATGTCCAGTCGGCCAAAAGTGTTCAAGTAAACTTATGTAATTTTGACCGTAGTCAATGCATCAAAACTGTATGTGATCAAAATGACACATATCGACTTGTGTATATTTATAGATATACACTATCATAGTGTACTTATGTAGTTTTGGGCGAATCAACATGGTAGCAAATGTATGTCTAGTAAACTGCCACAATGACATAAGAAGTCATGTGTACCTCTGATCGACCCGACATTGCGTGATCAAAAATGCATATGTCGAAAAAGTAATAAATGTACGCATTTCAACCCAAATCTAATCACGAATTTATAAATTAGACAATATAAAGCATATTTTAGAGTTAAAATTAAAAGGATATAAAGAAATACTGATTATAGGGAAATTGTCAAACTGTTGGTGGTGTTTTCTCGAAACTATGTTTTCTCCTATGTACTTTTGCCCGCCCACCACAGAATTTAAAAAGTTCAAAAATTGGGAGGACAATGAAATGAGATTTTCTGGTGTGTTATACATATGGAATAATTGGGAACTGGAATTATATTATTATTATTCCCTCAGACTATCAGAAGAATACCGCCAAGAGAATTTGTTAGTTATTGTGACTCATGTCCGGGCTTCAACTCCGAGGTCATACCGCCTACTTTCAGAGCGCTCTTTCGTCGATCTGGTGGACATGAGGCCTGTGGGCGTCCTAAACTTTGCCTACCTAGGTTTAGCAAGCATGCATACCACTGAGCTACCGGCGCACTAAGGTCAGAAGATACTAAAGTCTTCCAATCACAACTCATAGCAACACAGATGTTTGTAAAAACTAGATTTATGCAACTTTTCCGTTCTTAAAATTTAAACATAACTTTGAAACATAAGCAAGATCTCCATGTGTATTCTTCGTTGTCATGTGGCACTACATAAAGTAATCGCTATAAATTGGTTAAGTACTCATAAAAATTATTTATAGATTGTATTTATGAGCAGTTTCTCGAAACTGATATTGAATTTCTCGACTGTATCCAACAGCATCAGCACTCTCCAAACTTAGTTTCTTTATTGGAAAAACATCTAGTAATAAACATATAGACACAACATACAAGCGAAACAAAATATGGATTTAACATATGTAGACATATAATAGACAGACTGGTAGGAGATTGGCGGGGTTATGGTGGCTCATGGCGCGGCTCTTAAGATGGATCCGCAGCTCTGTGAGCTTCCCCTGGCTCTGCAATTTCAACAACTCCTTCCGTAAACACTTCTTCTCTTCAAACAACTCTTCAAGCCTTTTCTTCCAATCACTAATGTCCGGAACCGAAGTCTCCTGGAAAACAAAACGTACATCAGATGTTAATGTAATAACAGTATAATCAAGAGCAGAAAGAGAAACTAAGGGATGTCACAGTCCCCTTCAATCTGGCCTAAAATCAATAGGTGTCTTAATCAGGGGGAAATAAATCCAGATAAGGAGCGCCTCCTGAGTCAGGACCTTTATCTAAGTGTGTAGCGGAGAGCTCTCGAGTGACATCCCAGCTTCAAGACGTGTGTAGAAGACCGTTCCAGCGTTAGAACCCAACATAGTACGAGTGTGGACTCACTCCGAGTTGTATTCGGGGCGCCCCTACATAACTGTGAAGTATACGAGACTCAAATATGCCGGCTGTCTCGGCTTATGACCCGTTGTACGGTGTGCAATTGACGCTCTGTGCCGCACCGGTTTTCTCACTAAGGTACGTTTCTATCAATTCAACTCCCTCTCTTGGTTAACATATAAATTCACCCCACAAATAGTCCACTTGCTCTTGTGGAACTATTGAGATCATAGGGGTCTCATACAAAGATAGTTCCCTCATATTATTCGGTTCATACAAAACCGGATAAGTTCCAATACCTAACAAAAATTGGACCTTTCAAGAGAGCAAAAAACCTGACACATTCAGAGTTTGTATAAATTTAAGTTTTCTTTATTTACTCGCTAAAACACAAGCGAAATTTCCTAAAAAAATAATGTCAGACTTGATAGGGCGTGAAAATACGAAACCAGAGAAATGTATAATTAGATTTCGCCAAAAAGTGCCTTGTTGCCACGACATTGCCGATATAATATTGCGTGACATTCATTCTATAGGGAGTCATCGTGTCCACAGTCACACACTAGGTTTTATCGTTATTTTTGGATTCAGGACTGGAAATTACGGTGAATATTCAACTTTCTGACAATTATATATCTTCCCCTGCACTACACAACCCGGAACGTTTGTTGTGTATTAGCCATGTGGCGGAAAAAACAATCGGTTATGGGGAACCAACTATGGTATAAGACACAAAGTTACTCCCGGGTATCCAGCTAGTTCAGTTCAAGTAGTGTAAGAGAACATTGAATTTTTAAAAGTACAGATTTTCAAGAAGGATTCTTCCACTAAAAATAAGTTACAATATTAACTCTTTTTTATCAATAAAATTAAATAATTATGGCATTTTCTAGCGCCTGAACATTCGTACTATTGTCCAATTCTAGTTCAAAAATATTCCAAAAACTTACCTCCATTTTGGATATTTTACTTTTGAGATCTTCAACCAGTTTCTTGTACTGAGGAATGGTCAGTGCTTCATTCATAACATTTCTGGAGATCTACAATTCAAATTGTAAATCATTAAAACACAAATGTAACAACAGTGTGCACAATGCAATTTTTGTATAAGACCTAGACAATTAATTCGTTCCACAATAGTGACTCTCTCAACCTTCATTTTTACCTTGGTGCACCAAATTTATAATTAGATGTTCCAAGATAAAACAGTGTTATACAAACTCTAAAAAAGAGAGAGAAGCAACTGAACTAAAACATGTTAGTCAAATGATTAGAGTTATTATCTATAACATTGGTTATTATTATTAATTAATAGACCAAACTGAAGCTGTCAAACATGAGACCCATGAAGTGAAAGTATTTCCTCGAAGTAGTGTGGTGCAGCAGTTCTTCGGAATATCTTTCTGATAGACATTTCCGATTTTTTAGATGTTTTTTTTTACTTTAGGTAGACTTGGAGATATTATGGAAACTGTGAGAAGCTTAGGACAACGAGATTCAGTCATCATAGTGTCCCGAGTCCATTTTTACGAAGATTGCCATTCTATTTCGACTCAAGAGTTAATTACTTATGACTAGAGATCGGATTTTTATGCCATTGCATATTTTGTTTACCACCTCATACGACCGAGGAGATCAATTATCTTTCCGAATCGTGCATCTAGGATACCATAGACTAAAGTTTTATTAAGTCGCTACATTAATAGAAAACGTAAACATAGTAAAATCATTGACATTCGTAAAAACACATTGCTCTTTTTTTGGTAGATTCGATAAAGAAACTTGAAAAGAAAGGCAAACCGTGAAATGAAAGCCTTTCTATCTTTGAAGATGTGGATGTGGAAATGAAAATCGATTCCTGGCAAAACCGGTAATGTACTTAAAATACTTACTAAAAAAAAATCTTGGGTTAACAAAATTGAGAATCATCAATAAAATCCTTCTAGGCAAGGAAGACACCGAACTAAAGGACATGTAGGACCCAACAATTTTAAGTTCCTTCAAATTTGCGCCCATTACATCAGTGGATGTGGAACGATCTTTTTCATCGTATAAAAAATGTTTAAGTGACCGCAGACATAACTTTACGGAAGAAAATTTAGAAAAATACTTGTTTGTTAACCTAAATTATTCGCAATTGCAATAAAACATTATATAAAATATTATTTATTCATTTTTTTACATTTGTATTATTACAATAATTATTACGTACGTATTCATGTAAAATATTGTCAAAAAATAAAATAAATCGTGTCTGTTTAATAAAAATACCCTTAGTGTTGTTTTTCTTCAATGCCAATTTATTACTGCATAAAAACGCATATTTCGACATGTTTTACAGCATATTTTAATATATTATACTGCATATTACTTGCATATTTAAGCATTTTAAACTGCATATTTTATGGCATAATTTGGCAGTTTTTACTGTATATAAATCCGGTCTCTTCTTATATGGCAGCGGCCAGATTTAACTGGAGGCGGTAAAGGCTTTCAGACTGGTGTGACTCGGCCCACTCTGGCATGGCCTGACATAACTCACATTAAAGGTAAGACTTTACTTTGTGCTGATTTCATAGATTCAACTGCTTTACAGAAGTTAAAGGGAGGTTGCCCGCAAGCCTGATTGAAAATGAATCGCAGCAGCATTGACATGTGGGATCCTTCAAGACTGGTACTTACATTGGTCTTGATGCACTTGGCCCTCGAGGCGTACTTGAGTGTGTTGTAGGTGTCCTCAAAGGAGGAAGAGGAAGGGGAGATGTTGGCTATCATGATAGTCTGACAGTTGCCGCCCAGCGAGTCCTTCAGGATCCGGGTCAGCTTCGAGTCTCTGTAGGGTACGTGCTTCAGACCGTCCGCCAGACTATTGATACAATTACCTACAGTCGAACAAAAAGAGTCACAAACTATACACGCGAAATCTATTGTTTACATGTTAAACGTTTGTCTATAGACTGATAGAGGAAGGTCAGGTTACCTAGGGCGAGAAGGGACTTGTTGATGTTGGAGCCCTCCTGGAAGCGGAGCCCCTTGCAGCCAGTGGCCGCCCCTCTCTCAGAGCCTGCCAGGTCAATCATGGACAGTTTAGAGATCTTCACCTGACCACTCGCCTCCATCCGGACGTACACCTGAAGACACAAAGAACAGCATGAGGCATGTCCTTGGCAAGGTACATCCAACTGGATATGAGAAAATACCATCTAAACTAACACGTGCAATTCACAGCTATTTTGTCCGCCGGCCCCCAGCGCTTACAGGGGTGGTCTGCCCTCACTACTTTACACTGTCGGTTATTTGAACTTTTAAAACAACTTTTTGAATTATTGAACAAAGTAAAAATTTGTAAAATAAATCATATATATAAAGCTGAAAATGTCTGTGCGTTGTGCCGCTATAACTCACGAACGGCTTGATGGATTTGATTAATTTTTTTTTAAATTTGTTTGTCATCGTCTGTGGAAGGTTATAGGCGTATTAGTACCTCAATATCTGGTCCATCCCAGCATCCACCCACGCAATCTTTGTAACTCAAAAACCACTGCAATGATTAATGAGGAATCTTTTTGAATAGATAAGTTTTATCTATCGGAAGGTTAAGGTCTATTTTTTAATCAATCCCTGGTCCATCCCAGCATCCACTCACGCAATCTTTGTAACTCGAAAACCATTGCAACGATTAATGAGAAATCTTTTTGAATAAATTAGTTTTAGCTCCAGGATGGTTGAAGTCTATGTTTTAATCAACCTGGTGGTCACAAGCGTTCTCAAGTACGCACTGGCTAGGACGTCCACTGATGCTAAGTATTCACTAGCTGTGGTTTCCGCCGTTGAATGGCGCGTACTAGCCATGGTGCCCAGGGGTCCTAAAAACTTACTAGCTGGGATATCTGCCGTTGAAGGACTATAAGCGTTATTCCGTATGAATAATTGAAAATTATAACATCATGAATGTACTATTGAAGAATTGAAATGGATTCGAACGAGAGATATTAGGAGAAAAGTCAAAGTTCCCCGGGCAACGCCGGGTATTACTGCTAGTTAAATATAAAAATCAATGGTCTAATAATAAGAAAATGCTATGCGGCAGGGGAGACTTATTAAATTAGCCAAACAAATAGCTCTAAGCCAAAGCCGGTAGATCGCTGAAACAGCTGAGATTGGCACGCAATGGTTTAGGTATTATGCGTTCTATGGCAGTAATTAAGTAACCTGGAAGACAGCATGAGATCGGGATGACTCGGCATTGCTGTCGGTGGGGTGCTGGGTTCTGTTGCGGTTCCCCTCAGCCAGCAAAGAGAAGAGCTCCTCAGAGTGGACTATAGTGTGCACCTTGAGGCCAGAAACAGTGACTTGGCCCCCGTCCTCACGAAGGTGGAGCGTTGTCAGTCCTGGCTGGAGCAGGTCCTTAACGTTCTCGTTGTACACCTGGAATATACAGATCAATTAACTTAGCTCACCAGAGTGGGGGGGATGTAAACCTGAGAGCTCTGAGGGATGGGGCTGGGATCAGTTAGAGTGCACCCGGATAAACAAAAGGAAGAGAATCCAGGGTATTAGTTACCTCAAGATAGGAGGCCCCTAGAGTGACAGTCAGGTCGGCGCTTGCCGTCTCAATGTACCTCAGCAGCTCGACTATGGTGAGGAAAGCAATGCCGGGCTGCTCCTGGGTCCCCAGCATTGTGAAAGTCTTACCTGCACCTGTCGCACCGTACGCGAACACTGCAAAAAGAAGACATTACACATTTGCAAAAATATTAAGTGAATTACTCATTATACCAATGTATCTCATAAGGGTGCTAGAGTTTACCTGAACAGTTGTATCCATCAAAGACAGCACTCACGATTTTCTTGGTGGTAGCCTCATACACCTCAACATTGGTTGCCATCCCGTCAAATACACGATCAAACTGAAAGTGTAAATTCTTATTGGCTCTGCGGGTTATATCCCGTCCTTTTTGGGAGACCCCTTTGAAGAAGAAAGGCTGGTTAAATTCAGGTGGATCGAATATCAGCGACGAATTGTCAACCACGTTCACCACTTTCCTGAAACAGAAAGACGGAATTTTTGAAACGTTTCGTTAGTTATTTTTAAAGAAAACATGCAAAATCTATGCAACTTCAGAGATTCCATGAAAATCGACTCGGAAAAACAGTGGAGATCGATGAAAAGGCATTTTCGTAACAAAAATATAATTTGAAGCACTAATTGGATGCTCGGAGCGAGGGTCGACGAAGTTGTTCAAGGTAGTTGAGAATGTTCGTCATGATTGAACGGATGAAACGTTCTTCCTGGATCGACAATAATTGTTGTGGACTGGGTTCAAGAACGGTTGGAGAATTGCCACAATAATATGTAACAAAACCATGAACCATTCAGAGAATTTAGTAGATCCGGTTCCGGAGCACATACCAACCACATCGAAAGTACCAGACTAAAGTTTAAGCAGGGGAATACTTAAGACCTAATTATGTAAAGCTGATTTTATCTAATAATGAGAAACATCTCTGAAAAAACTCCTGATGTATTCTCTCACTTGTGCTAACAAAATGATATATTGGTGAATAAATATAAAAACATTTTATGAAATAAATGAAATAATATGAAATAAAAAAATGAAAGAAGTTTTGTGGACATACAACTATAAAAGTTTCAAGTTTTGATAAGTCTTTCAATATTAATTTGAGTCCCCAAATACAATTGTAATACTTTATTCGATTTAATACAATTGTATGATTTATGAAAATTCTGATTCTTTTTGCATAGGCACTCACAAGTCGAACAGTACAAACTCGACACTTCAACAATAGTCATTGCTGACTGAAATGAACAAATAAATAATTATTTTTTAAAAAGGCCACTTACCGACATGAGCATATCTGCTCTGTGCTGCTAAAAGGCCGGACTCTCACATAAACTCTGACCTTTGAGGCCACATTTGACTTGACGCCAGCTCGAACCTGCGGGGCTACTTTCCTTTTCAACATTTTATTTGGTGAAAACTTCTTTTCCAACAACCTCTTACTCAAAACCATTTCGCCCCTGTAAAAAATTCAAAAAATACAGAAACTAAAAACAAAGCCATTACAGAAGAAGTAACAAGTTGGAACAAAACACTAATCCTGAGAAAAGGATCAAACAAAACTAATCCTATCAAGGGCCAATCAAAATAAAACTATAGTAAACAAACGTGAATACCTGGATAAGCTTTTTGTTATTGTATCTCAGCAACACACACAAAAATATTCAAAAACATCACATAACACTTAAATTTAATATTTTTTCTGTTAGAAAGAAAAACAGTAACTGACAAAAAAGCCGTTAGCAAGGAGCGTGGAGTATTTAAACTTAGTTCGACACAAGGCCGTTCCCTTTAACAATCCAGCGCTAGCATCGGGATTTTATTCAAGCATATTTTTTTTTTTTTTCTTTTGTGAAAGAAATATTTTCCTTGCAATTATAAAAATTTTAGAATTTTCAGGTCATTAATTATCTACACCATTAGAGTGGAAAAAGTATTTCTAACAATTATCCATATGAAATCATATTTTACATGTGTCGTGAAATGATATAGAATGGGCGACCTCCTTTATAAACTGATAAATCATAGGCTAAAAGTAGATGCAGAAAATTAAAATGGTAACATGATTGAAAAACCGCAAAAAACCTAAAATTCTTTTGTTAAAAATAATACATTATTATTGAATCTAAAGTTTTATGAAAAAATATAAATAAACATAATCCAAATTTTTCTTTTCATCTCACTATTCAAAGTTCCCATTTTGTATCCAACCGGCCAATTCACCAATTTAAATTGTTATTAATACTAGACCGCCCAATTTGCAACGAAAACACTGTTGCTCAATATGTATTCTGCATATCCCCAATATTCGTGAACTTAGCATCGCTATTGTTTCCGATTTTTGCATTGTGCCGAAAACAGGAATTCGGAAATTCATTGTGAGGGGAAGCTATTGCAGTACCATAGGCGAGCTCCTGCCCTCACTGAGATGCGGAAAACATGAACTTTAGCGAGGAAAAAATGTATTAACATTTATTGTTGTTTATTATATAATGTTTGTTGAATAAAAATTAATAAAACTTCACATTGAACTATTCAAATAGGGGCCATGGTGGCCGTGCGGGCTAGAGCGTAGGGCTTTGGTCGCATGGTCTCCCCATGGTTTGCGGGTTCGAATCCCGTCCGGGAGTGAGTTTTATCTCGTAGATAGAACTCCCTCCCGGGGCCATGGATGTCTTAAATAATTATACATAACACATTGACATGGCTAATATGCACCGTTCATAAAGCCAAAAGAAAAAAAAAAAAAAACTATTCAAATAGCCCCCTATTTTTTGTTTAACCAGTGAGCTCAACGATTAACTCTGGAACTCCCTCATAATTATAATTGAACATTGAAAAGAAGCCGGAAAATTTAAATTTTGAAAAAATTGCAAATGTGCTCCGATTGTGCCGGAAACCTACTCTTTTTTGTAACAATGACTGCCAGAGTTATAAAAGAAAATATCATTTAGACTATGTGTTTAGGAGAATCCAGATCAATAACTCGTTTCTGTTCTCATATAGCGTGAATAAAAAAATAGTGTAGATAAAAAAAAACTTCTGATGCTAAGTTTAAAAATAAACTCCTTTGTGGCTTTAGTTATATTCATGTGCGAACACAAATGACGACTTGTCTAACCAACTCGCAAAGCCCCTAGACATACACTCTTACTAGATACTTGAATTATTCAGTGGCCGCTACTATGTCAAAAATTGCTCCGTATGAGGAAGTTGATACGGCTCCAACTATATAAATATTTTGGAGCACGCGCAATCAGCTAAGCTTGAAAAATCGTTCAAAAAAAAAGCAAATATTTCCAAGAGCTATTAGAACAGCTGATGCTATACGCATAAATCAGTTTTTTTTATCTTTATTTGTTTGTGGCCTTATGAACTTAGCATATCAGCCATATATATGCATATCAGTTACAAAAAAAAATTTTTTTTTGGATTTAACCATTGTATTTACTTTTATATTTTTGTAAAAATAGTTATTCCTCTTGTAAACTCACTTTTCCCTTATCCTGGAAAACTCAATAAGTCCGTGTTTCTCAATTCAGAAGTTAGAAATATTTTAAGCAAACAATTTTGAATTTTGTCATGATTCTAAAATGCTCATACGGGATATAAATACATTTAGAACAGTTTATTACGTGTGTTCTCGACGCATTTCAGTGGAAGAATAATGGTGCCGTTCGAAATGTTCAGTAGTCTATGTCTCAAGTACAATTTAAGAATTTTTTATACTAGCATTTCATGCGAGGCAGTGCACCGCACCTTTCATATAATCTGTACAGAACCAAAGGAATATATTTAGGTTTATGACAGAAAATTGTATTCTGAGTAATAAAAAAATAACGTAAATTCTTTGCTTAAGGGTTAACCTCAAAATACTCGGCTGTAATTTCGTTCAGAATTCAATTTTCTATCTCAAAGTATCTTTCCGTTCGGTTACTTATATACTATTTCTACGGACGTATAAGGGAAAAAAGAAAAGGATAAATTTGTATTATCTTCTTTATTTTTCAATAAGTAGTATACATAAACACTTGAAATGATGTGCTACTCAATATTTTCTTTTTTAATGAGGGGCCCAATATCAGCACTGCCTCCCCCCGCCAAATACGCATGACAAAAAACTAACATATTTTGTATTACGGGTCCACCCACACTTCTCTGTTGAATTGTCAGTCACATGACCTACGTTAGAGCCAGGCTTATAAGGACGCTAAATGTTGATTTTTATGAAAATCCTAAATTATGTTTAGGCGTGATGATGGAAGAACGTCAATTCTTCATCTTTATTGATATAAAAGATTAAACGGCATGTGTGGATGTGTTATGATTGTTCCATTCAGGCCTAATCGGCTCATCGGAATTTCACATATAGCACCTTATAAGCTCAATTCAGAGTGGCGTTTCAAAGGGTTTGAACGGGTGGGGAAAGGGATACAAAATGGGTGCAAGCTAACGGTTGGTCGAAGGTTCAAATAAATTGAATAAGGCATAGAAAACGTTCACTCTCAAAAGACCGGAGGGGAGGGGGGGGGATCTTATAGTGAACCACAAAAATAAATTGCTTACATACGGTTTTTTTTTTTTTTTTTTCGGAAGTCTTCAAATTAATAGTGATGGCTGATGTGCGCTGATCATAAAGCCAGAAAAGGGGAGGAAAAAAAAAAAAAAAAAAGTCTTCAAATTTGAAGAACGTGCACACATATCCATGTAAATCAGTGAGACGTTTAGTATCAAGAAAGTAGTCAAAGAATAACCTAGAAAATGCAGCAAAGATAGTGTTTTTCCCATCCAACATTGGTTACAGCGGTTAGTATAAATAATTCTGAACATTACAAATAGCTTAAGGGAAATGTATCCTCATAAGATATCTTGATGATGAACAAAATAAACCGCTGACTACTAAAGGACAAATTGTGACATTAGGAGAGAAAAAATTAAATAAATAAAAATACACATATAAAAACTTATAATATAAGAACTACTATATTGAACTAAAATACTACGATAATAAAAACAAAGAACTTGTTCAAATTTTATATTGTCGTACGTAATTCCACAAAATATATACCTACATAAAGTGTATCGGTTTCGGTTCATGCCATCGTCAGCACAAAGTTCAAAAGTGATTTGAACTAAATAATAATAGACAAGTAGCATAAATAAAGAAAAACTAAAATAATATTTGAGGATGGGGAAGTTTCAGAATTTTATAAATATGCCAACCTGGCAATCTTAAATGTTACTTTTGAACTTTGTATTGACGATGGCGTAACACTTAATTTATATATTTTTTTTAGAACTAGACAATATAAAAATTAAACAAATTCTTTCTTTCTATTTATTTTATTAGCTTTCCACTAAATCGACACAGATCGCACACATGTATTCTCACAATCAAATACTATGGCTAAAACTGGGAAATTATAACAGGACGTCAAGGGTAACCAGTTATTGGGGGTTACTTCTCATATATAATTGTATATATTCAAGATTTCGTCCGGAGTTCGTGATCCCTAACTTCCACTCGTAGAATGCCAAAATAGTTCCCCAACTGAACCTTATGACATATAAGTTCAATCTCAATTATCATTGAATTTTCAAAAGATAACAGAAAGATGCAGCGTATTTAGTTCATCCTGATGAACAGCACTCCAACTATAAAAACAAAATATCAATTGTTACATTTGGGAAATTAATCAATACATAAATAAATAAATAAATATATATATATATATATATATATATATATATATATATATATATAAAAATATATATAAAACAATAGAATAAACTAGAATAAAGGGTCAGACAAAAATACCGTCATGAACTATCGGAGATCTTGGTGAAAATCTGAATCATCATTGAGAAAACGAAATGTCGGGCAGTTCAGGCAATAAAAAGATCATTTGGGAAGTTAGCAAAAATAAGATGTGAGTATTCAGGGGGATATAACCAGTGATAAAGTGAACCAAATACCGACAGCTTACTTACATTTAATCATCTAACGAGATCAACAGAAGAATGACATCAATTCAAAACACATTACCTGTAACAAAAGAAAATCCTGTATATTAATATTTAGAAATACAAATGAAGTAACCTAAATATATTCTACACGAAATAAATTATCAGAAAGAGGTAATCGTCACAACATATCAGAGATCTTGGTGATAATAAAAATCATCATTTCTTAAATACAAATAAAGCTATTGCTTATTCCGTAAATGATTTAGTATATAGCTGGGGAAAGTAATAAAGTGAACCAAATACCGACAGTTTATATCTCTTCTAAGTTGTACTTACATTTAATCATCTAACGAGATCAACAGAGGAGTGACATCAATTCAAAACACATAACCTGTAACAAAAGAAAATCCTGTATATTAATATTTTAAAAAATAATTACAATATACAATACACGGTACAAAATATCAGAGAGAGGTAATCGTCACAACATATCAGAGATCTTGGTGATAATAAAAATCATCATTTCTTAAATACAAACAAAGCCATTGCTTATTCCGTAAATGATTTTATTGTGTAGCTGGGGAAAGTAATAAAGTGAACCAAATACCGACAGCTTACTTACATTTAATCATCTAACGAGATCAACAGAAGAATGACATCAATTCAAAACACATTATCTGTAACAAAAGAAAATCCTGTATATTAATACTTAAAAATACAAATGAAGTAACCTAAATATATTCTACACGAAATAAATTATCAGAGAGAGGTAATCGTCACAACATATCAGAGATCTTGGTGATAATAAAAATCATCATTTATTAAATACAAAGCTATTGCTTATTCCGTAAATGATTTTATTGTATAGCTGGGGAAAGTAATCAAGTGAACCAAATACCGACAGTTTATATCTCTTCTAAGTTGTACTTACATTTAATCATCTTACGAGATCAACAGATGAATGGCATCAATTCAAAACACATTACCTGTAACAAAAGAAAATCCTGTATATTAATATTAAAAAATACAAATGAAGTAACCTAAATGTATTCTACGCGAAATAAATTATCAGAGAGGTAATCGTCACAACATATCAGAGATCTTGGTGATAATATAAATCATCATTTCATAAATACAAATAAAGCTATTGCTTATTCCGTAAACGATTTTATTGTATAGCTGGGGAAAGTAATAAAGTGAACCAAATCCCGACAGCTTACTTACATTCAATCATCTAACGAGATCAACAGATGAATGGCATCAATTCAAAACACATTATCTGTAACAAAAGAGAATCCCGTATATTAATATTTAAAAATACTAATGAAGTAACCTAAATATATTTTACACGAAATAAATGATCAGAGAGGTAATCGTCACAACATATCAGACTTGGTGATAATAATCATCATTTTTTAATAAATACAAACTAAGCTAATGCTTATTCCGTAAATGATTTTATTGTAAAGCTGGGGACAGTAATAAAGTGAACCAAATACCGACAGTTTATATCTCTTCTGAGTTTTACTTACATTTAATCATCTAGCGAGATCAACAGGGGAATGACATCAATTCAATACACATCATCTGTAACAAAAGAAAATCCTGAATATTTTAAAAAATAATTACAATATACAATACACGGAACAAAATATCAGAGAGAGGTAATCGTCACAACATATCAGAGATCTTGGTGATAATATAAATCATCATTTCTTAAAAACAAACCCCCATAAAGACACGTATAAGAAAGGAATGGGGGATCAACTCAAAACCTCCAATAATTGTCTATGTAATTAATGGATCTCGTCATCAAATGTCATACATAAAGTCAAAATCACATGAAGACAGTACCTGTTAATCTACAGCGAAATCATTCGAAGGGGTTTCAAGGGATGAGGGTCAACTCAATACACCCTAGTAGCTGCCGATGTAATGAAATTATGAACCAACATTTTGTATGAGGATTTATAAGCTCTTATGTAAGTCAACTACTGATTATTAGCTTATTACAGCAATCGGTCGACTGCTTTTGGAGGGAGAGCGAAAAATTAATAGATTAATTCGTTCTGAGGAAATACATTGCCGGTAATTCATCGATTAATTTTTTATAATTTACCTCTGAAATACCTGAGGCGGGTTGTTTCGTTAGCATTCTTAAGGAATCCAACTGCCAACTGATGCAATCTGAAAGCAAAAATTGTATATTTATCATATAAAAAAATATAATAAAAAAAAACTTACGTAAACTTGTTACACTCACCTTATTAGAAGAGATACACGACCAAAAGGATCATGGAAGTAATCCTCGAAGTTTAATCTTTTCTCCAGAGAGAATCCCTGAGAACACATATAGGTGGGGCCACGGAAGAATAGGATAATAGAAAAGGTAAAAAGGAGAATCAGCACAACTTAAAATATCCGATGAGGTACAAAAACAAATTTAATCCCTCTGAATGAAGATAAAATGTGTCCCTTTGTTCGTTTTTTCCTTCCCCATTTGGGAAAAGGTGGGTTCGGAAAATTCAAAACGCGCCCAAGAAAATCGGCGATCGCCTGTTCTACACAATACGTTGATGTTCAACAGTGTACCCTCTCAAATTAAGTTTGACGATAGTCTTCCAAAATATCTGGGAAACTTGAAAATATAATAGTGAAATTTTGCATGAAGTTAAAGGGAGATATTTAGATCTTTATGTAAAAAAATCATTTGGACCAGAATCAATTGGGTATAAAGGACATATTTAGCGAAACAAAAGCATTCAGGCCAAGAAAAGTAGATATGTCAGGAATTAGTTCAGGAGAGGTTTCCTAAATATTTAATATATATTAATTTGTTTTGTACGTATAACGAACTAATTCAAGGAATAAAGCCTCAAACATTGTTTTAAAACTATTGTAATATAAAAATATTAAAGAAATAATTAAAATTTCGATAGTGTCAGTTTCGGTTATTCGGATAATCCTCTAGTGACGGAGTTATGAGCTACAACGTCATAACTTTGTTAAACATGTCACTCATTTTTAAATTTACTTTCCAATCCGTGATGAAAAAACTTCGAAACTGGAATAGTCGAATTTGCATGTCTGAGAGCGGTGACGTAAGCAGAAATTGCAGGACAATGTAATTATTAAATATGATATACCATTAATACATAATTCGCTATTATATTCAATTCGCTGTACGGAAGAGATGAACAATTTTTTTTAAATAAATAAGGAAGATAGGTGCGTGAAAAATTATTCCATAGAAAATTATGATACAACTTTATTCATAACTTTCTTTACAAAAAAAAACAAAATAAAATTATATTTTTTCAGAATAAAAAAATTACTCGGTCTTCTTTGGCCTGGTCTTCTTCACCTGGACCGTCCTTTTCTGGGAGTTGAGAATGGCGGAGGCTCTTCTCAAAGCGGCCTAAATGAAACAAAATACCCAATATATATTAGCAGATACGAAGTTACCCGGGAGTAACAGGTCCTAACACCTAGGATAACAGTGGCCTAACATTGACTACTGGGAGGTGATAAGGGCCGGGCTAACCGAGGTCTCTGTAATAATGGAAGTCTCCTATGTGTAGTCTTCCTCTTCTTGTGTTGTGAACAAGAGTTTTTCAACAGAATAACTTACTCTAATCGCCCTACTTTTAAATGAAGAACGAGAGGTCCAAGAGGAAGAAACAGAAAACTGAATGCGAGGTTGCGACAAACAGCATATCCACAAATTTGATGTCAATATATTGTGAATTCAACTATAGCTAGATAAATATTTTACCTCAGCCTTTCGCCATATTTCATCTGAATATATACGAATAGCAGAATTCGTTACAATGAATTTTTAGTAGTCAGCATATATCAACCAATGGGGCATAGCGGTAGAGAGCAGTCTAATGGGAGTCATATGAGTGAACAATAAAGTTAATCCTTGTTAACTCTATACTGGTTTCCTGAGTTAACTATTGAGGCCCTCTCAGTTCCGTTGACAATCACTCTACCAATAAGAGAAGGTTTAGCTTTTCATTTCTAAACCTTCGTTATATATAGAGGGAGAATAATTGGTTACAAATAATTAAATGTGGAGAAGTACATTCGCCGTGAATGACCGACAACATTTTTTTACCTTGGTGAGGTCCCTTCTGTACTTGTTGCACTTGATAAGACGCCTCAGTCTGAACAGGGAGACTCGGGGACCTGCCTTCATCACTGTCGAAGCTGTGCTTTTGCCAGGCTTGTACTGAAACAACAAGGGATTGTTACTATTGAGAATAACATCTAAACAGAAAATAGCACAAAGGCAAAGCCCATAGACTTAAATAAAATTTGTCTGAATGTCTTTGTGCTCGCTCCATCATGGGCCCTACACATTTGAAGAGGAAGATTAAAGTAAAACAGAACAGTGAATAAGCTACTTGAGAGTACCCAAATATGTTGGGGGAGCCGCTATTTAGTTTTGTTTCTGTGGCATATCGTTCCAAAGGACTTGACAGGGACAGTTCAAAATATAATATTATTATTTAAGTTTCATTAACTGTTTCAAGAGGCGGTGAGGTGGGGAAGGGCTCAGATCAGCTGGATTGACGAAGAGCAAGGAAATCAACCTATTCAGGATTACAGCCTCAAAGATACATTTACTTATCTCAAAACATTGGCAACTACGTCGGGTCCAGAACGGTGAGGGAGACCCAAGCACGATTCAACACCGAGGTTAAAATAGAGATAAGTAAATAATGAGAGAGCAACTGTTTTCCTTAAAAAAAATATTTGTTTATTAATATAACCAATATAAATAAAGTTCACACCCGTTTTGATTGAACATTTTTTCTAAGTGGGCTTTAAATGTCAACTGAGACTAAGCGTTTCACAGACAATTACAGCTTTTTATGAGTTGGAACGCTTAATATTGGCAGAAAATAAATTTGAGTGAAATAAGTAACACCCTAATGACTAGTTATAAAGATTGAAATTTTTTGACGAAAAAACCCTTAAAAAAGTTATATTCTCTGACATTGTGCAATATGCTTTAACATAAGGTAGATTAAAGTTTTACAAAAATACAGTTATTCATTGTTTGTGAATGAAAATAATTAATTATCCAGTGAACAAATAAATTTTCACAGGAATAAGTGATCAATGAATACATTTTTATTAAACATTAATTTTTTTTTTTTTTTAAATAATAATGCTTAAAACTTGGGGTGGTCGGTAGTCTAGAGTTGGTAGAGGGGAGAGAGACAACTGTTGAACTCGACTATAGTACTCGTATACTTTATGGTACTCGACCTTGTGAAAAAATCAATATTTATCATGTCATTACAATTCTGAGGAATAAGAATTGCCAAGTAAACCAATAAAATGTAATGATATTATTAGGCTATCATGTAAAGTCTGGTGATCATGTCGAAATGATATGAAAGGTGGTGGATTGCGGCAACACTGATTAATACATCTGTCTTACATAAAATCTGAAGTAGCCATCAGTAAGGTGGGTAGTGATAGTACTTTTGTCAACAAGTCAACATTCAGCTACTTAATGGTACATCATTTGGCTCACTAAATCTGTGTATAACAAAATGTATCCTTCGATATCGATTTTTTTTTGTTATGACTCAAAAAATGAACCGTGGAGGTCTCATAAGTATGGAGCATATACCTGTGGCTAGATGCAAAAACCATGTTATCAATAAAACAAATTGAATTTTTCATTACATATTGTTCCATATCGCAAATATTACCGTGGATCGCACATAATCAGTTTCAGGTAATGTAATATAACTTGCTGAGAAACGCGGACATATTGCGGAAACTTATAATAAATAAATAAAACAAACATATTTTTTTTAAATAACTATTCTACAATAAATGTGTAGTTATTCGTAATAATTCATTATTAGAATATCTTTGTTTATAACTAAACCTGACGATAGTGTAAAGCTGAAACCAGTAGTTGATGCATACATTTCTTGTGGAATAGACAAAAAAAAAAAGTAGTTTTATTTATTTAAAGTAATCCAACACAATGTTACTCCTGGGCAATCCGCTATAGTTGATAACTGAAATTTTCAACAAAATAAAGCAGCAGTTGTAACGATTATGAAATTAAGAAGATTATTCAGAAGCCATTTCATGTAAGTCAAATTTGATAACACTGAGAAAGAAATTTTCGAGTAAAGTTTCTATAACCATATTTTCAAAGAACATGTTATTTGTAAGAGTAATTAGCTGTGGTTGGAGTTAATTAGGGCAATATACAAAATTATTATTATAGTGACTTACACTGATTGGGTTGACGATCAAGTGGTTAATGTGATATTATCTTTACTGCTTAGCTATAATATAAGTCACATAAACTATTTCTGAGGACTATTGAGTTCAAATGACAATTTACAGCGAACATACATATATATTTCTTGTAAAATGCAAGAGACGAATAAAAATGTGATGGAATTAAGTAAAATGTAAAGTCAAGAACAAATAATGTATAGTTTTTCGCCAATACGCAAACATAACAAGTAAATTTAAAAATATATAACAAAACATTTACAGCCATCAGTTAGGTGGGTAGTGATATACTTTTGTCAACAGACCAACATTCAGGTAATGAGTAAAACATCATTTGGCTGACTGGATCTATGTATTTCTTGTTCTCCCGAGGGCTGATGGTATCACCGCGGACAGAGTAGGCCTATTGTGTGCCCTGTGTGTGTTGGTCCCTATAGCAGCCCTGTAACTTTAATGAAGTCCAGGATTCTGCTACGAGGTCCCTCCATTACCTGCTTCGGTTCCGAAGCAGTAAAATCTTCTGCTTTCTAGTGCCCCACACTGGCTTAGAATATGAACCGGAGTCTCATCTTCATCGCCACATTTCCTACACAGAGGGCTTCTAGCGATGTCCGTATTCTATAGGATCTATGTATTACAATATAAATGCCTAAAAAATGGTTTAGGAATTTTAATAGCCAAAATCAATTATAATCAAATTTAGTCAATTATAATGAACACAAAATACAATGTGTAGAAATTATAGAACATTCTCTCTTTGCGGAATACACGACTGCGCATAAATATTCGTATCATACATATTCCTCAAAGATGTGTACAAACGGACTATATGAGCAATTCTTATTGAAAAGGATACGTGGAATTCCGAATAGACATAGATAGAGAGATGATATGTTGTCAATTGTAATCAAATTAATTGATTGACTGATAAATCCCCAACGACGATTCAAATTATAAGTTACTTGTCAGTCTATTTTTTATTAATGTGTCCATATTGAGAGAAAAAAATACACAATACAGGATAAAAATTGAATGAAATGAAAAAAAATTTGTTGGTTGCTCAAAAAATGCACATCTTTCGCCTAAACAAAACTTTAACGGGTGTAATTTCGTACGAGCTCGGGTTTCGGTCCTCAAAATAATTTTTATAACAAAAAATTAATTTTTGCAAGTAGCAAGCTTCCGTATAGGCCAGCATTGAATAAACTAAATAGAAAATTTTAATAAAATCTTAATTTCTTACATTTTTTTAAATCACCTTTATTCATTTTCCCAATGCCTGAATTTCACGAAATCACAGGACAACGAGGAAGCTACCTAAGCAAGCTGGTACTTTTTCCAGAATTACCCGCCACTTACTTTTTGAACATAATAATAAAATGTATACTCACATATATTTTTTGACATGCCTTAAGCACAAAAATTCCGGGAAGCATAATTAAGCCTTGAGGTCAATAACTTTCTACAGATTTCTGACTTTAAGTATCCGAAAGAATAAAATGCTAGTTAACCCTCCCATGTTTAGTGAAATGGGTTTTGACAAATATACAAAGGGCCCTGTATTGCTTCACTAAAAATACTGACGGGGAGGATCAACGTACAAATTGGTAGTCATTCAGATAAATCTCCCGTAAGAAAAATATTACGTTAAAAAAATGAGTGGCGGGCTAGTTTCGGAAAAGTAGCATCAAGCCTTGGTTAGGATACGACATTTTTCTTCGTTCTCCAATATTTAGTATAAATTAAAGAGATTCAACATAATTATTATTACGAGGTGTTAACTCTACAAAAGAATTACTAACAGTGGAACTGATTACAATTCAATCAAACCATACTCTCTCAATGACGGGCCCATACTGAAGTTGAATACTAAGCAAAAACGTCTTTATAGGCTTTGTTTTTTACTAATAACAATGATTTTCATTCTACATGTACATTATAAGAATACATATTGATAACAAAATTGTTACAGCCATCAGTTAGGTGGGTAGTGATAAACTTTTGTCAACAGACCAACATTCAGCTACTGAAGGGTACATCATTTGGCTGAGTAGATCTAGTTGAGGTATTACAAAAACAAATCCTCCAAAAATAATTTAGGAATATAAATAGCCAACATCAATTGCAATTTATAATTAGATTTAGTTAATTGTACAGTACATTGTAATTAACACAATATTTAAGAATTAATTAGTATATTTCCTCTTTTGAGAGGGCATGTTCCAATCAATAATTGTTAATATAGTACTGGACGCTTCCTGGAAGGAATGTGTGCCCTAATGTGCATTAGTACTGAATGTGTATACGGACTCTGTAATTCGTATTAGATAAAATATAATGGCAGGTGAACAAAGCATGACTGGCTGAGTTGAAGTAATTATTTTATTTATACTTAATTGATTGACTGATTAGTAAATTACTGACAAACAATGATTCAAAACACAATTTACTTGTACTTAAAATGTGTCATTTACTTACGCATCTTTATGAAGAATCGAGAAAGTTATGTAATCTGTCAGAAATTCTATGCTGATTATTCACCGAAATGTCATGTTTTGACGACACCCTGATTCAATAAATGTAAAAAAAAGTAAGTCATTCTATGAACACCAAAACTCCCGATAGAATATGAATATCGACACGAAATTTTGTATGCACATCCTGAGCCCCATAAGGACGACACCCATTGATTGTCAGCCTAATCGGTCAAACGGAAATGCATGTATCGAACGATCGGTTTAGGAGGGAGAACGAAACATTTATGATTAATTCGCCAAGGGGAAGCCTATTGCCGATGATTCACCGACGATTTGTTTATTAATGTGAACACATAGGAATTTTTCTAGACACACAGAATACATACTAAATAGAATGAAGAACAATTCTTCGACGAAAGTATAACAAAATATGCAGTTTTCGTCTACAGAAAAATATAACATGGGAATTTAAATATAAATACATATATATTGATAATGAAGCATTTTGTCCATCAGTTATGTGGGTAGTGATAGTATTTTTGTCAACAGACAAACATTCAGGTAGAGTGGTACATCATTTGGCTCACAATGCTACAATATATTTCAGTTTAACAAACTATTCATACAGATAATTTCTCAGGACTAACAAAATATCGTATTGCACTGCTAATCCAAGCGATGAAAAAAAAAAGAAGAATCTTAGTAACCTTAAATCACATTGAACAATTATGAAATGAGAAACCAAGCTACTCACGTAGGCTTTAGCCCGCTTCCACGTGACTTTGAACCCACTGTTGTCAACAGGAGTGATTCCAATACTTTTCTTGTGCACCAGGCCGTTGTAACGGAACGAAGCTATATTCATCAAGTTTTGGGATTCCTTAAAAGAAAATATGACGTAAACATTAAATATAATTGATGGTTGTTAAAATATTATATTAAAATAAATTTCACAGAATAATTCAACACTTACTGTACTAAAATGTTTCTTAATATTCCTCTTCTTTACTAAATAAGCATTGTTGTTCCGAATTATCATCCAAGAAAGGTGAGCTGACATCTTCGTTGGAAGTTAAAAACCCACGTTATAACCTATCAACAGATCAAACAAAAAATATTGTTGACAACTCCAAATTTACAGAATAAAAGAGCAAAACGAAATCTGAATCATGTCATATTAAAGAGCATAAATAAAGGATAAAATCTCTAGTTTCGGGTCAATTAAAAAAATGAAGCTCTTCTGTCCATACTAACCTCAATAACTACTACCCAAGAAAGAAACCACGTTTATCCAAAGGTACCTCAAATACAGTGTAGCCACAATCTAATTTCTATTTTCCAAAAATTATATGTGGGTATAAAAAAATTAACAATCTCACATTTTGTAAAGAATACGTTTTAGTATTAATGCTGGAATATTTGAAAATTAATCCAATTATACTAAAACATTTAAGGCTACATTATCTAACTATATTATATTTGGCCCGTCGTGGAAATATATTAATACATTAGTTTGCAATCCAGATAAATTGCATTCTATTCCACATTCTAATTCTCTCAAAAGATCAACAGAAATTTCTGATTCGATATCAAGCTCTGTAGAATTACGGAGGGGAAGAGAATAAAATTGATGATGAGTAGTTAATTTTAATCCTCCCCCCCCCCCCCCCCTCGCCATTTCACTGCTAATAGAATTAGAACGTGAGTGGACGACTTAATTGATTTTTCTAAAACTTAATAAATGAACATATGAAAATGCTTCAATGTATACCGAAATCTATCCAAGAACAAGTACAATAAATATGTGTTAGAAACATAAAATTATTTCTCCCATGACATTTTCCTACAGGAGTTTAATCTGATAGAGGATATTATAAATGATGGCTGAATAAGACAGATATTTGAGGACTGCATTTACATAAGGTCTCTTAGTCCTTTTATATGACAATTTATGAAAATTGTCTAAAGAGCTATATCTAGTTAGGCTGTTGTTATTTTCATATATCAATATCATTCCATATTTTCTTTTCTAGGAAATGGATATTGTCTTCGGTATATAATATCTTTCATTTTCTCTCTCGATTAACTGAAACGGGTGTGATCCCCATTGTACTGAAGTAAGAATTTATTGCATATCTGCTCCACACCAAAAAATTTAGTTGTTAAGTTATATGTAATTGATAATTATTTATGGTTATACACAATAGACAATAAACATTTTTATTTGGTCCAGCATATTATGTATTTACTTACTTAAGATCCCGCTAATATTTACTGAAATAGGTACTGATTTTATTTCCATTTAAGTTACACCTGAAGGGGGGCGAGGGCGGCGGCTTTTTTTCTACTATACCACTGCTCTGACCCCAAGTTAAGAAACTCAAACTCTCATTCTTGAATTTTTTTCCCATTCCTCTGTCAGAAATAAATTCCTGCTCTCTCCCCCCCCCCCCCCAAAAAAAAAAAATAAAATAATAAAATCTTTCAATTAAATGACATTTAACTTTTTATGTCTATTTTAAAAGTTGCCACCATTGTTACTGTCCGTTTAATATAAGGTTTAACATTTCATTTAAATCCAATAAATATATAATTCTGATATATTAAACCATAAATAATTATTTAATTAATCAAAGATAGTCCTGGCATCGATACATGGGAGTAATATAATATATAACTTATCGAGGGCGCCGTTAGCTCCGTGGTATGCGTGCTTGCCTCCTGAGCTCAAGATCGTGGGTTCGAAACCCGGTCGAGGCCCTTCGTTTATTTTATCTGAGAGGTAAAATAAACTTAAGCATGCCGTCCTTCGGATGGGACGTTAAGCGATGGTCCCGAGCCTGTACGATATCAGGTATTCGTTAAAGACCCCTTGCCCTTAGGTGAATAAAAATTTAGGATAGGCAAAATTTAGGACTCCCCCAGTAGAGCCGGGCTCATGTCCACCAGAGTGACGAAAGAGCTCTATGGTAATAGGCGATTGAGACCTCGTAGTTAAAACCCGGGCATGAGTCATAAAAACTAACTAAATAACTATAATTTATAAATAATTTATAATTTAACAAACTATCGACGGCTTTCGATAGTTCTTGTTCTAATATTACTATGTACCTACTTCAAATAAACAAAAATAAAATTTCTTCCAATAACTAAACAAATCCTAAAGAAATTCGACATAACAACATAGTTTTAGGTAGATAGGTTCGAAAACATATAAGCACTCCACTTTATTTATGTAGAATATTTTAAAAAATATTTAAAAAAAAAACTATTTATTGTAGTTACATTTTTGAAAGAGTTTTGTCAAGGCCTTGGGAACGATATGCTATTTATTATTTCACAGATAAAATAATCCGGGGCCCCATATCTGCAGCCTCCCCTTCTACAAAATCTTGAGGTGCATCAAGAAATATATCGTCGGTCTAAACGTGATACCTCGTATGTGCAAAAAGCCAGGAGAGACAAAAACTGATTAAAAAAATATTCTTTATAGAAAATCTCAATTTTTTCGACATTTATATTAAGTAAGATGTATATGCATGCCATGAATTGTTTTTAAGCTAGTTTGCAAATCCAAGTAAAGAATTAACTTACTTGACGGAGATACGAGGTTTCACCTAAATTTCGTTCCCATTTCTTTTACAAGTTGTGTTCTTCAAACCGTATTTCATGATTTTTTCATTTTATTTAGTATACGAGGTCCCACTAGATCGTTTTTTTGGGTAAAAAAACAATTTTCGGAAAAATGTCGCTTACGAGGTATCACGTTTAGGCCGACTATATATATACACATATGTATATAAGCTCAGAAAAGTACGTACTTTTAGATAGATAGGCTTGAAAACATATAAGCACTTCAATTTATTTAGGCAGATTATTTAATTTACCAAAAATAGACTATCAAAAACTTTGTATAAATTACTATCGATGGTAGCCAGTATGCGTAAGTCTGGAATGTCTTGAATAGGCCAACATATCGATAACTATAGTTAGTAGGACTTGATCAGAGCAGATTCCCGCTCAGATTTGCATATAGACGGTTTATTTTTTAGTATTTGGTTAGCACTTGGTTGTTATCGTTAGTAGTGTTTTGACGGTTTGAATCGTTACGAAATGACATTTTTCTTTCATCCCGTCTTGAATGGACTTTGAATTGGTTAGTGGTTTAACATGGATGACAAAGATAGAATAAAGTACGAAAAGTGTAAATATATTGTTAAAAAATGGGAGAGTGAATTTAAGATAGTTAAAAATGAACTCCCAACTAAGGTAAACTTTTCTTAACTTTCATATTTATTTCCATAGTTTATAGTGTAAAATGATTCTTGTAGTGTTTCTCTTAAGTGTACTTATAAATAAATATTTAGTAGGAAATTATTTTACTTTCTGATTATTCACTTCCTAACGGCCATCGTTATTTATTTTCTTCTGCATATGTGGAAGACTTATAAATTTTAAATATTTTTCGAAAAATGTTCAACTGTATTATGCATTGTTGATGGGTAGATTTCATTTAAAATAGATTATAATATATTAAATTTACATTATAGACAGTGTAATCCATTTCTTAACCTACATTCGTTATACGAGTTTTATTAATTAGTTTGTACCTGGTGGTCTAAGAACAATTAGATTTTATTGAAATTAAGATTTTCGAAATTCTCTGTAAGTTTTGTTGGACTCATTTTATTATTAGGAAATTATTGTTGACATTTTTTTAAGCCGTTATGCAAAATGGTCTTTGTTTTGGCCGTAATTTTATAAATTACCTTAAGATTTTTATACATTTACTAAATCCGCCGTGTTAAATGTTTTTTTATTATTTTCAGACTGACATTAAGTGTGCTCCCAAGAGGATCAAGGATGCCTACCGGAGCTACTGGACCCTGAAGAATCTGCTCAGGAACACCTCGTTGGGAAGCGCCATATCTGTGGATGAGAACGCAAAGGACTGCTTCAACTCTTCGGATACGAGTGAGCACAACCAGCACTTTGAGGAAAGTAACAAATTGTTAGAGGACAGTCAGCTTAGCCTGGCACCTCTCTCGGACACGCTCAACCAGTCAAGCGGGTTCAACAACTCTGCTTGTGACTTTTCGAAGATATCTCCCATCAAATCAGATCAGCCACCAAGGAGCAACGAGTTGACACCCACCAACTTCAAGAATTTGTTTGGAAAAGATCAGAAGAATAATATTGACATTCCGGATTTTATTCGGGAAATTGCTGAAAAAGTTGATCTTGAAAAAGAAGAAAAGGAGAAAGAGACGAAAATAGGGAAAAAATCAATTTCTTTTCAATATGCGGAAAAATTGTTTGCGGGTTCGAAATTTAATAAAAGAAATCCAAGAAAACCTCGAGATTTGGCTAAAAGTAAATCTAGAGGAACATTGGAGACTAGTTGCAGCAGCGATGCGTCGAAAGAAGAAGCCTCAAATTCCGTCATATCTTCGGTTTTGCCTGAGAAATCCAACTTGTTCTCTCAGAACACGGAGGGATTTCTTCTTGAAACCAAAAATGTACGCATTACTTCGGCCGACGAAAAGGACAGTCAATATTTCACAGATGATGACGCGAAATTTGCCCTGTTTGATGAAAAACTGAAAGTAGTAACGAGTGCACCCACGAAACAGAATCAGGCAGTAAGTCTCCTTCAGAAGACATTCGACATAAATAACTGCAGACCATCGATATTTCGAAATGTCGATAAGGGGTGGTTGGATCGAGTCAGTGACAAAACTGAAGTTGAATTTAAGAAACAGGAAAAGAGTGATTCATTGGATTCCGGAATCGAATCCACGAAAAGTGACACCCTGGTAGAAGGGTTTATCCATACAGGGGAATCGAGCGGGGCTGTGGCGGACAGTGAGGACGAAATTATATGCGATTCCGATTCTGAATCACAGAGCCAGTCCATGTTAAGGCTAAATCTGTTCGATAAAGTGCTCAATCGGAGTAATTCCTCTTTCACTGAGCTTAAATCCAATAACGAACAGACAGTTGTTAAATCAAAATCTAATTTCGGAAACATTTCTGCTTCTCAAGGGACTGTAACACCGTTGAACAATAATAGAAAACAAGGAAATTGTTTTGGAATCCGAAAAAGAACTCAAAGGGAAGACTCTTCCCCTGAACTGCCTCTCTCCAAAAAACCAAAAACTGTCACAGAAAAGGAGTATGAATTTGTTTCGACAACGAAACCAGAACTTGTTGGATCTTTTGAGCCAGTTAGGAAAAAAAAAATTACTGTTTCAAATTCCATGAGTAACAAAGATGAAGCTAAACGGCAACTATTGGAGGCCAAGCTCCAAAGCGGAAAAGCAAACGAAAACTTTGTCAGAATAAATATAGAGAAGAAAAAATATGTAAGAGGTAGGAAGAAGATGACAGGTAGTAAGTACAAAAAACAAAAATGGAAGGATATAAAGAAAGCGGCTGGTGAATTTGGTGGCTCTAGCGGGGTTCTCAAGTGTTTTAGGTGCGGAGATGTCGGGCACTTCTCTAAAGCCTGCCCCAAAGGTAACTTGTTTTTATATTTTATTTAAATTATAGTTTATAGAAAACGTTGGATATAGTCGACATTCTAGAATTGTATACCTCTCCTATTGAAGCCTATACATGTGTTAACTCAGCTTCTTCAAGATTTTATTTTCTCCGCAATGTTTTTTCTTTATTTAATTTTCATCTCATCTTTTTTAGGTTCTGGACTTCTTCCTCTGGAAGATGTTGATATTGAGGAAGAGAGTCCTTTCCCCACCCTGGAAGAGGTGGAGGAGATGGCCAAAGAGGCTGCTGAGAAGGCCCACAGAGGCAGGCGGCAGTACACCACAACTGATAAGGTAAACTGTAATAGAGGCCATGAGTTAGGGGACTTGGTCAACCCCCCTCCCTTCCATTCCTCCACACTCTTGAACTGCTTCTGGAGGGAAGAGGGGGGTGAGACGATTTTTGGGTCTGAGGGAGGACAGTTGGGCTCTCCCCTTTTTACTTCTGGTCTTTACTAAGGTCTCTTTACTGTTGTTATGTTGCTTGCATTTGCTGCGTTTCCACATTTGAAAATTTACACTTAAATAAGTATTTTTTGGTGGCATAGTTCCTGATTTGTGGTGAATATTGGGCGTACGTGTGTTGCCGGTTGGTTGTTCAATGCTGATCGTTAATATATTTTCCAAATGTTTCCATCACTGTCAGTTGTGAACAGAACTGGGGTCATTTTGCGTAGAAAACATCCTAAAATACGTAGAGTTAGAAAATACTAGCTTTGTTTGGTGCAATACTGTCTTATAATGATGTAGATCATTTGTAATTCATTGTTAGTTTTTATATATATATTTATTGATTATTAACAAAGTCATGTCTTAATAATGAAGACATATTGATAAGTAATAGAAGAGAAAAGTTAATTTTGTTTTGCACCTTAGGCCTCAATGCAGCAATTAAAAAGTGTTTTTATTTTCGTTCATTTCATTCCTTCACTTTCGTATATGAATGTATACATTAAGATAGCTAGATATAGTCTGACACAGAGGTGGTTATTAACAATACTACTAAAAAAATAAAATGAAATGAATAATTAAAGTATAAAAACAATAATACTGACTAATACAGTAGATTTTGTTTTTAATTTTCTGCGATTCTGCTCTCAATTCTACGTGTAAAATAAATAAATGAAAAATAATACTTTACGAAGGATGTACGCGTAAACTACATCTAATATTGTACTGACCAAACCCTTGTGAATATATTACTACTTTTTGTCGAGCTCTTCCGGTTGTAATGCGTCTAAGGTATATCCCTGATAATCGCCGCATAGTAATCTGCAAATATATTGCTTTTCCACTTCTCTTGGTAGAGTTTTTTATTATAATAAAGTAATCCGACATCATCTTATCTCGCAAGGGGAAGCAGAATAACTTTTTATATCTTGGAATTTTGTTCCGTGAATATTTGCAGATGGTAAAATCCCTTATAAAGATATACTATATGTGCCGATGAAAGTTATTTATTATTGTATCTAATACGTATGTAAAATTGTCTGGTTGCAGATTGATACCGAATCTCCTGTGCCAGAAGAGGAGTCGCTAGGAAAGTTGGTGAAGCCGCTCTATCGAACTAACGAAGACGGCTCTCTCATAGGTGAGCTATCTTGAAGACATTTTGGAAAAGTTACTTCTATGGTGTGTGGTGGAGAGAGACTTTATTCAGGTTGACTCGGTCGGCTTCCAAAGCCTTCCTGAGTCAGGTCTCTCTCTTTACTCCAGTAAAGTCTAGTCAGGTGACTCTAGCGCCGACTAAATAGAAAACTACTGTGCAAGTCAAGTTAATAACTTACTCTTTTCTTGTTCAGTCAGCCTAATTTCGAAGTACCCAAATATGTCTACTGTAAATGCAGTTTTTCGTTATCATCTTGTCGAAAAATGATGCTCGTATACAATATATACTAGACTAATATGAAATTATTATTTTTGGCTATTAAGTATAATTTTCCAGTCCGGTTAATCTATTAATAGTATCTATTGCTTTAATTAATAATTGTGTAGACATAAGTTCAGTCGAGGGCGCCGGTAGCTCAGTAGTATGCTTGCTTGTCTTCTGAGCTCAAGAACGTGGGTTCGAAACCCGACCGAGGTCCTTAGTTTATTTTATCTGGGAGGTAAAATGAACTTAAGCACGCCGTCTTTCGGATGGGACGTTAAGCGATGGTCCCGAGGCTGTACGATGTCAGGTATTCGTTAAAGACCCCTGCCCTAGGTGAATAAAAATTTAGGGTAAGCAAAATTTAGGACTCCCACAGTAGATTCTGGCTCATGTCCACCAGAGAGACGAAAGAGCGCTCTGGTAATAGGCGATATAATCTCATAGTTAAAGCCCGGGCATGAGTCATAAAACCAAACCTAAACCTAACCATAAGTTCAGTCTGAGTTACATTATTTCCTTTAATTACGTAATTAATTTTTTGTATACAAAAAGTTTATAAAAATAAAGAAAATCGAATTTTTAAAAAAATATTGCCTTTTTCACAAGATATATAAAATATATGGGAGTACTTTCGATATTTCTACCATCTTCAGTCACGATTTAACAAATTATAAACGGGATTTAGTATTTGTTAAATCGTGGCTGAAGATGGTAGCAATACCGAAAGAACTCCCATATATTTTTTATATCTTGTGAAATATTTTTAAAAAAGATTCTTTTTCTTTATATTTTTATTAAGTGTTTCTCAATATCTCTGCGAAAATGTTAAGTATCAACAAAGTGTTTATATTCGAAGTTTAGGGGAAGTTATGTAATTTGTCTTAACACAGAACTTTTATTTTCTTTTTCTCTTTTATTAACTGCAGTTGTAATAAATGTATTGACACGAAATTTCATATGTAAATTCAAAACCCCGGAACAAACATGTTAATTTTCAGCGGACTCAGCCGAAGGGAAGGTGGATATCAGCGAAGGGAGCTCGTCTCAAAAACCCTAATAACTACCGATGTAATGAATGTATGGTACTTACAGATACTCCTGAGGAGGTGTACTCTGCTCTGCGGGAACTGGGCTACCCCTCGTTCCGGCCTGGCCAGGAGGAGGGAGTGATGAGAGTTCTGTCCGGACTGAACACAGTGGTCACTCTGTCGACTGGGAGCGGCAAGTCCCTCATCTACCAACTTCCTGCACTCCTCTACAACAGGACGTACCCTGGCTGCATCACTCTCGTCATATCTCCCCTCGTCTCTCTTATGGAGGATCAGGTTAGTAAAACAAATATTACTCCACTAAACTAAAGTTACCACTACCTCATTTCTACTACCAGAGCGCTCTTTCGTCGCTCTGGTGGATATGAGCTCGACTCTACTATGGGAGTTCTACATTTTGCCTACCAAGATTTATTCATCTAGAGACATCTTACAGGCTCCGGACCGTCGCTTAACGTCACATCTGAAGGACAGTTTTTTTTTTTTTTTTTTCACCTCCAAGATAAAACATTCAAGGATCTCGGCAGGGTTTCGAATCCGCGATCTTGAGTTCAATAGACTAGGACCCTGTCTCTGAACTACCGGCGCCCTATTGTATTAGGAATTTGATATTGATCTATCTTCTATTATCTATTTGAAAAAATATATATATTTTTTTTCTCAGTTGTATTTATTTCTATTCTAAGATTTAATATCTGTTGATGTTTATATATATAAGCTATTTTTAGATACAAACTTGTATGACATATCCAATTACTATGTATGGTTTAACAGAAAGAAATATTATTATTATAAATACATTCTAGCCAATTATAACATTAACATTCTAGTCAATTGAGAGACGGGTCCATTCCAGCTCCATTACTTTAGCTCAAAGGTAGCTGCTAGCTTGTGTGAGCTTAAGATCGCGGGTTCGAAACCCGCTCCTGGCTTATATGTTTTTTATCTAGGAGTGAGAAAACCTTGAGCACGCTGTCCTACTATTGTGACTTTAAGTTAAACTTGCGTAGGCAAAATTTAGGACTCCCACTGTAGAATCGGGCCCTAGTTTATTGTAAATTTTGCCAAATATCTCGATCAGAACTCATCAAAATACAAAAATGCATTAGTGAAGAGTTGTAGAGAATTCAATCTCAAACAGGGATCAATAAGATTAGATTCATCTTGTGTGTAGTTTTAGTCACCAGCTCAATTTTGGAAGTTATACATATTATACAGGAGAGAGAGAATATATACATAATATATGCAGACAAATAGTAATAGAAGAACATGATACAATAATCAATAAAAGTAACTTTACCCATGCGCAAATAGAGAAATGTCGCGTCAGAGCGAAACGATATATCGCACCATAACTTTTTTTTCCTTCTGAAAACAATCCTCAAAGAACGATTAAGTTTCACTTTGGTTCGCTCAGAACAACATTTTTCAGTCAAAAAATGTCGATCGCTCAAGACGAAGGAGAAAAAAGAATTAGCTCGTCCGTCGGATAATTATTTCAATCCCTGATTTGATCAAGTACAGGGTCATGGTAATATCGTATTTATTTTTGGGCAGGTTTACTGCGGATCGAAGATGCTGCAAACAGCTTGTCTCCATCACAACCTGACCCAGAAGAAGCGAGAGGAGGTGATGGATGCGCTGAAGTCACGTTCGCTGTCGGTGCTGCTGTTGGCCCCCGAGTCGCTGTCCTCCTGGGACTCTGCCCGTTCTCTCTTCAGCATTCTGCCGCCCATCGCCTTCGCATGCATCGACGAGGCCCACTCCATTTCCCAGTCCTCACACAACTTCCGGCCCACCTACCTCACCATTTGCAAGGTAGATGTCACATTCGGTTGTACCTCTAGCCACCCCTCCTTATCCGATCTATTAGCTAACATAGAGCTCTGTTTGGTGACCAGGTACTCCGAGAGAAGCTGGGTGTCTCCACTCTTCTTGGACTGACAGCCACTGCCTCCAGGTCCACCCTCGACATGGTCATGTCACAGCTGGGTGTCCCTCCAGCCACCTCCCCCATATCTAACCAGCCACTCCCTGATAATCTTCTGTTGAGTGTCTCCTGCGACTCCAATAGAAAAGACACCCTGATCGAACTTCTCCACTCGGGCCGGTTTTCCAGCTGTGATTCCATCATTATCTACTGCACCCGCCGAGATGAGTGCGACAAAATTGCAGCTTTCCTTCGTACTGCACTGCAGGTAACTAGAAATTAAATACTAGTGTCTTTATTGTAAGTTAATAGAACTTATGCTCCTGTCACTATATTGGACATCATATAGGAGGTTATGGACTTTATTTCTCAAGCGTATTTCATATTATAAGCTAGTCTTCACACAAATGAGTTCGTTACGCCTCATCCCGGAGGTGAAATTGCTAATATGCAATGTCTATTATTAAATTTCTTGTCAAACGTATAGATTTTTCTTTCAGCTGGCGCAGAAAAACAAATATTTTCAATAACCTTTTGGCAATATCCAATATTAATTAAAAAACATTCAGAAGAACTCATTTCCTTGTTGAAATCAAAGGATTTATGGTCGAATTTTTAATGAGGCCCAAGTGTTCTTTGTCTCCCTTGAAGTTTTCATCGCAAATATACGATGGGGCCGACAGTATATTTTTCACTGAAGCGTGTTATTACATCGATACAGTTATTTTTGTTTCTTTCAGAACTGACAGTGTATTCCATATTTTAAATATAACATACATCTACAGCTGATTTTCTGCACTAATGCTCGGAATAGTCACCACTTGAATATATTTCGCACTAACTGTAGCACCCACGTCGTTGAACTCTTTGAATGGTGTTCTGGAAGCTTCACATAGCTTTTCCTGTTTTGGTCAACCTCCTACTGAACCCAGTACAGTTATTGATGGTAAACTCTCACTACAACTGTCTTGTGTGACTGCAGGAAAAGAGCGGTGCTAACAAGAAGGGGCGTCTCTCCCTGCATGCTGAGGCCTACCATGCAGGACTCACCTCCGGCCGTCGTAACCAAGTACAAACCGCCTTCATGTCAGGTAACCAACATTCACCTATATATTTATACTAAGGTAGTGTTTCTCATATTTTACACGGATCAATTGGGGTGTGTGAAGTTAATTATTATGACTCCTGTCCGGGCTTTAACTACAAGGTCATATCGCCTACTACCAATGAGCTCTTTCGTTACTCTGGTGGACATGAGCCCAACTCTACTGTGGGAGTCCTAAATTTTGTTTCACTTAGGGTAGGGGTCTTTAACGAGTACCTGACATTGTACAGGCTCTGGACCATTGATTAACGTCCCAATCGAAGGACGGCATGCTTAAGTTTTTTTTTTGACTCCCAGATAAAATAAACTAAGGGCCTCGGCCGGTTTTGAATCAGCGACCTTGAGCTCAGTAAGCAAGCACGCATACCACTGAGCTACTTGTTCCTCCGCCATAATAGTATAGTATAAAAGTAAACAATATAGTATAGATGAATAAAACAAACTTATTTTTTGAAATATTATCTATTCCACTAAAGATATATATACATATAACTACCGGTTTCAGCTTTATACCATCGTCAGGTCTAGTTATGAACTAAGTTAGACCTGACGATGGTATAAAGCTGAAACCGGTAGTTATATGTATATATATCTTTAGTGGAATAGACAATATTTCAAAAAATAAGTTTGTTTTATTCATTTATTACAAGTTTCCACAATATGTCCGCGTTCCTCAACTTAGAATATAGTATAGTATAATAGACGAGTCCTCCAATGGCAATTATTACAGTTTTTGTGTTAAGCCTCCCCCCTAATCCCCCCTTTCCTTTGGCTTATTCGGCTGAAAATCGATAGTTGTCGTCCTAAGAAGGTTTTGAATTTACGAATGAAATTTCGTGTCAATAAATACATTCTATCGCGAGTTATCGTATTCACAGACATACTTTTTTTTTTCATTTTTGGAATCAAGAGGTCGGAAAACATGAAATTCCGTTGAAAACTCTGCATCGAATTTTTAACCGATTACATAACTTCCCGTATACTTCGTATAGCTGGGGAGGTAGAAGAGATAGCGATGGCTTCACGCACATCTCTTACCTTACAATTGTCCTGCCAACTAACCATTCAATAAATTCAAAAAAAATTTCCTGGTGGAGACGTGAATTGGAGGAAACGTGAAGAGACATTTCTCTTTTAAATATTTTGTATTGTTTTCAGGTAAGCTGCGGATCGTGGTGGCCACAGTAGCTTTCGGAATGGGCATAAACAAGAACAACATCCGAGGTATCATCCACTATAACATGCCCTCCTCCTTTGAGAGCTACGTCCAGGAGGTGGGCCGGGCAGGACGGGACGGTCTTCCCGCTCACTGTCATGTCTTCATCCATTCTAAGGTACTACCGCTAGCTCGACCTCCTCTCAACTTTGTCACTTAATGCAAGAAAGTAGCCAGGAACTGTGACATGACAGAACATTTCACATGAAATATTTTATCAGGTTTATGTGATATTTGGTTGATCCATTTGCTTACTTAATGGGGAAACGATGTATCCTATCAGAACTTTGGCCCGTAAAAAAAATTGTATTGAAATCTCTAACTGTTGTGAACTCAGATTTGAGAAAGGAAGAAAGCGAACAAGGTTATAGCTAGCGTGCCAAAGGATGTCGAATGGTATCGAATTCAGACGAGGCATTTCAATTTTCATTATTATTGAATCAAAATATACTACTTTACTTGAAGGCTTCAGACACTCTTACTGCAATATTGTAAATATCTTATTAAATATGGTTCTTATCAATAAAATTATCATTGTAAAAGTATTGATGAAGTTAGAAAAATCTGATTGAATTATGTAAGACTATTTGTCCTACTGAAAGATAATTTCAATCCATTGTTATTGTTTTCTATATCAGTTTCGCTAATTATGTGAGGAGAAAGTCTAGCAGTACTCATATTGGCGTTTTTTTAGTGATCATTCTATTAGATTTCTTGAATTACATTTTAAAAGTTAAAACAGTTAATTGACTTAGCAGGCTTTGAGTTTGTGGATTTGTTTGGTATCTATCGCATCTGATCTCAGAGTTAGACAAACGTTTTCGTAAATCTTGATTGTTTCACCGGACAGAACACTATTGTTTTTGATAAAGATTCAACTAGTAAAAGTCACTTACAAAATAAGTAAGACAAAATAATTAAAACAAATAACAGTCAGTTCTATTGTTAATCAGTGTTTTCATACGTATTTCATCAATCATTATTTTTTATTCGTATTTTTTTCTGCATGCATGTATTTGTTCCATTGAAAAGGTTTTTTTAGCAATAATATTATTTAAATTAATAAAAGTAATAATAATAATTTAATAAAATAATTTTTTTAAATGTAATTCACTGCAAATCATATACTTTTAACTTATTAAAAAATTTAAAATAAAAAAAACCCGACACAATAAAGTTTAGGGGGCAGAAACCTGAAGATCTTGGAAACGGCATACCCGATTTCCACCAATCATGGCTAAGAACCGTAGCTTTTGAAACAAAAAAAAACGCTTTGAAATCGGTTCAGCCGTCTTGGAGCTACGATGCCACAGACAGACACACACGCACAGACAAAGGCTTCAGACTTATAACACCCCTCCTTTGCGATTAAAAAACTAACGCTATAATGGCAACACAAGTGTCAGTGTCATTGTTTACTAATATGGACAAAACAATTGATTATATCCACTGAAGCTTCTAATTATGAATGTACTGCTTTAAATCATGAAACATATTCCATATTTTTGTTTTATTATTGGGGTCACTGATTCTTGAATCTACTAATACATTTATTTTAGGGAGATGATTTGAACGAACTAAGACGACACATATATGCGGACACAATGGACCGGCATGTGCTGCGGCGGCTACTTCAGCTGGTCTTCGTTAGTTGTGGCTGTAGTAAAGGTTCAGAGCCGAATCTAGTGGGTGAAGCCCTTTCCGCCAGCCCTCACTCCATCTCTAAACCTAACTCAGGTATTCTCTGGTATTTAGAAATGTGGTTGTATCAACTAAAAATACAGCTCTGTTGGCATAAGAAGAACACTCCATAGTCAAATGATATGACGATGTACAGTCTGGTTTCATGAGTTGTTGAACTAACCGGGTGTAAATGCTGGTTCACACTTATAAGCAGCTGGAGTAATCTTCTATATACATATTAGAGCTACATATGATAACATTAGAGCTTCACGGGAAAACGGCTTAATGTATATTCATGAAATTTGCAGAGCCTTTCAAGGATCTTTCAACAAGTTGTGGCATCTAATATTTTTGAACAGGAGGAGCACTTATTTTATACGGACCTAAATCATAAAATAAGTGCTAGTGTTTAACTGACTTTTCATCATATTTTGCATGTAGTACCATTTTATAAGCCTGGTACAAATATAGGCTAAACACATAAAGAAAAACTATTTTTTTTTTCAAAATATTGTCTATTTCACAAGATTTATAAAATATATGGGAGTACTTTCGGTATTGCTAACGTCTTCAGCCACGGCTTAACAAAGAATAAATGGAAGTTCAACCAGTTTGCAGTCTAAACGGTACCCTTTCTTCAGCCTCCACGGGATTTTCCCTTTTTTAAATATTTTTATTCATATATTTATTATTGTCATCTTTGATTTATTTCAAATATGCATATATATTTGTATTTTAATCAGCACATACTATTTCAAAATTTTTCTTTTATTAAGATTTCAATTTGAGATAAAATTTTCTTTTTAATGTTTTCCATATTTTAAGACATAACTGTAGAGGAGGGACAGGGAAAAACCCATGGAGGCTGTATTTTAATTAAGTGTTTCACATATCTCTGCGAAAATGTTAAGTATCAAACATAGGTTAAGTGGTAACACAAAATGAGTGCTAACTTAAAGCAGGTTGAGCAGATTTTCAAAACATTTCACACGTCGTATCTTTATATGGCCGGTTACAGTTACAGTTTCTAACCGAGCAGCTGGGTAACCTGCTAGTTTATCATCCTAATATAATAATGATATTTATTTTGATCATATTTTTCATGTAATTTTTCTTTTTCTCCACTTCTTCGGAAATGTTTTTTTACGACAGTCTATTAAATCATAAAAAAATGGAAAACTACCAATTCTGTGGGCTTGTTAGTTAGTATCGTTACAATACAATCGTTTTGTTAATAACACTTTTTCACTATAGTTTATTTAATTCATCAATTCTACCCCCCCCCCCCCCCCCCCCCCCAAACCCGAAGAATATGTTTTAAATATTATATAAATATTTTCTTTTCAAAAGGCCTCAAAATGACGACTAAATGTGTTGGTAATTTTTTACCTACAGTTCTTTCAGAGGTTTCGCTTCTGTGAAATATTTCGGGACGATTAAACATCCTTTCTTGAAATCACAATGAGTGCATCCTTCTGGGCATGTCAAGAGTGGTCCTCAAAAGATGTGTATTTGCTCCGAAAGATCGTTGGAGAAGCGACGGCTCCGGAAGAACTGTCGGAAAAAATAAACCAATAAGCATACCAAAAAAGCCTTAGCATCACTGTACAATTGTTTTCTTATTGTTAGTATTTATTTAATGTGAAATCAAACCGTTAAATTATTTAATTCGTCATGCGATTGCAGTTGGTGAGGGAGGTGTTGAGGAGAGTTGCCGACACGAGGTTGCCTTCCCTGTGGAGAAGACAGTGAAGTCACTAGACCTACCACAAGAAGTGATCAGCACTCTGCTAGCTTACCTGGAGCTGGACCAAGAGCGGTGGATCCAAGTGCTGCCTTTGGCATACACCGAGTGCAAGATCACCTCATACAAAGGGCCCCGACACCTGAGGCAGCTTGCCAAACAGGTGAGACCTAGCTCATAACTCTACATTCTACCCAGTCTGGAAGTCCTCAATAGAATAATTATGGACCTAGTGTGTTCCCTGTGAGGGTTGATTAGTGCCACGCTATCTTTAACTAGCTTTTTTTAAACAAACTCGGTAAACTGAATCACAGACAATGAAAACACGTTCAAACTGGCAATAGCTAATTGAAAACTCAGATGTGATTCTCTATTTAAACCTTTACAGAAAGGCCTTGTAGGTTCCTGGCAAAACTGCAGTCCGAACTTTGCTAACACTGTCAACGGCCATTAGGCCTTGATTGTTGAATCTTTGGAAATACGAATGTATACGTGGATCTATTTTCAATAAAGACTTTCCTATTTTCCTTATAAATCAGAAAATCCCAGAACCTTAAATTAACTTACACATTTGTTCCAGTGTCCGCCTTTGGCAATGGTGATGGCGGAGTCAGGAGGACAGTCTCTGGAGAAGTCCACTCTGGAGTTTGATGTGATCGAGCTGTCGAGGAAACTCAACTGGGACAGCGGGATCGTGAAGAACACCCTCAAGCAACTTGAGTGGACCAAAGGTAAACTGATGGGGCCTTGTTTCACTTGACCATTCATAACAATCTACCTAACCAGTCTGATTTCAATAATGAGACCGAAAGTATGTCATATATTCGACACCGGATTCAAATGCCAAATAATATGAGGTTAAATATTCTGTTAAAAAAAAAAGAGTTTGAAATATAGAATTATTATAATTAAAAATTAAGCTCAAAAAATAAAAAAATAAGCCTTATTGGGAAAAAATATCTACTTAAAATCCGGGAGCTGCCCGGAACTGTCCCATTAAGGTATCGTTGGGCTAGGGTAAGCTTGAACAGTGCTGAGTCGATTCAAATATATTTTTGTATAGTAAAATATAAGTTGATTTCAGGACTTTTTGATAATTAATTTCCAAGGTTTTGGTCTAGTTGCCATGGTAACACTTCTTTTTATCTTTTTCTCTGTTTCTTTGTTAAAAAAAAGAAAAAAGTAATATATATGTGATGTGATCACAACAGGACTTCCTTATATCTGATGATACTTAACATTTTTGCAGAGATATTGTGAAACACTTAATAAAAAATACAAAGAAAAACGTTAATTTTCCGTTTTTTTTTAAAATATTGTCAATTTCACTAAATATATAAAATATATGGGAGTACTTTCGGTATTGCTACCATATATTTTATATATATTGTGAAATATATAGGGCGCCAGTAGCTTAGTGGTATGCGTGCTTGTCTTCTGAGCTCAAGAACGTGGGTTCGAAACCCGACCGAAGCCCTTAGTTTATTTTATCTGGGAGGTAAAATAAACTTAAGCACGCCGTCCTTTGGATAGGACGTTAAGCGATAGTCCCGAGCCTGTACGATGTCAGGTACTCGTTAAAGACCCCTATCCTAGATGAATAAAAATTTAGGGTAGGCAAAATTTAGGACTCCCACAGTAGAGTCGGGCTCATGTCCACCAGAGTGACGAAAGAGCGCTCTGGTAGTAGGCGATATGACCTCGTAGTTAAAGCCCGGGCATGAGTCATTAAACCTAACCTAACCTTTCTCTGTTTCTATTTTCTTTTTTTCTCAATTAACCCGGTATACTTTCATTATATCTGTGATTAAAGTAATACTGTATCCTTTCAGAAGACGGTAAACCAAGAAAATCGGGAGCACTGGTGGACCTGAGCTGCCTGGGGTTCCGCGTGCTGGCCCCGGGCAGCCTGACCGACGCCAGGTTGGACCAAGCTCTCGACTTGCTCCACAGCAAGGTGCAGGGCCATGAGGAGCTCCGCCTAAAACAGCTCAAACTATTCTATGACTCCCTTAAAAAGTAAGTACCTAGAAGATAGATGTGTTTATGGGAAAGAGTGGCTTGTGATGGGATGCCAAACCTCCGAATTTGACTTGAGTGAGTCCGGCTCTCTGATCCAGGAAGGCTGAGTAAGCCGACCAAACGGAACTGACAGGTTTCTCTCCGCACTCAAGTTCGGTCCAATCTAGAACCAATACCGCCGGGCGCAACAAAAACAGTTGAACTCTGTTTTACTTCCTCAGCTATACGAAGTATAGGGGAAGGTATGTAATCAGTCAGAAATTCGATGCGGAGTTTTCAACGGAATTTCATGTTTTCCGACCTCCTAATTCCAAAAATTATAAAAAAAATTGCTGTATGTGTTTTGTGAGCGATAACTCCCGGAAGAATGTATCGGCACGAAAGTTTATAAGTTTACTCAGAACTCTCTAAAGACGACAGCTATTGATTTGCAGCCAAATCGTCCAAAGAAAAAGGGGCCATTAGGGGGTGCCTTAACACAAACTCCAGTACCTGCCATTGTAGTGAATGTACCGTCACAAAATTTCATATGTGAATCCAAAACCCCATAAGGAAGACACTTATTAATTTTTCGCGGAAACAGAAGAAGTAGAGGGGGGCTCACCCCAAAAATCCCAATAACTGCAGATATAATGAATGTGTCTACACAAAATTTACTATGAGGAAGAAATTCAGAAGCGCCAATATAAATCAAATATTAAGTTTTAGATCAAAAGGTCGATTGGCTTTGGAGGGAGAGCGAAAACGTAATTGATTAATTCGTAATGATATTTAACATTTTTGCAGAGATATTGTGAAACACGATAAAAATAAATAAAACGTATGTTTTAAAAAAAATATTGTCCATTTCACAAATAATATATAATATGGGAGTACTTTCGGTATTGCTACCATCTTCAGCCACGACTTAACAAATACTTTTAAGGTAGATACTGATTGTCCTGACGATACATTCTTCTTTCAGGAAGTATCGTGTTTACAAACAAACACAGAGATCTTTTTTTAAATTTTTGGAATCAGGTGGTCGGAAAACATGACTACCAGTAAAAACTCAAAAGTGAATTTCTGACCGTTTACATAACTTATTCTATACTTCGTATAGCTGTGGAAGTAAAAAGAAAACCCATTTTGAAGACATGAACATTTAGGAACCATTCAACTCCTCCTCAGCCATTAAGCATACTTTAAAGTATTTGTTAAGTCGTGGCTGAAGATGGTAGCAATACCGAAAGTACTCCCATATTATATATTATTTGTGAAATAGACACTATTTTTTAAAAAACATACGTTTTATTTATTTTGATTAATTCGTGCTGGAGAAGTGCATTCACTGACTTTTTTTTCCAGTTTCTGGACCTGGTTCAGTCCGGACTCTCTATTTTCCTCAATTAGGAGGTCTAATAAGTGGTCCGTGTGAAAAAGAGAAGCACGGTGCAGTAAAGAAATTATCTTAGCCGTGGAAACTAGTGCATTATTATTTTAATTGTTTAAAGAAAATAATTATAAACATTCATTATAATCATTTGTATTTTCATTTTGTTTAGAGTGTCGCACAAAGATATAAGTGCATTTAGCGATGGTGTGGACGAGGAGAAGTGTGAACTGCTCAAGTCCATAGTTCGGGAATATTTCACCAACGATGATCCTCTACGAAATGTCCAACCATTCAAGGTAACCAAACCCTCCATAGTTATTTTATTTGAGTTAACCCATCAGAGGAGCAGTTACCTCTAAAAATAATAACTAGTTGTCATTTAGTAATGGGTAATTTTCATCTAGTTTGAAAAAAATGAATGTTTTGCCGGTTAGTTTAGATTAAAAACTCCTAAATAAGATAGTAAATTGGAATTTAAAGAGCCATTTCAAAAACCGCGAAGCCGAAGGGGATGGTTTCTCTGGCTTAGCTTGTAGTCCGGCCACGAAAAGTTTTTTTTTGCCTTGAAGTCAAAAATGTAATTTAAAGTTCTTTTTTTTTTCTTATTTTCTGTATATCCTATATGACATGTTGTCATCTTTGGTCAGATATGGGCCATAATTTACTAAAATTAAGTATTTTTCTTCAGTTTTTCTTTACAAAAAAGAGTAATATTAGAGATTTGCTTACAATTAAGTTTGCAACAAAATTAAAAATAACTATGTCTATACGTAAATTTTAAAATAGGTTTAGGTTTAGGTTTTATGACTCATGCCCGGGCTTTAACTACGAGGTCATATCGCCTACTACCAGAGCACTCTTTCGTCACTCTGGTGGACATGAGCCCGACTCTACTGTGGGAGTCCTAAATTTTGCCTACCCTAAATTTTTATTCATCTAGGGTAGGGGTCTTTAACGAGTACCTGACATCGTACAGGCTCGGGACCATCGCTTAACGTCCCATCCGAAGGACGGCGTGCTTAAGTTTATTTTACCTCCCAGATAAAATAAACTAAGGGCCTCGGTCGGGCTACGAACCCACGACCTTGAGCTCAGAAGTCAAGCACGCATACCACTGAGCTACCGGCGCCCTCAAAAAATATATCTAAAGAGTAAGTTTTACCAAAAACATTCAACATGTTACTTTTTAAATTTAATTGTTTGCTCGAGTCTGTTAAATTCAATAAAATAGAATGTTCAATGTCTTTGCAATGTGGAACTGAAATTTATAGAACTGAAAAATCTGAATAGTTGCTATTCCTTGAATCAAAAAATGAAAAAAACAAAACAATTTCATCTCGAAAACTTCAATAACGGATTTAATGAGTGTATCGAGTGGAATTTTATGTAAGGGTTCCCTGAGTAAGACATATTATATTTCAGAACATTATTAGATGTGTGTTAATGAATACATCAACACTACCTACGGAACCCTTCAGTGTGTGACCTGATCACACTTCTTTGAAATATTATATAAACATCATTTCTACAGTAGTAAAAATTAGAGGAGCATAACGTCTATATCAAGGTTCTAACCCTAATCTCTCGTCGAATAGATCTTCCAAGAGTAGCTTAAGCCTGTCCCGCAACATTTTATCAACAACTTTTTAGTGCAATAAAGTATATAAAGATACCCAAATTGCAGATTTTGAAGAAAAAAAAATTAAATTTCTGAAAATGTTTAGGTTTTTTTTTAGAGGATGACCAAAAATGAATGAGACAAACACACATTACGGCTAATATTGTTTTTTCTATTTTTTCATTTTCTTTCTCCAACAGGATATGATAATCAACGAAGAAGGTGTGGCGATGGACATCCGACGACTGATAAGTTTGCACCAAAACGATGCAGTGCTGACCGGCCGTTCCATTGCCCGGATATTCCACGGGATAGCCAGCCCCAACTTTCCTCCGATCGTCTGGGGGCGAACCCCCTTCTGGAGAATGCATCTGGACAAGGACTTTCGGTCTCTGGTCAGTTTGGCCAACCGTCAACTCGTTCTCATGAGGTAGCTGGTGCAGTGCGCAAGTGGCTAGTGCTCAGCGCAAGTGTGCTGCTTGTCGTAGTTTCATTTTTAATGTGATTACATTAGTAGATTTATCGGCTGATGTTTGCCAGCTGACACGAGACTAAATTTTCAGACCAATTTATAAAGGGTGATTGGTCATAGACCAAACTGAAAACGAAATCGAGAATATTATTTAGTCTATAACTGAGCCGGTCTGTGTAATATTTTCAGCACGGATAGTACTGTCAGGTCGGGCAGACACATTCTTGTGGATAGCGTTGATGTTTATTCGTTAGAGTATATATTTATCGTTCAGGAATTCTAGTTTGCTACTTGCTGTTTTTGAAGAACGCACATCCCTGGTTGACTTTTCACGAACGTTATCTTTGAGTGATTATTGCTCAAATGGTGAGTCGGCTTTATATTTTTTAAACTTTCAAGTTGTTTTATAGTTTTTGACGTTTTTTTTTTTTTTTTAATGTAGATAAAGTACAGACAATGAATGCAGATATACGTACAGTGAAAATATATGATGTGGCCATAATAGAACGTCATACTAACGACTTTTGTACAGTTCACTATCCCTCCGCCCTCTCAGATACATTTCATACTAATATTAGGGTCTAGGAAGTAATGTGTTTGCGTCAGTGGTTTTTCCGTTTCTTTGTACAGCGTAATTCTGAAAATGACTCTTATACTCGGCATTGTCAAAATGAAATGGATTTGGGAGGGATAGGAGTGAGAAGAAAGTCTTGTTATGGCCGCATTTCATATATTTTATTTTTTTATTGTTTTTAATTAAAAAAAAAAAACATTAATAAAAATATATTTTAAACATCAATATCATCGTATCAATTTAAACATTACTTTCGAGATATTACTTACGGAAATTAATTTTACATTCTTTGAGGCTCTGTAACTTTGTTCGTGTTGGTTCTAACTCAGGGCTCAGGGCAATTTGACGCTTGGAAATTTAATAAGGAACATTTTTGCACAAATCAAGGAAACGTCTACAAAAATGGATTCCAGACGTCATTTTAGGAAGGATTTTGGGCATGTATAATTTGTAAACCTTCGAAAAAAAATATTCCATATAAACTGTGCCTACTAGCATTCTCTACAACTTTTATTTGAAGAGATGTTTGATTAGGTCATAAATATACGCGGTATCTTGTTAAGTGTATTTAGGTCCCAAAGTAGTGGTATGATTTTGGACAAAATCTAATCAGAGTAAGCAAATGTTACATGCATACACTTTGTTGTCAACCAAAATGATGGAAACTTTAAAGTCCTCACTCACTTCGAGATAAAAATAATTCATTTTGAACAATTTTTCATTATTTTAATTCATTAAAACGGAATTTCTTTTGTCATAGTACATTATCATTTTCCCCAGGTTTTGTTTGGTTTCCAAGTCTGTACTATAAATTTTTTTGATTAATTCCCTAAATGTAACTAATCCAATAGAGACATTTTTACTTCAAAAGCTTGGAAAAGCGTAAATATTTATTTAAGTTATTTATGAATTTGAAGAGAATAATAAAAATAATAAATTCCGATATGTAATAGAACAATTTAACTAATTGTTGTTCTAGTGTCAGGTATTATTTTGTTATGGAGTATATCAATGAATCTAATATAAATACATCTAAAAATGTTAATGGAGTGTAGCAGATAATCTAATATGTATTAATTTTGACCTAATCCTGAATCTGCGTATTCTGCTTCGCAAATGTACAAAAAATTTCAAAGTATTTTTTTTATTGTAGAAATGTAAATTATGTAAATAGAGAAAAATCGATAGAATATTTTTATGTTTTATGTACTAGAAATGTCTAAACCATGATTATTTTTGTAATTTTTGGGAAACTTATTCAAGAGTGATAAATAAATAGTTATAGTGAAAATAATTGTGTATTAATATATTATTTTGTTCACTTTACCTGTGTCATTCATTCTGGAATCGGACGCAAATAGTCGTTGGAAGCATAAAAACTTTCCCCCTAATTCGAGTCTATAGGTCTAAATTGGACATTCTTGTAAATTTTAGGTTCGTAACTACGATTTAGGTCTTGTGTGTTGGTTCCACATGTCCAAATAGAATCAATATCGTGGACTTGGTCGGAGGAATTGTGATTCATAAAATGAAGTAAACAATATTATTTTATTTATTTTAGGAAAATATATATTAATAAGTATAGTCACTATAATATAGTAACTATATACACATCTTATGTATAAATATATAGAATCTATATTGTCAATATTATATCAATATTCTATCTTTTATTAATACAAATTTATTGCCATATAGATAAGATCTGAAATACGTCTTAAAACATAAAACATTTTTTTCTCCACAACCATATATTAAAATAACATAATACCATTTCACGTAACGAAATACCTTTTCAGGCGAAGTACTAAAAACAAAAAAAATTCTTTCACAAACTAAAAATTCCCTATATACACGAGTAACATCACAATGTTTAAATTAAATTTACAAAAGTATAATCTCCAGATCTATTTAAAAATTACTTAACACATTGCTTATGGATATCGCAGGCTTTTTATGAAATCCGTCTCTTTATAAAGGGCTTTAAGGCTTAGAGTAAAGAGTCGGGTTAGTGTCAACTTCAATTTAGTGAATAACCAGGAATTGTTTAGTATTTTTGTGATCAGCCTGCTATCAGTTAAGCTAATTGAGGATTACCTCTCCAATGATAACACTTAATAATACGCTCAACTGGAGTTCATTGAAACAGGCATTATACAATTATTTCAGTGACACACAAACAGATATTTGGATGAATGTTTAATAGGCTGCGCCACTTTAGCATTCCACTGTAGATGGGAGCCCGAAATTAGTTAGTCACTATTGGTATAGATTTTTTTTCAAGCAAAACAATTTTTCACCTATTTTAAAAAGCTTAAGTTCTGTAGTTAAGCCGAATTGTATCATTAGCCAAAAAAGTTATAGATATCATCAGTCTAAAAATATAATTGATAAATGACGATTTTGGCTTGAGTCTGACCACACACGGTCTTGGTATTACATATACACAAATGTGATTTGTTGGACTAACCTGATTTTCGCCATTAATGTAGCGTGTTCCAATATGAAAGTACACTCTTAACTTTTGAACGAACGATTGTATGGAGATGTGACAAAGGATCATCTTGAGTGGTTGAACAACTACTTGAGTTATTATCGCCCTAGCATGTTATATTTTTTGTCCTTACTGAGTCAGGTCACTCTTTAAACAAGGACCATGAGCCCACAGCAGCTATGATGAGATCCCATAGGAGACGAGGGGGGACCAGAGAAGGGCAAAGATTGTTTTAAAGTGTTTTATTTTACTTCGTTGAAACTGTAATATATTTCAAAGAATCTTTCGTACAGAAGTTGTTTCTTTATGAAAGACCTTAAGAATTATTTACAACTTGCCCCGTTTTTTCTATTGGAGATATAGTTCGCGTGGGGGAGGGGGCGCCCCTGGTAAAAATGATCCAATGTAGTGTCTGTCTATATCGATAACTGGCCCTATGAAGATCACACTTTGCCCAATCACCATACAACAAAATTTATTGTAAATTTTTTACATATTTTCTCATTTTTTCAATTCTTTTGTCCTGAATTTTACTTATACGATCCATACTCCTCTCTGACTGACAAAGAGCACAAAACTCAGCGTAAAAAATATGAAGGAAGGTCTTGTTGAATTTTTTGCGGGTGGCAGGATCCTTGTTGAGTTTGTGACAATAGAGATGAATGAAGAGCTCGGCTACTACAAGGAGGGAGACAGCTAGAGAGGGATGGAGCATCATGAGTGTGAGGAGGACCACAAGTAGGGTGTACTTGTGTTGAAGGCAGCTGCAGCAGGAGTCTCTTGTCCGCTCCACCCGCTTGGTAGGGTGGCTCCCTCCGGCCTCGTCCTGGCCCCAGCCAACCTACATAACACACATTAACAGAACATTTAAGGAAGTAATGATTAATAGAGTCGACAGTATCTTTTCAATATAGAAGGAATTCGAAGTTCATAATGGACAATGAGATAACTAGTAATTTATAATTAACATAATACATGTTGAAAAGAGATGGAAACAATTTTTTTTTATAAATAAATAAATAAAATTAAAAAAATAAAGTAGACAAAATGACACTTTCACCACACACATCCACTCGTCATTATAAGGTAGTTTTTATTTATAGTTATACATAGGTTATATTATTACTAGATACTTTATTTTTATTTTTTTATTCATAAAAGAAAAACAATTGTTTCCATCTCTTTTTATCATTATCATGATAATTATAAATTACTACTTATCTCATTGTCCATAATGACTAATTTCTTTTTTATATTCTGTAGACCCTGAAGAAGGAAATAAATAGTTCCCGAAACGTTGGCCAAATATTGAGTTTTTATTTACACGACAGAACCTCGAATTCCTTCTACATTTAAGGAAGTGTTCATCCAGTATTTTATAGAGAAGGTAATGAACATCGATAAAGTCCTGAATACGTTATGGCTAAAAACGGTATGGATAGTGATTGAAAAACTGATTTGCTAGGACAATCTGTTTATTAAGTTACAAAACTAAGAAAATATTGGTCTGTGGTGCCCGGCGTTCCCAGGGAGGATCACTATCTTTAACTCGTACCCGGAATCTTGGGGGGTAGTTGAGCATTCAACTATATATTTTATTCTGAATTCAGGTATTAGTTGAAATTATTTTAACATATGAAAAAGTAAAATTAAGTGTGAACAATTTTAACTTTCCCTTCATTCACTTGCCTGACTCCCCTTAATTTAAATGTTGACTGTAAATTGTCTTGAGATAACAGCGCATTTGGTAATTAATATTTTAAAACTTATTGATTGAAGTTATTGTGAAATTTGACAAGTTCTGAGTGTACGAGTATATTTAGTAGTGAGTTAGTGCCTTGAAAAATGTTCAAAGTTTAGAAGAAGTTATTTTGTCATCCTTTCAAGAGTTGTTGTGTGATATTTAAAAGGCTTCAGAGTAAGTTTTAAGTGAAGGGTAGCTGAGTAAAAACGATTTATTGACCAAAAACTAATTTTCAAGTGAAAACTAATAATAAGAAAAAAACAATCAATAAACTGGAAATGAGTGAGAATCGGACCAAGATTTATAGGGCATTTTCTGTTCGCCTTGGGGACTATTACCACCCCTTAATAATGTTCACACTGCAGAATTATGAACAAAATAGCATAAAACATATTCAATCATTTAAAATTACAATAATGTATTAAATCATAGCCAAGAAATTTCAATTCCGCGATCCCATGCATTGAAAATGTGGGGAGTCCTAAATCTCGTGATATTAGATGGGGGTCAACTTGCCTTAAATGTGTTCCTCTCCTGAGTAGCTCCAGGCCCGGGCTCCTTCTCCCCGGTCTCCTGGTTCAGCACCGACCTACTTACATTTCTCTTGACACTCATCACGAGGCCCTCGTACATCTCACCTGTCTCCAGGTTCGTCACGGGGATGGCCGTCCTGTACCTCACGTTCACACCCACCTTCTAAACAATATAGTTAATACAAAATCATTCAACAAAACTGCTCGTTAATACAAGTCAGACAGGTGGCATCAATGAGGAGCTACACTGAAAGTTTCCCATAATTTACGGAACATTGGACATGAAGCGGGCTCTGTCTCACAACATTCAGAAATATAAATACAAGTAAATCAAGGAAACGTCTAAAAATTCATGTTTTAAAACATTTCAGGACGGGTTTTGGAACTTAGGGACCTTAAAACGTGAAAATCCGTTGAAAACTCGATCTCCTATTTTCGCACAAATACAGTTTTTAAAATATTGTCTATTTCACAAAATATATTCAATATATGGGAGTACTTTCAGTATTGCTACCATCTTCAGTCATGACTAAGTGACATAACATTAATATGATTAATTATTAATTTAGTTATATATAATATTTTATTATTTTATAATATAATATTTTTATTTTATAAATATAATATTTTAAAAACATTAGTTTTTTCTTAATTTTTATTATGCGGTTCACAATATCTCTGCAAAAAATGTCAAGTGTCATTAAAGTTAATGTGTTAATACATAACATTCAGCACCTTGCTGTGTCGGTTTTTTATGTTCTAGTTTCATACAAAAAACGACAATCTAATTCAAGAAACGTCATGTAGTCTTGGGGTGGTCAAACTTGGAACAACGACTATGCCTCATCTGAGAATTAGAATAACATCTGAGCTTGAGTAGTATGATGTACACACACACAACTCTAGTCAATTAGGCAACGGGACCTTTCCAGGTCGACTATTTTAAAGTTATAATTTATCTTCAATAAGGTTTTTTATCTGGAGGGTGAAATACCTTGAGCATGCCGTTACGCGATGGTCACGATAATGAAAAGTGTTAAAGACCGCCCCTGGTAGTAGGCGTTGTGGGTAGTTAAAAGGTCATGAGCCAAAAAACAACCAAATGTTAAAAAAAATTGACCAAAAACAATAGGGCTCTTAGTATTTACGTGTCAAACATCCTATTAAAATTTGGTTTCGATCCACTTATTCGTTTGACCGGAATTGTGCTGACAGACCAACAGACTGCATGCAAACATACCTTTTTAGGATTCCAGAAACCTCAAAAATTGAAAATACTACGAAAAGTGAAATTTGAAATAATTTACTACCATCTCCATTTGTGGAGTTGGAATGGTAATATTCGATTGTATTTGTTTTATTGCCCTTTTAAGTAAGTGGTATGCCAAATAAAATATTTAGGAACCTCTTGACTTGAGGAAACTTGGTCATTCTTAAAAATCCATTTTTTCTATAGCCAAACTGATAAAACTCATGAAATCGAATTAGCACTGCGCAAATCGTTCGTGCAGCTGCGAGTTCATGTTTTTTTATGGAATTTAAATATAATCAGATTCTAAATAAAATTGACATATAATTTACTGAAGGTTGTGTAGCCGATTGTAATAGTATAGAAAAATAACAATAAAAAATGTATCAAAAATAAATATTCGGCCTCAACTTTGTGGTGGAAAACAAATCTTGCCTTGTGCAATATTTAGTTGAGGTGATGGGAGTTATTTAAAGATCAGAGCAAGGTTACGCTATGTTCCTCCATCCAAATTTAGATTCCAAAATGTGATCAGGTGGGAGCTGCAAACACTCCCAAAGGGCTATTAAGGGGATTGAGAGAGTCTGCAGAAATCCTCCTAATTCAACATAATGACAATTAATTAATTTAAATAAATAAGTTAGTTATTGTGACTCATGCCCGTGATTCAACTACGAGGTCATATTGCCTGCTACCAGAGCGCTCTTTCATCACTCTGGTGGACATGAGCCCGACTCTACAGTGGGAGTCAGGTTTATTCACCTAGGGTACGGGCCTTTAACGAGTACCTGACATTGTATAGGCTCGGGACCATCGCTTAACATCCCATCCGATGGACGGCATGCTCAAGTTTTTTTCACCTCCCAAATAAAAAAAAACCTAAGGGCCTCGACCGGAAATTCGACTAAATAATTTGCCAGTTAGCCAAGTTGACATGATAGTCGCATGGGCTCTCGACTGATGTAATCACACTTTTTAATTAAATAGTTATTGTGACTCATGCCCGGATTTCAACTATGAGGCTTTATCACCTTCTACCAGAGGACTCTTTCGTCGTCCTGGTGGACATGAGCCCGACTCTACAGTGAGAGTTCTAAACGAGTATCTGACATAGTACAGGCTCGGGACCACCGCTGTACGTCCTGATCTGAAGGACTTTAAGGCTTAAAAGATGCACATGAAGTGCTCTACATGCTGGCAATGTCTCACAAATTTCGAGGTGTTTAGTTGGAATACATTTCTATAAGCGGTAGTGGCGGAGTGAGCTATGTGCCAACGGTGTCTCCGCACTTGCACAGGGGGTCTCCCCACCTTTCAAGAAAAAGAACGGCTTCCCCTCTCACTTCTTGCAGAGAACGCTATCCCTCTTCGGTTGTCTTATGCATGCCTGATCATCTTTCTTCTAAATAAATGCGATCTGAACCTATCTATAAACCCTAATAATTATCTTGATATTTTCGTACATGTACCTATAATGTCTTCATATTCTTTGTTATTAGCAATATCCTACTCTATCTGGAGCATATAACTGTATCTGCTGTCTATTGTTAAATGGTTGACTCGTTTTCATTTAATTTAATTTATGCTATGCACTTCTCTATTTATCTACTTCATTCATTACTATTTATATTCATTTCTCATTATCGTATTTATATTTGTATCTAACTACTTCCTTACACCAACCAACCAATATATCTACTTACCGTAATATTTTTTCAGTATTGCATGCCATTTTAATTATACCTACTGCTTTATGATAATACAATTTTTTTATTGGACTTATGCACGATGCATTTATTAGCCATGGTTCTATAATGGTGTTATTTAGTTAGTTACATCCATCGACCCGGGAGTGAGTTCTATATACGAAATAAAACTCTTTCCAGGATGGGATTCGAACCCACCATGGTTGCGGGTTCGAATCTCGTTCGTCAGAGTTTCATTTCGTAGATAGAACTTCATCCCGGGTCCATGGATGTTGTAAATAACTAAATGACACTATTATAGAGACATGGCTAATATGCATCGTACGTACATAAGTCCAATAAAAAAAATATAAATCAGGACCACTTCTTTTTTTCATCTCCTTTTCTTAATTCATACCATGAACAATAGATATATGTACATATAACGGTAGCAAGGCTGACACAGAAAAAGTGTTTATCATAAAATATTCAAAATATAATTGTAATAAGCTCTGTCAAGCTGGAAATCAAGAGGATTTACTTTTAATATAAATATTATAATATACTTTTAAAATATATAATGATATATTTACTCTTTCTAAATATTCAACTTCAAATTTCAATGTTTGTTTGCTTTTGTGACGCATGCCCGGGCTTCAGCTAAGAAGCCATATCGCCTAGTAACAGTGAGCTTTTCGCTGCTCTGGTGGACATAAGCCCGACTCTACTGTGAGAGTCCTAAATGATGCTTACCCAGCTCAAAATTCAATATAATTATTAAAAATTGATTAAAGGGTCAATAATACCTGTAGCTCCCCGGAAGAACGACGTAAGTCTACGCATTTTGATATTATGGCTACAATATAAATTATTTTTCAAACAATTTAAAAACATTCTATAAAATACTGAATATTCTTACAACATAACTGATAAAAATTACTTTGTCTGACTTAATCAAGCACTGCAAAAGTCATTATTCGTCGTTTTTCTTCCAGTAAGCCGCAGATATAAAAAGTGCAATATTAAAGGGCATACAAATATGTAATAAAATACTTGATAACATATAGGTATTTATGAAAAGCCAGAATAACTGCAGTTTAAGTAGAACAATATGTAATTTAACTGAAGATAACGTAAGCAAACTAACCTGATGGGAACTCATTATTCTTGTGAAAAATTACAGACAAACCGACACACTATTTACACTATAATCACAAAATTTGTTTTAGACTTAAGTTTTTATATACGGTCACATACTTTCATTTTGAGTAGGTATAAAATAAGTTTGAAAGTAAACAAATTTAATATACATTTAAGTTAATATAAACAAAACGATATGATATATTTCATTTTATCACCTGATTAGGTGATAGCGACACAAACTAAACTGAAGAGTAGGGGGTTAGATTCCCCCCTCTTCATTCCACTGTAACCTTGAGCAGTCTCCAAAATATCTTATTTTTATCTTACCTGCAATAATTGCTCAACAATTATTTTTTGACATACATATTCCTCCTCACTTCAAAAATATATTATATTCTTTTTTGCCTATCCTAATCTATTAATTAAGTTGACTGATTAAAATTAATGAAAATAAGTCAAAGTATTTCAAATAGTCAATCAATGTAAGTTCTTAATTGAAGTATTTCTAGTACTTGAAATATTACAATAGATAAATATTTATCCTGATGAATGTAATATTATTTGGAGGATAACAGGGTGAATGTGTTACAGGAATTTTAATACATTTTGTACTAAATAAAAAAATATAGGATGTGATTCTGAATTTTATGAAGTTGCTTCTCAATGTTCACCTAATTACCATGTCAAAGCTGATACTAGTTGCAGTGCCCGGTATATATGCCGGTAGCATAGAAACACATAGCTTGCTAGCCTACTGAGCTCAAGATCGGAAGTTCGAAACCCGGTCGAGGACCTCAGGTTTGGAAAAACCTTGAGCACACCGTCTCTCGGGTGGGACGTTAAGCGATGATCTCCAGACAGTCTGATATTAGGTACTTCTTAAAGACCCCTATCCTAGGTAAAGCTAAATCTGGGTAGTCAAAATTTAGAACTCCCAATGTTGAGTCGGGTCCACGAGATGGACGAAAGAGCGCTCTGGTAATAGGCGATATGATCTCGTAATTTAAGTCGTGGTATGAGTCACAAGAAGAAACATATTAGCAGAAATGTCCTCTGGAAAAGACGTAGTTTACGTTGTATTTTTGACTAACCTGATCAGTTAACCCAAACACAAGACCTCTGTCCTTTTTCATAAGACGTCCTACAATCACACTCCTCTTTGACATTTCCTCCTTTGATCTCTTCTTTGTCATTATTCTCGGATCATCATTTGCAAAACTATATTTTCTTGAAAATTTCGCAGGTGATACACCTGGTCTATCTCACATTTTGCTATGATATTTATTCGCTGAGTTATAACTGTGTATCACACTTACCCCAAACCACGGGTTGAATATGATACAGTGGTTTTATTTTTTATACAAAAAAAAAAACAACTTTTGATACCTATGTAACATCACACAATGAATTTAAAACCTTTTTGTAATTCTTGATGGTTATAAAAGTCTTTTAAAACTTTCATTTTTAGTCTGATTTCCTCCCTTCCATTCACACAAGTCCTCTTACAAGATTTCCATAGGAGCGTGGAATGTTAACGTAATTACTTAAAGGGATATCAAGTAATCGGTACACTATTGGATAATCGAAGCTCTATTTCAGCTGAAATTAATCTCTGGGTTAATAATTGAGTTAATGAATAATTCACATTTTCATTAGAGATTAACTTATTTTCTCTTCGAAAATTTTAGCATGTGATCGTCCGAGTTTTACTTTGAGCCACTGTATACGCAAGTTTGTACATTTGGATGAGTCAAAAATGATTTTTTTTTCGAATTTCTAAAACGTCTAATGTTCAAAAGTTGCCTTTTGCTACCTAGTCGAATTTCAGTTTTTGAGGTTCCGCCAAGACTATGATCAAAATTTATTATAAAAAAATTTTGTATTATTTTTTTTGGATACTTTAGTATAAAAAAAAAATACAAAATGTTTTTATAATAAATTTAGATCATTAAAAAAAAATAAATAAATAAATTAGCCTCATGACCATCGGCACTGAAAATTAGTATACATTTTTGTTAGTGCGTTACTTCTTTAAATACTGAAGAGATGAAAAGATGTGTGAAATGATTAAGATTAACTTCACTATTATTTATATTTATATTTTTATAACTTCGGTTTTAAGTAAGATATTTGACAATTGAGTTTTGAGAATCAATATGTTAGGGATACAAGTGTAATCCAAGTAAGTAGATGTTATATTGGGTAGGGTTGAGAGAGTGAGAGTGAGAGGAGAGCCGCAACCTGGGAGCAGTTCAGCAGTGCACTTCTCTTTAGCTCTGCACTTTTAGTGCAGCTCTTATCATACCTGCAAGACGCGGGTCCACCTCGTGGAAGTTTTTTAGTGCTCTTTCCTGAAAATAAAAAGAAATAATTAAAACAGTAAGTAACGAAGAAAAGGTTTCCATATTTTGATTTGGCACTCCTTGACACACTCTTCTCCGATAGTCAAGCAGTACTCCAAGCACTTGCCAGCGCGGAAATCAGATCAAAGCTGGTAAAGGAGTGCGCAAATCAGCTAAATACCCTAGGAAACTGCAAGAATGTTGGACTCTGGGTTCCCGGATACTCGGGGATTCAGGGAAACGAAGAGGCAGACCGACTAGCCAAGGAAGGTTCAAGTAAGCCCTTTATGGGGCCAGAGCCAGTACTAGGTATATCTCGGGTGGCATACTGAACCCGGATTAAAAAGTGGACTAATGATCTTTTGGGGCGTACATGGAGAGAAAATACCACATGCAGACAGTCGAAGATGTTCCTGGGAGTGGAGTCCAAGGTGTTGAAGGATGTGATCCTGAACCTCAAAAGGAAAGAGCTTCGACCCTTTACTTGGAAATATGTACAAAAATGTTTTCCATACAAGTTATTGAAGTAAGATCCAATATTGAGTAAAAAGTTGAATATAATTAAATGTATCCATTTTTATGCAGGCTGGCATAAAATAATGTTAAGGATTCAAAATGTCCCCTCCTTGGACACATCTGAACAAACAATACACTGGAAAACCAGGGTTAAAAAAATAAATAGGATATCTAAGAAAGAGAGAACCTGAATAAAACCAAGAGAGTTCTTGAGTGAGCTGGCGATGTTGGTGGAGGTTCTCTGCTTCTCATCTTCAGAGAAACTCAGCCAGAACATCCGCGGCTGGGTGAAGTTGTCATCGTCTGAGGAGTTGTACCTTCAAACACAACACTCTTACATCATTAACTTATAGACTATATGAAATGGAATATTTTAATATCCATCAATCCTTTCAATCCAGAGTCCTTCCACGCATCGCAAATTTTCTTTCTGCGTTCTTAACAAAAATTAGTCTGAAAAAGATCTGCAACCATTTTAACCCTCACCCAATACTTATCCGTCCAGTAATACTGCACCAGAGCCCAAGAAGGCACTAGTTAAAAACGCACATTTAAGGGATGGTCAGCACTCTTCTGTCACATCTCATGTTTTATTGTTTCTATTTTACCATCTAGCTATAATAATCACAATGTTTCAGAATAAACGGATAAGTTCATTATAGGTATATTTTGCAGATTTTAAATAAATTTCTTTAAAAACAATCACATATGCCCTTGCGCCGCATATAAAGTTATGGTTAGGAGCTTTAAATGTTATTTGTAAGTTCACTAAATGCAATTTAAATAATTTAGCTTATTTACATTACCTTTTCACATTGCCATGAGTAAGGTAAGGCTGAATTCTTGCTCTTGGAGAGTTAATTTGATTGATAAAGCTGGATGGATAGTAGTTGGGCTCGCCGTCCTGGTTGTCTGTGTAGCAGGCCTTCCCGTCCCTCTGTGTGTTGAACACAGGACTTCTGAACGGAGAGTTCACCGGCAGCTGCAGATAGTTCGTACCAAGGCGATAAAGCTGAGCGTCTGAGTATAAATTCAGTCTCCCCTGCAAACAGAGATGAAGGATATCCGACAAATATCCTCTGTTAGCTTCCAACATAATAATATTGAATTATACTCCGAATATATTCACAGTAATGCCTCTATTTTCATTTCATTACTCCAATAGGATATCAGTAAAATTTGGTTAGAAACTACAGGTTACCGACTGTAGGTCACAAGAAAATGGTTCAACATTCATTGAATTTGGAAAACTGCAAAATATGTCACGAATTATCTCAAAAGTGAGAAGCTATTCTGTTCCGGATAAGTGAGTTTGTTAGTACAAGAGTGGTAACAATGAAAACTGTAAAATACGTTTGAGGTTTTGTTTTCCAAAGGACCAGAATAAGACGCAAAGTAATTCCCAGACAACTTGCTAGGTTCAATAATAAAATTGAGTTATACAATGTTCTGTACCTTATTTAGTACTGAACTTAAATGAAATGAAACTAGTTTATTTTTGGTATTGTCTAATTTCACATAAAATATATATGTACACCGAAAGTACTGCCATGTATATATTATGTGAAATTAGACAATATCAAAAATAAACTAGTTTTATTTCATTCAAGTTCATTTGAATTATTTCACAATATCTCTGCAATAATGTCAGTTTTCATTACCTATTTAGTACTGTATAAAGACGGGCTCGGTTGGCCTGGCCGAGTTCGGGGGAACACTAACCTGTAACACTTTGTCGGGACTGGCCTCGATCCCCGGTACCATTCGCCCGGGACTGAATCCAAGCTGCTCCACATCCACAAAGTAATTGTTGGGATTCTTGGTGAGCACAAATTTGCCTACTCTGATCAGAGGAAATTCGTCTAATGGCCAAGTCTGCGAACATTCAAATACAAGACAGCCAATGTTAGAAAATATTTTGGTTTGTTTTATTTTATAATGATCAATTGCCCATTCAATGCAATTGTAGAAAAAATTGAAATGAAAAATAATAACAAGAATAATTAAACACACACACACCTACACTCGGTGTATGAAACACCTGAATATCTCGGGTTCTACTGATGGTAGGAGCTAGAAAGAGAGCTCGTAAGAAACTTAGTGACCTGCCCTTACAAACGGCATGAAAAAACAAAACAAATAAGACCAACTAAACTCTGACATCACTTGTAAACATCTCGACTTATGGTCACATTCCACATTCTCTCGCGAAACACACCAGAAGGACATTGTTATATTGTCTCCCGAACAATACCGGGATACCGTCCTCTTTTCTACAACTAAATTGAGGTAGAGGAGGTCACGGAGCAGGGGGAGATCGCCCGAACAACCCCACTCTTGATACCGTCCTCATTTCTACAACTAAATTGAGGTAGAGGAGGTCACGGAGCAGGGGGGGAGATCTCCCGAACAACCCCGGACTGTTTAGCCTCTGACTAGAAAAGCAGTGGAGGCAGACCGAGAGGGACAGGTCTCTCTGTCAGCACAGCCTCAGTCTGTGGTCACAGAAGATGGACGAGTCTCATAAGTCAAAACTACCTTTTTATTCACTCGCAAGTTTTAATGGCAAGTACCTATAAGGTTTCTTCTCATTGTTATTCCCTTCCCCAATTGATCTATGAAATCCTGTATATTTATCTACCTTGGTAGGGTCGAAGGGGTTCCATGGAAGTGTTTCCGCCTGGTCGAAGGTCATCACCTGAATGTAGAAGGTCCAGGAGGGATGTCTGCCCTCTGCAATGGCGTTGTACAGGTCCCGGATGGCATAGTCGGGGTCAGTCCCGGACAGCCGGCTAGCCTCATCCACCCGCAGGTTCTTTATACCTTGGTCAGTCTGCCAAGTAAATAGCAATAACATTTTTATTTTTCCTTGTAGGATAGCTACGTAGGACAGCCCTAGTGGCCCTTTCCCCCCTCCTGACATATCCATTTTCCTCACTCTTCCCTCCCTACTTCATCTCTCTAGCAGCAGTTTACAAGAGGTAGGAAATAACTAATTAATTAAAAATAACTGAAAGTAATAAAATAAGCAATATTATTAAAATTTTAATGGTTTCATGAAATGGTCATTTTAAAATCTACTTTCATGTCCTGGGCTATTTCATTGTTATAGCCTAATGAAAATCTACCTTGTAATTAAATTTGCAGTAGACAGCGCTCCCAGCAGCGTTGACAAGTTTAAATGTGTTTATTGCATAGCCGTCAATGTGTCTGTAGCCGTCGGGGATTCCTCGATCGGAGAAGAGAAACATGATCTGGTGGAGGGTCTGAGGCTCAAGGCTGAAGAAGTCGAAACCTGCGTCCCTGTCCTGCAACAGTATAAAACCTTTGATAACTCCTCATGAAGCATATTCTACAAACAAAACATTAACAGAAGCTTTTGAAAATCGCTATGAACCAACAAAAAATGAAAAAAAAACTTTCAATGTGTGGGCATTGAACATAATTGACTGTAATATTTTTTGTAATTGTTTTTATGTGTTAAACTGCCATTATAACCTTTGAAGGCCCTACAGGAAATATACATATAAACAAAATAAACATTTATAACATCAAATTAATTACCTAATTAGGAATAAACAACCAAACCGACTATGGAAAAAAATCACATATTACCAAAAGAGACAGTTTAATAACAAATCACCGAATCGGAGAAAAGGACAATTTACGAAAACACAAGCTTAACCTTGGATTTGTTCCCAAAATTATAAAAAAAAATTGTGAAAAAAATCCGTGGTTGGGCGACCGTCCTATATATCGTCTGTAATAAAGGTCTCCTGATCTTAGATTTTACAAATTTTCTTTATAATTTCTGATTTAATCCAAGGTTAAATTAATTCAGAAATTATAAAGAAAATTTGTAAAATTTAAGATCAGGGAGATTTCATATTTATTACAGACGATATATAAGACGGTCGCCCGACCACGGATTTCTTTTTTTTATAATTTTGGGAACAAATCCAAGGTTAAGCTTGTGTTGTAAACTGTCCTTTTCTCGGATTTGGTGTTTTGTTATTAAATTAAAAAAATATACATTTATATATATATATATATTAATATATTACCAAAAGAGACGATAATATTTGATTTTGTTTTCCATAGTCTGGTTGATTATTTTTATTGTCTTTATTAATAAAATAAAAATAAAATATAGATATAACCTTCACCGAAAAATTAACATAATGCCAATACTGAATGTTACGTTGTATATAATACATGTTAATAAAGGCGTTCTTATTATTTTCCACACAAGATCGTTTCTCTGAATTGTTAAAGACAAGTTCTTGACATAAGAAGAGAAAATATCTGTCCTTGGAACATATCAGAAATGAGAAATATACACAAATAATACTTACAGTTAAGTGTGTTACTGGATTTTTCTTCTGAGTATGAGCATAGCTAAATGTGAGGTATGGATCCCTGACGAAGAATACTGGGGAGTTGTTACCCAACAGATCCCAGTTCCCCTCCTCAGTGTAGAACTTGAGGGCGAACCCACGGGTGTCCCTGTATGCAATCAACAATGGTACATTATAAGTTTAGTTTTCAAAAAAATATTTATATTATAAGGTACATACATACAGGTGCAATAAAAAAAGGGATTTTTGGAACTCACCTCACCGTATCGGAAGATCCAGATCGACCAACAAATGTTGAAAATCTAACGACCAATGGTGTCGTTTTGCCAATTTTTGAGAATATCGAAGCCTTGCAAAATCTCGTAATGTCATCAGTTACGGTAAAATAGCCAAATGCACCTTGAATTAATGTAAAAGATTATTTTATAATGCATTATTTTTTTGTTTAATAAATAGAAGAGTTAGAATAACACGGGATTATGGTGATAATAGTCATTTTGTTTTAAGATAAATACATCAATAATATTATATCATATCATCAGAACCAATCAGTTGACAGATTTTATCCTATAATCCGGAAGCTGATTGGACATGGTCCCAATACAGGACGCCATCTTTATCGGAACAAAGCATTCCTCCTGCAACTCACCTGCCCCTTTGGCGTGGACCACTCGTTCTGGTATCCTCTCCCTGTTGAAACGTTGCATTTCCTCAATGAAAGAAATATCTTGGAGTAGCATCGGCCCTCGAGGGCCCACAGTCAGCGCATTGCCTCTGTCAGGGGCAGGAGCGCCCCAGCCAGTCGTCAGCACTCTGCTCTCCTGTCCCAACAAAAAATAACTTTTTTGGTCTATATGAAATTTTCATAGAATGAATGAATGGCAAAGAGAGGCGATTAAAAAAACAAAGAAACTTCATATTAATCGTTCATGAGCACACCGTAGCTATTTGAGATCCACGAAGGATTCCAGTAAAAATGAAGAACCTGAGCACTCCCACCTATCTTCTGCGAACCGTGACCACAGTCACGACTAATCCCCCCAACCTCGCACTGGACGGGAGGCCTCACAAATAATAATGACCCCCGGGTCTCCTGATCTGTAGGTACGCCACTAAAGACAGGCACCTATCAGGATCATCCTGGGTAATAAAAAATGGCGGAAAACTGTAGTCCCATATATGTCTGCAATCATTGTAAATGTTCGTCTCTCATTATTTCTTGGAGAGCATATGGCCTTCGATAAGAAAACATGATATATTTTTTGGAAGGAATTCTGTAGCTATTCAAGCTGTTTGAATTCGGAGAGTCTATGGACATAAGCATCTGTTCGCAAAATACCCCAGTTTCCTGGACAAATCTGCAGATACTTCCATAATCCTTCTGAAGTTAGTTGCCCTCCCGATCACAAGGTTTGTCTTTTACTCCTATTCTCTATTGAATTAACCCTGCCAGTTGATGATTTCTACTAGTTGCCGCAGCTCGCCCCTTTTGAGGTTATCCAATATAGGTGAATATAATGAACGATGGATGGGGTCGTTCCTTCCGATGTGTCACAATTTTCTTGCAAATAGATTAAGTGGCAATCGGTTTTTTTTTCTGTGTAATTAATGTGCTGTAATGTACTAATCAGCTGTTTAATTAATAACCTGGGATCACTGACCTCCCCCCTCCATATCAGTCACAACACGCTATGCATCCTTGCTTTTCATGGTTCATCTTTCTAGAGATTTTTTTCTTCTTCGTAAGATTCAGATTGCATCAACTAGTTGGTCGGACTATCTATAAGTTGCTATCTTATTCTAGATAAACCCCTCGCCTAGGCCAGCCATGGAAGTTATTTTGGCCGACAACAACCCTATACTACTATCGTCAGTTTCGGTAGTATACGATTTGGACTAGTGTACATCGTAGTAGCGTAGACAGGATCGAAGGTTCAGGGGGCCTAGGTCGAGTTCCAACATCGGTAGTAATGTAAACTTGTAACTTTGTATCCTTCCCCATTTAGGGTAGGCAAAATTTAGGGCTCCCACAGTAGAGCAGGGCACGTTCATCAGAGCGACGAAAGAGCGCTCTGGTAGTAGTAGTAGGCAATATGATTCCCAGATTCCCGTGCAATTGCATTTTTTTTTCGCTTGCTTGAAATCAATAAATGACAATTTATTTTTACGAATTAAGGCATCCTGATTAATATACATAAATTATATATTGCTTGAAATTGCATGTTTTTAACTTTTTTGGCAAAATTGCACGTTTTAGGTTTTTACTGCACAAAATTGGATATTTTGTCGTAATTAGAAAATTTATTTGTAACTCAGTTTGAAAATGTATACATACAAATTTGAAAAGGAAAGTTTTGTGAAATACTACGTTTGAACGCACAGAATGAGGTCCGCTCTTCTGGGAAATTCTCACAATTTTCAAGTTTGACTGTCTTTAAATTCGTGGAAAGCCAATAATCCCCACCATTTCCACTCCCTTCCACTTTGTGCTACACTCAGTCTTACTTTATCTTTATTGTTACGTTTGATGGTCCCGAGCCTGTGCGATGTCAGATACTCGTTAAAGGCCCCTATCCTAGGTGAATAAAAATTAAGGACTCCCATGGTAGAGTCGGGCTCATGTCCACCAGAGTGACGAAATAGCGCTCTGGTAGTAGGCTATATGATTTTGTAGTTAAAGCCCGGGCATGAGTCATAATAACTAAAATATTGAAACAAAATTTAAGTTTTGATACTTTACCTTTTTTTCCATATAAAATAGGAGCTGATTAGAGGCCGGTTCCCTGGAAGTGCCTGGAATCGTCATAGTAATGTACCGGAGGGTAAACTGTTTTCCATTCTCACTTTCAAATAATTATTTCCCAGTGTTGAAGACACCGAAAGCCGAAATGACAACCATAAGCGGAGTTCCCCCTCGTCATTTAGTATCCCACCTTGTTGAAGGTACAGAACTATGTACATTCTAGACCGAATGTAAAAGACGTAAAATGTCTTAAAACGAAGTTCCCTTCAATGCGTACAGATACAATAAATAGCTACTAGCAAGAGAGTAATGAGTAAAAAATAGGTCAATACATAATAAATTATTCAAGTAGGTGATAACAATAACAAACAATGTTCAAAACCTAAATTTAGTTTAAAATTGTTTCAAGGTTGATAAACTACCCTTCTGTCAATTTTGGCTAAAATTCTATTGAAGGGATTCATTACACTCACCAAACATTGATCTTTACTAACAATAAGCCTAAAATTAGGGATAGAAAATTGTTTCTGTACAGAAAAACAGACGAGGAAGTACTCATAACTATTAATCATTGCTAATTAGTTACCTCACTAATATTCTAAACATTAGGGCGCTAGACTTTGTTTTTGTAGTAAAATATTGAGTAACATAATTTTAAAGATCTAAAAAAAACATAGAATAATAAGAATATAATGAATAATTGAATTGAAAAACTATTGTAAAAGGGAGGGGGACCAAACTATTATTTGCGAGATTGGTTACAGGTTCATAGCACGGTGCGGACATAACCCAGAAAATGTTCAGAGTGAAGCGGGATAAGTTGCACAGCATATGAGGGATTTTCAGGGGGGCGCCAACCTTTTTTATTTTTATCCCTAGTCAAATATTGAATTATATCATAGTTTCAGAGGTCCTGACAAGGACATTTCAGAATAATATAATAAAAACCATTTTATGAGATGATTGGAGTGTTTTCCCAAAGTTAAGGCAACTCGCAAGAGTTATACAGTGCTTTAACTATGTTACCATTGTTGGCAAGTTATACAATGTTTTATAAGCATTGTTGGGTTGGGAGGCGAGTTATACAGTGCTTTAACTATGTTACCATTGTTGACAAGTTATACAATGTTTTATAAGCATTGTTGGCGAGTTGGGAGGCGAGTTATACAGTGCTTTAACTATGTTACCATTGCCGGCCAGTACAAAGTCGAGTGGAGTGAGCAAGTGGAGGAAGACCAAACAGAGCCACTGGGCATTCATACCGCTTCTCTAGACTGACTGACTTCCACTCCTGCATGGACAATACCACCCACATATCTTATCATAGCAATGTGCTGCATTACCATACCCTAATTGATACTTTTAGCTATAACCAGTACATATACTGACAAGAAGAAACTGTCAACCTTCTTTTATAATATATTGTTCTATAGAAAATTTGTTTTAATATATATGAAATATTATTTCATAAATGATATCTTTTAAAGAACCTTAGAAACCTTATGGGGACCAAAATTTACAGAGGAAAACGGGAGTGTACCTAACTTAAATACAGAATACTCATGACTGAAACATTTAGACAAACCACTTTCATTCAACATTTTTCAGTATTATAAACATAATATGCTTATGGAATTATCCAGCCAGCTTAATAACATAAAATAATGTATATCAGAATAAACTGACCACACAGAAAAATATATTTGAACGCAGGGCTAGATCTAGGTTATTTTGTACGGGGGGGAGGAGAGAAGTATTGCGATTGGCGTGAAATTTTACAACTCTGTATAGGTCACTTGCCGCCCAGTGCAAGTTACCTATATTGTTGACCATTGTTTCAATATGGCGGACATTGATATAAAATATCGCTCTGATATAACATTCTCTTTCAATATAATTTCCAAAAGACCTTTGAAGTGAGCTTTCAAAGAATGTGTTATGATACAACGATGTACCTATATTGCCCCCTAGACCAAACTTGGTTCTATCAAACGTTATGGAAGGTGCTCACATTGTTTTGGAACACAGGGTACATATGACAATATTAATATATAATATATTTGTGGCATCCCGTTTCATAGATAAATCCTAACATTCTTGTATTTGAAATAGAAGATTTTTCATTACATTTTTCTATATTTGCGATAAAGAAAATAGTGAAAAACCAACTTTTTCAAGTGGCGTTGTTAAGGAGGGGAGGAAGGGGGGGGCAAACAAAATCTCATAAAGTTACTTTTCTTTCCTAGAGGGCGCCGGTAGCTCAGTGGTATGCGTGCTTGTCTTCTGAGCTCAAGATCGTGGGTTCGAAACCCGACCGAGGCCCTTAGTTTATTTTATCTGGAAGGTAAAATAAACTTGAGCACGCCGTCCTTCGGATGGGACGTTAAGCTATGTTCACGAGCCTGTACGATGTCAGGTACTCATTAAAGACCCCTGCCCTAGATGAATAAAAATTTAGGGTAGGCAAAATTTAGGACTCCCACAGTAGAGTCGGGCTCATGTCCACCAGAGTGACGAAAGAGCGCTCTGGTAGTAGGCGATATGACCTCGTAGTTAAAGCCCGGGCATGAGTCATAAAACCTAACCTACTTTTCTTTCCATTTTTTGAAGGTTAGGCTAGGAGAGAGTAATGATAAGGAAATACATATTTAATCCTTAATTTAACGGTGCTCTACTTTGGGTGAAATATTTATGAGGATAAAAACAAAAAAAAAATTGAATTTTTATATATTTCAAAGTACTTGTAATATACAACTTATAAAATAAAGTTATTTACTATACAGTTTTTGATAGGCCTAATACAGTTCTTATATAAAACTTATTTACACTAGCGAAAATATATACATTACAGTTTTGTAGAGAATAGTTTGCAGAGCTTTTCACAATTTTTTTTTACTCATTTGAGCTGTTTTTTAATCTCAACACATCTGAGGAGGCCTGCAATATACGTTTGGCTTTTTCATTATTTTTTATTTACTTTACACTTATTATTTATTTACATTCAAATAGAAAAGCGAGGTAACGAAAATAAAGTTGGAACTTATTATTATTTAATATTTCATTTTAGTGTCAGTTTTCACAATAGATAGAATAAGGAAAAAATTAATAATTTGTATATTTTTTTCCAGATATCAAAATGTTGATGTTCTTATAATTTTAATATGTCATACTACTGTTACAGACATTCTTATATATCCAAGGGGTTTTCAATACATTATGTATTTCCGGTTTTAAATATTAACTAACATTTTATTCAGTTAATAGCCTTGCGAAGGAGATTCTGAATTTATACATATTATATGAGAAGTTTGGAGCCAGAGCGGACCAACTGGTTGAAACTGAACAGGAAGAAAATGGCAAATGAAAATTGAGTACATTTTGTTTATCTCCATAAATGGGCCCCAAATATTTATTTATATTTGAAAATTTAGAATAGTATTGGATGAGTGATCCCTTTTTGTGTTCTATAAAGTTTTTGGAGGCCGTATGATCCATTGTGACTTTGAAAATATATGCACAAAATATTTGTGGACTAAACTTACAAGTGCTGCTATCTATCACTGAAGTGAAGAAACTAAGTGATCCACACTGGTTTTGAAAAAGGGAACCTATGCCAACATCAGGATGGTAATAACTCATTTTCCGAAAAATTGTGGGTTGGTCCGCTCTGGCTCCAAACTCCTCATATATTTATTACAGCTACATATCTCCCACTTATTTTTTGGATTTTAAAACGTAGCAATTACAGACGTTTCGTGAAGCGTCTCATCATCAGTCATTTACAATTTTTTTTTTCATGTAATTCAAAACTTTTTTTTACAGAACATATTTATTGAGTCGACCTCTATATTTAAACTAAAGTCAAGACTCATTAAACCAATCTTCTTTTCTTTGAATGACATGAAAAATATGTTAACGTAAAGAACAAATGATTTATAGGTACTGATGTTGGAAGTGCTTCCCGAAACCAAAAAATAAATGTAGCATGATAAATTTATTATATATAATCCAGCAAATGTTTAAATTATTTCGACAGAGACAAATCAGGTCAACGACTTACAACGCAAGTATTGAAAAAAAAAATTAGTCATAATTTCATTTTTGAACATAATCTAGAAAACAAAACGCCAAGAAATATCGAATAATAGAAGAACCATTTATTTCATAGAGAAATAACAATAAAAAATATTATATTTGTTTTAAAAATACATTAACTTTCATATTTCTTATAATATAACAACTAAAATAAATGAGTTATAACAGCTACATAAGATATTACACTGTTAATGAAAATAAAAATAGAGCATAAATGAATATTTTGCTCTTTTTAAACAAATATTATCCCCATGTTTAAGGCCATAAGGTGAATATTTGGCGATTTGTAGCACTTATTGATGCGAGCTCCACTTATTTTCTATGCAAGGCTATATAAATAAAATAAATGAACAAATAAAATGAAATTTAATCTCACTAAATCAAACAGCAGCTTTTAATATAATCGCTACCTTATTTTGTAATAGGACGAATCCCACATTTTTTTTAATCGAGATTTTAAAAGAAATCGATAAATTGAAATAATATTCATCTTATTCTTATACATGTTAACCAAAACTTTATACCAAACAGCATTTTTGTATGTTTTCTAATAGTTCGTAAGAAGGTCTAGTCTTCAATAAAGCGCTACCTTTTGAGAAATTGGTTTAGTCAAAAAAATAGTGTTTTAGCTCTGACGGTGGAGGTATGACGAAACCTATAAATTTCAAAGCCAAACCGCCAACTGTACAATTAATTAAAACAAAAATGCAGCATCAAAAGTTACTGATACAACTGCGTTAAACTGAGTGGAGCTGACTTGGTGGCGCCAACTTAGGCGATTTGAAAGATCTGCTTACTAGAGGACTGCTAAAGAGCGCAACCCGGGGTAGCGGCGTTGGAGTGCCGTATTGGCTCAGCCGCTTTATACGCCCCGCTGGCGTACCACGTTCTCCCGTCTGAAGGCTGCCCGGTCGTACAACTGGCGAGAGAGGCACAGGCGAGCAGAACTGGCGCTCCAGCCTACTTGCGATAGCTCGTCTCCCTCGCTCCGTTCCAGGAGTCCCTCCTCCGGGCTCTTTCTCGTTTATAAGGCACAGCAAACGAGATTTTCCATTTTTTACAAACTCTTCAATGCTCTGAAAACATAAATGGAGGAAAATCCTGTTAACAATGGATGGAAATAGTAACATACATCGTACAATGTCTGGAAATAAACTTTAATTAGGACCGTCATCCATGAATTTATCCTTCTCGTATTATACGAGTTTTTATTTCCCCATTCTTATAAATAGTATAGGGGAAGTTATGTGATCGGACAAACAATCGATGTTAAGTTTTCACCGGGTTTTCATGTAATTCAACCGTCTGAATGAAAACAAAAAAAAATCTGTCAGTGTGTGGGTATCTGTAGACATGATAATTCTAGAAGGAGTGATGTTCACAAGGCTAGTCGGGAATTATATAAGGAACATTTTTTGTAAGGATCAATTCTTCAGTAGGACTCAACGTTTTATCATAAATGAAGCGAATGGGTCGGAGCTGGATCGAGAAGGCCGAGCTGGCAAATATCCCGTAAGACGACCTACGAAATAAATTATTACACATGAAATTTATAACATATATTTGTTATTCTCTTAAGTGTTTTTTCTATAAATTTGGGCAAAATGTAATCAGTTCCAATTTAGGACGAATGACGCATAAATTAGATTTTTTTATTTATAGGTTGGTCCGTTCAAGAGCTATCGTGCATCCAAAAGAGAATACGCATACATTAATATAACGAATAACTATTGATTCGAACTAAAAAATATTGAGTTAAATTGTTTTTTTTTCATCACAATACTACTCTACAGTAACGAAATAGGGTAACGCATGTACAAAAAAACTTTAGTTTATTTTGAAACTACAGTAGACTCTCCCTTATCTGGCGTTCTGTTAACCGGCGCGCTCCCTTATCCGGCGCTCGCAAAATAATATCAAATTTGTTCAACTAAAATTAACATTCAATTATTAGATTATCAATTATATATAGAGTCACGTGTATTTACGAGCACATAATAATTCCGTAACTCACGAATCTTTCATGTAATTTTATTGTAGATACATACATACATACATTGTATTTATAATGAAGGGAACGCTAATACAATATTTTATTACTTCACTAATATCCTATAAATAAATTATAATAAATACATAGTTGAAAATCAAACATTTATAAAAAATGTTTCCTAGAATAGAAAAACAAAGGTACCGTCCCGTCCGTGGCACAACAATATCGTCTTATCGGGAAATGAGCACTAACTAGTAAAGTCAAAGTTTAATTTTTTTCCACAGAAACCCTCTCCTCCTATTAGAATCGTTGGATCGTTTTCAGACGTCTTAATACTAAAGAAGTGGTGGGATTATGCCGCACGGAACAGTGTTGTGTTAGGGAAACAAAAGAAAATTACCGATTCTTTTAACAAATAATATTTTTAGAATTTTAGATTTTGTTTTAAATATGTATGTAATTATACGCAGATTTCAAAATATCTTTTTAATGCTTGGATAAATATATGTACATATGTACGTACATATAATAAATCAATGTTCAGTATGTACACATTTGTCAATTTAATAAATGTTATCAACAAAATACATACGTGTTTTATTCCTTAGCTCACCTAAAAACACTTTTTTTATGCTTTAATTTATATATTTTTTCTCATTAATTGATGATTTCCGTTATCCGGCTTCACGTCGGTCCCGGCAACGCCGGATAAGGGAGAGTCTACTATATTCTTATTGTACGTTTTGATTGATTGGAACTGAACCTCATCTCCGTGGACCACTCCATCTACTTACTTTATTATCGAAGTGTTTTTTGAACTTGAGGAGCTCCGCAGCTAAATGTTCGTAGGTGGCTCTGACAGAGAAGTGTGTGAGATGGCTGGCGTAGAGGGAGGGCACCAGGAAGGCACCAGAGCCACTCCTCCAGTGGAGGTTCACACCCACCACCGTGGATCCTTCTTGTACACACTCTTCCCATCCGAAACTCTACACAAATATTCAAATTACAATATTTCAATGAATAATTCTTATACAGGATCGCTCGACTTCAATGCGTCACTCTATTTTCACCCAAACCGTTGCAGTTACAAACATGATACAACAAATCCTTCACAGAATTTCCTCCTGTGCCCCAATCCAATTTTTTTTTTCCGATGGTAGATTTAGTTTTTCTTCTCAAATATTGAAACTAGAATTTAAAAAAAGAAAAGTTACACAAAAAGGGGAGGTTGAATGACCGATTTAAAATTAAGACAACAAATAAAGAAAAATGGTGTGTGTTTCATGTCTGTAAGTGTGCGATCAGGGAGAAAAATAGATATTGTATTGAAATTTGGGCCACCCTGAATATCTCCAGAAATACTAATTCTATCAAAATCATTTTTGCGTCATTTCTCTTTTCAAAACATCTAATTTTAGAATTTGAAAAGAAAAACATAGCTTCACATTGGAAAAAGAGTTAAGGTTCGGAGGACCGAAGGACTCGGATGAGGTTCAATGATTAATGGAAAGTCGATAAAAAATAGGAAGAACAGTGTTTGTTTCATGTATATAACTGCAACCGTCTGGGTGAAAACAGGGTATCGCATTGAAGTTGGACCAATTTTTATAAAGTAATAAAACTGTGTTACGAGGCACTTTCGTTTTTATATTATTACAAGAACACGGTCTAATAAAACATTAATATAATATAAATAAGAAATATATATTTCAATTTTGTTTTCATAATTATTGTAGTATTCTGAGGGAGCCCTGAACATTCAGCATTGTGGTCCTGCCGAAACATGAAGAGGGACCTTAAACCATGAAGGTCTCAGTTGAGCAAGACTAAAATATAAGGATTTTTCATTCAACCTCATATCGACCGTGTAAAGGCTAAAAATATAATTGTTTTTTGATTTTTCCATATTTTGAACTTAATTTTCTCGACTACGAATGGAAACTTGAAACTAGTTTCTTACAGAACTAATTTAGGTGTCTAACCGCTCTTAAGATGGCCGTGATTAAGATCTCATACGATTCAAGAGTTATTCATGGTCTCTTAAAAACAACAACATTTTGCATTTTTCGAACTTAATTTATGGCGCTTTTCCAGAAAGATGGTTTGATTGAAAGGCGTTAGCAGGGTCAGCATTGCAATTTTCAGAATCAAATTGAATCTCTTTTTCTTGCCATTTTTCAGTCCAATTAAGTTAAAAAGGAGACGTATTTTTTTCACTCTTTCAAAAACAAAAAAATACCATAGCGGAAACAATGTTAGCTATTACAGTGAAACCTCCTCTAACGGCAAACTCAAATCAATGCTTAGTTTACTTAACGGTCAACGGAGAGCCTTAAATGGTCCCGTGCGAAAAATCTACCTCCCTAAAGGGGACAGCAGGCTGTTGGTTTCTTGGAACACAGTGAGACACGCCTGGGGAAGAGTTGAGGGAAATTATTAAAAAACAACAAATACGTTTTCTAAAATGCTCAATAATTATGGAAATTTATTGTTTCGTTTTCGTTCGCATTCGCAAGATTTTATTCAGTTTTCTTCCGACCATGTTTCAAAACAGAACTCAGCTAACTCTCAAAAATATAGTTTTATAAAAGGAATGAGCCTAATATAGCCTGGTTAGTTGCTGTGACGCACCTTGAGAGAGGTCCAGAAGGTGATCCGGAGGAAGTTGAGGTTGAGATCGGCGAGGTAGACCTGAGTAACGCCCCAGGGCTGCTCCGGAGCCCTCACGAGGACCACCACCCCGACAGTGTCCATCTCGCCGAAGAGAGGTCGGAGGGAGCTCTGTTCCACCACCAGTTCGGATACACCCGTCACAACTCTTCTGAAGTCCGTCACTCTCTCGGGGCACCACTCTGAAACTTCTCTGTACCGGCTCGTCTTGGTAGAAGACAGCTGGAGTACGTTCTCCCTGGCAATAATAAGGGTAGTAGGTGAAGTGGATAGTTCTGCCAGTAAATATATTACTGTTGTCATACCTTTCGGTGGAAACCGTCGTCACTGGCTGCTGGTCGAGTACTGTGGACGAGCGCTTTCGATGTGAAGACATCATCATCAAGCCACTGTTAATGTTGTACTAATGTTGCTTTCAACCGAAAGGTATGACAACAGTAGTAGGTATATTCATTTGAGAACTATGTTTTCTTAAAATATCATTAAAAAAAAATTGTTTTCTTCTTAATAGATAATAAATAGTTTTCTGCAATCATTAATTACGAAGATGCATAACACAAACATTAATTACAAATACATAATATTGTATGTCGAGTTTCATACAGTTAGTTTATTGTGACTCATGCCAAAAAAAAAGCACTTTTACGAACGAACTGATTTATTCCGTTTTTGGAAGCAGTTTTCAATACGAAGTCATACCGTCTACAAACAGCCCGCGTTTTATTCGCTCTGGTGGACAAATTTTGCCCATCCTGGTTTATTTATTCTGCGCCTGCGACAATATTCAAAGAACGTATCTTTATTTTTCGCAAAACTAACATAATTTTAACAATAAATACTAAGCTTAAGAAACAACAGGAGACCAAGAAATATTAACAAAATACGTATAATAATAATAAATTACATTATACCAAGTATGAGACTAGGAGACGCGGTAAAAGTTTACGTATACTGAAAACCCATGAGTAGGAAGATATTAACACTGGGGATTGTATTACCAACCTCAGACCTGAAGCGGTAAGAGAATAAAACTCAATGACTTTATCTTCTTTGATAAGTTGTCGGAGATCCTCTGACGGGTTCCAGATAGTAAGGAGGGCGTCCGTGTCACTGCGCGGATCCACCAATCTCACCTGCAACATTCGACCAAGAACTCAGATAGAATATACTTCAAATTGAGGCGCATTGAGCGTTAAAAAGCCAAGCCCCATTTTGATATTTGCCACAATATTTCCACACAATGCACCATTTTTCGATTAAATTGTGATATTTGTGCGCTTTAATAAGTATATGTTAGGGATTGAAAGCCGGTCAATCGCGTAAGAAAATACATCTTATACAATTTTATTGTCGGTAACACATACTTACGTGAGTCGACTTTCTCCAGCTATTTGAGAAAATTAAAAGCAACACCGTTTTTTAGGGGAACGAGATACGAGAAATCGAACTGAAACTAGCTTCATTACTAATTATTTTTGAAAAAGGTACATTTTTATTTATTTTACAAAAAGTATAAATTGAAAATTCAGGTTAACTGAAATTCAAGAAATTAATACAAGGGAGATTTGCGAAGAAAATATGAGCGAGTCGGAGCTGCATGAAACTTCCCCAAAGGAGTATCAGGGGGCTGTCCCATCGGTCTACTAGAACTGTTGGGATATTTTCTATCCATATCTTACCTTGAGCATGACTGTGACCCTCCTGGGAGGTAGCTGTTCTTGGATCCGCTGCTTGGCCAGCCTTTCCACTTCTCCTCTGATCCGGCTCATCACAAACTCATGGTACTCCTCCACCTGTCTTCGTTGTTCCTCGCTCAGGAGGCTCTGCAACAAACAAAAATACAACTATACATAGTTGTTGAAGATAGACGAGGGAAAAGGAAGTGTGGCTGTTTTCAATCAGGTCCTTAAATATCGGCCACTTTCTCTGACTTCTTCTTTTCTGACATTCAAGAATTCTCAAAAAATTTCAAAAAACGTTTTGCTCATAATCAGGAAAGCTCAATGCTATGCTCGGGATCACAAATGTGCTGCCGATGACGGAAATTATGCTTCCAGATATTTTAAAAAAGTAAGTCTTGTCAGTTTTTCGAGAATGCTGAACGTGTATTCGCGACATTTACAGCTTATCACAAGATTGGAACTACATTAAATTTGTGGTATCCAAACATTTTAATGAGGCGACAATTGTTATTCACAACAATGTTTGGGAGTTCCACGAGTCAAAAACAAAAATACATATTTGTATACTCTTATGAAGAAGAGAGAGAGAGAGAGAGAGAGAGAGGGAGGGAGGGAAAAAGAGATAAAAATAAAAATAGTTCCTTTTCTTTTTTCAGGGATCGGAGGAAATTGTAGTCAGGGTTTTTTTAGGATAGTTAACTTACAAGAAAAAAAAAATATATATATATAAGGAACCTCTCTAAGCACTCTCAGTACCAATTTCTTGAGACAATGGTACATATCTGTGGGGATTCCATGTTTACCTGTAGTTCAGATGGGTCAGAAGCGTTTGACACAAGCCTCCACAGAGCGTCAACATTTCGGATAGATTTTATACTTTTCAAGTCATATTTGACTTTTGTACCACCTTGTTTGTACTTCTTTTCGACCTGCCGAATTTCAAAATAAAAATTAGCAAAAACAATATTTTTTCAGGGAGTAAATAATAAAAAATATGTGACGTTTATCATTTGAAGAGAACCTGCAATGAAATGTGGCCACCCAAATCGTTCACGAAGGACTTAACAAATTCCTATGTCCTGCCTGAGGCCGGATACAGAATATTCTATTATCATAAATAGAGAAGAAGGACGTCATATTATGTTAAAAAGCATGAAACACTATTCTTCTCAATCATGATTTGGAATAATGTACATATCCATATCTACGAAAGATTTTACTAATTTTCAAAAACTTTAATTTAATTTTCAATTTTTTTTATGTTTTCTTGAGATATGAGGAAAATTATCGTAGAGCTGAATTTGGAAAAAGAAGATAGCTCGTCCTTTCTGACTCCGTTCGAAAGAAAGATAGTTCGTACTTTCTGGCTCCGTTCAAAAGAAAGAGAGCTCGTCCTTTCTGCCTCCGTTCGAAAGAAAGATAGCTCGTCCTTTCTGCCTCCGTTCGAAAGAAAGATAGCTCGTCTTTTCTGCACACATTTTTTTACATGAATAACATAACATTAAGAAAACTATTTTAAACACTGACAATATGTTATTTTGAAAATTTTAATAAACTGACAAAAACTAAATAAATAAATAGGTTTTGAAATGAACAAGATAATTGGGAGCAGTAAGATAACAAAATGGAACTTGCCCCGGACAATTCTAGATCAACAATGAATGACATAATGACAAAAATAAATGATTCAGGTCGTAACAATGATTTATAAATATAACCATTTTTTGAATAATTAATATAATAACGATATAACTAAATCAACTAACCTCTTTCAGGGCTTCCTCATAAATTTTTTCAGTAAGTTTACTATGATTTTTTTCGAACTGTGCGGCAACATAACTCTCAGCTTGAGCGTTCCGAACAACTGCAAGCACAAAAACAAAAAAAAAGAATATTCAGTCAGAAGAGATCTGAGGTCGATAGGAAGCGAAAAGCAATTATTTTTATTTTATACTGCTCAAACAAATAGTAAAACATTTAATAAACAGGGTTCAGGGTCTTCTAATGGTCAACACTGACCACCTCAAATGCACCGTTTGGGCGGGCCCAATGACAACAAATTGAAGCTATTCGTGAACATTGATTGCTCAAGATTTTTTTATTTTATGTTCAAAATGTATAAAATGAGAATTTCGTTATTTCACTTTTTTTATTTATTTTTTGAACAGACCAGATAGTTATTAATCTATTCAATGAATCTTAGAACGCTTTACTTTTAGGTTATTTAAAAAATTTGCACCAAAATGTCAACAATTTTTTTGAAAAGGAAAGGAATGAACACGTTCGCATTAAAAAAAATTATCTATGTTAGCCCTAGAATGTTCTTACAACAAATCCGTAGAACATATTTGCGGTAAAACAATTTTTCGAATTTTTCCACCAGAGTAGAGTCTTGTTCATGTCCACCAGAACGACGAAAGAGCGCTCTGGTAGTAGGCGATATGACCTCATAGTTAAAGCACAGGCATAAGTCATAATAACTAACTCCTTTAATAAGAACAACTATTTTGCATAAATGAAGTAATACACTGATAAATTTGAGTACTGTACAGACTTCGCTTTGTTAAATCTAGTGATCCTAATTGTTTTTAAATTGATCGATATGACATGGAATGGTAGATATATAGATATGTACAGTACATGAAGAAAAGTTTAAGAAATCCTGTTCTAAAGCGAACCTGTTTTTCCTTGCGGTTCCCTGGCCATGTAGAGGAGTGGATAGGTCCTGGCTACGAGGGCAGTCAGCCTACCCAAAGCGCCGCCTCGTGGCAGAACGGCCCCTAGGTAGACCGGTAGAGGGCCCGGGCACTTTGTGAAGCCCAATCTGGCATCCCACCGAGCCCGTCTGGTGCTGTTCGTGTGCACCTTCAGTCGGACACTCTGATTCTGCAATAAAGAGAAATCCCGTTTAGATATACGAACTTGACTGCTATCTAATAATTTGAAATAAGCGTAGGTTTTTCGCATCATTAGAGATGTGCGTAAAGGTCAGTAACCAAGAAGAAATGCAAAGAGAAGTTTTTGAGAATATATTAAGTTCGCAAGTGATGTATTCTGTAAGGTTATCAGATCTTTATTACCTCTGTGTTTTCTTTCAAGTGGGAAGATGGGTATGGATGGAAGGGACCTTAGGAGGGGAGGTCATATCTCGCTTATGACGACTACAAACCGATAAACTAAAACTAGGTTTTCGCTCTTCTCTAAGCGCTCTCTCTCTCATTTGGCTGAAGGTTAATAATAATTTAAAAAAACAAAAAAAAACATGTAGTGTACCGATTTCGGCTTGCGTCATCATCAGCACAAAGTTCAAAAGTGACATTTAAGTTTGCTAGGTTGTGATATTTATACAATCCTCAGGCCACCTTTACCTAAGGCTATGAATCCCTGTCGTCTAGGGAAGTCTATCCTGGGGAGTGGGAGCCTGCCTTAACGAGACATTCTGACTGTTACAAATATTTGAGTTTAAACATAAAGATTAAAAAAATATAATAGCAAGTTATTTTAAAAAACTAAAGAATTGGGGATCATAATAGAGTACTTAGTATACATATGGCGATTTTTTCTTGATGTACACAATCGTATGGCATTTAGACCTTAAAGGTTCATGAAATGTCTTAGTGATACTGAGGCAGATTGTAAAATCTGATTTTATGTTTAAATTAAATTAAAGCAAAAAATATTTCAATAAGGATTCAAAAAATGCTTTACAACTGTAAAAGGTATTTATTAATGTTTATAATATGTTTTTAGAGGGCGCCGGTAGCTCAGTGGTATGCGTGCTTGACTTCTGAGCTCAAGGTCGTGGGTTCGTAGCCCGACCGAGGCCCTTAGTTTATTTTATCTGGGAGGTAAAATAAACTTAAGCACGCCGTCCTTCGGATGGGACGTTAAGCGATGGTCCCGAGCCTGTACGATGTCAGGTACTCGTTAAAGACCCCTACCCTAGATGAATAAAAATTTAGGGTAGGCAAAATTTAGGACTCCCACAGTAGAGTCGGGCTCATGTCCACCAGAGTGACGAAAGAGCGCTCTGGTAGTAGGCGATATGACCTCGTAGTTAAAGCCCGGGCATGAGTCATAAAACCTAACCTAACCTAATATGTTTTTGAGTACAAATAAACGAAGAAAATATTTGAAATAGGAACATTATATATATTTTTTAATTTAACAAGAATAAAAAGCTTTTAGCTTTGACTATATTATATAATACCGAAATACAAGAAGAAAATAAAATAAATAGATGTGTACATACTTCTATAATAAATAATATGCAATATATTATATTAACTTAGTGGCGGTAAGAGAGGTGAAAACTTGAAGTGTCAAGCAATTCATACTTATGAACTTCTGAACCCACAGTACAAGTCACGCGCACAGAAAGACATTTCGTTTTGCCATTTTTGGGTTTAGACGTTCAGAAAACGTAATATTCCGTTTAAAACTTAACATCGCATTTTTGATTGATTTACAAACCTTTCCTTATATAACGGACAGATGGCCAAATAAAAGGTTTTAGTATGATGAAGCAAAATGTGGTAAGGTAGAAAACATCGATACCTGGAGTGGATCGACGCCATCCTGTGAGTTCAGCTCAGCCCCATGAGTGACAATCTTATCGCCAGAAGCTAGCTTACCCCGGCGCACCAAACCCACCATTTCGACGTCTATTTCCGTCCATACGCTGTACCAGCCGTCCGTCAGCTCCAACTCCACTCCTTCATCTGTCTCCTTCTAAACACAAAACGGAAATAGAATTATTAATAAAAGAAAAAAAGAAAATTATATGCGGAGGTTCGAGGTAATGGGAAGAACGTTGGTGAGGATCAGGGCCTTTGGGATTAGTACGGAGTTATACGAAGAATTAGTACAAGAGGACAGAGAGGGAACATGCCTACAAAGAGATGTGAGGAGCAGTCTACTATCATTGAAGTGAGATAGAAGTGGGGAGAGAATGTGAATCAGAAGGGATCTGACCAGTCACGGAGCCTCACGATCCTGCCCGATTCAACATGCGAGGAATGTTTCTCCTCACGACTGTCTGTGCAAGTTTTGAATATGTGGGCCATTACATCCGTGTTACTTTTAAACTGGAGAACGGGTATCTTAGGAGGGGAAGTGCGAGAACGATATCGATACCTTGGTAATGTCGGCCACACAGAGAATCATCCTCCTCCAGCTAGGCTCATCACACTCCAGGATCTTCTTGAGGGCTGGGCTTTCTGCTCGATACAGTTCTCTGTCGTATCTGTATCGCAGATGTTCCAGGATGTTCTCTGGGGTTAGATATCTGAAAATGTATACAACAGATATCAGTAATTATACGCTAATGCTCGTAGTTTGACCACAGCCTTCAGCTCCAGCAACATTTTTGCAAAAGCCAACGTTTTCCTACAAATAAAGCATCTCTTCCATTGAGTGAACTCACAGTTAGCTTTAACTGCATTTCGTCCTCCTAGAATAACAAAGGCTCTACCAGCACAAAGAACTTTTTCGATTAACCTTTACAGAATATGTAGCGAAAAGTATTGAGATTCGGTTAAAAATCTATATAAGATTCTTATCCATGGATTTTCAATGTCCTATATAAATTTCAGAAGCCTTATTTTTATTCCATCGAGAGGATTTTGTTGTCATTTAGAACTCTCCCTCCAAATCTCCCTAACTATAGATATATTCTCCCGTCGGGAGTTACTCTGTCCACACATATACAGAAAGACATTTTTCTTTCTTGTCATGGCTTAGAGGAACGGAAAACATAAAACTTGATATCGAATTTTACTAAGTATAGCTGAGGAGGAAGTGAGAAAACATAGGAACAGTGAAAATACTTAAGTGGCTACTTACTTTCGGGCGAAGTGATGTGGAAAGCGTCTCTCCAAGGATGCTAACTTCCAGAGGATCCACCTGTAGTGGTTGCGGACCCACGTTGGAGGGACCAGAGCAGGGTCAACATGGGGATGAGAGAGGAAACAGGCTGATACCTGGTCCACCCCTAGCGAGTTGTCGTCAGCAGGCACTAGAGTGAATCCGTTTTTCAGCCGGATCAAACCGCTCTTACAGAAGCACATATCATCACTGAAAAAAAAAAATTCAAAGCAATTGATTTATTCATCTTTAAAATGTGTTTTAGGCAATCCTATGTATGCTGGCAGGAATAGCCGGAATTTTTGTTGGGACCAAGAACTGATCTAATAAAAATGTGGATAAAAGTCATTACTGGATCACTGACAATGAATAATGAATCCACATTTCGTATAGAAACGTTCATTATCGTTTCTCGGGATTTATTTTAGAGAATGATAAAAAATTCGGATACTAAATTACATTCATTATCATGGCGTTCGGACTCCCAAATATTTTATTTTGTTGAGTTGTTTACGTTTCGCCTATACAGGCATTTTCAAAACTTGAACAATCCAGTATTTGTTATGCATTGTTATTTTTTGGATAATTTTAAGCCATCTAAGAACTTTTTTTGTATAATGTCTGTCATTGTATAAGTAAAATATTGTCTTTTGATTTAAATTTTATCCATTTATTGACCCCAGTCCATTGTTAATTTTTGAGTTTATAATATAGTGTGGCGAGATAAAGAGGTTTTCCCAAAATTCGTTCACGAGAGTCTTAACTTTTTCTGTCTCGTAGCTCTATATTAAAAGTGGACTGGTTATCAATTAGATGCAATAAAGTCAAAACACAATATTTTATTCATACAATGCCAAAAATTATACAAGTATTGAATCTTTTTCTTAGACAAGGCTTTAATTATTCAAAAAATAACAATGTATAATAAATATTGGATAGTTGATGTTTTGAAAATGTCTGAATAAGCGAAACAACTATACAACTTAACAAAATAAAATATTTGGGAAACAAAACAGCCCTGGTAGCGTGTTCTGTATAACACAACCTTCTTCAATTCTGATTCCTATATAACTATTCAGATATATTCAGATAGAAGTACATACGGGAAGAACCAATCAGTCTGAAGTTTGAAATCAGCAGCATTTTTTGATGTTACTTCTAGGATCTCTTCTCTTAAATCATCGTAAAGCTCGAGAAGCTACAATGTGAAACATAAATTAGAATCACAAGCCTGTTAATACTGAAATAGGGGAAGCAGGTGGATATACGTTAAAATTAAGTAAATTTAGATGAGATATTAACATCCAGAGCTGATCCCCATGTGATTTACAGGTAACATTGGCTCATTTTGCTAAAAACCAGTAAGTGTCGTCCTTATGGACTTTTGTATCATTTTAAATTACATTTCAATACATTCATTACATCGGTAGTTATTAAAAATTGTTAGTTAAGCTCCCCCAACCCCTTTGGTCGATGTAGCTGAAAAACGAGAGTTGTTCCATGTGGTTTTGATTACATATACAAAATGTCTTGGCGGTATGTCTATTCTATGGAGAATTGTGTTGAAAAACATTTTGTTTACTTAAGTTGAGACAGTTTTCAGGGAAATGTTGTTCTGTTGACCATCAAAATGAATTATAAGAGGAACTCCACTGCTAAAAGTCATTTCCGAAATAAACCTATTAAATGTATACTGATTTTGCGAACAAAATTTTTTACTGCAGATCGACTTAATATGTGAGCTGGTGAGAAACCAAATGGATAAGTCTGTGATAAGACATTGGCACAATCAATATAACGGGAACTAATCTTCTACACGACGATAACTTCACTGTTTGAAAATATCAGGAAAGCGATATAATCGATTTGCTCCCCGCATACCCTCACAATTAGACAATTTAACAATATAAACTTACCTCCTCGTGTGTCGAAATGACTGGGTTAACCAGGATTTTCTGGAGAGGTGTAGTTCCTCCCTGATTCCTACATAGTAGATAACTGCCTTCACGGTACACTGGAGCTTTGGATAGTTTCTCTTTTATATACATTTCTTGTTTTTCTCTTTGTATCTTTCTTGACTGAATTATTTCTTGTATATCAACGGAATCGGTGTCACTCATCGTCATGAGCTTGAGTTTCTTCTCGAAGGGAGAGTGGAGTGTATCTGTGGACTTCCTCTTAAGGTGAGTGCTGGACAGAGCTGCTTCGGCGGTCTGGGCTACCAGGAGTGCTGCCTCCTCATCCATCTCCATGTTCCAGGAAATGACAGGCTTAAGACTAGGATGGCAGCGGTCCGCGAACATGGCCGGGCTGGTGAGATAGGGCACTAGGGTGGGGCTCTCGCTGTCCGCTAGGAGCGCCACAGCACTCTCTTCTACCTCTAGGAGCGTCGTAATCTGGGACACGCTAGTCCCTCCCTCCTCCCACATACTGCTGTTACCTGCCGTCTCTTCGGGCACTACCTGGCACTCCAAGTTGCCATCCTCTGAATTCACACTTGCAGAGGGACTTTCAGAATTGTCCCCAGAATGATTTGACCTAACTTGCTCCAAACGTTCCTTGCTTATATTCATAATGCTCCCTCCAGCAGTGAACTGCTCACATGACTTATCATCCTGCTGCACATTAGGAACATAAAATTCTCTCTTATTCTCTTGAAATAATCCTCTAACTTCACTTAAACAGTCCTCTGAAACTGAAACAGTATCTCCGCCAGCAGTTGAGAATTTAAAAGGTTTGGCTTTGAACTTAGAAGTTTTTTCTATATCGTCTTGTGGCTCGTCTAGATTTTGTTTAAATGAGAGCTCTGCTTCTCTCTCTGAGGGAAGTCTAATATTTTCCATACCTTTCTCTGAAGTCGATGTTTCAGCATGACTTTCTTTAGAAAAATGTATTTCCTTTGAATTCCGTAAACTTTTATCACAGACGGAAACTTTACTATCACTAACAGTTTTCTGAAATTGTCCTTCGTCAACCGAATTTGATTCAGCTACATCATCTCTAAGAAGAGCTCTTGCTGACTCCAAACTTTCATTAGATACCAAAATCTTGTTGCCGCTTGCGGTTGAAAACTGAAATTTTCCTTCAGCATTATGTTGTTGTAAAATGGAATCTCCGGAAGGATTATTCAAACGGGAATTCAAATAATCAACATCATCTTTAAGAAGAGTTCTTGCTGACTCCAAAGATTTATTAGAAACCGAAATCTTATTGCCCTTTGCTGTTGAAAACTGAAATTTTCCATCTGGTTTTGGTATTTGAGTAATGGAGGAATCTTCTTCAGCAAAATGATGTAAATAGGAATTTGATTCAGGTACATCATCTCTTAGAAGGGCTCTTGCTGACTCCAAACTTTCATTAGACACCGAAATCTTGTTGCCCCTTGCTGTTGAAAACTGAAATTTTCCTTCAGCATTATGTTGTTGTAAAATGGTACCTTCTCCAGAAGGATTATTCAAACGGGAAATTGATTCATCAACATCATCTCTAAGAAGAGCTCTTGCTGACTCCAAACTTTCATTAGACACCGAAATCTTGTTGCCCCTTGCTGTTGAAAACTGAAATTTTCCTTCAGCATTATGTTGTTGTAAAATGGTACCTTCTCCAGAAGGATTATTCAAACGGGAAATTGATTCATCAACATCATCTCTAAGAAGAGCTCTTGCTGACTCCAAGCTATCATTAGACACCGAAATCTTGTTGCCCCTTGCTGTTGAAAACTGAAATTTTCCTTCAGCATTATGTTGTTGTAAAATGGTACCTTCTCCAGAAGGATTATTCAAACGGGAAATTGATTCATCAACATCATCTCTAAGAAGAGCTCTTGCTGACTCCAAGCTATCATTAGACACCGAAATCTTGTTGCCCCTTGCTGTTGAAAACTGAAATTTTCCTTCAGCATTATGTTGTTGTAAAATGGTACCTTCTCCAGAAGGATTATTCAAACGGGAAATTGATTCATCAACATCATCTCTAAGAAGAGCTCTTGCTGACTCCAAGCTATCATTAGACACCGAAATCTTGTTGCCCCTTGCTGTTGAAAACTGAAATTTTCCCTCAGCATTATGTTGTTGTAAAATGGTACCTTCTCCAGAAGGATTATTCAAACGGGAAATTGATTCATCAACATCATCTCTAAGAAGAGCTCTTGCTGAGTCCAATCTTTCATTAGGCACCGAAATCTTGCTTTTCCTTGCTGTTGGAAACTTACATTTTCCTTCTGATTTTGTTATTTGAGTAATGTAGGAATCTTCCTCATTAAAAGTATTTAGGCAGGAATCCGATTCTGATAAATCATCTTTAAGAAGAGCTCTTGCTGATTCCAAACTTTTATTAGATACCGAAATCTTGTTGCCGCTTGCCGTTGAAAACTGAAATTTACCATCAAATTTTGGTATTTGAATAATGGGGAAATATTCTTCAGCAAAATCATTTAAACGGGAATTAGATTCCGCTAAATCATCTTTATGTGCTGTTGCTGACGCTTTACATTTTTCAGATATCGGTATTTTACCGTTGATTGCTTTAGAAAAACTAAAACTTTTCACTGAGTTAACAAATCTTTCATCAGGTCTCATTCTTGTTTTTTCAGGGAGCACTGAATTTTCACCATTCTTGCCGTACGCAGTAGATGCACTTGCCACTTCCAAACTTGGCTCTGACACACTTACTCTTGTAGGTGAATCTGGAGATTTCTGCTTTCCAAGAGGTGAATTGACTTTGGAAACGAAATTAATATAGCAATTTTCAACAAAGTTTTCTTTGACTTCTTCTTTTTGTATAATTGAGGAGTTGTCCTCAGAAACATTATTCTTACTCAAATTTGAATCAACTGCATCATCTTTTAGAATCACTTTTCCTAACTCGATCATTTTTTCGGATATCGAAATCCTGTTACCGTTCGCTGAAGAAAAACTCACAGATTTAACAAATTTTTCATCAGATTGCATACCGGTATTTTTAATCTCTGTACCAGATCCCATTCCAAGACTATTGACGTTTTCTGAAATACTACCAGATTGTTGTACTTTGGAATGCTGGGATCCTGTGGCAATGGCTTGATCAATAGAGGAACTCTTGGCGCTAGGAGCCATGCTGAGGTGGCGGAGTCGGGAGCTAGGCCTCTCACTTGCGTCCTCTCTTCCCGGTTCAGGAGACTCCATCCCCCCTCTCTCCAACTCAGGATCTTCAACTTTATCACTGCCGGTTGCATTACAACTATTGTTCTCTATACTGGGCATTTGAGGTGTTAGGACGTCAGAAAAAATGTTAATACTCTCTTCCAATGAATTATGAGGTACGTCACTGTATTCTTTAGTCAGACATTCCACTTTCTCTTCAGATACAGAAACAGGACAACCGCCTACGGGAGAAAGTGGTAATTTACTTGTGGAGTCTATCAATTCAGAACCAAGGTTTGACAACTCCCTATCCTGAAAGCCAAGTTTCTTCAAATCTTTTTCAAATATCTTGATTTTGCTTCCTCTGGCTATGCAAAGCTGTACATTCGCAACAGAACTGTCACAATCATTTGAAGAATTGTTTTCAGAAAACATATCGGTTTCTTCACATAAATCTGACTCCTGGATTCTTTCAATGTTTCTGTTTTCCTGTCGTGCAGAGAAGTCATCGCTCCTGTGTTTCTGTTTTATAATTATTTCCTCCATTCCACTCAATTCGATCTCTTCTTTCTCATTTGAATGTGTATTAGTCTGTAAACTCGTTAGAAAATCACCATTTATGTCGCCTTCAAAAAGAGTTTTTACTGTGTCTGAACTTTTTTCAAATATCGGTACTTTTATATCAGTAGTAGTAGAAAAATGTATTTCTGTGGTATTTTTGCGGGGCGGAGAGTGCAGGATGGTAAAGTCTTCACATGTTAAAGTATAATCAAACTGAGGAGGTTCCACATGACAAACTTCACTAATACTATCCTTGGAAGGTGAAATATTATGGCATTTCTCAGCAGGCAAGTACCCATGATCATCAACTTCTGAAATTGCATTCTCTTCCTTAGAATCTTTTTCTTTCATATCCTTATCAGAAGTAGCATCAGACATTACACTGTTCTTAAAATTACCAGCGAAATATGCTGGGACAGATACTTCATTCAGACCAAAATCAATGTTATTTCTAGATTCGCTTCCAAGAAGAGATTCGGCAGCAACCAAATTCTGCTGAGATATAACCACAGTATCAACTGTTACTGCAAAGTTGGCATCGGTTTCACTGGTGCCTGAACAACGTCCTCCATTCTCTCCGGGCACTGAACGCATTCCTCCATGCTCATTAGGCCATACGCTCAGTCCTCCTTCCTCCAGATTAGTGTCACAAATATTAGATTCAATGCTCAGAAAATCCTCTCCAAAAAGACTCTTCACTTTATCCAAAGCTGTGTTAGATATGGCAACGCTCTTGCCTCGGCCCGTCACCAGCTGAAGTGAAGCCCCTATACCCAGCCCCACTCGAGTTGGCTCGTCCTCACAAGTATCTGATGCCCTCTCATCTTTAACAATTCTTCCGTCCAGACTGTTTTCCAAACTTGTATCTTCACAACATTTGATTATTGAAGCTGTATCACATTTTCTATGGCTCTGTTCCTTAGTAGAAATATTAATTTCCAAACCATTCTTTTTCCCAAACAATGATTCAGCACCATTAATTTCAGAAGGTTTTTTCGAATTGGCCAAAAGAATATCAAAATACTGTGTAAATCCTTCGCTAAAAACGTTACTCTTTTGACAATTCTTTGCTATATTTCGACAGCTTACACTACTTTCAACGATTGGCGGAGATACGTCAGGAGAAGAAACTCGATGGGGATTACTTATCTGAGCAGGATGTTCCGAAACACGAATCAATACGTCATTCGGAACACTTTGGGAAAACTCTACACTTTGACTAGAATGGGTTTTCTTCAAGGGTAAGTCAGGAGTTTTAAAAACAGTTTCAGTAACTTCTGGTCCCGAACTTGCCATTTTTGACTCAATGACTAGAGGACCATCTAACTCTACTGAATCTGCTCCAATGAAAAGATCTTTCGAACTAATCTTTTCTTCCTTAATATCAGAGTCACTGATAACTCCACTCACATTATTAGATATACTGGTAACTTCATTCACGTTGTCAGACGCACTGAAAGTATCTTTCTTATTATCGATTGCACATATAGTGGATTTTGAATTTTCAGACATCCCACTGATAAATTCTTTCCTCTCATGAGGCATGCTGGTAATCTTTTTCAAATCATCAGAAGCACTGATGACTCCTTTCACACCATCAGCCACACCTCGACATGTCGTTCCACCGTCTGACACCATGTCCAAGGATAAGTTGTCCCTTCTAGGATTCTTCACGCTTGCCAGCATATCTGCTTCTTCTACCAACTGAGCAGCTCTGAAGAGTTCCTCCACAGAGAATGGCTTCTCGGGTGACTTCAACTCAATATTTTCGTTCAAACAATAGAGTAACTTACGGGGTTTTTCACTTAAGACCAGAGCGCTTCCATTTCTCTCTCTATTGCTAATACGAGTGGAGGCATCAACAGTACTCGTGGAAGAATCTGAGACATCAACAGCTACCATGCAACTATCATTTTCGGAAAATAATCTGTTACTTGAATCTATTTGATGGGGTTTAGCTTTTTGACTAGGAGATGAGATGGAGTAGTCTAGTCGTTTCCTCTTGCAGTAAGGCCGGGCCCTCTTGGTAGGGGTGCTGTTCACAGACTCAGATCCTGGCTCATCTCCACTCCCCTTCTTCCTAATCTGTGGTCGGCCCTCACTTTGAGAAATACCACTTGAGCTAAAACAAAAATTCCACTAAAGTATATAATTGTTTTCTGTAAATAAAAAAGTCAGGACAGGGTTCATTGACTTTCTGTACCGCTACTAACTATAAGTGTAACCTAGAACTAGCCTGAAAAACATGATACATCCAACTGTATTTGTTGTTCTTTCCCATAAAGAGTTACCATCATAATTTTTTTCAGTGAGAATTGTCCGAGATACAGAGAGGGGGATTAGAAATTGCTATATTGTGTATATTTTGACGCCATTTCTGAAATGAAAAATATATAAAATATAGTAACATAGTCTACATGCTGAGATGATTATTTTGATCCCCCACTAGCCCAGGTAGTACAAACTATTTTTGTCCCCGCTCTAGCTCTATAGCGACTTCTCTCGATTTTTTTTTTTACATTTTGTTATGTAAGTATATGTTGTACTCATAAGTTAACATATTCGCCGCCAGCACTTACTTATAGTTTAGAAAATACTTTAGTGTGAGAAACGACTTGGCAAGGTCAAGAAGGTTCCATTAGATTCTTTGGGTACTAATAATAATTATGAGGAAATATGCCTCTGTCGAGCGCATTTGGAGTTAAGCCTTTCAAATACAGCATGTATTTTCCCATCTCGGCTCTAAATTTTGGCGAATGATTCTAGCGAACAATAAAGTGAATTTTGTTACGGGAAGCTAGTCCTAAACGAGTAACCGCCATTTAACGAAACCTCTCAAAAATAGAGTGCTAAGGTTTTTTACCTCCTAAATTAATAACCTAACTATATAGATATTTCTAAACTAAAATGTCGCTTAAATATCTATGATTCTTACTCTTAAGTATATAAAATTGATTCACTGAAGAAAGAAGATGAATATTCTATGTTTTATTTGATAATTGAGTCACAAATAAATACCCACAAGGTTTGTCATTTCAATTTTAGATAAGACACTTAGTGTAATTTTAGGGTGACTGATTACACTTTAAAAAGAAAAAAAATATACATAAATAAATATATTCAAAATACCTTGACTCCTCACGAAAACGTTTTAAGAGCAATGCGTCACTGGACTTGAGTTTCTCCCATTGTGGTAATAACCATTTGTTTTTGTAAAGGATGGGACTACAGATGCAGTCTTCTTCATTTGAATCAAGTGACATAAGCTTCTGCCAAGAGTCTAAAATAAATAATAAAAATAAATGTTAAAAAAAAAAAAAATACTAAACAAATCACACAAACAAGCAATAGAAAAATATTTGTGGAGTTATTGTCAATTATTGTTTATTCTAGCTTCTTTTTTTATTAGAAATAAATAAATCCAAAAGAACAACTTCATAATCAATATAAATAAAAATAACTTCTCGTAGCTTCTATGCCATTGATATATGTATACACAGTTTAAATACAATAGTAACAAACAATTGCTTTATAAATAAATAATATCTGAAATAGCTTACTGTCATCCTCCATTATCTAGGAACCTGAACAATAAACCGATGTTTTGCAAAATTATTTGTAAGACAGAAGTTCATAGCAAATACACAACCTAACTAAATAGATATATAAAGAAAATTAAATTAGTAGACCGAATCCGAAAATGCAACACTGAATAGCGCTCAAAGTAAATTCAAATGTTGCATTTGATCTGTTAACCCGACATTCATATAAGGAAACAGTGTGTAACCTCAGGCGCCATACTGGATGAGGTTAGTTCGAAAACTGAGCCAGTTTGGCGTGAAACCACTTCACCTCACAAAATTAGTTATTAATCGCTTATACAACAATTATTGACTTTCCTCTGAAACCTATATTTTAGTACAGACATTTTTATTAATTGTTAAATAATACAAAAATGCAGAATTTACAGGGAAAACATATTTTTAGACCTACATTCCTTAACTATTCTTAACTGATTGACTTGGGAGCCTGAGCATGTTTCCCTCCGTGATTATTATAATTTTTTTTTTCTTTCTCTATGGCCTCAGCAGCACCCGTGATTATTATTGATTATAGTATTACTTATTATTAGAGTGCGGATTTATTTGTATGTATTTATACATTTTTTTCTGAGCTTAATATTGTAAATAACCAGCTAGCTATAGATGTTTTGACATTTTGAATAATTTAAATCATTTTTATTTTACATTTTTAGGTTAAATTAAGTATGTGCACATATTTCGTTTGCTCAACAAACATTTTTTTTTTACCACTAACAATTAGAGTAGAGTTACATTTGGAAAGAATAAATGGAAAGATTCTTATAATCTTCTCATCAAATAATTCTTTAAAAAAAAAGAAAAAAAAATCCAATCCGGTGGTCTAATTTTCCAGGAAGCTCGACTAAGAGCCATGCCCTATTATTTCTTAAAACTCCCCCTTCAACTTTTCAAAACATTTACAATTTTTCTCATCGAGAGCCACATAATTACATATTTAATAGCTTAAATATCGCACAATTCGTGGTTTTTCAGATAATGTTTTCCTTTCGAAACTTTAAAATTTTATACTATTTCAAATAACTTTAAAAATTAATTGATACTATTTCGTCAAGTTTAAAAATTCTAAGTATACAACGTTGAAATTATTAAAGGTATTTTATTCAAATGAAGGTTTAACAAGTTTTAATTATGTTCTAATTAGTTTTATTGTATATACTTAGGTATTTATGTAGATACATATTATTTTTTTTTTAAGTACATATAAATCCATCATTATTTGTGTTATTTGATTGGTCAAAAATTCAATGCGGAGTGTTCAACGGAATTTCATGTTTTCTGACCTCTGGAATCCAAACGTGAAAAAAACAAGTCGTCGGTGAATCACCGGCAATATACTTCCCCAGAACGAATTAATCAATTACTTTTCGCTCTCCCTCCAATGCCAGTCGACCGTTTGCGCTAATAATCAACAGTTGATTTACGTAGGAGCTCCTAAACCCTCATTGTGAAACTCGATAGCTGTTGTCCATATGGAGTGTTGACACAAGCCTTCAATAGGGAGTTATCGTGTTCACAGACCCACAGATATAGATTTTTTATTTTATTTGAGGAATCTCGAGTTCGGAAAACTTGAAACTCCATTGAAAACTCCGCATCGAATTTTTGACCGATTGCATAACTTCCCCTATACTTTGGGGATGTAACAATTAAATATTTTGCTGAGTCACGTCAGATAGATTTAATTTTCAAGAAATTATAAAAACGCCTTCTTCAGCTGTTTTTTTTTAAATATTAGAATATCGTGGGGGAAGCGAACGTGGGGCTTTACGGTATCGAGATTCTCAATTAAAACTTTATGGGGGGGGGGGGGGGCCTCCAAAGAAATGAGAAGGAAGGTGTGCCTTTTTATTTAAACCTTATCTGGCAGTCAGGTTGATATTCAGCAGTGTCGAATTTAATTAAATCAAATTAATTCTTGAGACATCTGAAATACCAAATGAAGACATGACATCAGCCAGGAGCTGAGAAACAATATCTATCTAGCTGTGAGATTCACCACTGGGAGGGCTTCCTTTCTTATTTCCCTGAAGTATATCATAACTTATTGAAAACTTTTTTTTTTGTTGTTTTTCTGTTAAATGTTCAAATGAAGTAAAAGAAAATAGTTGCAGAAAATATATTTGAACATGCCATGTAACAAACGGCAAGAAGCAATGTGCAACATTTTAATGATAAACGTGAATTGAAATACTGATTTTTGCATAAGACATAAATCTCAATTTTATAATATAATATGTTACCCAAAGAAGAACACAAAGTTGACATTTATCTCAGTCAGTTGTAACAATTACAATAAAACAAAATATACCTTTACACAGACTGCATACGTCTTTACAAAACATTAATCCATAAAGAAAAATTTTTTTTTTCTTCTTTAAGGCACTTCAACCACGAGGGTCATGGATGCCTGTTGGATGCAGATCTCCGGGGATCCTAGCGGGCTAATTTGGATAGGCGCAGATTGATAATAATAAAGGAGATTGCTGTATACCGAATAGAAAGGCTACCTGATGAAGATAATTTTGTTTTATAATTTAGATAAGAGAGGGTTAGGTTAGGTTTTATGACTCATGCCCGGGCTTTACTTATGAGGTCATATCGCCTACTATCAGAGTGCTCTTTCGTCACTCTGGTGGACATGAGCCCGACTCTACTGTGGGAGTTCTAAATTTTGCCTACCCTAAATTTTTATTTACCTAGGGTAGGGGTCTTTAACGAGTACCTGACATCGTACAGGCTCGGGACCATCGCTTAACATCGAAGGACGGCGTGCTTAAGTTTATTTTACCTCCCAGATAAAATAAACTAAGGGCCTCGGTCGGGTTTCGAACCCACGATCTTGAATAAGAGCTTTGTGAATTGCGACAAAAGAAATAGTTGGGTAATTTGGGAGCTGTTATTGGATAGAATTTCGGAAATATCGACTGCAAGGTTGAAATTCTCACGCTGGGGACTATATTCCATGCATTCAGAACAAAAAAAAAAAAAAATTTAAAACAATATTTTTGTGGTACGTAACCGTAAATGAACAATTTATAATGTTTTAGACTATGAGACTTACGTTGTTTATAGTTATTAACAGAAGGGATAATTCAAATATTAAGCCAAACTAGTTGTTAATAGCTTACCTTAATGATTCAATAGATTAATGATTTTCTGTTCTTTTCATGTTTATTATCTCATCAATTCATTATCTTCTAAATAATGTATAGTAACAATTTAATAATAAACTTCTTCTTAGGTTTTTAGTTAGAAAATTTCTCTAAAATGCGATTTTCGCAGGTTAATTTTCAACCCCCCCGGTAGGACCCGCACCACAGGTTCAGGCTAGCGGTCTACAGATCCTAAATACGGCCCTGAGCCTGGACATGAGCCATACTAACTAACAACTAACAATTATATCAGGGAGGACAGACATACACCTAATATTCGTATAAAGTCTACAGAACTCTATAAATATATTTAAAATAGTGATGGTGACCAATATGATCGTGCTGATTCAGTTTAGACAGGTTAGCGGAGGAGACACAAAGGGCTTAGTTTAGGGATGCGGTGTTTGACCTATGGAGCTTCAACAGTTAACAGACGTGAAGGTTGGAGAGTGTGTTTTAGGGGACTCCTAATTGTGTTGAATCTAGTTAGCATGCAGCTCGAGGGAGGGGCGGAAAAACAGAGACTGGGCTGGCTCACTGGACCGACATCGAGTTAGTACCGTCCCCCGACATCGAGTTAGTACGGCCTGCCGCATGCCGCATACCGTCCTCATTAGCTCCTCCTCCAGCAAAATGCAGATCACTTTTTTTTTTCTAATTTAGAAAGGGTAGGCGGAAACCCTTCTTAGGTACATGAAAAAATACAATAATGACCTAGGGCCCTCCTTTCTTGAAATCTATCTGCTTTTATTTAAGAAACTGCTCTCTAGTGGGAAATTGTGTAACTAAGATAATGAGGAAGGTAGATTTTGTTTTGCTATGGTTTTCATTCATTTGGACTTATTTTCAGCATGCAACATTTTGTATTTATTTTAAGATTCTTGTACATTTCGTATTATTATCATTCCTTTTCTGACTTATTAAGGTGACCTTTATTCCCTTTCTGGTAGGTTGTGAAATGACCTTGCTTCTTTCTCTCATAGGATGATGTGACCTTGTTTCTTTCTCTCATAGGTTGTAACCTTCATTCTTTCTCTGAATGGTTGATGTGATCTTTTTTGTTTTTCTAATAGGTTCATGTGACTTTCATTCCATCTGTGACTGGTTAATGTGGCATTTATTCCTTTTCTGGTAGGTTGATGTGATCCCTTTCTTCCTTCTGTAATATTTTGGTTGTTGTGGCCTGGCTTCTTTCTCTGATTGGTTGATCTGAACTTGTTTCTTTCTCTGAAAGGTACATGTGACCTTCAATCCTTCTGTGACTTCATACTTTTTCTGTCAGATTTCAGATTGATGTGACCTTGATCTTCTATACTTTCCTTTTTCAATTGTGCTCCTTTGAGCTGTTCTCTTTGAGAATGTTCTTTCGACTTTAAAGTTACCTGTTAGCTAAAGGGAGAGAGGGGTAGAGGATCGACTGAAGTCGTTTGAAAGCATTTCAGTCATGTAATTAGGATAATCAGTGAATACTGTGGGGCCGTGTTGGAGGCCAATTGGCCCCCAATTTGAACTCCCTCCTGAATTTGTAGTACCGCTCCAATTAGTTCGCTCTATTAGACAATCGCTGTTTAACACAGACCCTTTCCCTCCCATCCTCCTCTCTTTTGATCAGCCCTGGGCTACATAATATTTCTTCTTGTCGTTAGGCAGCAGAGCATTCCATTTAACATTTATTTTACCTTTTAGATTTCGGTAGATTGAGGTACTTGTACTAAAGCCTACTAACGTGAGTTCAACGTCAGTCTGTCTGTACGTCCATCTGCTTGTCCCCTCCGACATTTTGCAAACTATTAACCCTACTTTAGAGTTTAAGGAGGATACGTAGACCTAGCGAGAATTGTATAGGTGTATCTATTATGATCCAGGCTGAAGTGAATGTTAAGCCTAACGCCACGAAATCCCGCTACCAATCCTTTCTGTTCACTCCATGATGTGACCCATTGGGCACTGCAACACTGGATGCCCCTATACGAGGCTGCTTTGGATGATAAGCCCAACGCTACAAGCTGGCGTTGCCATTACCTTCTAAAAATAAAATCTCCATCTCATTCCTTAATTATCATTCATAGGACATCAACATCGACCATTTAGAACAAAAGGATACCTGACATGCATAACCAGCTGGATGGTTACACAATAAACCACATCTCAATTGTTAATTAGCGTTCATTTGACTCCAATATTGAGCGTATAGAACGAGAGGAAAGTAAACCTGACAAGGATAACCAGCAGGAAGGTACCCCCATATAGTGATCTCATAGGGCTATATTTAGTGTCGTTAGAAATTTGAGAAAGAGCGATGAAATGAAGCAGCGGGTGGAGTTCGAGAGAGACCCGAACATATCCGATGATAGCCGAAGTAAGGGGCTGCTTCTTCGACCAAATATTATTTCCCAGGAAGTATAGAGAAATTTGAGTAATCGGTCGAAAATTCGATGCGGTGTTTTCAAAAGAAATTCATATTTTCTGACCTGATAACAAAAATTAAAAAAAAAAATCTTTTTGTGTGTGTCTGTGAACACGATAACTCCCGATTGAACGAATGTATCAAAATTTAGTATGAGAATTCAGAATCCCCTTTGTTAGTCAAATATTGAGTTTTAGCCCAAACGAACTATCGGTTTTAAGGGAGAGCAAAAACGTAATTGAATAATTCTTGCTGCGAAAATAATAGCTGATGATTCGTCGACGACTTTTTAAAATTAATGTGAGACTATGAGGTTACCGGACGTTGCCCGGTTAGTAGGCAGGTTAATAGTGTTATTCACCCGGCTAATAACTGTAACAAGGTCTAAGGAAGATCTAATCAAGCGTTAAAGAGCTTGCAATATTATGTTTTAGGCCTCCCATGATCCCCCCTCTCGTTAAAAATGTTAAACGTTTTGACTTGGGCCTATAAGGATACTACATGTAAAATTGATGAAACAAAATACAGGCAATTATCTGCTGAACAATAATTAAAGGTAATTTTACATGCTTTGTGAAATTATTTGGCAGAGGTTTCTTTATCTGAAACTGATCCGGTAGTGATTTGCATATTAGATGGTTGGTATTCGTTGAAGAGAAGCAGGGAGGGTAGACGGTTCTGTGTGTGCCGATTTTAAATCAAATTTGGGTAGGAAACGTTGAATCCAAACTGTGGAGTTAAGTGGAGGACGAGTCCTTGGTAGCATTTTAATGAGGGGGTGGTTGGTGAGGGGGGAGGGGGGGGGGGGACTTGTCATAACTGAGGGGGACAGGACAAGTTGTCCCCTGGATAATTGGAGATGCCCCACACAACTTGGGTGGCCAAGTCCCTTTCTGTAGCCGCTGGGCTTCCTAACAGTTAATTGTTGTCACCCTTTGTCACACCACTCTCTCCAACCTAAGAATTCTTTCTTAACTTTGGAGCAATGCATAACTTTGTTGCTTTATAAACACATCGGAGTTAAAACCGACAAACCGGTAGGATAGTATGAGAGAGAGCTATTATGGTTTTAGGGCGAAAAACTGCAATGGTTAATAATAATATTTTTTATTTCCGTTAAACCATAACATGGTAATAGGGTACATCAAATAATGTATGCATTAAGATATCTTATCACTTAGATACATAAATAGATATTAACTCTTAGTAATAACCATACTAGTAAAAAATAAAATGAAATTAATAAATAAATAATTGAAAATATGAGTATAAAAATAATAATATCAATAAATACAGTAGATATATTTTTTCATTTCATTAAAATTAAGATAATCATTTTTTATAATTTTTCCAGAAGTGTTTTTTCACATTTCGGGTCGTTCTTAGCCCTTTCCTCAAGTCACCATGTGCGAAATATAGAAAATAGAAAAAAAACAAAATACAATAACAATTATAAAAATAAATTTAAATACATTTAAAAAAAAATTAAAAAAATAAATTTAAAAATAGAAGTAAAATAAAAAAATAAATTAAAAAGTCGAAATAAAAAAAAAATAAAATAAAAATAGAATGAAAAATAAATAAAATGATAAAAAACAATAAAAAAAGAAAAAAAAAACAAGAGGAATAAATTAGTATCGAATTGACAAAAAAAATTATGATTAAAACGTAGATTCCACAGACCTTAAAGAGTCCTTTGGAGGAACTCTGCCAAAAGTATAAAAAGTGAAACATATCAGATAATGTTTTTGAATATGAAATACTTTTTTTATATGATCTTTATTTTATTGTGTTTCTTAAACTTCCCTGGGATGTTATCCTCTTGTTTTTTTCCGGCATTTTTTTCCAGAGGTGTCTTCTTTTTTCTTTTTTTGGCAATATTTCTGCGCACTTTCACATAAGGGACAACTACAAAGGGGAGCTTCAGAATAATTTTTTTAAGGGACCACTACAGAGGGGAGCTTCAGAATAATTTTTTGAAAGGGACCACTACAGAGAGGAGCTTCAGAATTGTTTTTTTTTTTTTTTTTTTTTTAGAATTCTTTATCGAAATTTCCTCTCAACATGGTTATCCTTAACAGCCGTTCACCGAGTAACTAGCAGGTTGCCACTCCCCCCATGTTCAGCAGACTGCCTGACCTCCAGTTTTCAGCAGGTTCCCATTGGTTTCCCTGGACCATGTTCAAACACTGACAGACGGCCCCGTATCCACCCGACAGATGGATCTGTGCTCTCTAATATATTTCGAATGGGGAGCATTTTCCGCTTCCAGCTCAGCTGAGATATATTGCAAGCCATACCGGAGGCTGGAGCAAATAATTTTTCACGTCGGCCCGCTCTCCACTGACGTTCCCCTCCCCAACAAACTACACAAAAGCATTCTGTCCCTTTTTATTTTTCAATCGATGACCATAATTCCTCTCTCGCTCCTTCTCTGTTTCCCCTTCCGCTCAGTCTACAGCAGTTGGATTTTAGGTTTTTCATTTTTTTTTTGTTTCTCTTTTCCTTCCAGTTTTTTAATGGTTATAACCATTATAAATAAGTCTTAATTCGTTACCCAAAACAACAATAATAAATGTTTTTTTCTCTCTCTGATTTTTTTTAAATTTATAATTCGCTGGAACTCTTGGTTTGGCAAAATTATAAAATAAAACGTTCAACTTTCATACGAATTTCTCGGCTTCTTGACAGAGGACTCAGAAACATTCTCTGAACAACAAAATATTGACTTACATACAGTACTAAGACCAACTTGGACTTGCGGGCTAGAGCTGTTGGGTGCAGCCAAACAAAGCTATCTTAGCAGAATCCAGATATTTACCAACTGTCCCAATCTATGTTTCACACCTCACACTTCTCACTGACCTCAATAACATCAGTCACCATGCTAACCCAACAGTTACATACTACATTACATCTTAAAATGTCCACACACTCCAACCCAATTGTCCAAACATTAGCAACACCATCACTATCAAAAATGCCTTCTCGACGCGTTAAGTAGAAGTGGCCTCGAGACGTCCTCAGCTATGGACTCGAGCAGGGACACACTCAGGATGACCTCACACCGCCCTCCAACAGACCTGCAGCTTGTTAATGGCAGCTTTAATAAATGATGGGATAAACAAATTAAATTAAAGCCAAAGGGACGGATTACGAATGATTTTATGATGTATCCGGGAACTTACTATATTAATTTTTTTGAAGGCGCCGGTATTTCAATGGTATGCGTGCTTGTTTACTGAGCTCAAGATCGCGGGTTCGAAATCGGGCAGAGGCTCTTAGTTTATTTTATCTGGGAGGCCAAAAACAAAAAAACTAGAGAATGCCGTCCTTCGGAAGGGACGTTAAGCGATAGTCTTGAGCCTGTATGATACCTAGGTGAATAGAAACTCAGGGTAGGCAAAAGTTAGGACTTCCATAATAGAGTAGGGCTCATGTCCACCATCGAAAGTGACGAAAGAGCGCTCTGGTAGTAGGCGATATGACCTTGTAGTTAAAGCCCGGGCATGAATCATAATAACTATTAATTTTTTTAATTGTAACACTCATAGGAGAAAATTTATTAGTTATGACTCATGCTCGGGCTTCAACTGGTTATATCGCCTACTACCAGAGCGCTCTTTCGTAACTCTGGTAGACATGAGACCGACTCTACTATAGGAGTCTTAAATGTTGCCCCCCCTCTCCTAAATTTTTACTCACCTAGGGTATCTAAATAAATATCAAAAAACTAACTAGTTTGATATTTATTTGTGAAACAATGATTATCGAAATTTGATTCTTGTATAAAAAAATATATATTTCAACGAAGTTCGGAAATGATGGGTGTCATAGTCATTTCCCACAAAAATGCTTATGAGATAACAATTTTAAATCAAGTTAGATTGTTTATTTCACATAAACTGATGTTACTCTTCAGTTTCATCATCCCAGTTGGATCACATGTAGGGTCACTTTATGTTTAGGCACTATATAACTAGTTTGGTCACTATGTGTTTAGTCACTACATATTTTATTTTAGAAGTAATCATTCCTTTTTTTCTTTTCACTCATTTCTTTCAATTCCAAGCAGAATAATGTATAGGTGTGTGATATTCTGGATTTTGGATATATATCTGTGATTAAATGTATGTACCAGTGTGTATGACCCATATTATATTTATTTATTTTATTATTACATTTTTCTCTCTCTCTCTCAGTGACCCTTTCTGTCATTTATATTTACTTTTGCTATTATTTTTTTACTTTATAATTCTAACACTGTTCCTCATTTATTTTATTATGATCTGTTTATCCTTATTTCTAACTGCTTTTGTTTCTTTAAGTGCTATACTCCCTTATTTGTTATCTTTTATTCAACTTGTTTGATACTGGTATCTCTTTTGTTTATCTCTTATGCTGTTATTCTTAGGGGACGTATGTCCCAGAATAAAAATTGTTTTTTCATTTCATTTCTTCATTTACTTCGTCATGATTGCCAAAAAATATATAATTATAATAATATACTGTAATAATTTAAAAAAAAATGTAAAATTAAATAATAATTAATAATAATAATTATAAACCATGTGATATTTAGAAATGTTTCGAACATATGGCCTGTAAGGGTTGGGTAACCTTTTGGACGACATGGATTCAACTCCATGTACTTCAAAAGAACAATCTGGCTTTGATGACGCCTACTATGACATTCCACAACTACCGGACATCAATGTGGATCGGGACTTCGCCATTGCAAAGAGGTACCTTCAGAAACTTGGTGAAAAAAATGAGTCTCTATGGGAACATCTGACAGAGCTGATTCAGCATGTCCTGACGAACAAACCAGAAGGGTGCATGGACTACTTCGAGGCGATGAGCCGGGAGGTGCGCATGACAAAGTTCTCCATAGAGGCAGACCTACTACGGGAGATGTATGAGCCACCCACCAACCTAGACAAGTCGGTCAAGATGCTCAAGTTGTACAAGACAGTCGAGCTCTTGAGCAAGTCTGCCGAGAGCCCCTATGCAGTCGAGACTGTCGCCGATCCCAACATGACATTCAACTTCCGTCTCCTGTCGGAAGGAGGGATGGGGCTCCCGAGGTGTGAGCTGTATGACACTTATATGGCTTTGAGAGGACTCGCCAAATCGGAACCGTTACAGAAAGTAAGGCTCTGGGGAAGAATACTTGGAATTGAAAAAAATTATATAATTGCAGAATGTGAATTTACTCCTGATGCTCTATCTATGAAAATTGACGAGTATGAAAGACAAAAATTAGAAAAACAATTGAACGAAATGGACGAGTCTAGTAAAAAAGAGCGTGTTGATATTGAGGAGCCTATAGAGGTAATACCTGGAGAGGTGCCAGAGGAAGCTTCAAAGGAATCTCCTGCATTGCCGCTTCCTGAGGATGGAGAAAAAACAGGAGAAGAGGAAAATAAGGAAGAAGCTGAAGACCAAGTGGTCAAGGAAGAAAAGAAATCCAAACTTCAAGAGTATGTCAAACCACCAGTTCCTCAACGAGAGGAGATCGAAGAGATAGAAGTAGCAAGCGAGGCTCCCGGTGAGGGAGTAAACAGGAAGGTGTACTTCGTGACGAACAGACCTGGGGAACCCTGGACGCAGCTCCCGGACCTCAGTCCCAAACAGATAGTGACGGCAAGGCTCATCCGACGATTTTTTACTGGGGACCTGGACTCTAGTATCGTTACGTATCCGGAGTTCCCGGGCAAAGAGAGCGACCTGCTTAGGGTGCAGATAGCGAGGATATCAGCTACCACCCAGGTCAGTCCTGTCGGGTACTACGAGGGGGAGACAGAGGAAGAGGGATCGCCGCAGTTGCAGGAGGGTGAGCTCTTCGTAGAGAACCTGGATTATCATCCATTACCTGTAAGGGAGCTAACAGACCCCTCCCTTGAGTTCTGGTGCCACCACACACAGTTCATCCTGAAGAATGGCCGCACCACCTCGTGGGTACCCCCCCAGAAAAAAGAGGAGGGGGAATACGAAGGGGAGTATGAAGGACAGGAAGAAGAGTACCCACCTAGGATCCTGAGAGCGCTGTCACAGGACGACCCATTGAAGACAGGAGAAGCCGCTTGGGCGATCCGTCCAACCTCCTTCTTGCTGAAGAACGCAAGCGCAGTGGTGATCAGGTCCAACCTGTGGCCGGGGGCTGTGACGGTGGTCAAAGGGCGGGAGCTTGGTTACCTCTATGTGGGCTGGGGACTGAAGGCGCTAGAGGAAGGCTTCGCCCCACCGGTCCCCGGGCCCATCCAGACTGAGTACCCGATGGGGCCTGAGATCATGGAGATGGATGACCCCACCGCGCAGATGGAGGAAGATGTGAAGCGACGGGCTCAGGAGAAGCTCGCCCTGCTGGAGATGGCCAGACGGGCCGCTATGGAGGAGCTCGGCGAGGAGGAGATGTCCCAGCCCGAACTCACCGACCTCGACTAACACCTATCATTGTTTGTAAATATAAAATAACTGTATTTATTTATTTGTTTTTTTCGAGTTGTCATTATATTCTACAGTTTCGGACTGAAATGTAGATATAGAATTCCTAGGCGTTTTTGTTTTTTGTTTGTTTTCTTGGGAAGAAACATAAGGGTCTAGGCAGGGTTTCGAACCCGCGATCTTGAGCTCAGTAAGCATGCTATCTCTGAGGTACCGGCTAGCAGGCAATGTATGAATCGTGTAATTTCAGAATCGAACAAGTGCATTTTTCAAAATTTAAAATGAAAAGAGAAAAAATCCGTATAAGAAAGAAACTTTCAGTATGAGAAAGTATTGTAATCGTACAAAAACTCGAGAACAAGTTTTCAATGAAATTACAAGTTTCAAGGTCCCCTAAACACGTTTTGACCATTTTCGCGATGACGTCTGTCTGTTAGTGTGTTGGTTGTTATGTGCCAAGTTAGATCTGATTACATTTTTGTTATATTATTTTATATTTATGACCTAATCAAAAATCTTTCATATTTTATTTGATAAGACATTACAATACTAATCTAATGATACCTAATAACGCGTAGGGGTCATTATAGGAATCATCGAGGGAGGCATCACCTTCAAAAATGCCTAAAAACACGATTTTCCGAAATTATTTCTCTAAGAGGCCGCGATAAAGCCGACTTAGTGTCAAGACAATTTCATAGATTCTCAGGTGCGTTGAATCCTTTTTTTAGGAAGAATTCTCAACGAAAACAGCTTCTACCCGCATATGTACGAGTATGTAATAGATTTAAATGAACTCCCGTCTGTTTTAACTGCTATAGTTCCGTAGAGATTGCCGAACTTCTATATTTCAAATAGGATCATATTGCAAAAAATGAACATGCGGATTGTGGTGCAGACTCTAAAGATACGAAGGAGCGGAGGAAGTATGTAAAGAAGGCCCGAACATTCATGGCTGCGAATAGTTATTTGAGCTTATCTTCTTTGTGAAGGTTTTAAAAAGATTAGTTACTTTAAAATAATCCTATTTTTAATAATATTAAGAGATAATATTGAAGTATCTGAGAAAAGTGAAGGTCATACTGTTAACAGGAAGATAATATGCGTGGTTATATTAGGCGGTGGGGCTAGGTGGAGGCATTAGTCTGTGAGATGACTGTGGTGCTGTTCTGTCTGTTGGCTAACATAGTAGTGGCCAGTGCAGCACTCAACTGCACAAGGTATCAGGATCCCGTAAGTAGCCTCTTCGTTTACCTTTATATTTAATAATTCTTTAACACTCCTTACTAAATATTGAATTCGGTTGCAGTGTGAGATAGAGCGAGGTCCGATGTGCTGTGGCTACCCTTTCTTCGACTGTCTCTCAGACGGTCTGGACACCACATGCCAGTCCATCCGAGACTTTCCCGAGCTAGAGGCGGAGTTTATGTTCCGTTTGCGAGAGGCAATGGACGGGGGAGAGCCAAATGCGACCCTGTCGGAGATACGACACGATGTGAACGGACTACTTGGCTCACAGGATGACAGGCCAGCGGTGGCAACTACTACGCAGCGGAATATCGGGCCTCGACGTAGCGGGCCTATGATTCCACGTCGACGACCGATCCCCACCCCGGCAGTCAGGAGGGGCAACCAAACGCTAAGAGCTGTCAACAGGCGACTTTCAAGCACTACACAAAGGAGTTAGCAGGACTAATCGTTATAGTGGAGCCCATATTTTAAATTAAAATTAACTAAAAGAGAATGCATGGACGCAGTGGGCCGTACAATGTCCAATATTGTATCAGAATGCCAGCTGAGTTCTTTAAACCTAATTACATTGAAACTCGTAAATAGATCAGAGATCATACAGTAATCTGAAGTAAATTGTACGTATAGTTAGACACACAGACTGTGGACAGAGGTGCGGAGCGTATAATGGAAGAACCTAGAAAGAACAGGGCTGGTAAGAGAGTTGGCATGACCACTGTTTCCAATCTGTACAATAATTATGAAAACATTAGCTAGATAATGATAATAGTTAGCTGAAAAATAAAGGTTGACATGAGAGGAAGCTCTCTGCAATTACTTGATAGATGTTTTTAACTAACATTGGTGAGAACTCAGTCGCCATTAAAGTATCGTGAATGTAATAAATTCAGATCATAATAAATTCGAGAACCAGCTAGGAACCGAAAAATATAATATTTCATTATTATCACGATATACAAAATGGGTGGAACCTAAAAGGAATGCTTCACTAAAAGGATAGTGGCATTTTGTAATGAGATAAATTTGGACGAAATAAATTCAAACAATTTTAAAAGCACATGTAAATCTCTTAAAAAATGAAAGAATGACACATAATACACACGATAAAACAATACTTAATATAATGATAGACAATCTGAAATGATTATTTCATACATTAATCAAAATGGCTGGTTGTTCTAAGGTGATGGTATAATAACGAACTGTGCCCCCATTCTCCTATCACAATGAAAACAAACATTTGGTTATAACGTTATAAAAAAATTATTTACAATGATTTCTTATTTTTTTATTAATCTACAAATTGTACAATGGGTAGATGGGACTGCATACAATAAAAACAAGTAGAATACATGAGGTGGGCGAAGCTAGCCAGTGCCGACACTCCCTATGAATGTTCATTTCATAGCAGATCCCAAGTGGGGGATTGTCGGGGTGACTTTAAGGATAGATGTTTTGTGAGAGGATTAGGATGGTTGCTGAACTTCCTATGGAACTTTTTGAAAAGGATCTGAATAAAATCTTGTACATAGGGATGTTGAGATCTTTATAAAAGATTTTGTTAGGGACATAGAAATGAGCGTTTGCAATGCGTCTGAGGACTTTCGATATTCTATTGATGTTGGAATTTTTAGCGGGACTCCAAAGGGCAAGTCCCTATGTCCAAATTGGTCGTATAATTGTTTTATAAATAATTAATTTGTTTTGTATTGATAATTTAGATTTGGGTCCAGGTATGTCATCATTTTTAGATTAATTACTATTTGTTGCCAACGTTAGTCAATTCATGTTCAAAGTTTTACTTCCTAAGCTATTCTTAGTATAGGGGAAGTTATGTAATCGACGGCTCAGCCTTCTTCCCATGCGGTAACAGATGAAATTCATTCGTTCTATCTTTATTGATCATAAAAAAATTGTATAACAGGACATCTACAAGTCGAAAATAAAAAAAAACAATATAATACCAATATTCCTGGGAGAAAGTTTAAACATTATTATTGAATACCTTCTAAATCAAACTTTTTATGACTATAGTAAATTTTTGAAGATTAAAGTGACTGAGTGATTTTAATATATAATTTTTATATTGGATTCTAAGTGTATATATGTTATATACTTAGAATCCAATGTTAAAAACAAAGTAACTTTTATCTTTAAAAATTTACTATAGTTAAAAAAAACTTTAATTTGGAAAGTATTTAATAATAATATGTGTAAACTTTCTTACAGGAATATTGGTGACTTGTGTAGGGATCTGAAATGAAAGGACTGATCTTACGGTCATAGCACTGAACAAACGAAACATTCTCGATTACAGCTCACTGACAAAAATGAGCGATACGAGATGAGCGTTTATTTCTTGTTTATGTATGTCTATGTTTTTTTAAAAATAAGATTCAGTTCAAAGCATAATCATACAAAATAAATAACAATTTTACCCCTGCTTCATATATATATATATATAGGTATATATATTTTTTTCCGAGGGCTGATTGTGTCACTGCGACCAGAGTAGGCCTGATGTGTGCCCTGTGTGTGTTGGTCCCTACAGCAGCCCTGTATCTTTAATAAAGTCCAGGATTCTGCTGCAGATTCCCTCCATTACCTGCATCGGTTCCGTTATGGCAGACCCGAAGCAGTGAAATCTTCTGCTTTCTAGTGCACCACACTAGCTTAGAATATGAATCGGAGTCTCATTTTCCTGCACAGAGGGCTTCTAGCGATGCCCAAATTGTGTAGGTGTTTGTTCATATGAGTGTCCTGTGATCAGCCCTGTCATAGCTCTTAGATTCATTCTGCTCATATTCAGGAGCTCTCGGCTCCTTTTTGCTTTATACTTACTCAATTACTTTCTGAAACAGAACGTGTTTCCTCTAAACGTCTCATACGAATAGAATAAGTGTGACCTGCGCGCTGTGTTTTTAAATATGGAATTGTGAAACTGAAAGACAAAAAGAATATAAAAAATATGTTCAACTTTTTTCTGTAGTTGTCTTTTAATAAACAAAAAATCAAATCAAATTAGTTTTACTTCAACACGCTCCTTTCCTCTTCTTCAAAATACAAAAGCAGAAATGAAATAAAATTAATAAAAAAAAAAAAAAATGAAATAAAGGAGGGGAGGCGGATTGGATTTTTGGAGTGAGGGAGGCTGGAAGGCTGGAATTGGTGGTGCCCAGCCACCTGGAAGCTACGTGCCTCTTCTTCACTCCAGATCCTTAATCATACTCACTCAACTACACTTGTAGCACCCTCCTATTACACGAGTCTCAATTATGAACGAAAAAATTGAAACGAACCATTGAACTAACATGGCTCAAGATGGAGCAACTCCCATGTATTGCATATATTTAGTAAAATAGACAATATTTTAAATAATATGAAAGGACTTTGGTCTCAGCAGTTTTCTTTGATTCATTGTACAGTCTTTCTTGGCCCTTTGTATCTGCAGTAGTGCCAGTTTGAAATAAATTTGACTGGGGAGAGACTGATTTGTAAAGGCATGGTTGGTATAATCTTTTCCTTTTTTTAAAAATAGCTTTTAATAAAAACTACCAATAATAATTATTTGAGAACGAGTATAATTTGTAACAATCGATCTTACCTTCATGTTGCGAGCACTTCAATATTTTCATGTGAAGAATGGTGAATATCTTGATGAGAACTTGGTTCATCTTTAGCAATAACATCATTGGCATTATGGCACTTTCTTATTTTACTGTCTTCTTCACTTTTCATTGTTTACACTATGATCATGCGCTCTAAAGCAGACGTTTAACAAAACGCATAGTGGTTGTACACAGTTGAATATACTACAGTTTTGCCAAGGTGCATTCATCCCCTCCCCTTCCTTCCCTGGGGGGGGGGGGGGGGGAGTGGAACTTTCGTTGCCTACTACCGTTCCGTGTCGTTTTCACCAACTCACTGCCGGCCAAGCAGACCAACGGCACGTTTTTTCTAAACATTTGAGATAAAACCAATAAGAACAATGTTGTAGCGCCTCAAAGAACAAACAATGAATTTCCTTCGGAAATATTTCTATGAAATGTTTAAATTGAAAATAATTTTAAAATATATTTTTATTATCTGTAGTTATTTATTGAAAAGAAGGAAAATAAAGAAAAAAAGGGGATGTGGCCAACCATTGATTAAAGATCCTTCTCTCTCCTCTCTCTCAAATTCATTTCAAATTGCGTATAAGAAAGTCACTCTCAGAGTTACGCTGATGCCGATACACAAAATGTATTTGAAAGAGGGAGAAGGAGAAAGTCCTGTCATCACATATTTTTTTGTTCTTCATAAAAACGTTTCCTGAATTGACATATATTTAACTGGTTGGTACGACTGAACAAGTTCTGGTGTCCCCCACCAGGATGAGACTATTTGCCTCGGGATATGATTGCTACAAAGTGATTAGCTGCTACCACAACAAGGAATCAAAGGTATTTATTCAATAACACGGAGATGTATGAATAATACATACAGGGGCCCATACTGATTTGATATGATGTATCAGCCCGCGGCCTATGCCTCCAATTCTCCGAGTTTCCCCCTCCACCCTCAAGTAATTGGAGGAGTGTGCTGTGCTCCTGGTTTAGTATGCATAGCTCTGCAGGGGCCCTCTTTATAATTGTTTCCCCTCTCTAATGATCAGACCTCAAAGAGCTTCGCTCCTCTCCCATCCCTTTCAAATATATTACTAACACTATACCTCCGTATCCAAAACTAAAGCATTTTTTCTTCTATACCACCTATAGGAACCGTTAACTACTCTATATTACGCCTATTTCCATTCCATAATCAGTTACAGTTTTTAGCTCGAGTATTAATATTTTCAGACTTCAAAAAAAAACATTAAGAATTATAAACAATATTACTCAAAGAACAAGCTGCGAAGAACTATTTAAACAACTTAAAATTCTGCCTTTGCCATCGCTGTTTATATTTGAAACATTAGTGGTTATTAGGAATAATAAAAATATTTTCCCTCTCAACAATACTAGTCATGAATACGGTACCAGGAAGAAAGAAGACTTTCGAGTAGCTAAACATTGCTCTTCTCTTTTTGAAAAAAGTCAACTTTAATGTCCTTCCCCACTTCTTGAAGTCAATAGATACAATAAAAAAATTTAAACTTCAACTAAAAATGTTTATGTTAGAGGAAACCACAATAAAGAATCGTGTTTCATATCTAAATAGATTATTTGATACAAAGCTTTCATTTTTATTTTTTGAGCTTTTATTTATTCATTTATTTATTTATTATTTTTTTTTTTTTAATTTATTCATATATAATTGAATAATATATAAATTTATTTGGACTTGAAAAATAAAATAAAACTTGTTTATTTAATATATTGTCTAATTTCACTAACTATATATACATGGGAGTACTTTCGGTATTTCTACCATCCTCAGCCAAAAGCATAAGAGATAAGACTAAGTTAATTTTCTTAATATCTTAAATAAACAAGTTTTATTTTATTTTTCAAGTCCATTTGAATTATTTCACAATATCTCTGCAATAATGTCAGTTTTCATAAATTTATTTATTTTATTTTTTTATATATTGTTATAGTTACATTGTTTTCTTTTTCTTTTCTATATCTCGCACATTGGGACCTGATGAAGGGACGTAAAAACGTCCCGAAACATCGTTCGGATAAAGGCACTTCCGAAGAGTTTTTTGGAAAATTGTCATCTTAATTTTTATCAAATTGAAAAATGTGTCTACTTATTATAAATGTATTTTTTTTTTATCCTCATCTATTTATAAGTATTTATTTATTCAGTTTTTATTAATTTCATTTTACATTTTTTAATAGTTATGTTATTACTACTAATCATAGATGTGTTAGACTCAAGTAGTTATAAATCTAATTTATAAGATATCTTAATAAATAAATTCTTTTGACGTATCCTATTACCATGTATTGGTCTAAAGGAAATAAATTTATTATTATTATTATTATCTAAATTCAATTTCAATATTGTAACTAAGACATTCGCAAGCACAATTGGCTTGACCGAGCCTCTATATGATTTTCACTTCTATGTACCATTAGTAGATTTAGTTGATTAAATAAAGAAGGTGAATTTTTGTTGACCATTATAAAATTTGTTCAAAGTAATTTTTCTTCAATTTCCTGAAAATAATGGTGGATCACCGGCAATGTACTTTATCAGCACATATTGATTTAAGTATGCGCTCTCCCTCCGAAACAAACTCACCTGAATCCTCATACTAAATTTAGTTTTACTCTTTATTATGTTCCACCTAATGTTTACTCTTTATTATGTTCCACCTATTTGTCTATTTCCATTATTAATGTTTATCTTTAGTAATGTATTCATATTTAATTTTAATGTTTAGTAATTAATCATAGTAAGTCTCAGTTTCAATTTTTAACTTGTTATAATGTATTTTTAACGTTCAGTAATGTTTATCAACAAAAAAAAGTTTTGTTTATTTTTGATTCTAATCTTGATGTTTGTAGGCCCTGATGATGATATAAAATATATCGAAACGTTGGCATTTGAATAGTGTTTTTTTTCCATCTTTGACTGACCCTCAATATTCCTACAATTAGAATCTACAGTCGCTAATCAACATCTACTAAATTTAGAGTCCATATATTCATTACATGGGCGGTTATTAAGGTTATCGAGTCAAGCCCCATCCTCTGATCTCTTCCTTCCCCTTCAGCCGATTTCGTGGAAACTTAATAGGTCTCTTCTGTGTGGGGTTTTGAATTTAAATATAAAATTTCATGTCGATATATTCCTTACATTCTGCCGATTTTGCGGACAATTAATAGGTGTTCTTCTAATGGGATACTGAATACTCATATAATATTTTGTGTCAATACATTGATTACAACGGCAGTTATTTTAGTTTCTGTGTTAAGCCACCCCACTAATCCTTCCTTCCCTTTGGCCGATTTGGCTGAAAATATATAATCGTCCTTATTGAGTTCTGGATACATACTTTTTTTTTTAATTGTTGTAATCAGGGGTCGGAAAATGTGAAATTCTGACCGATTACATCATTTGTTTTAAACTTCAAATTGCTGAGCAAGAAAAGAAAAAAATTCCACATAGGAGGTTCGTGTCATCGAAATTATGCTTCTAATTTTGACTATTACATCATTAAGAAAAACCGATGGAAAATGTCCGGAAAGAAGAAAATTAAGCCAATTTGAGGGTTCTCATATTCTGGGTTATGAGAGATATGAAAGAATGAAGGTAAGGAGTGAAGCTCCATGTCAAGGGAGGCTTTGATCTGGGGATATGTCATTATAGGACTGGCCTCGCCCTGGGCCCTATCTTCTGTGTTCCTCTCATCTCTAGACTTCGAATTTATAGTGATTAGTCCCCTTTGATGTGTCTTCTTGGGAACGTCATCTGCCAAGTAGGGACACTCCCTAGCCTCCTTACCACAACCACACAATACTAGCCAGCATCATCAGCACAGATAGATCTATTTCAGGAGAAAAAAGTTCGTCGGTGAATCTCCCCAGCACCAATTAATCAATTACAATTTTATTTTTTATTGAACACTTATATTGTCTAATTCTACATACAAATACATAAATGTGTACCGGTTTCGGCTTACACCATCGTCCGCACAAGTTTCAACAATAATGAAGATATGAGCTAGGCAGACATATTTATATTAATTTAAGATTACCTGGGATAGGAGAGGTCCTCCTCCCTTGGCAAAATCTAGGGGCTGGAAATACCTTTTCTAACGATATAGACCAACTGTAGATATTTTTGAAAATGAGGAATAAAAAAGAAATCAAAATAGAACAAAAAATATAAAATTATAAAAAGTGCGATGAAATCAATATAATGCAGATCAAATATTCTTCTTCTCAGACATATCTACGTAACTATATACTGCGCATTCATGTTATGTTATATTGATTTCAACTTTTTATATTTTATTCTATTTCGATTTCTTGTTATTTTCTCGTTTTCAAATATATCCATAGTTGGTCAATACCGTTAGAATAGGGATTTCCACCCCCTAGAGAGGAGGACCTCTCCTACCCCAGGTAGTCTCAAGTTAATATAAATATGTCTGCCTAGCTCATATTTCCATTATTGTTGAACGTTGTGCTGACGATGGCGTAAGCCGAAACCGGTACCCATTTATGTATTTGTATGTGGAATTAGACAATATAAGTATTCAATAAAAGAGTGCTTTATCTATCACCTTTTTAATTGTATTTATAAGTATTTCCACTATATCGACAGAAAACGCAAAAAATGTATTCGGACAATTACGTTTTCGTCCTCCCCCAAAGCCAATCGACAGTTTGAACTAAAACTCAATATTTTGCTCCTGAGTGTAAGTCAACTGTTGAATATTAGCGCAAACGGTCGACTGGTTTTGGAGGAGGAGCGAAAAGTTAATTGATTAATTCGTTCTGGGGAAGTACATCGCCGGTGTACTCTCTGTAATATTATTCTTCATTTTTTTAACTTAATCATTATTACTACTTGCATTTATTTCTCTATTTAAATTCATATCAATTTCATTTATATAGATACATATTTTAGTGTTAGTTCTCTCTTTTATCTATATACGGCATTATCAAAATAAATGTATTGTTTATTTTATTTCGTTTTATTTTTCCAGATCACTTTACAAAACGTTAACATAGTTTGTATAAATGGACAGACAAAAAAAGTATAATAATAATAAAATGAATAGGTAAATAAAATAAAATGTTTAAATGAAATATTAAATTTTATCTGCAGTCGTCACTCACACTTGAGTACACTGCATAGTTGAAATTCAATTTTTTGTTGATGGTACTAAAAAGTGTTGAGATGAATATTTATAAACAAAGGAATAAATGAGATAAAATAAAAATGAAAGAAAATAAAAAAATAATAAAAATAAAAATTGAAAAATAAATAATAATAATGTAGAAGAAGTTAATAATAAAGTAGAGAACAGACAGAATATTTCTCTGGCCGGGGTGTAAAAGCACATAAGTCAAAAATTGGCGGTTACCGGATTATTGCGATACATAAGTCAAAACTACAGTAGAACCTCTATAAGTCGAACATCAAGGCAGACACCAAAAAATTCGAGTTATAGAGTTTTCGACTTATGGAGGATTTCGACTTAGGCGGAGTTTGATTCGACATGTAAAGGTTAAGATTCATTCTAACTAATTTTGAGTTAGAGAGGTGAAATAAATAATAATTCAAGTTACAGAGGTAACAAACATATTTATATTTATTATAAATCAACATTATTTCAAAACATCCTTAAAATAAAAAATACGTAGTATATGTAGGTATTAAGAAAACTCAGGAATTTTTTTTTGCTTTAGATAATTGGTAATCCTATTTATTGTATACTCCTAAATTGTTTTCTAAGAAACAATGGTGTACATTGTCGGCAAATTCTTAAAGTCGGTAACTTATTTTCCTCCGAGCTATAGAGGTAATAAGTTTCAAATAATCGAGTTGTAAAGGTTGTAAAATAAAACATTGCTATGTTTGAGATACAGAGGTCCAATTAATTTTTTTGAGTTATAGAGGGAAAATATGTACCAAAATGGCTTGTAGGGACTCACTGATTATTTCGACTAATAGAGGGTTGAGATTTCGAGTAATGGAGGTTTTGGGGCTTGAAGGGAAAGGAACAAAACTTTTTTTCGAGTTTTGGAGGTTTTCGACTTATCAAGGTTCGACTTAAAGACTAGTTTAATTTTATTTTGGCTTTAACGACATAAGTCATATTAGCAGTGCTTATGATATAAGGAGTGCCTGATAACCAAGTAAAGATGTTATATTTTCTTGTTCGTGTGTAACCTATTTTCTTATATTCTGAAAAATGATAAAGGTTGACTTATGTGTTTTTACACCCCGGCCAGAGATTTGATATTTACAACAAGATATCCCGATGTAGTCTAGGTTCTAGTTAATTTACATAGTTGTTATCGCACAGTGATCAATCTCTAGTTTTTTATATGTTAATATAGTAATGGTCACTGACTCAATTGTATAGAGGTGTCACCTTTATACAATAACATTATTATTATTATTATTAATGAGATTTGGATCATCTAAAGACATTGAAAATTCAATAGGTGGAAATATATTTTGCATTCGCTGATATGAAGTCAGTGAAACAGAAATAAAAATATTTTAAAACTTTTTTAGTGCATGGAAGTATAAAAGATTTTTGATTTTCTTAAAGTTTTACGGAAAAGTTGTATCACATGTGGTTATTTTATTATTCAACTAAGTGAAGTTTAAAAAAAATTATTTTCTTCTTCTCCAATTTGATTTTAAATTGTCTCCTTGTCCATGTTTCCTTGAATGAAAAACGCCGGGACAGACTCCATATGACTCCTGGGCAGAGGAGATAAAATTAAAAAAGTTTCACATCTCGGTTTGTGGGCGGGTTTGTTTTGAATTAGGCGTAGAAGGGAGGGGAAGGGGGCGACTTTTGTAGACACCCTCTTCTTATTTTAAGTTTATTCTTTTTATGTTTTTTTTCAAAGTCCCCTCGAATTTCAAATTATTACTTTAAATAAGGCTATGGTTGTGGAAACAGATTCACTTATCCGGGATTGCTCCTCTTCTCTTTGAAAAAAAAAAGTTTTCAGTGAATCCCCCCCCCCCCCCCCCCCCCCCAATGTACTTCCCCAGCACGAATTTTGGCAAAAAATCAATAATCGACTTACACGGGGGCTTTCGCTCTCCCTCCCCAAAAAAAACCTTTTAATCCTTGTTTTAAATTTCATGTTTATACGTTCATTACATCGGCAGGTATTATAGTTTTTTGAAAACAACATTGAATTTCTGACCGATTAGATAATTTCCTTTATACTCCGTACAGCTGGTGACGTAACAACTCCTGGCTGGTTATGTGTGTGTACATTACTTATGATCGTATTGACCTTTCTATGTTTCGTATATAAACTTATGAACGTTTTTATCAAAACTATGGTCTACAATAAAACGCTAACACATTATTTTCATAGGTCCAGGAATGCGATGAGAGTTGAGTGATTTGTGGTCTTCATAAGAAGTGGCTGGTATAAGAAAGTCCTGTAATGGCCACAACACATATTTTCTTTTCTCACTAAATTGATCCTAATGGAGGAAAACGGATTTCAATTTCGTATTCGGCCCTAAAATAGTTTAAAGGAAGCTGAAACATTCAAATGACAGACTCCAAATTCTGCAGAGGGCTGCTAATATTATTATTGTATTTTTGAGATATCCCCATTTTTGATATTTGGCCAATATAAATTTGATATATGAAATTGTGAATTTGGATTGTGGGAACAGTGTGGTAGAAGTGGAGGGCGGAGAGGGTTTGTTTATGACAGAACGAATAAGAGAAAACCAAAACCGCAATCCTATGAACTTATTGACTGGTTGACCGCTGACAATAAAATACAATGCGGTAACCGGACTGTACAAGAGTAGGGCACAAATCATACTCAAAACCAGGTCAATTTGACAATTTGAAGATTTGGGACGAATATCTCACCTGTTCTCGATCCCATTGTCATCAAATCATACTGTGATAATTAAAAATATACATAAACAATTATTAAATAAACAAAATTAAAATAAAATAAATAATAAATAAACAAATATTAAATATAATTACCAATTTTCTGTAGAAATTGTAGCTGGTCTTCTACTAAATTTTGATTTCTACTGTAGTTTCCGAAAAGGGCCCTAAAAAAATTGAAAGTTCAAGACGTGCAATTTTGAAGAATGTGCACGTATTTAAAAAAAAATCAATTAATAACTATTTAATTTGGATTTATTCTAAATTTACTAAAGAAATGCCGTCTTGTTTCTTTTAAAAAAATGTTAAATCTAATCCAAAGGTGTAAATTATCTTACTGGGTTCACAGGGAAAATGAATAGCATAGAATTAAAAAACAAATATTGGGTTTATTTAACACTAATCTACATTATAAATTTAATAACTAATATTGAAAGATAAAAAAAATAAAAATTATTTACAGAAAGAAATCTTATGAACTAATTACTTAAAACTATATCAGTCCTTTTACTGTTTTATAGTGGCCACTATTAATAATTATTTTTATATTTTGGGCATATTTACATATAAATAAAAAGTACCTTTTCTCTTCTACATACTTCCAATGTTATAATTTTCACTCCTATATCTCCTCTACATCTTCTCTCCGTCAGACTGCTTCACTACACCTTGACCCTAAAAACACTTCTCTCTTTAGACTCTCCACTTCCACATCATAACTTAGACTATTTCTCTCTATTAGAACAGCTTATCGTCGTCTTTTGGGCACCATTCATTGGTTGTTCACATTTCATTTTAAAACAAAATGCGACTAGTCCATCTTTGTATATTTATTCACTAATTAAGTTACTTCTAACAGCTGTTTTTATACAAATAATAATAATTGATTTTATTATATATTAATAATCTTAATGTGTGTAAATTTTTTACATCACAACACATTGGTGGGTTCTGTAACGTAGCAATATCCTTGTTAAATTGATAGGTAGTTTAAAACGTTGCTACGAGAATGCAAGTAAAGGAAAGTACTTCTCTGAGTAATGCAATAGCATGTATAGAGTATATCGATGAAGAAAGTATTGTAATCGTGCGAAAGTCCGAGATCGAGTTTTCAACGGAATACCCTGAATATGTTTTGATCATTCTAGCGATGGTGTCTGTCTGGGCATATGGTATGCCCAGGTATGAACTTGAAAGTTGTAAGGAGTCACATGTCGGGCGAAAATTGAGACCTCTTTACTTCTGTGCCTAAGTACATTTTACAAGATACTACTTACATGTATGACCTAATCAAAGATCTCTTCAGGTAAAAGTTCTATAGAAAACTCTCCCCAAAGGCCCCTACGTCCCTTTGGCCGATTTGGCTGAAAATTGATGGCTATTATCCTTTTTGAATTTACTTATAAACGTTTGTGTTGAAACATATTATATCGGCAGTTATTGGGTTGTTCCTCCCCTTTCTTCCTGTCAATTTGGCTGAAAATCAATAGGTGTTGTCCTTATGAAGTTCTGAATACATTTCTAAAATCTCGTGTCGGTATACTCTTTCTATCGGGAGTTATGTTCACAGACACAGACATGAACATTTCTTTTCGGGAAGCATGAAATTCCGGTGAAAAATTTACATCGAATTTTTGACAGATTATATAATTTCCCTGTAGCTGGGAAGGAAATAATCAAAACAAAATATGAACACTGGTCCATAGGTAGAAAGAAACAAAAGTGCTACATCTGCCGGCAAAACAAAACAGACCTTTGTTATCCTTGTGCAAAGAGTGGAAATATCTTAAGTAAGCCCACCCAAGTTAGAGAACTTTGTTGAGAGATGTTGGTACAACTGTAATTAGGAAGCTGGTGAAGAGTTGGAGGGGGGTTGGGGGCAGATAGCGAGGATAATCCAGGGACTTGAACTCTGGTTCTTGTGACTGGCAGTGATGTATCAGTCCCTGGGGTGCCTGTAGACCCGTCCTCTTTGTCCTCAAGGATCCACACATCCTCCACAAGGACACGATATCGAGAATAAGGCATCGGTGTTAGTACTGGTAGCAGATAGAAGTTGGTATTGATTCAGATAAGGATATCGACGTGGGAAAAAAGTGTATCCACAAGTATTAATATCGTATCAAAACCATTATTCAATATGGAATTGTTCAATTTTTTTTTAACTTGGCCCTAATGTATAAATGTTCCAAAAAGCAAAAATGCAGTATCTTCTCTTTGGTTGCGTTTTTTCAACTAAAAAACTGCACGATCGATATTCAGATTTTTTATGGAAGTTCATGATACTTAGTCTTGTTGTTCACGTATTCTATGTGACCTGCTTACATTTTTATCTAATATATATTATCGATAATGAGATGACAAAAGAGGTGCTCTGATGTGGCCGACCCCTCGATGAATGAAGCTAAGGGGCAGGCTGGCGATTGCGCGGGACACTCCGCCCAGAGCTCAGTGATCCCCGAACGATCCGCCTAGCGTGTTCCTCTCAGTGCTCCCCGGACGTTCCGCCTAGCGTGTTTCTCTCAGTGCTCCCCGAACTTTTCGCCTAGCGTGTTTCTCTCAGTGCTCCCAGAACTTTCCGCCTAGCGTGTTCCGCTCAATGCTGCCCGAGCGTTCTGCCTAGCGTGTTCTGCTCAATGCTGTCCGAGCGTTCTGTCTAGCGTGTTTCTCTTAGTGCTACTCGGGCGTTCTGCCTAGCGTGTTCTGCTTAGTGTTGTCCGAGCGTATTCTCTTCGTGCCTCGCTTGCCATCATCTTCATAGCTCTTGACCATTTTCTGTAAGTTATATATAATATATTATTGTGCCAAAATAGAAATTACATTTAATATTGTTATATATTTCATTTTAATTTTTAGCTCAGGGAAAAAAAAAAATCATAAAATAAAACAACTTTAACTGGCATGATACGATGTCGTTACGCCATCCCTAACATGCCATGTCTTACTACACAACTAACATACCATGACGTACCGTAATTGTTATCATACATCGTTGTTCTAAGCTATTACAATACACTGACCTAGCGGTGCGCCGTAGTTTGTTTCAGCGGATGGGTTGCCGTATACATACCATACTATTATCATACATTGTACTGAATTGTAATCAAATTCAATACACCATTGAATTGTGTATTTGTTTAAATTGTTATGCTGTTGGACCTATGCCGAGGAAGTGTGAGCGCCTACACTGGACCTATCCTCTATCTGATATATTTCATATTATTATGAGTACGAAAATAAGAATTGGTTAGTCTTCAATACTGAATTGCAATGTGTTTTGTTGTATGTTTGATAGCTATTGTTATTTTAAACATTTCTTTATATTCTTTATACCTGCCTGGTCCCAGTCGCCTCTCAGCCTGCCTGGTCCCATGTTGCCTCTGGCCCTGCCTGGTCTCCCATGTTGCCTCTGGCCTGCCTGGTCCCATGTTGCCTCTGGCCCTGCCTGGTCCCAGTCGCCTCTCAGCCTGCCTGGTCCCATGTTGCCTCTGGCCCTGCCTGGTCTCCCATGTTGCCTCTGGCCCTGCCTGGTCCCATGTTGCCTCTGGCCCTGCCTGGTCCCAGTCGCCTCTCAGCCTGCCTGGTCCCATGTTGCCTCTGGCCCTGCCTGGTCTCCCATGTTGCCTCTGGCCCTGCCTGGTCCCAGTCGCCTCTCAGCCTGCCTGGTCCCATGTTGCCTCTGGCCCTGCCTGGTCCCAGTCGCCTCTCAGCCTGCCTGGTCCCATGTTGCCTCTGGCCCTGCCTGGTCCCAGTCCCCTCTCAGCCTGCCTGGTCCCATGTTGCCTCTGGCCCTGCCTGGTCTCCCATGTTGCCTCTGGCCCTGCCTGGTCCCATGTTGCCTCTGGCCCTGCCTGGTCTCTCATGTTGCCTCTGGCCCTGCCTGGTCCCATGTTGCCTCTGGCCCTGCCTGGTCTCCCATGTTGCCTCTGGCCCTGCCTGGTCTCCCATGTTGCCTCTGGCCCTGCCTGGTCTCTCATGTTGCCTCTGGCCCTGCCTGGTCCCATGTTGCCTCTGGCCCTGCCTGGTCCCAGTCGCCTCTCAGCCTGCCTGGTCCCATGTTGCCTCTGGCCCTGCCTGGTCTCTCATGTTGCCTGTGGCCCTGCCTGGTCCCATGTTGCCTCTGGCCCTGCCTGGTCCCAGTCGCCTCTCAGCCTGCCTGGTCCCATGTAGCCTCTGGCCCTGCCTGGTCCCAGTCGCCTCTCAGCCTGCCTGGTCCCATGTTGCCTCTGGCCCTGCCTGGTCCCAGTCCCCTCTCAGCCTGCCTGGTCCCATGTTGCCTCTGGCCCTGCCTGGTCTCCCATGTTGCCTCTGGCCCTGCCTGGTCCCATGTTGCCTCTGGCCCTGCCTGGTCTCTCATGTTGCCTCTGGCCCTGCCTGGTCCCATGTTGCCTCTGGCCCTGCCTGGTCTCCCATGTTGCCTCTGGCCCTGCCTGGTCTCCCATGTTGCCTCTGGCCCTGCCTGGTCTCTCATGTTGCCTCTGGCCCTGCCTGGTCCCATGTTGCCTCTGGCCCTGCCTGGTCCCAGTCGCCTCTCAGCCTGCCTGGTCCCATGTTGCCTCTGGCCCTGCCTGGTCTCTCATGTTGCCTGTGGCCCTGCCTGGTCCCATGTAGCCTCTGGCCCTGCCTGGTCCCAGTCGCCTCTCAGCCTGCCTGGTCCCATGTTGCCTCTGGCCCTGCCTGGTCCCAGTCCCCTCTCAGCCTGCCTGGTCCCATGTTGCCTCTGGCCCTGCCTGGTCTCCCATGTTGCCTCTGGCCCTGCCTGGTCCCATGTTGCCTCTGGCCCTGCCTGGTCTCTCATGTTGCCTCTGGCCCTGCCTGGTCCCATGTTGCCTCTGGCCCTGCCTGGTCTCCCATGTTGCCTCTGGCCCTGCCTGGTCTCCCATGTTGCCTCTGGCCCTGCCTGGTCTCTCATGTTGCCTCTGGCCCTGCCTGGTCCCATGTTGCCTCTGGCCCTGCCTGGTCCCAGTCGCCTCTCAGCCTGCCTGGTCCCATGTTGCCTCTGGCCCTGCCTGGTCTCTCATGTTGCCTGTGGCCCTGCCTGGTCCCATGTTGCCTCTGGCCCTGCCTGGTCCCAGTCGCCTCTCAGCCTGCCTGGTCCCATGTAGCCTCTCTGCCTGCCTGGTTCCATGTTGCCTCTGGCCCTGCCTAGTCCCATGTTGCCTCTGGCCCTGCCTGGTCCCATGTTACCTCTGGCCCTGCCTGGTCCCATGTTGCCTCTGGCCCTGCCTGGTCCCAGTCGCCTCTCAGCCTGCCTGGTCCCATGTTGCCTCTGGCCCTGCCTGGTCTCTCATGTTGCCTGTGGCCCTGCCTGGTCCCATGTTGCCTCTGGCCCTGCCTGGTCCCAGTCGCCTCTCAGCCTGCCTGGTCCCATGTAGCCTCTCTGCCTGCCTGGTTCCATGTTGCCTCTGGCCCTGCCTGGTCTCCCATGTTGCCTCTGGCCCTGCCTGGTCTCTCATGTTGCCTCTGGCCCTGCCTGGTCCCATGTTGCCTCTGGCCCTGCCTGGTCCCAGTCGCCTCTCAGCCTGCCTGGTCCCATGTTGCCTCTGGCCCTGCCTGGTCTCTCATGTTGCCTGTGGCCCTGCCTGGTCCCATGTTGCCTCTGGCCCTGCCTGGTCCCAGTCGCCTCTCAGCCTGCCTGGTCCCATGTAGCCTCTCTGCCTGCCTGGTTCCATGTTGCCTCTGGCCCTGCCTAGTCCCATGTTGCCTCTGGCCCTGCCTGGTCCCATGTTACCTCTGGCCCTGCCTGGTCCCATGTTGCCTCTGGCCCTGCCTGGTCCCATGTTGCCTCTGGCCCTGCCTGGTCCCAGTCGCCTCTCAGCCTGCCTGGTCCCAGTCGCCTCTCAGCCTGCCTGGTCCCATGTTGCCTCTGGCCCTGCCTGGTCTCCAATGTTGCCTCTGGCCCTGCCTGGTCCCATGTTGCCTCTGGCCCTGCCTGGTCCCAGTCGCCTCTCAGCCTGCCTGGTCCCATGTTGCCTCTGGCCCTGCCTGGTCCCATGTGTCCTCTGACCCTCCCTGGCCCCATCTTGCCTATCCCAACTCACGCTATGGTCCTACTTTCTTATTGACTTTGGCCGCGCAGACAGGGCCCCTAATGGAAGTACCAACTCACCTCATTAATTATTTCGCCCCTTCCCAACCAGCTAACTGTTTTGTCTTAATAGAGGGCGTTCCGGTTATTTGTTGCCCGGTTATACAACCGCCTTTGCTTGCTTTCTCCATGCCTCCATTATTCTGTTAGTGCAGGTTCCACTGTTTTCGTTCTCGTTTCATTCAACATTTCACAACGGCCACTTCACCCTGGAGAAGTGACTAAAGTTTATTGAGTTCTCCCTTCTGGCTGGCTGGAATACTCATCTAATCTTGACAGAAATTACGAATGATGTTGAATGGGTTTTCGAAAGAGATCGAAGTGAACATGGCAGAACCCACTGGATGCGCGAGGCACCTAAACACTTTTTTAAGGGTTCTAAAGTTCGAAAAAGAAACCTATTAACGATTGTTTGACGTTTGTCTGTCCCGTTCGATATCTATTGATGCTATACATATGAACATCTGTAAGAGGTTGAACGATGATATATAGACCCAGAGAAAATTGAATTGGGCAACAAAGTAATTGAGTCGAGCGCATTTATCCGATATCGGGTTTTTCATGAACTAGTACGTATTTTTTCTGTCATATGGTCATCAGTTTATGACAAATTTGATTTTTTCTGTGTGACTGTGGTGTTAGGGCTCATGAAAAACTTTTATTGCCTCTGGGACAGGCATTTAAAATATATCAGGAAACTGAAACCACGGAAACGTCATGCTAAGTATATTTCATTTGAGTTAGTTATAATGACTCATTACCAGGCTTTAACTACGAGGTCATATCGCCTACTACAGAGCGCTCTTTCTTCGCGCTCTCTTCTGGACATGAGCCTACACTATTTGTAGGAGTCATAAATTTTTCATCTAATTTCATATATTTATTGAATCGTAACGAGTAACCAAATATACATAAAAAATATTGAAAAATAAAATTTTAAACAAAAATAATCTAGCCTCACTAGTTTCCAGGAGACTAGACGGACAGATAATTCGTACCATATAAGGTTTTTTTTACGGTCTTCGATCTACGGAACCGTAGAAATCAGGTTACACTATTGAGCTTTGTCTAATAAATAATCTCTTATAAAGTAACGTGACTCTGGCAAAGTTGAAGGGTGAACCAAAATAGTGTATTTAGATACTTTTTCTCACGATTAAATGATCATTTGGTCTGAAAAGACATTAATTAAAATGTATTATATAATTTATTTATTCCTTATTTTGTCTTTTTTTTTTGTTACATTTGTGACTTCAAGCCCGGGCTTCAACTACGAAGTCATATCGTCTACTACCAGAGCGCTCTTTCGTCGCGCTCTTCTGGACATTTGTAGGAGTCCTACATTTTTTTTACCCAGATATAATTAGGGTTTCATTTCTTATTCAACTTGTATTTTTGTAGACAATTTTTTTTTTAGATGTACAGAAATTTTGTACACACATCCAATGCAGGATTTTTCGTTAACTTGTACGTGGAGGAGGGGGATCTTAACTTAAATGCATTTATAGTATAGAGGTAAATGTAATTGAATGCACTGTCTCCGGTGATATGGTCCAGCACAGCTGATATATGAAATAAAATGGCCATAATAATGGAGATCAGGCGGGGTGTTTTCCAATATTAACCTACCTCCAATTGACCATCCACCTCGTCACAACATGAAATGAAGCAGAGTTGGCCAAGTTTCAGTCTCAGACTGCCTCTTATTGATCTCTTTGGAGGAAACAACAGAACAAATATTTACAGAAAAACATATCTCCAAGGACCATCATCTGCCAAATCTCAATATCCGCAAAAATTTGCCAAAGTCCTTCTCCAAAAAAAGTGTTGAAAACTATACATTTTTGCAAGTGTTAGAGGTGGGCGATCACTGATCACTGTGAGTCACTGTTTCTGCGTATCGCCCCTTTAATATTTATAGATTTGTTTATCAAATCCAAGATACGTGGTTCAAAACGAAGTTTCAGGACGGATCTCACAATCCGGACAACCTATGAAAAATTGTATTTCATAAAAAACAACATTTATTTGAAAAGATTTTTGATTACATAGTTCATAAATTGTAGGTACTTGTAAAATGTACTTAGGCCCAAAAATAAAGTAGTCCATTTTGATCCGATTCCGACCAAAACCTAATGAAATCTGAGTTTGCACATGTGACTTCTTAATCCCGAATTTCAAATTCATAGATATAATCGTTTCTGCGTCAAAGCGCACATAAAGTTTCAATCAAAACTTATTCAGGGGATCTTAAAACGTAAAATTCTGTCGAGAACTCGATCTAGGATTTTTGAACCAATCTTATACTAAAAGTATAAGAAAGCAAAGTGTCTGTGAACACGACTATTCCCGATAGAATGAATGTATCAGCACAAAATTTTATACGTGTATTCATAACCTCATAAGTACGACATCTATAGATTTTCAGCCAAATCGGGAAGAAGAAAGGGGGGTTAAGGGAGAGGCTTAACTCAAAAACTCTAATAACTGCCGTCATAATGAATGTATCGACACAAAATTTCCTATGTAAATTCAAAACTCCATAAGAACGACACCTGACAACTTTTCATGGAATCGGTCCTCGGAAAGGAGAGGATCAACTCAAAAACCCCAGTAACTGTCTGTGTAATGAATGTATCAACACATAAAGTTAATAAGAGGATCCAGATGTCCCTATGTAAGTCAATTATTGATTTTTAGCCGAAACATTCTATTTTTTTTGGAAGGAGTGCGAAAACGAAATAGATTAATTCGTTCTGGGGAAGTACATTGCCTTTGATTCACCGCGACTTTTAATTTCATGTATTAATGTGTGAAGAGACACTTGGATGTAAGGCTTGCTGCCCTGTCCCAGAAAGTATTCGGTTAATAAAGGAAACCACTTCTCCATTATTTATGGTTCTATTTCCTCCTGGTCTGCTTCATTTGATCTCGACATGGAAACCTGCCACAATTAACCCCAAGACACGCAATACAACTCTCTCAGAACTTTTCATAATTTCCTTCATTCTTGTTTCTCCCGTCAACTTTTTAATTTCGCATCTTTAATACTTTAACATTTGTTCTTTTTGAAATGTTTTTATGCATTCAAGCTAATGGGTAGTTTGTTATTAAAAACTGAGACTTTTTTTTATTTCCCAAGAAGTTTTTGTTGAATTATAGTGACACCTTCCAGGACGACTTTAGAAAGTCCGGTAGCTCGTCCTCCTGCTTTAATTGGATAGGATGAAGTAGATATCTAGTTTGTCCAATTTGCCAACCCACTGCAAAGAGGACCCAAACTCTAGATACTTGGCAACACCCGAGGTGCTGGGGTTTATTGGGCTTCTATCGCCACTGATAGCCGCCATATTGAAAATTCTGTTATGTTCCGCATTTTTAAAACCTCATATCTCTGAAAAAAACGTTCAAAAAAATGTGTACTTTTATGTACGTGCGCTAGTTTAGTTGTTGTTACTTGTGCTCAGGTTTTAACTATAAGGTCATATCGCCAACTACCAGAGCTCTGATGGAGTCTTAAGTTATGACTACCCAGGTTTACTTAGCTATAGTAGAGGTGGAGAACATATTCACCTCATAGCTGCCCCAAAAAACTACGAACGGTAACAGATATTTTATTTCAGAATAACAAATCTAGTATTAAGTATAACTCTTAGGTTTTTTATCTGGGAGGTGAAAAAACCATGAGCACGCCATTCTTCGGATGGGACATTAAGAGCCTATACGATGTCATGTATTCGTTAGAGACCCCTATCCTAGTTGAATGGGCACTATAAGCCAACAGACCGACGCTGTTGCCATTAAAAAAAGGACTATAGGCGCTTTGCGTTGCCTAGCCCGAGCCACATGAGGCCTAGGCTACCAGAATGGTGACATGACCCCACGAAACGGCAGGGAGTTATCCTTATCCAGGCTGAGAGAAGCAGCGCAGCGGGAGCCCCGCCCATTGACTTAGTCTTGGACTGCTGAACACGTAGTTCTCGAATCCCCGCTGTACGACGGGCCTAGGGTGGAGTTGATACGCCGGACAGGATCATACCTCGTCAGTGAGGCTCATTACCCAGAGTTCGATTCGTCGCCTCCTGGCGGAGGGTAAAGAAGGCAATATAGCGTGGTTCCTGGGATGACAGCTGGGGGCTGTAACACGGCCCATATGCGACCAACCTCGGCGCAACGCGGCCATAAAGCATGGAAGCCCTGGTCCCGGGCTCTCTCGGGAAACGCCGATAAGATAGGTTGGAGAACCCAACCGAACGCTCCGGCGAGTCCAGCCGTAGCACCATTGGGTAGATTAAATGTAAATATCTGAGAGGTGAAGATTCAGGCATTGGTTGATTTGACATGAGACTTGTGGGGTTGCCCACTCTGTCAGGAGGAAATCCTCCTTGGCACTGTTCTGAAGGTGTCAGTAAATGGAGAAGGGTCCAATTGAACGTGCAGATATGGATCTATCAGTGTTTGAGTAGAGATTGGAACAGATCCGGTCCAAGTCCAACCGACCTGTTTGCCCAAACTGTCTATCTATATCACAATGCTAACATAATTACAGATTACTGGAGAGGACATTCCTCTCCCTACATCTGTCTACAGTAGACGAATCTAAACTCAACCAATTTCAAACTTCTTCAATTCGCCATATTAGATTTCTTAAAAAGTTATACGATCGAAGTGAAATTGAAAATGTAATAATACTTTTGAAAGTATAAAATTCCTAATTTCTGCCATATTGGATCCAGGGCCGGCGGAATTGAAATCGTCATCTGAAACGAGTGTTTATGATAATTTGCCAGTTCGTCCTTATATACGCACTTTGGGGCTGAAAACCACCTGGAGACACTGCCACCAGAAGCGACCCATTCATGGATTCACCCCACGCGCAGCCCTGATATTGGACTTTCATAAACGTTGTAATATCCATGTGAAATGAAAAACATACTAAGACTTTCGAATACGATTTCTTATGTACGCATGTATATGTAAAAAAATAATAATAAAAAATAAAACTTATTCACAAACGTTGTTAAAAATCAGCATAAAATAAGAATTAAAAGATAAATTTGTAAAAAACTTCTATCAAAAATTGATTTAAAAAAGTTGTCGGTGAATCACCAGAAACGTACTTCCCCAGCACGAATTAATCAATTACGTTTTCGCTCACCCTCCAAAACGAATCGACGGTTTGGGTAGACGCCTCGAAGTAAAATGATCTCAATTTCAATCAAAATCTAATCAGATCTAAATTGACTTCATATCAAATTTCAAATTCATTCCTACAATCTTTTTGAGTTAAGTGCGCTCACAAAGTTCCTTTCACATACGCACACAGATATCATCGCGACAATGGTCAAAACGTATTTAAGGGGAAATATAGAAAAAAATGTCTATTACACAAAATACATGTAACGGAAATACAACAATAATAGTGGCTTGAAGATGATGTCTTCACATCGAAAGCGCTCGCCCATAGTAGGTACTCAACCAGCAGCCGGTGACGACGGTTTCCACCGAAAGGTATGGTATCAGCCACGACTTGACAAATACTGACGGTAGCAATACCGAAGGTACTTCCATTTATTGTATAGTAGAACCTCTATAAGACGTACTTTTTTTTCTTTATTTTTATTAAGTATTCCACAATATCTTTGCAGAAAATGTAATATCAGTATTCATTAGACCTTGTTGATAGGTGCACATCTGTTGAAAACTCGATCTCGGATTTTCGTACTATAATCTCACAGGTTGTCAAATAAGATGTAGTCTGACCTCTCACAGATTTTTATTTGTATTAGCCGGCTTTCGAGGTTGCCCTCATCATGAGGCAGTCTATAAAATAGTTGGTGAAGTTTCGGTGTAGATCTTCAATAAGTTTCTTAGCGTAGACTTGATTTTTTCCTTTGTAGACATAGTAGCTTGACGAGCTGACGTTAATGTGAGGATGGCCGATGTAGGTACTTCAGCAACTATTTTATAGATTGCCTGATGATGAGGACAACCTCGAAAGCCGGCTAGCTGATACAAATAAAAATCTGTAAGGTCAGACTACATCTCATTTGACAACCTGTGTAATAATCACTTCTCATTACAACAGCCATCTTCATATTATAGCTACGAAACTATTATAATCTTATTATGTTATGTATTTTGCAAACCGTCGAAAAAAATGTATTCCATAAAAAATGTTCCTTTAATTTTTTCTACAACTTTTATTTTAAAAGAATTTTGATTAGGTCAAAAATATAAACGGTAAAATGTACTTAGGCCCCGAAGTAAAGCGGTTTCAATTTTTATCCGATTTTGGACAAAATCTAATGAGATCTAAGTTCGAAAAGTTCCAATCACGTACACTGTTTATTTAAAGTACAACTATAATCCGCACTTTATCTTATCGACCCGTTTGGCTTGACTTCTGGAAAGTTCGGTTTTCCCCAATGAGACATAATTAGTTTTGTTAATAATGCTCTCATTGTCGACTCGAACCGACTCGGTCTATATTTTACTTTACGTTATCAACGATGGCGTATGGGAAATTACAAGAAAATTAGCTTGGAATTTCCTTCAAGTAAAGTTTTACTGTGAAATTCTTTATTTGGCCCACTGTTTTGGAAAATATGTCTCAGAATATCCTTTTATTAAGATTCCAAGTTTATTCCTTTCGCCTCATGTAATAATAATAATAATAAATTTATTTCCGTTAGACCAATACATGGTAATAGGATACGTCGAAAGAATTTATACATTAAGATAGCTTATAAATTAGATTATAACTATTTGAGTCTAACACATCTATGATTAGTAGTAATAACAAAACTATTAATAAGTAGTAAAATGAAATTAATAAAAACTGAATAAATAAATACTTGAAAATATATGATTATAAATAAAAAAATAATACATAGATACACTTATAATAAGTAAACACATTTTTCAATTCAATAAAAATTAAGATATTTTTCAAAAAACTTTTTGGAAATGTCTTAATCCCAACGATGTTTCGGGACGTTCTTACGTCCCTTCATCAGGTCCCAATGTGCGAGATATAGAAAAGAAAAAGAACACAATGTAACTATAAATTAATATAAATAAATATACTATATACATATATTAATCAATTATAAATGAATAAATAAAAAAGTCTAAATAAATAAATAAAAAATGTATAGCTACTAATTTGATGTCCCGGTCCAGCCTAATTTTCCGAAGCCTATCTCTTCCATAAATACTATCTACTTTTTGTCATCGCGAAAATGGTCAAAACGTATTCATTAGACTTAGAAACGTTAAAATCCATTGAAAACTCGGTCTCGGATTTTTGCCCAATTACAATAGTCTCTTATACCTACCTACATTAAATAAATGAAATAGAAAGATACTATTAAAAAATATAATAAAAACAGTTTAATGAGTTGAGCCCTAGACAACTAAATCTAGGGCATATATCCAAGTATCCTGGTGTATCCGTTTAAAGACCGTTGGACCCCAATTAAGGAGCCCTTTTATCTCTCTAATATTCCCGGAATGTCCCATATTTGGAGCAGCCATACCCCCCCCTCGGCTCCCTTTCATATCTTAATTAAATCATGCTAGAATGTCCCCTATTCAGCGCTATATATGCTATACGCTCCCCCTTCCTTCCTTCAAAGCTAACTTTTTCCTCCTACAGGAATAACATATCTTTTCATCTTTCTGTTATTTTGTGGTGAAATCCATTCATTAAAAAAATATATTTATATATATATATATATATATATATATATCAATATATGTTATTTGGCCATTAGAGGACTTTCTTATACCAATCACATTTGTACAGATCACTCTCCCCTTCTCTCTAATTTATTTCATACTAGAATTACTGAGTATATGAAAGTGATGTGTTGACGTCAGCGGTTTTCTTTGTTTCATTGTACAGCGTAGTTCTGAGTGTGACTTTCTTATACCAATCACATTTGTACTGATCACTCTCCCCTTCTCTCTAATTTATTTCATACTGGAATTACTGAATATATGAAAGTGATGTGTTGACGTCAGCGGTTTTCTTTGTTTCATTGTATAGCGTAGTTCTGAGTGTGACTTTCTTATACCAATCACATTTGTACTGATCACTCTCCCCTATTCAGGGTACCTTGAAACGTAAAAATGAGTTGAAAAGATCTCTGATTTTCGCACGATTACAATACTTCTTTATACCATACGTATAAAAAGTAAAAATAAAAAATAAATCGTTAGTGAAATATCAGCATTGTTAAAATCAACTAATGTTTTTTACTCTTCTCTAGGATGTTTACTCTTCGAGAGATGTCTACTTTTTCCAAACGATATTTCGGGTCAATCTCACGCCCCTTCTTTATGTCACAATAAACCATAGGAGGCCCCTTCTTCAGTTCACAAGGAACCAAGTGGAATCGACTCAAAATATATGCGGGAAATATGTGCCATAAAATCAAGTAAGTTTTCACTTTTCCCCTAAACTTAAAATCATTGGTTTTCATTCTTATTGCACCCTGGATTCATAGTATAATGGACGTAGCTGGTTCATAATATGGCATTTTGTGAAACTATAACAATCGGCAGTTATTACAATTTTTAGGCTCAAAACTAATATGAGTAGTTCTTATGGGTTTTTGGATCAACTTATAAAATTTCTTATTGATAGATTATTTATATCGGCAGTTATTAGGTTTTTTTTAGAGTCTCCACATTTTTGACGGTTTTGATCTAAATAAGTTGTTTTGGGTGAGAGATTAAAAGTCAACCTATTTTATGGCACAGCTGGAGTCTGCCCACAGACAGACCGACACACGATCGAAAACATGAGCTTTGTTTTATTAATGTGGCATGTGACAATGTTGCTTTACTCCTATATTTCCTTTGGCCCTTTCTAACCCCTGGTTTTCATTCCTCTTTGTGACGTCACCACTTTGCCTGAGGCTATTGGGTAAAGCTGCTTTTCACAACTGAGCCCCTCCTCTCTCCCCCTCCCCCCTAGTTATTTCGCCCAGTTCCCCTTCTTCATCCCTTGTATGCCGAGAGAGCTGGGCTTAGACCCTGATGAAACCTAACTAAACCAATTTGTTTTCAATATTCAACACATATCTTCTGTCTCTAAATCTCTCCTTGCGGGCTTGTCTGCGTTGAAAGGAAACATAAGGACAAAGCTGCAAGAAAGTTTGGAAAGTTAATCCTGTGCTTCCAATCAGATAATATACAAAAGAGGTTTTAGTGCGAAAAACTGTAATGGTTATAACTTCCCGAACGTATAAACTGCTTTAGATATATACATGATAAAAGTATATATATGAGAAAATAGATAGATGTCTCTCAGAAATAGGCACATCTCCACAACTTACGATTAGTCTCAGATGAACAGAAGCTTCATCATATTTATTTGTTTGTCCTAACAAGCTTGAAGTTAAGAAAAATTCTAAAAGACTAAAGTTACCTGTGGCTTTATTTTAATTTAACCTTTTTATTAGTATATAATTATATTTTATTTTAGTATTAATAAATCATTGTTTTGCTAGTTAATATTATCTGCTTTGTTTTATTTTATTTTATTCCTTATTAATCACAAATTGTATTTATGTTTATGTATCGAACTCCTTGCTGTAAGATAATTCTTTATGAGCAATAAAGTTATTCATTCATGTACAACAAAATAAAAGGTAATGAAAGTCTTGAAATCGAGAATAAATATATGAAGTAGTTAAGTGAGAAATGAAAAAAAGAATTAAGCTAAAAATATTTGAGTAAAATGAAATTTTGTACACATAATTGAATTGCTGACAACTCCATGGTAATTTAAAAGAACGTTTATGGAATAGATTGGACTCCATGTGCAAAACGACCAGCCGAACCGTAGCAGACCTTCAAATAAATTCCTTGGAATCTTCTGCTTCTGTAAGATTGACATTCTTCGTCGCTCTCTCCGCTTTCTCGGAACGGTCGTGAACCCAAACGAGAAGAACTTTTTTCCCGGTTTGGCCCTGTATAGAGAGGTTGTGTTGTGTCTTCTCTTCACTACCTGAAGATAGACATAAAATGAAGACTGCAAAACGCGGGGAGAATAGTTGCAAACAACAATGTTATTTTCGGCATCAGATAAGGAAAAATATGGGATATGGCTTGGAGTTGGTGAACACGATGCACAAATGATGGAGTTTGTAGTTTTGAGAGGAATGGTCATCAATAAAAGCCCAGGCTGTAGAGCCTTTAATTCTGTGTCCGTTCATGTATATGGTCGAGAATTTCCTTTATGATTTCAAATAAGTTTGATTCAATTTCAAAATTGTATGAGACGGACTTCACCCTAATAAGGTGGCTTTCACACCGGAGCGACATGCGACGCAACACGTGTTGAACACATTTGTAGGACACGGGACTTTCTCATCAAAGAGACAAGTGTTGCATATATTATAAACATTTATACATATTTCGTGGAAAATAGATAGGTGTCGTCCGTTTGAGGTTTTCAATTCACATATAATATTTGATGTCGATACATTCATTACATTGGCAGTTTTAGAGTAAAATTATTAATATTATTAAAAGGAGTTCCCAAATAAAAACTCTAAATCAGATCCTTCGCCAGCTCAAGGCCAGTAACATTATCAAAATTTCTTCTCCGTGGTGTTGGAATATTCTTTCAACGAAGTGTTGTACAACGCGGGACGTTGTTCCACTTCCTCAATGAATGAGGTATTAAATTGTTCCGAATCTGGCAACGGCATTTCATCAAGGGACAAAAAACAGCTGACGGGAAGTTATTCCCTACACTAGCGCCATGGATCACTGGGTAGGGAATAACCTGCAACACAATGAAACCTCGCCAAAAGAACGGGCTGGTCGGTTCCATGTGACAAGTGTTGGATGCATTTGTGTCTTCAGTGTGAAAGCTCCCATTGATTTCTCGGTTTCAATCTCGGGGACAAATGTGTCCAACACGTGTTGCGTCGCATGTCGCTCCGGTGTGAAAGCCACCTTAGGTAAAAGAACATTTCGGTCGAGCAAATGAACATGGAGAGGGGGGCAACTTCTGCGAACAATTTGAAAACTAAATTATACAATCGGATTCCCAGCGGCAATGCTGCATTGTTCGATTCGTCGTATAAGTCTTTTGCACTTAGCCTTGAAATACAATATAGGAAGTGTGCCTATGCAGAGATTTGAAGTTGGCAATATATTTCGCTGAGTTTAACTCTGCGAAACTGAAGGGGAGAGATGATTAAATAAATACATCAGTCAGTTGGTCTAGTTCCCATGGTAGCAGGGCTCTGTTCCCATGGTAGCAGGGCTCTGTTCCCATGGTAGCAGGGCTCTGTTCCCATAGTAGCAGGGCTCTGTTCCCATGGTAGCAGGGCTCTGTTCCCATGGTAGCAGGGCTCTGTTCCCATGGTAGCAGGGCTCTGTTCCCATAGTAGCAGGGCTCTGTTCCCATGGTAGCAGGGCTCTGTTCCCATGGTAGCAGGGCTCTGTTCCCATGGTAGCAGGGCTCTGTTCCCATGGTAGCAGGGCTCTGTTCCCATAGTAGCAGGGCTCTGTTCCCATGGTAGCAGGGCTCTGTTCCCATGGTAGCAGGGCTCTGTTCCCATGGTAGCAGGGCTCTGTTCCCATAGTAGCAGGGCTCTGTTCCCATGGTAGCAGGGCTCTGTTCCCATAGTAGCAGGGCTCTGTTCCCATAGTAGCAGGGCTCTGTTCCCATAGTAGCAGGGCTCTGTTCCCATGGTAGCAGGGCTCTGTTCCCATGGTAGCAGGGCTCTGTTCCCATGGTAGCAGGGCTCTGTTCCCATAGTAGCAGGGCTCTGTTCCCATGGTAGCAGGGCTCTGTTCCCATAGTAGCAGGGCTCTGTTCCCATGGTAGCAGGGCTCTGTTCCCATGGTAGCAGGGCTCTGTTCCCATGGTAGCAGGGCTCTGTTCCCATAGTAGCAGGGCTCTGTTCCCATGGTAGCAGGGCTCTGTTCCCATAGTAGCAGGGCTCTGTTCCCATGGTAGCAGGGCTCTGTTCCCATGGTAGCAGGGCTCTGTTCCCATGGTAGCAGGGCTCTGTTCCCATGGTAGCAGGGCTCTGTTCCCATGGTAGCAGGGCTCTGTTCCCATGGTAGCAGGGCTCTGTTCCCATGGTAGCAGGGCTCTGTTCCCATGGTAGCAGGGCTCTGTTCCCATGGTAGCAGGGCTCTGTTCCCATGGTAGCAGGGCTCTGATCCCATGGTAGCAGGGCTCTGTTCCCATGGTAGCAGGGCTCTGTTCCCATAGTAGCAGGGCTCTGTTCCCATGGTAGCAGGGCTCTGTTCCCATGGTAGCAGGGCTCTGTTCCCATGGTAGCAGGGCTCTGTTCCCATAGTAGCAGGGCTCTGTTCCCATGGTAGCAGGGCTCTGTTCCCATGGTAGCAGGGCTCTGTTCCCATGGTAGCAGGGCTCTGTTCCCATGGTAGCAGGGCTCTGTTCCCATGGTAGCAGGGCTCTGTTCCCATGGTAGCAGGGCTCTGTTCCCATGGTAGCAGGGCTCTGTTCCCATGGTAGCAGGGCTCTGTTCCCATGGTAGCAGGGCTCTGTTCCCATGGTAGCAGGGCTCTGTTCCCATGGTATCAGGGCTCTGTTCCCATGGTAGCAGGGCTCTGTTCCCATGGTAGCAGGGCTCTGTTCCCATGGTAGCAGGGCTCTGTTCCCATAGTAGCAGGGCTCTGTTCCCATAGTAGCAGGGCTCTGTTCCCATAGTAGCAGGGCTCTGTTCCCATAGTAGCAGGGCTCTGTTCCCATGGTAGCAGGGCTCTGTTCCCATAGTAGCAGGGCTCTGTTCCCATGGTAGCAGGGCTCTGTTCCCATAGTAGCAGGGCTCTGTTCCCATAGTAGCAGGGCTCTGTTCCCATAGTAGCAGGGCTCTGTTCCCATAGTAGCAGGGCTCTGTTCCCATAGTAGCAGGGCTCTGTTCCCATAGTAGCAGGGCTCTGTTCCCATAGTAGCAGGGCTCTGTTCCCATGGTAGCAGGGCTCTGTTCCCATAGTAGCAGGGCTCTGTTCCCATGGTAGCAGGGCTCTGTTCCCATGGTAGCAGGGCTCTGTTCCCATGGTAGCAGGGCTCTGTTCCCATAGTAGCAGGGCTCTGTTCCCATAGTAGCAGGGCTCTGTTCCCATGGTAGCAGGGCTCTGTTCCCATGGTAGCAGGGCTCTGTTCCCATAGTAGCAGGGCTCTGTTCCCATAGTAGCAGGGCTCTGTTCCCATGGTAGCAGGGCTCTGTTCCCATAGTAGCAGGGCTCTGTTCCCATGGTAGCAGGGCTCTGTTCCCATGGTAGCAGGGCTCTGTTCCCATGGTAGCAGGGCTCTGTTCCCATAGTAGCAGGGCTCTGTTCCCATAGTAGCAGGGCTCTGTTCCCATAGTAGCAGGGCTCTGTTCCCATAGTAGCAGGGCTCTGTTCCCATAGTAGCAGGGCTCTGTTCCCATGGTAGCAGGGCTCTGTTCCCATAGTAGCAGGGCTCTGTTCCCATGGTAGCAGGGCTCTGTTCCCATAGTAGCAGGGCTCTGTTCCCATAGTAGCAGGGCTCTGTTCCCATGGTAGCAGGGCTCTGTTCCCATGGTAGCAGGGCTCTGTTCCCATGGTAGCTGGGCTCTGTTCCCATAGTAGCAGGGCTCTGTTCCCATGGTAGCAGGGCTCTGTTCCCATGGTAGCAGGGCTCTGTTCCCATGGTAGCAGGGCTCTGTTCCCATGGTAGCAGGGCTCTGTTCCCATAGTAGCAGGGCTCTGTTCCCATGGTAGCAGGGCTCTGTTCCCATAGTAGCAGGGCTCTGTTCCCACGGTAGCAGGGCTCTGTTCCCATAGTAGCAGGGCTCTGTTCCCATGGTAGCAGGGCTCTGTTCCCATAGTAGCAGGGCTCTGTTCCCATGGTAGCAGGGCTCTGTTCCCATAGTAGCAGGGCTCTGTTCCCATGGTAGCAGGGCTCTGTTCCCATAGTAGCAGGGCTCTGTTCCCATGGTAGCAGGGCTCTGTTCCCATGGTAGCAGGGCTCTGTTCCCATGGTAGCAGGGCTCTGTTCCCATGGTAGCAGGGCTCTGTTCCCATGGTAGCAGGGCTCTGTTCCCATGGTAGCAGGGCTCTGTTCCCATGGTAGCAGGGCTCTGTTCCCATGGTAGCAGGGCTCTGTTCCCATAGTAGCAGGGCTCTGTTCCCATGGTAGCAGGGCTCTGTTCCCATAGTAGCAGGGCTCTGTTCCCATGGTAGCAGGGCTCTGTTCCCATGGTAGCAGGGCTCTGTTCCCATGGTAGCAGGGCTCTGTTCCCATGGTAGCAGGGCTCTGTTCCCATAGTAGCAGGGCTCTGTTCCCATGGTAGCAGGGCTCTGTTCCCATGGTAGCAGGGCTCTGTTCCCATATTAGCAGGGCTCTGTTCCCATGGTAGCAGGGCTCTGTTCCCATGGTAGCAGGGCTCTGTTCCCATGGTAGCAGGGCTCTGTTCCCATGGTAGCAGGGCTCTGTTCCCATGGTAGCAGGGCCCTGTTCCCATGGTAGCAGGGCTCTGTTCCCATGGTAGCAGGGCTCTGTTCCCATGGTAGCAGGGCTCTGTTCCCATGTTAGCAGGGCTCTGTTCCCATGTTAGCAGGGCTCTGTTCCCATGGTAGCAGGGCTCTGTTCCCATGGTAGCAGGGCTCTGTTCCCATGGTAGCAGGGCTCTGTTCCCATGGTAGCAGGGCTCTGTTCCCATGGTAGCAGGGCTCTGTTCCCATAGTAGCAGGGCTCTGTTCCCATGGTAGCAGGGCTCTGTTCCCATGGTAGCTGGGCTCTGTTCCCATAGTAGCAGGGCTCTGTTCCCATGGTAGCAGGGCTCTGTTCCCATAGTAGCAGGGCTCTGTTCCCATGGTAGCAGGGCTCTGTTCCCATAGTAGCAGGGCTCTGTTCCCATAGTAGCAGGGCTCTGTTCCCATAGTAGCAGGGCTCTGTTCCCATAGTAGCAGGGCTCTGTTCCCATAGTAGCAGGGCTCTGTTCCCATAGTAGCAGGGCTCTGTTCCCATGGTAGCAGGGCTCTGTTCCCATGGTAGCAGGGCTCTGTTCCCATGGTAGCAGGGCTCTGTTCCCATGGTAGCAGGGCTCTGTTCCCATGGTAGCAGGGCTCTGTTCCAATAGTAGCAGGGCTCTGTTCCCATGGTAGCAGGGCTCTGTTCCCATGGTAGCAGGGCTCTGTTCCCATAGTAGCAGGGCTCTGTATCCATAGTAGCCGGGATCTGTTCCCATAGTAGCAGGGCTCTGTTCCCATAGTAGCAGGGCTCTGTTCCCATAGTAGCAGGGCTCTGTTCCCATGGTAGCAGGGCTCTGTTCCCATGGTAGCAGGGCTCTGTTCCCATAGTAGCAGGGCTCTGTTCCCATAGTAGCAGGTCTCTGTTCCCATGGTAGCAGGGCTCTGTTCCCATAGTAGCAGGGCTCTGTTCCCATAGTAGCAGGGCTCTGTTCCCATGGTAGCAGGGCTCTGTTCCCATAGTAGCAGGGCTCTGTTCCCATGGTAGCAGGGCTCTGTTCCCATGGTAGCAGGGCTCTGTTCCCATGGTAGCAGGGCTCTGTTCCCATGGTAGCAGGGCTCTGTTCCCATAGTAGCAGGGCTCTGTTCCCATGGTAGCAGGGCTCTGTTCCCATGGTAGCAGGGCTCTGTTCCCATAGTAGCAGGGCTCTGTTCCCATAGTAGCAGGGCTCTGTTCCCATGGTAGCAGGGCTCTGTTCCCATGGTAGCAGGGCTCTGTTCCCATGGTAGCAGGGCTCTGTTCCCATGGTAGCAGGGCTCTGTTCCCATGGTAGCAGGGCTCTGTTCCCATGGTAGCAGGGCTCTGTTCCCATGGTAGCAGGGCTCTGTTCCCATGGTAGCAGGGCTCTGTTCCCATGGTAGCAGGGCTCTGTTCCCATGGTAGCAGGGCTCTGTTCCCATGGTAGCAGGGCTCTGTTCCCATAGTAGCAGGGCTCTGTTCCCATGGTAGCAGGGCTCTGTTCCCATGGTAGCAGGGCTCTGTTCCCATGGTAGCAGGGCTCTGTTCCCATGGTAGCAGGGCTCTGTTCCCATGGTAGCAGGGCTCTGTTCCCATGGTAGCAGGGCTCTGTTCCCATGGTAGCAGGGCTCTGTTCCCATGGTAGCAGGGCTCTGTTCCCATGGTAGCAGGGCTCTGTTCCCATGGTAGCAGGGCTCTGTTCCCATGGTAGCAGGGCTCTGTTCCCATGGTAGCAGGGCTCTGTTCCCATGGTAGCAGGGCTCTGTTCCCATGGTAGCAGGGCTCTGTTCCCATGGTAGCAGGGCTCTGTTCCCATGGTAGCAGGGCTCTGTTCCCATGGTAGCAGGGCTCTGTTCCCATAGTAGCAGGGCTCTGTTCCCATAGTAGCAGGGCTCTGTTCCCATAGTAGCAGGGCTCTGTTCCCATAGTAGCAGGGCTCTGTTCCCATGGTAGCAGGGCTCTGTTCCCATAGTAGCAGGGCTCTGTTCCCATAGTAGCAGGGCTCTGTTCCCATGGTAGCAGGGCTCTGTTCCCATAGTAGCAGGGCTCTGTTCCCATAGTAGCAGGGCTCTGTTCCCATAGTAGCAGGGCTCTGTTCCCATAGTAGCAGGGCTCTGTTCCCATGGTAGCAGGGCTCTGTTCCCATGGTAGCAGGGCTCTGTTCCCATAGTAGCAGGGCTCTGTTCCCATAGTAGCAGGGCTCTGTTCCCATAGTAGCAGGGCTCTGTTCCCATGGTAGCAGGGCTCTGTTCCCATGGTAGCAGGGCTCTGTTCCCATGGTAGCAGGGCTCTGTTCCCATGGTAGCAGGGCTCTGTTCCCATGGTAGCAGGGCTCTGTTCCCATAGTAGCAGGGCTCTGTTCCCATGGTAGCAGGGCTCTGTTCCCATAGTAGCAGGGCTCTGTTCCCATAGTAGCAGGGCTCTGTTCCCATGGTAGCAGGGCTCTGTTCCCATGGTAGCAGGGCTCTGTTCCCATAGTAGCAGGGCTCTGTTCCCATAGTAGCAGGGCTCTGTTCCCATAGTAGCAGGGGTCTGTTCCCATAGTAGCAGGGCTCTGTTCCCATGGTAGCAGGGCTCTGTTCCCATGGTAGCAGGGCTCTGTTCCCATGGTAGCAGGGCTCTGTTCCCATGGTAGCAGGGCTCTGTTCCCATGGTAGCAGGGCTCTGTTCCCATGTTAGCAGGGCTCTGTTCCCATGGTAGCAGGGCTCTGTTCCCATGTTAGCAGGGCTCTGTTCCCATGGTAGCAGGGCTCTGTTCCCATGGTAGCAGGGCTCTGTTCCCATGGTAGCAGGGCTGTGTTCCCATGGTAGCAGGGCTCTGTTCCCATAGTAGCAGGGCTCTGTTCCCATAGTAGCAGGGCTCTGTTCCCATAGTAGCAGGGCTCTGTTCCCATGGTAGCTGGGCTCTGTTCCCATAGTAGCAGGGCTCTGTTCCCATGGTAGCAGGGCTCTGTTCCCATAGTAGCAGGGCTCTGTTCCCATAGTAGCAGGGCTCTGTTCCCATAGTAGCAGGGCTCTGTTCCCATAGTAGCAGGGCTCTGTTCCCATAGTAGCAGGGCTCTGTTCCCATAGTAGCAGGGCTCTGTTCCCATAGTAGCAGGGCTCTGTTCCCATAGTAGCAGGGCTCTGTTCCCATGGTAGCAGGGCTCTGTTCCCATGGTAGCAGGGCTCTGTTCCCATGGTAGCAGGGCTCTGTTCCCATGGTAGCAGGGCTCTGTTCCCATGGTAGCAGGGCTCTGTTCCCATGGTAGCAGGGCTCTGTTCCAATAGTAGCAGGGCTCTGTTCCCATGGTAGCAGGGCTCTGTTCCCATAGTAGCAGGGCTCTGTATCCATAGTAGCAGGGATCTGTTCCCATAGTAGCAGGGCTCTGTTCCCATAGTAGCAGGGCTCTGTTCCCATAGTAGCAGGGCTCTGTTCCCATAGTAGCAGGGCTCTGTTCCCATGGTAGCAGGGCTCTGTTCCCATGGTAGCAGGGCTCTGTTCCCATAGTAGCAGGTCTCTGTTCCCATAGTAGCAGGTCTCTGTTCCCATGGTAGCAGGGCTCTGTTCCCATAGTAGCAGGGCTCTGTTCCCATAGTAGCAGGGCTCTGTTCCCATAGTAGCAGGGTTCTGTTCCCATAGTAGCAGGGCTCTGTTCCCATGGTAGCAGGGCTCTGTTCCCATAGTAGCAGGGCTCTGTTCCCATGGTAGCAGGGCTCTGTTCCCATGGTAGCAGGGCTCTGTTCCCATGGTAGCAGGGCTCTGTTCCCATAGTAGCAGGGCTCTGTTCCCATAGTAGCAGGGCTCTGTTCCCATAGTAGCAGGGCTCTGTTCCCATGGTAGCAGGGCTCTGTTCCCATGGTAGCAGGGCTCTGTTCCCATGGTAGCAGGGCTCTGTTCCCATGGTAGCAGGGCTCTGTTCCCATGGTAGCAGGGCTCTGTTCCCATGGTAGCAGGGCTCTGTTCCCATGGTAGCAGGGCTCTGTTCCCATAGTAGCAGGGCTCTGTTCCCATAGTAGCAGGGCTCTGTTCCCATGGTAGCAGGGCTCTGTTCCCATAGTAGCAGGGCTCTGTTCCCATAGTAGCAGGGCTCTGTTCCCATGGTAGCAGGGCTCTGTTCCCATGGTAGCAGGGCTCTGTTCCCATAGTAGCAGGGCTCTGTTCCCATAGTAGCAGGGCTCTGTTCCCATAGTAGCAGGGCTCTGTTCCCATAGTAGCAGGGCTCTGTTCCCATAGTAGCAGGGCTCTGTTCCCATAGTAGCAGGGCTCTGTTCCCATGGTAGCAGGGCTCTGTTCCCATAGTAGCAGGGCTCTGTTCCCATAGTAGCAGGGCTCTGTTCCCATAGTAGCAGGGCTCTGTTCCCATGGTAGCAGGGCTCTGTTCCCATGGTAGCAGGGCTCTGTTCCCATGGTAGCAGGGCTCTGTTCCCATGGTAGCAGGGCTCTGTTCCCATGGTAGCAGGGCTCTGTTCCCATGGTAGCAGGGCTCTGTTCCCATAGTAGCAGGGCTCTGTTCCCATAGTAGCAGGGCTCTGTTCCCATAGTAGCAGGGCTCTGTTCCCATGGTAGCAGGGCTCTGTTCCCATGGTAGCAGGGCTCTGTTCCCTGTCGTTCTAATACATATTATACATTTTTCTCTCTCTATCTCTCTATGAACCACTGAAATTTGGTATGCATGTTCACTCATATATATTCGATACTTTTACTTCCCCAGTTATAACGAAAGTTATGTAATCGATGTTGAGTTTTCATCGAAATTTTCCGATCCCCTCATTCCAAAAATGAAAACAAAATCGCCTGTCTGAATGTGTATGTAAACACGAATTTTATATATGAACCCGAAAGCCCATAATGACTTTTTTTTTTGTAGGTTATAGTTCCTTCATCAAGTAGAAATTCATTTTTTTTTTTATATCTAAAAGAGAGAAAGAAAAATATAATTTCTTCATGGAGTTAGATGAAATTCTCGAGGGATCCGATGGCGAAGTTGGTAGATAGGTGTAATAAAACTAGTAGAGGGCGTAATAAAATATGAAAGGGGTGCAGGAGAGATGCTAAAGGAGAAGTAATAAAACTGGCTAGTCTGGTAATTGGTGAGAAGGAGGGGGAGCGGAGGGGGGTTGTAGAAGGGTAGGGGTAAACAATTGTTGGAGGGGTGGGGGTGAACAATTCTAGAGGGGGATGTACAATAGTAGGGGGTGGGAGAAGGGTATAATAGTAGATGAGATATTTGTATTCAGGTACGAGAGGTGGGAGGGGAGGGGGCTGGTTCTTATTCTGCATTGCCGGCTTGCCCTAACCTGATTAGAGAAGGCTTGGCTCCTATTACTTGACACCCTTCCCAAGCAACTCCTTCCTTCTCTTTAACTTGTATTCCCCAACCCCTAGAGGGCAGTCCGCCCACACAGATTATATCTAGACTTGGTTTTATCGATCTGAACCAACTCACCAACGGACACCCAGGGTCGGGATTGACACTCATTCAATCATCGGTCGGTGGCCCATGAGCAGAAGATTGGAGACACCCCATAGAGGTCCTGAATCCTGAATAAGGCACGTTCACTTTCTACCCTGTATTACTGTACTTTATCCATAGAGTAGGCATTACACTCGAATTCATACCCGATGCACCTCCTATGTCACCTGCTGCTCCCTACCATAGCGCCTCTCACTTTTCTTCCAGTCGCTTCTAGATCTACTACAATTTTTGGCCTAAAAAAACTCTAATCTATTTATATAAGACCTCAAAAAACCACTTTGACCAGCAACCCAGCTAGTATTTCATGATTTTTACTCAGTAAAAACTTTATTTTTTCTGCGTCTGATGATTTTCATCGTCCTGAGTAATGCATAAAGGCCGGTTCTGGGGCAGTGGTGGTGTTAGGACATGGGCGTTGCTCGGTGGTGGTGGTGGAGGGAGGAGGAGGAGGAGGAGGGATCTGTGACAACCTTTGACCCTTTCCCCACCCACCATTATCACCTCCCCTTGTGATTATCCTTGTCAGGTTATAATAACAATTATTTTGTTTTAGTTAATTTTTTTTTCTTTATAAATTACATCTAATTGATTTAATATCAATAATAATTTGATTTCTAGGCGGTTGGGAGCGCTAGTGGGCTGAATAAAAATTATAATTAGCAGATATTGAAATGTAAAAATTCAGGAAAGGAGGGGGTATTAAAATTTTTTTTACAATAATTGATATTTGATACAATCTATATTTTGTAGAATTGATATTAACTAAACACATAAGAATTGTTATTATAGCCTGACACGGATAACCACAAGGGGAGGTTACAGCGGTGGGCAACACAACCTGACACGTATAACCACACGGGGAGGTTATATTAGGGAGGGGGAGGATGGGTGGGTGGGGGAAGAGGTTAAAGGTTGTTACAGATCTCTCTTCCCTCCACCACCACCCAGCAACACCGATGTGCCTCCACCACCACCACTACCACCCACCACCATCACTGCCCCAGAACCGGCCTTTATACACTACTAAGTCGATTCCTAACCATTTTCAAGATATGTCAATTTTTTTTCCGAATATAATAGATAAAAGTCGTTAAGATATGGGTATCTACTTGTCAGTAGTCTTCACTAAGTCCCTATCTTCCTGATCTTTAAGACTGACTTTGATTAAGACGTCCTGGAGTCTCCTCGGCGTACACGAAGTCTCGATACTAAGACACCTTTAATTTTATATCCCATTTTACTTCCCTAGCAATACAAAGTATAGGGGAAGTTATGTAATCGGTCAGAAGTTCGATGCGAAGTGTTCAATGAAATTTCATGTTTTCCAACCTCCAGATATGGAAAAAAAGTCTATGAGTCATTGCGTCTATGTGTCTGTGAACACGATAACTCCCGGTAGAATCAATGTATACACACGAAATTTTATATGTGAAGCCAGAACCCTCCAAAGACGACACCTATAGATTTTCTGCCAAATCGACCAAACACAGCCTGCTGGATGGCAATTTAAATGAAAAAAAAAAACTGTAGACAAATTGGCCACAGTCGAGTTATTCCTTAAGATCTACAGAATAGAAAAACATAGATTTTAAAATATGGTTTGTTCGTTTTCGTCGATACGACGTTAAAAAAAGGCTCTTCATTCCAATGAATAAACAAATTCAAAAATCACTTCGAATCGTTTTGAAAAAAATTATATGTATTCTTTATGAATAAATAAAAACTTTTTATTTCTTAGAGTTGTTTCGTGAAGTGCTTCATTCTCGAGGAGAAAATCCTACAATTTCGAAAAAAACGAACTTTAGGATTTTCTCCTAGAGAAGGAAGTTAGAGTTAGTTAAACACTTTCAGAGAAAAGTGCTTATATTACACATTGAAGGGTTCCTTATGTGGTCAAAAGTAAAATAATGACATTAACAGAAATGTAGTGTACCTGGAACCAAAGAGAGATGGAGCTATTAGGGGTTGGGCAGCTAACAGATGAGAGTGGCGAGCTATAGCGTGGCGGGCTATAGCGTGGCGGCCAACGAAGACAAATACTAACATTAGCAGTGTGGCTATGCCACTTTGTCAGAGGTCTGGATCTGTTCTGGAGAACCGCATCGTTCCTTCTATGTCCGCCTCCTCCCATAGCTACTCATGATTGGGTATCCCTTTAAAGCAACAAAAAAAAGTCTACAATTCCAGCTCGTTATATACGCTGTACGAAAAGTGAGCACTGGCTAGACTAAATACAAGATACTGGTCTTGGTCAAGTCAGATTTTTTACATTCTTGCTGATTAGAAGGAGAGAGGAAAGTGACAGCCAACAAATTGTTGGTCTTAAATTTCAAAATTTCCCGTAAATGTTTACAAATATTTTGAATATTCAGAATCGGTAATATGACCATAAGTAAATTTGATGATACAATTGGGAAGGGGGAAAGTATATATATAAAAAAAAAAAAAAAAAAAATCTATAAAATAAAACTAAAATTAAATAAAAAACATAAAAAATAAATAAAATAAAGTAAAAAAAAAATAGTATAAGAAGACTAAAGTATAAGAAAATTATATACATGATAACAAAATAGTGGTCTATGTACAAAACACTATAATATAAACAACAAAGTGAAAATATTGAATTGTAATAATAATAAAAATGAAATAATAATAAACATTAATAATAATAATAATAATAAAAGAATAAACATAAGAGTCCTTCAGCTCCGGACCCCTCGAAACACCCTCGGTTCTCAGTCATCCCCATCCCTGCAACTTAATGGAGACAGGGGTGGTTGAGGGGGCTCGCCTGCCCTCTCGCCCCGCCAGTCACTGTCCAGCAGTGGAGGCAGGTCAAGAAGGAAAGGAGAGCTGAAGGTGAGAGGAGGGGTCAGCATCAGCACCCCCTAAATATTTTTGCTAAATTATAGTAGCAGGTCTCTCGGCCAGCGCCGCCTCAGTCTTCGGGGGGGATTATCTGGATCTCTCAAATTTTAGCGTTTTAAGTCAAAACAAACACTTTTTGTTCCGTGTCAGTCTGTCGCTTAAATCCTTGTCACACGTCTAACTCATGCTGATGGCCCCATTCGAAATTCTGCATAGATAGGAATAACGCAGGAATTTCATGTTTTCTGAACGGCTGATTCCAATAATGAAACACAATTCTATGTGTTTGCGTCTGTGAACACGATAACTCCCGATAGAATGAATATACTGACACGAAATTGCCGATGTGCTAAATATATCGACTGAAATCTATTTTGAGGATTCCGAAGTTCCTGTGTAAGTATATTAATTTCTTCCTCAACCGGTCTAAAAGTACTTTGGTTTTAGAGAGCAACTTAATTGACAAATTCGTGCTGGAGACGTACATTGCCTCTGATTCACCTACGAATTTCTTTAATTTGTACCAAGAGGCGGTAACTGGCGTGAGAGAAGAAGGCCACCCAGCGGCAATTCCCCTCTCAAATTTAGGGTATCTTTTCAATAAGTTGGCATCTTATATTCGTTCAAAATGATCTGTATTTCCTTTAAAGGGATAAGGGTTTAAACATACTTACCAAGTTTTTCTCATAAATCTTGGATGATATTTTTTCATATACATATTTTTAAAAAGAAAGAAAAAATCATATGTAAATGTATAAATCAAGGGAAAGGTCAGGGGGGAAAATATAAATAAATAAATAAAAAATTCAAATGTTTCGAATATATGAATATATAGCGACAAACAGCCCTTAAGTCTCAGAGGGAAGCACGGAGAATGAAGACGTTTACAGTTGAATTCTCTCCAGATGACATTCTATTAAGAAAGCGACCTTAACTTCCATTTTTTTAAAAATATTAACATTATAATTCTCTATGAAATGAAGCCTGGTCTAGAATGACGTTTCAACTGACAAAAATGATATTTTTTAGAAGCGACAGAAACTCCAAAGTACCACAGGGAGTCCATTTTTAACAATGAAACCTAAACATAATGATTAGTAACGATTGTGGACTAAGTTCTCTCGCTTGAGAAGAGTGATCAGTATTATTTTTAACTTTTTAGTGCGTTACTCATAATTGATATTCAAAACAGAAAAATAAGACGTTGTTGAACACGACAGGTCTTATCAGAGGGATCTGCATTCGGGAATAATCTCTTAAATAAATTGAGATTGGAAGATGCCATGATATTCCGGAATTTTACGCAGTTGACTCCTAGCGATATCGAAGATTAACTTCAAATGGTTGAGGAATAACAGAGCATAAACGGGAGAAGGATGGAGACGGAATAAGTACGTGCACAGGAGCAATAAATGATTCGAAGCAAACCAGATGTATTTTAAAAAGTAAAGAAAAAACGTATAAATAAATAAAACAAACTTGTTTTTGAAATATTGTCTATTCCACTAAAGATATATATACATATATAACTACCGGTTTCGGCTTTATACCATCGTCAGGTCTAGTTATGAACTAAAACTAGACCTGACGATGGTATAAAGCCGAAACCGGTAGTTATATATGTATATATATCTTTAGTGGAATAGACAATATTTCAAAAACAAGTTTGTTTTATTTATTTATTACAAGTTTCCACAATATGTCCGCGTTTCAACTTAAAAAACGTATGTCTTTTAAAAAATATTGTCTATTTCACAAATATATATAATATGTGTGTACTTTCGGTATTGCTACCATCTTCAGCCACGACTTAACAAATACTGAATGGAAGTTGAACCAGTCTACAATCCAAACGGTACCCTTCCTCCAGCCCCCATGGAATTTTTCCTGTCCCTCCTGTACAGTTATGTCACTATGGAAAACATTAAAAATAAAATTTCGTCTCAAATTGTTGATCTTAATGAAAGAATATTTTTGAAATAGTATGCGCTGATTAAAATACAAATATGTATGCATATATGAAATAAATCGAAGATGACAATAATAAATATATGCGTCTATAAAAAATATATAAAAAAATTTTTATACACAGAGACTAGAGGATTATATTATTGACGATAAAAGGGGTGAATATTTGAGATTCGTCTGATCGTTCATACAATTTCCTTTTTGTAGTGCTCCGTTTATTTTCAGTTGTTCCAGTGAATTAAGTAATGTATAAAAATTTAGGTATTGTATGCCTGTATTTATATCGAAATGGTGTTTGTTTTCGTTGATGTGTTGTGCGAAAGTTGATTTTACTGAGTTGTATGTAAGTTGTGTCAGTTTTAAGCTTATTTCTGATATGTGTTCTTTTACCCTATTTTTAAATTGTCTTCCAGTTTGACCTACATAAACCAAATTATTAGAATGTGTTTTACTTTTCTAAGAAATATTGCGCAAAAGTAGCCGAGTTTTCCATTTGAGATGTGACACCCATAGACATGAGATTTAGTCTGGAGAGTTGCAGAACACCAAAATTGTTCCTAACTATCTATCAACAAGTGCAGAACTATGTTCAGAGACGCGTGTTGCGCGATTTTGGGACTTACTGATAAATTGAACTTAAATTAGAGCCCATAAAACTTTATACAAATTCACTTCTCTTTAGTTAACGGGAAGCGTATTTGGCAGTGCCACCCAACTTGGGTTCCAACTAAGAGAGAGAATCTATGGAAGTGTGAAGTAAATGCAGATTGAAAAAGTTACTGAGGGTAGAAAAAGAAGATAGAAGGTATTTCTTTGACCTGTTGAAGTTAAAAGAACTATATTTCCAAAGTGGTAGGTATAATTGTGAAAGAAGGGCCAATAGCTACCAGGTTTTATTACTTTCCCATTTCTTTGCTTACTTTCCCGAGGATCCCTTTACACTTTTTTTCTTCCTTGGTTACATTTTATTCCAACTTTGATATTGCGGATCTTTCTTCTTTCTGACTGGTTCCTATTTACTTTCTTGATCTCCCTGGTAAATCCAACTAGACGGGAACTAAGTTGGTCTGGAACCAAGTCCCAAATCCACCTCCAACTCCCCCTCCCCTCGCATCACAGTTCTTTTTTGTTAGGGAGATAGAAAGGAGCGTTTGCGATGCGTCTGAGGAGTTTGGATTGAAAGGATTGGATAGTATTGATGTTGAGCCCCATAGTTTGGATTGAAAGGATTGGATAGTATTGATGTTGAGCCCCATAGTTTGGATTGAAAGAATTGGATAGTATTGATGTTGAGCCCCATAGTTTGGATTGAAAGGATTGGATAGTATTGACGTTGAGCCCCATAGTTTGGATTGAAAGGATTGGATAGTATTGATGTTGAGCCCCATAGTTTGGATTGAAAGGATTGGATAGTATTGATGTTGAGCCCCATAGTTTGGATTGAAAGGATTGGATAGTATTGATGTTGAGCCCCATAGTTTGGATTGAAAGAATTGGATAGTATTGATGTTGAGCCCCATAGTTTGGATTGAAAGGATTGGATAGTATTGATGTTGAGCCCCATAGTTTGGATTGAAAGGATTGGATAGTATTGATGTTGAGCCCCATAGTTTGGATTGAAAGGATTGGATAGTATTGATGTTGAGCCCCATAGTTTGGATTGAAAGAATTGGATAGTATTGATGTTGAGCCCCATAGTTTGGATTGAAAGGATTGGATAGTATTGACGTTGAGCCCCATAGTTTGGATTGAAAGGATTGGATAGTATTGATGTTCAGCCCCATAGTTTGGATTGAAAGGATTTGATAGTATTGATGTTGAGCCACATAGTTTGGATTGAAAGAATTGGATAGTATTGATGTTGAGCCCCATAGTTTGGATTGAAAGAATTGGATAGTATTGATGTTGAGCCCCATAGTTTGGATTGAAAGGATTGGATAGTATTGACGTTGAGCCCCATAGTTTGGATTGAAAGGATTGGATAGTATTGATGTTGAGCCCCATAGTTTGAATTGAAAGAATTGGATAGTATTGATGTTGAGCCCCATAGTTTGGATTGAAAGGATTGGATAGTATTGACGTTGAGCCCCATAGTTTGGATTGAAAGGATTGGATAGTATTGATGTTGAGCCCCATGAGTGCGTATGTCCAAATTGGTCCTATAATTGTTTTATAAATACAGTGAACGCAGCTTAATGTGATCACTTTGGGACCCTGACAAAGTGATCACATTAACCGATTGATAACAATAAGCAAAAGGAACCAGGAGTCAAAACTAAACAAAATTATGTACAATAAAAACGTTTAAAAAGTTTATTAGATACATATTACATATGTACATACTATGTGCATAAATCTATAGGAACAAAAGTAATAAGTATGTACATAGATATGTATTGTGCATATACACTTGTATGTTCATATGTATATCAGTAGTCAAGCGTAATATGATGTATGTACATATATACAATCCCGTTTTATCCGTAGAAAGGAGATCGTACGTTCTTAATTTCTCTGAAGAGCTGAGAACATGACGTTTTGATATTAAATGTTTTAAAAAATTTTGTTCGTTTATTTAAATCCGAACGCTTTAATTTCACAAAACAATTCGAGTTTGCACGAAATTTGATAACGATTGATAAGACAAAAACACACGGAGCTCTGACTGCTAGTGGTGGAAGAAGCAGATGTTTACTTTAGCTCCAGTCTTTTCGCTTCCAAGAAGATGAAACAAAGAACTAGGCCCGAGAATGATCACAACAGCAATAGCTGGTTTTTTGTCATTTTTGAGAACAACCAATTTAAAAATAATTCCGCGTTACGTTCTCGTCATTGATCACAATAAACGAAAACATTTTAATGCATTGGTATTGCATGGGCCCGTTCCTAGCCATTTGACCACGTAAAGCGGTTGACAACATTAAGCGGCGTGCACTGTAGTTAATTTGTTTTGTTATCATAATTTAGATTTGGGTCCCCGTTGAACCCCGGGTAGCGAACTTGGTTGGAATAAAGAAAAGGAGTAATGTTGATAGTAACAAGGGCACACATTTGGAGGCGGAGAGTAAAGATGATATGAACACATTTCTCTGTGTTCAGCTTGATTCACCATTTATGAATCTCGTCAAGATGTTCCTGGAGATGTAAGGACGCAAGAATTGGATCACCTAGGGATAAGGATAGGCTGTATCGTCAGCATAGCTAGAGGTCATAGTTCTGGGATGCGTAAGAATGTCAGCTGTATAAACTGTGTACAAAATGGGACCAAGGATCCTTACTTGGGGGACGCCCACCCCAATAGTTGGCAGGGTATCTCAGTTCTAGCTTTAATTCGCTCCTCTCTCAAGTGAAAGAACAAACAGATGGAGATATCTTTGGGAGGTTGGTAGGGTGGACCGGGACCCAACCGTCTTTTGTTTCTGTTATTCACAGTTTGACAAGAGAACACAGATATTAGATGTCTTCTTGCTATTTTCCTCTCTCCATTTCATGGAATTGTAGAGACCAAATCGAAGTGTCAAATTTTATTTAAAAAGAAGTTACTTCAAAGTTTAATGGAACTGTCCCTTTTCTAGAACTTTAATAACTTTGAAAACTTTTATTAAACCTAGTATAAAATAACTGTTATTCTAGAACTTCTACTTCAAAAGTACCATTGAAGAGGTTATGATTTGATTCTAAAATTGTATGAAAAAAGTCGTTCAAAAAGTGAATCACCGTATAATTTTTGTGCAGATTTGTGTATAATTGTTCGTATAAGAATGGTATGTCGAGATCGCAGTACAATTCCATGTTTGAAACATAGTATGGGCATTGTGTGTGTTCGAAAATTTTTATGATGGCTTGAATTCTTTTGGTGAGAGAGGGCTTAGTTGGCTCACAGAACTGAACACCATACTTCCAGATAGGTCTGATAACAGTCTTGTTTGTGGTTGAGGTGAAGCTGAGATCGTTTGTCTTATAGTCTTTTGAGCAGTCCAAATCGTTTCATTTCCTGTTCGAGTCTGCGTAACGTCTTTGTCCAAAGTCAGTCGTCTGTCAAGGTAGAGTCCTAAGTATCGTACGTATTTTTGTCTTGTTTCAGAGGTTTATTAGAGGTCTAATTTATAAAATATCTTTATGTAAACATTTTTTTGACCAATCATAATATTATTACCATGTTATTGTTGGACTCAAATAACTATCACTAATATAGCCAAGTTGCACTCTATTTCCAAGTTAGACCTGCTTACTCCCCATCTGGTTTGTTGCTAGAACTGGTCCCTATAGTTTGCTCTTGCTATTCTACTGAATTGAGTTACGGTTGCTAATTGGCACAGAACTGATGTAACTGGTTGGCTCCAATGGAGGCCCTGTTTGCTCAGGGGACCACCTGTAAATTGAACCACTTGCTTGGTTGACATGACGTATTAATAGGACCACGAGAGGCTTGAGCCAAAATAACAAACATTTTATGAACAAATTCCAGATCTACTTTATTAAAAATTCAAATTGTCAGAAGATTTTATAAAAGAATACACACTAAGTAAAAATGTTCATTCTATTTGTCCATAGACGTTTTTTACGATCTATGAAATAAGTTCGACGTTTTCAGACTATCAATGGTGCACATTGATGTTATATTTATGGCGAATATCGATACTTTTATTTCGATGTTCATCCCTTCTCGCCACGCAACATACTTCTAGGGGCAGCTCTGTCACCCCTGACCATTCATCATCTCACCCTTTTGATCGATCCCCGTCTCCATAATAATTACTTAATTACAAAATGATTGATTACTTTTTTTTTTTTTGCTTTGTGTAATTTTTAATCAGCGTTAGACACATTTTGAGAATAATCAAGGTAGCTAGTTTTATCAATTAGTCACAGCAACAAATGATCCGTTCAGTCAAACGACTAAAGGAACCGTTTAGTCAAATAGCTGATCCGACATCATTTTCCATTATTCCTTTTTGTTCAATCCAATATTTTATTTATTAATTTCTCTCTCTTTCGTATAATATTTCTTAGATATAACAACTTCTACCGCAAACCTGAATTCGCTTTGAGGCGTTGTTTGTGCAAACTGGACTCAGGATGACTTTAATTACATATTTTTACAAGCGTTTTGAGAATTGTGTTCTAAAAGTACGGAAGCTCCGCCATGCTTTTTTAGGGTGTAAATTAAATGCGGACACCTGTATCTCATTGAACCAATCTATAAATCGCTTCGGCGGTACATATACTAAAATCTATAAATCAAAATCAACAAAACCCATCGAGTGGGGTACCAAATTAAAGAGCTTAAAAAGGCGATTCCGAAAATACATGGATTGTGTAGATACATTTGTTTTTAAACTAATTATGAAATGATTACAAAAAAAAATTCAAGTATATCACAGAAAGCAGTAAAAAGTGATTTAATCTTAAAGTATAAAATATCACACAAACAACTCAAAATATGATTAATACAATTCATTTGTAATATTACAATAATTTTAATTATGATTCTCAATACACTATTAATAATAATATAAACTTAAAGAGGACGTCGGTAGCTCAGTGGTATCCATGCTTGCTTACCGAGCTCAAGATCGCGGTTTCGAAACCCGGCCGAGGCCCTTAGTTTATTTTATCTGGGAAGTAAAATAAAATTAAGCACGCCCTCCTTCGGAAGGGACGTTAAGCTACCGAACCTGTACGATGTCAGGTACTCGTTAAAGACCCTTATCCTAGTGAATAAAAATTTAGGGTAGGCAAAATTTAGGACGCCCATAGTAGAGCGGGCTTACTAACTATTAATTTACAAATTTAATTTACCATTTCTATGTTAATAAAAAAACTAATTAAAAATAAACGAAAAACCCGGCTATGATACATAAACGAAGGGAGGAGAGTAAAGTGGTGTAGAAGTAGGGGAGGAGCGCTGTGACTCACCTGGTCAGCCTCATCATCATATTTTTTGCGGTTTTAGTGTTTAGTTCTTGCATCTCTACTGTCAGTGTCAGATTCCTTGAGAAAGTTTTATCTATGATCCTTATTGTAACCGAAAATATGACTACCTGAGTTTTCATCTGTACCGGAGACTTTGCCTGTCCCGGAGTCTTGCTTGCCACCCCCTCAGCGTTTGAGATAAGTCGACTCCGCTGGTAGAGGGCTAGATAGGCCACCAGAGCAATGGCCACGATCCTCCGGTCAGGCTCCAAGGAGATTGTCGACAAATAATGCATTAAAAAAGGCAGACAGAAAACAGACTCCTGGAGGAACCTGCAGTAGGAATGTCTAGTTCCGGAGTTCTCTGCCAAATCCACCTCCTACCTCTCTAGTCGTCCTATTTATTTCTTTGTTTTTCCTGTTTGCCACACCTCATTGGAGAGTTGGTCTATCTCCATTTGACTTGGTTTATCTTGCTCAAATATAGTCCTCCTGAGAAGCTAACTCAAATACAATCCTTCTTAGATGCTCCCCTACCTAAATACAGTTCTGCCCAGGTGCTTCCCAATCTGAATATAGTCCTGTTCAGGTATCTTCCCAAATACAGTTCGGCCCAGGTGCTTCCCAATCTGAATATAGTCCTGTTCAGATACATACCCAAATATAGTTCTGTACAGGTGCTTCGCAACTTACATACTGCCCTGCTAAGATACCTTCCCAAATACAGTTCTGCCCAGGTGCTTCGCAACCTACATACTGCCCTGCTCAGATACCTTCCCAAATACAGTTCTGCACAGGTGCTTCTCAACTTACATACAACCCTGCTAAGATACCTTCCAAAATACAGGTCTGCCCAGGTGCTTCTCAACATACATACTGTCCTGTTCAGATACCTTCCCAAATACAGGTCTGCCCAGGTGCTTCTCAACTTACATACTGCTCTGCTAAGATACCTTCCCAAATACAGGTCTGCCCAGGTGCTTCCAAATCTGAATATAGGCCTGTTCAGATACCTTCCCAAATAAAGTCCTGCCCAGGTGCTTCTCACTTACATACTGCCCTGCTCAGATACCTTCCCAACTGAAGATCTGCCCAGATTCTTCCCTATCTTAATGTAACTCCTGTCCAGGTTGTTCCCTATCCAAATACCTGCCTAGGCACCTACTATCCACCTAAGTACCATCTATTCTAATTTCCTACTTATTAAAAATTTCAAATTATTCTCAAATGGTATGAAAAAGGTACCATGAAAAGTCAATATTATTACGCAATGGGAAAATAAATCTGCTTTGGTATAGGTTCAATCTAATCGTAACTCTGCATAAAAATATTTAAACAGGGCACTAAATTTATCACATTCGTAATAAGGTCTGATAAAAGGGCAAGAAAATTTACATTAAACGAACAAATGAGCTTTTTTACAGCAGCATCAAGGCAGTTTATTACAGCTAAGCGACAGTAATATTACAGATTGTAGTCTAGATAATGCCTACTACTTTTTTTTAATGTGGGTCATTCTTGGATGAATGTTGATTAGTCAAAAAAGATCGTCGGTGAATCACCAGTAATGTACTTCCTCAGAACGAAAATTAATCGATTAACACGCTCTCCCTCTAATATACGTCGACAGTTTACGCTAATAATCAATAGTTGACATAGGCTCCTAACTCCTCATACTAAATTTGGTGTCGATAAATTCATTACATCGACAGTTATTGAAGTTTCTGAGTTGAGGTCCTTCTGATCTCCCTCCTCCCATTGGCCGATTCTTCGAATCATCCTGTTCGCCGCTCCATTGCAGACCCTCAAAGTTCTTTGTCAATGAATATCAATGCATATAAAGTACATATCGTACGAAAATGTAAATTAATGTTTTAAACAATAGTTTTGTCCTTTTACTAACAAGATAAAGGAAGCTAACTTGTTAAGGGTATTGGTCCCCTAACTGAGATAAATTAAAGCCAAGTTTATAGATTAGTGTAAGTGGGGAGGCAGGGAGACATTCTCCCTCTCTGCCGGCTTTCTCAGCCAAGTTACTTCAGGGATCTAGATAGGAACCAACCAGCAAGTTTGAGGAGGTGATAAAAAGTTGGGGGGCCGCCTTGGAAAGGAAGAAGAAATAAGGGGAAGGAGGACCGAAACAAGTTTAGTTAGAGGTAGAATGACTTATCGGCCTTTTGGATGAGAGGGTATAATCGGTCCAAGATGCTATACTTACAATAGGTTTACTGCAGACTTGCCAAATCTCACAGTTAGAGGTAGAATGACTTATCGGCCTTTTGGATGAGAGGGTATAATCGGTCCAAGATGCTATACTTACAATAGGTTTACTGCTGACTTGCCAAATCCTACAGATATGGGTATAATGTTCACAATGTTCTAGTCATGTACACACATGGGCACAAACCGTACTAAGGGGACCTTGAAATGTGAAACTCCATCTAAAACTAAATCTCGGATTTTTTCACGATTACAACACTGCCTTATACTTAAGTTATAAGAAATTAATGAAAATAGTAATTTGAAGTGTGTTTGGATAAGCTGATATATTTTCTTATGCCTTAGGGATGGCCCAGTGATGGCGGTAGCCCTCTGCCTGCTCTGTGTCTTGTTGTCTGCTGTCCGTGTTCCAGCCTCGCCTCCTACCCAGCACAAGACAGAAAAAGGTGAGTCTCTATTCCTCTCTATGAACCTTATAATAGTATCCATATCTAAATTTCATAATACCAGTGGTGGCACGAGTGAGTTTGATAACATGTACCTACTTTAATTTTTTTTTTTTTGCTTTCCCAGATATAAACGAAGTTATGTAATCGATCAGAAATTCGATGTGGAGTTTTTAACAGAATTTCATATTTTACGACCTGATTCTAAAAATGAACATCATGAAACAGGAAAATCCTGTTGTATTGTATCTAAACAAAATTGACGATGAGGATTCAGAAGGGTCTATGTAAGCCAACCATTTATTTTTTGCTAAAACGTCGTTTGTTGTTGGAGAGAGAGCGAAAACACTTTCATACAGGGGAAGTACGTTGTCGGTGATTCACTGACGTCCTTTTATTTTCCCAGATATACGAAGTATAGGGGAAGTTATGTAATTTGGTCAGAAATTCGATATGAAGTTTTCAACGGAATTTCATGTTTTCCGACCTCCTTATTAACGTGAAAAAAAAATTCTGTCTTTCTGTGTGTTTGGTGTGTACTGTGCTTCATTCAGTCGGTCGGACTCAATCAGTGTTGTTCGCAGAGTTAAAGTTCCAACGTGATCAACGAGCCAGGCAAACAAACTCAGGTATGCCTGTCACTTTCGGTCATTAGCTTGAAGCGTTAATGTTTACTTTTTGGCGGTGGTTACTAAAAGCGTTGCCCGAATCCATGTTAAAATGTCGGTCATTAGTAACCCTTAGTATTATATTCTTTTATATCTGACGTGGCTTTCCTTTCTATTTTTCTTACTTCCGATTACCCTTTTGGCAAAATAGATGAACGCTACAACCATCCATAGAGAACAGAAAGTTGTCTTAGAAGTAGTGGTGTCAAACTATGGATAGTCGGACAATCCGATAGTATCGATAGTTCTTAGCAAAACTTGAACAAGAAAAGCAATCGCCACTGTCGGGAAAAGAGTTCGGTTTCTGTCAGTAACCAAGAAAAGTTTCGTCCTAATCAGTATTATCAGTTCCTACTGTGTTTACTAAGTGAATTTTATTTTGTAATATTCTTAGTTCGATTTTGCTACGTTTTCTTTTTAATTTTATTACTAGTGTGAGGCATGTCTCATGAGCGGTGTGAAACGGCAAAATCATTCGAATGTGTTAGAACATTTCGTTAGAGATGTTGGGCCAAAGAAGTTGGCGCGATGTAAATAACGCAAAAAGGAATACCGAATCTTGAAGATGACCTCAAATGAAAACATCAGGTAATTTATTTTAATACTACTGAAGACGACGGAAACGATCCACTCAAACACTTACATCAGTCACGACAATGCCACGGTTCTAATAATATTAAACTTTACTTGAGTTCTATAAATGTTTATGTATAAATTCAGTAATCTTATCATAAAATATGGATAATATAAGTGCGAGACCGCTAAATTTAAATTTCAAATTTGATAGTACAATCGATAGTACATCCTACCAAGTAATCGAAAGTACTATCGATAGTTCGACAAAACTACTTAGAAGACAGTTGTCTTAGAAGATTTTTGAACAAAGGCTACTAGAGCAGAAACAAAAGCAACAGAATTGGCCTTGCAGAAGGGGCCTGTGGTGTTCATTTTGTAATTATGAAACCCGGCCGACGAGGCCCTTAGTTCATTTTATCTGGGAAGTAAAAAAACTTAAGCACTCCGTCCTTCGGATGGGACGTTAAGCGATGGTCCCGAGCCTGTACGATGTCAGGTATTCGTTAAAGGGATCTAGGGAATTAACAATTTAGGGTAGGCAAAATTTAGAACTCTCATAGTAGAGTCGGGCTCATGTTCACCAGAGTGAAGAAAGAGCGCTCTGGTAGTAGGCGATATGACCTCGTAGTTAAAGCCCGGGCATGAGCCATAATAACTAACTATAGATATAAAAGTATGAAAGCTTGTGAAAAGTGACAAACTTTTTTATCTAAGTATAAAATATTTTTATCCTTAATTTACTCCACTTTATTTACTACAGTTACCATAATTAAAACTATAAGAGTGATAAATTATTGTGATACACAATGTAATAATCAGATTAGATTAGTTCTTTAAAGAAATGAAAAACTATTATAGTTACATCGTTGTTTTTATGCAATTAAAAGGATTTTTTTATAAAATTGTTCACAATATCATTGGTTTTGATTTTAAAAAATCTTAATAATATCTTGATTAAAAAAATAATTAATATTTTTAACTTGTTTGGCGAAAAAGATCAGTGCACAAATTGATGGTCATTAGGAAAAATAAGGCCTTATACACACTTGTATACAAAGTCGAGCGATTATCTAAAGATATGTACAGGGACTGTCTATAGACATGTATCTAGACAATCTATATAGACTGTCTAGAGACTTTGTCGCGTGTCCACACTTGAATGCCTTGTTGCTCGTCTTAGTCACTAGACATGACTGATCTTGTTGGGATGGCTGCTTGCGCAGTTCTAATATGAACAATGAAATGAAGCGTAAGAGGAGATCTTGGTGGAGGCGTGACATTTTTGCGGAGGGACCTCGTTTCGGTTGCAATTTACTTTTTGAACTGAAATTAGAAGATAGCCTTGGTTTCCGAAACCTCACCCGTTTGACCCCAAGTGACTAAATGACTGATTTTCAACGTTAGTTTTTTAGGGTTAATACTCTTTACAATTAAGTTTTCATAACGAATCCTGAGCCTATAGCATCCGAATAAAAGCCGTTCTGCCTTCGGTGCGGGAGAGACTGAAGGTCTAGCGGGGGAGTGGAGTGTTGGTCGTAACAGTTCAGTTCGGTGTTCTTTCCTAGTTGAGGCACCGAGCCGCTACTGGACTATACAATACTGTCCTAGTGTGACGCACCTCCAGAGAGAACTATGTCTGAAAGGCCGGAAACTATACAAAACCGCTCTGATACTCTCCCAGGGGACGAGGAACTTGAGGCTGGGAATGTAGACCCACCACCACGTAGCTATTGCTATTTCTCCTGATCGATGACTGACTCCACTCTCCCAAGCTCCTAAATCACCTCTTGCCCCTTTTTCAACCCTCCCCGTAAATCTGTACAAGAGATGACTTCTGAATTGCAATTCTGATCAGCTCCACACTGAAGTAGGTCTCTCTGCCCCCTCCTAGCTATTGACGAAATCGTCTTCTCGAGAGAAAAACAATGAGCTTCTCGATGATAAAGTTTTCATTTCGTGGTTCTTGAGCGATATATATATATAACTTTGAAAAAACTTAAGCATGCCGCCCTTTAGATGGGACATTAAGTCACGATTACGATACCAGGAAGAAAGAAAACTTTCGAATAACTAAACATTGCTCTTCTCTTTTTGAAAAAAGTGTAAACTCATAAAGGAATTAATTAATTAATTAATGCCCTTCCTCACTCAAGTCAATAGATAAAATAAAAAAATTTAAATTTCAACTAAAAATGTTTATGTTAGAGGAAACCCTTTACACGGAAATGGAATTTTATTCTCACTGTTCAAAATAATAAAATAACCACAATAAAAAATCGTATTTCACATCCAAAAAACATTGTTTGATACAAAGCTTTCATTTTTCTTTTTTGGGCAGAGTTCCTCCACACCTTAAAGGTCAGTTGAATGTACGTTATTGTTTTATTTATTAATTTATAATTTTTTATTTAGTTAGACTTTTTTATATATTAATTTATAATTGATTAATCTATATATATATTTTTTCATATATTGTTATATTGTTTTTTTTGTTTGTTTTTTCTTCTATATCTCACACATTGAGACCTGATGATGGGACGTAAGAATGTCCCGAAACACAAAAACACTTCCGAAGAGTTTTTTTGAAAAATAGTTATCTTAATTTTGATGAAATTGAAAAAAGTCTCCACTTATTATAATCGTATCTTGTATTAATTTGTTTATGCACTCATATATTTTTAAGTATTTATTTGTTTAGTTTTATTAATTTCATTTCACTTTTTTTAAATAGTTTTGTTATTACTACTAATCATATGTGTGTTATCAAGTAGTTATAAATCTATATCTTAATGTATAAATTCTTTTGACGTATCCTATTACCATGTATTGGTCTAACGGAAATAAATTTATTATTATTAAGCATTGGTCCCGAGCCTGCACGATGTCAGGTACTCGTTAAAGACCCCTACTCTAGATGAATAAAAATGTATAGTATAATAGGCAAAATTTGGGACTCCCATTGTAGATTCCGGGCTCATGTCCATGAGAGCGACAAAGGAGCGCACTAATTATAACTGCAATGCTAGTGCGAGTAGGACTGCCTTCCAAGGATCCCAGGGCTGGACAACCCTTTCCCAACCTCAATAACCTAGCAACAGACCCGAAGAAGGTCGTCCATGTATCACACTATGGTTTTGATCCACTTAGCCGTCTGACCGAAATCGTGAAATACCCACAAACACGAATAGACTTTTTGCAAAAACTCGTTTTTCATATTTCGAGGATCTCAGGCAGTAAAAATATAATTAAATTATGAAAATTGAATTTTGAACAAATTTGCTACCTACCATTCCCCATTGTGGTATTGAAATTGTAAACAATTAATGTCAATATTAATATAGAGTTAACATGAAGAAGAAGATGAACATGTACTCGTATTTACTTTAGTTCATGCTTCCACCATACATATTTAGTGTATTTTCAGCACAGTCCCCTGCCTTTCTCTTTTAGATAGTTGACAAAATCAGCGCGTTTCGAAATAGTTCTGTTTTATTTTGAGGCCAATTTTCTTTCATGAAGTTGAAGTTACTGATAGAAATTGAAAATATGAATATCAGTCTCAGCAGTTGGGAATGGAAGACGTCTATGCTGAGTGATGTGTATTGATACGCGATGCATCAATAATATCGATATTGTTGTATCAGTGGCGTAGCGTGGGTGTCCGCCGCCCGGGGCGGAAGAAAATTTTGCCGCCTTCTTATTTAGGTATTTCAATTTAAAAGACTATAATATACAGTAATTCTAAAGAACTTTTCGGCAAGAACAGGCATCATTTTTGTGTATTGTACAGGTTACAAATAAAAAAGTTATATATATATATGTTTTACAATATTATAATCACATTTATTATAGGAACAATGTTAACATTTCTAACAGATACCAGATCAACAGTGTCAAGTTCTTGTATTTTTTTAGCCTGTTCTGTGTTTGAAGGCCTGTACTGTAACCTAATTTGCAGGTGGTATTATACAATATTGAACACTATTCTTTATAGATAGAAGCCATTCTCGTTGAATATTAGTCATAAAAAATCCAAGCATAAAAAAAAATACGGGGAATCCCTGCAAGTCAGTACAGACGGTGTTGTCAGTCGCTACAATGAGCAAAATCTCATTGTTATATAAAATTCCGTGCTCATTTCGGTCGGTCCGAATCGTAGGTGCGACAAAAATATGAAATGGTTCAAATATTTACAAGATATTATTATTATTTATTGTGAAATTTTGCCGCCCCCTAAAGGTGCCGCCCGGGGCGGGCCGCCCCTGTCGCCCCTACTACGCTACGCCTGTGTTTTATTGATATTTTTGTTATTGAGTTTTACTGTATCGTTAGGCAATTTTATATTAATTTATCTTCTGTTATTCATAAAATAGAAATATATATATTATTTTCATTAGAGAAGATTATTTTCATTAGAAGATTCTGACTATCTTCCAATACATTATCTCTCAGCATTTGGGAGTTTTCAAGGATTTCACGAACTTTTATTCCAAAAAATCGGCCTTTAAAAATAAACTCGTGTCCCAAGATAAAACTCTTTGTTTGGTATCCGGGACAATGTGTTAAATTCCGGGACAATCCTACCAAAAGCTGGACGGATGGGAATCCTAGTCCCAAGGGACGGACAGCTGAAGATAGCCCGCTGACACACCCCAAATTGGCGCCCCAACGGACCCATATTTTATTCCATCGTCTGTCTGTCCCCGTGGAGCGTCGTCACTAAGGGACAAAAAGTTGGAGCAGAGACCTAATTTAATTTTGATCCTTCCATCCTACCCCAGATACCCTCAATATGACAGTTATTTCTTTTTGTGACGCCTGTCAAAGGTCTTTATGAGAAAAGAGGAAAAATATCAAAGAGAAAATAAATAGAATACAATATGATATTGAACTTCAGACAGCTTTGTCAGACGATTTGAACTTACTCTTTTGTAATGTTTATTGCTCGAAAAATAGATTAGCAGCTGGTGCTGTTGGCGATTTGCTACTCGTGCTGATCCGTCACCGATGCTACTTCCGATTTTCCACCAATGTTGAATACCCACCTTTCCTTTCTTCTATTCTTTAAAGTTCCATCAACTGCTCTGCTACCAATATCTTCTACCAATGATAACACCGATTTACTACCAATACTGACACTGATCTGCTACCAATATTGACGCTGATTTAATACCAATACTGACACTGATCTGCTACCAATATTGACGCTAATATGTTACCAATAACAACGGTAATTTGCTACCAAAAATGATAATTTTTTTAGCTTTTATGCAGCCACTAAGTAATGTGCACTTGACGCAATATTAGGACTATGTCCTGCCAGTGATTGAAGAAAGCAGAACTGATGCTCAAACGGGATTTAAAATGAACAAATATGTAAATCAATTTTTTTATATCAACTCAGAGTTTTCAAATGTAATCCAATTTGGATCTTTAATATCATTTTTCATTTCAAAAAGTCATATATAATACAGTCATATATACATAAATATATTACTGAACACATTGTTCCCTTCAAAGTACTTCTTTTGGAAGCTATACATTTTTCCCACCGCCGTTTCCACTGCTGGAAGGACCTTGAAAACTCATCTTATGGAATGCTGTTCAGCTCCTCCAACGATTTTTCTTTAATTTCGTCAGTTGAGTGAAGTTACTGCCCTTTTAGGGGTCTCTTGAGTTTCGGAAGAAGTCCGCAGGGGCTAGGTCTGGTGAGCACGGGGGCTGGGGGCAATAATCGCGAATGAGCAACGCAGAATGAACAGGCGGTCCTGAATGAACAAAAAGTCTAAAAATGTGTGCAATCAACGCTTTTTAAAAATATATTAGCTCAGTTTATGCAGACGATCAAGCCGGTAGGATCGTCTTTAAGTCGAAAATGTTCTTTTATTTTCAAATATGATATAAGTCCCAACTACACTTATTGTTTTCAGACAGACGATAAAATTCTTTCTTTTGCCAAAATAATGGCAATATATAATAAAAAATATATAATAAATGGCTCCTTACTTTACAAAAGTCGACCGATATATAAGGAGGGTTCGGCAATTTTGACTTGGGATAATCGAAAACCAATGTAAATAGAGAAGATAGAGGGACTGAGAATGGTACCTTGGTGAACCCCTCAGTATGCTACCACCCCCCATAAGTTCAACATCAAAGTATAAAAATAAACATTTTTCTCCCCCAGGTAAGGCATGTTTAGTTGCCTCCCCCTTCTTTGCTAGGTCTTTACATAATATTGTGATTTTTATAGGTCCCTCTGTTACCCTGAATATATTTACACAATGGAATATGTATTCCAATCTACACATTATTTATATACCTTAGATGTATTATAAATTATAATAGCGAATCATGGTTCAAAATATAATATCGGAAATAGTATTGTACTATACTTATTGTACGAATTCTAAATATTGAAAAAGAAAATGTTTTTATTGCTCTTTACACTTCTTTGCCTTATAAATAAAACGTCCTTCACACATATATTTACACAATAGAATATGTATTCCCATCTACACATAGTTTTAATTATGGTAACTGTAGTAAATGAAGTGGAGTAAATTAAGGATAAAAATATTTTACACTTAGTTAAACAAGTTTGGCACTTTTCACAAGCTATCATATCGTTGGCTTACTGCAAAAAGTCACTAACTGACATTTCCAACATTTTGAGATATGAACATTTGAAAATTGTAACCTACTTTAAAAATAATAGGTTTTAAAATGAACAGGGTAACCTTTTTTATTAATATTACTGCTCTGTTCTCATCTATAGTATTATTAAGTAACATAATATTTTAATGTAACGTAATATGTTAACTTAATTAATTTTGGCGGAATCAAAAAGTTTCTTGGCACACTTAATGAAAAATACTTTTATTTTTTTAGTTGATTTGTAATTTTTTATACATGAAATGAGTACTTGTAGTGATAAATATGACCATAATAATCTCATGCGCACATTTAGTTCAAAATCTCAAAACATGTCAGTTAATGACTTTTCGCAGTAAGCCGACGATATATAGTTAGTTATTATAACTCATGCCTACCACCAGAGCACTCTTTCGTCTCTCTGGTGGACATAAGGCCGACTCTACTATCGGAGACCTAAATTTTGCCTACCCTAAATTTTTATTCACCTAGGGCAGGGGACTTTAGTAAGATTTTAAGTATGGGGGAAGCTATGTAATCGGTCAGAAATTTGATGTTGAGTTTTACCGCAATTTCATGTTGTCCGACGGCAGAGGTGCATCAAGAGGAAGATAGCAGATTGGGGCAGACTGGAGGAAAATAGTCAAGCTGAGCCCAGGATTGACCCAGCTGTAGCTCGCTGGCCTCTCTTTTTAACTACATCACCTCACTGTTGATACAGTATACATAAAAATTGATAATATTTTCCAAGAAAGTTGTACAAAAAAATTAATTTTCCAAAGAATGGAAATGGGACTTAATGATGCCAAGGAATTTTAAACGTCTTTTTAAAATTCATAACCAGCAAACTAATTCAATTTAATTTTTTTTTAGTATTCGAATCTTATTAGTAAGAAAAAAAAAAAAAAAAACTTTTCAATTCTGGGATGCCATTTAAAGAAGTACAAAAAGAAATACATTTTGCCAGCCAAAATCCCTTAGCTCTTGCCTTCGTAGCCTTGCTAAGGACCCAAAAGTCAGTTCGATGACAATGATAGATTAAACATATTGATGACTCTGTGTGGCGCAAGGACGTCGATGTTTTGGTTGTTCAGAAGACACATGAGCTGGGAGATGCCAGGAGAGAGGAGTCAATGAGGTCGCCAGAGGGTAAAATCGGATTCCAGCCATCAGGTCCACGTTCTGCATGTGTCCATTTGTCTCCCTCTTCACACCGTGAGCTGGGAGACGCCAACAGAGAGGAGTCAATGAGGCCGCCAGAGGGTGAGATCGGACTCCAGTCATCAGATCCCCGTCCTGCATGTGTCCATTTGTCTCCCTCTTCGCATCGTGAGCTGGGAGACGCCAGGAGAGGGGAGTCAATGAGGCCGCCAGAGGGTGAGATCAGACTCCAGTCATCAGTTCCCCGTCCTGCATGTGTCCATTTTCTCCCTCTTCACATCGTGAGCTGGGAGACGCCAGGAGAGGGGAGTCAATGAGGCCACCAGAGGGTGAGTTCGGACTCCAGCCATCAGATCCCCGTCCTGCATGTGTCCATTTGTCTCCCTCTTCGCATCGTGAGCTGGGAGACGCCAGGAGAGGGGAGTCAATGAGGCCACCAGAGGGCGAGATCGGACTGCAGCCATCAGATCCCCGTCCTGCATGTGTCCATTTGTCTCCATCTTCGCATCGTGAGCTGGGAGACGCCAGGAGAGAGGAGTCAATGAGGCCGCCAGAGGGTGAGATCGGACTCCAGCCATCAGATCCCCGTCCTGCATGTGTCCATTTGTCTCCCTCTTCGCATCGTGAGCTGGGAGACGCCAGGAGAGAGGAGTCAATGAGACCGCCAGAGGGTGAGATCGGACTCCAGCCATCAGATCCCCGTCCTGCATGTGTTCATTTGTCTCCCTCTTCACATCGTGAGCTGGGAGACGCCAGGAGAGAGGAGTCAATGAGGCCGCCAGAGGGTGAGATCGGACTCCAGCCATCAGATCCCCGTCCTGCATGTGTCCATTTGTCTCCCTCTTCGCATCGTGAGCTGGGAGACGCCAGGAGAGAGGAGTCAATGAGGCCGCCAGAGGGTGAGATCGGACTCCAGCCATCAGATCCCCGTCCTGCATGTGTCCATTTGTCTCCCTCTTCGCATCGTGAGCTGGGAGACGCCAGGAGAGAGGAGTCAATGAGACCGCCAGAGGGTGAGATCGGACTCCAGCCATCAGATCCCCGTCCTGCATGTGTCCATTTGTCTCCCTCTTCGCATCGTTTTCCAATGTCGTTTGGTGATTGGTCCAGAAGGTCTTATTTTCCTCCCCTCTTCTGTCACAGGCAAGTATAGACAGACAGCTAAGAGCTTCTCTCCTATCGTTCCAATCCCGTTCTTGATTAACACTTAATTCCTCCTAATTCCCTTTCTCGTTGAATCTGTGCTTCACATCTAAACTCATCAATAAATAAAGCAAACTTCTTTTTTGATATTTTGTTTATTTATGTGTACATATAAGTAACTATGTATATTTTTTTTTAGTTTCACCACTGCTGAAAAAAAGGAAGTAAATACTTCAGAACAAACAAACTCTTAAAGTTAAAAGGGACGATTTGAACTTATTTTGTCCTCCTGATTTTTTACCCTCTGACCTCTGGTGATACACCATCAATGTACTTCCCCAGAAAGAATTAATCAATTAACTTTTCGTTTCCCCTCCAAAACCAGCTGATATTCATCAATTGACTTAAGTGTAAGGGGCTCCTAAATCCTCTTACTAAATTTTGTGTCGATAAATTCATATACGATATTAGAATTTTTGAATTAAGCCCCTTCTCTGAACCCCCCTTCCCTTCAGCCAATATTGCTAAAGTTCGACAATTAATGTCCTTATTGGGTTTTGATTTTAAATATGAAATTTCCTGTCAAAATTCAATACATCGGCAGTTATTGTGGTTTATGACTTGAGCCTTATTTCCTTCCATTTCCTTCTACCTATACGCTGAAAATCGATAAGTGTTGTCTTAATGGGGTTTTGAATACACATGAAATTTAGTGTAGATACTTTCATTACTACGGCAGTCATTGGAGTTTGTGTATTGTCTCTCTCTAATTCCCCTCTCGCCTTTGGACGAATTGACTGAAAATCGATAAGTGTTATCCTTATATTTCCTGATAGCTTCACTGTAAAGCCACGGCTATTTCCTGATTGAGATACCAAACCCTTCCTTACCTACCCGGTTTACCTATAAGAACAACTTGTCTTTACATATACACAAACTACCAGTTTCTTCACTATAGAAACGTCAGGTTTAGTTATAAACAAAGACCAGTTATTCTTATTGGTAAGGAGGGGTTGGCATTTCAACCAAATATTTATTTCCCGTTTTCTTTCAAAACAGTGGTGATACTAAAATGTTTACATTCTAACAAGATATACTTGTTAGTTGCGAGAAATAATGTATGTGTATTTAAAAAAATTATTACTGATGAATGAGCCTATAAATACAATTAAAACCAGAAGCTTTTCCCATCTATAAAATAACTGACTGAATAACAGTAAAGATATAAATTTAAAAAAAAAAAAAAAAAAAAAAAAAGAAAAAAAAAAAGAAGGGCGCTGGTAGCTCAGTGGTATGCGTGCTTGCCTTCTGAACTCAAGAACGTGGGTTCGAAACCCGACCGAGGCCCTTAGTTTATTTTATCTGGGAGGTAAAATAAACTTAAGCACGCCGTCCTTCGGATGGGACTTAAGCGATGGTCCCGAGCCTGTACGATGTCAGTTACTCGTTAAAGACACCTGCCCTAGGAAATAAACAATATAGGGTAGGCAAAATTTAGGATTCCCGCAGTAGAGTCGGGCTCATGTCCACCAGAGTGACGAAAGAGCGCTCTGGTAGTAGGCGATATGACTTCGTAGTTAAAGCCCGGGCATGAGTCCTAACCTAAAACCTATAAAATTAAATTATAACAAAATAAAAAAGTCGTCGGTGTATCACAAGCAATGTTCTTCCCCAGAACGAATTAATCAATTATGTTTTCGCTCTCCCTCCAAAACCAATCGACCTATTAAAAATCAATATGATACCTAACTTTTTTTTTAAATATTGTCTATTTCACAAGATATATAAAATATATGGGAGTACTTTCGGTATTGCTACCATCTTCAGCCACGAATAAACAAATACAAACAGTATTATAAGATGGTAGCAGTACCGAAAGTACTCCCATATATTTTGTGAAATAGACAATATTTTATAAAAAAAAAAAAAAAAAAACATAAGATTTTCTTATTTTATTATTATTATTTTTTTTAAAATCAATAGTTGACTTACATTAGGGGCTTCTGAATTTTCAAACGAAATTTTGTGTCGGCCTCTCCTTTGATCTTCCTCTTCCCTTCGTCTGATTTCGCGGAAAATCAATAGGTACCATCGATACGGGGTTTTGGATACACAATTACAATTTCGTGTCGATATTCTGACATATATTTTTTTTTTTCATTTTTGGAATTCAGGGGTCGGAAATTATAAAATTGCGATAAAAACTCAACATAGAATTTCTGAGAGATTACATTATTTCCCCTATACTTCGTATACTGGGGAAGTAAATAAATTAGTTATAATAAATATTGACTACAATAAACGATATATGGAATACAATTAACAGCTTACTTACTTCAAACGTATATTGTCGTTTATAATCAAATGTTAAGATGGTGTAATGAAATTTGTAGTTTATGTATAATGTCTTAATGGGATAAACAATATGTCAAAGAAGAAGTTTGTTTTGAAATGAGTAGCCATGGACTGGTAGCGCTCTGTGTATGTCTGAGTAACATTGTGTCTGTGTTGTTGTATTGTGTGTGTGGTTAATGCGCGGTTGGCGAGACATCACGCGATCCCCTTATCCACTTGGCTAGATCTGCGATAACTCTAAGTGTACATCCCTCTGGTTTCGATAAGATGACCACTCTTCCCCCTCAAAGGGGTCTCTTACCACACAGACTAACAACACTTTGTAATCATCAACTATATCATAAACTCAGACTCTGTAGAGATGGAATGAAATGAATGATAACAAAATAAATGTACAAAACAATAAATTAAATATATACTCATATATATATATAGAGAGAGATTTTTATAAAGATAATAACAAATAAATCCAGGGGAGCCATGGTGGCCGTGAGAGCTAGAGCGTAGGGCTTTGGTCGCATGGTCTCTCACCTTGGTTTGCGGGATCGAATCCCGTCCGGGAGTGAGTTTTATTTCGTAGATAGAACTCCCTCCCAGGGCCATGGATGTCGTAAATAACTAAGAACACCATTATAAGAGTCATGGCTAAATGTATCATACATAAGTCCAAAAAATAAAAATAAAATAAAATAAATACAGAATAAACGAATACATAAAAATAAAATAAATAATAATTATAAAATCAATACTTCAGAATAAGTGTTCTATCGGGAGTTATCGTGTTCACAGACACACAACTCTCTCTCCGAAGCCAATCGACTGTTTGGGCTAAAACTCAAAATTTGACTTACATAGTAGCTTCTGAATCTCATACTAAATTTTGTGTTGACAATGGAAGCCGCGGGGGCTAGAGAGAAAACCCTCTTCCCTCCTGCTCCACCTGTGTGCACTGCATAGCAGTGGAGGTAGACCTAAGAGGGTAGGAGAATGTGCGAATACACCAGGGAAAAAGCTGGTCACCACCAACACTCCCAGATATATTTGCAGGTTTCTCGGGCAGCACCGCCTAAACCATCGGGGGAGGGAGGGGGGGATTATCTGGATGGGAGCGAGAGGACTCGAGTCGAGCGATGGGATTCACATGGAAAGAATGGTTCGAGTGGAATTTAGAGAAGTAAGAAGGAATTTAATGAGGTCAATAACAAAATAATTTTAAGGTAATTATTGAGGTTGAAAACCTAGAAGGGATGCACAATTGTTCTTAGGATCTTGGATTGGAAGGCCTGGATACACTTGATATTGGAAGGTTTAGCACAACCCCATAAATCGAGTCCATACGTCCATATAGGTTTTATTATTTTCTTGCAAATGGTTTTAGAAGTTACATCAATATCAAATTCCTAATGCGATTATCTGGTGCGATCAACGGCCCCTTCTTTAGGTTACAAAGAGTGAAAAAAATGAATACATAAATAATCTAAAAAACAACAGTAAAGTAGAAATAGTATATATCTAAAAATATTGATAATAGAAATAATAACAGGGTACTGGTGCAGGACCTCTGCCAGGAAAATAATAATGCAAGCAAAAAATAAAACTTCTATATACGAATGTGTATGTACATAATTTTATTACCCACTGTAAGGTGTGCAATAATTTTTTTAAATGAGAATCTCAATAGCGGATAACTTTCAATAACGGATATTTTTCGATTTTCCGACGTGTCCACTATTTATTCAGTGTATTGGTGAACATTCAATTTTAGTATACAAATTGACCACCAATTTTGTTGAATGTTTATTTAGTTTATAGACAGAAAAAATGGATGGTTCATTTTAAACAAAACATGTGTGTCCAATTAATTAGTGCTCTCTAGTTGTGTGTATACATTGTGTGTATGTGTGTGTGTTTACTGGAAAAGAAGGAAAGCAACATTTTTAATGAAACAATATTTTTTAAGGGCGCCGATATGAATAATATTTATTCCCTTTGAACCATAACGTGGTAATAGGATACATCATAATAATGTAAACATTAAGCTAGCTTATAAATTAGATACTTAAAGAGATATTATTTCTACGAGTAGTATGATTTCATATGAATATCGTTTATGGGTGATATTTTCAAAGATGAAGTTAGACTAAGTCTCTGTTACAGTCCGTCTATTACGCTATTATGGTTCTATTATGACCCGATTACTGCCTAGCAATCGCCCAACTACGACTTTGTAATGGCGCTATTACAGCCTTGTTATTGCACTACTACGGCACTGTAATGGCCGTATTACAGCCTTGATATTGCTCTGTTATGGCAATGTATTGGCCTTATTACAGTGTTGATATTACTCGATTACGGCACTGTAATGGCCTTATTACAGCCTTGATATTGTTTTACTATGACTCTATTATTTCTTGTCCTTGCATAGGTTCTGTCTTCCTTCCCCTCCCTCTATGGTCCTGGCATAACTCTTCTATGCCCCTGTTACTGCCCTACTATTGCCGGTCTACGACCCTGCCCCTGTTCGCCCTATAAATCTCCTGCCCTCAGGTTATCACTTCCATATATTGTAACGTTCTATATTGTCCATTACATGTAATATTTAAGAAATGGAAAATAAGATACGTAAATATAATCAGTTAGTAGACCTAAGGAAGGTTACTGGGGGTTATCTAATCGATTTGTACCAGGGTCGATATAGTTTCAAAATATATCAAATCATTTATTTCAATTATGTCATAAAATTAAATGTTAGGCTAATAATTAGTTAACTATAAATGTAAGCAACTAGGATTGTATACGGGAATATGAAAGTGATATAAAAAAACCCAGATGTTTAGTGCTAAAGGCTGTAAAAATTGTGGGCCAATGACGGAGCTGAATCCAAAACAAGAGAGAAGTGGTCTGTCCCCTCGTGGAAGGAGTCGTTGTTCAGAGTGAGATGTGAGAGGGTGTCTGTGGAGGGATCTGTGGAAAGATGTGCAGTGGAGTAAGTTTGATTGTCTGAGGACATAGAAGAAAAAGTGTGTGTGTATCCCGTAATAATGAAGATCAACTGGTAAAGACATCCAGAGGCGAATAATTAGGAAATGAGGAATGGCTGTTTCATGATGGAATGACTAACAAAAATCAGGATAGGACGTCAGAGGTCTACCAACAATCCCATCTCATCAGTGGTACAAAACGAAATCATCGATCATCAACTCAATACAGCATGCAAGCCCCGCAGGTTTAGTTGAATGTGTGTTTAAAAAAAAAAAATCTCTATGTCTGTAAAATTTATGTGATACTAACCCATAAAAAATGTCATGATGAAATTTAAAATAAAAGAAAAATGTAACAAATTATTTTAAAGTCTTTATTTTTATTTATAAATTATACATAACCAGGTTCTCTAATAATCGTTATTGCATATAATTATTATTAAATTATATAATTAAATTAAAATATCAAGTAGCACTAATAACAAGCGTTACAAATGTCGCTTCGAACAGGGATTTGAAATATTAAATTTGTATATGGCGCCCGAAAAGAAAATTATAAAAGGACCTTATGTATAATTTTGTAAAGAAAATATTTGTAAAAAATTAATTTTAAAACTATATAAAAAGTTAGCGTCCAAAATGGCCGACTAGAATAGAGGTTCTCTGAGAACAAATCTGAAACATAATGGCGGACAAAATAGAGTAATTTTTTTCGAGTGAGTGAAGGGTGACGCAGAAAATAATTTTAATTGTAAATTTTTTTATTTAAGAATTTGTGTTTTGTGTATCTTTGATAATATGGCAGAGGGAATGAGTTATGTGGACTTGGGAGAAGGTAAAACAGAACGGGTTGACGATCGTAGGGAAAGCAATATTTATAGTGAGGGACCGAGTACCCAACCAGAATCGGGTATATATGATTTAACAATGAGTGAAGAGGTGGAAAAAGAGAGAGAAACATCAACTCCAAAAAGTATTCAAAATAAAACGGATGAGGGCCTTCAGCCGGAGAGTGAGACAAATGTAAATTTAAATACCATGATGGAAATGATAATAAAAAATATGAATTCAAAATTTGAAATGCAATCAAAAAATTTTAATGAAATGAATTCAAAATTCGAGCAACAATCAAAACATTTTAATGAAATGAATTCAAAAATTGATGAATTAAAAGAAGACGTAAGCATAAAATTTGAAAATGTAAAAAAGAATGTAAACAAACGTTTCGATGAAGTAGATAAAAAAATAAAAGAGATGAAGGATGAATGTCACATCAATATGAATGATGTAACTAACCAGTTGGGTGAACGAATACAAAAAAATAGAACAGAAATAATCGGTCAGAAAGAGGACATGGATAAATTTAAATTAGAAGTAGATGATAATACACAAAGGTTAGAGGGAGCAATCAACAATAGTAAAAACCAACTAGAACAATCGTTAAAAATCCGTATTGATAGTGTTAAAAAAATAAATCAAGACGAACATAATAACATTAGAGAAAGTATAGATAAGGAAAAAGAAAGAACAGATCGGGAAATGGGTAATATAATACAAATAGTAGAAAAAGTGCAGGGGGATATTGGGGAACTTAAATCGGAAAATAATAGGAATAATATTACTGTTGCCGAAATGAAGGAGGAATTAGACAAGAGGTCGGTAATCGCAGGGACAATGTTGGGTCTTAGTCCGGGAGCTAGACAGGGTCAATATAAGAAACTTCCTAAATTTAATGATAATATCAAGGAAAATCCTATCGAGTTTATTAAGAAACTTGAGGAGTATTTTGAAATGTTCCATATTTGTAGTTGGAAGGAAAAAAAATTAACAATATCTGAATGTTTTACGGAAGATGTCGACATCTGGTGGGAGATGGAGGCGACGCGATTTACCGATTTTAAAAATTTTAAGGAATGCTTTTTACTTAAATATTGGAATAAAATTAGGCAGTCGGAGATAAGCGATCGATTAAATAATGGAAAATATAGAAGAGGGGATGGTCGGTCAATGGAGAAATATGCCCGGAAAATATTAAAAGATTGTAGATACCTAAAGCCAAAAATTCAAGAGGAAGATATAATAACAAAAATGATAAATCAATATCCGCCAGCTGTACAATATTTATTATCATTTTCAACTTTAACGGATGAGGATCAATTATTAAACGCATTGGCCAAATTAGATGAAAATCCGAATTGTTTCATAAATGTATGGGAGGAAAAGGAATCAACAAGTTATAACCCAACACCGCGTGAATCTAATAACAATAATCATTATTGGAGAAGGGATAACCAGTATACACCCAAACGATCAGATAGGGACAGGGATGATGATAAAAATCACGAGCGGAACACCGGGAGATGGAGAGAGCGATGGGATCGGGGACGAGGGAATTATAACCCGAGATCCAATTTTAATCCGAACAACCGAACGCCACCGCGGGTTAATATGGTCCCAGTAAAATATTCAGATGATCATCCGAGGGAAACAAAAGATGCGCAAAAAGGGGGAGAACAAAAAAACTAGGTTCGCCTCAGGTATCCCGTAATAGTCCGAGGGAGTGCTTGCGAGAGGCGATTAATATGAGGGACAAAGTGAGAAATAAAAAGAATATAAAAAAGGTTATAAATAATGTTCATAGGATAGAGATGAATAGTTCATGGGAAAATCCTAGGGATTTTCTATTTCGGGAAGAAGAAGGGATTAATTTCAATTCAGATATGAACCCAGAAACATACATAAAATTTCATGATGTGTCAATAAAAACTTTATGGGATTCAGGGTCTCAGATAAGTTGTATTTCTGAGGAATTTGTGGCGAGATATGGAGAAAAATTGGGTGTGTTGAGTCAATTACAGTTACCGTCAACACAGATAATAGGTGCATTTGGTAAAAAATCAAAAAATATTAAAAGTCAAATTTTGGTAGAAATTTCTATAGTTGATATTAGAGTTAAGGTAAATTTATGGGTCATACCAGAATTGATCTATGATGTTATTTTTGGTTTAGACATTTTAAATAAATTAAAGACAAGAATAGATTTTGATAAAAATCAATTACAAATTTCATATGAAGGAAAAAATCGAAATATTCCATTTGGATATAATAACAATAATTGTAAAAATATTAAAAAATATCAAACATGTATAATAAATAAAAAAGATAATAATAACAAAAGAAATTATAAATATGTAAATCAGGTAGTATCATCTGATGATGTAGAAAGCCATAGTCAGGAGACCGATAGGTATGATGTAGAATGTGGGATCGATCATCCAAATACTAGGCAAGAATTGTCGCACCTGATAGAAGGGTTCACTCAGATCTTTTCGGACAAACCGGGCAGAATCAAATCTTATACACATGAATTAGAAATGGCTCCTGGAGTCAATAGTTTCCGTCCAAAATCATATCCAGTTCCGATGGCACTAGAAAAGGAGGTAGAAACAGAATTAAAAATGATGATAGATCAAGGGATTATAACTAAAGGCTTCTCTAACTTTATTAGTCCATTAGTGGTAGTTAAAAAGAAAAGTGGGAAAGTTCGACTATGCCTTGACGCAAGGGAACTAAACAAGCATATCATACCTCAGTATGAAAACCCACCAAGCATGGAGATGGTATTCACGAGGTGTAAGAACATTAAATATATGTCAACGTTAGACTTGACTAATTCATTTTGGCAAATACCATTAAACAGAAATTCACAAAAATATACAGCCTTCATGTATAAACAAACCTGCTATTATTTTCTAGTGACTCCGTTTGGTTTAAAAACAAGTTGCGCAAGCTTAATTAGGGCTCTAACACCACTATTTGATGGTACAGAGGCATTTTGTCTAATATTTGTGGACGACATTTTAATTTTTTCTGAGTCCGTAAATAGTCATATCAAACATTTGGAAATTATATTTAAAATTCTACATAACAATAATATTACAACCAACCTTAAAAAGGCAAAATTTTTCTGTCAGCAGTTGAAATATTTAGGCCACCTAATTTCTGAGAACGGAATAGAAATGTGTCCGGATAAGATAGAAAATATACAAAATTATAAAAGGCCGAGAAATATAAAGGAATTAAAGGGATTTCTTGGACTTATTGGATTTTATAGGAGATTTGTGAAAGAATTGGCTATAACCACGGGTCCTCTAAATGATTTGTTAAGTAAAAAGAATAAATGGAGATGGACGCTCGAGGCGGAAAATGCATTCACGGCAGCGAAAAGTTTATTTATGAATAAGATTATCTTACATGTTCCTAATCCAAATTATTCATATGTGGTCCAGACTGATGGTAGCGGTGTAGCGATAGGCGGACACTTATATCAGGCAGATGACCATAACAAAATGTATCCAATCAGTTTCGCGGCACGGGTGTTATCGAAGTGCGAAAAGAATTATAATACATCAGAAATAGAATTATTAGCTATAGTGTATGCATTACAAAAATTTAGACACTATTTACTGGGGAATAAATTCATCATTCTTACAGATCACAACGCTTTAACGCATATCAGGGAATGTCGACTTACGACGTCACGGTTGTCTCGATGGATACTGTTAATACAAGAATACGATTTTGAAATTAAATATTGTCCGGGTAAGGAGAATATAGTTGCTGATGCATTAAGTAGGTTTGCAATTCCCGAGGATGAGCAAAGTAAAAATCATATTGCAATAGCACCACTAATAGCCAATATTACGAATAAACAAATGGCGGATATAATTAGAGGGTTACCTAATAAGCAAAGCCTAGATAAGGAATTAGCTAAACGAAGAATAGAAGCTGAAAATGGTAGGGAGGATTATAAAATTGAAAATGGTATATTGTTTAAATTACATAATTCGATGTGGAAAATATGGATTGACAGAGATACCGCAGATAAATTAATTGAGTTTACGCATAACAAATATGTTCATATCGGAGTGCGTAAAACATACAATATTTTAAACACGGATTTTTATTGCCATGGGTTGCTTGCAATGACAAAGGAACATGTTTCAAAATGTATTATATGTAAAAATACAAAATACGCAAATTATGAACCTTTTGAGGGGATGCATAATGTAAACGCAAGTAAGCCATTAGAATGTATTTCTATTGATTTCATAGGGCCATTGCCGTTAACAGCTAACAGAAACAGATATTTATTAACAGTGTTGGACATTTTTTCCAAATATGTAAGGATTTATCCAATAAGGAAAGCCGATACTAAATGTGTTCTAGATGTGATCTTTAAAGATTATATCCCAAATGTAGGTCAACCGATAAAAATATTATCAGATAACGGAACTCAGTTTATATCTAAAAAATGGATTGATACCCTAAATAAAAATAATATTAAAGCAATAAGAACTGCAATCCGGAACCCTCAAGCTAATCCTGTAGAACGGACGAACGGTTTAATATTAAAATTTTTTAGGGCACTTATAAAAGAAAAACATGATAAATGGGATACATTAGTAGATAAAATACAAACATGCCTAAATGAAGTAACACATGAAACAACGGGTTTCACCCCTGTTGAACTAATGTTTAATAAAAGACCAAGTCGCATCTGGTACCAATGGGTAAAGTCGGAATTCGGATTAAAAAATCTCGATAAAGAAACACACGAGTTACGTTTATATTTGGCGAAGGAACATTCTAAAAATAAAAGAGAAAAACAGAATGCTCGAATAAATTGTAAAAAGAAAATAATGGAACCATTACAAATTGGTGATCAAGTTCTAGTAAAAGCTTTAAGAGTTTCTAATAAAAAAAATAAAATATTCGCGAAATTTTTGGAGTTATACAATGGACCATTTATAGTTGCCGAAAATTTTAATAATGGATCATATCTCATTAAATATTTATCCCCTAAAAATAGAGTAAAAGGTATATTTAACATCAGAGAACTTAAAGTATTATAATGTCTGAACCATGAATGTCAACTGTATAGCTAGTCAGACAGTTTTTTTTATTACAAAAAATAAATAGATAGTACTGTGTTTGTATTTCCGGATCTCTGTGTTTTTTTTTTATTTTTTTTTTCTTCTCCCAGGTCCACCATGCGAACTATATCTAAAAAAAAAAAAATATATAGAACATTACTAAAAAAAATTTATTTATATCGATGAAATATTTTGTGATAAGATGGAAGAGATATATTGTGCATGTGATATTATAAAGAGTATCGTAATTGTAAAGGGGTATTTTATATGGATATTTATAAAAAAAAAAAAAATTATATAATTAAAATTAGATGTAAATAATGTTTAGTGAACTCTGCATTCTGTACAGAATATTTTTGATTTTAAATGTTTTTAAATAAAAACATATTTATTTATTGTAATATTATATTTATGGTGGTTATTTTTATGGGAAATTTTATAATAAGGGTTAGTCTCGAATTGAACTATTTATTGGTATTTATGCATGCATTTTTTTATGGTATTGGTGATAAAAATAAAAATATTTATAATAAAAAAAAAAAATATTAGTTTAAAGGGTTTGTTATTGTTATTTAACCGTAATTGTCAACAACGTGGGCCATGTTGATTTAAGGAGTTTAGCGTCCTTACGGAAACGAGTTATATTAACCCACAAATGGTTTTTGAGAGCGATAATCGCTCGTAGGTTCAGAATAATAGATTGATAAAAGGAATTATCCTAAAATGGATAATAAAAAAATAAAAACATATAATATTGAAATATAACCTTGAAAGTAATTCCGTATAATAATAATAATAATAATAAATAAAAAAAAAAAAATTTTGTAAGTGAAACGGGGAAAATGTTATAAGAATATTCTTTTTTAAGAATATCATCTTAAGAGCATTATATAAAAATTAGTGCAATAAATCTATAGGGAAAGTAAGTCGAGATAGCGTAAATAAAAGTAGTAAAATATAAATAATTATCTGAGTTATGTCTAATTGTGACAGTGATGTTATTGATAAATGGAATCTTAAATAATAAATAAATAAAGTAAAATAAGAAAATAAATCTAATATAACATTATGATAAGACGTAAATAAATTAATTGAATTGGATTTGTAACCTAATTGTTGTTTAATATTATTAAAGAGAGTTACCTTGAAGAATGTATTCCATAATAGACAAAAAATTTGTGTGTAATTAATTAATTATAGAAACTGGGTCACCATGTTATTTTTGAGTCGCCAAGTGGTAAATATAACCATAAGATTATGAAATAGTTTGGTACTAAACACGTATGTAGGCAAATGAATGATATATTTTGATATTTTAGCAGAGGGCAATGTAACGTTCTATATTGTCCATTACATGTAATATTTAAGAAATGGAAAATAAGATACGTAAATATAATCAGTTAGTAGACCTAAGGAAGGTTACTGGGGGTTATCTAATCGATTTGTACCAGGGTCGATATAGTTTCAAAATATATCAAATCATTTATTTCAATTATGTCATAAAATTAAATGTTAGGCTAATAATTAGTTAACTATAAATGTAAGCAACTAGGATTGTATACGGGAATATGAAAGTGATATAAAAAAACCCAGATGTTTAGTGCTAAAGGCTGTAAAAATTGTGGGCCAATGACGGAGCTGAATCCAAAACAAGAGAGAAGTGGTCTGTCCCCTCGTGGAAGGAGTCGTTGTTCAGAGTGAGATGTGAGAGGGTGTCTGTAGAGGGATCTGTGGAAAGATGTGCAGTGGAGTAAGTTTGATTGTCTGAGGACATAGAAGAAAAAGTGTGTGTGTATCCCGTAATAATGAAGATCAACTGGTAAAGACATCCAGAGGCGAATAATTAGGAAATGAGGAATGGCTGTTTCATGATGGAATGACTAACAAAAATCAGGATAGGACGTCAGAGGTCTACCAACAATCCCATCTCATCAGTGGTACAAAACGAAATCATCGATCATCAACTCAATACAGCATGCAAGCCCCGCAGGTTTAGTTGAATGTGTGTTTAAAAAAAAAAAATCTCTATGTCTGTAAAATTTATGTGATACTAACCCATAAAAAATGTCATGATGAAATTTAAAATAAAAGAAAAATGTAACAAATTATTTTAAAGTCTTTATTTTTATTTATAAATTATACATAACCAGGTTCTCTAATAATCGTTATTGCATATAATTATTATTAAATTATATAATTAAATTAAAATATCAAGTAGCACTAATAACAAGCGTTACAATATGTTGTCACTCCTCTTTGTGTTCACTGTCAGTCGTCCTTGCATCAGTTCTGTCTTCCCCCCCTCCCCTCCCTCTATGGCCCTACAATTACCCTTCTATGCCTCTGTTACTGCCCTACTATTGCCGGTCTACGACCCTGCCCCTGTTCGTCCTATAAATCTCCTGCCACCCCAGGTTATCACTTCCAATTATGTTGTCAGACCTCTGCCTCCCTGTATCATTTCTGTCAGCCTCCCCTCCCCCTCCCTCAATAATCTGCCCCTGGAGCCTCCGCACAATGGAACCCCTCACGTCCTTCTCTCCCTCTCTCTCTCTCTCCCTCTCTCTCTCAGCCACTCAAAATCCTCAATCCTGCTGACACCTGCCCCATTTTCCTTGTCTCTACGTATCTCAAATCCACAAATACCTCGTTTTATATATGGCCAATTCTCCAAGAATAACACTTCTTTGGGCAGTTGTTTTCTCAGTCGCTGCTTGAATTAGATCGATAAATATTGGTGGGGTAGCAATACACAAAATTAAATTACGAATCTCAGTAACCTGAAATTAGATTTTTACGGTATTTTTTTTTTTTTTTCTTTTTTCTTTCTTTTATATACTGTCAGCCCATGAACTAGATTAGTTACATTGGGCTGGAAAAAATGCCCATCTTGAACCATTTTTTTTTACTTTCCTCCGCCCTCCCCCCACTTCCACACTCAAGACTCAACATTTTGATAACCCCACCGAAACCCCGCCACCTCAACGTGGTAGCTCCCTCTTCAAGTTTCCCTTCAGCTTAAGGCTTTATGAGCCATTATTTTTCAAACACATTATCTTCCACCCCCCTTCATCTTGCACACCCTCTCCTTGGTGAACCTGTCCTCCCCAGTTTAATCAAAAACACAACATGACGCCTCCTCACTTATCCGAACATTCACATATTCGGAAATGCTCAGATCCAACACTACTTTTTACTTTCTTATACCTATAGAATAGTGTAATCGTGCGAAAATCCGAGATCAAGGTTTCAATTGATTTTCACGTTTCAAGGTCTCCTGAATACATTTTGACCATTTTCGCGATGATCTGTGTGTATGTGATTAAAAAGTTGAGAGCTCTCTATCGCAAAAACGATTGTATCTATTAACTTAAAAATTGGAACGAAGGGATTACATGTTCTAACCTAGGTCTGATTAGATTTTGACTAAAATCGAACGAAAATTGAGACCACTTTCCCCCGGGACCTAACTACATTTTACAAGATACAGCTTATGTTTATGACCTAATCAAAAATCTTTTCGAGTAATAATTGTAGAGAATACGAAAATACATAATTTATATGAAATATGATTTTTTACAGGCCGTCCGGTTTTCGAAATACATGCCGAAAACCGTCTTGAAATGTACTGTATTTCCTAGAAAACGGTTAGTACTATCGAAAAGTTGATTCCGATCAAAATTGTTCTTTATCAAATTTTCAATCGCTAATAAGTCCTCAGATTTGAGGTAGGATCAAAGGGAAATAAAGTTATTATTATTATAAATCATTTCATTTTGTCTGTTTGAACAGTGTTATCTTGAGAGTAGACATTCTTATACCAGTAATGCCAATATGAAATAATTTTGGGAAGGGGGACAGAGAGTGATCTGTAAGCGTGGTTGGTATAAGAAAGACCTGTAATGGCCACATCATTTTTAAATACACTTCTTCACTAAATAATTGTATTACTAATTTGATGGTTACCATTAAAATTCCTTCTTGAGTTTGAAAATCTAATAATGGTTAACCACTCATGTGTCCTTTCTTTGGTTTGAAATAAATGCCGAATGGTAAATTCTAAATTCCAAGAAGGAAAACCGCAATTATCCGAACTTTCAGTTGTCCTTAACTACCAACTTCACAATTTCAAAAATTTCAAATATGTTATCGTAACAATCGTTCACTTTTGTCTACTCACATCATCGTTTGATGGTCTTTTTTTTTGATATGTTGATTTATATCGTTCACTTTTGTCATCATTGACATCATCTTGTGAAGAGTCTGCTTTTTTGCTTGGTTGAGTTGACTCCCCCATCAGAATTTTGTTCGGATGAATCCACAACTTCCTCTTCGTTGAGTGATTTCTCAGCGTCCACTTCCGAAGGGGTAGACCTTGATCATCTTTCCTCCTAATTCTTTTAATATGATTTTGACAATCTATAACTGAATGAAAAATGGATGCTTGCCTCATGTATAGTGAATCTTAAAGGACAAATAAGGAAAATACTTACCTACGATGTAATATATATGGCGATATGACCTAGAATATACCTAATTTATTTACGTATATAATGTATTTGGTAAAAGACTGGGAGTCTACCATTGTTATGGATGCGCACTACTTGTACTTGACCTTGACGACTTTTTCTATTATGGGAGTGGCAAGTTCTCTTATTTTTGTGTATCGGACGAAACTATTCATACGATTTTTTATGTGAAAAATTGGTTGAATTCAGAATCTCGTTTTTTGGTAAATATAATGCATACAATTTTTATTTCTCCCACGACTTTCCACAGCAGAACGGCCTAATAACTGCTCAATTCACCGACGATGTTGCTGTAATGAGTAAGGCCACCTCCAGTAGACTCGCTGAAGTACAACTGCTTGGACGAGGTGAAAGTTTGGAGTGCCAAATGGGGGATACATTTAAATCCTCAAAAGTCAGCGTTGGTGCTTATCTACGGACAGAAGTAGTAGGCCCGCTCAACGGAGATCCTGTTCTACAGACTTCTTCCGTTCGGTATCTTGGACTCACCATGGACAGTTTAAGAAATAGACTCTATCAACTGACACCTCTCCTCAAGAACTCTCAGCTCCCTCTCCATCTCAAGAGGCTCGTCTATACGATGCTCATCAGACCCATGTGGCTTTACGGCTGCGCTATCTGGGGTTCTGCCTCCGATTCTCAAACAAAACGTATTCAGACATTCCAGAATCGGGAATCGGGATAATCACCAGTGCACCCTGGTTCGTCCGAAACAAAACGATATACACTGATCTTCAGATCCCTGAGGTAAAAAAATGTCTGCCTATTTGTTACGCCAGTCTGCTGCGGACCTTGCAAGATCATCAAAACCCTCTGCTACGTACCATCCCTCTCCACCTGCCTCCGCCAAGACCAGAACGTCGACTGAAGAGGAAGCACCATAGCAACCTTAACCAAGAGGACTGACGTTGGTCAGCCCCTCATTCAAGTGCTAGATGTTTAGTTTTATTTGATTTTAGCACAATTGAATGTATATTGTACAAAAATTGCCAATAAATGAGAAAAACAATTAATAATAAAATAAAACTTTTTTTATTCAAAATTATAAAGAAAAATTGATCGATACAAGAGTTCTGTTCATGAGTGTAAAACAAATCATTTTTCAGAAGCAAAAAAGGATTATTTTTGTAGCTTTGAGAAGGTTGATACATTTATCTATCTTCTCTCTTTCTCTCGCACATTAGGCATCCCATTTAACCTTGAAACCATGCATCACAGAAATCTACATACACAAACAAATAAAATTTTTATTAAAGACAATGTTTTCTCATTTCTAACCCTATAATGTAAGAAGGTAATAAAAAAAGTTTGGAGATTGGTAATATATTTGAAATTGTGTATTAAAAAGGGGATAAGTGAAAGTTCGGATAATTGATAAACCGGATAAATATGGAACTTAACATATGACATTCAGTGCCGGATTAAGCGAATAGGAGGCCCTTGGCCCTCAAAATTTTTGGGGCCCCCCTTTTTTTACAAACTACAATAAAATGTTTATTTATGCATTTATATGCATTTAACAATGGATTTATATTATTTCTAAGGTATAAACATGAAATAAATTTTATTTTTTGTTAAAGTATATATTTCTAATAGAAATAAAAGACGTTGTCTTCCCACTTTTTTATTTATACCAGAACCGGTTTTCGACGCAACAGCGTCATCATCAGTGGTTCATCCCACCCACACAGCACAATTATCTTCCAACCGCTGTGCTGTGTGGGTGGGATGAACCACTGATGATGACGCTGTTGCGTCGAAAACCGGTTCTGGTATAAATAAAAAAGTGGGAAGACAACGTCTTTTATTTCTATTAGAAATCTAGTCCCACAACATCTTACATCACATATGAAAGTATATATTCTTTTCAGAACTAAAATTACAAAAACATGTTATAAACATCAATTTATAATATAAACGTTGATATAAGATTTGTCTTTAAGAATCTTTCTTTCTACACTTGAGGTCGCTAAAATCATTGATGATGTCATCAAAATCAATTTGACGAAGAACATCTGATTCAATGAACATCAAACTCAGCATGTCTAATCGTTCTTGATGCATAATGCTTCTTTGCTCGCTTTTGATTCGTTTTAATTTTGAAAAAGAGCGCTCTGCAGAACAATTTGTTATCATGAGCGTTAAAATAATGCGAAGAGCAATTTCAACGTTTGGAAAAACAGTTGCAAGATTATCTCGAATCAAAATTTCATAAAGTTCAGAATGAGTGAACTGGGGTTTTGATGGAAATTTCGATTTAACATAAGTGTGAGTCCATGTTCGATTTTTACGGGGGCCCCAGGCCATGGCCAAGTCCGGCCTATTGGGTAATCCAGCACTGATGACATTTATATTAGATCAAAGAAAGGTGACGTGAGTGGGTAATAAGTAAATTTACAAATTCAAGAAAAAATATTAGAGGGAGCCGGTAGCTCAGTGGTATGCGTGCTTGTCTTCTGACCACAAGATCGTGGGTTCGAAACTCGACCGAGACCCTTAGTTTATTATATCTCGGGGGTAAAATAAACTTAAGCACGCCGTCCTTCGGATGGGACGTTAAGCGATGGTCCCGAGCCTGCACGATTTCAGATACTCACTCTGGTAGTAGGCGATATGACCTCGTAGTTAAAGTCCGGGCATGAGTTATAAAACCTAACCTACCCTATAAAAAAAAATGAATGTACATTGTATAAATAATAGGCTATAGTGTATAAGACTCTACTCAAAAACTTGAATTACTGCCAATCTAATGACTGCTTCGACACAAAATTTAGTATGAGGATTCAGAAGCCCCAAATAAATCAGCAGTTGATTTTTTTGCCGAAATGGTCGTTTGGTTTTTAAGGGAGAGCGAAAACCTAATTGATTAATTTGTTCTGGGGAAATACATTGCCTGTGATTCAGCGAAGACTTTTTTGTGTCATTGCGGCCCTTGTGTTTTCCCAACGCAGCCGTTTATATTCATTAATAGGATCCAGGACACTGCTTCAGGTCCTTCATTGACTGTCCTTACTCTTACATCTTTTTTTCGAGTCTATCAGAAACTTTTTTACATCCCAACTGTATAGGGGAAGTTATGTATGGTTTCATGTCAAAAATTCGATGCGCAGTTTTTAACGGAATTTTATGTTTTCCGACCTCTAGATTCCAAATATGAAAAAAAAAAATTATGTCTCTCTGAGTGTCTGTGAACACTGTAACTCCCGAAATAATGAATGTATCGTCCCCAAATTTTATATGTGAATCCAAAACCTTCTAACGACGACACCCATTGTTTGTCAGCCAAATTGACCAAAGGGAAAGGGGGGATTAGGGGGGAAAGGCTTAACTCAAAACCCCAATAACTGCCGATGTAATCTCGAGTTTCAGCGATATCGGCTAAAGGTAAAGGGGGGGGGGGGGGGGGGGGGGTTCAGGGGAGGTGGCTCAATTCTAAAACCCGAATAACTGCTGATGAAATGAATTTTTCGACACAATATTTAGTATGAGGATTTAGGAGCCACTATGTATGTAAGTCAACTGTTGAGTATTAGCGCAAACAGGGAGCGAAAAGTTAATTGATAAGTTCGTTCTGGGGAAGTACACTGCCGGTGACTCACCGATGACGATTTTTCTTCAGTTTATGAGTTCACGATTATTGCATTTTCTGTTGGAGGGTCTCCGTTTAGGATTGGGAAGTGACATCATTTTATACAATAACTGAGATGTGACAGACTCAGCTTGCGTCTCACTCCTATCTCTGGCATTCTTCTCGTTTCTTCTTTGGAAAATTTAAAACAATCTGCTATTATTAAAATTCAGAATATAAACTTTTTAATGTGACCCGTATAAAGACCAAGTCGGTTTTAATAATATTTGGACGTGGAGAGGGGGGTTGGGAAGATGAGGCACATATGAAGGGGGCCGCATATTAAGTCCGCTGGGGGGCGCTGTGGGTCCCCCCCTTTCTCTCATCAGATAACTTCTTGAAGTAGATTCAACTTCCAGCCGCTTTGTCAAACTCTGGAGTAAGTGGGACAAATTGATAAGAGACGCACTCCAGGGCCGCCCAGAAGATCTATGGGGACACCAGGAAACAGAGTTTCAGGCCCTAATCTTAAAGAAAAAAATCAACGATGAATCACCTGTAATGTTCTTCCTCACTCCAATTAATCAACGTTATCTCTCAATCAATTAGCCGATTTGGGTTCCATGTCAATCTTCGCTCTAAGTAGAACCTAAGGTAGCGGACTGAGTTAACCAAGATAACTTGGCTACTAATCTCTTTGTTAATTTTCCTTTCCGATAACCCCTTGAAGTAAGAAAGTGCTGTTGGAGATTGTGGGAGGCTGTGGTCCGTCTGCTAGGATTTTGTTAGGACTGGTAAGAAATATTAGCTGTGAAGAGGATGGAACCAATGACACTCACATGGGGAACCCCCGTTTTAACACGCCCACGCCTGTAGTCAGAGTACACATTACTCTGACGAACCTTAAAGATGCACTCGGACAGGAAGGACTTGAGGATTGTATGGATGGAGTCTCTTTAGCTTGAAGAGCAGTCCAGTGTGGCAAACCTGATCGAAAGCCTGAACCCAACACTCCAAGGAAGAGGAAACGCGAAGGCCCTATTATACAGTAGAGTGATAAAAATATTAATAGGGCTGGAAAATAGGCTGTACTGAAGGCACATTACACAGGTATAAGGTATGTGGGGAAAAGGATGGCTTTGCGGGGAATATTTCGAACTATTTTACAATTGATGAAGGCCCTGATATACAGTAGAGTGGTGAAAATATTAATAGGGCTGGGAAATAGGCTGTTCTGAAGGCGCATTACACAGGTATAAGGTATGTGGGGAAAAGGATGGCTTTGCGGTGAATATTTCGAATTATTTTACAATTGATGAAGGCCCTGATATACAGTAGAGTGGTGAAAATATTAATAGGGCTGGGAAATAGGCTGTTCTGAAGGCACATTACACAGGTATAAGGTATGTGGGGAAAAGGATGGCTTTGCGGGGAATATTTCGAACTATTTTACAATTGATGAGGTCATAACCTGAGGATTTTCTTATAATTAAGGCCTGGACGAAGTGTGTGATGAACATGTGACCACCGATCGCCCCACACGTTGGTCGACCGGTGGTCGCCCCCAGCCCGCCATAACCTTACTAGAGCACTAACATCCCGAGCTACCTCTACAAACATAGACGGGTGATGTTGCACCCAAACAAGGTGCAACCGAAACAATAAAGAGCAATAATAAAGGTCATGTTTAGGATGAAATAATAATTGGAGTGTACAATCGAGGAACTTCTCGACTTTGTAAGATGGGGAAGAGGGTCAGGATGGGATGAATGTTAGGCGAAAATGGAAGTGAAAGAATTGGACGTTTCTGATGCGGCTCACGAACCATCTTCACGTCCAATAGGAGTGGAAGTGGTTGGATACTTGAGGATAGTGGCTGACCATAAAGGTTTATCGAGTGTTTAGGGAGGACAAACAGGCTGAGTCGCTGCTTGAGTAGTCGGGAAAGTTAGCTATAGGTTTGGCGATCAGCAGGAAAAGTAAAACTACATTTCTGCTTGGTCTTCCTGCTTCCGTTCATATCCATAAGTAGTTTCTTTAGCTATTTTCAAAAAGGGTACTTCGGTCAGCTCCTCTGAGATCACTTCATTAAGTAAGCTGCACATCCTGGCCGGCGCTATCCTGGCTTATAGTTTCAGATCCCTCTGGAGCCTCAGTTCCCGTCTTTTAATAACCCTCTTCTTCTCACTCCGGAAGCAGATTTTAATTAAGTCAGACCACTTAGATAAATGCAAAGTGGATCGAGAGGGGGGGGGGATGGTTCGGATATAACCGGGATTATCTCTAGTTGGGAACTTAATAAAAGACAGCCATGCCACCCTCCGCTTTAGCCTCTTATTAAGGTAATTACCTCTGTTTAAACAGGCGAATCGGGCGGAGCCGCGGGACGGTCTTCCTCTCTTTGTCGTCCTAATGGCTCTGTACTAGGATGGGTCGCTAACGTCTACATTAGTACTAATATTACACCTATCTGTCCCTAAAAAATTTTTTTCATAATATGACGCAAACAAAATATATTGTCATAGACTTCCTTTACTTTTCCTTACAATATAAATATATATTGGGAGAACTGGTGTGTACATCTAGGGACCTAAGCATCCAATCCATTCCTTGTTAGCCCTACTATGCGAGTTCTAGTCTACTAGTGACTAAATAAAAAATACAACTAGAAAGAAAAATAGAACTAGAGATTAAATAATCCAAACTACAGTGAGATAAGAATTATAATAATATTAATCGAATTATTATAATATTATAATAATATTATTCTCATATTATGAGAATACGTATTACATTAAAAAAAACACGAAAAAAGGAATTTCTGATAAACCAGACTAATGGGAGTACAAGCTAATGTTTTTGCAAATTATCCAAAAAAAAATTGTATCTCATGTATAAAAAAAAACAGGCTGTATCGGGGACGCAGCCGCAATGGGAAACGTCTTGTGCGTGCTGCAGAGGGGCACTACTAGGGTACAGAAATGACGTAGCCAAATTCATAACGTGCCGAACGCGGAGACGCCATAGCCGAACAACGGGCAAATTTCTGCAACAAATTATACACTTGTAAGCTTTATAACTCCTGAAGAGCACCAGTTTGAGTTCGATGGATTATACCAACTACGGCAGAGTGAGATCTCTCAGACGCGACCCCTCCTGGATCGACAAACGTACTATCGCGCTACGCTTTAAGATTAGGTATTTGAATTGATTTCCTTCCTTACCTACCTGAAGTACCTATATAAGTTATTCTCAATCAGCAAACTTGTCTCAGTTTATAACTAAATCTGACGATTGAGTAATGACGAAACGAAATATACAATATTTCAAAAAACGAAATTTGTTTTATTTATTTATGGAATTTCTGCCATATTACATAACTATAGTGTAGGTGAAGTAAAAAGGGATACGGTTCCCTTCCCGAAATACAGACCAACTGTTGATGCCTGGAAGAATGCCACAAATGTATATAAATTACTGTAACAAAAACATGTTTAGATCGTAATTATTGAACTGTAAATTAAGTTATTTATGTAAATTGTTCTGTTGATGATTAAAGTGCTTTGTTGTGAGCTTGATGATTCAGTTTAAATTTGTAAATTTGCGCCGACATGAGCGCATTCAGGCTGAGTTTGTTACAACAGAGATGCAAGCTAAACAGTTTGGTAATATACAGATTAATGAGAGAGAAAGAGGTGAAGTGTAGTGGTCACTGGACTGTAGAGCCTGAGTGGGGGAGGGGGTGAACAGGAGGGCTCTTTGAGGGGGGTGAAATAAATCTATCTGTATTGGGGGAGTATTGGTTGTGGATGTGACTAATGTATCGTGCTGCAGGGGGGTAAGGCCCTAACGGCCTGGAAGTATTCGGGGAGGGGGGAGGAACTCAGCCCTGTCCGGACCCACGGCCCATTAGCCCAACGGGGAGAAGGGGGGGTAGTCGTATCGGCTGTTGTCGTCAACCAGAGACTAATCGATATTTTGTTCCAGTACATACAGCCTTTCAAAAAAAAGGACCGGTCAAGCTTCATACTTGATACCGATAGTACAGTATGTTACCAAACCATCCTCAACAATTTTCCTGAAAAGTTCCTCTTACTCTTGACCCTCAAAATTTTAATGATTTTTTCAGCTATATCGTCTTCCTTAAAAGAGAGAGAGAGAGATAGAGAGGGGACATGGTAAAAGTAGCGTTTGTTCCTTCATTTTGTATTAAAAATGTGTCTAAAATTAAAAACAAATCACTGGCTATGTACTTCCCCAGCACGAATTAATCTATTACGTTTTCGCTCTCCCTTCAAAGGTAATCGACCGTTAAAAAAAACTAAAATTCAATATTTGCCATTTTGTGTATGTGTATTCATTACATCGGCAATTATTGGGGCATTATTCCCTTCTCTAGCCCCCCTTTCCTGCCATCCTTATGTCGATAAATTTATTACATGGGCAGTTATTGGAATTTCTGAAGAGCCTCCCTCTGATTTTCCCCCTTCGGCCGATTCCGCTGAAAATTAATAGGCGTCGTACTTAGAGGATTCTGGAGGCACATATAACTCGAAAGTTGTATGGCTTTACCCACGCATGGCTGCTGAAGATCCGGATCACTTAAAGCACATATGTAACTCCTGTCCTCCAGCTAACAATAGCCTGTATGTTGTTCTGTCTGTCAGATCACTTGTTGCTCTCACTGTCTGTTATGTTTACACATCTCTCCCCTCTTTCCCATCTCATCCAATATACACACAGTCACTAGGCCTCCTTTTTATAGATAATCCTTCTAGTTTGATGCCAGTCCACTATTTTTACATTATCTACAGATAAAGTGACTAATCGTTCTACTTTTGGGGTGTTTAGTGCATAAACTTGTATTCAAAAGTTATTTTCGAGGGCGCCGGAAGCTTAGAGGTAGCAATCATGCTGCCTATATAATATATATTGTATAATAATATTATATATTATATAATAATAAAATCTGTGAAAGGTTAGACTAGATTTCACTTCCCCCCAGCTATACGAAGTATAAGGGAAGTTATGTAATCGGTCAAAAATGCGATGTGGAGTTTTCAACGGAATTTTATGTTTCCGCCATCTAGATTCCAAATATACAAAAAAAAAAAAGTCTGTCTGTCTGTGTTTCTGGGAACACGATAATTCCCGATAGAATAAATGTATCCACGAAATTTTATACGTGAATTCAGACCCTCTAAAGACGACAACTATTGTTTTTCAGCCAAATCTACCAAAGGAGAGAGGGATTAGGGGGGAGGCTTAACTATAAAAGCTCTATTAACTGTCTGTATCGACTGAAAAATTCATATGTGAATTCTATAACCCATGAGGACAACACTTATACATTTTCAGCAGAATCGGCAGAACTGCCGATGTTATGGATATATAAACATGAAAATTCATATTTAAAGTCAAAACCCAATGACGACATTCCTGTTAAATTTCAGCGATATCAGCTGAAGAGGAAAGGATAGTTCAGGGGAGAGGGTTCATTTCAAAAACCCGAATAACTGCCGGTGTATTGAATTTATCTACATAAAAATTAGTATGAGGATTTAGAAGCCCATGCGTAAGTCAACTGTTGAATATTAGCTCAATCGGTGGACTGATTTTGGAGGGGGAGCGAAAAATTAATTGATTACTTCTGGGGAAGTACATCATCGATGATTCACCGACGACTTTTTTCACTTCTCACTGTATCAGCCATCTTCACATTATAACTTCTTTACTCTATATTCTAATGACTAAAATATAAACAATGCATTTTTTCTCTTTTCATTTTCTGATAGGTAATTGGAAGATATTTTTCAAAGAGGGGACACTGTATGAGTGAGTTTTTAAACGTTATATAAATGACTCAATAACTTTGTTTTTATCTCAATGAGACATGGCGGCCATCGCAATAAATAATAGAGAGAGGATTGAATCCCTTTTTGAGATTGGGAGAGTAATTTTCAATAATGTCTCTCGTTCCATTTAGAGAGTATCACAAAGCCCAAGTTATAGTGCCAACAGCCAGGAAATTTATTTTCTTATTTAATAATAATTATAATAAAATCATTTATAGAGAAACAAGACATTTGTTATAATATAACAACATTTCCTGGCTGGTAGCACTATAATTTACTATAAGTTACTATATTATAGTAACATCAGTTTTGTTATAATATAACAAATGTCTTGATTCTCTATAAATGACTTTATTATAATTATTAATAAATAAGAAAATAAATTTCCTGGCTGGTGGCACTATAATTTACTATAAGTTACTATATTATAGTAACATCAGTTTTGAAAATCTCAGATTTTATGTGAATAAAAAAAAAGGGGGGTAGCCGGTGAGTCTTTTTTATTTACTTCCCCAGAACGAATTATTCACTGAAGTTTTCAGACCAATCGACGTGCATTAAGCCCCCCCCCCCCTCCCCCCGATAACGCGCTCAATTAAAAAATCCTAATGACTGCCGATGTAATGAAGTTATCTATACTAAATTTAGTATGAGGATTTAGGAGGTAAATAAGTCAACTGTTAACTTTTTTTCACAGGATGTCAAATATAAGATAGTCTGACCTCTGGTAGTACCAATAAAAATCTGTAAGAGGTCAGACTATCTTATATTTGAAATCCTGTGAAATAATCACTTCTCACTACATCAGCCATCTTCATATCAACTGTTAACTGTTGTATATTTGCGCAAACAGACTGGCTGAGGGAGGAGGAGCGAAAAGTTAATTGGGAAGTACAATATTGGTGATTCACCGACGACTTTTTGAAGTGAATCGGAATTACCTCGACATAAAAAATCATAAATGAAACTCTAAGGAGAGGGGATGAGTAGTGCATGCGTTACAAGTTAACTACCAGTTTAGGTCGTTGTCGATGCATCAGCTGTTGTGTGCTACGTGTTTGTATACGGTTTATGCGGTTTATCTATTATTAATTGAATACGTTTAGTTTTATTCTGAGTTAGTGTTAAATATGTAACAATGCCAAAAACTTCAACGGAACGTGTTCGACAATTCCGTGCAAAACAAAATCAAATACAGCTAGAAGAAAGTCAACATAACAGTAATTTCTAATAGTTACGCTCCATTTATATTTTTAAATTATTAAAATTATTGATTTTTTATTGATTAAATTTTAATTATTGATTAAAATTTTTCTATTCAAAATTAAATTAATTCAATTTACACATGTAAACTTGAAGGTACAAGTGGAGATATTAGGCCAGGTTCTGGACGACCCGGGGGGGGGACAAAAACAACTGATCCTCTAATACAAATTTTCAAAATAATCGTTGGTAAAATTTTAATTATTATCGTTCTCTAAATCATTACCTATTTTAAATAAAATTATTAAGTTATAATTTTAAATATTTTTAGGTTTAATAATTTTATTTGTCCTTTATTAACCTAAAATTTTCCTACTTTAAAATTATTAATACTTATAATAAAAATCAAATATTGTATAATATATATATATATATATATATATTCATTAATTTGATTATTTAATTCGCATGGCTAATGAAGACAAAATAAGTTTCACTTGAACCGTGCGCTTATGTGGTTGAGGCACACCTGTATTTTATGTATATTTTATTATTCTAGATTTGAAGAGAACCACAGTAACATTTTGTCGGGACGATAGAACATCGAGAAAGATCCCCCCTCTCCCTAGCCTTCACCGCGAAGATAAATCCTGAAGAAAGGAGGAGGGGGGCTGCTGGAGAGAAAAACTGTCTTTAATAAGAGGTGGCGGTCTCTGGGACCCCCATATTTCACAGATCTCCACTTTAATTAAATGAAACCTACAGACCACCAAGGTTGGTTCAAAGAAGTCCACGTTATTAAGCTCTTCATCTTGCCATCTCCCCATCTTGTATTCTAAGGTATATAACCACTTTTCTCATTGAATCTTCTTTCCAGTCTTGGATATTGCCTTCGTAAGCAAATTCCAAACACTTTCAAATTGGAAGAACTGCAATATAAAGAAGGGATAAGCAGATGCGACACACAAAATACGAGTATATACTTAGGGTGAGCGAATTTGGTTATTTACACCGTCCGACGATTTTGCTTTTGATCTTCACTCAAGTTTTTGGGGAAAGGTTTTGCACAAATGTTCCTCATGTACAAATTAATAAAATAAATATATAAAATATGCACAAAATAAATGTAATAATTAAATAACAAAATAACTTTCATCTCGAGACCCCTCGAAACACCCCGATTATCTGCCATCCCAATTCCTCCAACTTAATGGAGGCAGGGGAGGCCACAGGAGGCTGAGTGATCCCCCCGCCATCTTGTTCCACCCTGGAGGTAGATCAAGAAGGAAAGAGCTGAAAGTACGAGTTCATGAGGGGAGAAGCTGATCACCACCAGCACTCCCAGTTATATATGCTATCTTAAGCTGGCAGGTCTCTCGGCCAGCACTCTTCCATCTTTGAAGGCTCTGAACCACCTAAACATTTGTGCCTGCGACAAAGCATTTCGTTGATAAGTTGCCCTCACCATTTCAACTGTTTGCGGACTAGATTTACCAAGCTTCACGCAAAATTTGATGACAACGTTGTTCGACTGTGCGCTGCATTCTGCCTCGTGACGAGACTGCAGAACACAATGGCAATTCTCAAAACACCTGCTCCGCGCTCAACTACTGGAATTAGACTGGCAATGGTAGGAACCTTAGGTCCCCCGCAACGGTCCCTCTCCTCGAACCCTACCCGGGAGCACCCACAAGCGCTCTCATTACTTTAGGGTCAGATCTCGTGTGTATTTTATTGTTACAATTTTTTTAAGAGAACCTTCTTCCAGTTTTCTCAATTTTATTTCCATATTTTCTTAAGAAATAACTCATTTGTTGCTTTCTTTGTGTAGTATCCCTACCTCACTACCCTTAAACTATTCCTAGCATCATCTAACTTAAAGTTACCAACCGGGCAGATAACGTTACTAACCGGCTTTAAGTCACTAATTGCAACGTCCAGGTAACCTGCTAATTAATAAATATATTTATATTGCGTATCTTTGCGGAAGGCGGATAGACAGGCAGTGGATGAACAAATCGAAGAGACTTCTGTCTCTATTGGTGTCTGTTTGGGGAACTAATTTGGTGAAACAAAGGTTGGAGGGAATGAGAAGGGGTAGGGGGTGGATGGGCTACAATAGAGAGGACAGAGCCCTGCTAGATAAGACAGAGGGTTGGCAACAAACAGAGCCGAGCTGGTCGGATTGGCAGGTCTCGGCACAATGCACCTCAGCCCTAGTAGCTTCAGTCCATCCATACAACTAATTAATCGAGAAATATCAGTAAACATTATTCATTTCATATAAGCCCTTTTACCAAGGACTCGTACCTTTCAGTCCTAACGGTTCCGATGCCAATGTTTACCTTGGGTAGGCCTACCATACGTCCGTTTTCGCCCCGACAGTCTTGGTCCGGGTTTACTCAAATTTTTAATACCTACTAAACTTACAAAAAATATAGATATTTCCAGTCATATAAACAAGATAAAAAAAAAAATGGATAAAATAATTTTAGTGAAGTGACTTAATTTAAATGGATTCTGGTTAATACCTACTGAAATTCAGTGGGAAGAATTGAAAATTGTATATCCAGTATCCCACAGTATTGCACTCTATTGTACCAGATGCATTAAATAATGATGATTTATTCGATGAGTTTACATTTGTTAAAAGAAACAAAGATTAAAGGAATCACGACGGGTGGATGACCATGTCTACAGAAGAAATGTGGGTTCATCCACCAGTACCTGAAATCGTACGGGCTCGGGACCTTCGCTTAACTTCCCGTCCGAAGGACGGCGTGCTTAAGTTTATTTTACCTCCCTTATGATAGAATATGACAGAATAAAAATTTCCTTTAAAAAATCACATCATCTAAAAAATATGATTCGCATGATAAGTAAAAAGGTACTAAAAATCTACTACATCCAGAATGTACTAGATGAGGTGAGGTAGTGAGGGCGATGTATTAGCTGTTCTGTGATCCAATGACCTGCTTCACAACTCACTATTGATTCATCAAACGTGACCTCAGTCCATCTCTGATTTAGTTGACCTCACCCTTCTTCACATATTTTTGTGATCTCTTCCTCAAAATGTACTGGATGAGGTGAGGTGAGGTAGTGATGATGATGTATTAGCTGTTCTGTGATCCAATGACCTGCCTCACAACTCACTATTGATTCATCAAAGGTGACCTCAGTCCATCTCTGATTTAGTTGACCTCACCCTTCTTCACATATTTTTGTGATCTCTTCCTCAAAATGTACTGGATGAGGTGAGGTGAGGTAGTGATGATGATGTATTAGCTGTTCTGTGATCCAATGACCTGCTTCACAACTCACTATTGATTCATCAAAGGTGACCTCAGTCCATCTCTGATTTAGTTGACCTCACCCTTCTTCACATATTTTTGTGATCTCTTCCTCAAAATGTACTAGATGAGCTGAGGTGAGGTAGTGAGCGTGATGTATTAGCTGTTCTGTGATCCAATGACCTGCTTCACAACTCACTATTGATTCATCAAAGGTGACCTCAGTCCATCTCTGATTTAGTTGACCTCACATTACTTCACCCTTCTTCACATATTTTTGTGATCTCTACCTCAAAATGTATCTGTATTCTATTTAATATTTTGCAGAAAACAGTAATTAAATTACATCTCCCATATTCGAAAAGTTAATTGTTTCCAAGCCCATAAGTAAGATCAGTCAAATCATCAATGGAGATAAAAGGTTTAGAGGTGACTTAATTCGAGCTGTTGATGTACGATGCTGGTGATTCACCGATTAGTTTGTTGGACGAGTTCCAGCACATATATGTACAGCTCATGTCAAGTAATGACGATGGAGCTCGGATGGTGGCCTCAAATGCCAGATATGCGGCGATAAAGAAGGCTGCATACATTACCCTGGGGGCATGAATGGGTTTTTAACTTTGCCTCGCTCTGTCCCTCAGAATTAACTTCCACACCATTAGGCCCTTCGCCCTCCACACTTCGCTAATATAAAACTCATAACTCCACACTTCTCACTATGTCCTCCCCCGAGCTGAGGGCGTACACCAATATAATCCAACCCCGTTGGGGGCAGTCGAAGTTGACAAGAAAGTTCAAAATAGAGAATATGGAACTGGTGTATGGAACTTTAGACTCTAGTCAACATACGTACAAGTAACATAATTCAGTTCATAAGTAACAGGTCACGCCGACTTCAACGCTAAGCTCTAGTGTGGCGGCGTCGAGACTGCCGAACATGTAGTTCTCGAATGCCCGCTATTTGACGGGTCCAGGGCGGCGGTATCGGGGACTGGACCTGCCGGGACTGATGACGGAGGCTGCCCTCGGCTTAGGGAAGCAGGCAGAAAAGAATCTCCGACAAGATCCCGAGCTCACTCGGTGTAAAGCGCCGAAAACCAAGGACGACCATGGACCGTAGCCATCGAGCCGGTCCACGGCCGTCCATAGCATCATGTATAATATTGTAAATAAACTGGAGAAGGTTACCCATTCCCCAACGAAGATAGGGTGATGTGACCGACCCCTCAGGGGGTCAGGGGCACCCAAAAAAAAAAAAAAAAGTAACATAATTCAAAAAGTCTTAGGTGAATGATGGGCTATGTACTTCCCCAGAACGAATTAATCAATTAAATGTTTTCTCTCCCTTCAAAACGAATGGACCACTTGGGCTACAGTAATAGTTGACTTACATAAAGCCTTCTGCATTCTCATACTAAATTGTGTTTCGATAGGTACATTCTTTACATCGGCTATCATTAAAGTATTTGAGTTGATCCCCTTTCCTTCAACCGATTTCGAAGAAAATTAACAGTTGTCCTTATGAGATTTTAGAATTTACATGTGAATTATTGTGTTGTTACATTCATTAGAATGGCAGTAATTAGAGGTTTTGTGTTGAGTCTTCCCCTAATCCCCTCCGATTCTACTGAAAATCAATAGGTGTCGTCCTCTGAGGTTCTAGATACACATACAAACTTTCGTCTCGATACATTCATTCTATCGGGAGTTATTATGTTCACAGACAGATTTTTTTTTATAATTTTTGGAAAAAGAGGGTCAGAAAATATATAATTTCTTTGAAAACTCAACATTGAAGTTCTGCCCGATTACATAACTTCCCCTATACTTAACTGGGAAAGTAAATGCAAGATACCGGTTGCCGGGCAACTAACTCATTCAGAGGTAATACTAAAGCTAGAGACCTACTCAAAATGCCTGATATAGTAATATATTTTATCCTTGGAACTTACATAAATGGCACCGTGGTGTCGGAACACCCCAACAAAAGTTTGTATCCTACTTACTTTACTTCTCTATCCTCGGCCTGCCGTCTCCATCTTCTCAAACCCATTGTTCTGAGGTCGTCCTCCATGTCCTACAACCGACGTAAGCGGGGTCTACCTCTTCTCTGTCCTCCCGGGTGACCCTCCAGTATCCCTCCTGCAATCTGTCTGTTTCCATCCTCTGTCATCTCAGCCGCCCCTGCTTCACGAAGGCCACCCAGGTCCGGGCTCTTGTACAGGTCGCTTCTACGTTCGCTCGGCCCTCTAAGAAGGGAGTGTAGGTATAACAGAGGGAACATAGTGAAAAGCCGTTGATTCATCTAACTAGGTTGGAAGGGAGAGGGGACCTTCGACTGGATGAAAACAGCGGAAAAACACAACCCAAAGGAACAAATATAATTTGTGTGTGGGGGAGTGTCAGAGGTAAGGCGGCTTATCAAAGGGAGGCGGCCTTTGATCATAGAGGAGGTGGGGGACCCGACCCGGGCGGGGTCTTTCCCCCCTGCTGAACAAATCCACAGCTAACCAAAGGTGTTAGTCTGTTTGTTTGTTGGGGCACAAAGTCCTCCTACACACACTTTGTTACCTCCAAACTCTAACACTCCTCCTTCTTACGACAGTCACAGCTACACAATTGAATAATGCCTCAGTGACAGAAAATGATGGACCCCTTACAATTTTATTTATATAGATATCCCTGGTTTATACAGGAAGAGAGGCTGAAAGTGCGAATGAGCCCAGAAGTTGAGGCGTCAGTCGGGAAGGGAGGAAATAGGACAAAAGTACGAAATGCACCCACGTGGGTGAAAATGGCACTTGTGATGTCCGGTGGGGTGAAGTAAGAATGGCCACGAGGGAGGCGGCAACGAGAGGGCAGACCATTTGTTAGATGGAGGACAATGGGAGGACAGAGTACAAAGTGGACGAGGGCTTATCTCCCTCAAACCGTCTCCAGCGTCTCTACTTAGCGACAACAATACTTCCAGACGAGGGACTTAGCTAGTCTCTTCTTCCTGTCTGAGCTCTTCCTGTACTCTATATCATATATCAGTTATCGTCTTGAATGAGATTCTATGTACTGCCAGGAGATTATTAGGTATCGAAGGTTAGACCATGGGTTTCCTCGCGGGTTTATCTGGGAGTTTAATAAATCCTGAGCATGCCGTCCTTCGAATGGGACGTTAAGCAATCAATGGTCCTGAGCAGTTACAGACCCCTAACCCTAAGTAACTAAAATTTAGCCGTCCCATTCTAGAGTCGGGGTCATGTCCATTAGAGCGACGAAACAGCACTCTGGTAGTCAAAAAGAAAACGACTCATGGATTGCTTGAGCGTAGGCCCCTTATTCTAAACCAACATTGGACGATAGAAATTATGTTTGAACCATCGATACATTATTTTGATGAAAGATAATTGGGACAGGGCTATAGAGTTGTTTGGTTGGCACAATAGAATCCAATTATTATGCCCATTTAGGGGGACCCACTTCTCATGGGGGGGGGGGGGGGGGGGGGGGGGGGGGAAGGTGGGTATTTGGGGCATGTTAAACAAAGGCTACCTCCACTGCCCCGCCATCTTTCTGGCTTTCCCCAGGGAATTTCTCAATAGTCCATTTCAAGTGAAAATATGTAGACCTGTCTCTCTTTTGTGTGGAAATGTTTTTGTGAAATAAAAAACATGTAGGCATATTTATATGTAAGTTGGTACGTAAACCTTATCTCTTATGCTTTTGGCTGAGGATGGTAGAAATACCGAAAGTACTCTCATGTAAATATAGTTGGTGAAATTAGACAATATCATAAGTAAACCTTATCATCACACCACAATTTATTAATAATACCAATATTTATTTCGATGATACGTCGTAAAAATATATAGATTGAGATATCTACCTTATTAATTAGATACATAAACAGCTATTAACTCTTAGGGTCGGACACACATGTGATTAGTAATAACGATACTAGTAAAAAATACAATGAAATTGATAAAAATTGAATAAAGTAATTACTAGAAAATGAATGAATAAGAGGATAAATATCTTAATCAAGTTTTTAATTAAATTTAATTACCTATATTAAATATTTTTTGTAACAGTATGTAATACTAACATGAAAAAAAAGCGTGTTAATGTGACCGAGCTACTAGTGTGCTAGTTATTGCCAACATAAGGCTGTGTGTTACTGCCAACATAAGGCTGTGTGTTACTGCCAACATAAGGCTGTGTGTTACTGCCTACAACATACAACAGCTCAGTATACCACTGTTTTCTAATGCCAGCATACTAACGTTAGTTTGGAACATTGCGGTTCCATCTGCTCCCTTAGTTGGAATTTGTATTTCCCTTTGTATCAACATAGAGCGGTAACATTTAGCATTCAGTGATCCACTTTAGAGGTACCTATCTACAAAGCTGTCTACTGGTTGCCACCCTCTCCCATGGTACTTAACATTACCACACTGATACATACTGATCATGCCAGACTGTGTGACTAGCCCGGACGGTCAGGGGTTCTCTCCCTCGATGTCCCAATCTATACTCGTGATTTTCAAAGCTCTTGTAACAATGTATTTGTCATTTTAGTTGCTTTACTAGGTAGGTAGCTAAAATTACAAATATATCTGTTTAACGTCGATATATCCTGAAATTGTGTCAATTTTCGCTACTTTTCCAGAATTTACCCTACCATTTATTTGTTTTACTTTTTTAATGTAATTTACTTATAAGAGATTTATCGGATAGAATACAATTTCCACCTACCCGTCAGTCCTTTTAGTGAACCAGTACAGGTTTTCTTGTCGTATGTATATACTTTTTAGTAATTTTTAGTAAGTGTCGACCTTACAGTTTGGATTTACACAAAAAATTGGGGATTCTATTCGTTAACCCCCCTTTTCCTTTGGCCGATTGGACTGAAAATCAATAGGTATTGTTGTCATGAGTGTTTAGATGAACTTAACATTTTTGATGTTTATGTGTTCATAGTGTTAAAGAGTTATCATATCCGCAGACACACCCAGACATGAAATCTTTATTTTCATTTTTGGTTTCAGGAAGACTGAAAACATGAAACTTCGGTGAAAATTCAACATAGAATTTCCCCCTTCCCTATGTTACTTATAGCTGAAAAGTAAAACTTGTACAAAGAATAGTAATTACCTTCTAACCGTTCAATTTGATATCATTCTTATTTTTGTGAAAACTCTGTTATTTTTTTATTCATCTCTCTCAGACAATTTATATCTACAAATTGTAATGTGTTGAGAGCTTCAGTATCTCTGATAACCCAAATATATTTTCTTGTTATCTTTTTCACGCTCATAACCGTCATGACGGGTCTGGGTCTTGTAAAATCCCCGTCGAGGTCAAAATATCTACCTATAATCCTTTGATGTCAAAATGAGAGGGTGTAAATGAGCGTTATAATAAAAAACTGTTGAACACTAGAGACTGTGCACTCAGACAAAAGTGTTCATATTACACATTGAAGGGTTCCTTACTTGGCCAAAAGTAAAAATATGTATTATGGCCTACAAGACTTTCTTATATCAACCAAGCTTACAGATCACTTTCTATCCCCTCCCCCTTCTAAAAATCATTTCATACTGGCATTACTGGGTAGTCATCAACTCATTATATTCATATAACCAGTAACGCGAGTACCTAGTAATGCCAGTAAGAAATGATTTTGAGGGAAGAGAGAGTGATCTGTAAGCGTGGTTGGTATAAAAAAGTCTTGTAATGGGCTACATCACATATATTTTTCTTAATTTTTATATTTTTCAAAAAACCTACCAATACAAAAACCATATTTCAAAGTTCGTTGCTATGAGTTACGATTTAAAAATTACAATTAGATATATTCCTTACTAGCAGTAATACCCGGCGTTGCCCGGGGAACTTTGACTTTTCTCCCAATATCTCCTATAAGGCTATTCAGTTCCTCGACAGTACATTCATGATGTTTTTTCCTCATTAATCATTGCAGTGGTTTTTGAGTTACAAAGATTGCGTGGGTGGCTGCTGGGATGGACCAGATATTGAGGTAATAATACGCCTATAACTTTCCACAGACGATGACGAACAAATAAAAATAAAAAATTAATCAAATCCATCAAGCCGTTCGTGAGTTATAGCGGTACAACGCACAGACATTTTCAGCTTTATATATATGACTTTACCTTACCTATAACTTTTGTCGTATTAATCCTATCTCAAATCGGAGGACTTACCGCGATTGGAAATTTTATAAGGAATAATTTTAGTAATAATAAATGTTTCGATAGGACTAATCGTTTTCGGATAAATCAAGGAAACGCCTAAAAATATGTGTTTCAAAATTACATTCCAAGATGGTATTCGGCATCTATCTCGCAAACCGAAGGACCTGTGAAAAATGTTATTTTGTATAAATTATGTATTTTAATATTCGCTGCAACTATTGCTTGTAAAGATTTTTGATTAGATCATAATCATAAGCTGTATCTTGTAAAATGTAGTTAGGTCCCGGGGGAAAGTGGTCTCAATTTTCGTTTGATTTCGGCCAAAATCTAATCAGACCTAAGTTAGAACATATGACCCCTTCATTCCAAATTTCAAGTTCATGGCTACAATTATTAGAGAGCTCACAACGTTTCAATCACATACACACACCACACAGACGTCATCGCGAAAATGGTCAAAACATATTCAGGGGAGCTTGAGACGTGAAAATTAGTTGAAACCTCGATCTCGGATTTTCTCACGATTACAATAATTCCATATATTATAGGTACAAGAAAGTAATAATGACATTAACAGAAATGTAGTGTACCTGGAACCTAAGAGAGATGGAGCTATTAGGGGTTGGGCAGCTAACAGATGAGAGTGGCGAGCTATAGCGTGGCGGCCAACGAAGACAAATACGAACATTAGCAGTGTGGCTATGCCACTTTGTCAGAGGTCTGGATCTGTTCTGGAGAACCGCATCGTTCGTTCTATGTCCGCCTCCTCTCATACCACGTCGTTAGCTAATCATGATTGGGTTTACCTTTAAAGCAACAAAAAAAGTTGTATGTGAAACACCAACAATATACTTTGACATAACTAAACGCTCCTAAATTCTCATAACAAAATTTGTGTCGATAAATTCATTATATCGACAGTTTGTTTGATCGATTTGGCTGAAAATAAATAGGTGTCGTCGTCAGAGGGTTCTAGATTCACATATAAAATTTCGTATGATAAATTAATTTTATCACGAGTTATCGTGTTCACAGACACACAGACAGACTTTTTTTTTTTCATATTTGGAATCTAAAGGTCGGAAAACATGACATTCCGTTGACCGATTACATAACTTACCCCTAGACTGCGTATAATTGGGAAAGTAATAATACTCAATAAGGAGAGCCTGCTCAAGTTTGCGTGGAATTCTGAGATCGAGAAAGTAGGTTTGGATGCGCTCAACTCACTTCTGTTAGCCCCCCTGCCACCCGCTTCGGTTTAATTGGATATTTATGTGTGGGAAACAAGTAAGGAAAATTTGAATTGAATAGGATGGCATGCCGGGAATAACGGGCCCACCTCTGAATCCATCAGATGCCGTCTTCTGATGATACAACGGATGGATGGAGGGGTTACCGCTATGCCGCCAATGTTTTTGAATTGAGCCCCCTCCCATGAAATCTCTTTTCCTTCGCCGATATCGTTGAAATTTGACAGGTTATGTCCCTCATTGGGTTTTGATTTCAAATATGAAATTTTGTTTCGATACATTCATTACAACGGCAGTTATTAGATCACAGGATGTCAAATATAAGACAGTCTGACCTCTCACAGATTTTTATTGGAAGTAATAACTAGCCGGCTTTCGAGGTTTCCCTCATTATCAGGCAGTCTGATAAAAATTAAAAATTTTGAATAGAACTAAATAATATAATAAAAATAAATAAATAACTATCTAAAACATCAAATTGTTAATGTTTTAGATTGTTATTTATTTTTATTATATTATTTAGTTCTATCAAAAATTTTTTAAATTTTTTATCAGACTGCCTGATGATGAGGGAAACCTCGAAAGCCGGCTAGCTATTACTACCAATAAAAATCTGTGAGAGGTCAGACTATCTTATATTTGACATCCTGTGAAATAATCACTTCTCACTACATCAGCCATCTTCATATTATTGCAGTTATTAGAGTTTTTGTATTTAGCCTCCCCCTAACCCCGCTCTTCTTTTGGTCGATTTGGCTGAAAACCAGTAGGTGTCTTCGTGAGAGGGTTCATACATTCATTCGGTTGATACATTCATTCTATCGAAAGTTATCGCGTCCATACACACACAGACACAGGCAGAAATAGTTTTTTTCATATGAGAAATCTGGAAGTCGGAAACCATGAAATTCCGTTGAAAACTCTCCATCGAATTTTTGACCGATTACATAACTACCTCTTTACTTCGTATAGCTGGGAAATTAAAACCTAAAATTCCAGTTCACTTGGAAATTTTAAAATTGGATATTTTGAACAAAGCGTCGTTTCCTTTGTTACAACATGTGGCTGAAAATGTACATACAAAATGCACATGTTAAATTTCAAGTTCATATATTCATTCTCTTGGGAGTTATTGCGACCACAGACGCATAGACAGAAAATACATTTTAATCGTGCGAAAATCCGAGATCGAGATTTCAACGATAATGTCATATGTGCTAACATATACAGATTTTGACTACTTTACTTCGGGGCTAAATACATTTTACAATATACTGCTTCAGAGCTCGAAAAGTCGGCAGTTTTGCGAGCTACATGCCGAAGACCATCCTAAAATGAGGCTTTGAAACATTTTTTTTTAAAAATTTTGTTTGATTTACGCCAAAACTGTTGGAAAAAATGGTTCTGACTAAAAATGTTTCTTATTAAATTTCCAATGTGTGCCCTCAGAAGTAGAACCAATACGAACCCATAGCGAGCATTGTGGTAATGTTTTTCTTGAAGCCTGAATAACTGCTTTCTTTTGTTTTTGTGCACGAAATAACAATAATACACAAATGTACTACAGATACGTTTAGATTCACTCCTCAATAATACCACGGTATGAATATTGCCAGAACGATACCTATATCAGTTCAACTATACATCGATATTATGATAATTTTGTGGATCATTAGTATGAGGTAGACCTCAATTGCTCAAGTGATCTCTGGGAACCCACCTGATGGATCTAAATAGGTACATCCTCATCATCCCATAACTACCCCTCCGCTTTTCCGTTCTCCTTCCTCCTACTATCTGAATCCAGAACTCTCTAACGACGACATCTATTGTTTTTCAGTCAGATCGACCAAAGGGGGTCTTAACTTAAAAACCCCAATAACTGCTGATGTAATGAATGTATCTACACAAAATTTAGTATGAGTACTAAAAGTTGTATCGATTTATTACATTGGCAGTTATTACGTTTTTTGAAATAATGCCTCCTCCCCTGGGGGTATGTCCTCATGCGATTTTGACTTTAAATATGACATTTCATAATGATTAATAGAGTCGACAGCATCTTTTCAATGTAAAAGGAATTCGACGTTCTGTCGTGTAAATGAAAATTCAATATTTTGCCAACGTTTCGGAAACTATTTATTTCCTTCTTCAGGGTCTTATAATGACTTGAGTGGATGTGTGAAGGTGTTGAGAGTTTGTGTGACAAATCTCAAATTGACAATGACATTTTATGTCGATATATTCATTATCAGAGTTTTTGTGTTAAGTCCCCTCCCCTTTCCATTTGATTGATTTGGGTGAAAATCGCGTTTCTTATGGGGTTCCGGATACACATATGAAATTTCGTGTTGATGATTTTATTCTATCGGGTTCTCGTGTTCACAGATCCACACACAAAAATCAGGATGTCGTGACATCATATTCCGTTGAAAACCCAATTTCTGACCAATTACATAACTAAAATTGGAGTCAAAATGCGTAGGAAAAACAAATAAGAGAATATAATATATTATATTTAACCAGTAAGGTTAACGATCTCAAGTTTGCATGAAATTCGGAGAACGAGAAAGTGTTTAGGTCGGGGTGCGAGAGATATGCCAATAACTTGATAAACACATACTTGGAATAATGCAGAGAAATAATAATAACTAGCTGACCCGACAGACGTCGTTCTGTCAAAAGCTATTGGAATGGATTTTTTTTTTATTTATTTTTTTTACTTGGAACCACAGCAAGTTCCTACTTAAGAACACCGGGCACCTTAGTATATAGATAGTATGCGCCTTGCAACTCCGTGCAACCAGCTATTAAGTTCTTAGGACCGCTGGGCAACACAGATAGTACGTAGTTAGGAACGCAGGGCACCGCAGCTAGTATGTGCCTTGCAACAGCGGATGCTCTAGGTATTTTGTGCTAAAGAACGCTGGTGAGAGCTATTATTTACCGTGCAACGGTGCACCTTCAAGGTAATACATGCTTAGGAAACCCACCCTATTAAAATTAGGGCTATTTCCCATCTTTAAGAAAGCTCCATGTCAGATTCATTCAGCATTAATGGACCCCCGCCCCTCCCGTCCAAATTTTTTTATACAGCCAATTTTTAAATATTGCTTTTGAAACTACTATTTAGGTACATGCTTGCCCCCCCCCCCCTCCCTATACCCCCCTCCCGTTGACAATTTTGAGACGTCACATATCCTTTTTTTATTTTTGTCTTTTAAGAAATTCCATGACATTCCGATCATCCGTTAAAGACCTATCACTATCTTTATATGTAGGCCTTTCCCCACAACCCCCACTGCCTTTCAAAATTTTGAGATGTCACATAGCGTATTTTTCAATTTGGCCTTTAAGCATACTACAAGTGAAATTCCATGACAATCCGAACAACCGTTAATGAGCTAGGACTATATTTATACTTAGCCCCCCCCCCCCCCTCCCCATAACCCTCCCTCCTGTTCAAAATTTTGAGATGTCACGTAGCGTATTTTTCAATTTGGCCTTTAAGCATACTACATGTCAAATTCCATGACATTCCGAACATCCGTTAAAGACCTATCACTATCTTTATATGTAGGCCTACCCCCACAACCCCCCCTCCCGTTCAAAATTTTGAGATGTCACGTACCGTATATTTTAATTTGACCTTTAAGAATACTACGTGTGAAATTCCATGTCAATCGGACATGATGTCATCCGTTAAAGACCTATCACTATCTTTATATTAGGCCTAGCCCCCCCCCCCCCCCCCCACCCCTTTCGAATTTTGAGACTTCACACATCCTTTTTTTAAATTTGGCTTTTTTGAATACTACATGTGAAATTCCATGACAATCCGACTATTAGTTAATGAGTTACCGGTATCTTTATACTAAGGCCTACCTCCACAACCCCCCCTCCCGTGCAAAATTTAGCCAATCATTTTTATTATATAGATGTAGATATGTAAAAACTGAATAAAACGAAACAGTAAGTAAATGACAAACATTTAAAGATTTAACACAAATAAGACAAAGATTTAAAAACAATCAAGAAAATAAAACGCACTAAAAACTGATAACACGCACTAAAAACTGATAACACGCACTAAAAACTGAATAAAACGAAACAGTAAGAGTTGTAATTACGTTTTATTCAGCCAAGAAAATAACATGCACTCAAAACTGAATAAAACGAAACGGTAAGTAAATGATTTTAGGGTGTCTGAGATCGATTCACTTGATCGATTCATTTTTCACATCGATTATTACGGCCCCAAACATCGATTCTTCGATTGATATATCTCAGATCGCCATCCCTTGCATTAACAGCTAAGAACTCTTCATAAGAACCTTCCTCAGACTTCAACGAATATTTGAAAAAAAAAATTAGCCGAATTGGTCCAGCCGTTCTCGAGTTTTGCGCTTAGAAAAATTAGCCAGTCATTTTTATTATATAGATGACGTGGCCATGCGAGCTAGTTGGATAGTTCGATAAGATAAAAAAATAAGAAAAAAAAATCGTCGGTGAATCACCTGCAATGTACTTCTCCACAACGAATTAATCAATTACCATTTACACCCCCCCCCCCCCCCCCCCTTCTAAAACCAGTCGACCGTTTGCGCTAATATTCAATAGTTGACACACAGATTAAATCCTCATAATAAATTTTGTGTCGATAAATTCAGGTACATTGGCAGGGTTTTTCTTGAAATTTGACAGGTTATGTCCTAATTGGATTTCGACTTAAAATATGAAATTTCATGTCGATACATCTATCAGCAGTTATTAGAATTTTTCTGTTAAACCTCCCCCTTTTCTTTGGTGGATTTGGCTGAAAATTAATAGGTGTCGTCTTAGAAGGTTCTAGATTCACATATAAAATATCGTGTTGATACATTCATTCTATCACGAGTTATCGTGTTCACAGACACACATACAGACATTTTTTTTTTCATATTTGGAGTCTAAAGGTCGGAAAACATGAATGCGTATAATTGGGAAAGTGATAATACTCAATAAGGAGAGCTCAAGTTTGCGTGGAATTCTGAGATCGAGAAAGTAGGTCGGGGCGTGCTCATCTCACTTCAGCTAGGTGTAGCTTGTGAATCTTCATGCCGGGAAGAAGGGGCCCACCTATGAACCCGATGCCGACGTCTGTACATACAAGGGATAGGTGGAGGGGGTGACCGATCTGCCGCCATCTTGTCACCTATGTCAATTCACCAGAACATACATTTATTCCCTACTTATGCCATATCAAGTGTACATCATCACTCATCCTATTGTTGCTAACTTTGCTGTTGAATATTTAAAATGGGCCATTTTCATTCCGTTGTTTAATTTTTAATGATTCTATTCACTCCTTCTTCGTCAATGGACGTTACAGACTTAATTAAATGTTAATAATGTTTTAAAAGTTGTTGCCATATAAAATATACAAGGCTAAAAGGGACCAACTACGACACACACCAGCCGTCGTCAGTTTTCCTTACAATCAAAAGTGTTTATCAGTCTTCTTCCTGAATACGACGTACACCTCATTTTTCCCTTTTGCATCATCTTCCTGTTCACCAGTTTATCTTTCGTTCTCTTCACTCCACTATCCACGAACTTCACAGGGTTGTGGACTACACAGCGTCTACATTAGAACAAAACCTATATGCAGCCAGTGCATTCCTTGATGCATCCTAGACTTCTGATCGGGACATAATGCAGGGAAATATTAATAATGTCGAGGCCGTGGCTTTAGGGCTAATTGAATAATTCGATGAGAAAGAAATAAGAGAAAAAAAAAGTCGTCCGTGATTCACCGGCAATGTACTTCCCCGGAACGAATTAATCAATTAACTTGTTGCTCCCCCTCCAAAACCGTTGACCGTTTGAGCTAATATTCAATAGTTAACATACGTAGTGGTTTCATACTTCATTTTGTGTCGATACATTCATTACATCGATAGTTACTGGGGTTTTTTGAGTTGAGGCCCTCTTTGATTCCCTCTTCGCTTCTGCTGACCCCGCTGAAAATTGATAAGTGTCATCCTTACGGGATTTTGGCCAAACATATAAAATTTAGTGTCATTTTATCAGCAGTTATTAGTGTTTTTCTGTTACGCCTCCCCCTAGTCCCCCCTTTCTTATTGGTCGATTTGGCTGAAAATAAATAAGTGACGTCGTTGGAGGGTTCTAAATTCATATAAGTATATAATTTAGTGTGATACATTAATTATATCACAAGTTATCGTGTTCACAGGCATAAAGACAGACATTTTTTTTTTTTTTCATATTTGGAATCTAAAGGTCGAAAAACATGAAATTCCGTTGAACGATTACATAACTTCCCCTATATTTGTGGGCGTCAGCGGTTTTGTTTGTTTTATTGTAGAGCACAATTCTGAGACTGACTTTCTCTTAACTATTAATTAATGGTATCTTTGAATAACGTACATAGACCCTGAAGTAAAGCAATCTTAATTTTCGTCCCATTTCGGCCAAAATCTAATCAGATCTATCTCACAGCACATGTGAGCGCTCAAGTTCCATAAACACAAAGACACACATATATTCATATTATCCCATTCAACAAATGTTTTTAAAACTGATACGACAGATTCAGATATATCCGGAAAGTCCCATCCGAAGGACGACGTGCTCAAGGTTATTTTCAACCTAAGAGAAATTTCACCTACCCAGGTTTATTTACATAACATACGTCTCATTATCGAGTACCTCACATTCGAAAAAGCCCTGAATCATCGTTTAAAGTCCCATCCGAAGGAGGACGTGTTCAAAGTTGTTTTTAACTTTTCAATTAGAACATCTGACCTAAGTGCCTCAGCTAGATTTCTAAGTGGCGATCCTGAGCTCGGTAGACTCCATTCTTCAAATTTCTCGCTTTTTAACGGTTTATAGATTTAATATTTGTTAAAACTGACAGAGAACGACCAGATTATCAGAATCCTACACAAAAAATGAAATAAAATTTTTTTTCAAAAAAGTCTAGCTAACTTCAAATTAGTGGCGATCCTGAGCTCGGTAGACCCCATTGTTCAAATTTCTCGCTTTTTAACGGTTTATAGATTTAAAATTTGTTAAAACTGTCAGAGAACGACCAGAATATCAGAATCCTACACTAAAATTGAAATAAAATTTTTTTTCAAAAAAAGTCGAGCTAACTTCAAATTGTCCCATTCAACAAATTTTTTTAAAACTGATACGACAGATTCAGATATATCCGGAAAGTCCCATCCGAAGGACGACGTGCTCAAGGTTATTTTCAAATTAAGTGAAATTTCACCTACCCAGGTTTGTTTACATAACATCCGTCTCATTATCGAGTACCTCACATTCGAAAAAGCCTTGAATCATAGCTCAAAGTCCCCTCCGAAGGAGGACGTGCTCAAAGTTGTTTTTAACTTTTCAATTAGAACATCTGACCTAAGTGCCTCAGCTAGATTTCTTAGTGGCGATCCTGAGCACGGTAGACTCCATTGTTCAAATTTCTCGCTTTTTAACGGTTTATAGATTTAATATTTGTTAAAACTGAAAGAGAACGACCGGAATATCAGAATCCTACACAAAAATTGAAATAAAAATGTTTTTTCAAAAAAAGTCGAGCTAACTTCATATTATCCCATTCAACAAATTTTTAAAAAACTGATAGGACAGATCCAGATATATCCGTAAAGTCCCATCCGAAGGACGACGTGCTCAAGGTTATTTTTAAAACTAAGTGAAATTTCACCTACCCAGGTTTGTTTACATAACATACGTCTCATTATCGAGTACCTCACATTCGAAAAAGCCTTGAATCATAGCTCAAAGTCCCATCCGAAGGAGGACGTGCTCAAAGTTGTTTTTAACTTTTCAATTAGAACATCTGACCTAAGTGCCTCAGCTAGATTTCTAAGTTGCGATCCTGAGCTTGGTAGACTACATTCTTCAAATTTCTCGCTTTTTAACGGTTTATAGATTTAATATTTGTTAAAACTGATAGAGAACGACCAGAATATCAGAATCCTACACTAAAATTGAAATAAAATTTTTTTTCAAAAAAAGTCGAGCTAACTTCAAATTGTCCCATTCAACAAATTTTTTTAAAACTGATACGACAGATTCAGATATATCCGGAAAGTCCCATCCGAAGGACGACGTGCTCAAGGTTATTTTCAAATTAAGTGAAATTTCACCTACCCAGGTTTGTTTACATAACATACGTCTCATTATCGAGTACCTCACATTCGAAAAAGCCTTGAATCATAGCTCAAAGTCCCATCCGAAGGAGGACGTGCTCAAAGTTGTTTTTAACTTTTCAATTAGAACATCTGACCTAAGTGCCTCAGCTAGATTTCTAAGTTGCGATCCTGAGCTTGGTAGACTACATTCTTCAAATTTCTCGCTTTTTAACGGTTTATAGATTTAATATTTGTTAAAACTGATAGAGAACGACCAGAATATCAGAATCCTACACTAAAATTGAAATAAAATTTTTTTTCAAAAAAAGTCGAGCTAACTTCAAATTGTCCCATTCAACAAATTTTTTTAAAACTGATACGACAGATTCAGATATATCCGGAAAGTCCCATCCGAAGGACGACGTGCTCAAGGTTATTTTCAAATTAAGTGAAATTTCACCTACCCAGGTTTGTTTACATAACATACGTCTCATTATCGAGTACCTCACATTCGAAAAAGCCCTGAATCATCGTTTAAAGTCCCATCCGAAGGACGACGTCCTCAAAGTTATTTTTAACTTTTCAATTAAAACATCTGACTTTAGTGCCTCAGCTAGATTTCTAAGTGGCGATCCTGAGCACGGTAGACTCCATTGTTCAAATTTCTCGCTTTTTAACGGTTTATAGATTTAATATTTGTTAAAACTGATAGAGAACGACCAGAATATCAGAATCCTACACTAAAATTGAAATAAAATTTTTTTTCAAAAAAAGTCGAGCTAACTTCAAATTGTCCCATTCAACAAATTTTTTTAAAACTGATACGACAGATTCAGATATATCCGGAAAGTCCCATCCGAAGGACGACGTGCTCAAGGTTATTTTCAAATTAAGTGAAATTTCACCTACCCAGGTTTGTTTACATAACATCCGTCTCATTATCGAGTACCTCACATTCGAAAAAGCCTTGAATCATAGCTCAAAGTCCCATCCGAAGGAGGACGTGCTCAAAGTTGTTTTTAACTTTTCAATTAGAACATCTGACCTAAGTGCCTCAGCTAGATTTCTTAGTGGCGATCCTGAGCACGGTAGACTCCATTGTTCAAATTTCTCGCTTTTTAACGGTTTATAGATTTAATATTTGTTAAAACTGAAAGAGAACGACCGGAATATCAGAATCCTACACAAAAATTGAAATAAAAATGTTTTTTCAAAAAAAGTCGAGCTAACTTCATATTATCCCATTCAACAAATTTTTAAAAAACTGATAGGACAGATCCAGATATATCCGTAAAGTCCCATCCGAAGGACGACGTGCTCAAGGTTATTTTTAAAACTAAGTGAAATTTCACCTACCCAGGTTTGTTTACATAACATACGTCTCATTATCGAGTACCTCACATTCGAAAAAGCCTTGAATCATAGCTCAAAGTCCCATCCGAAGGAGGACGTGCTCAAAGTTGTTTTTAACTTTTCAATTAGAACATCTGACCTAAGTGCCTCAGCTAGATTTCTAAGTTGCGATCCTGAGCTTGGTAGACTACATTCTTCAAATTTCTCGCTTTTTAACGGTTTATAGATTTAATATTTGTTAAAACTGATAGAGAACGACCAGAATATCAGAATCCTACACTAAAATTGAAATAAAATTTTTTTTCAAAAAAAGTCGAGCTAACTTCAAATTGTCCCATTCAACAAATTTTTTTAAAACTGATACGACAGATTCAGATATATCCGGAAAGTCCCATCCGAAGGACGACGTGCTCAAGGTTATTTTCAAATTAAGTGAAATTTCACCTACCCAGGTTTGTTTACATAACATACGTCTCATTATCGAGTACCTCACATTCGAAAAAGCCTTGAATCATAGCTCAAAGTCCCATCCGAAGGAGGACGTGCTCAAAGTTGTTTTTAACTTTTCAATTAGAACATCTGACCTAAGTGCCTCAGCTAGATTTCTAAGTTGCGATCCTGAGCTTGGTAGACTACATTCTTCAAATTTCTCGCTTTTTAACGGTTTATAGATTTAATATTTGTTAAAACTGATAGAGAACGACCAGAATATCAGAATCCTACACTAAAATTGAAATAAAATTTTTTTTCAAAAAAAGTCGAGCTAACTTCAAATTGTCCCATTCAACAAATTTTTTTAAAACTGATACGACAGATTCAGATATATCCGGAAAGTCCCATCCGAAGGACGACGTGCTCAAGGTTATTTTCAAATTAAGTGAAATTTCACCTACCCAGGTTTGTTTACATAACATACGTCTCATTATCGAGTACCTCACATTCGAAAAAGCCCTGAATCATCGTTTAAAGTCCCATCCGAAGGACGACGTCCTCAAAGTTATTTTTAACTTTTCAATTAAAACATCTGACTTTAGTGCCTCAGCTAGATTTCTAAGTGGCGATCCTGAGCACGGTAGACTCCATTGTTCAAATTTCTCGCTTTTTAACGGTTTATAGATTTAATATTTGTTAAAACTGATAGAGAACGACCAGAATATCAGAATCCTACACTAAAATTGAAATAAAATTTTTTTTCAAAAAAAGTCGAGCTAACTTCAAATTGTCCCATTCAACAAATTTTTTTAAAACTGATACGACAGATTCAGATATATCCGGAAAGTCCCATCCGAAGGACGACGTGCTCAAGGTTATTTTCAAATTAAGTGAAATTTCACCTACCCAGGTTTGTTTACATAACATCCGTCTCATTATCGAGTACCTCACATTCGAAAAAGCCTTGAATCATAGCTCAAAGTCCCATCCGAAGGAGGACGTGCTCAAAGTTGTTTTTAACTTTTCAATTAGAACATCTGACCTAAGTGCCTCAGCTAGATTTCTTAGTGGCGATCCTGAGCACGGTAGACTCCATTGTTCAAATTTCTCGCTTTTTAACGGTTTATAGATTTAATATTTGTTAAAACTGAAAGAGAACGACCGGAATATCAGAATCCTACACAAAAATTGAAATAAAAATGTTTTTTCAAAAAAAGTCGAGCTAACTTCATATTATCCCATTCAACAAATTTTTAAAAAACTGATAGGACAGATTCAGATATATCCGTAAAGTCCCATCCGAAGGACGACGTGCTCACGGTTATTTTCAAATTAAGTGAAATTTCACCTACCCAGGTTTGTTTACATAACATACGTCTCATTATCGAGTACCTCACATTCGAAAAAGCCCTGAATCATCGTTTAAAGTCCCATCCGAAGGACGACGTCCTCAAAGTTATTTTTAACTTTTCAATTAAAACATCTGACTTTAGTGCCTCAGCTAGATTTCTAAGTGGCGATCCTGAGCACGGTAGACTCCATTGTTCAAATTTCTCGCTTTTTAACGGTTTATAGATTTAATATTTGTTAAAACTGATAGAGAACGACCAGAATATCAGAATCCTACACTAAAATTGAAATAAAATTTTTTTTCAAAAAAAGTCGAGCTAACTTCAAATTGTCCCATTCAACAAATTTTTTTAAAACTGATACGACAGATTCAGATATATCCGGAAAGTCCCATCCGAAGGACGACGTGCTCACGGTTATTTTCAAATTAAGTGAAATTTCACCTACCCAGGTTTGTTTACATAACATACGTCTCATTATCGAGTACCTCACATTCGAAAAAGCCCTGAATCATCGTTTAAAGTCCCATCCGAAGGACGACGTCCTCAAAGTTATTTTTAACTTTTCAATTAAAACATCTGACTTTAGTGCCTCAGCTAGATTTCTAAGTGGCGATCCCGAGCACGGTAGACTCCATTGTTCAAATTTCTCGCTTTTTAACGGTTTATAGATTTAATATTTGTTAAAACTGATAGAGAACGACCAGAATATCAGAATCCTACACTAAAATTGAAATAAAATTTTTTTTCAAAAAAAGTCGAGCTAACTTCAAATTGTCCCATTCAACAAATTTTTTTAAAACTGATACGACAGATTCAGATATATCCGGAAAGTCCCATCCGAAGGACGACGTGCTCAAGGTTATTTTCAAATTAAGTGAAATTTCACCTACCCAGGTTTGTTTACATAACATCCGTCTCATTATCGAGTACCTCACATTCGAAAAAGCCTTGAATCATAGCTCAAAGTCCCATCCGAAGGAGGACGTGCTCAAAGTTGTTTTTAACTTTTCAATTAGAACATCTGACCTAAGTGCCTCAGCTAGATTTCTTAGTGGCGATCCTGAGCACGGTAGACTCCATTGTTCAAATTTCTCGCTTTTTAACGGTTTATAGATTAATTATTTGTTAAAACTGAAAGAGAACGACCGGAATATCAGAATCCTACACAAAAATTGAAATAAAAATGTTTTTTCAAAAAAAGTCGAGCTAACTTCATATTATCCCATTCAACAAATTTTTAAAAAACTGATAGGACAGATTCAGATATATCCGTAAAGTCCCATCCGAAGGACGACGTGCTCAAGGTTATTTTCAAAACTAAGTGAAATTTCACCTACCCAGGTTTATTTACATAACATACGTCTCATTATCGAGTACCTCACATTCGAAAAAGCCCTGAATCATCGCTTTAAGTCCCATCCGAAGGAGGACGTGCTCAAAGTTATTTTTAACTTTTCAATTAAAACATCTGACCTAAGTGCCTCAGCTAGATTTCTAAGTGGCGATCCTGAGCTCGGTAGACCCCATTGTTCAAATTTCTCGCTTTTTATCGGTTTATAGATTTAATATTTGTTAAAACTGACAGAGAACGACCAGAATATCAGAATCCTACACTAAAATTGAAATAAAATTTTTTTTCAAAAAAAGTCGAGCTAACTTCAAATTGTCCCATTCAACAAATTTTTTTAAAACTGATACGACAGATTCAGATATATCCGGAAAGTCCCTTCCGAAGGACGACGTGCTCAAGGTTATTTTCAACCTAAGTGAAATTTCACCTACCCAGGTTTATTTACATAACATACCTACATCATTGCAAAATGGTCAAAACATATTCAAGAAAACTTGAAAAGTGAAATTCCGTGAAATATTCGATCTCGGATTTCTTTGCTATACTTCCTTATACTAAAACTAAAATAAAGTAATATCATACATTTCATAATTGGAAACTTCAAAGATAAAACAATTTTTTTGTGGATGAAATTTCGCAGGAGCCCGGTTTTCCCGTCTCCAAAAGTAGACAAAGGGATCTTTATTAGCCCTTTTTTTTTATCATTTCCCTCATTAACATTTTGTATAGGCGTTTCACAAAAGACCAAAGTAATATTAGGGATTTACTAAGAAAATTGAAAGAAAGCATTGTTTAAATTGAGAATAAGCATTATTTTAAATATGTGATGTAGCCATTCTTATACGAACCACTTTTAGTTTTGCAACTATACGAAGTATAGGGGATGTTATGCAATCAGTCAGAAATTCGATGTGGGGTTTTTAGCGGAATTTCATGATTCCAAAAATGAAAAAAAAAAGAATTCTGTCTGTGTAGGTGCCTGTGAACACAATTGTTTCGCCAGAAACCCCCAAGGACGACACTCAGGGGCGTAGCCAAGATTTTGAGCAGGGTGGGGGGGGGGGGGGGCAAAGTTAGGCTACGAGGATGGGGGGTTTAGACTTCCGGGCGCACAGCTCGGAGTTCCCGTGGTTAGCGTTGCAGACTGTTTGTTATTAATTTGGGAGACTCGGACCATTAGAAGTTCCCCCTGAGGTAACCACTGACTGTAATACTTAAGTTGACTTTACTTGAGCTGCAAAAATGCAATGCGCAGCAGCAGCAAATGCACGCTGTGGTTTCTTTTAGACTTAAATGATTCACATCCAATAGCGTGCATTTGCTGCTGCTGCGCTTTGCATTTTTGCAGCTCATGTAAAATCAGCTTTAAGAATATAAAGTATAACATAAATGTAGATTTTCAGCGAGGAACTGAAATGATCGAATGTATATATGTTTAAATAAATGTAATATGACTTGTTTTGTACATGTACATTAGGGTGGAACGAAAAAATCACCTTTTGATTTTTAATTTGCAATAGCGCGGAAAGTTGCCTTTTAGTGTAGATAAGATAAATAAAAAATATGAAAAATATTGGAGTACGTCTTGAGGTGCCGCAAGGACTTTAAAGTTTCATAAAAACACACTTTTTTGGAACTTTTTCAAAGATTTTTGCGTGTCTCGACTATGTGATTTTTAATTTGGAATAGCGCAGAAAAGTTGCCTTTTAGTGTAGATAAGATAAATTAAAAATATGAAAAATATTGGAGTACGTCTTGAGGTGCCGCAAGGACCAGTTTAATGTGGCAATGAAGTAGAAACAAACATTTTGCAGCTGTAACATTTGTAATCATTAAGGATACAGAAGTAAGAAATACAAAGTTTGACATTACAAAATATATTTTTTATTTTTATTATATTTTATAATTAATAATTCTAATGCTTATTCTATTACTATGTATTTAAAACCATCTTTTGTATATGTACGAGAAATTCATAAAAAATAATTTATCAAAGTTTAAAATTTTTCAATTTTTTTACAAACTTTAAGCTCTTTGCGGCACCTCAAGATGTTGTAGTATTGCAACCAAATTTTTTTAAATTCTTTTTGAAGTTAAAAGGCAACTTTTCTCCACTATTACCAAACTAATAACTAAAAAAAATTTTAAAAGGCCATTTTCGTTCCACCCTAATGTACATTTATGTAACATAATGAAAACAATTTTTCTAGTTTATTTAATTTTTATCTTGGTTTTTTGCTCTGGCCAGGGGGGGCATGCAACCCTCCCCTCCCCGGCTTCGCCCCTGACGACACTATTGATTTTCAGACAAATCGACAAAAGGGAAAGGGGATTAGAGGGGGGAGGCTTAACACAAAAACTATTTTAACTGCCGTTGTAGTGAATGTATCGACACGAAATATCATATATACAGTGAAACTCGCTTACAACGATGCCGGATAAAGCGATGTTCTGGTTATAACGATTCCGAGCAATGTGTTTGGTTGGTTTCTTGTAATATGTAGAGTAATTTGTTTTGTTACAACGATAATTCGGAAATAGCGATCTTATTTTGAGACAGAAAAAGGTTCATTTATTCGCCTATAATGATTTTCTTTTTTTCAATTTTCTAAGTAATGAATGACTAAAGATCTTGCATGTTTACTTTATGTTGAATTCGTGGAATCTCCTACCGGGTCTACACGCCCGGAAGCCTATTATTTTTAAATTTAAACTCAGTCGCTATTTTGTTTTTTATTCGTGTTGACTTACATCTTAAAATGTCGAATAAAAAGCGCCTTTCTTTCTCTATCGCTGAAAAAAATAAAAATTATATTATATATTCTACCAATAACAAATATAATATCATCTATCAATTTTCAGCGGAATGAGACGAAGGGGAGAGGGGTTCAGAGGAAGGGGACAACTAAAATATCTCAATAATTGCCGATGTAACGAATGTATTCGCACAAAATTTAATATGAGGATTGAGAAGCCACAGTAAGACAAATAATTAGTTTTAATGCGTTCAGGGGACCTTGAAACGTGATTTCCGTACGATTTCCTTACAGTAAAAGTATAAGAAAGGAGTGGGGGGCTCACTGAAAAACCCTTATAACTGCCGATGTAATGGATGTATCGTCATGAAATTTTATATTTAAATTCAATGTCTCAGAAAAAACCGCACCTAATAATGTTCCGCAAAATCGGCGGAAGGGAAGGGATGGATCAGAGGAGATCGACTCAAAAACCTTAATAACTGTCCATGTATCGACACAATATTTGGTATGAACATTTAGAAGCCACTATTTAAGTCAACTATATATACTTAGATAGCCTAAACGTTCAATTGATTTTCAAGGGAGAACGAAAACTTAATTAACTTGTGCTGGAGAAGTACACCGACGAGTTTTTTTTTCAATTATTTTAATGGACTGCTGAATCGATTTTAACCAAATTTGGTATACATGTACAGGCCCTTTCTCTTCAGTCTCTAAAAATATCGGTTAGGGCCAACAGAGGACTTTCTTGAGGAGTCTGATACCCCCCTTCTGTTCCATTCCAGGCCTCTCCTGTTTTTCCTCCTTCGTCAGATCCCTGTTTTGCCATTCCCTCTCCACTACCGCCACCTCTGGCCACTTTTTGCCCCTTTGCGCGTCCCTCACGTCCACAGATACCAGCCCATTGCTATTCAGCTGAGGCGTGGGACAAAACAGTTGAGCCGCCAATCTCTCTACTCGGCTCTAATGGGTACTCCCCCGGGTTTTTGTTCCTATCAAAGACAGCTCTACAGTGCCACTGGATATAGCAGCTACTCAACGAGACTCTCTATTCATGGCGACTCAACAGAAAATAGATAAACCTCTTTTTTTCCCTCCCTTTCTACATACACATCGTCAACCAATAAGATATGTATATCGAGTAAAAAATATCGATATTTTTACTTCACAGCTATACCTACGAAGTATGGGGGAAGTTATGAAATTGGTCAAAAATGCGGATTTATCAACGGAATTACATGTTTTAAGATCTCTAAATACAAATATGAAAAAAAAAAGTCTGCCTGTCTGCGTATCTGCGAACACGATAACTCCCGATTTATATGTGAATCCACAACCCTCAAACGACAACACCTATTGTTTTTCAGCCATATCAGTTTTTTCTACAACTTTTATGTGAAGAGAGTTTTGATTAGGTCGTAAATGTAAGCGGAACCTTGTAAAATCTACTTAGGCCCCGAAATAAAGTGGTCTTAATTTTCGTCCGATTTTGGCCAAAATCTAATCAGGTATAATTTAGCAAATGTGACTTCTTCATTCCAAATTTCAAGCTCATAGCCACAATAGTTTTCGCGGAAGAGCGCTCACAATGTTTCTATCACCGAGACACACTCACACACATTGAGACATCATCGCGATTCTATAATCTATAGAATGATGCCAAAAGATTCCATGAGATAGCTTTTTGAAGGTTTAGTTTATTTGTTGTGTTTGGAAAACAATAGGTCTGAGGTGAAGTGGGGGCCACAAATAGAGGGAGTATCGAGATCTCGAGTCGAGCCACAAACACCTATCGATTGGAGTCTCTCGGCTGATTAAATGTAAACAGTGGGATCCATTGTTTGATCGGGGAAAAATGTCATCTCTCCCAACCCATCCCATCATTGCCACTTATGTCAACAAACATCAAACTCGAATCTGGATTATTCACTCTTAGTATGTTTACACACTTCCCCCCCACCCAACCTTATTTAATAATATCAATAATATATTTTTTAATACCTTAAATATTAAATAATAAAATCAAACAAGAAGAATAAGACGTAGTGTAGGTACGTCCTTTTCGGCCGACTGAACGAACAGCCACCATGCAGAAGGACTCATTAGGATGGCCTGAAGCCTGGTGTCCACAGCTCGGCCGGTCAGCTTTGAGAGGCCTGCGACTGACACTCTCACCGCCATCCCACCAAATTAATGTTTTGGCCAAGACATTGTCTAATTAATGAGGACCAGCCTACATCTGTTGCCTGCCCTCTGTCCCTACAGTATCCTCCCATTAATAAGAAAGGCTCTGTATCTCCAGCTGAACTGTGTTGTTCTTGACAACCCCTCCTCAACTAGAAACTCCTTTCATTACTGTCCAATGTTTATTATTTTGGTGCTTGAAGATAACATTGATGATGTTCAGCCCTCATGATTATCAAGTATATGTAAGTTAAGTTCATTGAACCCGATACTTGTTTTAATGCATTATGACTCATGCCCGGGCATAAGAGGTCATATCGCCTACTACCAGCGCGCTCTTTCGTCACTCTTGTAGACATAGGACCGACACTACTGTGGGAGACTTAAATTTTGCCTACCCAAGTTTATTCACCTAGGGTTGAGGGTCTTTAAGAGTATCGCTTAACGTCGCATCGCCTCCCAGATAAAAATACCTGAGGATCTCGACCGGGGTTCGAACCGGCGATCTTAAGCTCAGAAGACAAGCATGCATACCACTAGATATTTAGATGATTTAATCGGATAACTTCTTCCTCATTTCTTTTCTTCCACAACTTTGTGCATGGGCTGGACTATCTAGTCTGACACTAGCTGGTTGGGACATAACCGTTCTCTACAGTCCTTCCTCCTAGATCAAGGATCTCTCAAGGATGTCCGGTAATAAAATATTCAAGAGACAAACATGGAAATACGCTCAAAATCCTTTCTATCTCCCGGTATCCAGATACTGACACTACGAACCAGATTGAACTAGTGAAGTATGGCCAATAGGAGAACTGTCAGTGTTCTATCCTGGCTGACACTAGCTGGCTGGGATATATTTTCTCTCTACAGTCCCTCCTCTCTGATTAAGGATCTCCCAAAAAGGATGTCCGGGGATAAAGTAGCCTAGAGACGAACAAACATGGGAATACACTCTGTGTCTCTCCCAGTCCCCGGTATTCAGATGGAGGCACAGTGAAGTATGGCCAATAAAGGATCCTGCCTTATACCAATAACGCCAATACAATATACCATACTATCTTTATATCAGATTCTTTCATATGATGTATGTTTATACATATAAGAACTTCCAAGGAAAATGGAGGAAAAAATACTTTTTCCTTCTGTGCAGAGGAATAAATAATAATTATTTACATTTATTTTTATTTTTATATCCGATATTTTTTTTTACGAACCATAATTCCTATTCAGACAACCCTCATGCTAACTCCTAACGATGAATTCTATTCTCATATCATGCTGTAACTTCAGAATTTAAAATGAATATCATCTCAAGACAAAACGGAAAGCAAATCTCTACACTGGGCAGGAGAGACTGTTGTTCCTTGGATCACTTAAAAAAAAAATGAATAAATAATTGGGTTGATGGTTTTTAATAATTAAAAGAACACTCCTATGTCATTAAGTATATATTTTACTATGATTTGCACCCGGTTTGAACATTAATGGCATTATCTAGTTTTATTAAATAAATATTTTTAATAACTATACAATTGATCCAAGGTTCAAGATCCTCTTATACCTTGGATCATACCTTGTGAAAGTCTCATCCTCTCTTCACCCACCAACCAGGATGTTTTTATTGTTAGTAGTAGCATACTTAAAGCTAATTCGCGATTTTTTTTTTTTGGTCATTCCGTAATTCATTTTTGCAACAGAATTAACGTAGTCCACTAATTTAATTTCTTCCTCTTCTGTAAACACTGTCTTTGCCCGAAGCTGTAAAAGCATTGAGATTTCTGACAAGAGTACTAAATTTCACATCGGACATCTTGCAGGCAGGTCTCTCTCATTGACATTCTTTTTTGAGGGAATGCAGTCACAGCTTCGATCGCCTTATTCGAGTCAGGATTAATGAGGTTTCTTTTATTTCCTGATTTGCTTCGTGGCATTGTCACCTGAAAAAAAATCAATATATAACATCATGTACCCAAGATCGGCGATCCATCGTACATGACGTTGTTGTGATCCAATGTACACGATAGTACATTTTTACAAACAACATGACCTGTGCTTTCTACACTAGGCATTAGAGTAAAATGCAACTTATTATATTACTCACCAATAAGCAGTGTTTCAGGTGGACTATGATTTTAAAAACAAACAATCATACAGTCTTAAAAATATAAATAGTTAAATCGAACTTTTTAGAGTAAAATTCTATTCTCATATCTTGCTGTAACTTCAGAATTAAAAATGAGTATCATCTCAAGACAAAACGGGAAGCAAATCTCTCCACTGGGTAGGTATATACATGAGGCGACAGTAGTAAGGGTCACAGATAACGAGGACCTCCCTCTGACGATGTCAACAAGGATCTTTTGTACATCACATGTATTTCTATATATTGCGTAACCAACATTTCTTGCACTTACTAGAAAAAAAAAAGTCGTCGGTGACTGGTCAAACCTCAAAAAGTGGTCAAACCTCAAAAAGTGGTCAAACCATTGAAAGTGGTCAAACCTCAAAAAGTGGTCAAACCATTGAAAGTGGTCAAACCTCAAAAGTGGTCAAACCATTGAGAGTGGTCAAACCTCAAAAAGTGGTCAAACCATTGAAAGTGGTCAAACCTCAAAAAGTGGTCAAACCTCAAAAGTGGTCAAACCATTGAAAGTGGTCAAACCATTGAAAGTGGTCAAACCATTGAAAGTGGTCAAACCTCAAAAGTGGTCAAACCTCAAAAAGTGGTCAAACCATTGAAAGTGGTCAAACCTTCAAAAAGTGGTCAAACCATTGTAAAGGGGTCAAACCTCAGAAAGTGGTCAAACCATTGAAGGTGGTCAAACCTCAAAAAGTGGTCAAACCATTAAAAGTGGTCAAACCTCAAAAGTGGTCAAACCATTAAAAGTGGTCAAACCTCAAAAAGTGGTCAAACCATTGAAAGTGGTCAAACCATTGAAAGTGGTCAAACCTCAAAAGTGGTCTAACCTCAAAAAGTGGTCAAACCATTGAAAGTGGTCAAACCTTCAAAAAGTGGTCAAACCATTGAAAGTGATCAAACCTCAAAAAGTGGTCAAACCTCAAAAAGTGGTCAAACCTCAAAAAGTGGTCAAACCATCGAATGTGACAAATCTACAGAAAGTGGACGAATCATTGAATTTGTTCAAGCTATAGAAAGTGTTCAAACTAAAAAAGTGGTCAAACCTCAAAAAGTGGTCAAACCATTGAAAGTGGTCAAACCTCAAAAAGTGGTCAAACCATTGAAAGTGGTCAAACCTCAAAAAGTGGTCAAACCATTGAGAGTGGTCAAACCTCAAAAAGTGGTCAAACCATTGAAAGTGGTCAAACCTCAAAAAGTGGTCAAACCTCAAAAGTGGTCAAACCATTGAAAGTGGTCAAACCATTGAAAGTGGTCAAACCATTGAAAGTGGTCAAACCATTGAAAGTGGTCAAACCATTGAAAGTGGTCAAACCTCAAAAGTGGTCAAACCTCAAAAAGTGGTCAAACCATTGAAAGTGGTCAAACCTTCAAAAAGTGGTCAAACCATTGTAAAGGGGTCAAACCTCAGAAAGTGGTCAAACCATTGAAGGTGGTCAAACCTCAAAAAGTGGTCAAACCATTAAAAGTGGTCAAACCTCAAAAGTGGTCAAACCATTAAAAGTGGTCAAACCTCAAAAAGTGGTCAAACCATTGAAAGTGGTCAAACCATTGAAAGTGGTCAAACCTCAAAAGTGGTCTAACCTCAAAAAGTGGTCTAACCTCAAAAAGTGGTCAAACCATTGAAAGTGGTCAAACCTTCAAAAAGTGGTCAAACCATTGAAAGTGATCAAACCTCAAAAAGTGGTCAAACCATCGAATGTGACAAATCTACAGAAAGTGGACGAATCATTGAATTTGTTCAAGCTATAGAAAGTGTTCAAACTAAAAAAGTGGTCAAACCTCAAAAAGTGGTCAAACCATTGAAAGTGGTCAAACCTCAAAAAGTGGTCAAACCATTGAAAGTGGTCAAACCTCAAAAAGTGGTCAAACCATTGAAAGTGGTCAAACTTCAAAAGTGGTCAAACCATTGAAAGTGGTCAAACCATTGAAAGTGGTCAAACCATTGAAAGTGGTCAAACCATTGAAAGTGGTCAAACCTCAAAAGTGGTCAAACCTCAAAAAGTGGTCAAACCTCAAAAGTGGTCAAACCATTGAAAGTGGTCAAACCATTGAAAGTGGTCAAACCTTCAAAAAGTGGTCAAACCATTGAAAGTGGTCAAACCTCAAAAAGTGGTCAAACCATTGAAGGTGGTCAAACCTCAAAAAATGGTCAAACCATTAAAAGTGGTCAAACCTCAAAAGTGGTCAAACCTCAAAAAATGGTCAAACCATTAAAAGTGGTCAAACCTCAAAAGTGGTCAAATCATCGAATGTGACAAATCTACAGAAAGTGGACGAATCATTGAATTTGTTCAAGCGGTGTTTGAGATCGATTCACTTGATCGATTCATTGTTCACATCGATTATTACGACCCCAAACATCGATTCTTCGATTAATCTATCTCAGATCGCCATCCCTAGAATTAACAGCTAAGAACTCTTCATAAGAACCTTCCTCGGACTTCAACGAATATTTGAAAAAAAAAATTAGCCGAATTGGTCCAGCCGTTCTCGAGTTTTGCGCTTAGCAAAATTTAGCACTCATTTTTATGATATAGATTTTATCGAGGGCGCCGGTAGCTCAGTGGTATGCGTGCTTGTCTTCTGAGCTCAAGAACGTGGGTTCGTAGCCCGACCGAGGCCCTTAGTTTATTTTATTTGGGAGGTAAAATAAACTTAAGCACGCCGTCCTTCGGATGGGACGTTAAGCGATGGTCGCGAGCCTATACGATGTCAGGTACTCGTTAAAGACCCCTACCCTAGGTGAATAAAAATTTAGGGTAGGCAAAATTTAGGACTCGGGCTCATGTCCACCAGAGTGACGAAAGAGTGCTCTGGTAGTAGGCGATATGACCTCATAGTTAAAGCCCGGGCATGAGTCATAAAACTGAACCTAACCTATAATTTTATACTCTATAACACAGAGCTATTTTATCTCAAAATAAAAAATTTTTTTCGTTACTCAGTTATAGCAGGACGTTTTGAGGTAGATTAGGGATGTAGTGCCAGAGAAACTCCAGCGGTAAAATTCTGAACTACTCAGTTTATTTCATCCTCAGCTCTTGTTCACGATAAAAACTTAAAACATCTTATCTCTTTATCTGATTATTTTTTTTGATTGCTTTAAATTTACTTATTGTGCATCGTATAAGTGTACTTATTGTGTTAAATGTATTGTGTATCGCATAAAATGTACACAATAAAATTAAAAAAAAAAAAAAAAAATGTACTAACAGTGTGTACCAACAAAAGTCAAATGTACAAAACACTTTTTTTATTTTTATTTTTAATTATTGTAAACTTTATTATTCTATACATGAATATTATAGTTGGGCTGTCTATAACAATAATACCTAGGCCAATGGCCTAATTAACATGAGATATGAACTCAGGTACAATTCATTAACGAACATAATATAAGAAGGGAAAAAAATTGTCTTTTGATCATATTATGTTCATTTTATCTACTTTAAAAGTACAAAACACTTAATTTATTAATTTATCAATAAGTAAATCTATATCATATTTATAATAATATCTTTAAGGCAATATATATAAGTTAATAGAGGGCGCCGGTAGCTCAGTGGTATGCGTGCTTGACTTCTGAGCTCAAGAACGTGGGTTCGTAACCCGACCGGAGGCCCTTAGTTTATTTTATCTTTGGAGGTAAAAGCACGCCGTCCTTCGGATGGGACGTTAAGCGATGGTCGCGAGCCTCTACGATGTCAGGTACTCGTTAAAGACCCCTACCCTAGGTGAATAAAAATTTAGGGTAGGCAAAATTTAGGACTCTCACAGTAGAGTTGGGCTCACATCCACCAGAGTGACGAAAGCGAGCGCTCTGGTAGTAGACGATATGACCTCGTAGTTAAGGCCCGGGTATGAGTCATAAAACCAACCTAACCTATAAGTTAATAAATTAATGTAATCTGTCAATAAAAATTGTTACCAACATTTTATACGATTAAAAAAATTTTAAAAAATAGTTAAAATAAAAATATAGTCAGCACAAAGAGAAACTGAAACTAGAAGAGTTAGGTACGAAAGTTAGATTTCAAACATGTGTACTCACTGCATACACTCGGTTTTTTTTTTTAACTATTCTTTTTTAGAGAAACAGCTTTTTTTCTTATTTTGGTCTCTAGAAGTACCTATTGCTGAAAATGTTGGTACACCCTGGTAAAGAAAGTTGTGTAGTTACAGCATCTATAATACGTAACGTATTGAGATACACAGATTGACCTGAGTGTAATGTGTTGCAGATGATACGAAGCGGGATCATTGCAACAAGACAGTGGACATGTACGATGATGTGTACAGCCCTGAGCCAACCCCGGAGACATATGGGAGGCCCCTCAGCTGCTGGTACCGGTTCAGGTCGTTCAGAGGTACTCCCAGGGACTGGATACTGCGGATTAGGTTCAAGAAGTTCAAAGTGGGCACTCTCGTCAACGCCACCCACTGCCATGGCGGATATATGCAGGTGAGTGGGATCCAATATAATAATAAATAATATTTATTTCAGCTAAACCATTAAATGGTAATTTAAATACTTCATACAATTTTGTTCATCAAAATATATAAAATAAATATAAATAGCTTTAAAATATATACAACAACCGATATTAAATGTTAGAATTCAAACACAGCTATGAGATAATTTTTTTTTTATTTGTAATAAATAATATGGAAGATACATGAATATCAAATTTCTAATACTATAGGTATTATTTATATTTTATATTTATATTACCATAGATAAATCTTCTTTCGGGGCAATCACAGGCCCTTCCTCAGGTCATATATATATAAAATAATAGAGAAAAAAAAGAGCGAAATATACATATAAATTAATTAACAAAGAAAAAATAAAGCAAATGTATATACAACTAAGAAAAATGATTATAATAATAAAAATAAATTAAATAAAAGTAATTAAGATTATTGAATATTCATAACCTCTACCAAAAAATAATAAAGAAACATTATTGCAAAAATTAAAGCTTTTATATAAGTAACACGACTTTTATATGTGGTTATTTTTTCATTTTTGAACAATGTCGAAAAAAAATTCGTTTCCGAATAGAGATAATTCCCCTAACATAAACATTTTTAATTGAATTACATTTTTTTTTATTGTATCTATTGATAAATGAATAAAACAAACTTATTTTTTGAAATATTGTCTATTCCACTAAAGATATATATACATATAACTACCGGTTTCGGCTTTATACCATCGTCAGGTCTAGTTATGGTATAAAGCCGAAACCGGTAGTTATATGTATATATATATCTTTAGTGGAATAGACAATATTTCAAAAAATAAGTTTGTTTTATTCATTTATTACAAGTTTCCACAATATGTCCGCGTTCCTCAACTTAGAAGTATCTATTGATTTCAAGAAGTGGGGAAGGACATTAAAAAAATTGATTCCTTTATGAGTTAAACTTTTTGAAAAAGAGAGGTTGGTACAATGTTTAGTTATTCGAAATTCTTGTTTCTTCCAGGAATCATAATCATGGTATGTAATGATGATTGGAGGAATGGATAGGGATCTGGTTAATAGGATGGGGATCAAGTGGTTGGGACGGGGACAAGGTGGTTAGAACGAGGTACAGGTTGCTAAGACGAAGATCAGGTTGCTAGGAGAATGATCAGGTTGCTAGGTAAGGGATCAGGGTGTTTACATTCTTCGATCGGCCAATAGAGTTGCTCCCGACCTTAATAATTGCAGTTATGGGGTTTAAAAATGATCAAAATATCAGAATGGAGAATCATACTTGACTTACATGTTCCGGAATCATTTTGAAATGAAACTTATTTTAAATAATTTTACATCATGAAACACAAGCTGTAACTTCGTTTTTGATGAACATGCAACGGAAGTGATGCACAACGGGGTCAGCTCATAAAAGAATCAGCAGTTCATTATTATACCCGTTATAATATTTATACTTATTAAAGTTATTGTTTTATTTTTATAGAGTTAACCGATAATGAACGATAATAACGTAAAATGTAATAATAATGATAATATGTAAATATAATACATTAAACATACTTCGATAATATAAAATCGCTTTCTAAAATTCTATTATAGCTTTATACGAAACATCCTATATGCACCTTTTAATTATAAAAAAAAAAACGTAGTAAATTTAAGTCATAATGCTAGAAAAAAAAGAAGTTTCACTTCGAACATGTGAATTCTGTGAACTACCACACCAATTTTATTCTTGTTTTAAGCAGAGAGAGCGAGAGAAGGAGAAATATATCTGATAAGAGGATGTTAAGTTACAGTGTCACATATTTTTATTTCAAAATAAAATTTATTATAAATATATTCCGACTTTCGAAACATAAATTTCTGTTTACATTTAGATCATTAAGTTAATTTTAGTAGCACTAAAGTTATTGCCAAAGGAAGAAAATTCTACAGATATGCGCACGGCCGCCCATGCGAAAAACCACTACGTTTTGAGATTAGTACAGTCCGATTCTGACCTTACCTCGGACACAATTTTATAGAGCTTATCACAAAAGTTCAAATTGCTGTTGTGAGAAGGCGGTGAAGGTGACTTGGCGGAAAACTCGAAAGAATTAAGAAAAAGCAAATCTTTGTTAATCTGTTTATTAAGATTGGCTCGGCCAAGGAACCGCGAATTATGATATCGAGATTTTTGGCCTGTAAACATGATATTTGACATTGACAATGATAAACTTCCGCACAACAACGGATAAATACCGAGGAAGGAGATGCAGTGGCGTCAGATTCTGGAACCTGGGACGCTTGGACCTCACTCTCTCTCTGCTGCTGGAAGTCGAATTCCTATTGTTTATGTTTCCATGTGTTAAACTGTTCTTGTCACTTCTTGTTATCTGTCTTGAGTTCTGATATTTAAATACATTCTCAAAGTAGTTATATTAACAACCTAATTTGTGTTATGGTTGAAACCCCCCAAGGATTAATAATTATAATACCTCTCGTTTTAGCCAAGCAAATTTAAGTAACATGTAAAGTTAGATCCCGGTTGATGAGTGAGCCACTAGAACTAGTGTTTGAGCCACCATTCAACTTCTTCACAATTTTATTTCTTCACACTGCCGTTGTAATGAATGTTTTGACACGTGTTTTGAAGCCCTCTGAGGACGACACCCATTAATTTTCAGCTGAATCAGCCAAAGGGGAGAGGGGATCAGGGGGGGCTCAACTCTCAAAACTCATACTTATTAATTCACACTCTCACCCAATCCCGAATTTCCTCTCCAAGAATATATCCGAACATCAAATACCAGTTTTATACTAATTGTCTTCTCAAATTTTCTTTGTTCACGAAACTTAACATTTCCAACGCTGTCTCCGCTGCAGGACTGGGGTTTTAGCGGACTGTGAACGAAGAACGAAAATTTACCCTTCCTTGTGTATAAGGAAGTTCTGCAGCGAGTTGAGATGGTAAGTCTTGGCCCTTTGGCACTGTATAATTAACGTCTGTCTGAAGTTCAACATTTTATACAAGGAATGTGAACATTGAGGCAATGTCGCTAGCTTGTAGAAATCTGGTAGATGAGGGGAAATCAATAATGTCAAAGACTCTAAGGAGAGAGGTGTGTGATCAATTTGCCATAGGAGGGGAGGGTAGGAAGCTATAGCCAGTGTAATATGACAGTTGAAAGGGCAGGCCGACACCTATCCAAGCATCCATTAGTTGATCTAAAATTGATGGTGGCCTCGAGACTTCCCAGTCAGCCAGCCTGATTGGTGATGAAACTTTAACATGTTGACGCCCCCTCTAAGAGGGTCTTTAAAAACAGACCCAGGGCTGCTTCCAAATAACCCTTCCAACACTTTTCTCTTCCCTCCTGGCTCCCATTATTCCGAATTAAGTTTTTCTGTTTCAGAATGTATTTTATCAATTTTCCCCCCAAAAAATATAAAAGGAGAATCACCGATAATGTACTTCCCCAGCATCAATTAACAACTCTGAAACCATTTCATGCCGATATACTCATCATCATCAGTTTATATATGTATAAATAAAGAAAAAATTATTTTTGAAAAGGATCAATGTAAATGTTGTTCTAGAGAACTCAAAGAAGATATTGTTCATTTTTTATTAAACTGTCCTTTGTATAATAATATTAGAGGAAGATATTTATCTAAATATATTAAAAACTCTGATGAAGATGAAAGTAATATTATTAGAATATTAGAAATTGTTTCTATAGAGCAAATTAATGATGTCTATTATTATATTCTAAATGCTATTAATTTAAAAAAACAAACATTAAAAAAATCTAACCTACAATAAAAAAAAAAAAAAAAAATTAAAATTAAGAATAGAGGACAAAAAAATAATAAAGATAATGAAAAATGAATTAAAGTTTTTTTGTTTTTTTTGGCCTCATGAACGATGCATATTAGCCATGTATATGCCACACGGTATGGGACATGGGAGGAAGACGAAGAGCCCAGGGGAGAACCCCGGGGCACCCAACCAGCCGCAAGACCGAACCAGGGGACAAGGAACCGCACCACCGGGCCGCTCTCTGCAAGCACACTTAGACAGACAGTAAACATTAGCGCAACAAGGCCTGCAACGAGGGTGTGCATGTGTGCGAGGCCGTCCACACATTCCAAGCCCGGGATCGTTTAAGTCCAGAGAGCCCGGTGATGCCCCAAACCCCCCAGCCCGGCCAATACCGCCCGCCAGGCCACCCCAAGGGATCCCCACCAAGACGTCGCACTCAGCCCTTAGGGAGAATTAAAGTTGAGATTTTCATATTAAGTTTTTGTTAAATACTTGTTATTTACAGTTTAAGTACAAAGTGGTTTGACAATGTTTATTACTATGGTTTTATTTAAAGTCATTATAATATGTATATATGTATGTATATGAAATATATATATTTTTTGTTTTGCATTTCTCTTGACTGTATGTATACAAGTAAATGTGCGCATTTATTATAATATTTAGATATTTAGAAATTTATTAAGCTGTAATATTCTTACTTTATTATTATATCGGATGTATATTCAAATTGTACCCCAACTCTCTACAATAAGCCTTAATAGGCTTCGATGTAGTAATAAACAATTTTAGGGGTTAAAATGTGAAGCCCCTTCCCCCCTGGGTTGGTTAATTGTAGTTGTTATTTCACAGGCAACTTTTTAAACCTGCGACATGTAGATACATCTATATAGATAGTAGCGATGCTTGCGCTTTTTTAAATTATGTAAGTGTTAACAACAAGAAACGTTAAATTTTCTTTGTTTGCTTGTTCCAAGCAAAAACTACAGGCAAACGTGCCGCGGGGTTTTTTCTTGGTTTGTTTTTGTTGGAGAGGGGTAGAGACTAATGTGACATGTTTATCGCGAGGGCAAAGAATAAATCATAAATCCACTAGGAGCTGTTTCATTCTTATACGAATATTATCAAGCATTTCTTCTAAATGGTGTATTTTCAAAAAATGAACTTTGGGTTAAAAAAAAAAAAATGTTGGCTCTATGATCTTTATTAAGTTGGTTTCACTCTTTTATTAATTATAGAAATAAAAGACGTTGTCTTCCCACTGTTTTATTTTGACCAGTACTGGATTTCAACGCAACAGCATCATCATCAGTGGTACATCCCACCTACAAAGCCCAGCCAGTTAAAGGACAACTGGCCAGTACCACTGATGATAAAGCTGTTGCGTTAATAACCGGTTCTGCTCAAAATAAAACAGTGGGAAGACAACGTCATTTATTTCTATGAAAAATTTCGTCCCACAACATTTTACTATGACATTTTTGGAATCAGGGGTTTCGAAGTTGTGTTCAACATAGAAAAAACAAAATATGTGAAATTGCACAAACTATTTGTTTACATAAATATTGACGTGTAACAGTGAGACGACCTGTTATGCACTGCCTGACCCTAACTATTCAGTAGGTAGAGACATCTACCCCTTCCTTCAACCCCTAGCTCCCTCTTAGGGAGGGGGCAACAGAAGTGTTATCTAATTCAGAAAAGGGTGTGGAAGGAAAAAATCAAAGGATTGAAAGTCAATGTTTTTGAGATGAAGGAAAAAAAAAACATTGAATGGATAATTTGAGGCAGATTTCTTCGGAAAACATCAGTTATAAATTCGTATCCCTATTTTTTTTTTTTTTTTTTTATGGCATATCAACCACAAGGGTCATTGATGCCTGGCTGTTCAAATAAGTAAGAGATCCCGCAGAGAAACTGGGGGGGGGGGGGGGGGGCGAAGGGAGGGGGGACCCCGCACAGGACCCCGGGGCACCCAGTGAGCGTCCCAACCAGGCCAGGGGACAAGCAACGGCACAACTGGGCGTCTCTCTTTAGGCATTGGGCTTAGGACCCGGTAATTCGTATAAATATGACATCAAATTTAAGGCGTTGAATTTTTAGAGTAGTAGGATAGGACGCAGTTATGACGTCATCACCGTCCCTGTACTAATCGAAATTTCTTAATCCCTCCTCTCCCTGCCTATACCACTGTATTATACATGTCTATATTATTTTATTTACATCCACTAGCCCCAGGTCCTAAATTTCAAATTAATATTTAGTGAAACTTCTTAAGAGAAAAATATTATAATCTGAAAGGTATGTGAACCCGCGACACGCTTAGTACGAGAGACTGGCTCGCTAGCCCGCGGCTACCGTGACTTGGCTGATATCTAAGCACATAATGGGTTTTCAACAGCTTTAAGAATTATTATATACGAAGGTCCTACATTAGTAGGTTCAGAGGTCTGTAATCTTTTCACCAGGGGTCTCATGCCCTAATATAGATGAAATATATACTTAATTCCCAGTTTTATCCAAAGATGTCATCACTTTATTTTTTATTAACATTGAGTAATGTTAAAACCGTTTTTATAATTGTATTTTTCCTGAAGCGCAAGTCTGCGGAAAATCTTTTCCTGTCAAGAGGAAACTCCCAGACTGTCCCTCTAGTATTCAGTTTTCAACGTACCAGGTATCAAGGTGTTTATTTAATCTGGTATTAAAAACGTTGGGCAACATTTTGTGTTTGTTTTTTTAGATGCCTCTGGAAGAAGGCAGACTGATTCTGTACTCAAGTAAGTTCCCATTTCATTTGCCCTGTCTGATACTCGTATACAGTCCACTGTTATAATAATAATAATTTTATTTCCGTTAAACCAATACATGGTAACAGAATACGTCACAAGAATTTATACATATATTAAGATACCTAGCTTATAATTTAGATTTATAGCTGCTTGAGTCTAACACATCTATGATTAGTAGTAATAACAAAACTATTAAAAAAGTAAAATGAAATGAATAAAAACTGAATTTATAAATACTTAAAAATATATGAGTATAAAAAATAATAATATTAATACATGGATACATTTATAATAAGTAGATACATTTTCCAATAGGTATAATAAAAGTTAAGATAACTCTTTTTTAAAACACTTCCGGAAGTGTCTTTATCGCAACGAATAAACGAATAAATAAAAATTATAAATAAATAATAAGATTCATAAAATAATAATACGATTAAGGAATAAACAAAAAAATTATAATAATTTTTTTAATAATAATGAATAAATGAATGAAAAATAATGAATAAATAATGTAGATTCGTCTGACCTTTAAGGTGTGGAGGAACTCTGCCCAAAAAAGAAAAATGAGAGCTTTGTATCAAATTATGTTTTTGGATATGAAACACGATATTTTTTATTGTGGTTATTTTATTCTTTTTGAACAATGAGAATAAAATTCCGTTTCCGAGTAAAGGGTTTTCTCTAACATAAATATTTTTAGTTGTAGTTTAAATTTTGTTATTTTATCTATTGACTTCAAGAAGTGGCGAAGGATATTAAAAAAATAATTTCTTTATGAGTTATGCTTCTTTCAAAAAGAGAAGAGCAATGTTTAATTATTCGAAAGTCTTCTTTCTTCCTGGTACCATAAACTCATCATCATATTTTTATTCATCGAATTTTGTATCACCGATCCCATACTAAACGTATCTGAGGATGTTAAAATACAAATAAAAACAAATTTACAGAGTGAAATGGAAAATCATTTAGAATGATTGGATTTGAAACAAATGAAATCCTTTGTGCTTCTCCCCCATTAAAACATGAAAGGAGGGGAGTATCAGGGGGAGTGAAGTTTGAAAAGGAGCCCTCTGGTCAGGGGGTGGATGGTGGAGGGTGGAGGGTTCATTCAAAGGAGTGAAGGTGAGGAATGTGAGCCTCCCTGCCACAGTCGATCATTCGCCCAGTCTCTTGTTCCGCACTCACCAACACAAACTTTCCTTCTCTTCCACACTAACTTTCCAATAAAATTAAACCGTTCCCCCCTCAGAAAAAGATCTTCATGTACAGAAACAGTCACTCATCCTCACATTCAATGCTATCCCTTCAGGAAGGATAAGTAGAAACCACCATACCATAATAAAGAAAACACGAATGCTTATTTAAATATCGTCTATTACACAAGATATCTTCTGAAATAGACAATATTTAAATAAACATTCGTGTTTTCTTTATAATGTATGTATGTATTAAGTGTTTCACAATCTCTCTACAAAAATGTTAAATGTCATTCCAAAATCTATGTCATTTTCTGATATTTCAGTTCGTTTTTTCTATTTGTATGTAATCTATGTCATAAAATAGTTAAATAAAAATATATAATGTGATAAAGATATTATTGTTAAATAAAAATAAATATATAAATAATAATTGAATTAATAAAATTAATAATAATTATTAAAAAATTACCGCATTTCTTGTAGAAATTATATCTCAGGTCTTTTACTAAATTTTGATTTCTACAGTAATTTTCGAAAAGGGCCCTAAAAAATATCAAAAATTCAAGACGTGAAATTTTTAAGAAAGTGCACGTAATTTTAAAAATTTCAATTAACAAACATTTTTATTTGGATTTTTAAGAGATGCCATATTGTTTTGTTTTTTTAAATTTTTGCAAAAATATTAAATCTAATCCAGAGGTTTTTAAATTATCTTAATGTGCCAACAAGGACAATGAATAGCATAGAATACGAGAACAAATATTGGGTTTATTTACTTATATTTACATTATAAATTTGTAAACTAAATATTAAAAAACATGAAATTAATTTTTTTTAAATCGTTTTAACTAATAAATATTGGCCAATCTTCGTTTCAGAGTCATCACACCTTAGAAATAAATGCGACTTCATATAATTATTCATCAATTTTGCAGAATTAAAAAAAATATATATTAATAATTTGAATGTGTGTAATTTTATACATCACTATATACGAGTACCTATTCAAAATTTCATTAAAGTGTTGTTATTCTGTATTATATTTGAAGTTATTCGAACGGTTTGTCAGGTGAGTATAGAATTTTTTCTTGCAAAAAATGAATATTGACCATTGGGACTTGAGAGACACTCAACAAACTCAAGTTTTGATGTGTTTTGTCTGAGAAGTAGCCTCCACAAAGTGGCCCGACACCAGATAACAAAGAGCTTTGGACTGTGAGGCACGCACCACTCGCTCCTTAAGTGTCTATCTCTACCGAGCGTGCTTGCTTATCATTTTATTTTAAACTTTATTGTGGTTGAGTATTGTTAAAGTTAACCGACTTCTTCCATTATTGTTATAGTTCGTGGACTGTGTGTATAATGTACGATGCAACTACTCTAAGTAGATCCACATCCAACGCCCGTCTATCAAGGAGAATACAGCGTTCATGAATACACAGAGCACTATAAGCATGAAAAAGAGATATAATTCTGGCTATTTCTGTAAACTTTGCCCAATGAACACAAAGGACACGAATATAATATATTTTTATATAGATATTATCCAAGGCGAATGTTTATGAGATAGTCGAAGGAAAACAATTGTTAAGAATCTTCGCTCTTCAGGTGCCGCCCTTCTGAGGTTCTGGATCATGATGTGCCTGGGCATTTCATGATCTGCCACCATTTCATGAAATAACCAACTAATATCCGCCATATTGTTCCACGTAAATAGTTTGACGATTTGGCCAGCCATAGTTGGGCGTATCGAGTCCATTTGAAAAGGCTGGGATTCATCCGAAAGAAGGAAAATTTGACCTTCTCGTCGGTCCTCTTAGTGAAACAGAACACGTCCTCCGGTTTCGCGAAAGCTTATTCACGAAACCAATGAGTTTTGTTTAGACAGCGCCAATAGCGGCGTAAAATGCCCGCCATATCATCATGTAACGAAGCGTTGGGTTTGGAATATCGACAAACGTATTGCTCTCATCGATAGTTTTGAGGCCCCCGCTAGTCCTCCTATCAGGGTTGTCGTGTTCACAGACTCCTATGTACGGATTGAATTTTTTTTTGCATTTTGGGAATCAGGGGATCGAATAACATGAAATTCTGGAGAATTCAGAAGTCCCTATGCAAGACGAATATTGATTTTTAACTCATCACGTTCCTGCTGTTGCTACCTGCCTAGGTTTCCTGTTCTTTTATTCGGGAATGATGCTGGATAATCGAGGTCGAGGATGATCCTGGGGAGCCAGGGATGGCTTCGTATCGACCAGGCTGCCCCCTCTCCTAATGAGTCCTGTGGTCCACAAATAAGAAGAGAGACCTTCTCCACTCTAATGGGACATGTTCCTTGCCTCTCTATAATGGCTAACAGATAGCCAAGACCCCAGACCTCGTCTAGTCCCTTTCCCTCCCATTCTCCGTCGTCCTCTTCAAGATATCTTCAGCTAACTACATCCCAACTACTTATAATTAGAGAGTGGGAGAACATTTGAGGAGGGGCGACTCTGAATTCTTCCAACAACTTCAAAGCACAGGACATGAGGCCTGTTCAGTCTCGTTGCTACACCATATCCAAAAAACAGAAGATGGATTTCTTAGAAAGTCCTCCCTTCTCAACTCAAGAGAGGGGATAGATTTGTCCAGTCTCACGTATTCCGTTCTCCCAGTTGTGACTCAGATGGAGAACAAGAAAACATATCTGTCCCCATCCATGAAATTTTAAAATGTTAAATTGTTTTTATTTGTATACAAATAAAAAATAAGACAAAAAATAAATCTGGAAAAAATACCGGAAAAATCAACATAGTAATATCTCAGAAAAGTAGGGTAGATAAAATTTAGAACTCCCACTGTAGAGTCGGGCGACGAAAGAGCGCTCTGGTGGTCGGCGATATGACCACCTAGTTAAAGCCCGGGCATGAGTCACAATAACTAACAATATCTAATTCATAAAGCATCTTATATATTACCATGTTAGGGTTTGACAAAAATAAATGAATATTATTATTATTCATGGTCACGGTAAAGTGACAGTGTTCGACCGTAGGCTCGGTCTACGACCTGTCCAGATTGTGGCGTTCAGGGCGGGACAGTCTGCCAACGGTCAAAGATGGATAAGGTCAGTCATCGATTATGTCCGAGAACATGAGCAACTCTATAATTACATTGATTTCTCCCACAGAAGATAGCGGTAGAATTACATGAAAGTATTTCAATTTTATTAATTTCAAAAAATTATATAGGTTGCATCATTACACAATTAACATTTTTTAATTTTTGATAAATATATCCTTATTATTAAAGTTAGTTTCTGAAACATTTCAGTAATTTTCATGGAAATAAAATAAGTTGTCTTACCACAGTTTTGTTTCTGGTTTTCGACGTAACTCCGATGTCATCAGTGTCAGTTGTGTTGAAAATCGGTTTTCATCGGTCACAGAGCATCACATTTTTTTCAACCCTCCTACCTAATGATACGTCATCAAACCTGGACCTCCCAAAATGAATGATTATTTTTATGATTCAATCTCATTTATTCATAAAACTTTTGTTAATACAAAATTATTGTTATTCTTTTGCGATTTACTGCACTAGTTATTAAAATGAAAACTATTGATTAAATTATAAAATTCAAAGCAATCAGCAATTACCATTAATATTATAATTCTCTCAGTAATAAACATCAATAATGTTTTTATTTATGAGATGTCTAAGGATTCTTTCAGAGCTCAGACATTTCTATCAATCAAAGACATTCATCTTCGTTAATCCATTCTGTATCTTCTGTATATAGAGTATAAACATTCAAGACAGTTCCCAGACTGATTATTTTTGATTTGTAATTAGTGTATAAGAGTAATGTTTAAGAATTATTGTATAATTGTATCTCTGTAAATGCGACTGTTGTAATAAACTCTTCTTCTTCTATTTTTTTTTTTTTTTTTCATGAAGAGAAATATGTACAGGTTACATTCACACTTCGCCATCAAACGTGCCCTCCCGTCACCATCAACAACGTACTAATTCCTTCCTCTAACCAGGTGCGTTACCTCGGGTTCTACTTATACAGCCGACTGACGTGGAACCCACACACACGACTTAAAAGACAAGAGTTGAATCGACGTTACGGACTACTACGTAGACTACTTGGACCAAAATCAAAACTTTCTACTACCAACAAACTGACCATTTACAAGACTATAATACTCCCAATATGGACATACGGCCTCGAACTATGGGGTACAGCCAAACAATCCAATATAAACCGCATCCAAGCTTTCCAGTCCAATGTCCTTCGTCGAATTGTAAATGCTCCCTTCTACGTCACCAATAAATTACTCCATGAAGACCTAAACATCCCAACCGTCCAAGAACTCGTCCAATCCCGATTCTTAAATTTCCACAATAAACTTTCATTCCATCCTAACCCATTTGCACAAGTCCTATCCTCTCAATCCCATCCTGAATAGGAGGTGGCCTCGAGATCTTCTAAGGGAAATTTAAACATTGTACTAGTTTCTAGGGAGTGTCAGCGCTGGCTGACCTCTCCCAACATGTGGCATAGACACTTAAGCATAGAGTTAACATATTTGCTCATTATATAAAATTAAAGATTGCAAATAAAAATTAAAAAAAAAAAAATTCTACAGTTGTTTTTGGTATTTCAAATATATTTTGTTTATGGGAGTATTTTTGTTTATTTTCCGAAAAAGGGCCCCCCAAGAAATGTTGATATAGAGTCCACTCAGGGCTAGCTACGCCACTGGTAAGGATATTAAGTTTTATACATAAGGGATGTTGAACTCGTTCTGTTCGGGATCTAGAAGGATGCATTGACGGTTCTCCCCAAGACTTGGAGGATTGGATTGGAAGGATTGGATTATATTGATATTAGAATTTATGGTAGCGCTCAGGAGTGCCACTCCACCTCCCTCAAAGACTCACAAAAATAACAGGATTACCATTGTAAGGATATTGCAAAATCAATGGGGGTAAGGGAGGGAGCTATCAGCCAAGGTGGGAGGGGGCATAACTCCTCCCTCGTCACCCCTCTCCTTTGGCGAAATTCTCTGCCCCCTTCCCTTTATTGGATTAATTTTGATATTCAGGGGTGCCGCCAGATGCCGCTAACTGCTTTCCTCTGTGTTGCCTCTCCAGAATTCTAATGCCTCCCTTCTCTCACAAGTCATGATTGTTGAATCACAACTTTATCTAGTAGCGCTTAAACAACTATATTAATTCTTCCTCTTATTCAGAGAATATGGATACTGAGATAAATGGAAGTAGTCTTTTCAACGGATTTATAGTTCCAGTCAAAAAGTTGAAGGAAGGGTTGCGTTATTAACAATTCCTGAACGAAGTCAACTTATGGTGTTGCAAATGGCGCATAAAAATGAACTCCACTAAGTCAACAGTGGTAACTTTCACATATAAAAAAAATATACCAAATCCGACCTTCTTTCTTAACGACATGCAAATCCCTTGTGCAGAACGAGTAAGATACCTAGGACTAATATTTGACGCGAAGCTAACATGGTCCCATCATGTCCAGCACCTAGTAGCGAAGACTCGCGGAAGAATAACAAACTTGAAGTGTCTCCTCGGCGACCGCTCACCCCTTGCTTTATCAGTAAAAAGACTGCTATATTTGGTGCTGATACGTCCGATCTGGCAGTACGTGGCCTATGGGGTTCAGCTGCTAAAAGCCACATAACCAAGATACAAACCACTCAAAATTGCGTCATGAGACTCATCAGTGATGCACCGTGGTATGTTCGCAACACAGTTCTACATGCTGATCTTGAAATACCGGAAGTAGCGGAGGTCCTCAAAGAATCCTACATCCGAATGCAGACAACAATGGCCCACCACCCTTACTTTAAAGTTACTTGTTTAGGGCAATTATTGAATTGTACCTGAGTTCATATCTCATGTTAATTAGGCCATTGGCCTAGGTATTATTGTTATCGACAGCCCAACTATAATATTCATGTATAGAATAATAAAGTTTACAATAATTATAAAATAAAAAAAAGGCATCGGTGAATCAACGAACGAATTAATTAATTGTTTTCGCTCTCCCTCCAAAACCAATGAATCGTTTGAGCTAAAAAAATCAATAGCTGACTTACATAGAGGCATTGATTTACACGAAATTTTATCTCGATACATTCATTAGGGTTTTTGAGACGAGAGCCCTTCCTCTGATCTCCCCTTTCTCTGTGTGGATACATTCATTACAACGATAGTTATCAGAATTTTCGTGTTAAGCCTCCTTCCCTTTGACCGATTTTGCTGAAAATCGTCTTATATGGATACAAATATAAAATATTGTGTCGATATATTCATTGAATGGGGAGTTATTGTATTCATAGATACACACTTGGAAATAATGATTCGGAAAACATGAAATTTTGATTGGATAAAACGTAATAAACAATTTACTGTCTTAAATTTTAATCAATGATGTATTTTCCACAATTTTCTACAACATTTTTCCATCTTATTAATAAATTTTCAATTCCCTATTTTAAAAAACTCTTTGGGTTTTGTTCCGGAAAATAAAACGACTGCCCTTATTTACTTCTTCCAATGAATTCATTCACTGACCAATTAGGAAGTTCTGGAGTCTCCAGAACAGAAGGTTATCTGAAGGGGCTCTGTCTGGAGAATACGATGACTGACTTTATAACTTCTCAACCCAAGTGGTGTAGTTTTAATAGGGTCTCTCTTGGAACGTGAGGCCTCGCATTGACCTGGAATAATCTTTCGCGTTGACCAGAGGACTATTTTCCAAGGCTAGCATCAAACGTTTAAGTTGTTCGCAGTGGACCTCATTCGTCTGGATGCGTTTTAAAAATTTATAATGTATAATTCCTTTCATATAGCATGGAGGCCTCTCTTAGCCGGGGTTAAGCCCTCATTAATCTGCCCTTCTCCCTAAATCACCACGAAGCAGCATTCTCACCCTATTTTTTTCCCCTACACCATAACATGCCGAAGAACTCTCTCTCCATACTATTCATTTATTTAAACCCCTACTTTTCCATTTCCTCCTAGTTCAGCAAACCTCTTATTCCTGAGGTTGGCTCCTATAGGATAGTTCTCGTCTTCTTATAAGACTCTCACTCCTCTGGACAGATTGTTACTCTACTAATAATTTATATAATTTATGGTTTCCAGATTTACTTTGTGAAGCTCCATTCTAGGAATAGATAAATAAAATACACAATTTCTTTGTCAAACTTCACTATATATTCTCAAATACTCAACTAGTTTCGCCGTGTTAAGGCATTATCAAGAGTCACTTACAAACTGACAGAATTGGTTGACAGGGTAGAAGGTACAGTTATGGAGGGTTTTTATTAGGTAATGACGGGGAATCCCTTGTTTTTGTTACTCTATACATTCCAATAAACAGATATTTACAAGATAATAATAAATATAAAATAAAAAAGAAAGAAAAAAAAAAAAAATATATATATATATAAAATCTAATAAAGCGAATCTAACATTAAAGTGTTGGTATTTATATAGGTATGACTCATGAATTATATAAATGTAACATATAATAAATATTAAAGTGAATAAAAACAAATACATAGAATTTAAAGACAAATTAAAACATCAAATGAAAATTATAGTATTCTCTGAATGTCAGTTGGCAAAACATTTCTACAATCATCAGACTCTTAGCTACTTGATATTTAAATTAAGAAGGGGGGAATGATTCAGTTCTATTTGTTCATTTAGCATTACAATATCGTTATTTTTGCTGAGTTTATTTATTTCTACCGCTTCCAGTAAATTCAAAAGTGGACCTTTTTGGCAGATATGTATTATAGTTGGTTTGTGTTGTGTGTCTATGGTATGTCCTGTTTCTGTGAGATGTTGGTGAAATGATTTTATTTATCTGTTACTCTACTGTTCATCGGCCCAGTTGGAACATAACTTGGTTATCACTTGCTACATATTCCCGGTACGATACCATCAATTTCACTTAATATATATATATATTTTCTATTGGACATCTATTATTTTCTACTCATTATTATTTTTAGTATTTTAAGCATTGCTTGTCATTAACATTTAATGTTTCTTTAGTTAATTCCTAGAAGAAGAAGAATTAGGAAATAAGGGCGCTCAACTGCTATGGTCATTTACGACCGTCTTCCCTACACTCGTTAGAGACACATATATCGGCTCAGCAACCGACTTTTACATGATTTTTGAGGTTACCTCTCGTTAGTTTTATTTGTTAGTGATTTGTGTTTGTTTTCTATATCTACATAGAATAATGTTTTTACTAAGAAAAAGTGTACATTGTTGTATATGATCACTAGTAGATATATAAGTGTCGTTTTATACGCATAATCTTATTTTTTTTTTTATATATATATATATATATATTTTTTTCTTTTATTTTTTTATTATTATAATAATAATAATAATTATTTTTTTTTTGTATATACATAGTTTTTTTTTCTTCTGTATATACATAGTTTTTTTTTTTTTTTTTTTGTATATATACCTATAGGTAGGTATATGTTTTTTTTAGTTGTTAATTCGTAGAGGCTTTTTTTCTTATTTCATTAGTCTGTCTCAGTAGGTTGATACTTATATTCTTTTGTTTATTTTTTATGAAAAATGAAAATGAAAAGAAATTTTATTATTATTCATTTCATTTCATTTTTTATGTTATTATTCTTAGGGGACATGTGTCCCAAAATAAAGATTATTTTTTATTTAATTTAATTTCAAGACGCTCAAGTGTTACTTCCATTTCAAAATGTTAACTAGAAAAAAAAAACTGTGTTGAAATTGTGAGTTATCAAGTCTTTTTCGTGGGAAGGGATAGGTCCCTCGGTGCAAGCACTAGCCCACCAGTGTATATATATATATATTATATATATGGAAAATTTAAAATACACAGTGTAATTGTATGTAATTCCATCAATACTTGTGTACTCTCTATTCGGGCAGAAAGGATGTTTAGATACAGTAAATATACGTAGGCAGGGCCACCAAAAAGAGGGGGCAAATGGGGCTATTGATCTCAGAGGGCTCTCATTTTTTTATTCTGAGAAGACGAGTAAAAAATAAAGAATAAATTGAGTGAGTAAAATCAAATCAAAACAATTATGTATTCATTTTACTGAAAAATATGTTAATAGTACCTCATGCCAATGTTTTTATTCATATTTGTAGGTATTGTAAATTAGTAAATAAATAAAATATGTTTTTTTCTCCTAGAGCCCCAAAATCTGTATTGCGCCATGCTCCTTAGCGGCGCTATACATATTACATAGGTACTTTATTGTCATTAGACTTTATAGGAACCCAGGCCATTGTTCATTAATAAGTCCAAGGAATTAATAAAATTAGATTCTTATTTTTTTTTATGGAAAATAAGTAGATAATGGAAGGATTTTAAACAATTAAGCGATGCCCTAATTTCTTAATCGCTCAAAGAAGGGCTCCTCCATTAAAGGGTGACATTTTGGCTAATAGAGACCTGATTTGACAGAATTAGTCCCCAGTGATTAATGGCACACTTCTTTGTCTTTGACTAATTTATAGCTCAAGACTTAACTCTCTCAAGAAGTAACAAATTACTTACAAGCCTTAAGAGTTAGTCGTTTGGAAGCAGTCGGACTTACAATGAGAAATCTGTCTTATTATATATTTTTTTTCGAGTTGTGTGAAATGGAAAGAATGAGGTTGCGTATCGGTCGGTTAGTAGTTTCATAATACATAGTAGACAGATCTTTTACTAGCTCAGCTACACTAAGTATAGGGAAAGTTATGTAATCGGTCAGAAATTCCATATTGAGTTCTCACCGAAATTTCCTGTCTTCCGACCCCCTGATTCCAAAAATGAGAAAAAAATCCCTATACGTTTGTGTGTCATGTTAAGGATCACAGGCGGCTTACCATCTTCAGTCACGACTTAACAAATACAGTAGAACCTCTATAAGTCGAACGTCAAGGGAGACGCCAAAAAATTCGAGTTATAGAGTTTTCGACTTAGGCGGATTTTGATTCGACCTGTAGAGGTTAAGATTCATTCTAACTAATTTTGAGTTAGAGAGTTGAAATAAATAAAAATTCAAGTTAAAGAGGTAACAAACATATTTATATTTATTATAAATCAACATTATTTCAAAACATCCTTAAAATAAAAAATACGTAGTATATGTAGGTATTAAAAACACTCAGTAATTTTTTTTTGCTTTTGATAATTGGTAATCCTATTTATTGTATACTCCTAAATTGTTTTCTAAGAAACAATGGTGTACATTGACGGCAAAATCTTAATGTCGGTAACTTATTTTTCTTCGAGCTATAGAGGTAATAAGTTTCAAATAATCGAGTTGTTAAGGTTGTAAAATAAAACATTGCTATGTTCGAGATACAGAGGTCCAATTTATTTTTTCGAGTTATAGAGGGAAAATATGTACCAAAATGGCTTGTAGGGACTCACTGATTATTTCGACTAATAGAGGGTTGAGATTTCGAGTAATGGAGGTTTTGGGGCTTGAAGGGAAAGGAACAAAACTTTTTTTCGAGTTTTGGAGGTTTTCGACTTAAAGAGGTTCTACTGTACTTGTATTAGGTCGTGGCTGAAGTTGGTAGCAATGCCGAAAGAATACTCAATTATATATTTTGTGAAATAGACAATATTTTTTAGAAAACACGTATTTTCTTTATTTTTTATTGTATCGTAATATCTCTGCAAAAAATGTTTAGTATCACATCGACCTTATTAGTGTTTTTGAGTTGGTCGCCCCCCTATCTAATCTATCAATTGTCTTTGGCCAATTTAGCTAAACATTCCTCGTCCTAATGGGATTTCCAATTTACATATAAAGTCATTAAATCAGTAATTATAATTATTAGAGTTTTTAAGTTGAACTGAATGTACCAGCGCCAATTAATCAATTATCTTTTCGCTCTCTCTCTCTCTCTCTCACTCTCTCTCTCTAAAACCAATTAATTATAATTAAATAATTATCATTTAACAATATAATAACTATAATAATTTTATCTTCAATTTCGTATCATAATATGTATTATATACTATTTTTATGTAGGTACCTATTTCAATTATTACCATCCTATAACCCTTTTAGGTCTCATTTATTATTTTTCTTTATTTTTTCTTCTTCATTTCATACAATATTTTTTCAGTGATGTACTTGAAAATATCCTGGTAGGACGAAATATTATTGTTGTATGGAAATGAAGAAGAAAAAATAAAGAAAAAGAATAAATGAGACCAAAAAGGGCTATAAGATGGTAATTATTGAAATACCTACATAAAAATATAATAATTTTATAATATTAATAATAATTTCGTATTGATAGGTTCATTACATCAATAGTTATTGGGGTTTTTGAGCTAAGCCCTCTGTGATCCCCGCCTTCCCATTGACCGATTTGGCTGAAAAACAATTGCTGGCGTCCTTATGGGGTTCTAAGTATACAAATTTTTTGTCTATACATCCGTTCTATTGGGACTTAACGAAACACAAACCTATAAAGATTTTTTTCTCTTTTTTGGAATCAGGGGGTCGGAAGACATGAAATTTCGGTGAAAACTCAATATCGAATTTCTGACCGATTACATAACTTCCCCTATACATCGTGTGGCTGAGCTAGTAATTTATTATTTAGCTTTATTTTTTAATGGTCGATATAACGAATGTATCAGTATCATATTTAATATGAGAGGATTCAGAAGTCCTAAGTAGAGACACCTATTAATTTTCTGCCAACCTAATTGGTTTCAGAGGATGAGCGAAAATTTAATTAATTAATTGAAGGTGATTTCACCGACGACTTTTCGATGAAGTTATATGAAACAGGCTGTAAAAGAGGTTTCGATTTAATATAAAGCCTCAAAATATTCGATTTGGTGAAAAAATAATATTAATAATTATTAATACACTTTTTTCAGAAATCTTAAAAAATTATAATTTTTTAAGATTTCTGAAAAAAGTGTTATCGGGTGAATCACCAGTAGATTACTGGTCCAGCGTGTAATGTTCGCTCTCCCTCTGAGACCGAATTAGGGAACCAATCGACCGAATTAGGGATTTCCAAACTAATCATAAAATTTTGGAAATTTTTCGACTAACAGAGAGGGCTTGAAGCTTGCGACAGACACTGTGAGACAGAAGCTCCTCAACCTTCTCAGGCACTTCATCACCAGTCCTGGGTCCATACCCCTCCCCTCATAGCTTAGGACAAAGTGTCGAGGTCCGAATCCACTCAGTGATGAAGTCTAAGCAGGGGCTTACAGACTTAGCTCTGCCTGTGGCTCCCGCATTAAAACTTTCTGATGAACCTCCATCATAGCCCGTATTTTTTTTTTTTTCCTTCTTCTTCTAATAAAAGATTTATTTTTTCTTAATTTATAATAATCCTTTTCATTTCTTTTAAGCTTAAGGGTTAAAAAAAAACAAAAAAACTTTTTGTTTACTCTTCTTCTAATACTTTCTTATATTTTAAGATCAGCTGTTTAACCAGCGTAGCCCGGGAATTCGCATCCTTTAATGCCATATTTAGCCATTTTTTATGGTTTATTTATTTAGGATAGGGATCTGTAGCGATCTCTTAACGTCTCATCCGAAGGATGACGAGATAAGGTTTTTTTACCTCCTAGATAAAAAAAAAACGTAATATATTGTAACGGTAGTAAGAAAATGGTGTTTCTTAATAAATCAAATTAGTAATCATCGTGTTTAACGTATAATCACTTTAACTATCAGCACAACTCACCTTGATCAGGTACTGCTGTGTAGAGGTGACCCGCGGCCCTCGAGCCTATTAAATTAAAATTAGATAAGACCGAATAAGTTAGATAAGGAAGTCCAGAAGAGCACGTCTCGCTAACTCCACCCCCCAGACAACATTAGCGATATTGGGGTAGCCACCTGAGTCCTCCATGTAACAACTCTTCCTTCCTCTACACCACAAGTCCTGTCACTTAACTGCATATCACTTTGATATAGTTAGAGAAGGAAGTCCAGAATGTGGAGAGCACGTCTCGCTAACTCCACCCCCCAGACAACATTAGCGATATTAGGGTAGCCAGCTGTGACAGCTCTTCCTTCCTCTACACCACGCGTCCAGTCACTTAACTACATATCACTTTGATATAGTTAGAGAAGGAAGTACAGAATGTGGAGAGCACGTCTCGCTAACTCCATCCCCCAGACAACATTGGGGTAGTTGATAAGTAGAGAATGGCGCGGTATTTGGCCTCACCCTAGAGGTGAAGTGTCAACTCCAGATTTACAATCACTGACACCTCAGGCGGGTCGATCTGTCGACAGATGACATATCACTGGTGCTACATATCACTTTGATACAGTTATCAAGTTGATAAGTAGAGAATAGGCCGGTATTTGGCCTCACCCTAGAGGTGAAGTGTTAACTCCTGACACCTCAGGCAGGTCGATCTGTCGACAGATGACATCACTTGTGCTACATATCACTTTGATATAGTTATCAAGTTGATAAGTAGAGAATGGGCCGGTATTTGGCCTCACCCTAGAGGTGAAGTGTTAACTCCTGACACCTCAGGCAGGTCGATCTGTCGACAGATGACATCACTTGTGCTACATATCACTTTGATACAGTTATCAAGTTGATAAGTAGAGAATGGGCCGGTATTTGGCCTCACCCTAGAGGTGAAGTGTTAACTCCTGACTTGGAGTCGGTAACTGTTCAAACTTTCCTCATTTCCTTCCCCAGCCTACTCCACCATCGCCAGATGCTCCACTTCCCAGACTCACTTCCAGCCTCTTCTCATCCTCCTTAAGGCTCTCGGTACAACTTCACTACCATGAAAGTGGGTTGGGCTGCAGTCGGTACATCTTCTATGGTGATATATTTTTCTCGTCCCGGTCAAGACACATTTTTAAAAAATTTCTTCTTGTGTAAATTTGTTTTTAATACCTCGAATTTTATAATGGTGTAATTTTAGTTATAACATCCTGTACAGTTGCTGACGTATTTGATTGACATGAGCGGTGGACTGAAAACATATTAAAATTGTACCAGAAAGTAGTCCAATTTACTTCATGATATTTCAGAAGGATCATTGGTGTTCCAATTCCCATTTTTTCAGATGTTTTTTTTGTGGTCCAATTTATATAGACCCATCTGAAAATAATCAAGTGTTTCAGTCACTTAACAACACTAAAATTGTACCAGAAAGTAGTCCAATTTACTTCCGGATATTAAAGACGGATTATGGGCAGTCCAATTTACTTCCCGATATTTCAGTCGTATTATTAATGGCCGAATTTACTTACCGATATTCCAGATTGATTTTTGGCGATCAAACTTACTTACCGATGTTTCAGACGGATTATTGGTGACTCAATGCCCAATATTTCAGAGGGTTTATTTGTGGTCTCATTTATATAGGCCCATTTGAAAATATCCAGGTGATATTTCTGAAGGATTGTTGGTGATTCAATTTACTTTCTGATATTCAGATGAATTATAGTTAATTCACACAAACAACAGACAAATAATTATTTGTGGTTCAATTTACTTCCCGATATTTCAGGAGTTATTGGTGATTCAATTTACTTACCTACAAATATTTCAGAAGGTTATTTGTGGTTCAATCTACTTTCTGATATTCAGATGAATTATTTGTGTTCCACTTTGTATATGTTTACACGTTACTTGTTAAACCTTTCATGAGTTATACTCAAAGACAGTAATATTTTGCATTTACCTAAATTAATTACTAGTGCATTTTCAAAGAGATGGTTGATGGAATAAAGTTTATATACGTTCATCTAAGTAGTGCGTTTTGAAGCATGTAGTTTGCCTTTGAAATAGTCTCCCTAATTTTGAAGAACGATATAAAATTATGAAATATTTGGAGAATCTCATTGCAGCTAATCCACCAAATTAATGATTTTCAACTTTTATTTTAATAATATTTTCTTTTATATGAAGATTATTAAATCATATATTTTTCAAAATTTTCTCGAACGAAGGAAATTTGGTATTTTATTAATCATCATCAAAAGAAAGTTACATGCTTTTGAAAGATTGCAGGGACGATTGCTATATCGATTGGAGTGAGTCACGCACTCTATAAGCTCTTAGTTTTAATCAAGTTATATTATATCTTGATACATAAATTTACAAAAATTAATTTAATCTCCTCATTGTACTTCTGATATCATTTTTATATTTGAAGCGAATTTATAATTTAATTTTCAACAAATTCAAATTATTAAAGTCAGGCAGTGTTTCTTCAAACTTTCATCTCTGTTGACTGACAACACTTCACCAACATAAAGAGAAGCAAGGAATGCACCGGTGCATTATTGGTTCGTGGCGAGTTCATACTAAAAAAGCCATTCGTTAATCATTGGATATGTACTTCCCCAGCACGAATCAATCAATTAGTTTTCGCTCTCCCTCCAAAGCCAACGACAATTTAAACTAAAACATTGGACTTGCGTAGTGGCTTATGAATCCTCACACTGAATTTTGTATCGATACATTCATTGCCCCCATCTCTGTTTCCCCCCACTTTCCTTAGACTGATTTGGCTGAAAATTAATATGTGTCATTCTTATGGGGTTTTGAATTTAAATATAAAATTTCATTTTTGTAGGAATATTGAGGGTCAGTCAAAGATGGAAGAGAACAGGCAACACTATTCAAAAGCCAACGTTTCGATATATTTTAGATCATCATCAAGGCCTACAAAAATTCTAGATTAGAATCACACTTAAACAACGTTAGTGTGTTGATAAACATTATTGAACGTTAAAATAGACATTGTAACAAGTTAAAAATTGAACCTGACATATTATGAATACATTACTAAACATTAAAATTAGATATAGATACATTGTTAACCATAAAAATGAACGTACACTAATACAAATTAAAATTAACTATGAATACATTACTAAACATAAAAATTAATAATCATGGAAATAGACAAATAGGGGGAACATAATAAAGAGTAAAAATTAAACTGACTTACTATGAATAAGCAGGGTCGGGGAGAAGGCATGTACACTGGATGGAGTCTTACATTGCAATGATATGGTACAATAATACAGGGGTGCTGTAGGCCCTGATGATGCTATAAAATATATCGAAACGTTGGCGTTTGAATAGTTTTGCCTGTTTTCTTTCATCTTTGACTGACCCTCAATAATCCTAATTCCCTCCCCTAAAAACGAACAGGTGTCGTCCTTAGGTTTTTTTTAAAATTTCGTGTCGACACTTTCATTCTATTAGGAGTTATCGTGTTCACAGACACACAGGATTTTTTTTTTTTTTTTTTTCATTTTTGGAATCAGGAAATCGGAAAACATGAAATTTCGTTGAAGCCTCCATATCGAATTACTTAACATCCTCTTTACTTCGTACAGCTGGGGAAGTTAAGTATGAATGTAATGTGTTGGCTTCACCGGTTTTCTTTGTTTTATTGTACAGTGTAGTTCTGAGAGTGACTTTTTTATATCATGTAATGCCAGTACAGTAAAAGCTCTTTATTCGCGGGGCATATGTTCCGTAAAAATGCCGCGAGTACAGAAACCGTGGATATGGAATGGTAATTAGTATGGAATCATAGAGGATACGTACCAAGGTTCCAAAATAAAACCAAGATGTATCAAAATAAAATCAATTTTTTGAGAAATTCGCAATTAAAATCAATCGTTATTGTCAGCTTTAGGCAAGGGTTTAAAGAATTTAGTAATTTTTTCTTGTTTTGCTGCTTTTAAAAGGTCTTTAAATTCAGATTGATATTGAGCTGTAGCATTAATAATTTGCCTTTTAAAAATAAGGCTCCTTTCCATAGATGAATCAATTTTCATGAAGAAATCACAAAGTTAATTTGCCATACGTGAACCTTCACTCAGATTTTTCAAGTTAAAGGTCACCTTTTCAGTGCTCGTTGAAGGCTCGAATGTGGAGTTAACATTTCCTCCAAGTCGGTTTCGGTCAAGTCATCCTGCGAATCAAGCAACTCCTGAATGTCACTTGAATCTATCTGTTCGAAGCTAACTCGTCCTATTCCATTTGTAACTTGAACAACATTGTCAGTTAAAGTTTGAATTTGCGCGGATTCTTCATCATTTCCGACAGTCAAAACATGCCACAGTTTTTTCCAGCATAGTGTCTATGTGTCTGCCTCGGCACGTACCAGCAGTACTCAAAGGATGCCGATACGTTAATAAACGACACCGAATCCCTTTCTATTTACCAATTGCATCCGCGAATAAAGAAATTTTTAGTCGCGAATACCGTGAATAAGGAACTTTTACTGTATGTATTCATACTAACGAGAGTTATCGTGTTCACAGACACATAGGAAATTTCACTTCCTCAGCTATAGTATTTGACCGAAATTTCATGTTTTCCAACCCAGTGGTTCCCAAAGCGAAAAAAAAAAAAGTGTTCTAGATACACATATAAAATTTTATATCGATACAACCATTCTATCGGGAGTTAACGTGTTCACAAGCACACACATACGGACAGAAATTTTGTTTTTAATTTTTGAGATCAGGAAGTTGGAAAAATGAAACTCCGCATCAAATTTCTGACTGATTACATAACTTCCCCTATACTTAGTAAACCGAAATTTACAGGACTTACGTCATTTTATAACAGGTTGCAAATAGGTTTTTATGGACAATATAATATACCACTATCTTATTTTTTAGCAAAAAAAAAAAAATATATGAAAAGATATTTAAAACAAAAAATATTGGTTAATTGGAATTTCCAATTTTTGTAAAATACAAATTTGTTTTTTACATGTTGTGGCTGCTTCCTTATCATGAATATCAATTATTAATTTTTCCTGAGCGGTGTCCGTCAAGGTTCATGGTTTGACACATTTCCAATTTAATGGAGATTGGGTTTATAGAAAAAAAAAAAAAAAGAATGGATGAACGGCCACTCAACGAATATTGGATAGTGTCTTGTCATGATGGCTCCCAACAGGCTTTTAACAGAGCTACACAACATAAATTACCTTGATAGTTGTATTCTTGCTGAGCAGTAATAACTTATATTTAGGGTATATGTGTATATTTCTAAGGAAGTTGCTGCGCAGCACTACCTTAAGATAATTAGGGAATAAGTTGCATATTTCTAAGGAAGTTGCTGAGCAACAGTACCTTAAGATAATTAGAGAATGAGTGCATATTTCTAAGGAAGTTGCTGAGCAGCAGTACCTTAAGATAATTAGGGAATAATTGCATATTTCTAAGGAAGTTGCTGAGCAGCGCTACCTTAAGATATTTAGGGAATAAGTGCATATTTCCAAGTTGCATTCATGTCCCTGTTGAGACTGACTGTATTCCTTTATGAAGGGAGTACTTGCCTAAACTACTTGTTCCTTTACGCTATCACTTATTTTTACTTCCTCAGCTAGACGAAGTATAGGGGAAGTTATGTAATCGGTCATGAAATTTCATGTTTTCCGATCCATTAATTGCAAAAACGAAAAAAACAAATGGTGTTTGTGAACATGACTCCAAGTAGAATGAATGTATTAACACAACATTTTATAAGTTGTGTCAATACAATATTATACAGCACCTACTGTGATTTACCAGGGGCTGGTCAAAAAAATCAGAATGACAGCCGATGTAATGAATGTATCGACAAAAAATTTAGTTTGAGGATTCACAAGTCCCTATGTAAGTCAACTATAAATTTTTATCCAAAAAGGTCAATTGCTTTCAGAGGGAGAGCAAAAACTTAATTGAATAATTCGTGCTGGGGAAGTTACATTGCCGGAGATTCCCCTACAACTTTTTTTAGTTTCTTATTCTTATACCTTTAGTACAAGGAAGTTTTGTAATCATGTGAAAATCTGAAGTTGAGTTTTTAACGGAATTTCATGTCTCTAAGTCCCATGAATACATTTTGATCATTTACATGTGTATGTGTGTGAATGCAACTTTGTTAGCGCTCTAACTCAAAAAATTATTTTAACAATTAACTTGAAATTTAAAGGTACCGTTTATATTTGTGACCTAATCAAAAATCTCTTCACATAAAATTTTCAGAGAATACTAAGAAGCACGTTTTATATGAAATAATTTTTTTCGAAAGCTCATTTTTTAGATGTTTGCTTAATTTCGTTTTTTATTAAAAATAATATAAGAGAATATGTATGACGTGGCTATTAAAGGCCTTTCTTATACCAACCACTTCTGTACAAATCACTCTCCCTCACTGCACTTTTCCTTTGGCAGAAAATCAATAGATGTCGTCTTTATGAATTTCTGGATACACATATAAAATTTCGTGTCGATTTTAGGTTTTTTATTTATATGTAGCACATTTTTTGATTATTATTATTATTATTGTTGATCAAAAAGTCTGGTGGCTACATAAAGTGATGTTGAAACAAGCCACGTTGGCAGAGGCTGGAAATGAAGCTGAAGAGGAGAAGGATAATAAGGGGATTAAAGCAGTCGGCATGAAATGGAGGGTTTCAGTAGACTGCCATAAGCGGATCAGGAGATGAGAGGATCGAGGGAGTTCGGATGGCAAACTGAGATCGGCAGCCGTATCAGTGATGTGCCTCGTACCTGGCAAAGACAGAGCTGAAGATAGCCACCAATATCAGAAGTATAGATCCGGAGAGTTCCAGTGACAGTCGCATCAGTGATGATACGAGGTGCCTCTTAGCCTGGCAAAGACAGAGCTGAGGATAGCCACCAATATCAGAAGTATGGATCCGGAGAGTTCCAGTGACAGTAGTATCAGTGATGATACGAGATACCTCTTACCCTGGCAAAGACAAAGCTGAGGATAGCCACCAATATCAGAAGTATAGATCCGGAGAGTTCCAGTGACAGTAATATCAGTGATGATACGAGATACCTCTTACCCTGGCAAAGACAAAGCTGAGGATAGCCACCAATATCAGAAGTATAGATCCGGAGAGTTCCAGTGACAGTAGTATAATTACCGATGTAATGAATGTATCGACACAAAATATGTATCTATCTATTAGTTTGGGAGGGAGAACGAAAACTTAATTAATTCGAGCTGGGGAAATACATTGACGGTGATTTCTAATAAGACAAGAAAAAACGTGTATCATGACGGGGGAGTGAATTTGCATTGTTGATTTGTTTGGCATTAAACATTGACAAAACGAAAAAAAAAAAAAAATAGTTTCGAAACGAGAAGATATGGGAATGTAAAAACGAGGAATTAATACGAGGGAAAGAAAGAATCAAGTCGGTCCGAAACATTCAACGGACATTTGATGGAGGGAATGGGAGAAAACAGCCTCAAAAACTGGCGGATAGAATGGGGCTAACGAGGCTTCAGAATGGAAATAAAGCGGATAATTATCATGGAGGGATCCGGCAGAACATTTACATATTTCATAGAAGGTGTAGATGGCACTTAGTAACTACCCTTGGGACTGTGTCAGGGTGGCTACCCTATTATAAGGTATACTACCTATTCCGGGTGTATTACCATACAATCAGTTCTACTACCCTTACTTCACTAGGCATCTACACAGAAGGTCTACTGGGTAAGGAAATCGAGTGGTCTTCTCATTAAAAGAGAGGGAAGTGACATGGGAAAACCCTTCTGCATCATCCTACCGATTCTTTATTTAAATTTAATGAATGGTGCACTTTGCAACAGCGCAATATAACAAGGGAGGAGCTAGGAGTCAATCAGTTTCAGCCTAGGTTAGTCGTACAGCGGACATTCGAAGATTACTTGTTCTGCTGTCTCAATCCCACGGGTTGTTCTTCTTCGAATAAGAGTTTAGAGTTAAAGTCACTGTGGCCTAATAACGTTTGGGACATACAGAGATCAGACTGTAGCAGAACGTCAGTGAAATATCCATTTTCATCATTCTTCGCTAAGTTCTGGTCTGGACTGTCGTCCGCTCATCTCTTCCTCCGGGGCTAGGCCTAAGGGCCTATCTGTATCTGCTCCTAAGGGTAGTATTGCCTCTGCAGAAGTACGAGGAGACAACCTTGTCCAATACCAAAAAAGGGTTGTTTTCTGGGTTTGCATTAGAATCAGGCACTGTCGTTTCGTGAGACGATATAATCGTTTGTCCTACATGCGGAATAGTGATAGTGGCGTTACTTTCAGACCCAGCACGATCCCTACCTGAACATCCTCCCAAACTGAGATTAAATATATAGAAATAAAAAAAGACATGATTGGATCGAAAGAAATGTACTTCCCCATCACGAATTATTATAATAATTATAACAACTTGGTTTCCGCTCTTCCTCTAAACCCTTGGACTTCGCAGAAAACCAGTGTGTTACTAAAGAACTTCTGAATCATATTTAATTTCATGATGATGTATTCATTGTGTCTGGCGTTACCCCTTCCATGGTCATTCATACACATTATTGGATTCAGAGGTCGGAAAACATGACATTTAGACCATATACATTTAAACCGATTTCGGGCTGGCGCGACCATAGGCTGCAACATCTTGGATGGCACTGGGGAAGACGATTTTTTTTCTTGTGAAGATGGTTAAATTATATTTTTATTTATTTTAAATATGAAGGAGGGTCAACTTGTTAATTATTTTAAGTGTTTTTGCTTATAATGATTTAAATAAATATTATAACAAATAAATGGAATTGAATGGAATATCATTTCTTATTTTAAAATACATAGATGTCGTCATGATAGTTACTTAAAGCTAATTACATGCGATATCCGAACATGGAATAGAAAGCGCATTCTCCCCACCTTGAATTGAATATAAATTCAAAAGCTGAGAATTAATGGTTGGCTGCTGTTGAGTACTATTTTTGCGTAGACTTTCACTTCGCAGCGTGAACAAAAACCCAAAAGTTGAATTCTATTTTGAATCAATATTTGAATGAAATCCACTTTCTTTTTCTTTTAGGGGGAATGAGTAACAGTGTAACCCTAGTTTCAAAAGTAATAAACCGAAAGTGAAGGGGGGGGGGGGGAGGGGGAGGGAGGGGGGGGGGGGGGGGGGTTGTGAAGTTAGTGACAAATGACTCCAGCTCGAGGTTTGAGGGAACTAGGGCCGGCCTGCCACCAACTCAACCTCCATTCTACCACTTACAATATGCTTATTTAAAAAAAAAAAACTGAAAGAGACTGCTCATTTGTAATTTATTTTCCATGTTTCTCAGATCACTTTACCAACCTCACAAGACTCCGACTCAATTTCAGGTTTTACTTCCCCAGGTAAAGGAAAGTTATGAAATCGGTCAGAATTTTGATGTTGTCTGAAAAGGAATATCATGTTTTCTGACTCTCTGATTCCAAAAATTTAAAAAAAATATTACGTTTTTGCTCATTTCCAAAACAAATCGATCGTTTGGGCTAAAAAATCAATAGTTTACTTACATAGGGGCTTCTGAATCCTCGTACTAAATTTTGTTTCGATATATTTATAACAATTAACTTTGTATTTCATTTACTTTCAAAGACAAAATAATGTTAACCACAAATTTTATCTTTCTTAAACATTTTGTGTTTAATTTGGCTGAAAAAGGCTGGTTGCGTAAAAGAAGCCCGAACGACACTTTATTTAAAGAAAATTCAAGAGATGGAGAACGTAAAATAGTTATTAAGACTCATGCCAGGGCTTTTGTCACACACATCGAACAGGCTCGGGACCATCGCTTAACGTCCCATCTAAAAGACGGCGTGCTCAAGGTGTTTTCACCTCCCAAATAAAAAAAAAACTAAGGGCCTCGGCCGGGTTCGATCGGCTCAGGTAGACCACCATTGAGCTAGCGGTGCCCTTTAAATACAGTAGATAAATATTTTTTATAATTCTTCCAGAAGTGTCTTTCTCACGACGATATTCTCGGTCGTTTTTATGTCCCTTCGTCAGGTCTCAATGTGCAAAATATAGAGAGAAAAAATTATACATGAAAAAATAAACCAAAGGAAATAAAATAAATCAGTATATAAGTAATAAAAAATGATATTAGTAATAAAATATCGAACAAAAAGTAGATTCTACGGTTCTTATAGGAATCTTTTTTGTTGAATTAAAGTTTTTTTTATTGTTTCTATTTTCTTCAAGAAGTGGGGAAGGGCAATTCAAACTTTATGTACAGTTTTTTTTTCAAAAAGAGAGGAGTTGTTCAAAAATCTTCCATTTTTTGGTAATCATGACTTGTATTGTTAAGAGAGAAAATATTGTTATTTCTCCTAAAAAGTATTAATGTTTCAAATATAAAGGCAGGTTACCTTACAGAATACTTGTTTCTCAAAGCTTGATATGATACACCCAAGGAAGGACCTTTTCCATAGAGGTAGTATTTTGTTCTAAATGTAATAGAGAGGTAACATTCCGTCTACGCCGGGAAAACAATACACCCTTAGTCCTTCTGATGTGAAAAGGAAGAACCCCTGTCTGCAGCCCAGCTGTTGATCTCATTTGTAGGAACCCTGGAGTTGGTTCTCTAGTAAGATGGGGAGAGCGCAAGCTGGCCAACATTACCAAATCATCAAGAGAGGGCCCCTAACTGGCAACCTGATGCAGTCTATATCTCCGTTCATGGCTCTCTGGAACAAGATCACACTCCCCTGGGTGATCTCTACTACCTTGGGAAAGGAATCTGAGATTTTCGCTCCACATGTGACTCTGAATGTTCGCTCTCGCACAAGTCTGAAGGTTCGCCCACACGACTTTTTTTTTAGTGTTGCCGACCTCTGGTGGAGGCCACGATACCCGTTCGCCGAATAGTCGGGGAAAAGGAGAGTCTAACAAGTTTAATGAAAACAAAAAATATAATAATTCTGTTGCCGCGGTCGGCTAGGAGCCATCTGCGACAATCGGCGGTCATTCCGAGCTCACCTCAGTTTCTTTGGCGCGTCGAGAGTCGTCCCCGGCATCATAGTGCTCTCTTCTTTCTCAGCCAGAAGGCGACAAATCGGCTGAACACTGGATAGCCGGTTTCCGTTTTCACCTACTGTAGGTCGAGACCCAGGTACGATCCTGTCCCGCGTATCAACTCCACCCTAGGCCCGTCGTACAGCGGACATTCGAGGACCACATGCTCTGCAGTCTCCGACGCACGAACAGTTCGGGTAGTTCTTCCCCTTAACGCCCCACACTTGACTGAATGTTCGCGCTACACATGATTCTGAATGTTCACTCCAGTAAAAAATGTTTACTGACACGTATCAACTAACGAGTGTTTCTAGAACTGTCTATGCCAAATCCTATCATCACTAGCTGTGTGTCTGTTGGATTCCAAGCGCTAGACATGTACACACAACTCTACTACGAGAACGTCGCGATTAGATGGGTTTTTACGAGCCAGTCTACATAGGTGATATGAGTTGATACTTCACCAGGAACCAAGTAAGTTAATATTTTCCCTATTAGTTTTGTGATGGAGCTAGTAAGTGAAATGGGTCGGTAACAATTGACTAATTTTGTGTCTCTGTTTTAGTCTAGGCACAGGAATCAGTTAAATACGCCTTTCTTCTGGAAAAAAAAGAAAATTGTTACAGTTGACAAGTTTTATTTTTATTATACAAATATATATTTACAACTGTATACAAATTAAATAGAACAAGCTGCTAAGAGAGAGATAAAGGCAATGTGAAAATCTCAAGAGGGGAGAAATCACCCAGTAACCGCTAAAAATTTGCTACTCAAGTAGATAACATATCAATTTTTTTCTCACCTTCGATCAATTTTTTTCTCACCTTCGATCAATTTTCCCGAGACTCATAAATTTCGAAACAAAAAAGCCAAAGGACCAAAATCCGATTCTGGTCACCTTAAACTAAGCATAAAACGCTGCGTAAGTTCCAAACTTTGGCGACCCAATAGAGGTCCGGAATGATAAGTTTCCGGAATCAGATTTCCCACATTTTCTCTTCGAAATAAGATAACTCCTGAGAGGTCCGGACAATAGGAAACAAATTACACAACAAAATAGGCAGGTGAATGACAAATTTACATGGCACCAACTACTGATATCTATTTTCATTATCCTTACGTTTTATAAAGATAAAAGAATAATTATAAAAAAAGAGAAGAATTTATATAAATGTTTAAACAAAAATATTAATAATATATGTTTTTCTTGTTCATCTTTTTACGCAGTGAAATTCTATTTTTTGTGTAAACTCTTTTATCCTAAACAAAGAAGTAGAGCCAACATACCTCGGTAGGTACTTGGTGTAAGAGGCTATTGGGAGATTGGCAGAGGACTTTCCTGGAAAAGACCTAAGTCGGCTGAGTCCGTAAGTCCACGACGATGAAATACACCCTAATAACTTCATCCTCCTCCTCTCTTCTACTTACTTAAGCCCCCCCTCCCGTCTAAGAAAATTAAATATAAATACTGTGTTGGGGGGGGATATAACCCAGGTCACGGAATCCTTCCTACAAAGTCAACATACTTACCTGCCCCAACCTCCCTCCTATCCCTCTGTAGACAATTTATTAAAAAAACATTTACTAACGTTGTGAAAAATTCATGAGGTTTCCTTATCTCTGGTAAAATGAGCTCACCGATATACTGTTCTATCTATATAGAAGGACGTGTTATATATATCGAAAAATATATATATTGTTATTTCGATTAACTCACATGACAGCAAAAGGAAAGATAAAAATAACTACCTACAGCATAGATAACAATGTTGAGGTGCATAAACTGCAGATGTTATGTGCGATCGTAGAATATGCAAGAGGAGGGGGAGAAAGGATGCCTTTAACATGAAAATGCATTTTGTTCTTTAAAATGTTAATGGTGGGATCAAATGTTAAAGAAGTGACAATATTTACTCAACTCGTGTGTCATTTTAATGTAATTTTTTATACATGTTCTTTAAATTAATAAAACCTTGAGCACGCTGTTTTCGGATGGGGCGTTAAGGGATGGTCCCGAGCCTGTACGTTGTCAGGTACTCGTTAAAACCCCTACCCTAGCCTAGGAGAATAAAATTTTTTCGTAGGTAAAATGGTCATGCCCGCCAGAGCATTGGTAGTAGGCGATATAACCTAGTAGTTAAAGCCCGGGCATGAATCACAATAACTAACTACAATCTGTACTAACCCATTTTCACTAGAGCATAGCGGTTTTCGTAATTTTGCAAATCGACTGTAGCGAAAAACGGAAAGTCTCTTTAGAAGCACCAAGATTTACTGTACACTTCATTTGGTCTCACTTGATGAGCATAGAAAAATCCTCAGTTATTCCGACGGTTATCCTTCGTATATATTTTATTATGTTAATTCAAATTGTTCAAAACAGCTGTCTTTCAATAATGGGACTAATGGCAGTTAACCTCCTTTGTGGGTTATCCGTATCAGGTTATGTTGACTGCACTTTAACCTTATTGCCCCCCACTAACCCATATCATAGATTATTCCAAATTAAAGTTAGATCAGAGCAACTGTCAATAATAAATTTCCAGATGATTATCCATGTCAGGTTATGTTACCTTTCCTTTATCCTACATTGTAGGTATTGGTGTCAGTTAATCAAGTCATTTCATATGTCAGTTTGTTGTCCATGTCAAAATATTTGAAAACAAAATTCAGATTCGTTTTGAGAACATTAATACATTAGATTTGATGTCAGATTCGTGTTGCGCAGGATCCTAAAAATGTATGACAAAGTAATCGATGCATTAAAGTGAGACAGTGGCAGGATGAATAACTACCGATGGTACGTTAATTTTTAATACCCTTTTAGGGAAAAGAAAATTAACTCATTTCCTAATCATCTTCGTATAACACAGATTTGAATTAACATAAAGTATATATGAAAGATAAACACCTGGAATAAGTGAGGATTTCTGTACTCAGTGAAACCAAATGAAGAAAATTAAGTAAAACTTGCGGCTTCTAAAAACATGGCCGATTTTTCAAAATTTCAAAAACCACTAAGTCCATGTCAAATGTAGAATTTATATCTGGGGTGGAAGTGGGTTAGAACAGGTTGTATAAAAGAGACATTAAAATGGTACTTTGAGAGTTGTGTAAATATTGTCACTTTTCCTCCATTTGTTCCTAACATTTTAAAGAACGAAATGCACTATTTTTAAGTCAGTCAACAGAATATTTGATGTGAAGTTTAGAAATGGTTATGAATTTTTATTAGTCTGTCCGTGGTTAACAACAGTTTGTCTTTGTTATATCTAATAATTAATTATAAGTTGAAGATAATTTTAATTATTTCATAATAGTGTGAAAACAATTGTGATTTACCTTACTTGGTGCGATATTTCAATTTCTATATTGGTTCTTAAGAAATAGATCTTAGAGAGGTTCAGCCTCATATTTACATCCTTGAACATTAAAAAGGATAACATAAAGTGTCATAGAATAATAAAAGAAAATAATAATAATAAAATATAAGGAAATTGAACATAACTCATAAAAATCAAAAAATTACATTTTGCGAGTAAATATTAATATAAAATAAAATCTTCAAGTATATTTCTAATAATCGCTTAATTTGAAGGTGATTTTAATTATATCTCATAATAGTGTTAAAATACTTACCCTACGTGGTGCGATAATATCTTAAAATGTAACAAAGTAGACTGTAATTATCGTAGTATGAACCATGCTATACCTTAAGGTTTATTTACATAAAATCGTTGAGGTCAATACACTTCACTATATTAGGTTCCCCATCTTTTGAATTTTCTTTAAATAAAGTGACATTTTTATTGAATCAGCCATTTTCATTCTGAAATTACACACAAAAGATGATTAAGAAAGATATAATTTGTGGTTAACATTATCTTGTCTTAGAAAGTAAATGAACATGATTGTTAACATATCGCACCCCCGCTTCAGAAGTGACAAAACTCAAAATTCGTCAATTTTTGGTTCATGTCGCAAATGAGGTAAGAAAAATGATCTCTTCTCTTTATTCAGGAAAAACGACACTTCTCGGGTTCCAATAGATTAGAAACTAGAAAGAAAAACGTACGAGCCCTCACTACTTCAAAATAGTTATTCCAAATTACAGTAATTTTTCCGAACCGTTTTACAGGCATTCATGATTTTTGATTTGTGTCACTTCTGAAGCAGGGGTGCGATATCTAGTCTTTGAAAATGAATTAAATACTACAAAAAACCTTGAAGTTAATTACTAACCAAGCCATTAGTGATGTTCAGTTACATTTAATTTCTAAAGCATAATTAAGCTTATCTAATATTTCTAGCCTATGGACTCAGTAAGTAATGTTTCAATTGTAATAAAATTAGTTTCGGCATAACTATACATTTTATACTAAAATTTTCATTTTTCTATTAGTAAATGGTCATATCTGTTTAAGAAGAAATCTCAAAATCTCTATCAGAGAAACTCACATAAGTACTAAGTATGGCTTCCAGCAGTATCCGTCAGCAGCGCTCCGTTCGCCAATAGAATAGAAACATTTGTTGAAAACTGCTCCTTATCAATATCAGTTACGTTAATACTGTGAAAAAATACATGTTACAAACCTAAATCTGAGCCCTAAATTTTTATTCCCCTAGTGTAGGGGTCTTTAACTAAATCCTGACATCGTACAGGGTTGGATCTTGGCTCAACGTCCGAAAGGCGGAGTGCTCGAGGGTTTTTATCTCCCATATAAAAAAAAACCTAAGGGCCGGGTTTCGAGCCCGCGATCTTGAGCTCAGTAAGCAAGCACGCTACCTCTGACCTTTCTCTTCTATATTTAGATATTCTGTGCCTAAAATGCAAGAACAGATATTTTACATATGTGCAATCAGCTTAGGAGCTGGAGCAAGAAAAAATAGTTGCAAAATATTTTTGAAAAGGTGTTTCACTGGAGCTATATGTATAAATCAGTTACAAAATACATAATATTTTTCAAGACGCTATTTTAGTGACTGGAGGATATTTATATATCCTGGATTCTTTACGACAGAGGTTTGCTTAATCTCTGCATTTATTATATTAATTATTTTTGGCATAAATTCTCACCCAGATGCGTGAAATTCATGGTTCAACTTTTAATATTGCGAGTAATGGAAGATGATCCAACAGCCATAATTTATTTCCATACATTTAATAAATGGTTTCATTGCGCAAAGAAAAACAATTATCTATTGCATTTAAATATTTTTGTAATCATTATCTTTTAAATCATTGTCATTTCGTTTATTATTTGTAACAGTGTTTCCAGGAGAATCCTCTAAAAATTAAACAATAGCGTTGTTAGCTGAAATTAGTAAATCAAACCTTTGTGACGAATTTACCGATGTACAATGTAATTCCGACATCTTATGATCACTTTATTCAATTTTTGCTCTATTCGTGACACTACACGTAATGTGACAAATAAATAAATACGGTAGCTGACGTCGAATCAGCTGCTGCTCTCATAGCAGTCCCCTCCCTCCCATTCCAGCATTCGCAGTTCCCCCTTTCTAGCAGTGTTGCCAAGTCGGGGATTTTTCCCATAGATATAGGGGATTTTTTTTCAAAAGGGGTAAAAAAAGCATATAATAACGTTTTTTCCTAAATTTTGACAATTTTCATACTTTTTAAAATTGAGATTTTTAACAATTTTCACACTTTTTAGAGTCGTAACATTTTTTAATACAAAAATGTATTTTATTTTATTTTAAATAAGAAGTAATATTACGATATAATGACACTAGTGATCACATATCTACTAGTTTATCATAAATTTTTATTTAATTTAAGACGTTAATTTTCAAAATTATATATTTGTCGTACTGCAGGGTCGTTAGCGAAGACTATTGCTTCTATATGTCCTCGTAGAATTTTTTTTCTTGAAGGAAGTGGTTGAGTCCGTTGTATTCGTGGGTGGGTGTTTGAAGTAGTTTTTTCATGTCAGTCGGTAGTTTGTATTTGTTTCTTAATGCGATGTAGTTTGTGCAGTCAGTCAGTATATGTTGTACAGTGAGCTCTGTGTAGTTTTGGTTGCAGGTAGTAAGGGGGAGAGTGCAGCGTCTTTTGCAGCAATGTCTGCTATTTCGTTCCCAGAAATGCCAACATGGGATATTTGTCGTTGATACTTATAATTACTATTATAATAAAATAGTAGTGACCTTTAAAAAATGTTTTTCATTATTTCCTGTTTTCGAGAAACGAAATTTGGTAACAGTAAACAAATTATACAATGAAATAATTGTTGGGGAAATTATTTAAAGGTAGGGGAATTTTGTTGGAAGGACTTGGCAAGACTGCTTTCTAGTGCGTCACATTCGTTGCTCGTTCGTCAGGAACAAAATTACCGTTCGGCTTTTCGCGTTTTCCCCTCCCCGTTTCCTCTGTCACTATAGCTCCAAGAGCTATAAGGTAAAAACAAATACATAATTCTTTGAGGACCTAATCTTTTCATTAGCGAAGAATAAATAGTTACAGTAACAGTCAAATACCTGTTACGAAATACCTGTTAAGGAAATAATAGGACACCCATACAAAGTAGATATTAGAGCTGGGAGATAGTCAAAGCACTGTCTGGTATTCCGCCATAACTAACAAAGTGGGAGCTCAGCCTTTATTAAAACATAAAATGAAATTTATTCGTGACAATTTCGTGCATGTTGAGAGAGCTTAAGAAGAAAATGCAAGGAAGGAGTTTGATGTTATGTGTGAGTGCGCTATATAACCAGAAGTGAGACTTAACTCATGTCCTGCACGTTACTCAGACAGAAAGTACAGCCACTTCTCTAACAAACCAGCCCCCAGCCTCCTCAGTTAGTCATCTATTAATGTTTCAATACCTTTTTTCAAAGGTTTTTCTTGTCCTAAATATTTCACTTCCACCACGTCTTCTTTAGAGTACAAGTCATAAAAGATGAGTTTGAGGCGGTCCTTACTGGTCACTTAGGTTTGTTATCTAGGAGGTGAAAAAAACTTCAGCACACCTTCCTTCGGATAGGACGTTTAGCGATGGTCCTTTGTACGATGTCGGGTAAAATTTAGGACTCAGTAGTCAGACTCATGCCCACGAGAGAGACGAAAGAGCGCTCTGGTTGTAAAAGTTATGAACTATTATTTAAGGCCCGGGCATGAGTCACAATAACTATAAAATGTCTGTGAACACGATAACTGCGACACTTATTTTTTCAGAAGGGAAGGGGGATCAGAGAAGATCAGAGGGGGTGTTCAACTCAAAAATCACAATATCTGCCGATGTATTGAATATATAGACATAAAATTTCATGATACTTTACATTTTTTCAGAGACATTATGAAACTCTTAATATAAAAGTAAAGAAAAAACTTATGTTTTAAAAAAAAATATTGTCTATTTCACAAAATGTGTGTATATACATACGTACCTACTTCCTCAAAAAAAAAAAACTATACATTTTTATATATATTATTAAGATTTCAATTTGAGGCGACATTTTATTTTTAATGTTTTTCATATTTTAAGACATAACTGTACAGGAGGGACAGGAAAAACCCCGTGGGGGATGAAGGAAGAGTTCCGTTTGGATTGTAAACATTCTTCATTCAAAACATTTTTTTAAAACATACGTTTTTTCTTCAGTTTTTATAAAATTTCATATACTGAGTCAAAACCCAATGAGGACATAACCTGTCAAATTTCAGTGATATCGGTTCAAGGGAAGGGGATTTAATTTAAAAAACCCTAATAACTGCCGATGTAATGAATTTATTGACACAAAATTTATTATGAGGATTTTGGACTCCCTATTTAAGTCAACTGTTGAATATTAGCGCAAACTGTCGACTAGTTTTGGAGGGGAAGCGAAAATTTAATTGTTCTGGGGAAGTACATTGGACGTGATTCATCGTAGTCTTTTATTATGCAGTACTAGACTTATCAAGACTAATATTATGACTTCTTGCGCCAATGACAATTTCTACCATTAGTGTTAGTATAATGGCACGTGGTTCAGCGAGGTTTAGTCACATTTAGCCAGTTAAGAGGAGAGAAGCACTTTCTATCTTGGGAAGGCCTCGGTTATTAATTATCTCCAAGAAGAAGAAGAAGAAGAAGGGAGATGAGTGGCCGATAACATAATGGGAACGTGAACACTTTAAATGTGGGAGGCGCGGGGCAAAACACTTAGAGAACAGTTTTGTCTTGGGGTGGAAGAAGCTGGGGGTGCCTGGGACAAACTTTGTTCTTAGTTCTTACCGGCACGAAATTCATCATCCCCAGCAAAGAGGCTTTAGACGGGGGAGCTAATGTGTCTGTCGAGCACTTCTGGTATGCTGTAATCTAAATGGAGACTTCACAACGGCTCTATCAACCAGTTTCCTCATTCTAATAGTTAAAAAATAATTTTAAAATATATTTTAGATCTATCTATACATATTATAGTAATTGTGATTAGATCATTCTTTAAAGCGTTCCAAAAGTGAACACTGAACTGACGTAGATAGATAAAGAGAATATGGAAGAACTTAGTGAGAAGTGGTTATTTCACAGGTTGCTATATAAAATAGTCTGACCTCTCACAGATTTTATTAATTTTTGCTAGCCGGCTTTCGAGGTTGCCCTCATTATCAGGCAGTCTGGTAAAATAATTTTAAGAACAACATAATTTAAAATGTTTTAACAAATAAAATTAAAAAAAAACGTATACAAAACTATTCAAAAATTTGAAATTTTGAATAGTTGAATTGTTTTTTAAATAGTTTTTTATTAAAAATTTTTTTTTCTATTTATTAAAACATTGTTACTTATGTTGTTTTTAAAATTATTTTACTAGATGCCTGATGACGAGGGCACCTCGAAAGCCGGCTAGCAAAAATAAACACTGGGAAATTTTGTAATGATCAATTTTTCGATACCGTTTCGACTAACCATTTTCGGGTAAATCAAGGAAAGTTCTAAAAATAAGTGTCTCAAAACTACATTTTAAGATGGTTTTTGGCATGTATCTCGAAGACCGGAGAACCTGTAAAAAAATTGTATTTCGCATAAATTATGTATTTTAGTATTCTCTACGTCTATTACTTCTTCCTCTATCTTGTAAAATGTAGTTAGGTCCCGGGGAAAAACGATCTTAATTTTCGTTTGATTTCGGTCAAAACCTAACCAGACCTAAGTTAGAACATGTAATTCCTTCAATTCAAATTTCAAGTTCATAGCTACAATCGTTTTTGCGGTAGAAATCTCACAACGTTTCAAACACACAATCCTAAACGCATACACAGACACGCACAGACAGACACCATCGCCAAAATGGTCAAAACATATTGAACAACAATACTTCCTTATACGGTAAAGCGCTCACAACCTTCCTATAGGTTTAGGAATATAAAAATATACAATGTACAGAAAAAGAGAAGACTACATCATTAGACAATGTTCATTTGACCGTCTGTTGGGTTGAATGTATAGGAGTTTAAAAAATGATATAAATCAAGTAATAAAAACAAAAACAAAAGATATCAAGAGGTATTTGAAAATTATTAAATATTAAATTCATGTACAAGTCGCAGTCTTTATTGCTTGCACTATTAAATGTAAATATAATGCATTCCAGTTCTCTTCATTCAATACTGATAGGCATTCATTATAATTTAGGATTTTGTTTTTCAAGAATTTAATATGGAATTCCTGAAGAATTGGGACCCAAGGATCATGTTATCGTCCTTATTCTTTGGTAACCTTTTACACAAAGGGCATTTAAGGATATAATTTTCATGCCATGGCTGGTAATTAAAGTTTATGGTTGCACACCGGGACTCTAATATTGTTCTTATTTTTTCAATTTATTTCCATTAGTAGTCTGCCCTTACGAAAAGACCCCTGTCCCTAGGAACATGCCTTCGGTATATGAATGGAAAATAGAGTTGTCAGCCTGTCTAAGTAAAGTTTGTTGTTTTGATCACGTACGAGAATGAGTGTACTTTTAATAAATACATAATATTGTAATAAATTTAGTTTCTACCTAAGTCACAGCCTTGCATATTCGACGATTTGATTATTTCGAAAAACTTGTCCATGTATAGATATATAGATTAAATAGACAGTTTTTTTTTTTTTTTTTAGATGGTAGAAATCTCTCATTAGCGGTACTGAGGCTCTCGCCTAAACCCCACCAAGAATAGAATCCAACCTCTAAAAATATTTAGGACATCCTACTGGTGTGGAAAATTGGTCTAAGGTGGAGTTTGTTCCTTGGAATAGGGGAGGAATTGGGACATCTACTACTTCGCTCTGGCCCCAACATCAGAATCTACCAGGGATCAAATAGTTGCCTAACATCCCTACAGTTTTCCATCTACATGATGAGCAGGAGGAATTAACCGCTTAAAATGCAGGGGGATGGTACCCGTATCATAGATTTAATGGACAGCATATATGACGACTGGCACATCCCTGGAGATGCGCGACCCGCGGCAGGTTCCAAGGGCGCGGGAGACCTACTACTTCGCTCTGATTCCACCATTTCATCCAGCCAGAATCTGACGTCCAATGGTGGCCCCAGTAACCACCTACACCTATTGATTTTCAGCCAAATTGACCAGAGGTAAGGGGTGATAAGAAGGGATGCTTAACAGAAAAACTCTAATAACTGCCGATAAAATGAATGTATTCGACCCGAAATTTTAAATGTATGACCAAAACCCAATAAGGATAACACTATCGATTTTCAGCCGAATCGACCAAAGGAAAAACGGGATTAAGAGAGAGGCTTATCTCAAAAACTCGAATAACGGCCGTTGTAATGAATGTTTTGACAGAAAATTTCATATGTAAATCCACAATTTTTTAGGGACGACACTTATTAATTTTCAGCTCAATCGGCAGAGAAAGCTCAACACAAAAACCCCAATATATTATGTATGTACCGACATGAAATTTCATATTTGAAGTCAAAACCCGGAGGACATAACCTGTCAAATTTCAGTCATATCGACCGAGGGGAAGGGGTTCAGGGGAGGGGGCTCAATTCAGAAACCCTAATAACTGCCAATGTAATTAATTTATCGATGCAACATTTAGATGAGGATTTAGACCACCCTAAGTCAACTATTGAATTTTCGGTCGACTGGTTTTAGAGGGGGGGGGGGGGGCGAAAAGATAATTGATTAATTCGTTTTGGAGACGTACATTCCAGATGATAAACCGACGACTTTTTCTGATTGTTTCACGACTTCAAGTTTACTTTTTGCGATATTTACTGATAGTAGGTAAATATCCAAAAAAAATTTAAAAAAAAAAAAAATATGAAGACGAATCGACATTCTCTATTTGGTACCTAATGGCCGCTTACATTGTATAAATTAAAGTGCATAGATATAAAATGACTTTTCTTGAGTTACAATAACGGAAGAGACAAGGTGCTCATCTTAGAGGGAGGGGTTGGATGTTACGAACAACCGAGACTTGCACTGCATCTCTGATGCAAATTTAAACAGAAATTTCCATAATGGTTATATTTGAGGTAAGTTTAGCGATAAAGGGGATGGGAGACACTTGTTGGCTCTCGGTTTTCCGGAAAACAGAATATTCCCCCGTCGCATTTCCGTAATCCCCGTTTCACTTTTTTATTTATTTTCTTTAATATAAAACTTTTCTAACAATAGTCTAAGGATGTCTAAGAGAAACAAGACCCAAAAGCAAAACTAGAAGAGAATGGGAGAAAATTCACCGGATCAAGGTGTTACTTTTGAGTCACTCATGTGTCATTTCATCTAATGATGTGCAAACAGATTTTGTATGATTGATAACTCCTGAACGAATAATTAAATTTAAAATTTAAATCTGTGAGTGATCACCCTCTATTAATACTGATTAGATTTTGATGTAAATTGGATAAAAACAAAGATCTTTACTAAAAGGGCGATAATCAAAGCAGTTGTTCGCCCCAAATAAACCAACCAACCAACCAATCTTTACTAAACTTCACAGCATTTTACCAAATAACACTTATGAATTTTGCTCCAACAAAAAAATTCGTCAGAATAAAACATATAAAGAAGTCAGATTTTGTATGAAATAATTTTCTCAGTAGATCTTACCATTAGGGTGAACGCATAATAATAAGTGTATTTTTGACTACTATAGTTTGGGACGTTCTTACATCACTTCCTCATATATAACGCAATATAGAAAAGAAAAAAATAATAACAACAATAAAAAAAAAATACATATAAAATAAACCAGGAGAAAGAAAAAAAATAGTAATAAAAATTAAAGATATTATTAATGAAAATATGAAACAAAAAAGAAATTCGACATACGTTAAGGGAGGATTTCTGTGGAGGAACTCTGCCAAGAGAATACAAATGAAAGCTAATTATGACATAATGTTTATGTATATGACATTTTTTCAACATTCAGATGTTTGCTTGATTACAGCTCTTTAATAAAATCTATGAGACGTTCAAAATGCAAGTAACTAAAAAATAAGAAAATCAAAAATAATATTTTTATTTATTTATTTATTTTTTTATTTTTTTTTTATTTTTTTTTTTCTTTTTTTATTTTTATTTAAAAAAAAATATATATAAATGTCAAGTTTTCAATTATATACCTTGTATACCTAAGTAAAGTAGAAAATAAACGTTCTCTTTAGGCAGGCGGTCAGTATTAGGCGGGAATATAAATAATACATTAAAACAATAAATAATATAAGGTGTCGAATTTTATGTTGCATTGGTGATCTTGTCTATAATCTTTCTAGTACTGTCTCTGCAACGTAAAATGTGACACCTAATATTATTTCGGAATTTCTATTTTTACTGTCTACTATTCATATTCCCACCCAACACAACCCATCCTTTTATCAGTTATGTTACTTATTTATTTATTTAATTTATTTAATTTTATTAACTGTTCATTTTATCGTATATATTCACTATATTTATGCATTTATTTTAGCTAGTAGAATTTTATACCTTTTCTAAATGATTTCTTTTTGTGAAAGGTCAGATTAGGTTTTTATTTTGAAACCTGTAAAACTCATATACGGAGTAGAAATATGGAGAGTTTTATTTGTGCTCTCTGCGCCAAAGAGTTAGCGTCATTTTGACGTAATGCTACTGTTTTTGAAATGCTATCCAGAAATGATGACGCCGATTTTATTTCCCTATATTTCAATGTATCCAATTTTATGGACTGAGAGTATTAACATTGAAAAAAAAAAATAAGAAAAATGAAATCAGATTGCAAAAATAATTTTGAGATATGGTAATAAAACTGATATATTTGGATCTCCCGTACCTACTCAGTTGCGATGGTTTGTGGTTGCTAGCAAGCTAATATTAATCGATCTAATTCAAACATAAAACAACTGCCGCGTGGAGTGTGTCACTTTTTTGTACAATTGCCCATATAAATTACGTAAGAATTTGAACGACCACTCAAATCGTGTTCTAGACAGCATATAATGTTACTTTTCGTAAGTATTACCAAGCTGATTTATATAGAAATCCGCTAAAACTCATATCACGTAAAATATTGAATTATGGAAAACGGTCTGTCCTATTGACAAAAGATTCCATGCGGTTGCAATAACAATTTCTTTAATTATGTTTAGAGTAATCTAGCAATAGATACCTACCCTCAAGTATATGTCTCACAAGTTTAGTTTTATCTCCGTAAGTTAAATTGAGATAAGAAGTGTTGACATGGAGACAGTTGTCAGAAGTAAGCCTGAGAGAGGTGGCCCCGGCCATTCCTCAATACTCTCTGTCCCTCTAATTAAAAACAGTTTGAGAGGTGTTGGTTTCTTTCTGGTACCTTGGCCATCCTCTGTATTAATTATCCTGCCAATTGACACCTCCCAGAAACATCTTCTCCTTTCATTACCTAAATTGGAAAAAGAACAAAGGAAAGGATGTCCTGAACTAAGAAAAAGAGAGGTTTATTGCGATCCTCAGGCTGACATCAGTGGAATAATGACTCAACTTCAACAGACCTTTCTGGACACTATTAGAGTAATGGAAATTCTGGTAAAGTAATTGTTAATATTTTTTGTTCTATATATAATATAGTTAGTTATTATGACTCATGCCCGGGCTTTAAATATGAGGTCATATCGCATTTTTTTAAGCCGTGGAAGGCAGAGGCAGGGATGAAGATATAAGAAGATATCATTTTCTAATTTAAATAGGAGAATTGTGAGGTGTAGAAGGGGGAGAGAGCGGTGGATATTGTGAGGTGTAGAAGATGGAGAGAGCGGTGGATATTGTGAGGGGTTGAAGAGGGAGAGAGCGATGGATATTGTGAAGAGTAGAAGGGGGAGAGAGCGGTGGATATTTCCAAAATCTTAGACAACTCCCAAATCATCTAACTATAAAAGGTTAAAAATGCAGATAATTGGAAATAAGACAATATAGAAGAAAATAATATTTTTTTGCGCAGGCGATCTGTCGGGTGGGGATATGAATAGTACCTTAAAAAAAAATTCCGATATAAAATAAGGCTATTTTATGTTGCATTGATAGTCGTGTCTACCTGCATATTACTGTCTCTGTAACATAAAATATGACATCTTAAAATATGTCGGAATTTAATTTTTTTATGTATATCATTCATATTCTCATCCAACACCGGATCACCTGCGGAAAGAAAAAGTTTATTTTCTACTTTTTAGTGAACTATAATTGAAATATAAGGTACATTTCTGAATGAAAACAACAACGTTTTTTTTTTTTTTTCCTACCTGCTTATTGTAACACGGGTATTTCATTAACATATAAATTAAAGTAAATAAGATAAGGTTGAATTAGATAATGAATTTGACAACAACCAACAAGAGGATAGATTGGGGTGGGGTCCGTGTGCATTGAACAGAAATAGCAACTCATTTATTGTACGTACATGATGTATAATCATTTCAAGAGTATAACGATTTTATATAAATTCAATTCTTATCAAATTAATGATTGAAATTGAATTTGGCTAGGCCCAAGAAGGGGGTAGGCTGGGATGGGGATTATAGATCGGGGAGGACAATATCCAGCGATAAATCAAAGTTTGAATAGCGGCAGTGTCCTTTCTTCAGCTCTCTCAGATCCTTCTTCTGAGGCTCTATACAAGTCCTGATTATCCAGAAGAATGGAACAGGGGAGATTAAGTATCCTAGGACAGAACCCATCCAGCTCTGATCTTATACAGAAATCTATCTCACTGATGTATAGCGGCAGTGTCCTTTCTTCAGCTCTCTCAGATCCTTCTCCAGAGACTCTATACAAGTCCTGATTATCCATAAGAATGAAACAGGGGAGATTAAGTATCTTAGGACAGAACCCATCCAGCTCTGATCTTACACAGAAATCTATCTCACTAATTTATAGCGGCAGTGTCCTTTCTTCAGCTCTCTCAGATCCTTCTTCAGAGGCTCTATACAAGTCCTGATTATCCAGAAGAATGGAACAGGGGAGATTAAGTATCCTAGGACAGAACCCATCCAGCTCTGATCTCATACAGAAATCTATCTCACTGATGTATAGCGGCAGTGTCCTTTCTTCAGCTGTCTCAGATCCTTCTTCAGAGGCTCTATACAAGTCCTGATTATCCAGAAGAATGGAACCGGAGAGATTAAGTATCCTAGGACAGAACCCATCCAGTTCTGATCTTATACAGAAATCTATCTCACTGATGTATAGCGGCAGTGTCCTTTCTTCAGCTGTCTCAGATCCTTCTTCAGAGGCTCTATGACTTTTTTTTGGAATATACAGTATTTCAAAAGGAAGTTTGTTTTATTTATTTAAAATATTCATGTTTGCATGATAAAGGTGGTTTGAAACAAACAACAGATTGGTCTTCGGTCTCCTCTAAATATATTTATATTATTTTTGTTAACGTTTAACATTATCAAAACCTTGGTAATAAAATACACTATTATATTTTATATGGTAGTCAATTTAAGAACCAAAAACCTGGTGTTTGATTGATCAGTTTTTAAATAATATTTACAGTTATAAAATATATTTTTTTCGACATTTTATATTGTGAAAAGATCATCGACTCATTTGATTAAGTCTATAACATTTCATATTTATTGCGATTTATAAAGACCCCAATAATATTACGTATTTGTTAAATTACAACAAGCTGCGTATTTTCTGCCCTTTCCAAAAGATTATGTATCTTCTATCGAGATTACAATGTTGTGTTTTTACATTTGAACTTTACATCAACAAAATTTTCAATATTGATTACAACACAACGGCTATAAATTGTTTTATTTTGTTACATAAGTTTTGATAATGTCTGAATAATAATGGCGAGACGTTAAAAAAATAATATATATATATATTTTAGGGAAACGGAAGGGGTATCTGTTGTTTGTCTTTCAAACCACCTTCATCAAGTGAACATTATACTAATCAAGAATATTCTTTTTCATCTTCCTATACTCATGTTCTGTATTCATACATTCCTCCAGTTTACTGTCTTTGGTAGAAGTAAAACATTGAAACGGTTCCTCCAATTATTGTTGTGATAACGCACTACCTTTGCCTCATCATTTGTATTTCTGAGCTAATATCATAAGGAGCTTTTAGTCATCCCTTCCACGAACTAAACGTTTGACAATCTTCATTCCCTTGTCTTCCGTAATTTCAAGAACTAAGTATTTGATCCGATTACTATATAAACATTCGCCTAACTTGTCTCTAATTTTTAAGTATTTTTCGAATATTCATATTACGTCAATTTAACTGTGATGATTAGATTCCGGCTTAATAATATTAACCACGCAGCTTTCCACAGCTCACTAATAACATTTCAATATATATGGTGAGGAATATTTGAGTCTTCGGGTAAAATATTATATTAATTCTGAGCTAAATAGTCGGGAACCCTATTAAAATAAAATGAAGTCCAGTTTTTGAGTTAATATACATTTCATGTGTTGTCGTTGTGTGACGGTGAGTTTCATCTGTGTTCATAGGCTTGACATCACAGACACAAGTTTGACAACACAGACACAGAGGTATTTCTCAAGTGTTCCTGCCAGGAAGCTACGTCAGCACACCCGTGGCTGTTTGGCTGTGTTCTTTTTTTCATTCATTCATTCACAATGGCGCGACAACCCACTAATGAGTCAAGGCCTCCTCCAACAGTGTCCGCCAGTTATCCCTGTTTTGTGCAGCTGCACTCCAGTGTCGGACTCCAAGCAGGCTCCTCGCATCATTCGCCACACCATCCTGCCACTGTGTTCTTTTTAAATGTATTTATTCTACAATCTGACCAAAAACGATAAGTAGAAGGGCTGACAATAATAATAAATGATAAAATAATAAGTAATACAAAATATATAAAGCATTTGCTTATCATTTAATAAGAAGAAAGAAGCAATAAAGAAAGAAATATGTACAAAATAATAGAAAATATAAATAAAAAAAATAAAATGAATATATACAATGTAAATAATAATAGTGTAAATTGATAAAAATAGACAATTAAATAAAGGACGTGAATAAATAAATACAAGAAACGTGACGAGGACAGCCCCAGTAGGACTCCCGCACAGTAAACTCTATCAGGATGCCTATTGGAGATTGGCTTTATTCCTTCCTTTATTTATTTATTCTACAATTTCTACAAAAACAATAAGTAGAAGAGTTGATAAAAATAAATGATAAAATAAGAAGTAATAGAAAATATTTAAAGCAAATAATAAGAATTAAGGAGCAATAAAGAAAGGAATGTGGAGGTACAAAATAATAGTATTTATATAATATATAACAGTAGCCACACATAACAGTAGGTTTGGTTTTTGTCACAATCGAAAATGGTTAAATTAAAGGTCCATAGTGTCCTTTAATAAAAGGAAATTGAATTTTTTAATAATGGAGTTGCAAGGCTTGTTGCAAGTCAAATGTTAAGGTTTTCTTTGATGCATCATTCTGCATAATTTCTTTGTCGTTCCACTTTTGATCATAAGCCTGGTCAGCATCAGATTGATGTAAATGCCGTTTTTCTTGTATCATCGTTTTGTCCTCCGCTTGAGTCAACTTTTCTTCAAGGGTCAGTCTGTCACAAGTCGCGCAGGTATCGACTTTAGGTTTTTTAAAGTGGAGATTCATCCCATGAAACTCTTGCCGAAAAATTTCAAAAGAAGCAGAAAAAAAAAATTAACCGGAAATATGGATTAACCGCAAAAATATGTTACATAACTCACATTACACAAATACTTAGGCGACGGAAAATTTGTGCACAATGGGATAAGAATACTTGACTCTCTTTTCACAGGTAAAAGTTGTATTTTGATGTTGCAACCCATGATGCACAGTGGAATATTGAGCGCAATAATAGCCACATCACTTAGCCCATTGGGCACAAAGAAAAAGAAAAAAATTAGCTTTCTGGTGATGCCCTTAGCTCAAAATTCACAAATTTGTACTTAACCCACTTTTCACAGGTGACACAGATATAAAAAATAAAAAAAAATATATACAAAGTAAATGAAAATAGTGCTAATAACTAAAAATAAACCATAAAATAAAAAATCTAAAATAAAAATAAAAATTAAAAAAATCAAGAAACGTGACTAAGACAACACCGGTAGCACTCCCACACACTGCCATCCACCACTAACCAATAAGTGGAGAGGGAGAGGCCCTCGTGATATTAGCACTGTTCCTCCCCTGTCCTGCAGTGGAGGACGACCAGGGCATTTATTACTTTATTAGGCACGTTCAATGGTACATGTAAATCTGATAGGGCTGCGTCTGCAAAGAACGTTCAGGTGTGCCGATAGGCTTGACATCTCAGACACCTGAAGGGTTGGCTCTACGTGCAGGTTTAGTGATCCATCTAAAGTTGACGTCGGCAGGTTCAGTTCTCTCCAGCCCTTTTATCACTGCTCTTTACGCGGCACATAACCCCCCCCCCCCCCCCCCCCCCCCCCCCCCCACCCAACTGCCTTATTATTAGTTACATTGTCTACCTCCCTCCGGGGCGAGCCCATCAAATCTCCCAACTTCTAACAAGTCCTCCAAGTACTAAAACTCTTTCATGTCCAACTTTTAAAGCTTTGTTCTCTCCTTCAGTTTATTCTTCTGAGGGGCTCATGGACTAATAAAACCACTGTCAAATAATCATAAGAATGGAATTAGAATTATGTGATCATATTGTATAGTTGTTTGTTACTCACTCCCGGGCGTTTACTATGAGGTCATATCTACCAGAGCTACATTTTTCGTCACGGTTGGTTATGAGTCCATTAGCACAGGTTGGTTCTTCATTATATTATATGTTCTTCATTTTAATTGGGACCATCTGCATGCCAAGCCGAACTTATTATTACCACATGAAAATTCGTTTCTATCTAAGAGTTATATTGGAAATACCCATTCACAACATCTCCACTCTTGAGTATATATCAGTGACCTGAACATGTACAGAGCATTTGATAAGGAAGTTTGGAGGGTAGAGACTCCCACAGACATTAGCATGGTAGACTCAGGCCATGACGGTTGACTAATGTGGAGCAACTCTTGGGAGATGAGTTCCCCCAAGTATATGGCTCTCCGATCTAAGAGTTATATTGGAAATACCCATTCACAACATCCCCTCTCTCGACTATATATCGGTGACCTGAACATATACAGAGCATTTGATAAGGCAGTTTGGAGAGGAGAGACTCCCACAGACATTAGCATGGTAGACTGAGGCCATGACGGTTGACTAATGTGGAGCAATTCTTGGGACATGAGTTCCCCCAAGTATATGGCTCTCCGATCTAAGAGTTATATTGGAAATACCCATTCACAACATCTCCACTCTTGAGTATATATCAGTGACCTGAACATGTACAGAGCATTTGATAAGGAAGTTTGGAGGGTAGAGACTCCCACAGACATTAGCATGGTAGACTGAGGCCATGACGGTTGACTAATGTGGAGCAACTCTTGAGAGATGAGTTCCCCCAAGTATATGGCTCTCCGATCTAAGAGTTATATTGGAAATACCCATTCACAACATCTCCACTCTTGAGTATATATCGGTGACCTGAACATGTACAGAGCATTTGATAAGGAAGTTTGGAGGGTAGAGACTCCCACAGACATTAGCATGGTAGACTGAGGCCATGACGGTTGACTAAACTCTTGGGAGATGAGTTCCCCCAAGTATATGGCTCTCCGATCTAAGAGTTATATTGGAAATACCCATTCACAACAACATTAGCATGGTAGACTGAGGCCATGACGGTTGACTAATGTGAAGCAACTCTCGGGAGATGAGTTCCCCCAAGTATATGGCTCTCCGATCTAAGAGTTATATTGGAAATACCCATTCACAACATCCCCTCTCTCGACTATATATCGGTGACCTGACTAACTTTTCACAGTCTTTTCCCTTGACAACTCCCAATCAATACTCGACTTCCACCTCCAGCTACCTTATATATATCGTTCCCGTTCAATTTCTTTGATGGAATCGATAAACCAAATCTTTCACATACAGTACCTACATTTCTGACTATTTTCAATCTCAATTATCCGGAAACTCTATTGCCCTGATTCTATAAGAAGACCTTTTACCTGACGATGTTTCTTTTTTTTTTGTGGTAAGATGAAAAGAAAAGATGGATAAGCAGATTAGGGAGAGAACATCTCTCACGAAACAAATTATTATGCCGATCTAATTTTCCATTTTTTAACTAAAAGAATTCAGTTTGGAAAGCAAAATGTTACCGAATGCTGAAATTCATGTGTAAAATAGAAATTAATAAAAAAATAAATGTATATATATAATAAATAAAACTAAAACAAAGTTTAAATGATAAGAATAAAAAAAGAGCAAAAACACGGTTCGATTAATTAAATAATTAACAATGAACAAAATATTAACAGAACAATAGTAAACAATCAAAAATAACTGTCTTAGCAACGGGTAAACCTCCCCTTGCCTTTCATACTTCCTGCAGTCGAGTTGGTATTAGAAAGGATGATCCTTGGGTTGGCATCCTGTAGAATGTCGTCCCATCCCTCAATAAACGCGTTCTCCAGCCCCTGAGCGTCGTACGGGCATGTTCTGAGACCTCTCCAGGATATCCCACTCTGGCATTGTCTTGGAGTAACAAAACATTGTTTGGCAATAAATGACGCGAATTTCATGATGTCTCTGACGTACTGAGGAGCGAGTGAGCTGCTGTCATGATGCCTTCGGTTAAAACGTGTAACTCTGTACGGGCTTCCAAACATACTTTCTTTTCTATATATCGCCACATTGGGACCTGATGATGGGACGTAAGAACGTCCCGTAACATCGTTGGGGGATAAAGACACATCCGAAGAGTTTTTTTTTGAAAAATAGTTATCTTAATTTGTATGAAATTGAAAAATGTGTCTACTTATTATGAACGTATCTTGTATTATTATTATTATTATTATTTTATATACACTCATATATTTTTATGTATTTATTTGTACAGTTTTTATTAATTTCATTTTACTTTTTTAATGGTTTTTATGTTACTACTAATCATAGATGTGTTAGACTCAAGTAGTTATAAATCTAATTTATAAGCTATCTTAATATATAAATTCATTTGACGTATCCTATTACCATGTATTGGTTTAACGGAAATAAATTATTATTATTATTATTATTATGTCACCCATATGCCCGCATCATCAGTTGGTATCATACAGATCTCCTGGACATCTTCATTCTCTTTGACATCTGTTTGGAGAATGTAGAGTGATCCTGGACTCGTCTGTGAACAGTACATAACACCATTCAACCAAAGTCACTTTGCATAATCTCGGGTAAATTGAAGTCTGTCTATCCGGAACTCCCTAGTGAGAAGAGAACCGTGACAGGCCGTCTGGGGTTCATATTTGATTCACTCAGCCTTCTCCGAACCGTACGGGCCAAAATCGCCCCGTTTATGGCCACTTAGATTCCATTTTTAGTGTTCCGTGCCAAAATTAGCTAAACGGAACACTTATGGAAATTTGAAATTTAGCACAGAGATAGAGTGTGGTTGCCCAACTATAGACGTGAAGTATTAAAAGTTGAATTTTGATTCTGGGGGTTAAATTCAGGGGGTAAATTGGGAAAAGAAAAATACAATTTTTTCAATGGCATCGTGTAGGGTGTCAAATGAAAGCTTATTGAAGCACGAATTCAACAATATATATGGTGTATTTTTTATGAATTTTTTCGGAAAAACGCTTAAAAATTGCTGTCCTTATCATCAAAAGGATCGCTCAAAAAAATATGAAATAAAACATGAACATTGAGAATTAGGTGTAGATTGAGCCAAAATTATCAGGATTGAAAAATTCTAATGTAGATGGCACGGAACACTAATTGAGCAAGTATAGTTTGCACATGATCAATTTTATTTATGAGTAGACAGTTTTTATTAAATAACGTTAATTTCAACTGTCCTGTTGTATTTGGTAAACAATGACAGCAAACAAATCAACTATAATAGAATAGCCGGTTGCCAAATATGAATTTCAATGTGATGCGCTAATTTTTTTCAGCAGTTTATAACATTTGTGACGTTAAATTTATTACATTGGTTGTTATTAGGGTTTTTGAGTTGAACCTCACCCCTTTGACCGCTTTGGCTGACATAGGTAATGTCCTTATGTCATGGCGTTCTGGATCAACATGTAACATTTTGTGTCGATATTTCAATTTTTTCAGGAATTATTGTGTCCACAAACCGACAGGTAGTTTTAATTTTTGATTCAGGAAAACTTCTAAACAAAGAAATAATTTCTTCTTCTTCGGTGAAATTCGGATAATAGAGTATTTATATAATTTCCGATAGATTGTTGAGAACAGTTTCAATTTATATTCTGTACAAAAATATTGTGGAAATAGAAATTGTCATCAATAAAAACCAGGTTGGAGTCCCTTTATACGTTCGTTAAGGTAGAAAGGGCACTACACAAGTAACATATTTTCAAAAGAAATGGAAAAAAATCAAAAGAAGGCAGAGAACGATAAAAAGGAGCAGTATTTTGAGTGGGGACTGGCTGAAAGGCTCAGAGAAAGGTAATAAATAGGGATTTTTGAAGGGTTTAGGGTGACTCGAGGTAACAAATGTAGCGTGGGGAACATGTGCTGCTGCCTCCCTTCACAGGGTTCTACATCCAGGGGCAGTGAGTCCTGCAGTTCTGGGGGCTTCTCTTTTGCTGGAGGCTCCAGGGAAAGCTCAGTGAATCACCGGCTATGTACTTTTCGAGCACGAATTAATCAATTAAGTTTTCGCTCTCAACCGCTTGGACTAAAATGCAATATTTGACTTAAATTGTGGCTGCTAAATCCATATAATAAATTTTGTGTCTACATTTATTATCTCTGTTCCCTCGCCCTTCGCTTCGACCTATTTCACCGAAAGTAATAGATGCTTTTCTGTCGAATCATTTCAGCGGAAGTTAATAGAATTTTTGTGTTAAGTTCTCCCCCAATCCCCCCTCCCTCTTTTCCTGATATGACTGAAAATTGGTAGGTGTTGTTCTTAGGGGGAGTTGAATTTAAATATGAAATTTCGTACCAATACATTCATTACAACGGCATTTATTAGAGTGTTTGTGAGACCACTATACGATGGGGTCTAAGTACTTTAGAAGATACCGCTTATGTTTATGACCTAATCAAAAATCTTTTCAGAATAAAATTGAAGAGAAAACTGGAAGGCACATTTTATAAGAAATGTGTGTATTTATTCTTAGGAGACCTCGGTCTCAGAATAGAATTTCTTTTCATTTCAATATTGAAGTCTCGTGAGGTTGTGCTTCTCGCAGCTACTTTCTTCTCAGTTGGCTGAAGGCTTGACACCATGAAAAAGTGGTGGATGTCGTCAGGTCGGTCTTCGTTACATACATCACAGTTCGATAAGGGATGAGATCGTATGTATTTAACAAATATATTAAAACACATAAAAAAATATAATACACACAAATGAAACATAAATAAATAAAATATCTGTGTTTCTTGGGCTTCTCTGGGTTGATACTAGGTTAAATTTCCCCCGGAAATTCTTTCAGAGATTCCTTACATATAGTACAAGACTTATTGGCAAGTGCTTCTACCGCCAAATGCTTGAACCGGATTGATATGAATGAACACATTATTTAAAGGCTTTCCAGCTATATGAAAAAAATGTACTAAAAAAGTACCCCACACCTACTGAATTCAGCCAGAGGGAAGGTCCAGAGGGAGGCTCAACGTAATAATCCTAATAACTGTCGATGTAATGAACATATTAACACGAAATTTTATAATTAAATTCAAAACCCTATAAGGACGGCACTTATTAATTATCCGCGAAATCGGCCGAAGGGAAGGGGCGCTCGACTCAAAAAGCCTAATAACGGCCGGTGTAATATATTGTAACGGTCAGTAATTAGGGGTATAAATAAAAAAAAAATTTAAAAAAAACATTAATAATAATTTTAATTTTTTGAGAAGGCTTCAGCTGGTCTAGCTCGGGGGGCTCTTACTGTCTGCCCGACTGTCCCCGTGTGCTGCCTGCCTTTCTGTCTTTCTAAGTAAGAAGAAAGGAATAAAGAAGAGGATGCTTTCTCAAGAAAACTTCACAACTCACAACCTCTGAAGCACGCAACATCCAACCCATCAACCACAAGTAACAATTTTTCTCTTCAATATAATTTTATAAAACAACAAAGACCGTTTCAAAATCAAAATAGATTATTATATAAAAAAAGTATATCTGTATTTATCAATTTTTAAAAGAACCCCCAATTAACAACCTTTACAATATATATCGCCACGATATATAGTGGTCATAATTTATTTTGAGGATTCAGAAGGCCATATGTAACTATTGGTTTTTAGCCCAAATGGTAGATTGGTTTTGGAGTGACAGCGAAAACTTAATTTATTAATGTATACTGAGGTGCTATAGTATATTGCTAGGGATTCATTCATGACTTTTATTATAATAATAAAAGTAATTATACTGAAATAGAATTACACTTAATACTTAATGAAGAGCCATCTGCGTAAAATAACGCTTCATAAGTGAGGCCCTTATGGTTTTAGGGGCTCAAGCCTCAAGGCTTAGGTCGCCAGTGAGTGTAAACCCCATCCAGGGTGGCCCCACTTTGGATGACCTGATGGATACATAACTTAAGGTTTTACCAACTGGGCATTTGGAGCGAGACGCCATGAAACATTGAGAGGGATCTCAGAGGAGCGATGGATTATCTAAGTCTATATTATATATAATAAATATTAAAATAAATAAACATGGATTTATTTAGTTACTATATTACTTATGTTGGGTCGCGCGAGGGGAAGCCAGAGCGGGTGAATTCGGGAACACGCCGAGAATCGATACCTGCGGTGTGTTCCTTGAACGACCTGTGGTGAGTGACTTGTGTGATTCATTGAACTACAAGTCAGTCGTCTCTTAACAACGAGAGGGACCAGTTGGTCGCCACGCGGGGTGGACTGAGAGTCTGGGTCGAGCCAGCACGCGGTGTGCGGAATGGATTCGTCCTTATTACCACGCGGGTATAAGGTGAGTCGTTAGTTACCATGCGGAAGTGAGTTGGTTATTACCACGCGGGTATAAAGTGAGTCGTCTGTTACCAAGCACAGTAAGTGAGTGACTTGTGTAGTTCCCACGCGGTATGGGACTTATTATTGAACAACTGACTTTGTGTTCGTTACCACGCGGTTTTGTAATAAGGGTGTTGACCAAATAAATATATCTGTTGCTCTACTCTAAGTTCTCATTAACCTGTACCCAAACCCAACAACTTATTTGACATTTTTTATATATTTTTATTTTAAGAAAGTGTATTTAGAATACATAACTTACTATATGAATATGTATTTTGTAAAAAAACCCAATCAATGCCATAAAGCCTGTATTTTTTAGAGAAATAAAACGTTTATATCTATCTAGGTTAGAGGGCGTCAGTAGCTCAGTGGTATGCGTGCTTGGCTTCTGAGCTCAAGAGCGTGGGTTCGAAACCCGACCGAGGCCTTTAGTTTATTTTATCTGGGAGGTAAAATAAACTTACGCATGCCTTCCTTTGGATGGGACATTAAGCGATGGTCCCGAGCCTGTACGATGTCAGGTACGATGTCGTTAAAGACCCCTGCCCCAGGGTAATAAAAAATTTAGGGTAGGCAAAATTTAGGACTCCCACAGTAGAGTCGGGCTCATGTCCACCTGAGTGACGAAAGAGCGCTCTGGTAGTAGGCGATATGACCTCGTAGTTAAAAGCCCGGGCATGAGTCATAAAACCTAACCTCAATCTAGGTTAAACAAATCAAAGGGACACAACGTACAACTACCTACGTCAAGTATTTCCAATAATTCCTCTATATCCATAACTCGGAAGACAACATTTGGTGGACTAACAGCTCTTGGGATGGAGGCTTGTTGTACAGGTAAATGGGAGGTGAGGTGGCAGATAACTCCATAGGGCTTAACTCCTAATAGCAATAAAAAAGGGGTTATATGGCCGATCTCCACCCTATATCCCCGGACTCGACCTAAACTCCTTAATTTACCAGCCCTTCCCTCGTAAACCCTCATAACGAATCACTATTAAAAGCGAAAAACAGAAAAAGAAAGAAGAAAATATATGTGACGTGGCCGTAATAGCCTTATATTCTTATACCAACCACGTTTTTACAGACCACTCTCCCTATCCCTCTCCTTTCATTTCGAAATTATTTTGCTGGGTATAAGAGTAATCTGTTGGCATCACAGTTTTTTTTTTCAGTGTCTCACATAATCCTGAGAGTTACATCCTTATACCCAGTAATGCTAGTATAAAATGATTTTGAGAGGGGGGAGGAAATGAAATTGATTGGTATAAGAAATTCCTCTTATGACCTCATCACACGTATTGCATTTTACTTCCCCAGCTATACGAAGTATGGGGGAAGTTATGTAATCAGACAGAAATTCGATGTAGAATTATCAACGAAATTTCATCTTTTCCGAATTCCTGGTTCCGAAAATAAAATGGGCATACATTAATCAGGGACTAGTTGGATACTGACTGTTAGTTAGTTAGTTATTATGACTCATGCCCGGGTTTTAACTACGAAGTCATATCGCCTACTACCAGAACGCTCTTTCGTCACTCTGGTGGACATGAGCCCGACTCTACTGTGGGAGTCCTAAATTTTGCCTACCCTAAATTTTTATTCACTTAGAGCAGGGGTCTTTAACGAGTACCTGACATCGCACAGGCTCGGGACTATCGCTTAACATCCCATCCGAAGGACGGCGTGCTTAGTTTATTTTACCTCCCAGAAAAAGTAAACTAAGGGCTTCGGCCGGGTTTCCAACCCACGACCTTGAGCTCAGAAGGCAAGCACACATGTCACTGAGCTACCGGCGCCCTCGATACTGACTTGATACTTTTTTCTGTTGATGTTTCTCAACTTTGTAATAAAGGTTGTGTACGTTAGGTTGTAGCAATGGAAGGTTATATTTGAGACTTGAACCATGGAGGATATGTTTATAGGCTCTATGTATTTTGACAATAACTTATGAGCTTTCTAAATGGAATATATGTGGTTTACCCGCGAATGTTACCAGCTAAGATAAACATAGTATTTCATTGTGGGATTTAGAAATATTTTTTAAAATCACACATATTTAACGACCAGAGTCATTTCAAACAATTCGCTTTCCTTAAAATCTACGGCCGTAATCCTTTAGTGCCCCATCTCCGCTAGGCTGGGGGTTAGGAGATCCATCTGGTATCAGGATTTTCAGAAAAGGATGTTCTTCCACACAAATGTTAGTTATCGACGTGATTTACCGTTTAACAGTTTTTCGTTAAGGTCACTTCCTGAACACATTCTTAAAGTTTCATTGAATTTTTATGGAACTATCTTTAACTAAACTATGCTCTTCAGATACTCCAGTTGGAAACTGATCCAGGAGGGCCCGCCACAGCTCCCCTGGGCACAGAACCCCTCCCCCTCCTCCCGGTTAAACAGATTAAACTTTGCATACAACTTCTCCACAAGTTTGAGAGGGAGAAGCTTCAGATCGCCACCTTCCCCATCTACAAAATTCATCCTCCGAGTTGGGAGCTCGGATTATAGACTTAGATAATCCATCGCTCCTCTGAGATCCCTCTCAATGTTTCATGGCGTCTCGCTCCAAATGCCCAGTTGGTTAAACCCTAAGTTATGCATCCATCAGGTCATCCAAAGTGGGACCACCCTGGATGAGGTTTACACTCAGTGGCGGATCTACCATGCCGCTTAAGCCTCAAGCCCCTAAAACCATAAGGGTCTCGCTTATGAAGCGTTATTTTACGCAGATGGCTCTTCATTAAGTGTTAAGTGTAATTATATTTCAGTATAATTGCTTTTATTATTATACTAAAAGTCATGAGTGAATCCCTAGCAATATACTATAGCACCTCAGCATACATTTATAAATTAAGTTTTCGCTCTCACTCCAAAACCAATCGACCATTTGGGCTAAAAATCAATAGTTACATATGACCTTCTGAATCCTCAAACTAAATTATGACCACTATATATCATGGCGATATATATTGTAATTGGGGGTTCTTTTAAAAATTAATAAATACAGATATACTTTTTTTATATAATAATCTATTTTTATTTTGTAACGGTCTTGGTTGTTTTATAAAATCATATTGAAGTGAAAAATTGTTACTTGTGGTTGATGGGTTGGATGTTGCGTGCTTCAGAGGTTGTGAGTTGTGAAGTTTTCTTGAGAAAGTATCCTCTTCTTTATTCCTTTCTTCTTTCTTGTATACAGCCATATAGCAAGCTATGAACACTTGACTGACGGACATACACCCTCGAGGACAGACAGACAGGCAGACACACTCGGGGACAGACGGGCTACTACACTCAGTGGCTCCCCCAGGTCTACGAAGTAGGTATAGGGGAAGTTATATAATCGGTCTGAAATTCGATGTTGAGCTTTCACCAGAATTTCATGATTTCCGAAACATCTGATTCCATAAATAAAAAAAAAAAATCTGTGTTCGTATTTGACTGTGAACATGATAACTCCCGATAGGATGAATGTATCGATACAAAATTTTATATGTGTATCCAAAAACCAATAGGTGTCGTCTATTGTTTTTCAGCCAAATCAACCAACGAGAAGAGGGTATTAGGAGATAGACTTTACATATAAACTCTGAAGACAATGTCCTGGTATATGAGATCTAATAAATTAGGACTCAATCATCAACTATAAATATATTTAAAAAAAATATATATGTTCTTTATTATAAACAAAAAGAAACAGTGCAAGCAATTAAATAATAAATACATAAAATAAAATAAATAAAATAAAATAGCTTTATTGACATTCTTTTAGAACAAAAGCCTCTCATTTTGGAGGTTTTGAGTCTACTGCTCTTTCAACAGAAGAGATCAGAAAAGAAATTAACGAATGTTCCAAAATTAAATTAAATTATTTCTTAAGTATAACTGTTTCTTCTTGATTAAAATAAAATAAAAATAAAACAAAGCAAAAGCAAAAAGTAAAATGAGGGTTATTTCTTAAAAAGTGCTGTAACACATTTGTTGCATCTTTCTCTGTTGCTGGCCACTGTGCACCATCCATCCCCTATTCTCTCCACTATCTCGTCCCACCACCGCAGCCCAGGTTTTCCTTTTCCTCTTCTTCTATCTCTAGGAATCCACTCCGTGCAGACTTTAGCCCATCGTCCAGGATCCATCCTTGTCACATGCCCGGCCCATCTCCACTTCATCAAGTGTGCTTCCTTCTGGAGGCTTCTTAGCCTCACCTTCCGTAGAACCTCGCTGTCACTTATTTTTATTCCAAGCATGCTCTTCATCATCCTAAGTTGGTTTACTTCCAGACGACGATCCAGCTTTTGTGTCAGCGACCAGGTCTGTGCATCATATAGGATGGATGGATAGACGCAGCTCATCAGGATTTTGGCTTACAGGTCAACTGCAATTTCTCCCTTAAGTATTTTTTTCAGAGAACAGTATTTTCTCCATCCTGCTCTAATTCTGCAGTTCAACAATAATAAAAACAATTCAAAATTAAATAAAACAAAAGATAGTTACTAACTATAAAACAAAATATTTGAAAAGGATCATTGTAAAATAGTAGTAGCCATAACACAAAAATAAAAACTGAAAGGAAAAAATATTCAACAGTTGACTTACATAGGGCCTCCTAAATCCTCCTACAGTCTATATGCAAAGCTTACCTCCTAATACCCTCTTCTCTTTGGTTGATTTGGCTGAAAAACTATAGGTGTCGTCGTCAGAGTTTTTTTGGATACACATATAAAATTTTGTATCGATACATTCATCCTATCGGGAGTTATCATCTTCACAGTCACATACCGACTCAGATTTTTTTTTTCATTTATTGAGTCAAATGTTTCGGAAAATATGAAATTCTGGTGAAAACTCAATATCAAATTTCAGACCGGTTACATAACTTTCCCTATACCTACTTCGTAGACCTGGGGAAGTAAAAAAAAAAACGAGTTGAGCGAAAAAAGTGACGATTATCTGATCCACCAGTATTGATTTTTTCCGGCATTTGTTTCCAAATTTGTCTTCTTTTTTCTTTGATTTCGGGATACTTACGGATGAAGGTGTCCCGAAATATTGTCAAAGAGAAGAATGAAGACCTCTGGGAAAATTCAACGAAATATCATCTCAGAGAAGCTGAAGAAACAGATCCCTCCAATATAACCACATGATATCCTACCGGTATCTTACTACGATTAGTTGCCTTTGCCCCAAGTGGCTGAGCTGGAGTTGGCCCAGGTTGCCTCCCCTCATTTCCATACAGATTGCACCCACTTCACCTCATTTCCAAGTGCCTCCCTCATGTCCATGTGCCTCCTGTTGACATCCCCAGATTTATTCTCTCCTCTCAACTTGGCTCAAAAATCACATGAGAGGAAGCTTTGTTAAATAGCGCAATTTCCCCAGCTATACCTTCTAAAAAGGGGGAAGAAAGTCGGAGTTTTCAGTATAATTACATGTTTTTCTATTCCCTAAGTCCAAAAATATTAGAAAATGTCCATCTTTGTGACTATGTCAAAGTTCTCTGAACAAGTTTTTTCGCGTTTGTCTGTCTGCGTGTGTGTGATTGGAACTATGGACCGCTCCAACACAGGAAAAATTGCAGCAATGAAGTTGACATTTGATATAAAGAAGTCATTTGTGCTAACTTATATCTTATAGATTCTGGCGTAAATCAGACGAAAATTAAAACCAATTTACGTTGGGACCTAAGAACATTTTGCAATATACCTCTTACATTTAAATAAGTAATAAAAAGGTATCAGTCCAACATTAGTTTAGGTTAGGTTTTATGACTCATGCCCGGGCTTTAACTACGTGGTCATATCGCCTAATACCAGAGCGCTCTTTCGTCACTCTGGTGGATATGAGCCCGACTCTACTGTGGGAGTCCTAAATTTTGCCTACCCTAAATTTTTATTCACCTAGGTCAGGGGTCTTTAACGAGTACCTGGCATCGTACAGGCTCGGGACAATCGCTTAGCGTCCCATCCGGAGGACGACGTGCTTAAGTTTATTTTACCTCCCAGATAAAATAAACTAAGGGCCTCGGTCAGGTTTTGAACCCACGATCTTGAGCTCAGAAGACAAGCACGCATACCACTGAGCTACCGACGCCCTCCCAATCCAACATTATATTTTATTTATACCATCACTAGTTTCGACAATTAACTGCCATTCTCAGGTAGTGCATCTTAAAGTAGAGAAGAGGTTAAATTCTCAGGGTCTAGCTGGATGTTGACTTTTAAATTTGTGTCATAAACAAAATTTTCTTCGAATGAAAGTTACAGGAAAAACTGAAAGGCAAATTTCATATCCTACATGTTTTTTCGAATTGTGACTCATGTCTGGACTATGAGTTCATATCGACTTCTACCAGTGCGCCTTTCGTCGCTCTGTAGGACATGAGCCCCACTCTACTATGGGAGTCCCAAATTTTACCTGCCTAGGTTTAGGGATCTGAATACCTGAATGCCCAGCCCTTCCAAGGAAAGGATAAGAGCATTGGATGCTTAGGTTCCTAGGTGCTCCTTGGTGATCGGTTGTCATGTTGGAAATTCAATTGGGAAAACACTTTGCTAGACTTGAAGTAAGTTCATCCAGTATTTGAATAGATTCTAATAGCACTTTTCAACATTGAAATTCTTAATATTCACAGTTGGATACTTTCTGACTATAAAAACGGAAGGGTTGATACACAATAGCATCCCCCAGGTTCCTTATGACTTTAAATAATTAAATGTATTTTGAAGGGTAAAGAAAGGAAGGACTTTGAGAGAGAGTTCTTATTTGACAATAGAATTTTCCTCATAAGGAAGAAGTTGCCTTGAATGAAACAGACTAAATATAAATTTGAATGGATGCTGGCTGGAGCAAGAACAGTTTTTTAATTAAAATGGGTCGAGTCTGGCGCTCATTTGAATAGGGAGCCCTCAGCCCTGACGTAGACACTACTGGGGCTGTTATTAAGAAGTCTCGCTCCTTCTGACAAGAGTCCCCACCACAAAATTCACTTCAACTCACCGCCAAGAGAAACAGTGGTTCAGAACGCACTGCGGGTCTACTTTCGTCGTACGTCGATGACCCCATTTTCAGAGTTAAATATCTTCTTGATAACCTAAAAAAATCGGAAAAGTAAGGACACTTTTGAAAAGTGGAATAATCCCACTATAATGTGCCTCATTTCACAAAAGAGAGATTAAACTTCATTTTTTTTTTTTTTTTTTTTTTTTTTTTTTTTTTTTTTTTTTTTTTTTTTTTTTTTTTTGCGGATAATATTAGGAGCCAGTAATAAAGTATCTGGCTAGTAGTGGGCACCGCTACGTTTCATGTTATAATACACCGTCGTACTGATACACAATGATTTGTGAATAAGACACAATAAAGCGATAATATATATATATGGCCACCTCGATGTTAAAGATGTCCTTTAAAACATTTAAACACTTTTAAGACACTGGTCTTTTTAGGCTACCTGGTTAGGTTAGGTTTTATGACTCATGCCCGGGCTTTAACTACGAGGTCATATCGCCTACTATCAGAGCGCTCTTTCGTCAATCTGGTGGACATGAGCTCGACTCTATTGCGGGAGTCCTAAATTTTGTCTACCCTAAATTTTTATTCACCTAGAGTAGGGGTATTTAACGAGTACCTGACATCGTACAGGCTCGGGACCATCGCTTAACGTCCCATGCGAAGGACGGCGTGCTTAAGTTTATTTTCCCTCCCAGATAAAATATACTAAGGGCCTCGGTCGGGTTATCAACCGACGTTCTTGAGCTCAGAAGTCAAGCACGCATACCACTGAGCTACCGGCGCTCTCTAGGCTACCTGGTGATTAATAATAGTTATTATAGACGTTTAAAAGCTCTTTAAATAATTTAAGTCCCTGTAGACAACCTCTTTTATTAACAATAGTTATATTTATATATTTAAAGGCCATTTAAAGCATTTAAGCCTTTAAGACTCAAGTATCTTCAGACCACCTGGTTATTAAAGACCATACAAAAGGATTTCTGAACAAACAAAAAAAACATTCCTTCCATCTAATGACAACATTTTCATTGTATAATATTGTTACGAATTCTATTTTTGTCTCTTAACAGTAGATTATTTCATTTATTCACTTATAACCGAGAGTTCCATTTTGTAACCTTGCTGAAACTGACCGTATGTTATATTTCTATGTAACATTTATGGCCAATTTATTTTCTTTATTTGCTCACATTTTCTAAATAAGTCTTCTTTAAAGGTAATTGTGATCTGTTGTTTTAGTGTTTCCCTGACAGACAAAGGTCTGACTAGGTCATTCCAACAACTTGTTGCTTCTCTTCTTCCATGGAATACGATGAAATAGCGTCATGGTAAAATAAAAATATTAAAGAAACAACATTTATTTTGGAACAATGAATTAATATAGAAATACATGACATTGAAAATAATAATTGGTATAGATAGTTCGTGGTATTGGATGATCCTGTTAGCATTTGATATATTTTAACACAAAATAACTGAGTTCAGAGCGTGCTATTGGATGATGGCGACTCCAAAGTATGTGATAAAACAAATGAAAATTAATGAGTCATTCTAGAAATGATTCGTAGGCCTACGGTGACTTTTCGGGTGATAAGCTTCATCGTTAAAACATTTTAAAAACATATTGTTCATTTGATCCAATCAATTATTAAGTTATTAAAACTAATCTGAATTAACAACTAAACAAAAAATAAAGACCAGGTACCTTTCTTTTATGTGGGCGGGGTTACATTACGTTAGATTATGTTAATTACGATACATTATATATGATGAATAATGCAGCTTACTCCATGCTGGGTAGTGGATCCCCTTGTTGGGCTTTTGTTCTGAAGATATGTACGTCGATGACCTTCGGCTTCAAATAGTGCAGAACGAAGGCTCACATCTTTTGAATCTGAATTTAAACATGAACATGAAAAATTGAAATGGTTCAAAATTGTTTTACTGAAAATGTTTTTAGTATTTATTAAGCGTAGCTTTTAGATGCGTGCTTGACTTCTGAGCTCAAGGTCGTGGGTTCGTAGCCCGACCGAGGCCCTTAGTTTATTTTATCTGGGAGGTAAAATAAACTTAAACACGCCGTCCTTCGGATGGGACGTTAAGCGATGGTCCCGAGCCTGTACGATGTCAGGTACTCGTTAAAGACCCCTACCCTAGATGAATAAAAATTTAGGGTAGGCAAAATTTAGGACTCCCACAGTAGAGTCGGGCTCATGTCCACCAGAGTGACGAAAGAGCGCTCTGGTAGTAGGCGATATGACCTCGTAGTTAAAGCCCGGGCATGAGTCATAAAACCTAACCTAACTAATACGCAATAAAGAGTTCACAGCAAATAAATATACATTTTATTACGTCTTAGCTTAGAAGGACTGCCAAGCTCAGTTCTTTTGAGTCTTTTGGAACAAGGGAACTATTAATGCTATAGTTTACTAGCGTCTTCATTCTCTTTCTGCCGCGCTTTGAGCTGCCAGTTCAAACTGTCAATGCTATAATGCGCATTCAATCGTCATTATATGACATTGAGATCATGCTCTGCTTCTTAACGATTCCAAGGCCGCACATGAGGTAGGCAGTTCCTTGTGTGAACCACTAATATGTGTGGTATTGTCGTAATGAGGATGATATTAGTATCTGTCTCAGACAACATCAATTCTGTCTTCGTGCTCATTTGTATAGAGGGCTGAAAGTCTAGAGGGGAGATTGTGAATATTAACCAATACCAATAATCGGATACATGGACTTCACCAATAATCTGAGGTTCGGATATGTGAGAGGAAAATTACATATACCCAAGAGCGGATATATTAGTAGGTATAAAAGAGGGAATCTGGCCTCGTGATCCCGAGCAGTGATCTTTGTGACATCACACACATGGAGAAAGTACAGCAACCCCATCCTAGCTCTAACCACCGTTGAATCACCCACTGATTTACATCCCCATCTCCAACCAGCTTTGATTTTTAGGGGGTATCTGGAAGACGTCATAGGGCGAGAGGTTGGTAGAGACGAGAAGTGGGGTGGAAATTGTTTTTGGGATGGGTCATTGGTTATTAATTGAGAAAAACAATTATACAATTGACGTGGAGTGTAAGACTAGATTGAAAAAAAAATAGAAGAAAGAAACAGCTTTGGAATAGGGTGATTTTGCCTACGCCACTGATAAATGGGTACGAGCCCTCAGGCTACTTTTGAGAAGGCTGGGTTTCTGAGGAAGATAAGAAGTGGGGGAAATAGAAGTGCGGAATTAGAAGAAAAAACTAAATGACCTTGAATTGGGAGAGTGAAAACTTACATTGGTGATTGAGTGGGGGCTTTCTGGTTACGTCTCAGAAAACCCAATTGAGCGCCCTCAAGGAATATTTTGGGATGGGGGGTCTGTGAGGAGTGAGGTGAATTGCTAGACTTTGTCTGGTGACGTTACATATTGCTAGACTTTCTCTATGCATAGGGGTGACGTCAAAGATTGCTAGACTTCCTCCATGTGGAGCCAATGCTGTACTTTGTCTATGCGTAGGGGTGACGTCAAAGATTGCTAGATTTTCTCAATCCACTCCAGTGGTTAGAGCTAGGATGATGTTGCTGTACTTTCTGCATGTGTGTGACGTCACAAAGGGAAAAATAGACCCCCTTATAAACCTACTCATATTTAACATAACATAGGATTTTAAAACTCTGGGTCCATATGGGGGATATTCTACTACTGGTGCCTACATCTGATCAAATATAGGTTACGACAAACGTTGCTCCAAGTATTTTGGTCGGCCTCTGATCCTGGCTCCCGTCTCTCCTCCTCAGAACATCATCACTTCAGCGTATTATGATGCCACGGCAGTATCTGTTCCATGAGCAGCTAACCTGACTACAAGAACCGTCGTCAGCTTGACTGCTGGCTTTGTTTTCCCAACACAGCACCCTGTTTGACACTAATGGGACCAGACAATGGGCCCTCGTAACCCCCAGCCCAGGTAGTCCGCCCTCTCCTATACACATTATATATGCATTTGTAGGTTTTGTGCACCCTGACACTCTCTTCATGTTTATTCAACGTGTATCATCATCTTTATGTTTATTCATCTTCCTTCTGTATATTTTTTATGTTTATTCATCAGGTTGAAGGTTTGAGTATATTCAATCCTATAAGTCGTTGTTTCAACTGGGAGGGTTTAGGTTTTTGTGTCATCTACTACAAAATTCATCTATTTTGCACTGGTTACCCTTCTCTAATGCTTGGATTCATGTTGCTATTCTTATGAATTTTTTTTGGCGATACTTAATCTGCGAAGACAGTCGATTGTTTCGAAGTTCCTGATTCTATGACCTGTGTCTACCTGAGATGAATGGCTGACGAGGTACCACTGATCAGGAAGGTATTAACTAGAAGATAGGAGCCTGTAGAGCCGCTATCAGTAAGTTCTTCCCTAAAATAGCCACCATTCTAGGAGGTAACGCTAACTACTCGCCTCTCCTTACAGTAGTAGGCTATGGACCTGTGTCTACCTGAGCTGAATGGCTGGCGAGGTACCACTGATCAGGAAGGTATTCACTAGAAGATAGAGAGCCTGTAGAGCCGCTATCAGCAAGCTCCTTCCTAAAAGACCTCCTACTCGTCCTTTGTTTCTCTGCCTTTCCCCTTCTTATCTAATCCTCCTTAGACGGCTTTTCATTGAGAATACGCTAACTCTCTCAACTCTTAATTTACTTCATTGTTGGGTTTGTGGCGTTAGTCGATTTTCAACTTAGAACTGCACACTTGGATTCCAAGCAGTAGATACCAAACTTCGAAAATTATCATGAATGTACTTCAGCGCATAACCTAAAACAAGGTTAATTTGAAGCCGGTAAGGTTTCATATTAATCATTTAGGACATTTTATTGCAAGTCTCACGAGGATAAGCGAAATGCTTCAGAACTGCCTGTCTGCTTTGTTATATTTTCGATCGATCTTGCTTTAAATTCGCCATTGCTCCTCGCTTGAATAGATGGCTGGCTCCTCTAACAAACCTCAGTTGCTACAGAAGAGAGCCTGTATTTTATTTTCTTCGCCCCCTACAGAAGCCATGCTCTGCTCAACTGATTGGTTAAATGACTCAGAAAACCTCCCCTGATTCCCCCTTTTCTTTTTTTTAAAAGTCATCCCCCCGAGTTTGCCCTGAAAGACCTCGATTCCTCTTTTTCTCTTTATTTCCATGGGCCCACAAAGGGAGCTAATGTAATGAAGGCTCTCCCCCTCATTTTTCTAAAATCTCCAACTCCCAGACTTTTTTTTTTAGCACAATCTTTGCCCGGTTTAACCCTCTCCTCATGTTTACCTTTGTCCACTGTTTAATTATATATTATATATTTCTTGTTGGCAACATATCCTCTCTCCCGTAAACTAAAGGTTGTAAAACATTTCCACGTAATACCGAACTTTGTTGGAAAAAAGTGTAACTAGTTTGTTTATGGATTAGGACTGCTCTACGTATACATGAAATTCGAAAATCGTTCTGAAATGTAATTTTGGAACCTACTTTTTTAGAAGTTTGCTTCATTTATGCGAAAACTAGTAGACCAAAAAGAGTCCTAGACAATAAAAGTTTTTATAAAAACTAAAATAACGGGAAAAATGTTATTAAATTAGAAACTTTCCTTTTTCTTTGTAACGTCAGGAATATGCGAATGCACAGCCCATGCCGATATTTCATTTTCCCTCTGACATTATAATTAAAATATCAATTTAGTTAATGAAACGACTAACTGGAGAGGAGGGAGTCTGATAGGGCTGGGAGATAGATTTTATTAATTATAAATTATTAGTGACATCCAGGAGTTAATAGAGGGGGGGGGGGGGGGGGGGAGGTGACAAAATTAATGTCATTATTAAAAAACTTGAGATGAGGGTAGAGAGGGGGCGGGGCAGCCATTATGACGGACAGCCGGTGTAATAGCAGGCTGGAGAACCAGCATCCGATTAAAAATTAATTATATATTCATTAGAGGGGGATTAAAGGTGAGAGGGAGTGGGGGGGCGGCGCAAAAAGTCTTCTCTCTCTCTCTCTCTCTCCTCTTCTTGCTTCCACTTCCTCCATTCATTTCATCCAAAAAAAAAGGTTAACAACTCTATTGAGAACAATAAGACCGCAGCAATTAGGGCTAAGCCCCTGTAAAAGGCCCCTGGAGTGTTTTTCGAACCTCCATTCCCACTCCCACTCCCTCAGTAATCCTATAATAAACTCCTTAATCCCCCCCCCCCCTCCCAATCCTATTCAGATGTTCCACTTTTTCTTAATCACTTTAAATTTCAAGTACCCTATTTTTTTCCTTTTTTTAAAAATATTTTATTGGCTGTCTTTTCTGTAAAACCAGAGTTTGAGAGGGGATGGACCCTCAGTAGATTTACCATCCGCCCTCTTTTTTATTTCTTCAGTTCAGTTTTCACCGGAATCATGTTTTCCGACCCCCTCATTCCATAAATAAATAATCGTTGGTGAATCAGAGCTAATGTACTTCCCTGGCACAAATAAATCCCTCATCCTTCCAAAATATATCTACCATTTGGGCTAAAAATTAATAGTTGACAGATAGGAGCTTCTGAATCCTCATTACATCGGCAGTTATTGGGACTTTTTAGTCGAGCTCCCTTCTCTGATTATTCCTTTTCCTTTGGTCGATTCTCTGAAAATTAATAGGTGTCGTCCTTGTGGGGTTCTGGATACACCTCTAAAACTTTATGTCGATTTTCTATCGGGAGTTATCGCATTCACAAGCACTTACTCACAGACAGACTTTTCTTTTTCATTTTTGGAATGAGGCGGTTTCAAAAAATGAAATTATGGTGAAAACATGGAATTTCTGACTGATTACATAACTTATCCTATACTTTATATATATATATATTTTTATATTTATTTACATATTCCTGGATTCGACACTATCCGATATTTAGGTCTTCATTTAGGCAGACGATTAACTTGGACTTGGACAACACACAGATAGTCAAAAGACAGACGACTCTCGACATTAACATTTGAGTACAATCTTCACATATACAACACCATACTAAAACCCATCTGGACTTACGGTATCGAGGTATGGGGATCGGCCAACATATCACATTTGTGCACTCTGTTATCACCCGTCTGCTGAACTGGTATGTTATGATTTAATAATAATAAATATTATTATTATTATTAATGGCTCGTTGTGAGGGGCTCGTCGAGTAGATCCACTTTGACTTACCATTACCCATAAAGTAACAGTAGGAAATGTATCAAAAAAAATTATGTTTTACCGGTTTTTCCATCGTTTCTCATAAATCCATTGTAGCATGCAGATCAACGAATTCTTGAAATTGTCGACGTATTGCGGATAATATGAAGCCATTTTCGGAACCATAACTCACTACATGAAGTGAGTACCAGATCAAAATATACGATAGCATTTGTCAAAATTACTGATTTCGTTTCCTCTCCGGGCTTGTTTATACTTGGCTTTCAAGCGAACTATGACGCGTTATACATCATCTTGTAGCTCTCAGCGAGTAGAATTTATTGCAGTTATAACACTGTAAAAGTTTCCACTTGCTTTCATAAAAATTACAGTATCCATTTGGTGGACAAATAGTTCTTCGTTCAAAATATTACCATTTATAGATGAAGCACAACATAGGTCATTTTGCTCTCTTCATGTGGAATAATTTTTAGTGCAATTGTAAATAATAAGCTTACTAAATTAAAAAAAAAAACAAAGTTATGCAGTTTCTAATAAATAGGTCAGCATGACATATTATGGGAAAATCTGAGACAAATTAGGAAAATTTTTGCGAAAAGAAGAATATAATCAGGTTTTAAAACTATCAATCCAATGACCCAGTATTTAGAGGTAGGGATAAAACAGAAGAGAACAGACGTGGAGTATACAGTCTACAGTGCGCGAAGTTCAAACCATTGTATATTGGACAGACTGGCCGATATTTTAAAGGCAAAGAAAAATTACATTTGTATGAACGACATATATAAACTCTTAAATTATAAAAAATGCTTTTCGAGATGTCTGTCACAGTATATTGAGAAGCCTTAGCCAGACAAGAGGATATAAGTTTCATCTGCAGATAACTAAGAATCTAGAAAACTGTTGAAAGACATGAGTGAAATGCGAAATATTTTTGCTTTTTCCAAAAATGCAAGTCGAAAATTAAAAGTATTGAAGCGGTGAAAAAAATGACCGCCTCTGTCTTTTTTCTGGAACGATCCAATATTACTTGTAAGTACTTGCCGCTATCTTAATGAGAATTTGGCACAGACATCCCGAAGAAGATGACCGGAAATTTGGAAGATGGGAAATGCAAAGTGTCGGATATATCACATATTTGGACCAAAAAAACTTTCTTGCAGATATTAGTTATACCGTAGACCAAATTACAAAATTATATGAGACGTAGTGTGGGCAATCATAACTCTTTAAGTCGGGGAAAAAAATATAAAAAAAGTTTTACAAAGATATATTTTATATTTCAAATATGAATACAGGGGCCAAGATGGCCGTGCGGGCCGTGTGTAGGGAGTGTAGGGCTTTGGTCGCATGGAATAATGCCGAAAGAGGTAATTTTTGTATAAAAGTCGATTTGGTATCCTGACAAAAGATATATAAGAAAAACCTGAACTCTATACATTGAAGTTTTGTGCACGGGATTAGGCGAAATTTTTCGAAACAACTTCAATTATTTATTTACATATTTACAAAGACATATTGTTCGTTATTAGCAAGTAGCGTAAGTTGAGAATGACCTCAACTGCGCGTGGCTGACATGCTGAGGTACAGAAGATGAGTTCAGGCTAGTTCTGGAGTCGGTCCCACTGCCTTGCCCGCTTATGGCTTCGTAGTGAATTTGTGATTCGTAATAAGTGTTAAATAAGTGGATTGTCATGAAAATTTTATTAGCGTATTCCTATAACAGAGTGCACAAATGGGATGTTAAGGTCATTTTGCAATGGAGAGATTGAAGACGTACAATGGTGCATCGGCAATGTGCTGTATACGTTTTTTTGTAGTGACTATATGTTTGATTTGTTGACTGATCCCCATATCTCGATACCGTAAGTCAAGATGGGTTTTAGTTGAGGTCGATTGCGCCATTGGACAAACATAACCCTGGATTGAAACGCCAAGCCAAGAGAGGTTTGACACCAAGGTCGCATATATTCTGTGAGGGTGGTTCAGTAGCTCGGGTCAACAGGACGGGGGGATGGTTGCTCCCTTTTTCCTCATTATTGTGGCCAGTCCTTGAACCGCCCACTAATGGTCTAATTATGTTTGTGTTGAATGAAGGAGCCAACTCAAGGAGCAGTCGAGTGGAGAGTATCTCTTGAGTGGAACAATGGTAGACCTACCCTCCGTCAAAACACTGACCAATCTACACCACAATGCACCCTCCCTTCAGGATAGCATCCCTTCTCAGAACTTCACCAACTCCCTCTCCACCTTAACTGCTACTTGAGGAAACTCAAAGTTATCTTTATAAACAAAATTGCAACTATATTGGCTTTATCCGTTTCAGATCAGACAAGATCATACAAATGGTCTTTGGCTTTCGTATCTGTTTGTTTCTCTATTTGACTCATTATTCCACCATAATGAGAAAATGGCTGAACATATTTCAACCATACTTTATATTTTGAATCTACACATTCAGGAATAACATTAAGGATACATTTTATTTCAAAATCACTGAGTAGGTGGGGGATACATGGAGACAGAAAGTGATAATTCATGTTTTCTCAATTACTATTGATCCTACATGAGTATGTTACAGAATCAATGTGAAAGACATTGTCATTTGAAAACTTTTTTTGATATATAAGCTTTTTCGAAAAAATTAGAAATAACGTGGGAAGGAGAAAATGAGAAAAAAGTAGGTACATAATCAGCTTCAGTTAAAGTAATACAACGCGAAGTTACTTCCCTAACAACGTCAGATAACATGAATAAAATGCTGTATTCGTGAAACTTCAACTACAATGAATCATATTATACAGGGTGTAACAAGTCGAGAGGGCTATACTTAGGGATCTTATAGTAAACTTACTTCTGAACAAAAAAGTTCCTATAAACATAGGTCCGCAAATGCTTTGTTTAAAAGTTATAATCAAAAAACGCTAATACAACACTAATCACTTGAAAGTAAAGAGTAACTACAATAATTGTTCAAAATGTCTTCCCTGTTGTCGTACACATAATTGACACCTCCGGGCAACTGAATTTATGGCTGTTAGTACCTCTTGTTCCTGTCCTCTCATTTCGTCACAAGCGCTCTGAATCCGTTCAACCAGTTCTTCCCTAGTGTTTACAGATTGCGAATAAACGTTAGTTTTTAACGCCCCCCAAACGTAAAAATCCATGGGCTTTAAGTCGGGACTTCTTGCAGGCCATCTTACTGGTCCAAAGCGTCCAATCTATCTCCTTGAATAATTTCTGTCCATCCAATCACGAATGACTCTGCCATTATGTGCTGGGCATCCATCCATTTGAAACCAACTATGTACTCGCAGGTTCCATAGGATATCCTCGAGGATGTCCACTAGATCATTTTCCAATAGATTTAGCATTGCATCCGAATTGAATCGGGCAGGAAGAAATATTGGCGAAAGGAGATAGCGGTGAACATTCGCTGCATTTTATGCAAAACTGATTCACAATAAATGAGATTAGTTGCATTGAAATAGAACCCAACATTCATAAACATGAATGGTATTGAACCTTGAACCCTATTCAGATCCTAATCCCTTATACCAATCGCAGGTATTTCTTTCTTTGCCCTGCAGTTTTTTGATTATAACTTTTAAACAAAGCATTTGCGGACCTATGTTTATAGGAACTTTTTTGTTCAGAATCAAGTTTACTATAAGATCCCTCAGTATCGCCCTCTCGACTTGTTACACCCTGTATATTATATACACTGTTTAATGGACTAGATTGTACTTATTGTAAGAATTCTGAAACTTAGATCTCTGGGAGTCAGATTCTTGGCTTATTCCCAAGTGATAAGAATTAGTCCTACTCCTAGTTCATTGAAGAAAATATCCTTTAATAATACTTTACTAGAAAGGAATAGTGAGAGATATTCTTTGCGCTACATTGTTTTTTGTGTCAGGAAGAAGAAACCGTGTTGAGAGTGCAAACGGGGAGCACTCTGGGAAATGTCCCAAAATCGCAAAATATATGCTTCAAGAAAACTCGGAAAGATCCAAAAAAAAATTTGAATAAATGTTTTTTTCAAGAGATACTTTACTGAATTAAATAATTACCGAATATGAATCGAATTCTCATTATTCGAATTGTCATGGGATGCACAATATGTATTTCGTTTATGGTTTTTATGAATTTGTAGATATTTTGTTCATAGATCCTTTTATTCATATTCTATGTAGTTAGTTATTGTGACTCATGCTTGGGTTATAACCTCGACGTCATATCGCCTACTACCTGAGCAGCCTTTGTGGACATGAGTCCGACTCAGCAGAGAGAATCCTAAATTTGGCCTTCCTAGGTTTATTCAGCTAGTGAGTAGCTGACATCGTACAGGCTCGGAACCATCACTCAACGTTCCAACCGAAGGACGGCATGCTCACCTCGGCTGGTTTTCGAACCCGCGATCTTGAGCTCAGTTGGCAAGAACGTTACCTCTGAGCTATCGGAGCCCTCATATTCTATACATATTGACTTTTACTGAATCAAACATACTTAAGTAATTAAGGTTGTACTGATTGTAAATATGACAAATAAAACGTAATTTGTTGTTAAGAAAACAATAATAGTAATTATTATAAATAATTAAATTAGTTTCAATTAGTCGCTGTTGAACCTTATTAGTTTTCAGTTGAAAAATATTTTTTAATTTACAAACAGGTTCATAACAATATTTTTAATTCCAAGATAAACTTATTAAATATTTTTTTCAATATTCATTAAGATTTTCCGATCTGTTACTTGCTACTTTTTTTTTCCTTTTTTTTAAATAATTGCAAAAGTTATCCAATAACCTTTCTAAAAGTTTCTTTCGCTGAGTTAAACTGAGATTCATTTAGCCTTGATTTATTTAATTTTTTTCTCAATATTTCACTGTGGAAAAATATAACTGATATTTCTATATAATAAAATGGCTCCTCCAAACTTTTACTCATATTTTAACTTTGAAAAGGTTTTTATGCCCATGTTTTTGCAGCTCGCAGGGCTGGTACTTTTCCTATTCAACCTAAGCGACGAACCTGGAACCCGGATTTGATTTCGGGGTGCCCACGCTAGAAGTATTGTGAGAAGTGTCGTAGGATGACAGGCCTCAGGATTCTCATCCTACTGTAGTCCTCCTCATTTGGACTGTGTTTTTTTTGGTGTTTTGAAGTATTATTGGTTTTTGGTTTGAGCCAATTGAGCATGGGTGACTTCTATAAAATGTAATCAACTATGTTATGTGATACAAGGTTTTATAATAATTAGAATAAAACTATTAATAATGTACCTTAATTTTTGGATACTTAATGTTATATATTAACTGATATGATGGGTATATATTTGATTTTCTTAAACTTTTATCATTTAAATTTTGTGAACTTACCGTTTTTCCTGTTATGTACATATATGTACATTAGGGTGTGCCGAAAATGGCCTTTTAAATTTTTTTTTAGTTATTAGTTTGGTAATAGTGGAGAAAAGTTGCCTTTTAACTTCAAAAAGAATAAAAAAAAATTTGGTTGCAATACTACAACATCTTGAGGTGCCGCAAAGAGCTTAAAGTTTGTAAAAAAAATTGAAAAATTTTAAACTTTGATAAATTGTTTTTTATTAATTTCTCGTACATATAATGTTACAAAAGATGGTTTTAAATACATAGTAATAGAATAAGCATTAGAATTATTAATTATAAAATATAATAAAAATAAAAAATATATTTTGTAATGTCAAACTTTGTATTTCTTACTTCTGTATCCTTAATGATTACAAATGTTACAGCTGCAAAATGTTTGTTTCTACTTCATTGCCACATTAAACTGGTCCTTGCGGCACCTCAAGACGTACTCCAATATTTTTCATATTTTTAATTTATCTTATCTACACTAAAAGGCAACTTTTCTGCGCTGTTCCAAATTAAAAATCACATAGTCGAGACACGCAAAAATCTTTGAAAAAGTTCCAAAAAAGTGTGTTTTTATGAAACTTTAAGGTCCTTGCGGCACCTCAAGACGTACTCCAATATTTTTCATATTTTTTATTTATCTTATCTACACTAAAAGGCAACTTTTCTGCGCTGTTCCAAATTAAAAATCACATAGTCGAGACACGCAAAAATCTTTGAAAAAGTTCCAAAAAAGTGTGTTTTTATGAAACTTTAAGGTCCTTGCGGCACCTCAAGACGTACTCCAATATTTTTCATATTTTTTATTTATCTTATCTACACTAAAAGGCAACTTTTCTGCGCTATTCCAAATTAAAAATCACATAGTCGAGACACGCAAAAATCTTTGAAAAAGTTCCAAAAAAGTGCGTTTTTATGAGACTTTAAGGTCCTTGCGGCACCTCAAGACATACTCCGATATTTTTCATATTTTTTATTTATCTTATCTACACTAAAAGGCAACTTTTCTGCGCTATTCCAAATTAAAAATCACATAGTCGAGACACGCAAAAATCTTTGAAAAAGTTCCAAAAAAGTGTGTTTTTATGAGACTTTAAGGTCCTTGCGGCACCTCAAGACGTACTCCAATATTTTTCACATTTTTTATTTATCTTATCTACACTAAAAGGCAACTTTTCCGCGCTATTGCAAATTAAAAATCAAAAGGTGAAATTTTCGTTCCACCCTAATGTACATTTCAGGGACTGTATCATAACGTCTTTTGTGAACAGTTTCACAAGTTTTTTCCCCGGTTTTATCATTTTCATCTATCTTATCTAAAAATCAACTAAAGTTAAAAATTTAATACAATAAGAAATGAATAAAACAAATTTTATTAGAGATAAAATATAAATATATACAATTTAATATAAATAATAATAGTCAAGTAGGAATAATATGTAAAAGAAACAACAATAATTATAATAAGAAAAAATAATAGATTAAAAGTGAATAAAAATATTGTAGAAATGTATTCGGACATAATTTTTCACCGGTTACATAACTTCCTCTATCATATATATAAAGCTGAAAATGTCTGTGCGTTGTACCGCTATAACTCACGAACGGCTTGATGGATTTGATTAATTTTTTTTTTAATTTGTTCGTCATCGTCTGTGGAAGGTTATAAGCGTATTAGTACCTCAATATCTGGTCCATCCCAGCATCCACCCACGCAATCTTTGTAACTCAAAAACCACTGCAATGATTAATGAGGAATCTTTTTGAATAGATAAGTTTCATCTACCGGAAGGTTAAGGTCTATTTTTTAATCAATCCCTGGTCCATCCCAGCATCCACTCACGCAATCTTTGTAACTCGAAAACCATTGCAACGATTAATGAGAAATTTTTTTGAATAAATTAGTTTTAGCTCCAAAGCTAGCGTTACTACAGTTGAAGGACTATAAGCCTTATTCCGTATGAATAATTGAAAATTATAACATCATGAATGTACTGTCGAGAAACTGAATAGCCTTATAGGAGATATTGGGAGAAAAGTCAAAGTTCCCCGGGCAACGCCGGGTATTACTGCTAGTGTATTATATAATAGCTGGGGAAGTAAAACCGAGTAACTACATATCGTCGGTCTAAGCGTGATACCTCGAATGTGCAAAAAGCCAACTTTACAGGAGAGACAAAAAACTGATTAACAAAATATTCTTTTTAGAAAACCTCAATTTTTTCGACATTTGTATTAAGTGAGATGTATATGCATGCCATGAATTGTTTTTAAGCTAGTTGGCAAATCCAAGTAAAGAATTAACGTACTTAACGGAGTTACGAGGTTTCACCAGAATTTCGTTTCCATTTCTTTTGCAAGGTACGGTTCTTTATTGTTTTTTCGTTTTATGTCGTATACGAGGTTCCATTAGATCAATAGAGTTTTTTTTTCTGTTTTTTTTGGTTAAAAAAAAACGATTTTCGGAAAAATGTCGCTTACGAGGTATCACGTTTAGGCCGACGATATGTAGGTCGGACGGGAGGAATTATTGGGAATATTATTGTGAGGGGTGGCTGCTGACTGTTGTGTGTTGAACAGGGGCCAATAGTTGTGTAACGATGGGCTATCAAGTGCAGACTGTTGGATGGTAGGCCCGTTAATACTGCTGCCATATTGGAGCAGTCATGAGGTCTGCCTTGTATTTACCTGTATATGCAGTCTGTTCTCTGAATCACCCTAGCATCAGTACTGACTTCAGTGCTCCTTAACATAATGATAGTAAAATGGAAGTTCTTGTTGTTTTTTCTTCCCCAGCTATTCGAAGAATAGAGTTTATGTAATCATACAGAAATTCGATGTGGAGCTACCGACACAAAAAAAATTCAAAGCCCTCTAAAAACAACACCTATTGATTTTTATCCAAAGGGAAGGGACTAGGGTGGAGGCTTAACACAAAAGCTCTTACAACTGCCGTTGTAATGATTGTATGGGCAGGAAATGTCATATGTAAATTCAAACCCCTCTAAGACATCTATTAATTTTCAACGGAATCAGCTGAAGAGGAAGCGGAATCAGAGGGAGCTCAACTAAAAAATCCCAATAATAATAATATATTTCCGTTAAACCAATACATGATAATAGGATACGTCAAATGAATTTATACATTATGATAGCTTATAAATTAGATTTATAACTACTTGAGTCTAACACATCTATGATTAGTAGTAACAAAAAAAACATTAAAAAAAGTAAAATTAAACTAATAAAAACTGTACAAATAAATGTTTAAAAATATATGAGTATATAAAAAAAAAAATGAATAAAAAATAAAAAATAATAATACAAGATACGTTCATAATAAGTAGACACATTTTTCAATTTAATAAAAATTTAGATAGGTAACTATTTTTCAAAGAAAACTCTTCGGAAGTGTCTTTATCCCCCAACGATGTTTCGGGACGTTCTTACGCCCCATCATCAGGTCCCAATGTGGCGAGATATAGAAAAGAAAGAAAACAATGTAACTATAACAATATATGAAAAATAATATATATATAATTCGTCAATTATAAATGAATGTATGAAAATGTCTAAAATAAAAAAAAATATATAAATGAATAAATAAAACAATAACGTACATTGGACTGACTTTTAAGGTGTGAAGGAACTCTGCCCAAAATATAAAAATGAAAGCTTTGTATCAAATAATGATTTTGGATATGAAAAACGATTCTTTATTGTGATTATATTATTCTTTTTGAACAGTGAGAATAAAATTCCGTTTCCGTGTAAAGGGTTTCCTCTAACATGAGCATTTTTAGTTGAAATTTAAATTTTTTCGTGTATCTATTGACTTCAAAAAGTGGGGAAGGGCATTAAATAAATTAATTCCTTTATGAGTTATACTTTTTTCAAAAAGAAAAGAGCAATGTTTAGTTATTCGAAAGTCTTCTTTCTTCCTGGTATCGTAATCGTGACTAGTATTGTTGCGAGGGAAAATATTTCTATTTTTCCTAATAACCATTAATGTTTCAAATATAAACAGCGATGGCAGAGGCAATAACTGTCAATATAATGAATGTATCGTTAGCGATAAAATTCAATTTTTTTACTGTTTTTTAAAATAATGTGAAGGAAAAAGGGCTGCAAAAAAAAAAAAAAAAAAAAAAAAACTCTCATAAATCGCAACTCGATATTTATAATAAAATATTTAGGATGGATAACAAACTAATTAAAATTATATGATTTCACCATTACAGTGCTCCTACACGATTTGTCTACCCTCATCTACCACTTTATTTTTATTACTTCTTTGCAAATTTTGGATGCATTTAATGTTATTAGTAACAGAGTCGAAACCATGGAATCGTATTTCCATGACGTAGGCAGAAAATATATTACAGAACTAGATTAATTAACTAATCAACTATATTAAATTCATATTAATTATCTCTTAATTAAGAGCTCGGGGTCACAGTGACCCAATAACCTGAATCCAGTGAGCTGAGAGACTGTATCTTGTAACTTGTCTGCTGTACTTTACACTAGCCTCCTTTGTAAAGTGAAGTTACAAACGTCTTAAAGCCTGAATGTGTTTCTTTCTTATTTCGTACTCTTAATAAAATCATACCAGAAGAAACATTAATTGTGTATAGTTATCTGGAAGGTTTAAATTTAAAAATTCCAAGGTCAGGATAATAACTCGTGAAATGTACTGAAAGTATATGAGAGAAATAACATGCGGTGTTCCCCAAGGATCAATCATAAGGCCATTGTTGTTCCTCATATACATTAATGATTTTCTTATTTATATGAAACTCTTTACTATTCAATTAATTTCTAAAGCCCTTGAAACATTAAACGAATGGCTGCTAATCAATGAATAAATGTTAAATGCAATCAGAACAACCATTTAAAATTTCAATAAGATGTCTAAATTATCAAATGAAAACCAAAATTAGCAATTATTATTCACTACTACTAAATTAAGTTTCTAGGTCTCCGTATTGATACGAAACTACTATGGCTGAAAATAGATACGTCAGTTATAGAAACTGAATTCCGTTTCCTTCATATTTCGTAATTTTAATAAGATGTTATTAGAGGAAACATTAATAACACTATGTAAATATATCAATTCTGAAATTAATTATGGATACATTGGGGAGCTTTTAGCTTTAGTGCTAATATTTTTATGCCTCAAGAGAAATCACTAAGAAAATTATATTTTTTTTTAACGATCTTAATGATTCAAATATAAACAGCGTGGGTAATGGCAAGCTTTTATGTTTTTTAAATATTTCTCTTTGATTAATATTATATATTATTCTTCTAGTACGATCTTATTAAAATTACGAAATAAGAAGGAAACGGAATTCAGTTTCTATGACTGACGTACCTATGTTCATTCCTTTTTCTAATACCGTTCCACCATCATGATTATGATACCTGGAAGCAATAAGTATTTCGAATAACTAAACAATGTTCCTTTATTTCTGAAGAAAGTATATACAAATCATAGATGTATCAATATGTGCCTTCCTAAAAGTATAGACACAATATTAAAATTCTAAATTCAAATAAAAATATTTATGTTAGAGGAAACATTAAATTAAAGGTAAAAGGGAGGTTCCAAGAGATACATTTACCGTGTACAGGAATATTGTTAGGTCTATGGAAGAGAGCTGTTACACAACTGGGTGTGAGATGTTTGATTAGTGTTGACCTCCTGGTTGGATGAGTTGACGCCGTTTGACATTTGGAACAATATGGTCACTCTAGCCTGTTCCACCATTATTTTAAAATCGATCGAATCCAACGAGCTGAACTGAAAGGGGGGGAGGTGGTGGAAGCTCTATAACAAAGTTTTCAAGTGGCACTGTTTGTCAGAACAAGGCGACGTGTCATGCAGGCTTGCCTCTCATCCATGGTGTAGGCTATTCTGGCCTCTATATGCATGATGACAAAACTCGGCCCATAGCACAGAGCTCTTGCAAGCGCGGTGAGCTCGATCCCAGCTGATAGGCCCTCTGATGTTTCATCTGTGCTGCTCTCCGGGGGTTCTTAAGCGTCGGTCTTGAGCCTTTTTTCTTCAAAAATAATAAAATAACCATGAGTGATCACTTAAAAAATAACAAAATCATGTTTCGTACAGGAAAACATTATTTCCTACATAGCTTTAATTTTTATTTTCTTGTGGGAGCCTCTCTACAAATATCCCACACAGCGACTTGAGCAAGACACAACCATCAAACACTTATACCAACGTTTCTACACCAAAATTTACTTACACACCAATCCGGAAGTCTGGAAAATTTTAAATCCAAATTTACCCCACAATCTCCCAAGAAGATTAAAGAGAATTTCGCCTAGAGATCTCCTGTTATGAAATAGTTCCATGAGGGTTCACCGCTGGGTGTTTTTCCTCTCTCAAATCTTTCACATAATTTTTATTTTTATTATTATTTATATTTTTAGATTAATTTATTTATTTTTTTATGTATTCTGTACGTCAGCCCAGCAACTTGGTTGTGCTTTTTTTTTGCATAGTTTTAAAACACGATAACTCCCGATAGAATGAATTAATCAACCAACACAACATTATATATATCCAAAACCTCATGAGGATGACACGTATTGATTTTCAGCCAAGTCTGCCAAAGAGAAAGGGGATATTAATTTAAAGCAGCAAATGTTGCAGAAAATGGGGAGTCGGAATGGGCACAATTCAAAACACCTAATAACTAAGGAATGTATCGACACAAAATTTTGTTTGAGGATTCAAAAGTCCGTATGTTGGTCAACAATTGACTTTAGCCAAACGGTCGATTGGTTTTGGACATAGAGCACAAACATTATTTCAAAGGTAGGGAAGCACATTTTCAGTGATTGGCCGACGACTTTTTGACTAAGCCTTGGCGACTGAATGGACGCTGTGCCGCTCCTTGGGGACTGAATGACGCTCTGCCGCTCCTTGGGGACTGAATGGACGCTCTGCCGCTCCTTGGTGGCTGAATGGACGCTCTGCCGCTCCATGGGGACTGAATGGACGCTCTGCCGCTCCTTGGGGACTGAATGGACGCTCTGCCACTCCTTGAGGACTGAATGAACGCTCCGCCGCTCCTTGGCGACTGAATGGACACTCCGCCGCTCCTTGGCGACTGAATGGACGCTCCGCCGCTCCTTGGCGACTGAATGGACGCTCCGCCGCTCCTTGGCGACTGAATGGACGCTCTGCCGCTCCTTGGGGACTGAATGGACGCTCTGCCGCTCCTTGGTGACTGAATGGACGCTCCGCCGCTGGCGGTACTCAAAGTTCCTATTACTCTCCCCTCTCCCTAATAAAGTATTAACAAAAAAGAACAATACTCGTTAACTATCAACAAGAACACTTAGCCCTGGTAGTCCCTCTATCTAAATTAAATCTCTACATTTAATTATCTCATTAGTCGCCTGTCTTATTTCCTACTTAAATACAAAATGTTACTTTTTCTTCTTAAACAGCGGTTCCAAAATTTTTATTTGTTACCACCAAATGAACCTTATATTTTTATACATTGTACTACACAAGCAAAAATATACCCATTCATAAAAATACTCAGTCGTCTACATAAAACTTGATTTGTACGAGAGTTTTTGTAGCCAATATAGTGAAAAACTAATAGAAACAAATTAAAAAAAAAACCTGTTCAAATATTATATTGTCTAATTCTACAGATTTACATGCAGTGAAACGCATAAAGTTGAACAGTAATATCTAAGTTTGTTAAGTTACATATACACTTCTGAAACTACCTGAGACTGAGACTCCCCTGAGAAGCCCTACGGTGAAAGCAACTCCTACTGTCATAACGAAAACATGTGAAAATATTTTGGCTTAAGCATAAATATTATATATATTTAGTAAATATAAAAATAAAATATATAATATCTATCGTATTTATTAATATTAGGAATTTTATATTCATTTATCTCTTATTATTTATTTATTTTTTATCCCCAACGCAAAATGAGGGGTGTTATAAGTTTGAAACCCTCAGACTAATAACACAGTGCCTCCCATACATAAGCAACAGAACACTTCATAACGATCTTATCATACACACAGTACCTGACACAATACAAACTACTTACATACGGTTTTTTAGAAAACTTTACACACATACAAACCCAGAAATACGTACTTTATCTTCACAACACTCACCACAAAACCCCCCATGTAGATTGGAGAGAAGGTGGAACCGCGACTTACTGCCTTGAATCATATTCGTTCTTAATATTTTTTTTAAACATTATTTTCCTTTACTTTTATCATCTCTCTTACCCATCCATCAAAATTGTCTTTCAATTCCTTTTTATTTATTTATTTTATTTTTTTTATTTATATAGGTATATATTTTTCTGTTCTTGTCCTGATAATTAAGATAAATTTTCGTCCCGAGGACCGATCACCTACCACTGGGTGGTCTTCCTCTCACATGCCATTCACGCCAACATATCAATACGTACCATCATAGATGCTGGTTGTTGCACCCTAGCAAGAGTTGTATCTTTATAAATAAAGGACAAAAAAAAAAAATTTTAACGCGTATTTTCTTAATTTTATTAATAATAATATTCACATGTCATCAGTATTATTTTTGTTAAAAACAAATCATTATTAAAATAATTTAATAATTATTACTAATATCATATGCTATTTTGGTGTATACTAATTTATATCCAACTACCCTGGTATAGTTTAACGTGAATAACTATTATAATAATAATTATTATTAACTGACTGCAGACTTACTCAAAATAAGGATGTGTCAGAAAAAAGGATGTCTCCTTCATACCGTTAAATAGGCTACACAAACGACGAGCTGTTTGTAGCCCTCGGATACGATTTTGTGCAAATAGTTCAAATAGTCTTTATGACGAATATATATTTTTGTTATCATACAAATAACTGGAACATGCCATATTGTTATGTTATGATAATATTTTGTCTGGTTTATAATGTCAACTAACTAATGGCTGGTTCGTTGTTTCAGGTATGTGGCTGTTTCTAGAGGACTCTGTCTGACCTGGTTTGTTGATTTAACGTAATATTATTGCATGTAGTCGGGTTAACAAAACTCCATACTGTTTACCCACATCAATGTAAACATACTGGGTTCCACTAAGTACATTCCGCTCTTTGATATGAAGCATCTATCTAACAGACACCCCCCCTCTACCAGGTCTAGCCTGTCACTTCAGGAACGCGGCAATACAAACGGCAGCACGGTGTCAAAAAATGTTGGTTGCCCAGTACACAATTTTTTTTTGGGTTTTACAACCCAGCAAATATAGACGTTTCGGGAATAACTCCCATCGTCAGTATCTCGAATTTATTAGCCAATTTTATGTAAAAAGTGTTTAAGTGTTGTTCATTACATTCTTTTGTTGAGTAATTTTACGAGTCGATCTCTATGATAACTTCAGAGGTTTGCTTGCCTTCTGAGCTTAAGATCGCTGGTCCAAAACCTACCCGAGCCCCTTATCTGGAAGGTAAAAAACTTGAGCACTCCTTCGGAAGGGATTTAAAACGATGGCCCCAAGCCTGTGCGATGTCAGGTTAAAGACTTTCTAAGACCCCGCTACCTTAGATAACTAAACCTGGGAGAAGGCAAAATTTAGGATTCTCATAGTAGGTTAGGTTAGGTTTTATGACTTATGCCCGGGCTTTAACTACCTATATCGTCTACTACCAGAGCGCTCTTTCGTCTCTCTAGTGGACATGAGCCCAACTCCACTGTGGGAGTCCTAAATTTTGCCTGCCCTAAAATTTTTATTCACTCTAAGGAGGGGTCTTTAACGAGTACCTGACATCGTACAGGCTCGGGACCATCACTTAACGTCCTATCCGAAGGACGGCGTGCTTAAGTCTATTTTACCTCCCAGATAAATTAAACTAAGGGCCTCGGTCGGGTTTCGAATCCACGATCTTGAGCTCAGAAGGCAAGCACGCATACCACTAAGCTACCAGCGCCCTCTCTCTCACAGTAGTGTTAACAGTGAAGAGAAAAGAGTATTGGATGCTTAGGTCCCTAGATGTACACACAAGTTCTCCCAATATATCTATTTATCTAAACTCATGTTTATTTGAGTGAAAATTGCCAGAAAGCTCTTATACGATATTCTTACTGGTATGAAATCTGTGGGAAGTTGTACATATTTTTAAAACAGCTGATAAAATTAGTACCACAATTAATAAGTTATCATGACGAAAGAAAATTCCACAGACAGACACACATACAAACGCTGCCATGAAAAAAAATTGAATTTCTTTACATTTTAAGGCTAATTAGAATTCATCCTTTTCTCAGATACAATGAAATAAAACTTTACTAAACACAATTTTAATAAGCTTCCATTCCTGATTTTATGTCCCTACACAGCTGAAAATTGATAAGTGATAAGCGAGGAGCAAAAGCACTGGGAACGGACTGGGGTCCAAATTGACAAGACAAACCTCAACAACTTACCTAGCAAACTGAAAGTATTACTACAGCTGATGAAAATACGAACAATACAAGCACCACTCTGGTTCCGAGATCTCTCTCTGACCTAAAAAGGCAAAAAAATCAGTTGTACGTAGAAAATTCGGTAACAACCTCAGATAAGAAGATAAAAGATAAATTTAGATCAAGCATTTACTTCGCAGAATATGGGATGAAGTGACTGTTTTTATTTGTATTTAAAAGATCCTAACTTTCTCATTTGTTTACATTCGACTTTGGGTTTTAGGTAGAAATTGACAGATCTGTCTGTATATTCTGAACTTTGAAGACTGCTGTTTGCTCTCCAGCCCCAGATATCAATTATCTATATCAATAAAGTTGAAATGGCGTTTGTGGGTAGTGTATGAAGTACGCTTGTTCCAACATGACGCCTAAACGGCTGATTGGGTTTTCATTAAATTTCACATGTAGCAACCCTCATAAGCCCAATTAAAATATAGCCTAATTGGCGTTTCGTAATTTTGAACGGAAAGGAGCGTTGTCCCCACATAAAGTTAGTGCTAGCTTGTTAACGGTATATCGGATTGTCATGAAAATTGACGTATAACATCCTATTCAGCTCGGTTCAAACATAGACTATGTGGGATTTTCAAATATTGAATTGAGATGGGGTGGGGGTTGGAGCATAAAATTAGTTCTAGCTCTTTAACAAATGACTTTTTGAGATCAATGTGTGATATCAAAAGTATATTTAATACATTTTCCAACTTTTTGATCATATGTATATTTGATGTAGCTCGATACGCGAGTGTATATTTGGAGGGATTTAAAATGTGTATTCTCAGTAGCGAGGTAAGTATTCTTTTTGGTTATCCGAGTTAGGTTACCTTACCTAATATGTGACTGTCTCGCTCACTAACAAATGCTCATTATAGTGTCGCAGGAGCGTAGTAACGTCGCTTTGTGGTTCATATCAGGTTTTATCACCCGCATTCTGCGTTACTACACACCACCCTGGTGCAGGAGTGAGGTAACCTCCCTTTGAAGATATCCGTATCAGATTATATTACCCGATTATTTTACCAGCAACTCTGGTAACGCAATTTATGGAATGTTGTATTATTTAGTTGAAACACTATGTAAATAGAGGTGAAGGCTTGGTGTAACTTAATAGTCTAGAACTTTGTTTTCATACCAAAACAAAAACTAAAATTACGTTTCTCTGGATTTGAATAACGACAAGCCTCGAACCTAAGTAAATCTCTGATCATTGCAGTGTCTGAATGTACTGTCGAAGAATGTCCAAAGATGGTGAATTCTTTTGAAGATATAGCGAACATTGAAGTCGGATTTATGTTTCGAGAGGCCTCATTTCAGTAGAAATACCGATTTTCCACACACGGACTGCGTGTAATAGCCTTGCAGCCCACATGCTTTAATTCCCTCGTTATTTCACGTCATAAATCACAGAAACTGTCTGTATTCTCGATTCAATATTCAACCTAACCATTGTCATTGGACGTCAACCAAATTATAAATTATTATATTTTAATTATAGCCTTCTATATGATATGATAACGGATGACAGGTAGTGCATTATCAGAACTGCCAGCCCTGTCGCTGTCAGATGGAGATAAATATGACATATGGCCCGAATACATAGCGCCGACCGTCATTCAGAGGAACACACATCCAATAGGGAGGGCTTTATCATTATATTTCAGTTGAGACATCTATCCAGCTTGGCTAGTGGAGTGAGCGTACTAAACACTATTCTTCTAAACGATTTTTTACAAGGAAGAATGAGTGGAATGAAATATATTTGAAGTTGATATTTTGAGAACAGTGGTTGTGAGAGGGGGATTAGGGAGGAAGTGTGGGCCCAGCGGAATAACAAGCAGTGGAAATTGGATCGAGTGGAGTGGAGTTGTCATCGGGACCAAAAGAGACTCTCCAGAGACCTGTCCGACCTTACCCGGCCAACTATACTCGGCTCCTATGTGACCTAGTATATGGAACTACACTTGGCTCCTATGTGACCTCCCACCAAATTATATTCGGCTTCTATCATTCCTCCTCTACCAAACTACACTCCTATGAGACCTCTTATATGGAACTACACTCGGCTCCTATGTGACCTCCCACAAAATTACACTCGGCTTCTATCATTCCTCCTCTACCAAACTACACTCCTATGAGACCTCTTCTATGGAATTACACTCGGCTCCTATGTGACCCATTCTAACAAACTGTACATATCTTCTACGTGATTACCTCTACTATACTGTAGTTCTATGTGACCCTCCTCCTCCAATCTATATTCGACTCCTATGTTACCCCTCAACCCTACTATGCTCGTTCATTCCCTAGCGAGTTCCTTGAAAGTATGCTCATCCATATATGCTTAAGCTGTAAAGGGCTGTTGACGTGTAAATTTCTAATAGAAATACATGTACATTTTTAGTCGTTTTGTGTGGAAACGGCAACTTTAAGCGAAACCATAGTGGATTTTCAATAAAGAAGAAATACTTTTTTTTAAAGATTCCTTCAGCTTACTTCCTAATCTTTGCGACATATCTATCACAAAATATAAGCGACGTTCCGTTCCTTTTAAAGAGTGCATCACTCGAAGCGCCAGTCAATATTCTCACAGCATTACCCAAAGCTATTCTCGTTCGAAAAGAAATGTAATGCTCTGAAATTTGTTTTACAAAAGTCGTTTTCATATCCTTAGTGGTTCAAGAATAAATGGAGGCACCACGAAAATACCCGTTCATGGTCGGGTAATGGATCCCAAAGATTCACAGCGAATAATATATCTCGTAAACTGTTTGTAAAGTCATCTGACAGATTGAGTTCCGGCAGAGGACATTGCAGGTATCCGAGTCTATAATATTATTAATACAAGGCAGGGCTGGGATGTAGCCGCATTACCAATTACTGTGGATGTTGTGTACGCAATTAGGAGGATGCTGCCTAAATGCGACCACCCCCCTCCCTGACCTCATTTTTTATATTATTAGCGCTATCCGACATTGCCCGGAAAAATTACAATCTTTCTACCATTTCGACGCTTTTACCATCATAAAATTTACTGAATTCATTTAATAAGCAAAATATTACAATACATTTATTTCACCGACAACACCTGGTAGGGTAGCCTATATGGTATTTACAATCATTTACTTTTCAAAATATTTTAAGTTAGTTATTATGACTCATGTCTGGGCTTTAACTACAAGGTCATATTGCCTACTATCAGAGGGGGAGTCTTAAATTTTGCACACCCTAAATTTTCATTCACCTAGGGTAGAGGGATCTAACGAATTCTTGACATCGTACAAGGATTATTATTCTTTAGTATAAATATTATACTTTATCTTTGAAGTGGAAAGAGCCGGTAGTTCAGAGGTAGCGTGTTGGTTTACTGAGCTCAAGATTACGAGTTCAAAACCTGGATAAGGCCCTTGAGTTTTTTATCTGGAAAGTGAAAAAACCTTCTTGGCTTTTCTTCGGATGCGAATTTAAGAGATGGTCCCAAACTTGTACAATATCAGATACTCTAAGGATCCCTACCCTAGGTGAATAAACCTGAGTATGCAACATTTAGGACTCCCACTGTAGAGTCGGCCTCATGTCCGCCAGAGTGAAGAAAGAGCACTCAGGTAGTAGGCGGTATGATCTCGTAGTTAAAGCCCGGGAATGACTCAAAATAAAAAAATTAATAAAACAAAAATAAAAAATCTCTATCGTGTCCTTAAATTTTTGTGAAATATTGCTGTTTTAGTATGTTCTCTCCTTTGAGAATAATAAACAATATGAGAAGAGGGGATCAGAGAGAGCTGAACTAAAAAAAACCCAATAACATCCGATGTAATAAACGTATCAACATGAAATTTCACATTTAAAGTCAAAACATAATAAGGACATATCCTGTTAAATTTCAACGACATAGGCCGAAGGAAAAGGGGCGTTCAGGGGAGTGACTCAATTCAAAAACCCTAATAACTGCCGATATAATGAGTTTAACGACATAAAATTTAGTATAAGAATTTAGAAGCCTGTATGTCAACTAATGACTATTAGCGCAAACAGTCGACCGGTTTTGGAGAAAGAGAGATAATTACAGTTATTACTAACCTTGTGTCAGATTATAAGATTCAATAACTATTTATATATCTAATTCTATTAGTTTATTTTATCTGGGAGGTAAAAAAGAAGTTAAACCCGCCATCCTTCGCATGGGACGTTAAGCGATGGTCTCGAGCCTATACGATGTGTGTGACGAAAGAGCGTTCTGGTAGCAGGCGATATGACCTTACAGTTATACATTTTCATGACATCATATTACCATGTTATGGTACAGTAAGTATAACAGAAATAACTATTACTATCATTATTGGGAGATTGTCTTGGTGCTATGTGGCTAGCACCTCGAAGTGATATACACTTGACTTGCCTACAGTTTGTCTTGGTGCTATGTGGCTAGCACCTCGAAGTGATATACACTTGACTTGCCTACAGTTTGTCTTGGTGCTATGTGGCTAGCACCTCGAAGTGATATACACTTGACTTGCCTACAGTTTGTCTTGGTGCTATGTGGCTAGCACCTCGAAGTGATATACACTTGACTTGCCTACAGTTTGTCTTGGTGCTATGTGGCTAGCACCTCGAAGTGATATACACTTGACTTGCCTACAGTTTGTCTTGGTGCTATGTGGCTAGCACCTCGAAGTGATATACACTTGACTTGCCTACAGATTGTCTTGGTGCTATGTGGCTAGCACCTCGAAGTGATATACACTTGACTTGCCTACAGATTGTCTTGGTGCTATGTGGCTAGCACCTCGAAGTGATATACACTTGACTTGCCTACAGATTGTCTTGGTGCTATGTGGCTAGCACCTCGAAGTGATATACACTTGACTTGCCTACAGATTGTCTTGGTGCTATGTGGCTAGCACCTCGAAGTGATATACACTTGACTTGCCTACAGATTGTCTTGGTGCTATGTGGCTAGCACCTCGAAGTGATATACACTTGACTTGCCTACAGATTGTCTTGGTGCTATGTGGCTAGCACCTCGAAGTGATATACACTTGACTTGCCTACAGATTGTCTTGGTGCTATGTGGCTAGCACCTCGAAGTGATATACACTTGACTTGCCTACAGATTGTCTTGGTGCTATGTGGCTAGCACCTCGAAGTGATATACACTTGACTTGCCTACAGATTGTCTTGGTGCTATGTGGCTAGCACCTCGAAGTGATATACACTTGACTTGCCTACAGATTGTCTTGGTGCTATGTGGCTAGCACCTCGAAGTGATATACACTTGACTTGCCTACAGATTGTCTTGGTGCTATGTGGCTAGCACCTCGAAGTGATATACACTTTACTTGCCTACAGATTGTCTTGGTGCTATGTGGCTAGCACCTCGAAGTGATATACACTTGACTTGCCTACAGATTGTCTTGGTGCTATGTGGCTAGCACCTCGAAGTGATATACACTTGACTTGCCTACAGTTTGTCTTGGTGCTATGTGGCTAGCACCTCGAAGTGATATACACTTGACTTGCCTACAGTTTGTCTTGGTGCTATGTGGCTAGCACCTCGAAGTGATATACACTTGACTTGCCTACAGTTTGTCTTGGTGCTATGTGGCTAGCACCTCGAAGTGATATACACTTGACTTGCCTACAGATTGTCTTGGTGCTATGTGGCTAGCACCTCGAAGTGATATACACTTGACTTGCCTACAGTTTGTCTTGGTGCTATTAGGCTAGCACCTCGAAGTGATATACACTTGACTTGCCTACAGTTTGTCTTGGTGCTATGTGGCTAGCACCTCGAAGTGATATACACTTGACTTGCCTACAGTTTGTCTTGGTGCTATGTGGCTAGCACCTCGAAGTGATATACACTTGACTTGCCTACAGATTGTCTTGGTGCTATGTGGCTAGCACCTCGAAGTGATATACACTTGACTTGCCTACAGTTTGTCTTGGTGCTATGTGGCTAGCACCTCGAAGTGATATACACTTGACTTGCCTACAGTTTGTCTTGGTGCTATGTGGCTAGCACCTCGAAGTGATATACACTTGACTTGCCTACAGTTTGTCTTGGTGCTATGTGGCTAGCACCTCGAAGTGATATACACTTGACTTGCCTACAGATTGTCTTGGTGCTATGTGGCTAGCACCTCGAAGTGATATACACTTGACTTGCCTACAGATTGTCTTGGTGCTATGTGGCTAGCACCTCGAAGTGATATACACTTGACTTGCCTACAGATTGTCTTGGTGCTATGTGGCTAGCACCTCGAAGTGATATACACTTGACTTGCCTACAGATTGTCTTGGTGCTATGTGGCTAGCACCTCGAAGTGATATACACTTGACTTGCCTACAGATTGTCTTGGTGCTATGTGGCTAGCACCTCGAAGTGATATACACTTGACTTGCCTACAGATTGTCTTGGTGCTATGTGGCTAGCACCTCGAAGTGATATACACTTGACTTGCCTACAGATTGTCTTGGTGCTATGTGGCTAGCACCTCGAAGTGATATACACTTGACTTGCCTACAGATTGTCTTGGTGCTATGTGGCTAGCACCTCGAAGTGATATACACTTGACTTGCCTACAGATTGTCTTGGTGCTATGTGGCTAGCACCTCGAAGTGATATACACTTGACTTGCCTACAGATTGTCTTGGTGCTATGTGGCTAGCACCTCGAAGTGATATACACTTGACTTGCCTACAGATTGTCTTGGTGCTATGTGGCTAGCACCTCGAAGTGATATACACTTGACTTGCCTACAGATTGTCTTGGTGCTATGTGGCTAGCACCTCGAAGTGATATACACTTGACTTGCCTACAGATTGTCTTGGTGCTATGTGGCTAGCACCTCGAAGTGATATACACTTGACTTGCCTACAGATTGTCTTGGTGCTATGTGGCTAGCACCTCGAAGTGATATACACTTGACTTGCCTACAGTTTGTCTTGGTGCTATGTGGCTAGCACCTCGAAGTGATATACACTTGACTTGCCTACAGTTTGTCTTGGTGCTATGTGGCTAGCACCTCGAAGTGATATACACTTGACTTGCCTACAGATTGTCTTGGTGCTATGTGGCTAGCACCTCGAAGTGATATACACTTGACTTGCCTACAGATTGTCTTGGTGCTATGTGGCTAGCACCTCGAAGTGATATACACTTGACTTGCCTACAGTTTCGCCGGATATTCAAGCTAGTCATTAAATTATTACGTATTTTAATTACCGAGATAGTCACAAATATTATTCCTACAATATCTGCACAAAGAAGGAAGAAAGGCAAATAATTGAGAAATAATATTTCTCTGACTCTATTAAAAGTGTTATTTATGTTAATTGGCACCAAGGGGACGCTCTCTGATGATGACTTAAGTAGTTATCGAAAAAGTTCTATAGAGAGAAACAAATTAGGAATGAGGGGAGAAGAGATTTCTAATTGAAGGAGAGTTAACATTGACTGAAGGGAGTCGAACCCTGGCCCGGGAGATTAGTAATTAGGCTGGCTCAACAAAACAGCTGTTGACACTAGCACTCACTGGCTCCTTAATTGGTAGAAATATCAGGGGGGAGGGGGCAATTATACAGAGTTGGGAAAGTAGAGAGGGAGGGGGGGGGGGGTAGTCTGGGGATGAGGAAGTGGGGGCAACACGGCTAACATCTGTCAGAAGACACCTGAGTTACTACAAGAAAATCTACAGTGAATCACTGAAAATGTACTTCCCCAGAGCGAATTAATCAAATAAGCTCCCTACCTCTGTGTACAGTCTTTGATCTAAAATCAATAGGTGTTCTCCTCAAGAACTTTTATACCTCTTATCACGTTGATAAAAAGGAGAGAGATCAGGCTTGTGGTCGAATAAAAGAAACTTGTGGATTTCTGTCAAGCTTGCGACACTGAGTGTACCTTCTTCAGGGCCTGTATTGACATATATAAATTATTATTACTGAGTTAATGTAATTAGATTTTAATAAAAGGCATGACATAATTGTGACTAAACAAATTATTAACAATAAAATTGTTTACACCAAAAAGAACTTAAATATTATATCTGAACAAAGAACATCCTGAGGGAGCAAGGTGGATGATAATGATGTGTTAGCGACAGCGGTTTTGGCATGTTCTCGCAAACCGGGAGACCTGCGAAAAATTTTATTTTATGTAAAATATACTTTTCCGTTTTCTCTATAACTTTTATTTTAAGTGATATTTCATAAGTAAAATCAGTCTCAAGGTCTCAATTTCTGTCCGAATTCAGCCAAAGTCTGATCAGTTATAAATTAGCACTTGTGACATCTTCTATTAAAATTTAAAATTTTAGTTACAATTTGGAGTAATGGTGTTAAGAAATGTTCAATCACACATACAGACGCACAGATATGAGTAGACATTATTGCAAAAATGGTCAAAACGTATTCATAGGACCTTGAATCGTCAAAATCCGTTGAAAACTCGATCTCAGATTTCCGCGTGATTACAATACTTCCTTATGTGTAAAAATACAACCCTATTGACAATTCTAACATCGCGGATTGGGACAAAATGAGAGTTCTTTCTGAGACGCAGGCTGGAGAACAAGGTGAAGCGGATGGCTAAACTGGTTGTTGGACTGGTCGCCCTTGCTATCAGAAAAACTACCGGTCCATCCCAGTCACTTCCCCCTCCTTAAATTAAAAAAACATTTAACTTGAAAACAATTTTGAGGGAAAAAAGTCGTCAGTGTACTTCTCCGGTGGGAATTAATAAACTAAATTTTCATTCTCCTTTTGAACCCAATTTATCGATATTTTCAAAAAACAATAAATGTCTTACTCGGGGGCTTCTCATTAAAATTTTCTTCTTGATCCATTCGTTATATGTTGATTTTTTCCAAAGGTATCTTCCTTTTTATTTTTTGACATTTCGGGACGTTTTCACATCCCTTCTTCTGGTCACTATGAGCTTCGTTGGGGCTTTGAATTTATTGTCGATACATTCAATGCTTCGTCATTTGCTGGGGTTTTTGTGTTAGGCTCCCCCTAATCCTCCTCGTCCCGTTTCGAATCGCTATATTAATTCTATTGGGAATTATCATGTTCACAGGCACATTTACACATAAACAGGATTTTAATTTTTTTATTTATAGAATTTGTTGGAAAACATGAAAAACTCAACTCAACATTAAATTAAAAATAATAAATGGAGTATGAATGAACAATCAAGTTCGAATTTAAATGTGACAAAATGGAACTTGTTCCGGGCCATTCTAGATCTTCAATACATGAAATGATCAAAAATAAATTATTCAGTTCATTACAATATCAATAGATACCATTATGAGACTAAATGATGCTTAGGAATTGTTACTTGATGCCACACATCAATCGTTTCGAAATAGGTATATTTTCTACCGGAACATTTGCAATTATTAAGTGGGTAATTTGCAACTTTCAGGACGATGAAAACTGTAGCGGCGTGCGTCAGTGGAAAACTTGATCCAAGAAGAAAGTTTGTCAATCAAAAGTTGAGAGAAAATTGAATTATTGGAAAATATTTTCTCTTTGAAAAGTTGCTCTGAGATAATAAGGAGAACTGTCTCATAATGAATGGAAACTTGCTTTATTATTTTTTAATTTTGATGCTATCCATCTTTTTTAGAGAGTACTTGAATAAATCCCAAAGAACGATATGACGGTGTAACGAAAAAGCGTTACCACATGTTATTATAAAAAATATATAAATAATAATTAAATAAACAAAATTAATAATAAAAACAAAAAGAATAAATAATGAATATTACCACATTTCCTACAGAAATTATAGCTGGTCTTCTACTAAATTTTGATTTCTACAGTAGTTTCCGAAAAGGACCCTAAAAAAATATAGAAAGTAATAAAAAAAAATTTAATTAATAATTATTTCAATTGGATTTCTTCTAAAGATACAAAAGAGATGCCATCTTGTTTCCTTTAAAAAAATGTTAAATCTAATTCAAAGGTATAAATTATCTTACTGAATTCATAGGGAAAATGAATAGCATAGAATAAGAGAACAAATATTGGGTTTATTTACCTAGACCTACATTATAAATAAAATCAAAATATCAATATGTAATTTCTACATCTACTTTAGTCTCATTTCTTTTTGAATATTGTGGCAATTCTAAAGTCTAAACAAGACTACACCTATAGATTTTTAGAAAGAGGGGGGGGGGGGGATAACACGGAATCCCCAATAACTTTGTAATGAACGAAGCGAAACGAAATTCGAAATTTAGTTATAGAACTATCCTTTTTTGTGTTGAGCCCCCCTTCCCTAATCCTCTCATTCCCTCGATTGCGCCAAATTTCATGTCGATACATTTATTCATTCATTACTTTGTCATTTATTGAGTTTTTTTTTGGCAAGACCCCCTCCACTTACCTCACATTCCCCAGACATTTCAATGGATATATTTACATTCAGATTATTAATTTATAATAAAATCAATTATTATTATTTGTATAAAAACAACTATTAGGAGTGAAGTAACTTAATTAGTGAATAAATCTACAAAGATGGACTAGTCGCATTTTGTATAATTTTTATCTATCGGGAGTTATCGTATTCACAGACAGACAGGAATTGTTTTTTTTCTTTTTTCGAAACAGGGGGTTGAAAAAACTGAAATGAATTTAACTGAGGAAATAAAAAAATAAATATTCTTGTTGAAAAACTATTTTAGAGAGAGAAAAAAAGATGGAAGGAGGGGGAGTGAGGGGGGGGGGGGGGGTGAATAAATTGAATTCAGCTTGATACCATGGTGCGGACATAGTTTGGGAATACAGGCTACTAGCTGTTGTATTCGGCTTTGCCCGGGAAAGTCACTACTTCCCAGTTTCTATCCGAGGTTTTGACTGAGACAGCAGAATATCAGGGGTCGTTGGCGCAATTAGCACACACTACAAGAAGGCAGACCTCTAGTATAGTCTGTGGAGTCCTGCTAACGATCTCTGTTCACTTTAATGGACACAACAGTGCCATGATGCCGTTCATCAGGAGCGCCTACAGAGATTAATCTGTAGACCTGAGGGCCCTTAGATTATTCTTAGGTAACTAAACATGTGAAGGCAAAATTTAGGACTCCCACAATAGAGCTAATAGAAAAGGGATAAGAGCATTGGATGCTTAGGTCCCTAGGTAGGTGTACACACCAATCCTCCTAATATATCTATTTTTCTAAGTTGAGAAACGCGGACATATTGTGGAAACTTGTAATAAATGAATAAAACAAACTTATTTTTTGAAATATTGTCTATTCCACTAAAGATATATACACATATAACTACCGGTTTCGGCTTTATACCATCGTCAGGTTTAGTTATGAACTAAAGTTTATACCATCGTCAGGTCTAGTTCATAACTAGACCTGACGATGGTATAAAGCCGAAACCGGTAGTTATATGTATATATATCTTTAGTGGAATAGACAATATTTCAAAAAATAAGTTTGTTTTATTCATATCTATTTTTACCGGATTTTCACGTCCCAAGTGGTCACACGGTCTGCTTGTGCATGTGTATGTGATTAGGAAGCTGTGAGCGCTCTTCCGCCAAAATGATTGTAGCTATTAACTTGAAATTTGGAATGAAGAAAGCGCATGTGCTACTTGGATCTGGTTAGATTTTGACCGAAATCTGACAAAAATTGAGACTACTTTACTCCTGGATCTAAGAACATTTTACAAGATACCGATTATCTTTATGACCTAATCAAAAGTATTTTCAAGTAAACTTTGTAGCAAACATTAAAATACATATTTCATTTGGAATACGATTTTTCCTAGGTCGTCCAGTTTTATGATGCAAACTTTTTTTTTTTAAATGTAGTTTTTGAAAGACATATTTTTAGACGTTTCCTTGATTTACTGGAAAACTATTTGTCCTATCGAAACTTTGATTCCCATCAAAAATGTTCCTTATTAAATTTCCTATCGTCTGTAAGTCTTAAAATTTGTGATACGATCAATACGTCTAACAATGTAGCGCTTCGAACAATGAAAAATAAATTTTCAAATTTGTATACTTCAAAATAGTTTTTAAAATGTATAGTATTTTAAAATTATTATTGGTAGTAATCAGAACGAATAAATTTTAAGTTATCTGGGAGGAGAAAAAATATTGAACATTCCGTCTATCGGATGGGACTTTAAGCGATGGTCCCGAGCCTGTACGATGTCAGATACTCCTTAAAAACCCTAAATAAAAATTTAGGGTAGGCAAAATTTAGGGCTCCCATAGTAGAGTCGGGCTCATGTCCACCAGAGTGACGAAAGAGTGCTCTGTTAGTAGGCGATATGACCTTGTTGTTAACGCCCAAAAACATTCTAGCATTACTGGGAAAAAGAAAGTCACTCTCAGAATTACGCTGTGCAAAGGAACAAAAAAATACCGCTGACACCCTCATTACTTTCATATACGCAGTTGTGCCAGAATGAAATAATTTTGAGAATGAAGGGGTGGAGAGAGTGTGATTTGTAAGCATGGTTGTCATAAGAAAGTCGTATAATGGCCACAGCACATATATTTTTATTTATTTTTATTTTTCCATAACCGGAACACTTTTTTGTATTCGTCAATGCTGCAATTTAACAATGAGTTATCCGGTTCTGCTCCCACAAGTGTCCTGTGCGCGACTGTCTTGCTCCCGCAAGGTGAGAGAAGTGAGAACAAGGCTGCTATGTGACATATTGCATATGTGGTGGTGGCCTCAATGGCGGGTCTCCTCTCCCAAACTGAACACATGCTAACCTTTTCACATCAGAACCTGTTTCAGACCAATTGAACTCAATGTTGACGAAACTTTAGCTGAAGTAAAATAAATAGCAGAAAGATGTCATTGAGCAAAAAGAGAGGACCTTCCGTTAATTGGTTAACAGTGGTAACTCGCGTTATTTTCGCGTCTTCACAGGAGGTGCTTAGAGAAGATGCGCTCTACGTATTTTCACTTCATCAGCTACACCAAGTATAGGGGAAGTTATATAATTTGTCAGAAATGTGATGTTAAGTTCTTAAGCTTCTCTGTGATGTTACTATTTTTTTTTAAATTTAGTTTTTGAAAGACATATTTTTAGACGTTTCCTTGATTTACTCGAAAACTATTGGTCCTATCGAAACTTTGGTTCCCATCAAAAATGTTCCTTATTAAATTCCCAATTGCTTATAAGTCCTAAAATTTGTGATACGATCAATACCTCAAAAGATGTAGTGCTTCGAACAATGAAAAATAAACTTTCGTAGAAAATATTGCAAAATAATGTTTAAATTGTTTAATATTTAAAAAAAATTATTGGTAGCAATCAGCACTGAAAATTTTAAGTTATCCGGGAGGAGAAAAAAATGTTTTTTTTTTGTATGTGTCTTCTTTTTCCTCTTTTTTGACAATATTTCGGGACACTACCACGTCCTTTCTAATGTTCACCAACATAGTGACATCTCTGGACAGAAGTGCCGGAAAAAAAATTAATAAGTTTTCTCCGGAATTTCATGTTTTCCAACCCTCGGATCCTGAAAATTAAAAAAAAAGCCTGAGTCGTTGTGTGTGTGTGAACACGATACCTGTCGATACAATGAATGTATATTTTCCTTATTATTTTCTTATACCTATAGTATAAGGAAAGTATTGTAATCGTGCAAAAATCCGAGATCGAGGTTTCGGATTTTGACGATTCAATGTCCCCTGAATAGGTTTTGACCATTTTCGCGATTATGTGTATATGATTGAAACTTTGTGAGCTGTCTACCGCAAAAACAATTGTAGCTATGAACTTGAAATTTGGAATTAAAGGATCATATGTTCTAACTGAGGTGTGATTCGATTTTGGCCTAAATCAAACCAAAATTGAGACCACTTTCCCTCGGGTCCTAACTACATTTTACAAAATACAGCTTATGTTTATGACCAAAAATCATTTCAAGTAATAATTGAAGAGAATATTAAAATACATAATTTATATGAAATATGATTTTTTACAGGTCGTCCGGTTTTCGAAATACATGCCAAAAACCATCTTGAAATATACTTTTGAAACACATATTTTTAGACATTTCCTTGTTTTACCCGAAAACGGTTAGTCCTATAGAAAAATTGAATCTTATCCAAAGTGTTCCTTATAAAATTTCCAATCGCTAATATACTGATAAATATTTGAGATAGAATCAATATTACAAAAGTTATAGAGCCTCGAAGAATCTAAACTAAATGTCTATAAGGAAATATGTAATTGTAAGTAATTTTTAAATCATAACTCGTAGCAACAAACTTTAAAATATGGTTTATATATTGGTAGTTTTTTTTGAAAGATTATAAAAGTTAAGAAAAATTGTTGACATGGCCATTACAGGATTTTCTTATACCAACAACGCTTACAGATCACTCTCTCTCCCCTTCACCTTCTCGAAATCATTTAATTTTGTCTCTTTGAACAGCGTTATCTTGAGAGTAGACATTCTTATACCCAATAATGCCAATATGAAATAATTTTGAGAAGGTGGAAAGAGAGTGATCACAATTTTTTAAATGTTTAAATTGTAACAAGGTTGATTTTTTCTGGAATTTTTTCAAAGTTGTCTTTTTTTTTTTGGCAATATTTCGGAACACTTCCGTCTCTTCTTTTGGTCACTAATTACGACGTAAAATCTCAGAGAAGCTAAAGAAAAACATAAATTGTGATACTAAAAAAGTATAAAAGTGTACTAAAAAATTAATCGAGGTTTGTCTACAAGAAAAAAATACCTCTATGACCCAATGTAATGTATTTTTTTTTCTCTCTGAATAGAAAAAATGTGTTTTAACCGAGAATGGAAGTGATGTATCGAGAACAAAATAAACAAAAATCCTACAATGTCAAGGTTAATATAAAAAGAGCGCTGTAGCCGTAAAAGCGTTATAAGCGATAGCGTTATTATGTAGATTTACTGTATATCCTTTTTATTCAGAAATAGGAGGATACCGGACAAAACAAGATGAGGAGGTCTGGATTAATGAATATCTGCAGTGACTATAAAAGGAAGGAATGAGAAACCTTGGAGACGGTAGCGCAGCCCACATAACGTTGCCAAATCAACGTCGGATACTTTCCCTGCTGTCATCCGATACTCTGTGTCTAGTCCTATATTATGTTAATGGTATTGGGTAATACGTAGTAGTCATGTTAAGGTGGGCTCAATAGGATGTCAGTCTCTCCTCCGATAAACTTCAGGAAAACTTTCAGTGGAGAGCTCTATTTAAATCTGTCTAAAATTAATAGATAGTACAGTCATAATGATTAATAGAGTCGACAGTATCTTTTCAATGTAGAATGAAATCGAGATTCGGTGGTGTAAAAGAAAATGCAAAATTTTGCCAACGTTTCGAAAACTTTTTATTTTCTTCTTCAGGGCCTTATAATGACTTGAGTGAATGTGTGTGGTGACGGTGTTGTGAGTTTGTTTCCTGTGTAGTGAGCCCTCACTACACCGATTTCGCGTAAATCGAGCAATATTCGTATGAGTTTGAAAACATCTCGCAAACCGGGCGACCGGTGAAAAAAAGTATTTCGTATAAATGTGTCTTCCAGTTTTCTCTACTGCATTCCTTTATTTGAGATTTTTAATTAAATCATAAATATAAGCAGTCTCTTGTAGCTAGCGGTAACAACAGGACTTTTTTATACCAATTATGTTTTTACAGTTTACTCTCCCACCCCTCCCTCCTCACAAAGCCATTTCGAACTGGCATTACTTGATAAGAAAGTATGTGTGGGCGTCAGCGGTTTTCTTTGTTTCATAGTAGAGCATAATTCTGAGACTGACTTTCTCATAACTATTACTGAATGCCAGTTTGAAATAAGTTTGAGAAGATGGGAAGTTGTCATTTCAGTGTTTTCAGCAAGTATCTCGCAAACTGTTTAATGAATCTGTACTTCCCCAGCACAATTGACTATGTGTTTGCTCTCGCATCAGAGCATTCATTTTTGAAGTTAAACCCCCTTCTCTTTGGCTAATCCTGATGACAATCAATAGGTGCCGTCCATTCGGGATTTTTGATTCTTATATAAATGTTCATGTCATTACGTTACATAAGCTAAGCCCCACCATCTCCTTCATCCTTTTGTCAAGCCAGTCCAGTGACAGGGAACCGAACAGCTACCAAACTTGACTTACCTATCCTAAGGAGATTGTAGTCTTCTACCCAATACAATTCTTCTAATTACTTTACTCCTCGCCTCCAGATCCCTCTCTACCAGATCCTTTCCCTCTGACTTCAGGACTAGACTTCACATTGCCACTACAGTGAAAACCCCAAAAAGTAGTTAGCACCTCTTAAGGAGATGTGGTCGGACTGGAGAGACAGATGAAGAGGTGCTTCATTAGTATCTGTCTGGCGTGTTCATTAGTTGTGTTCACAAGTCTCCTGCCATGAGATCTGCCCACTTCATGTAGATGTCAGTTCTGGAAGACTGTCTCATAGCTAGGACAGGCCTCTGGACGGCCTCCCCACTCCCCCGAATTTAGCTCATCTTGGAAGAGATGTGGTCGGGTTGAATGTAGACGGAGAGATGATCTGTCTGGAATGTTCATTAGCTGCGACGTTCATATTCGAGGATTGTCTCATAGCTCGGAATTTATGTACAGAAATTCATGTTTGCGAATCAATTGTCGGAGTTAGCATAAAAAGCCGATTTACACTTGAAGATCAAGTCACGGTCGAGGATTTTTACCTATGGTAACATCCATTAAAACGCGTCTTCTACTAGTTTGTTGTGTCGACGACCGGTCTGATGTTTTCTGAACATAAATTGATAAAAAGCCTTTATTTGGAGGAAGAAGAACAGAGATCTTTGAGAGTAATGATGGTAGTGTTTCAAATTTATGCAGTCAACTGGTTGATGATGAGTGTTAATTTCGTAGATCTTTGTATCTGGCATTATGAGTTCAATCGATTACTGGAATATGAAAAACATGACAAAGAAGCAGAACACTACTTTTCGAGAAACAATCCCATCATCAGAAGAACTAGCTGTATGTTTAAGATAAGATCAAATAAGAAGTTCCTACGATTGTTTAAAAATTATATTTGTATTTTTACAAGTTACGAAAAGTTTAAACATGATATTGAAATATGCAGGTACCTTTGTTGCAGGTTTTTCCCTATCTCAGTCCCTAACTTCATTTGGTGAAGAAATAAATGTTTATATTAATATATGTAGTTCGTCTTGTTCGCGGACATATTCGATGAGTATCTCATCTATATTTTTTTTCTGTTGGGTTACAAGGCGCTAAATGACAATGAACCAGCCTAAACTAGCATACGAGAGCAGCTAGCTGCTGTGCCGAAAAGCTTCCAAGCTTCTTGTGCTTCAAAAGCTTCTAAGACGAGTTGTTTGTTAAGACTAGCGTAAGACAGCTTAACTCGCTAGACTCAAAAAAATTGTTACAACTAGCGAGCAAAGCCTAGTAACAACTGGATCACTTGACAGTATCACAGTGATGTTGCTAATAATTAAGATAATAAGACTATTATAGTTGTGTAATGATGGGCCACACCCAGGTGGGATATTGTTACGTGGGGCCACTTAGGTGGGTCTATTACTTGCAATAACTGTGATTGCATCACAGTCCCGAAGGTAGCATGTGTATCACAGGGTGTTCTATGTATGGCGGTGCCTGGAGATGCCGGGAACGTGGGTGCGAGTGTCTATCGCCTTCAGGCACTCCGTGACCAGACAGTAACCAGTTACAATTGTATGATCTAGCAGTGACTAGATGCTCCATGAAGTTGTTGCCTACCTGTTTGGGGTAGCAGTTACCAATTGTCCTCTCATGCATACAGACCAGTGATCGTATCACGGTGACCAGAAATTCTCCGGTAACAGTTGATCCGGTAAATACTACCACATAAACAATAGACGAGGAGAATGAAAATGATATCTTAGTAGGCTGATATGTGTGGGCCTGCTGGGCCTTGTTACAGGGTCTCCGGATCGCAACGGATCCCAACCATCAATGAAAAACCTAAAAAATAATAAAAATATATGTAAATACCCGCCAGGAACTTGAAATGAAGAGTGAATGACCCTTACTTTGTGGCTAATTCAAGTTATTCAACATTGTTAGCAACTTAACAGCAGCTTGTTTTTTTTTTGTTTTCAAAGACAGCTCGACCATCGAGGGGCTGTCTCGGCCCGTTGACTCGACCTACGTAATGATCCAACGATAACTAGGAGACAAAATATATTTGTATATTTATAATGTGAATTTAATGTAATTCTAATTTAATTGAAATAATATTCAACCTTGCACTCAATTAATATTTAACATTTTTTGCAGTGCTGTTGTGAAACATTTAACAAAAAAGATTAAGAAAAAAAATATATAATACATATATGGCAATACCGTAAGTAATCCCGTATATTTTGTAAAATATATATAAAAAAAACATACGTTTTACTTTATATTTTTTATTACTCAATTACTTTTTTTTTTTTTTTTTTTTTTTTTTTTTTTTTTTTTTTTTTTTTTTTTTTTTTTTTTTTTTTTTTTTTTTTTTTTTTTTTTTTTTTTTTTTTTTTTTTTTTTTTTTTTTTTAGCTTTATGTACGGTGCATATTAGCCATGTCAATGTGTTATATATAATTATTTAAGACATCCATGGCCCCGGGAGGGAGTTCTATCTACGAAATAAAACTCACTCCCGGACGGGATTCGAACCCGCAAACCATGGTGAGACCATGCGACCAAAGCCCTACGCTCTAGCCCGCACGGCCACCATGGCCCCCCTCAATTACTTTACAATGGCCCTGCAGTCGATGCGACGTTAAATAAAAATTAAGCAAAAAAAAAAAAAAAAAAAAAAAAAAAAAAACCCTTTACATTGCAAATTGGTAATTGTAATTAAATTACATTAAATGACAATTGCCCTTTTTTTAATTATTGTCCCCTCTTCCCCACAACTAACTATTTTCTTACCTCCTTTTCTTGAATGAATAATTTAAATCTTCAATCTGTTCTCTATTATTTCATTTACATATTTACTATGAAATCAAAAGTTGGTAAGTAATTCTTTTAGTTATTTCTTCATTTATTATTCATTTTATCAAGAGTAGATCTATTTTGTTAATAATATTGAACATTTTTGTTATTCAACAAATATTAATATTTATAAAAAAACATATTTTTTCTACATTTTTCTATTTCATTGTTTAAACACATTCACTTATTAAAATTAGAACAATGCACATGATAAATCTTAAGTCTACAATCCAAATCATCAACAGTGGCTCAAAAAAGTATAGGCGATTTCATTTTTGTAGGTTTTCATCTTGTAACAAAATAAAGAACAAAAGTTTTCTTAAAAGAAAACATTTATTATGAGAAAGACTTGAACATTAGTAGTTTAAAAAAAAAAACATTGCAACAAATCAATATTGAAAAATGGGAAAAAACAGCATCCAAAAAGTATAGGCAATACCAATTAACTACTTAAATTTTAATTATTATTCCAATTTTAGGCAAAATTAATATTTCGCATCTTAAGCCGGCCTTAAGCCTTCTTGAGAAACACTGGAATTGTATTAATTCAGTTGGTTGAACTGTTCCACCGTGTATTATAGCACTGATGATAACTAGTTTTTAAATTTAAAATGTCTCGTAAATCTAAAGAATTGTCATTATTTACGAAGAATCAAATAATATCTTTACGGAATGAATGTCTTACTTATCGAGAGATTGGTGAAAAGTTAAAATTAAGCTTACTTACTGTGAGAACAATTATTTTAAAAAATTGAAAACACTGGGTCTTTAGAACCACTGTACTTATCTCACCAAAATACTGGCGGAGAAAAACATTTAATTTTTAATTTTAATAATTACAATAGAAAATCCATGTATGTAGTTGGCGACCATAAGAAACAAGTCAATTCTACATTGTAATTTATAATTACCAATTAAATTAGAAGTACAATTGTATACATAGTAACATTCTCTCGTTTAGATAGTCAATTCCAAAAAATATATGTAGTGTATAAGTGTGTTTTTAAAATAATTAAAATAAAATAAATAAAAATTTTTTTCAATTGTTCTACAATCTGTACTAAACCAATAAGCAGAAGGGTTGAAATAAGAATAATGATACAATAATAAGTAATACGAAGTATTTAAATCAAATAATGAGAATAATAGTAAATAGTTTAGTTATTATGACTCATTCCCGGGCTTTAACTACAAGGTCATATCGTACTACCAGAGTGCTCTTTCGTTACTCTGAAGGGCATAAGCACGACTCTACTAAGGGAATTCTAAATTTGGCCTAACCTAAATTTTTATACACATAGGGTATAATATACCCTATATAAAGAGTATATTATACTCTTTAATGAGTACCCGTATCGTACAGGCTCGGGATCATCGTTTAACGCCCCATCCGAAGGACGGCTTGCTTAAGTTTTCAATAGTGAAATTTAATAGTAAATATATACAAAATTAATAAATATATGTACAAAATGAGTGGTGGTAATTGAATAAATATAAACCATAAAATAAAAGGGATAAATCGACTAAAAAAAAATAAAATTAATAGAAATGTTTAAAGGTAACGAACGAATAACCAAATTCGAGAGGACAGTTGGCACAATTCAGAGCTTAACTTGGATCTGTTCAAAAATCATAAAGAAAATTTACAAAAAACATGTTCGGGAGACTTTGTTATATTATAAATGGCGTCCGATTATAGTTATTGCTTTCTTTATAATTTTCGAATACATCCAAGATTAAATCATATGTTGCAGTGAATTACTTACGCGGTCCTTCTGTCAAATTTGCTGTTTTGTTCATTTAGACATCACGTGCATTCATTTTTTTCATTGTCGAGTTATTATTATTTTTTAATCAATTTATTGCTTAAATAATCATCTACTCTTCTATGAGAGGGGAGAAACTCATATAGAATAATATATGGACCAGTATATAATAATATATCGAAAACCGTTCTCTGTTTCTGGAATTGCTGAGGCAGTATGTCAGGCTGTGCCTGTGGGGTGGTTTAAATACTTCAATATCAAGTGCTGGATTATGTTAAAATTTTGAAAGAAAGGGGTCGCTCTTTTTGCGGCTCTCATCATTGGCGGCCATTACATTCCAAAGCGGAGATATTGTCATCCATTTGAGAGCGAGGGAGCATGGTCCAATTTGGAAGAGGATCTTCAGATATAATATGGGAGTATATATGAATAATGTATAAAGACAGACGGACGAAAGAAAGGGCGAGAAGGAAGCCCTTGGATTATATCGATGTTGGGAGTGTGGATATCGATAGTGGCTTTGGCTGGAAGGCGGGGCATGGTTCCCTCCTAGATGGGCCAATACTTCACCTCTCCTAGCATCCATCCATCCACTATATATAGCAGCCGACAGCTTCAGGCACTCTAGTAGTCATCTAGTCGCTACGTCATGCCGCTCTCGGTACGTTCATTCTTACTACTAACTGCTAACATTTTTAGTAAATGCATTTTGTAGATATAATAGGAATTTAATTATATGTAAAACCATTCTTACATAGGACCTTATATGGTATTACGCTTCCAAAACTGCACCAAAATCCTCTAAAAATTGTAGTTAGTTATTATGCCTTCCTAGATTTATTCACCTAGGAATCTTTAACGAGTATCTTACATAGCATAACGCTCCATCCGAAGGATGGCGTGCTCAAGAGTTTTTCATTTCTCAGAAAAAAAAAGGTAAGGGTCTCGGCCGGGTTTCGAACCCGCAATCTTGAGCTCAGTAGGCTAGCACTCTACCTCTGAGCTACCGGCTTCCTCTTTAAAAGTTGTATTTGTACATTTTATTAAACAAATCCATTACAACTCATCATGTATTTTCTTAAACTTATCTGTTAATATGTTGATTTATTCCGGTATTTTTTTTTTCAGATATGTCATTTTTTTTTCTTTTTTTGACGATATTTCGGGACACTCCTTTCCTTCTTCTGTTCACTATGAACGAAGGTTGAAGAAGGGACGTGGAAGTGTCCCGAAAGATTGCAAACAAATAAAAAAGAAGACTGAAAAAAACAAAAAAAAAAAAAATGCCGGAATAATCAACATACAGCTCATCAATTAAAAGTACGCGTTCATCAAAAATTGTAAACCTGTAAAGTTCAGAGTATTTAGGATATAGGTTTTCACAAATTGGGGAAGGGGGTTTCTTAAAAACTTTCAAAGAAAAAGTGAATTGTCTTTTCAAAGTTCATAATATTTTTGGATACTTCTCGTTGTTCAAATAATAGCGGGTTTATTGTATAACAAATTTGTCGCTCTAATTGTTTAAATAATAGCGGGTTTATTGTATAACAAATTTGTCGCTCTCTCTAATTGTTTAAATAATAGCGGGTTTATTGTATAACAAATTTGTCGCTCTCTCTAATTGTTTAAATAATAGCGGGTTTATTGTATAACAAATTTGTCGCTCTCTCTAATTGTTTAAATAATAGCGGGTTTATTGTATAACAAATTCGTCGGTCTCTCTAATTGTTTAAATAATAGCGGGTTTATTGTATAACAAATTTGTCGCTCTCTCTAATTGTTTAAATAATAGCGGGTTTATTGTATAACAAATTTGTCGCTCTCTCTAATTGTTTAAATAATAGCGGGTTTATTGTATAACAAATTTGTCGCTCTCTCTAATTGTTTAAATAATAGCGGGTTTATTGTATAACAAATTTGTCGCTCTCTCTAATTGTTTAAATAATAGCGGGTTTATTGTATAACAAATTTGTCGCTCTCTCTAATTGTTTAAATAATAGCGGGTTTATTGTATAACAAATTTGTCGCTCTCTCTAATTGTTTAAATAATAGCGGGTTTATTGTATAACAAATTTGTCGCTCTCTCTAATTGTTTAAATAATAGCGGGTTTATTGTATAACAAATTTGTCGCTCTCTCTAATTGTTTAAATAATAGCGGGTTTATTGTATAACAAATTCGTCGGTCTCTCTAATTGTTTAAATAATAGCGGGTTTATTGTATAACAAATTTGTCGCTCTCTCTAATTGTTTAAATAATAGCGGGTTTATTGTATAACAAATTTGTCGCTCTCTCTAATTGTTTAAATAATAGCGGGTTTATTGTATAACAAATTTGTCGCTCTCTCTAATTGTTTAAAATGAAACCGTCCCCTTTTGTAATAGCCTTTGAAATGGCCGTTCTGTTGTTTTTGCGAACTCAGTCTCGCTAGTTTAAATGACTAGAGGGCGCCGGTGATTGTCTAATGTGCTCAAGATATTTAAACCTGGCTGAAACCCTGAGGGTGATCGTACAGTGGAAGGTGGGATCCTAACAGAGATGTAGTGCAGTGCGTATAGACAGAGCAGGGCAGTGGATATCACTGTGTGTTCTCTTAGTGAAGAAGGTTATACATTTAAATCACTGGCTGTGTACTTCCCCAGCACGAATTAGTTATTTATGTTTTCTCTCCTTCCAAAGTCAATCGACCGTGTGGGCTAAAACTTCAACTAATTTAGAAGAGGAAGAATTGTACCAAACTGAATTTGGATTGATTGAGGTGATGATCCAGAATTAATATTTGTGATAATAATAAGGGGACCAGAAAGGAGAAATATTGTACAGCAAAAATAACTATGAAATAATGGGGAATACGAATGGGAAGCTCCTTACTGCCGGAGGTCATGAGAAGAACATCTTTACGAAACTCAAACTTTAACCTAAAAGGTTAGTTTAGATTTTATGACTCATGCCCGGGCTTTAACTACGAGGTCATATCGCTTACTAATAGAGCGCTCTTTCGTCACTCTGGTGGACATGAGCCCGACTCTACAGTGAGAGTCCTAAATTTTGCCTACACTAAATTTTTATTCATTTAGGTCAGGAGTCTTTAACGAGTACCTGACATCGTACAGGCTCGGGACCATCGCTTAACTTCCCATCCGAAGGACGGCGTGCTCAAGTTTATTTTACCTCCCAGTTAAAATAAACTAAGGGTATCGGTTGGGTTTCGAACCCACGACCTTGAGCACAGAAGACAAGCACGCATACCACTGAGCTACCGGCGCCCTCAACCTAAAAGGTTCCATTCCTATAGGTGAAAGTAAAAAAAAACCTACATGTATGTCCTGGAACTGATCAAACCCGCATTTCAGGATAACTTTTACTGCAGATAATCCGATTACGATTATTACGATTTGATAATGCCTGAATTGGGGTGAAAAGTCACATATAACAATTGAATAAAACAATTTGAGTGGAAATATTGAAATTTAAAGTTACAAAATATGATATTGACAATTAGTATAATAATCGAATGGCTAGAGGGAGGGGTGGGGGACGGCCGCCATGTTGCTCTTTAGCCCTTGTGCTAGTAGTAGCTCATCCGAGAAGTAACTCATCTCCCCTACTCCTGGCTGTACATCCATGAGTTACAAACAGCGCTGCCCTGATACACGATTTCGGCTTTCGTCTCCACTCCCACAGTACCAATTTCCTTTCAAAGTGCATTCTTTTTTTTCAAATATCTCTCTGATCTCTGTTATAATCCCAGCTTCCACTGTACGATCACCCTTAGATTTTTTCTCTGGAGAATAACAAAACCTAAAGAACTGGGTCTTTTGATGGAATATCCAGAGCCTGTGCGATGTCAGATACTTGTTGGAAGCAAAATTTAGGCCTCCCAGAGTAGAGCCAACGCGGAAAGGGATATAAGCACAGTACTTAGATGTACATAGCCTCTAGGTGTACATACCGGGACCTACCTAGGTGCTCTAACTAACTAAATTCTAGATTAGTGTGGTTAGTTACAAAGGAGTGGTTGGACCCTGGAGATGGGGAGACTACACCCGGGTGTATATCAGTTCCGCTCCACACGAGACGGGCAAACAACGAACCGCAGAGCGGCTCAATACGGTCCGCGGAAAAACTGCAAAACGGCAAGCTTTTCTTTTTTTGAATATTTAATTTTAGAGAGTCATTTATTGTGCGGAGTTAACGTAGAGTTTGGCCAAATAAGAAGGTGAAAAGAGCCCTGTCTTAAAAAAACCATGGGTTTCATCAGCAGTTGACATTCACAAGACATTTTCTTCTTTCAATGTTTTAGTCCTTGGTTTATTTTATTAACAATAATGCGTACTATCGGCCTTTTCTTAAGAATTATGTGTATATATTATATCCCTGATAACAATGTTGCGTTTATATATTTTATTACACATGCTCTGTTTAAACCTACTATATACAGACATGGGTTTTCATTATTTCTTGTAATCCGTCAAAAATTGTGCAATTTTTTTTGTCTAATTCCACAAAAATATTTTTGTGGCAATATAAAAGTTACACAAGTTCTTTATTTATATTTACTTTATTAGCTTCCCACTACATCGACACACACTGCACAAATGTATTCTGCCAGTAATGTATATTTTTATATATTTTTTTATTCGACTCACTATTTATTGTTACATTAAATGTTAGAAGTAAGTTATTTTTAATTTTTTTCAGTTTGATAATGCCTGAATTTGGGTGAAACGTCACATCAACAAATAACAATTGAATAAAACAATTTTGGTAAACCAAAAGACCGAGAGTTTGTTAACAAACTTATATCAATAATTGATGGGGTCAAAAATAAGAAATATGAATCTTCCACACAAAAACTGGAATTTTTTTCACTTAAATCCTAATCAACGTGCCATACAATCCAATAATTTTTGTACATACAAACACTACTGTATAAAAAATGGATTTTTGGCCCGATTTTTACTCAACATTCTCCTATGCAGAACAATGTAGGTCAACATATTTATGAATAAGAACTGCCTCTAATACTGACAGGCAGACATAATTTTTTCAATTGTCCTTTATATTATACAATAGCAATTATCATATACCCTAAATAGAGACAGAGGGTTGAGCAAACTTTGTGTGGTAACAGCCATGGGGATAATAAATCATAAATCAGGTATAGAGAGGTCGGTATGATAGTTGGTGCACAGTCGGGTTAGCATACAATAGAACAATGGACAGCCCCCGCAGCTCTACTAGTTGTGGATACTACACCAATCTGTTGATATACTGACTGTACAGTGTACCTATTGACACTATTGCTAGGATATGGACCTGTTATTAATAACAGATATCGCATCAACTACGTTCATTGTACACAAGACTTCTCATAGTACAAGAAATACATCAGACTCTATACAGGCTCTGGAGAACAAAGGTGAAGGTAGTTTTCTTCTGGGTAACAGGACATTGCGAGATCCATGGAAACGAACAGGTTGATAAGAAGGTGAAGCGAGCTGTCCAAGGGCCCATCTCTTGAACCGATGTGAAAAGATCGATGAGGACGTCATTCCTCAAAGAATGGAAGAACAGCTCTGGGTCCAGACAACAAGCAGAGAAAGCCTGGGTGAGTCCCTGGAAGTGGATCTCCAGTGAGGGGTTGTTGTGATGGCTCGACTGTGGACTGATCCACACTCTCCTCATTACTGGACAGTAGCCATCATAGCTGCTCAACCTGACGCTCTCAGATGACGGTGCATCTACTGGTCGATTGCACCAAATACACTAAACAATGAAGACATTGCACTGTGTCCTGTAGTTAGCGGCTGGTATTAGACGACGATCCCTCCACATGAACCTATTGACAAGGTTCTTTAGAGTCTTTTAATTAATTTAGGTTGAAGCATTGCCTCTGTCTTCAGTCTCTTTTTACTGTCGGGGTTTTCACTTTCTATTTTCTTTATTTGTTATATATTTACTTTTTCTGTTTGTTATTTATTTATTTTAATTGTTATACTTTGTTTAGTTTATTTCCTTTTACTCCATATTACTAATTATGATTTTTTTTTATATTTAAGTTAAATAAGAAGTGCGCCTAGGGGTGGACTTGCCCCGAATACAATATCGCTATAAATGCTATATTTAATTTCCGTTAAACATAGTTATTGTCGAGTTGCAAAATAAAAATATAGTCTAGGTTTTATGAATCATGCCCGGGCTTTAACTACGAGGTCATATCGCCTACTACCAGAGCGCTCTTTCGTCACTCTGGTAAAATATAGTCTAACCTCTTACATATTCTATATAATATGCTAGCCGGCTTTCGAGGTCAAAAGAGATGTGGTGTGTTAGTGAAAAAGAAAAAGTAAAAAATTATAAAATTCTAATTCTCAAGTAAGTACATAAAAACATTGGCTGTACGCACTAAAATACATTTTTTCAAATAAATAAACAAACAAATTAAAAAAAAGAAAGCTTTAAAAATTAATGTTGAGGGAAATCGAAGTTCTGTTATGTAAATAAAAAACTCAGTATTAGGCCAACGTTTCGGAAACTATTTATTTCCTTCTTCAGGGCCTTATAATGACTTGAGTGGATGTATATGGTGAAGATGGTATGTTTTAAAAATTAACAACTGATAAATTATTTTGTCTAATAAACAAAAAATAATATTTCAAAATAAACAATGTTAATTTTTGAAATATTTATTCTGCAGTTTTGTATTAATTATTCACTTACTTTTAAATTTCTAAAATTATATTAGAAAAATGTTTAATCAGTTATATTAGGTTTTAAAGTTTTTATATAAATTTATTTTTATTTTTTTGATTTCATTTATTTATATTCATTTAAGCGCATGAACCCAGTATTTTTATGTAGGTACTTATTGTAGCTATTTGAATTTTATACCTTTTTACTTTATTTTTAGTTAACTAAATGATGGGTTTTGTATACTGTCTTATAATGAAGGCAACCTTGAAAGCCGGCTAGCTTACTATACGCCCTAGCTGTCAAAACAACAAATGTCTGAATCTTGACCTTTCTGATTAGTATTATTCTCTGTGTATAATTTGTGTACTGAAGTCGCCGGTGAATCATCGCAATTTACTTTTCCAGAACTATTTAATCAATTAACGTTTGGCTTCCCCTCCAAACTAGTTGACCAATAATCGACGAATAATAGCTGATTTACATGAGGGCTTCTAAATGCTCATATTAAATTTTATGTCGATAAATACATTATATCGATATATCATATCGGGTTGTTGACTTGAGCCCCCTCCTCTGAACCCTTCTCCCTTGGGAAGATTTCGTTGTAAATTAACGAATATTGTTCTCATGGGGTTTTGACTTTAAATATGAAATTTTATATCGATATAAACATTACATCATTCAGGGAGATCTCTCACTTTCCATTAACCAATTTGACTGAAAATCAATCAAACGTCGTTCTTATGGGTTTCTAGATACACATATAGAAAATCGTGTCGATACATTCTTTCTATCGAGAGTTATCGTGTTCACAGACACACTATTTTTTTTTTTTTTTCAATTTTTGGATTTAAGGTGTCGGAAAATTCCGGAAAAATTCAACCCAATTTCCGACCGATATAACTTCCTCTATACTTGGTATAGCTGGGCAAGTGAAAAGCGGATGAATCTCAAAATTGGGTATGTTTTAGATGTTTCAAATGGGTATAACTCAGAATGGGGAGGATATATCGCTCATTTCCTGCAACAACGACATAACAAAAAAATGGGCGTTTTTGAGTTATAGGCATAAGAAGAACCATTCTCACATATACTTTTAGCTGGTAGAACGACACATCTCAGCTTCAACTACTCGCCGAGAAAACAATTATTGCTGCAAGAATGTCATAATTCAATGTGAGGTTAGTTATGAGGTTGAGGGAGAAACCTCAGTAAGGCCTATAGCTGTTACTGTACATTTTCTCTTCTTTTATATTGTATTCTTTCAATAAAACTTGCTGATAAGTTATTTTTGATTGAATGCATCAAGTTATTACACGTCAAAAGTTTGAATTGCTCCTCCTGGAAAATCACAGTTTTTGAGTTATGTCGCTATTGTAGCAAATGAGCGATATGTGCGTTTATATGACCGCATGATGCACCATCTGAAACCGGCGTTAGACATGATAGGGGGAGAAGAAATTATTTTTATATAACTTAGGGTGAGGCTACCTCTCTTAGCTGCCTCGAATGTGAATTTGCTAATTGCGAATGTCTACCAAAAGAAACCAATGGTCATAAAAAGTTTTAGTCAATCCATGGATTATTGTAGTTTGGTGAACTAATATTTTCCCCTTGCAATTAATCGTTGCAAGTATTGAATGGGAATATCGCCAGTTTCTTTCCAGATAAATTTCACAGCTTATATTTTCAACAATACTTTTTCAGATGATATTTGCTCTTCTTGCCGCCGTTTTGTCGTCTTGTCATGCGGCTCCGCAGCTTCTGGCCACCCGGCTGACCCCAGGCCTCTCTGTGGCCCACGCCCCGCTGACAGTGGCTCACCAGCCGCTCACACTGACCCACGCCCCACTTGCAGTGGCTCATGCACCCGCTGCTCGGGTGGAAGACTACGATCCTCATCCTCAGTACCAGTTCTCCTACTCAGTTGACGATGCTCTGACCGGAGACTCCAAAGCCCAGACTGAGGCTCGGGATGGAGATGTTGTCCAGGGCAGTTATACACTTCTGGAGGCTGACGGATCTAGGCGTACAGTCGAATACACCGCTGACCCGGTCAACGGATTCAATGCTGTTGTTCACAAGGAGGCCGGATCGCATGCTGTTGCACATGCGCCCCTGTCTGTTGCACATGCACCTCTGACTGTTGCTCATGCGCCACTCAGTTTTGCACATTCTCCTACTGTTTACGTCCGTCACTAGCTATTTCTTCTCCTCTAAATGTTGTATATATAATTGGAAGCTTTAAACAGACCTCAATATAGAGGAACCAGTGTATCTGGTGTAGCTAAGATTTCGTATCTGCGAGTTCCCAACTTCTCAGACGAAGCCCAACACCTCAATTTAACAATGTTCTTCGTCCCCTTTCTATGTTGACATAGAGGCCACTATAACCTATGTTTGCCCTCTCCCTCAATATCCTCTTCATATCCTGTGCCTGGAGTCCTTTCTTCCTTCCTTTCCTTTCCTTCCAGGAATTTCTGGACCTTCTCCGAACCTGTTTCCCCAAGGTTTAGTTTCCATTACCTGCTTCGTATTTCGGTTTCACATTCTTCTTGATTTTTGTTCGTTTTGTAATTATGAGATCTCATCAATTAACTTTTGATATTCTGATATTGTATTTATCCTTAATAATTTTAGATTGCCAGTGGTGTTTCCATGTGTAAAGACATGAGGTTTTTCAATTTTCTTATACAAACATACAGGCGTCTCCATTTTTATTTGTGGATTGGTTCGTTCTGTAAAACATACTTATTTTACTTAAATAATATTTGAAATAACTACATTGTACTTTTGATATAAATAAAATTGAGTTCTCATCAACATCTTTTCTCATTATATTTTTGTTTCTCTTCATGATTGATTTTTCCGGCATTTTTTTCCAGAAGTGTTCTTTTTTTTTTTTTTTTTTTGACAATATTTCGGTACACTTCCATGTCCTTACAGAATAAGGGACGTGAATGTGTTCCGAAATATTGTCAAAAAGAAAAAAAGAAGACACTTCTGGAAAAAAATGCCGAAAAAATCATCATAGTTACATCTTTCATGAGTAAATAAGGTTACGTTTTATTTATAATGATGTAAATATAGAATAATAAATAATTATATTTTCAAATGTTTTTTTATTTTTTTGGTCCAAAATTATATTGAGTGATAATAAACAATAGTTTACATTTCACAATAATATTATTAGTTAAGTGTAATTATACTTAATAATTAACAATCAGGTACCATAAACAAAATAATCAACACAATGTTATAACAAAATAATCAACACAAATTTAAATCAACAATTAAAATTTTCATCAGTTTAGTCATCCTCCAGTCTTATACAATAAGTACCTAGGTAGTAGTAGTTAAATAAGTCTTAATTTTATTTATTTTTTCAGCAAATCGGTCCAACACTTTTTCAGCTGAAATTTTATTTTTTACTATTTCATTCTCGTTCAGCTGATGGCTCTAAATGTACTCTAAAAACAGTTTTTTTTTCACTTTTCACCCCCCCCCCCCTCCCCCCCCCCCAGCTACGCCAACTGTGAATGATACTAAAACTTATTGGACTGACATGCCACTTGTGGTCATTTCCAGTGTTGCCATTTATTTTTAAATAGCGTGAAAATTGTTAAAAATCTCGATTTTAAGTAGTATGAAAATGATTAAAATTTAGGAAAAAAGTTATTCTATGATTCTTTTTTTTTCAATCACCTAAACTTCATCTGACAAAGTTTCTAAAATTCCAATAATTTCTTCGAGGTTGAAATTTTACACAGGTAATTTCATCGACCTTTAGAGAGAACCTCACCATCAATATCGATTGGATTAAGTCCGATTATATCGAGAAAAATATAATTAAAGTTTTAAAGAAATCAAAGTTTCTGAAATATTATAAAATTAAATATCTCCAGAAACTCCAAATGATTCAAAAAAATTGTAAACAAAAATAGAACTCAGGACTCAGGAGGCGACGAATCTGTTGATGGTGTGAATATCGATGTAATCATATCGATCCAAATTCCAATTTCATCGTCACCTCGACAAAACAGTATTAACAGGAAGGGAACAAATTCTAAATAATAAATCGATGATCACAAAAGCTTAATTACTTTTTTTTGAACAAAAAGAAGAATTGCCCTGTAAAATACCCCAAAAAATTTTCCAACCTAAAATATTATTTCCCCTAAATTTACCACTTTTGAAAAAAAATTCCCCTAAATCTGGCGGGAAAACCACCGATTTGGCAACACTCGTCACTTCCATTCTTGTCCTACCCCAGTTCGAAATAAAAAGCTACCAGAGTCCCCAAACTGAAGATCCACCACTAGTGTTCGGTCAAGGTAATGAGTGACTTTTGAAAGTCGGGACTGGATGACATCACGTAGAGGAGTTTGGTTGTCCCTTCCTGACCCAGTACCGGTGGACCGTTCATCAACAAGCCTCCTTCGGGTGGGAGACTGTGTTGCAAACTGATCCATATATATAGCAAGTCTCATACTCCAATAAGACATACTCGCTCATCCCAGCATTCCATCAACAGCGACATGACTTTGAAGGTGAGTTCACAACACTTCTTATTTTCTCCTGTAATCTCTACTTTACATCTCTACTTATCATCTCTTTACTAACTTTAGTCCATGACTACGAAAAAAAAGGTGATTCTATTTTGTCTAAGATTGCAATAAATTAAATACTATTTCAGTAAGAGTCTGATGTGTAATTAAAATAAAGTGACCTTGTTATTCTTTTAAAAATCTAAACAATAACATGGTAAACGGATACATCATACAATTTTATTTATCAAAATAGGATACATTATAATGATTAATAGAGTCGACAGTATTTTTTCAATGTAGAAGAAAATCGAGGTTCTGTCGTGTAAAAGAAAATGCAAAATTTGGACAACGTTTCGAAAACTATTTATTTTCTTCTTCAGGGTCATATAATTGACTTGGGTGGATGTGTGTGGTGACGTCACCACACACATTCACTCAAGTCATTATAAGGCCCTGAAGAAGAAAATAAATAGTTTTCGAAACGTTAGCCAAATTTTACATTTACTTTTACACGACAGAACCTCGATTTCCTTCTACAAAGCATAAATTATATACGTCAACCAATATTAAATCTTAGTTTACAAAAACATATGAGACGAATATTATTAATTATAAAAATAAAATAAATATTAGAAAATAAATGAATATAAAATTCCTAATATTAATAAATAAAATAGATAATATTTGTATTAATAAACTTTTTAATTTTAGATAAGTCTTCTGCAAGGAGGATAATTATAATTCAAGGCGATAGAATATCCCTTGATCAGGTCACAAAAAGTGAAAAAAGAAACAAAAATTAATTAACAAATAACAATCAAGTAATTAATAAATAATTAAAACAAAATTAATGATGATAAAAATATTAAACATAAATAATTAAGGTAGAAGTTATAGAATATTGGTGGAGGACCTCTGCCAAGGAAAGAAATATGAATAAAGTTTTATATATAAAACACTTTTATGTGATTGTTTTTTTTTATTTGTAAAAAATGAGAAAAAAATTCATTTTCCGAATAAATGGCTTTCTCTAAAATGAAAATGTTTAATTGAATTTTAATTTTTTGAAATTGTATCTATTGGTTTCAAGAAGTGGGGAAGAGCTCATAACTTTCAGTTTAATATGACGTAGAATTCCACTTATTTAATTCAGTGATCCTCAGTTAAGTTAAATACATTTAGAACAAGTGAAATCCACAAAATAAGGTAGGTTTTCTGCTAAAGTGTCTTCAACCCTCCAATGATCTATTTTATTTTTAGCTCTTTGTGGACATAACTGTTTACAGTACTATTGTCTTTTCTTGATCTTAAAAAGTTATATCTTTTGGATATTCTTTAGATTAACTAATTCGTTTATTAACTCGCATGAAATATAACGAAGTATTAATTGTTGGTCCTATTTGAGGGTTCCATAAATTACTTGAAATTATAAGTTGTAGTCTTCTCCATTATTTAACGTTACGGAAATAACTCATTAGCAGATTTTATGCGTACCTAACGTTAAGTACAGTTCTTAATATCATATGAATCAAAAAATTATTCATATAAATGTTTAAAAATTAAGAAGTAGAACTACATTTTTTTTTTTATAATTAGTTGAGAATATTATAATTTATATTATGGTCGCCTCCATCTTGAGACTTGCCGTGTAAGTGAAGGTATGTTGTGGTAGGATGAGCTAGTTAGGTTGTGGCCTCGGCGATATGGTGCAAAGAAGCCCGATCAACGAAGAATACTTTCTCATTTTTTTTTAGAATTAATTCATTTCAGAGTTACTGTTTTATAAATATTTGGTCTTAATTTTTAAGAGTAATGATTATGTTGACTGCCTGCTCCACTATAATACTTTTTGTGGCTTTACTGCCACAGCTTTGAAACCTCCATAGAAGCAGTGAAATTGTTGTTGAGAGAGCAGCCCTGGAGACAGACTGCCTCCAACGTTCCTCTTTGGATGTCATTAACTTTATGTCGCTATTGCAGTTGGTACTCCTGACCGGACTGGTGGCCGTCGCCGCTGGCCAGCTACTCGCTCCCCAACTCGCTTCGCCCGCTCTTCTCGCCCACGCCGCCACAGAGACCATCGACCTTCATCCTCAGTACTCCTTCCACTACCAGGTGAATGACCCAACGACCGGTGACAACAAGCAGCAGACTGAGTCTCGTGATGGAGACGTTGTTCAGGGAAGCTACTCCCTCGTGGAGCCCGATGGTTCCCTTCGAGTGGTTGAGTACACAGCTGACGATATCAGTGGGTTCAACGCTGTGGTCCACAAGCAGCCTGGCGCTCATATCGGTCGAGTTGCTGTCGCTCATTCTCCCATCTCCTTGATCCGCTAATTCTCAATTAGCGCGTCATCAGATCTCTGATAAACCCATTCTAGTATTCTCTATATTCTACCTTCAAGGTGAAGTCGTGATCAATGTAATTTTTTTTTGAATATTGTGTTAATTTGTTGCTCATTTATTGTGCCAAAAATGTTTAAATTTGTAATTATTGTAATATTGCTGTAAATAAACGGAATTTCAGACTGAAAACAGTCTTTATAAAAACCGTTGTTTTCTTTCCTTAATCCCACGATTTTTTCATGGACACCTTACCTGATATTTGAACATGATCTTGGTGCCATTAGTTATCAAGTCCTAATATATTAAGATTGTTTATCAAAATGTTTAGGGTGAGCTTTCGCAGATACAACAAAAACATTTACAGATGTTTGCTATCGGATATCTCAGTGTGCTAGAACCCCGCACGAAACCTATGCACAGGGCATTAAATTGTAGCCGTTTCAGTTCGCGACATTAATGTCAATGGTCTAACAGCGAATGTGGAAGTGCAGAAATGTTTTTATTTTTTTTGCACTCTTGTAAGAAGTTCATTGTTATATTCTGACTTCTCACAGATTTTACTAATTTATTTTATGCTATATCAAAAGAACATGAACAAGTTTTGATTTTTTCCGGCATTTCAACATCCCAGAGAAGTTTATGAAACATAAGAACATAACAATTCAAAAAATAAATAAATAAAATAAAACACCAATATAAAAACGATAAAAAAAATTACCAATTTAAAATTTCATGGGTGTGGACTAATATTGGATTGTGACTCATATGGGGAACAAGAATAATGTATTTGTCCCCATACATAATATTTTAAATTGTTGATTTTTTATCGTTTTATATTTTGTGATGTTTTATTGCATTTATTCATTTGTTGTTTGAATTGTTGTATTCTTTGGAATATTTTATCAGGCTGCCTAATGATGAGGGCATCCTCGGAATAAAATAACATAAAATAAAATAATAAAATCTGTGAAAGGCCAGACTATAATTTTATGTATCCAAGGTCAATTTTATATATTTTCCGCATCCGGAAATATGAGATTTTGCATTCTCCAATCAGAAAAAAAAAAAAAACTACTAAGAGGCACCCTTCCCTAAACAAATTGCCATCAAAAATTCTCACCTAACAAGACTTACTTAATAATACAAATTATAAGTATAGTGCTTTCATTACTTACTTTATTAATTTTCATACCATAGTATAAGGAGGTAGTTATTGTAATCGTGTGAAAATCCGAGATCGAGTTTTCAACAAAATTTCAAGTTTCAAGGTCCTTTAAATATGTTTTGACCATTTTCGCGACGTCTCTGCATGTGTATGTGGTTTTTGTGAACGCTCTAACTCAATACATATTGCAGCAACAAACTTGAAATTTGAAAGGAAGATGTCGCATGTGCTAACGTGAATCTGATTAAATATTGACCGAAATTGCAGAACACATAAACAACATTTTATGATGATCGATGGGACCCTGAACCTCAAAAGGAGCAATTGACAGGAATCCTCACCCAACGATCGAATATGAAAATCTTTTGACTTAGATTTTCACTTTAGGTATTTTGAAATTGAATGAATGTTTCCGGTCATGAACTGGGCGCTATATTAGCTTTAAATAAGAAAAATTGTTAGTACTGTTTTGAGAAGTTGAAGGGGGAAGTTTTAAGAAATAATAGAGTCTATTAGCTCTTAGTGGAGTTTCCTGGGAAATAACACTTCACAGGCTTCTGTTTACCTTTTAGTTCTCCAATTACACGAAGTATATAGAAAGTTATGTGATCGGTAAAAAATTTTATGTCAAATATTCACCGGAATTTTAATTTTTCCAACCCCCTGATTCCAAAAACCTTAGAAAAAGTCCTGTTTGTCTGTGAACAAGATAAACCTCGATAGAATGAATGTATCGACACGAAATTTTATGTACATTCAGACTCCACATGCACAACACTTATTCACTTTCATCTAATTCGATTCAAGAGAACAGAGGTAAGGCTTAACAAAAAAACACTTATAATTGTCGAGGTTATGAATGTAACGATAAGAAAATTTATATGTGAGTAGAGGAGAATAGCCGGTCCTACCCCAGCCACATCGGTGGCACCGGTGGCACCTCCCCCCACCCCTGTGTGGCACCCGTCTGAGGCTCCCCTGTGAGGCTCGCACCGCACAACATCTATTCCCATGGCTCGCGCAGCTCCCTCCGATGTACTTCCCCAGCTCAAACTATGATGTACTTCCCCAGCTCAACATCTGAGCACCCTCACCTTCGGACCCACCAATTTTTTTTCTACATAGTCCATGACGTCACACCGACATGTCCAGACCTGCTTTTCCTAAGAGGTACTTCCCCAGCTCAACCTGTGAGCACCCGCACCTTCGGACCCACACAATCCTTTGATTTTTTTAAATTTAAATATTAGTAAATTATAATAAGCACACTAGCGCTCCCAAGCGTCTAGAATGTAAATTAATATTTATATAAGTAGCTAGGTGCGGCTTCTTAATAAAAAAAATAATAACTTGTACTTACGGTATCGAACCCATCTACTTTGACTTGAGAGGCCGATACGCTAACCACGTGACCATTGTGACATGGTTGCTGAAGGTGGTGATAATCTAGGTATATAAATCTCCGGGGAGTATTAGCAGCACCGAGGTTCAGCGGTTTCTTGCCTTTTCACATATTTTGATCACCCCTCACCCCAAATTTCTTTCAAGTCATCCTTACTATATATTTTTTTAATTCACATTACCCTCTCCTAATTTTCCGCGATCGTATAGCAATGTGGTTCCACTGAGGTATGGAGGACGTATAGCAATGCGGTTTCTCTGAGGTATGGAGGTCGTATAGCAATGTGGTTCCTCTGAGGTATGAAGTAAGTAGTAATAACATAGTGGTTCCTCTGAGGTATGGAGTAAGTATAACAATGTACCTCCCCAGCTACATCCTATGCATAGACAAAGTATAGTCCTTTCCCCTCCCCTCCCATTCCCCGCCCCTTTTCCAGAAAAATCCTTGAGGGCGCTCAACTGGGTTGAAGGAGACCTAACCAGAGAGCCCCCACTCGACCAAATTTTTTCATCCTTCTTAACCCAAAGAAGTTTCCGCTCTCCCCAACACAACAACAGTCACTTCTTAGGAACATTTCTTCTAATTTTTTATTTCTATCTAGTCTTACACACCACATCAATGATGTCCTTTAAACCTTTTTTTCTCAAGTTGGCGTAGCCAATCGCCCTTCCCAAAACTTTTGCATCTCTCAGACCCCCTCATCACATTACAGAAGCCACTATGAGGTCAACCTATACTAGAGTTGTTCACTTTGAATCACATTCAATGTACCATCCCACATCAACTCTTCACCCAATGTACCTCCCCAGCTCAACCCCTATAAGTCATCTCTCGCTTGAATCACTTACCCAGCGCTCACCAACCACGCCACTATTTTCTTACTTTGCCCACTAGAGCTCCCAAGCTTCTAGAATTTATAGATTGCTAGATGCGACTTAAGGAAAAAAATAACTTGCCCTAACGGGGATTGAACGCGGTCCCGGCACCTTTGGCATGGGAGACAAGCAGCTAACCCCGAGACCTACCCTGTTGAAGCAGGCGAAAATCTAGGTATACAAGTCAACAGATATCTCAAGAGGCATTGTAATCCGACTAAAGATTATTTTTCTGATCACTCATACAGACCCATCTCACACGATATTTTACATTACAGTCCTACTTCCACACATCAATCATTATAAAATCATAATTCGTAAATCCTACTTCCCCAGATCAATTTTACTTCTCCTTCTAAACCTGAACAACCTCAATAGGAACCCTTACACTCAATCCAAAATATTTTTTCAAGACCGGCATACATTCACTTTTACTTCCTCATACTAATTCTCCTTCAACCCTCAGAACAGCGTCATAGTCAGTCCATCTCAATTTTCTCACTTATACTTCCCCACATAAATTAGATAATTTTTTACTCCAGCTTGTCTACACCCGAGCAATTTTCTTAAGATTTCATAATAGCCCATTACTTTTGACCTTAGCATCATCCTTCTTTGCCCAACTCATACAACCTCTCCTCTAGATCGTCTGACATTTTTTTCGGTCTATTCATACATTCTACGCCCACGAACCTTCCCCTATGAATCAGTCGTACTTACCCACCACAAATCACCTTCAATGTACATACCCACGCCAACACTTCCTTTAAAATCATAATTTCTCATTACAATCCTACTTCCACACATCAATCATTCTAAAATCATAATCTTTAATTATAGTTCGACTTCCTCAGACCAATTGTACTTCTTCCACTACTACAGATCCCCCTACACCTAGTTCTCGGGTCTTTCTCATATTTTATACTTAACAACATGAATTTTTTTAATTTTTTCTCGTTTTGTCCTAAGCAATTTTCGACTCTCACCTCTAACCCTTCTACTCACACACTATTCTGCTTCCACTACTACAGACCCACCCACACCACTACCCTAAGGATTTTCTTTAGATTTCGTCATAGTCTAATCGGTACTCTTAACCTTTTCCTTAGCACCATCCTTCTTCACACGTTTTCTTCGCCCAACTCCCACAATCTCTCTAGACATGATTCGTTTAACATTTTTTCATCATAACCGGGTTTACCCATACATACACCGGTATCATCCTACAGACCCATTCAACTTAGACTTTTTTATCCCTTAATTCTAGTCACCAATCTTTAGCATCATTACTCTACATACCAATTTCCTAGTACACATTAAAATGTTATTTTTGAATTAATGCCAGGGCGGTAACCTCCTTTGACCCTACTCAATATAAACTATCAACCCAAAAACAAAGTAAATAGGTATTCCCTCCCAGCTAAATTCTCGTTCCCTCTCCTGTATAGTATACCTTAAGCTCTACAGTGAACCATCCCGACCCTAACACAATGTCTATCGCCTTATACATATTATTGTATTTATCATGGTAAGTTATATCACAAAACATTTTCCTACAACTAACATTCAACAGTACCCAAATTAAGATCAGCACACTACTCTGGATGTAGAACACATTCCCGTACATACGCCATTTTCATCATACCCATTAAGATACTTGAATCTACAACACACCTCTCCCTTGCTCTATAATACTCTTTAGGACTAGATGTTCCTTTTCAGCGGTCTCATGGAGACATTCTTCGATCAACATGTGGTATATTTAACTTAAATTATTTTACATGCTGCTTTTTGTATACCTTAATTTCACTTGGACTGCTTTTCATCTCCAGCCATCGCTTGGGCTGCTTCTCGCCAACCTCTCTACATTCACCTCATACTGAAACATACTTTATGAGGGGTACATCTCTACCAATCCTCGGTTTTACTGGTTAAACACTTGTTTTCTCCTGCCACCAACAGTCTACAGTAATTGCTCTCATAGCCTTAGAGACTTCGCCCAATCCATACCAATTTGCCGCTCTTCAATTCTACTTACCATACATTATACCGAGATAGGCTTCTACAAGTATAGACCACACCTCCGTCAACATTTGATTCAAACCACTTCTATCCCAATAAACCTTTCACTGAGACATACATACATACTAGCATACAACATCAGCCAAGGGATTTTCTTCAGAATTCATCATAACCTAACCGGCACTCTTAGCCTATTCTTTAGCATGTACCAAAAAACCTCGTGATTCACACATTTCTTCAACCAACTTATACAACCTCATCGATATTCTTACTTCAAATCCTATGATCCTAGCACCCCAGGTCTTCATTTACACCCTGTTTTATATGTATTTAAATATTTTCACATACCTAATCCGGCAATGACAACATCCACAGTTCTCGTCGATATTTAGATTCGCATTTCCAATGTTACTTTAGCCTCACTATATTTTTCGACTAAAACCTAAAGTAGGAATACATTTCAGTTACATCGATAGCTTTAATTCATACATCATCACCAACTTCCTACCACCAATAGACCTCACCTACTGTATTACGGACATCTCATCTAGGACTTCATACTCTTTCCTCTAAAACCTATTACACACTTACAACATTATATATACTAAAAACCTTGTCAGCCTATACTAATTTATTTAATTAATTAGCTTATTCCCTACCATCCTTTGACATCGCCCTAGTATGCAACAATACCATTGTAAATGTTTCATTAGGTTTTACATTTCACATTTTCATATATATCACAGACCACAATCATTATTGAACCCTCCCTACTACTTCACTACCTATGGATTCTGTCAATTAAACACGTACAGCACAGCCGAGTAATTCAGACCGACCTCACACCCTCATGTGCCCTTTTCATTTTCTAATACTCTTGTATACAATACCCATAATTCCAACATCTTCCATTTATCATCTTCATACCTAACACCTATGATCTATTCTTTTCTTTAGAACCATCTATACCCTAAAACCCCTGCTTCACACTTCACTCAACTCCCAGCACCACAACCTCTCCGAAATTTTTGTAATGTGTACTGCTGGGGAGCAGTACATCATAGTTCTCCAAAGACTTGTACTATCTTAACATAAATCATATATATCCATTTTCAACAGAATTACTAACATATATTTTACAAGATTAGATTCATAATCGTAAATCCCCGGTATTTTTCAGAGTTCTCAGAGTTATTTGACCCCAATTCGATGTCACAAGAAGCTTCAAAACAGTCTGTGTTCTATTAGTTTTTCCTTGTGTATTTAATACAATAAATTCATGTATATACCTTACCGCCTCTGAAGCAGTCCTACACAAACTCCCCAATACTTGGTACATTCGGACCTGATTTCATGCTGGAAGTCTTATAAGAGTATATTAATACGTCTTCATACATCTGTCAAACTACATTTTCATAACCATCAACATTCTCCCAACATATAAATTTCTTACCAGAACTTTCAAGAAGACCGGACCATATTCATTCGAAGCTCAACCTTATAGGATGTGTATTCACAGTATTATCATGAATAAACTGAAAACAAATCCACTCCTTGTATGATGTACAACTCAATGGGGATACCTAAATACCATTCCTATCAATCCTTGGCTTAACATCTTTAAACTTCAAGTTTCACAGAATGTAACTTAGACACAGTATTTGTGTGCTCATGGGACTGTGGAGCGGGCATTTCTCAAGTTTTAAAGTGTTTAACACAAAATCCATCTTTTGTTTTAAATTACATACTTTATCATCAGCTGTACCCAATATACCTCTTTTCGTAAAGTATCCAGTGTTTTATTAGACATGTAGCATATTTCGAATAGTATCCTTGTAGGTCACCCATTTTTCGACAATAGAAACTCTTATAATAACACCCTGACGTAGGTATTCATTCCAGTCACACAGCTGCAAAATTGTTTTATTCCTTTAAAAATTAACCAACAAAACCATCCTATGCGAAGAAGTCATTGAACAATTTACCCACTTAGCCGGATAATTATTTTTTAAATGGTAAAATCTAGGCCTTGTAGGCCCCAAAACACATCAGACCTTTACATTTATAATAAAGTAGCACAGATCCCGATAACCAAAGTAGGAACCATTATAACATCCAACTAATGCTAGAATAATATAGGCTAGGATAAAATATATATTTTACATACTTTACAACACATCATTCGAGAACGTAACCTACCACCATACACCATTTAAATTTTTTTTACACAAACAACACATTATAGAGGTATACAACCTTATTACTACGAAACCACCGGTTCAAAACTTCAAACACATTGATACTCATCGCACTAAAACTATACATTTTTTTAGTACAATCCATATCATACCTTGACATAACCTTTGGCAACAACAATACTTCAAAACCCAGGTTTTGCGTTTTTCTTTAGGTCCTTTACATTACGCATTTTTCATATACATCACAGACCCCATCATTATTGAACCCTATACTCATAAAATCATTCATTAAAACTACTTCACTACCTAACTACTTTTTTCATCTAAGCACGTACAGCACAGTCGGTAGGTTATAGTTCACACCGACCTTACTCATACAACGCACATACTTACATACATTTACATACACTTCAATTTTAATTCATACCCTATAAAATTATAACCGTCAGCCCCTGTATTATTCTCAAACTATGTCAAAAGCGCTACAAACCCACTGACTTTTTTGTTAAACACTTTAAAACTTGAGAAATGCCCGCTCCACAGTCCCATGAGCACACAAATACTGTGTCTAAGTTACATTCTGTGAAACTTGAAGTTTAAAGATGTTAAGCCAAGGATTGATAGGAATGGTATTTAGGTATCCCCATTGAGTTGTACATCATACAAGGAGTGGATTTGTTTTCAGTTTATTCATGATAATACTGTGAATACACATCCTATAAGGTTGAGCTTCGAATGAATATGGTCCGGTCTTCTTGAAAGTTCTGGTAAGAAATTTATATGTTGGGAGAATGTTGATGGTTATGAAAATGTAGTTTGACAGATGTATGAAGACGTATTAATATACTCTTATAAGACTTCCAGCATGAAATCAGGTCCGAATGTACCAAGTATTGGGGAGTTTGTGTAGGACTGCTTCAGAGGCGGTAAGGTATATACATGAATTTATTGTATTAAATACACAAGGAAAAACTAATAGAACACAGACTGTTTTGAAGCTTCTTGTGACATCGAATTGGGGTCAAATAACTCTGAGAACTCTGAAAAATACCGGGGATTTACGATTATGAATCTAATCTTGTAAAATATATGTTAGTAATTCTGTTGAAAATGGATATATATGATTTATGTTAAGATAGTACAAGTCTTTGGAGAACTATGATGTACTGCTCCCCAGCAGTACACATTACAAAAATTTCGGAGAGGTTGTGGTGCTGGGAGTTGAGTGAAGTGTGAAGCAGGGGTTTTAGGGTATAGATGGTTCTAAAGAAAAGAATAGATCATAGGTGTTAGGTATGAAGATGATAAATGGAAGATGTTGGAATTATGGGTATTGTATACAAGAGTATTAGAAAATGAAAAGGGCACATGAGGGTGTGAGGTCGGTCTGAATTACTCGGCTGTGCTGTACGTGTTTAATTGACAGAATCCATAGGTAGTGAAGTAGTAGGGAGGGTTCAATAATGATTGTGGTCTGTGATATATATGAAAATGTGAAATGTAAAACCTAATGAAACATTTACAATGGTATTGTTGCATACTAGGGCGATGTCAAAGGATGGTAGGGAATAAGCTAATTAATTAAATAAATTAGTATAGGCTGACAAGGTTTTTAGTATATATAATGTTGTAAGTGTGTAATAGGTTTTAGAGGAAAGAGTATGAAGTCCTAGATGAGATGTCCGTAATACAGTAGGTGAGGTCTATTGGTGGTAGGAAGTTGGTGATGATGTATGAATTAAAGCTATCGATGTAACTGAAATGTATTCCTACTTTAGGTTTTAGTCGAAAAATATAGTGAGGCTAAAGTAACATTGGAAATGCGAATCTAAATATCGACGAGAACTGTGGATGTTGTCATTGCCGGATTAGGTATGTGAAAATATTTAAATACATATAAAACAGGGTGTAAATGAAGACCTGGGGTGCTAGGATCATAGGATTTGAAGTAAGAATATCGATGAGGTTGTATAAGTTGGTTGAAGAAATGTGTGAATCACGAGGTTTTTTGGTACATGCTAAAGAATAGGCTAAGAGTGCCGGTTAGGTTATGATGAATTCTGAAGAAAATCCCTTGGCTGATGTTGTATGCTAGTATGTATGTATGTCTCAGTGAAAGGTTTATTGGGATAGAAGTGGTTTGAATCAAATGTTGACGGAGGTGTGGTCTATACTTGTAGAAGCCTATCTCGGTATAATGTATGGTAAGTAGAATTGAAGAGCGGCAAATTGGTATGGATTGGGCGAAGTCTCTAAGGCTATGAGAGCAATTACTGTAGACTGTTGGTGGCAGGAGAAAACAAGTGTTTAACCAGTAAAACCGAGGATTGGTAGAGATGTACCCCTCATAAAGTATGTTTCAGTATGAGGTGAATGTAGAGAGGTTGGCGAGAAGCAGCCCAAGCGATGGCTGGAGATGAAAAGCAGTCCAAGTGAAATTAAGGTATACAAAAAGCAGCATGTAAAATAATTTAAGTTAAATATACCACATGTTGATCGAAGAATGTCTCCATGAGACCGCTGAAAAGGAACATCTAGTCCTAAAGAGTATTATAGAGCAAGGGAGAGGTGTGTTGTAGATTCAAGTATCTTAATGGGTATGATGAAAATGGCGTATGTACGGGAATGTGTTCTACATCCAGAGTAGTGTGCTGATCTTAATTTGGGTACTGTTGAATGTTAGTTGTAGGAAAATGTTTTGTGATATAACTTACCATGATAAATACAATAATATGTATAAGGCGATAGACATTGTGTTAGGGTCGGGATGGTTCACTGTAGAGCTTAAGGTATACTATACAGGAGAGGGAACGAGAATTTAGCTGGGAGGGAATACCTATTTACTTTGTTTTTGGGTTGATAGTTTATATTGAGTAGGGTCAAAGGAGGTTACCGCCCTGGCATTAATTCAAAAATAACATTTTAATGTGTACTAGGAAATTGGTATGTAGAGTAATGATGCTAAAGATTGGTGACTAGAATTAAGGGATAAAAAAGTCTAAGTTGAATGGGTCTGTAGGATGATACCGGTGTATGTATGGGTAAACCCGGTTATGATGAAAAAATGTTAAACGAATCATGTCTAGAGAGATTGTGGGAGTTGGGCGAAGAAAACGTGTGAAGAAGGATGGTGCTAAGGAAAAGGTTAAGAGTACCGATTAGACTATGACGAAATCTAAAGAAAATCCTTAGGGTAGTGGTGTGGGTGGGTCTGTAGTAGTGGAAGCAGAATAGTGTGTGAGTAGAAGGGTTAGAGGTGAGAGTCGAAAATTGCTTAGGACAAAACGAGAAAAAATTAAAAAAATTCATGTTGTTAAGTATAAAATATGAGAAAGACCCGAGAACTAGGTGTAGGGGGATCTGTAGTAGTGGAAGAAGTACAATTGGTCTGAGGAAGTCGAACTATAATTAAAGATTATGATTTTAGAATGATTGATGTGTGGAAGTAGGATTGTAATGAGAAATTATGATTTTAAAGGAAGTGTTGGCGTGGGTATGTACATTGAAGGTGATTTGTGGTGGGTAAGTACGACTGATTCATAGGGGAAGGTTCGTGGGCGTAGAATGTATGAATAGACCGAAAAAAATGTCAGACGATCTAGAGGAGAGGTTGTATGAGTTGGGCAAAGAAGGATGATGCTAAGGTCAAAAGTAATGGGCTATTATGAAATCTTAAGAAAATTGCTCGGGTGTAGACAAGCTGGAGTAAAAAATTATCTAATTTATGTGGGGAAGTATAAGTGAGAAAATTGAGATGGACTGACTATGACGCTGTTCTGAGGGTTGAAGGAGAATTAGTATGAGGAAGTAAAAGTGAATGTATGCCGGTCTTGAAAAAATATTTTGGATTGAGTGTAAGGGTTCCTATTGAGGTTGTTCAGGTTTAGAAGGAGAAGTAAAATTGATCTGGGGAAGTAGGATTTACGAATTATGATTTTATAATGATTGATGTGTGGAAGTAGGACTGTAATGTAAAATATCGTGTGAGATGGGTCTGTATGAGTGATCAGAAAAATAATCTTTAGTCGGATTACAATGCCTCTTGAGATATCTGTTGACTTGTATACCTAGATTTTCGCCTGCTTCAACAGGGTAGGTCTCGGGGTTAGCTGCTTGTCTCCCATGCCAAAGGTGCCGGGACCGCGTTCAATCCCCGTTAGGGCAAGTTATTTTTTTCCTTAAGTCGCATCTAGCAATCTATAAATTCTAGAAGCTTGGGAGCTCTAGTGGGCAAAGTAAGAAAATAGTGGCGTGGTTGGTGAGCGCTGGGTAAGTGATTCAAGCGAGAGATGACTTATAGGGGTTGAGCTGGGGAGGTACATTGGGTGAAGAGTTGATGTGGGATGGTACATTGAATGTGATTCAAAGTGAACAACTCTAGTATAGGTTGACCTCATAGTGGCTTCTGTAATGTGATGAGGGGGTCTGAGAGATGCAAAAGTTTTGGGAAGGGCGATTGGCTACGCCAACTTGAGAAAAAAAGGTTTAAAGGACATCATTGATGTGGTGTGTAAGACTAGATAGAAATAAAAAATTAGAAGAAATGTTCCTAAGAAGTGACTGTTGTTGTGTTGGGGAGAGCGGAAACTTCTTTGGGTTAAGAAGGATGAAAAAATTTGGTCGAGTGGGGGCTCTCTGGTTAGGTCTCCTTCAACCCAGTTGAGCGCCCTCAAGGATTTTTCTGGAAAAGGGGCGGGGAATGGGAGGGGAGGGGAAAGGACTATACTTTGTCTATGCATAGGATGTAGCTGGGGAGGTACATTGTTATACTTACTCCATACCTCAGAGGAACCACTATGTTATTACTACTTACTTCATACCTCAGAGGAACCACATTGCTATACGACCTCCATACCTCAGAGAAACCGCATTGCTATACGTCCTCCATACCTCAGTGGAACCACATTGCTATACGATCGCGGAAAATTAGGAGAGGGTAATGTGAATTAAAAAAATATATAGTAAGGATGACTTGAAAGAAATTTGGGGTGAGGGGTGATCAAAATATGTGAAAAGGCAAGAAACCGCTGAACCTCGGTGCTGCTAATACTCCCCGGAGATTTATATACCTAGATTATCACCACCTTCAGCAACCATGTCACAATGGTCACGTGGTTAGCGTATCGGCCTCTCAAGTCAAAGTAGATGGGTTCGATACCGTAAGTACAAGTTATTATTTTTTTTATTAAGAAGCCGCACCTAGCTACTTATATAAATATTAATTTACATTCTAGACGCTTGGGAGCGCTAGTGTGCTTATTATAATTTACTAATATTTAAATTTAAAAAAATCAAAGGATTGTGTGGGTCCGAAGGTGCGGGTGCTCACAGGTTGAGCTGGGGAAGTACCTCTTAGGAAAAGCAGGTCTGGACATGTCGGTGTGACGTCATGGACTATGTAGAAAAAAAATTGGTGGGTCCGAAGGTGAGGGTGCTCAGATGTTGAGCTGGGGAAGTACATCATAGTTTGAGCTGGGGAAGTACATCGGAGGGAGCTGCGCGAGCCATGGGAATAGATGTTGTGCGGTGCGAGCCTCACAGGGGAGCCTCAGACGGGTGCCACACAGGGGTGGGGGGAGGTGCCACCGGTGCCACCGATGTGGCTGGGGTAGGACCGGCTATTCTCCTCTACTTATGTGAATTTCAAACCCCTTAAGGACGACACTTACTAATTTTCGAAATCGGCCGAAAGGAAGGAGGGCTTAACTAAGGCTAAATGCTAATAAATGCCGATGTAATGAATGCATGTAGTATGTGGATTCTAAAGTCCATTTTTAGGTCAACTATTCATCAGATCAGAAAAACTTTTATTTGGACCAGTACTACATGTATTATACACCATTTTTTGAATATTAAGCATGGCAATTATAATTAAAATAAAAAGTCCTGGTATAATCTCGGTTGTAGTCGCCGAGCAATAGGCTGCCTGAGATTACTTGTTTTTTATCCTACGCCTACCTTTGGCATTTCAGTCATGCGGTGTCTTACAGCCCAATACAGTGACGCCTTATATTTATCGTGGGACATGTTACCCCGGTCTTGGACATCAAGTGTTTCTTCCGTAGGTTGATGCAGTCCTCTTTAGATCCGGTATTCTCTGCATTTTTCCTCGCTGAATCCCTTTATTCTTTAAGACTTTGGAGATTTTCATTCCAGAAAGGAGAGTACCTTTTCCTCTGACCCCTTGGTATGCTCTGGTTTGCACAATTGATGATCATTTTCACGAGCCCTCTATATGCTTTATCAACACCTTCTTGCAGCAGGTCTTCTGTAAGGGTGACATCACTCAAATGTTTATATTTCTCTCAGTTGGCTTTTTTCAGGTTCCATCTAGACATTCGAGGCTCCTTACAGCACTTCACTTCTAGTTGCAAGTCTTCAATATTTTGTGCCCTGCACCGCCACGGGCTGGGACCAGAGAATGTTTTACATTTTTTAGACTTGACTGAGCTGACGAGGTCCGGGTATGAAGTATTTCCCATAAATGATAAGAAAATGGGATTTCCTCCTTAATTTTCTACCAGTTCAATGCTATAAGCGACAATTAAGTCTTCCACTATCGCACCAACAGCATCTCTGCGCGTATAGCCCCCTCTTGGGGAAGGGGCATTAAAATCTCCGAGGATAATGGTGTTCCTATTCAAGTCTGATGTTAGCCAATGGAGATTTGGCTTATTGGTCGGAGGGTTGTAGATAAATACGACTCGTATGAATTGGCTTCCTTTCCAGATGGTTAGTTCTGCCGCTTCTAATTTGTCCGATTGTGTCATCTCCCTCCTAACTCGCATTTTTGTTATCATTGTGCTCTTCACTGCTAGAATCATGCCAGAAGATATCTGTCTTGAATGTTTCAGGGTAAACGTCTGAGTTAAATAGAACTGCATATTATCGGTTGCAGCTCCTGCTTCTACAATTCCACATGCGTCAAAATCATTCTTAGTAATAATATATTTCAGTTCAGTAAACTTGTCAGAGGTTAACCCGCCAGCGTTCCAACAGAGGAGTCTGAAGCTGGTTTTGCCATGGCCTTTAAAAATACCGTTTGTTTGCCTTGTTTTGTTTCGGCGGTTTGCATCACTGTCGTTATCGTTGTTTTTCGCGACAAATGTGGGTTTTTTAGCTTTTAGAGATTTCCAAGAGACTTCTCCAATGTTTCCAGGGACTACCATGGAAGCGACCTACTCCAACCCCTGCCTCCGATTATAGGGGATGTCTCCAGAGCAGGCTGGCAGACCTTTCTGGAAGTTAAAAGACACACACTATTGATTTTTCGCCAAAACGGTCGATTGACTTTAGATGGAGAGCGAAAACTTATTTGGTTAATTCTTGCTAGGGAAGTACATTGCTGGTGATTTACCGATAATTCTTTTTTTGCTGATTTGGCTGAAAATCCTTTGGTGCTACGCATTTTGACCATATAATATTCCTGTTGATCATGAACCAATTTTCATCCCATTTTGAAACTGGACCAGTTTTGAAAGGAAATATAACTTTTTTTTTACTAAAAAATTTAAAATGGTATTAAATTATTCAAAAAAAAAAAATATGTTGATATTATTTAAGAAACAATTATTCAGTAAATCTTATACATTAATATAAATCCCAATTCAAGAATTGTTGTCTGACCTGTCACAGATTTTGTTAATTTATTTTATACTAGCCGACATTCTACGTTGCCCACATTTTCAGACAATCTGATAAAACCATCAAAAGAACAACCCGAGCCTGTGAAAGCCTCAAATCTTCATTTGGAATTATGGTCATTTTATGCATACAAATCATGCCCAATTTTGATCTTTTTCCGCCTCGTTTTATAAGCGCATATCCCTGAAACGATTGCTCAAAAATTTTTGATAAACTGTACTTTTCGTATTCTCGCTATGAACAACTTATCACAGAAAATCATAGAACTATCCGAGAGTATGATCTTATTCGGAGAGTAAGAATTGAAGCTCTAGGCATTGCTTGGTTTGTCCCATATATCTTGTCACTTCATATGCAGTTTCTTGCCTGTGTACCCTACCTCTTTTTTCCAATAATGAATATTATTTCTCGGAAAACATGATATTCCTGTGAAAACTCAAGTAGTGGAGTATAAAATAAATATTTATTATAAAATATAATAAAAAAACTCAAGAGTATTCTCTTCTTTAGCAAAGCGTTTTGATTTGTGTCACACTTGAGTAGAACGTTTTTACTGAAATTTATTATGCAGTCCAGTAAAAGCTCAACATTTAGGTCTTCATGGATTTGGAGGATGGAGGTGTCCCTCGAGTAGCTACCAACCAGTCTAAGGCATTTGTTTTGGGCCACTTGAAGAGTTCTCAAGTTGGTATTGCTTGGAAGACCGGCCCACACTGGGCATGTATACTTGGATCACTGGCCGCAACAGAAGCTTGTATATGAGGAGTCTATTGGTTAGATTAAGGGCTGCCTTTCTGTGGAGTAACGGGAATAAGGAGAACACAAGTCCTCTCTCAGTATTTGCTTTCTGTTTGATATGTTGCCTGAAGGTCAGTCGTCTGTCCAGAAGAACACCAAGGTATTTTACTGTATCGGTCCAGTACAAATTATCTACTTTCTGGGATAATGCGGGTCAAACAAGATCGCTTCAGTTTTTCCTTCATTAATTTTAAGTTTCCATTTATGGAAACGCCGTTTGATTCGTCTATCGCGTCTGTTAGTCTATGATTTATTCTGTCTGTCCTCCAGGAGTGGGAAACGATAGCTGTGTCGGAAGCGTAAAGGTATATGTCTGTGTTTGTTGTCCGTGTTACGTCGTTTATGTATAATAAATAAACTATTACTTTATTGTATTTGTAAATACAGAAGGATAAAAGTATAGGGAAGAGTATGATAATAAATAAGATCCAATACATATATATTTTAATATTTATTTAATATTGCCTATACCGCCCAACTAACCTCTTCCAAAATTGTTTTCCCAAAAAATTTCTGGAGGGTCCTATTTTAAATAAAAAGCCTCAGTGCCTCCAAAACCGAAGATCCCCCACTGGTTATCGATATCAAGGTTGTGGTGACTTTTATCCGGACTGGATATGATCACGTGGAGGAGGTGGGTTGTCCCTTCCTGACCCAGTACCGGTGGACCGCACATCAACAAGCCTCCTTCTGGTGGGAGACTGTGTTGCAAACTGATCCATATATATAGCAAGTCTCATACTCCAATAAGACATACTTGCTCATCCCAGCATTCCATCAACAGCGACATGACTTTCAAGGTGAGTTCACAACACTTCTTATTTTCTTCTGTTAGGTACCTAGAGTTTGGTACATTGTGATTACAAAAAAAAAAAAAAATATTTCGATTTGTCTAAGATTGCAATAAATTAAATAGCATTTCATCATGAGTCTGATGTATATTTAAAACAAACTGGCTTTCTTATGCTCTCAAATATTTAAACTAAATTGTGAGCGAACCTTTCCGTTAATCCATGACAAGGTAACTGAATACGTCATATAATTTTTTAGATCAGTAGCATAAATTATATAATTCAACCTAAAGTATATCATGAATACAATCTCATATGAGATGAATAATAATAATTATAAAAATTAAATAAATAATAGAAGATGAATCAATATAAAATTCCTAATATTAAAAAACTATAGATACTATTGTTATTAATTATACATTTTTTAAAGTCTTCTTTCGCGACGATATTTCAGGGCGATTACATGTTCCTTCCTCAGGCCCCAAAACTAAATAGTAAATAACTCTTAATACAATTAATGATTATGATAAAAATATTAAACATAAATAATTACGGTATAATTTATACGATATTGGTGGAGAATCTTTGCCAAGAAAATGAAAGCAAAGTATGAATTAAAGCTTTTATGCATGAAACAAGACTTTTAAGTGACTTTTTTTTCTTTTTGAATAATTAGAAAAAAATTGAGAGGGCTTCCTCTAATATAAACATTTTAAAATGAATCTTAAAGTATTTCTAATGTATTTGCTTTCAAGAAGTGGGGAAGGGCATAGGAGTCTTCATTCATCTATTTCCTTTTAACGCTGAAGAATTCCATTTATTTAATTTGTGTTTTCCAATTAGTTTAGAAACATTTAGAATATTTCCATGAAAAATAAACTAGGATTACTTTTATCTCCAAGTGTCTTTATTCCTTCAACTATCTACTTTACTTATTATTCTAGAGTAAGAGGCTCAGAGGTAGCGTGGTAGCATACTGAGCTCAAGATCGCGGGTTCAAAACCCTACCGAGGTCTAATTTGTTCATCTGGGGGTAAAAAAAACTTTGAGCACGCTGTCCTTCGGATGGGACGTTAAACGGTGGTCCCGAGCCTGTGCAATATCAAGTACTCGCTAAAGACCCCTACTTTAGGTAACTTAACCTTAAAGCTAAACAGAGAAGGAATAAGAACGTTAGTTGCTTAGGTCCCTAGGTGTAAACACCAGCCCTCTCAATATATTATCTATTGTTCTAGAGTACAATTCTGCATTCTTCTTCATATTTAGTTTGTGATTCGAATGAAATGTAACGAAATATTCATTGTCGGTCCTATTTGTGGATTCCATAATTTAACAACGTTACGGAAAGAACACATTATACATGAATACGGAAGGTTGACTACATTATTTAGGGTACTCACAATCTTTCAAGTAGCATGCTACTCCAGTAACATGTTACTCAAGTAGCATGTATGATTATGAGCGATCCAACTTTTGTACGATCGTAAGTTGCTAAATGACGTGCTAGCACTTCCTGGCAAAGAAAGAGTTAAACATTTTAACCTTATTTTTGTATAACCATTTTTGTTTGTTGTTGTTTTTTCTATGGAATAGGAGTTTTTTTTATATATTTATTACGTATTCCTTTGATTTATTAAAATTACACATTTTATGTATACTTATTGAATTTTATTTTAATAACAATGCCTAAAATTAGTCAACAGAATTAGAAAACAGTAAAACTAAAAAATATGTTTTAATAAAGTAATTTAATTGTTTTAATCGTACATCAATTGATTTAACTAACCTCAAATTTCTCCTTGCATTCTAAAATTTTGTTAAGAAACAGAACGGTATTCTCCTTCGTCCATCTTTTGTTGGTACACTTTTCTCTCTTTCTTTTTTCCATTTCGAAAAATATATATTTTTATAAAACTTAAATTAAAAGAAAACGTAAATAAATGAAAGCTACGCAAACAAGTCAGAAACAGAAAAGCAAACAAAAACAAAAGTTAAGGTTAGGACTTCAGGAGGGAAATGATAAAGATAAAATAAATTAAATCCAAGGAGATCGAAATATTACTCTTTCCCACTTTTAACTTCCATGGAAATGACAGATAGAACAAAATGGCTGCTATTTAGCAAGGGTACATCAGTAACACGCTCAGTAGCACACATCTAGGTCTGCTAAAGCGAGTGTCGAACTCGACTTGTTTTCAATTGAAATCAGTAACATACTACTGGTAGAAACTCGACCAGTAGCACAAGTAGCCCTATTATTAAGTACATCTCTAAATATTCTAGGAATCAAAAAATTATTAATTTAAAAGTTTTATAAAATAAGAAATAGAATTACGTTAACTTTTTCCCCCATTATTAGTTGGGTTAATTATAATTTGAAAGTTATTTGTTTTATAAATACTTGGCCTCAAGTTTAAAATTTAATGAAAATACCTGTTTTTTAAAGATCACCCTCCCCTCTCCCTCTCTCAAATTCATTTCAAATTGGCATTACTGGGTATAAGAAAGTATAACCTAGAAAGTAATTACGCTGTACGATTAAGCAAAGAATAATAAAATAAGGTCCCCTTTTAGAAAACAGAGCTGTCACGACTTTCAATCAAGTCACAAAAAAAATTCGTAAAATTCAGTTTCACATTTTTCATTATTTAATTTCTGACTACCCAATGAAAAATACAATTATATATAATTTATATACCGCAGCTCTATAATTCTCCCTATCTTTTGTTTTTACAACCAAGCAATTATAGACGTTGCGGGAAGTACAGCAGAATCTATCATATATTTGCTGTTGTTTTCAACTCAATTATTCTTTTTTATGAACATATTTATTGAATCAACCTCTGTATTGAAACTTTAAGGCAAAAGTGAATACATTAATACTTCCAAAATAAGTAATATAGTTAGTTACTCATTCAAAAATGAAAACGCTGATGACAAACTCCCACCTAGGGATGCGTTGAGTATCATTAACTTTATGTCGCTATTGCAGTTGGTACTCCTGACCGGACTGGTGGCCGTCGCCGCTGGCCAGCTGCTCGCTCCCCAACTCGCTTCGCCCGCTCTCCTCGCCCACGCCGCCACAGAGACCATCGACCTCCATCCTCAGTACTCCTTCCACTACCAGGTGAATGACCCAACGACCGGTGACAACAAGCAGCAGACCGAGTCTCGTGATGGAGACGTTGTTCAGGGAAGCTACTCCCTCGTGGAGCCCGATGGTTCCCTTCGAGTGGTTGAGTACACAGCTGATGATATCAGTGGGTTCAACGCTGTGGTGCACAAGCAGCCTGGCGCTCATATCGGTCGAGTTGCTGTCGCTCATTCACCCATCTCCTTGATCCGCTAATTCTCCATTAGCGCGTCATCAGATCTCTGATAAACCCATTCTAATGTTCTCTATATTCTACCTTCAAGGTAAAGTTGTGATCAATGTAAATTTTTTTTTGAATATTGAGTTCATTTGTCGCTCATTTATTGTGCCAAAAATGTTTAAATTCGTAATTGTAAAATGTTATTGTAGTATTGCTGTAAATAAACATATTTTCAGACTGTAAACAGTCTTTTTAAAAACAACAGTGTTTTCTTTCCTTAATCCCATTATATGTTTTTTCATGGACATCTACCTGGAAAAAAATTGTTTATGTTACTATTATGTACAGACTTGTTTTAGCTACTGTATATATTAGAATGAATGGTTTTGGCATGTTGAAACAGTGAGTGAACCTAGCTATCCCCACCCCTTAGAGCTATCTCAGTTGTCTTCTAACCGCTGTGCCGGTTTTCGACGCAACAGCGTCATCATCAGTGGTTCATCTATCATAGAATAACAAAATATACAAATAATAAAAAGTTTAAATAACTCTTAAAGACCGATATTTGAACATAATGCAGGCGCCATTCGTTATCAAATAAATAACTAAATCAAGTCCTAAGATTGTTTGAGAAAATGTTCAAAGTGAGATGTCACTGTTGCAACAAAAACGTTTTGCGATATCTGGTAATGGAATACCTGTGTGTTAACATCCTGCGCAAAGCATATGCGCCGAACATAAAGATGTTCTAGTGTCAATATAGGTTTCAATGGTCTCACAAGGTATGTGAACGTTCATATGATGTTGTGGGACGAGATTTCTCATAGAAATAAAAGATGTTGTCTTCCCACTGTTTTATTTTAGACCAGAACCGGTTATCAACGCAACAGCATCATCATCAGTGGTTCATCTATCATAGAATAACAAAATATACAAATAATAAAAAGTATAAATAACTCTTAAAGTATCAGGGTACAGAGTAAGAAGATAAAATTATAAAATTAACTTACCCCACCCACACAGCACAGCGGTTAGAAGACAACTGGGATAGCTCTAAGGGGCGGGGATAGCTAGTTTCATTCACTGTTTCAACATGCCAAAACCATTCATTCTAATATATACAGTAGCTAAAACAAGTGTGTACATAATAGTAACATATACAATTTTTTTCCACCATACAGCCAAAGAAATTTTTGTTGTCACAAAATATAAATAAAAAAAAAAATAAATAAATACCTACTACTTCTATATGTGAACGCTCACAAATTTTTTTTTGCACCCTTTTAAGATTTTTATTGTCGATGCTTATAAATACTTTCTACATGGAATGTTTGTATTTGGAATTATCCAGTCGCAATTGAAGCCATAATTTTATTTATTTTAAGAAGTAGACACTTCATAATAATAACAAAAAAAATACTAAGTTTTTTTTAATTTCAATAGGTTTTGATATTTTTTATGTTTGTTAATCACCTCTCACTAGTAAGGCACCTAAGGATGTAATGTTTCTGAATCATGTGAACCAGTAGCGAGGCGTGGCTTCAAAAAAGGGAAATTTAAAACTCCCAGCCCCAGAATATCCAAAATCAACATTATAGATATTTTCCACATCCGGATAAACAAGATTTCACCGTCTTCAATCAGAAAAAAAAATTGAAATTACCCAAAGTAAAGTAAAATCTAATGAGATCTTAGTTAGCGCATTTAACATCAATATTTCCCGGCTTAGGTTTTTTTTTTTTTTTTTATCAATAATTGTCTTTCGGATGGGACGTTAAGCGATGGTCCCGAGTTTATATAAGGAATTTAACGGAAATAAAATTATTGTTATTAAAATAATATATTTTTGGACTGATACTGCTGTATTATTTATTTAGAATTTAGATAAGTTAGAGAAAGAGGAAAAAAGAATAGGGATGAGTATATTGAGCGGAATGTTTTGGTAGAGATGTTATTAGGGAGGACAAGAGGCAGGTTAGCTTTTCCATTTTGTCGCTAGGACCCAAGCCCTGATGGCAGCACTGCTGGAACTGACATCCTAAGGAACTGTCCCAGTCCCCTTGTGTCTTCCTTCAACTTGCCAGTCTCTTGCAAAAACAGTCTTCTTCTTTATATTTTTGTTTCTCTAGCTATATGAAGTATAGGGAACTTTGGTAATCCGTCAGAAACTGGATATAGAGTTTTCACTGGAATTTAATATTTTCCGACCCACTGATTCCAAAAATGAAAAACAAAAAAAAAGTAGTCGATGAATCACCAAAACAGGGACATAGCTACCGCTGTAGCAGTCGATACAGGGCCATCGAGCTAGAGGGGCCCCAACATGCGTAAGCAAAAAATCGTCAAAATGTTATCTATAGATATTGATAAAAGCCAAGCTCTAATGAACAAATAATAAAACACTCCGCCGCAGCTCTACATTATTCCGTTTGGGGAAAGTTCCATATAGTCCAGTCTATATGCTTTTGAAAACCCCCGAAATTCAGTTTTACGGAAAAAACCAGCTCAACCCTATATTTTCGTAGATTCATAGAAACATTTTCGGACAAGAACGGCTTTCGGACTTATCAATACTGTCCATAGAAAAAGAAGAACTTGAGAAACTAAAATCTTCTGCAGTTATAAATGATATAATAAATACAATCGCTGAAGAAAAGTACCTATTTAACCACTAGAATATTTTTTTTTAGAGTTAAGTTTTTAAATATGTATTGTTGTTGTTATTTTCAAATATATTTTGTTTATGCGAGTGTTTTTGTTTATTTTCCGAGAAAGGGCCCCCAAGAAATTTTGATATAGGGCCCACTCAGGCCCAGAGCTAGCTACGCCATTCCACCAAAAACACGAATTATGATAAATTAAGTTTTTGCTGGGGGCCATGGTGGCCGTGCGGGCTAGAGCGTAGGGCTTTGGTCGCATGGTCTCACCATGGTTTGCGGGTTCGAATCCCGTCCGGGAGTGAGTTTTATTTCGTAGATAGAACTCCCTCCCGGGGCCATGGATGTCTTAAATAATTATATATAACACATTGACATGGCTAATATGCACCGTACATAAAGCCAAAAAAAAAAAAAAAAAAAAAAAAAAAAAAAAAAAAAAAAAAAAGTTTTTGCTCTCCCTTTAAACCCTATCGATTTTTTTGGTGATAAAATAATAGCTGACTTATACAGGAACATCTAAATCCCTATATTGAATTTTGTGTTGATACATTCAATACATCGAAAAGTATTGGGGTTTTGAATTTAGCCCCTCTTTCATCCCCCAAACCTTTTGGCTGATCTCTCTGAAAATTTACATTGTCCTTCTTACAAGGTTTTGAATTTACATATGAATTTTCGTGTCAATACATTCCTTACATAGGCAGTTACTAGAGTTGTTATGTTAAGCCCCCTAAACAGCCATAGCCAGAAGTTCAATCCCCGAAAACTCAAAAAAATAATAGTTTATAAATTGGAAAATTTAATAAAGTTTACAATAATATTATTACTAGTACCATTCAATCTAAACCTTAACTTGGTTATTAAACCCCACCACCCAAGCTCAAAATTGGGCGTGATTTCGATGATTGAATTGGCAACGTTTTGAGAAGAGTGTTTTTACTATAACATATGTATGTGTCAGGAATGTTTACATATGTTTTATATTACTCTCATGAATATTTAATCAGTATCGAAAAACGAAATGAGAGAAAGAAGAAGGAAATATTTTTCATTATAACTTCCTAAAATAAATGATATCAAGAATTGAGAAGATATTTTTTGCTTAACTTCTGTTAAAAGTGATCTAAGGGTACTTTTAACTTTCTTATAGAATCTTTATGCTAAGTATACAGCGAATAACTGATTCTTATACTCTATAAAATTAACTATTCGAAAGAAAAGCTTGTAGATTTCCATGTTTTCGAATAATTTCCCGGGCCGCATTGAGCTGCATAGCGGGCCGTGTAATGCCCATCCCTGGTCTAGACAGGGCCGGTAAATTAGAGGTAGCATGCTTGCCTACTGAGCTCGTGATCCCTGGTTCGAAACCCGGCCTAGGCCAAAACCTTGAGCACACCGTTCTTCGTATGGGGCGTTAAGCGATGGTCCTATACCTGTACGACGCCAGATACTCATTAAAGACCCTACCTTCGGTGAACAAACCTGGGTAGGCAACATTTAGGTCTCCCACTGTAGATCAGCAATTTATGTATTTTTTTCACTAAACCTTTAGATAGAATTCAAGAAAAATTTAATTTAATTTATTACTTATAATTTATTAAAATTTCTGATAATTATTGAGATATAATAAATTGATGACAAATTAAGCTCCCAAGGCAAGTTCATTTTATTTTATTATGTAATTAATTATTCTTGCATTCTTTTTACTATTCCTGCCTTTCCAAAAGTCGTTTTTTTGTTTTATATAACTTTGAACTGTTTTTGTTTTCTGACTGCTGTAATTTGTTTATTTTAAAATTATTTGTATATTTTTATTTGTTTAAATACACAACCCCTAATACTTATTGTTAATATCTGTTGTTATTTTCTTTTCTTTTCTATAACTATAATAATAATAATAATAGTCTTTATTTATTTTTATTTTTTTTTTTTTAAATGTACATTAATAATATTGACCGACAATACTCATGGTCAAATTGACCGTCTGAGGGGTTATCTCTTCTATTTCTACTCACACAAATATAAAAGTGACAAAACAAAAAACAAAAAAATTTCAAATACAAATACAAATGCAGTATTTTACAAAATTAACTTAAATGATCCTTTAAAAAAACTAACAAAAAATTAAAATAAAAAACATCTTGCTGTTTATATATCACTAATAATTAAACTCTGAAACCAGCTCAAATCTATATTTCCAGGCGGCTTTGCAATAGTTAATTAAAGTTTTGTAATTTCGTCCATTTACATATTCAATAAACTGAGCATAGTTTAACTCTGCTTTACTAAAATAGATAAGACGAAATTCCCTTAAGATGGGGCATACGGCAATGAAGTGAAACACATGTTCATCTTGCTTGTTATTACACATGGAGCAAAGTTTGATTTGCTTAGTGTAAGAATACTTATTTAAATAAAGGAGTTCACCTCGTACCTTCAGCAACCAGCTATAATAATATGTATTTTGTAAAGAATCTCACTCATTGCCATAAAGTTTGTATTCTATCTATCTAACTAACTAGACAATATTCGAAATTATCTGAGACTTATGTATATACGAATCAAACCCATTATTTTCAGATTTCAAACTTAGTCTGGATCAAAAACTCGTAATTTTTGAGAATTTTTAGTGTTTTTGTTTTCCTAGGGTTTAGTAAATCCTATATAAATCGTGTGTGAGAGATTGTTTGTCACTTACATTTATGTGGTCGACTTCCTCGATTAGTGATTAAATACAGTCTACAGTCTTTACTCATTTACTCGAGTGGCATTTATTCAACACTACTCAGAAGAAATGGGTCTTTTAATCCTTTCGCTACAGACTCATTTCAAGAGGTTATGACCAGAGCAGGGATTTTTATGCAGACAAAAACTGTGAAATATGCTATATAATATGCAGTAAAAAAACCTATAATATGCAGGAAAAATGCTCTAAATATGCAATAAAATAGCTAAAATATTCAATTACATATTAATGTGCCGTAAAATAATTCCATAAGTTCTGAGCTGAAAAAGAAATTGGAGGAGGAAATTCAAAAATTAAACCTAAATGACTTCAAAATTTTGTTGTATTCTTTTTTCACCAAAATATGCTAATACAAATATTGGACAACCAAAAAACAGCAAAATATAAACGTACATAATAAAAAAAAAATGATTAAAACATAATATAGTATCTATAAAACAATTTTTTTTAAAACCAAAATTTGAAAATATGTAATACAAACAGAACAAAGAAGAAAATAAAAACAACAATTAATACTAATCGCATTAAAAAAAAAAATAACTAAAACCATAAATAGTCGAAAAAAAACCTTTCCCGGTCGCGCTGCGCTGATTAAAAAGCAAGAGAAAATGACAAAAGAGCTCACCTGTATTCAAATGCTGGTCAATCTGCGATTTTCTTTCACATGGAACTTGTTTTGAACAATAGTTACAAAAAACAACTTTTCCATCAGTCGTAAAAACTGTTACATATTTCCTATTGAAGCCTCGGTCCAATTTTTCAATTCACAGGAAAACGGTGTACTAGCTTTTTAAGAAAAAAAAATGTTTATGCAAACGTTCGTTCTGATAGTAACAATCAAACTCTGAGTGTCGTGTGTAAGGGCAAAAAAGGAGAGATGGAAAGCCGAGAAATTACATTAATCCTTATTCGAAGAAGTCAATTATTGAGGGCTAGCTTTTTTTTTTTCGGCGAATATTATGTTTATGTACATAATATTGTAAACTGAAATTTCATTTCGAAGGTCATATTTTTATATATTTATTTCTAGCAATTTTTTTTTTTTTAATCAGAACATCAAAATATGCAAATACATATATGGATTTATCACGAAATAGGCAAAATAAAATTAGGCTTAGTTGCGTTTAAATACTGTAATTCGTAAAGATATTTGGTCAACTATTAAAAAAAAATAACGCAAACAAAATATGCAATTACGTTAAAATCCGTGGTGGACTCACCCTACGCAGCCTTAAGAGCTTTCGTTGAAAGACGGAAACACCCACTTGTGACTATCAATTCTGGGTGTTTTGGTCAAGTTTGAGAAGAGACTCCCAGTTGAGTTGTTTTCGTCCAGTTTAACATCTATATCCAGCTCAAGACGAGCCAGTTAAGACCTTGATACATGAATGGTATGTTGCAAGACTGAGGGAGGTTGACCCTGTGTCGGGCTGGGAGTGTCCTCAAAGATGAACCGGTAGATACGAGTAACTGTAACATTTGGAGCAAGTGGGAGCCGGATGTCGCAAGTCTCAGGTCCATCTCTACTATATAAGCTGCCCATTGTCCTCAGATGGCATCATCACATCCACCCTCGCTCATCCCTCGACATGGCATTCCTTGTAAGTCATACAAATTTCTTGTTTTACGTCTTTAATTGCATTCTAGCCGTTAAAATTTGCCTTCATTACTTTCTTATACTTTAAAAAAGAAGTATTGTAATCGTGCAAAATTCCCTTATGAAATGACAACGTGAAACCCTTTTTTTTGGACATTTGATTTCCACAAAAATTGTTAGTTCTACGCAAGCCCCCCCAGAAATGTGCGATCTAATGTACCTAATTAAAAAAGATTATTATACATAACAACTCCAACCAGAGACAAACATTACAGTCAAGACATTAGAAGGATATAGAAAGTTTCAGTTCCCAGTCAAAAGTTATTCGGATTTAAATTCTTCTTTCTTTAAGTTCTATTCCAACAAACGCTGCCAATCGACGAAGTATGAGAGTTTAGCGAACGCATCATCGTCGTGCGTGTCACAAAAAAAGCGTGCGGCAATTTTGTAATCTCTCCAAAAAACTTAATTCTCTTATGTGTCACTGCTGCACATAGAGAATGAAATAGTAAAAAATAAAATTCCAGCTGATAAAGTGTTGGACCGATTTTCTGAAAAAATTTGTATGTTGTTGATTTAAATATGTGTTGATTATTTTGTTATAACATACTAATATTTTGTGTTTGCTCTTGCAGACACTAGTAATGGGATAAATATAAATATATAATAAATGTAATGATGAGTTATGTTTTTCTCTATTGTTTTTGTTTATATATTATCTAAAAGTAAATGCGATTATTGTAAAATTGTTTTCGGAATTGTCGAATAGAATAACGGTTATAAAACAAAAATCAACTACTTACCATTTTTATCTCTATTTTCACTTGTTTTTTTTCATTGTATTATGTACATTTTATGTGATAAAAACACAATAAAAACACAATAAGTACACTTATACGATGCACAATAAGTAAATTTAAAGCGTTGCACAATAAAAAAAAACTGCATTAATTCAAACACAAACGAATAAGAAATAAACGTGTTGTATTAAAGCATCACAAGTGAAAAGTTAAATCATCAAAAGTGAAAGGTGCGCCAAGTATGCTCAGTGGGCGTCAATAATGTTACGATTTTTCGTTTGCGTTTTGCAGGGGGGGGAAAACGCTGCATCTACCTCAAAACGTTCTGCTATAACTAAGTAACGAAGTTACACTTCAAAAAAGTTTCGGGAGGCCTTCTGACTATGCCACTGCTTGAATGAGATGTAAGACTCTAGCTGAGAGATAATAAAGAACCAGCTGGGAGCAAACCGGAGAAGGGGTGTTTTGTTTACTGGCGGGGCGGGACTGTCAGGGGAGGTGAAATATATGAAGGTAGGGGGGTGTGTTCTGTAAATGTAAACAGGACTTCGGTGGGATCCTCAGAGTTGGCTGGCTTACGTTAGGGCTTCTTCCTCCCCCTCAGTACTAGGGGAGTCTCGATCCGCCGCCCCTCATCTCTGCAGGGACATATATACCAAAACATACATACAGTAGAGTCCCGCTAATCCGGACACCCGGTTAATCCGGACGGGATTTAAAAACAACGAATTACAATTTAGTAAACTAAAAATTTAATTTAGCGAGCGTTAAGTACGAAAATAATTTAAAGAGAGTGTTTGACTTGACTTACTCAGTTGGCTACGATGAAAAAGTGCCGTCAAAGAAGGCGCGCGCACCCTATTTTCCAGGAAATGACTTTTTTCAGTGAGTCTAAAAATAGTATTCGTGTTTTCATTACGTACTGTACATTGTTTTATTTTAAAGTCCTGTTCAGCATTTACGGTTACATATTTCGTTTTTAAAATTCTTAATTTTTACATTATAACATTAATGTACCGTGGTTTGTTTTGTACAGTAGTATTGTACAATAAATAAATTTTGAGTTTTAATCATAAATATGTTTTGTAAACCCTATCTTAGTTTGTAGGTCGAAAACTTAGATCTACGTGAACATTATGTAGTATTGAAAATAAAATTCAGCTGAAGAAAAAGGTGTATTTATGAGAAAAAAAATCGCTAAAATATTTATCATGTGCATTTTACAGCAAATTCCGTTTAATCCGGATTTTTGGTGATCCGGACGGGGTCCGGTCTCATCTAGTCCGATTTAGCGGGACTGTATTTGTAACACTATACTCCATTTTTCAAAAACCTAAAACTGATAATTCGCATGAGTAATATATTGGTCTGATGGTCTTGATTGAACTTGAAATGTTTGCAGTGCACAGTTTGGGATATGTCCTACGGCAGGCCATCCTTTTCGGACCATAATCTGTATCCAAGGTTTAAGTCCAGTAGCACGTCTGTGTCATCTAAGAATGAAGCTTGCCCAGACTCAATAGATAACAAGAAATGACTTACCTTTACAGTGTACTAATAACGTTGCAGAACGAACTTAATATCTTATTTCAAAGTTCTTCTGATTGGTAGCTACAGTAGTAGACTTTAACTCATTAACATAAGTGAAACATTTCGGGTATTTATGGTCATACTATGCAGAATGGATGTATTTAATGACAACTTCCTTCCGTGTTGTCTGCCTCTAAACCTCAAACTCACTGAAATTACCTGTGATTTGAATATTGATTGGTGGGATTTGTGGCCTTGACGAAATATTAATTCAGTTGAACTCGAAATTAGTGTAGAACTTTGGTGATTCAAGCTGTATGGGATTATCACCTGTAAGGAATAAAATAAGAACCAAATCGCAGTTAAAAAAACAGTTGTCGGGTAATCAGCGGCAATGTACTTCCGCAGAACGACTTAATCAATTAAGTTTTCGCTCCCCCTATAAAATCAGTCAACCGTTTGCGCTAATATTTAACATTTGACTAACATAAGGGGGTCCTAAATCCTCTTACTAAGTTTTGTGTCGATACATTGGTAGGTTATTAGGGAAGTGTATTGAGTCCCTCCTCTTCAGCCAATATCTCTGAAATTTCACAGGTTATATCCTCATTGAGCTTAGACTTTAAATACGAAATTTCATGCCGATACATTCGTTACATTGGGGTTTTTGAGTTGAGCCCTCTTCTGATTCTCCCTTTCTGCCGATTCTGCTGAAAATTAATAAGTGTCTTCCTTATGGGGTTATGAATTTACATATGAAATTTTGTATCGATACAGTTTTATTTGGAAACTATAAGTCGGAAAACACGAATTTCCGTTGAAAACTAAGAATCGAATTTTTGACTGATTTTTTACCGATTACATAACTTTTCCTATACCTCATATAGCTGGGGAAGTAAAAGAGGATTTGAGGAAGGAAATGGAATGGTAAGGTTCCTCATTAAAGGATGTTTTCATGGTACTCTATATGTGCACGATGTTACAGCTTGGAGTTCTGGTAGCCTGCGTCGCCGCCTGCTCGGCCCAGATCCTGGCCCCCAGCCCCCTGGGTCTCAGGTCTCCTCTTGGTCTTGCTCGCTCCGGCCTTCTTGCTCGCTCCGGTCTCCTTGCTCCCGGTCTCGTCGCCCACGCTCCTCTCGCTGTCGCCCACGCTCCCATCGCCGCCGCTGTTGACGAGTACGACCCTCATCCCCAGTACTCCTACTCCTATGATGTTCATGATGCTCTGACCGGAGACTCCAAGAGCCAGTCTGAGAGCCGGGATGGTGATGTTGTCCAGGGTAGCTACTCTCTGGTGGAGCCTGATGGTTCCCTCCGTGTCGTTGACTACACCGCCGATCCCATCAATGGTTTCAACGCCGCTGTTCACAAGGAGCCCGCTGCCCACGCTATCGCTGCTCCCGCTCCAGTGATCGCTCATGCTCCCGTCGCTATTGCGCATGCTCCCATCGCATCCCCCCTCCTCTCCAGATCTATCCTTGGTTAGACTTATCTAAATTATTTTCTCCAGTCAATATAAATACACAATTGTTACCTGTACTCAAGTCTGTTATTGTTAATAAAATGAAATATATTTATATTGTCTTTCTTTCCTATTCTTCCCTAATAGGCATTAGAGGTAGTATGACCTTAAACCAAGGCTCTAGGACAATATGTCCTTAAATAAATATTATTGTGGGCAACTGCTCCCGATTGTAACAGGCCAAAATGCCTAAACATGATTTCAAAAGAGACTATCCAAAAAACAATTTAAAATTTTAAGGATGAGGACAGATATGTTATTCCTGCCTCCCATCTGACTCATAACTGCTAAATTGTTAAATTGTCTTTTAGAGAGTTTTTTTATGTACGTTTATTTTAATTTTTGTAACATTCTAAATTATGTTTTTTTTAAATTATTTTATCAGACTGCCTGATGATGAGGGCCACCACGAGAGCCGGCTAGCAAAAATTAATAAAATCTGTGAGAGGTCAGAATATATTTTAGTTGACAACCTGTAAAATTACTTTTCACTACATCAGCCATCTTCATATTAATGAGTTCATAACTGAAAGGAATAAAAACATTTTTTTTTAATGGACAGGTAATAGAAACACACTGAAGTTGATGATTATTGTCTCACTGCTATCTATCATTGCTGTATATTGATTGTTTTCTCTGTAATTTTCCTAGATATATTCTATTTATTTTCAAAATAAAAAAATAGATAAATAAATAACAAAAAAAATTGAGGATAATATTCTACTCGATGCTGCTCCAAAAAGCTGTCGCCATCACGGTTACCAAAATCTTTATATCAGAAAATTAAGAGTATAAGTTCATCCATCCACTTGGCACTGCCACCATATTAAATAGATGGGCATATTAAATGGAATATTTTTCTGGTGATTACATTGTCTAATTTTAGGAAGTTGATTTTTGAAAGATTTAAATGTAAAACAAAATTGATATTCTTAAACTATATCCAATTTTGCTCAAACATGAAAACCGGTAGAAAATGGAATGGTGCAAAGATAATCCGACAGATGTTCATTGTTAGATTTCAAAAATGTAAACGAACCTGGGATAAGAGGGACCTTCGCTCCGATAAACTTACTTTATTGGAAAGTACAAGTAATAAATAATCTATATAAATAAAGCTGAAACGGGGTTTGTTTGTATGTTTGTTCCAGCATCACGCCCAAACGGCTGGACGGATCTTCATGAAACTTCACATGTAGCATTCTTTTGAGCCCGATTGAATAATAGGCTATGTGGCGTCCCAAAATTTTGAACGGTAGGGGGGGTTGTAAGGGGGGCCTAAGTATATAAATAGTCCTACCTCATTAACGGTTGGTCGAATTGTCACGAAATTTCACATGTAGTATTCTTAAAGGCCAATATGAAAAATATTGTGTGTGGCGTCCCAAAATTTTAAATGGAAGGGGGGGTTGTGGGCGTAGGCCTAAATACAAGTATAGTCAGAGTGTCGCCCCAACAGCCGGGGTGAACAGACGTGTCTAAGGTCGCTCCGTATAAGTTCGTTCAAAGTAGCGGAAAAAGTGCGAAAGTTGAATTTCTGTCGCGGCAGTTAGTGGTCAGAGGCATTAAGGAATATTTCCTGAAAATTTCAGCTCCATCGACCCAACCGCGCGGCAGTTATAAACAGGTGCATTTTTTGTATTTTTGTTGTGATTCCACGGGGCAGGATGGAGAGTCACGCCGAACCCAAGAGTGGGGAGGCTGATGCTTGGCTCCTCCCTCCCCCCACCACTGACCCAGCCAGGCCTTCAGCCCCACTTCCTCTGGTGGGTCCGAACCATAAACTATCCCAGACGGTAGTTGCTGGGCCCTCCTCAGGGCCAACAGAGCTGTTAATAGACAGCAAAAACGAAGACCCAATGGATGAGGCCCGTGCCATCCAGGCCGAGATCTCGGCCATACTCCGCAAAGTCAAGGTTAGCGTTACGGACCGCGAACGGGTGAACATGGGGATCGCCCGCCTCCTGGTCCTGATGTCTACGGTGCAGGAGGTGGCCGAGGCCAAGGTCAGGATGGCGAAGGAAATCGTGGGGAGTCTGACCGAGACGGTGGCGACAACAATTGCCGCCGGCTTAGCCGGCCTCCCCCAGCGGCCCCTTCCAGTAGGAACAGAGGCTCCCCCCCTCCCCCACCAGTACAGGACTCTGCCGGAAGAGGGACCAGAAAGACAGGGGAAGAAGAAGAAGAGAGGAGCAGTGATACAGACGCCAAGAAGTACTACCGCTCCACCCTCTCCCGTACCTAGTCCAGAAGCGAGCGGTACGAAGACCGAGTTTCCTCCTCCCATCCCAAGGCCCCCACCGCCCCCCCCATTCGTATCCAGTGGAGGGTTGGAGATTGACGGGACCCCTATCCCGCCCTCTCCCCCCCCGCCCCCTATCACTGATGCCGAATACCCGAGCCCGGCGGCTTGGACACAGGTGGTTAGGAAGAAGAAGAAGAAGTCGGCCGCCCCTGCAGCAGCACCAACAGCAGCGGCGACAACCCACCCGGGACGAAGACCGCTCCCCCCCACCAAGAGGAAAGAGGACGTCCTCAGACAGCTCGCTACGGCCGGGGAGGGCCAAAACCGCCCTAAGGCCTTCATGGCCGTGGTAGAGCTGTCCAATAAAAAGGACACGCGCCCGCTGACGGCCGCAATGGACCAGGTGACCCCGGGAGAGCTTGGGATCACCATGTTAAACAGTAGGCCCGCCAGGAGAGGGGGGATCCTCTTGGAGGTGTCTTCGGCCGAGGAACTCGCGACGCTAACCGCCAGCGCCCGACTCCAAGAGTTGGGTCTGAGGGCGGAGGCGCTGCACAGGAGAAGACCGCGCTTAGCGGTCTTCGATGTGCCTGCGGGTTGGTCGGCCGAGGACCTCTCCAGGAGATTCCAAGTCCAGCTCCCCACACTCTCCCCCATAGTCCCTATATATAAAAAGGGCCCCCCCGGCAGACCAACGGTGCGCTGGGTAGTTGAAACGACCCCTGCGACCCGAAGAGACCTCATCACCACCGGCAGGATCACCCTAGGGTGGTATACTTGTGCTGTGCGGGACTGCCTGGACGTCACCAGGTGTGGAAGATGCCATGGATTTGGCCACCCGGAGAAACGGTGCCCAAGTAAGGAGAAGGTGTGTGCTTGGTGCTCCGCTACAGGGCACGACAGCGCCAGCTGCAAGAGGAAGGCGTTGCCGCCGAAATGTTGTAACTGCGGCAGCGGGAAACCGGGTGCGATCCACAGCGCCGATAGCGCTACATGCCCGTCATATATCCGAGCGCTCGAGAAGTTGGCCTCGCGTACGGACTATGGCGAGTAGAGATGCGGAGCACACGGGTTTCCACGTTGTCCAGCACAACATGCATAGGCGTAAGAGAGTGGCGGATGAGTTGCGAGCACTGGTGTACGCTGAGTCCGTTCAACTCCTGGCTCTACAGGAGCCCCATTGTATAAGAAATCGCGTGGCAGGCTTCGGTATTGGCCACAGAATAATAACTGGCGCACGGAACAACGAACGGCCTATGGCCGCAATCGTTGTGACCGGCCCCCAAGTGGATGTGATGGCGCTCCCCCATCTGTCCACCAGCCATATTGCTGTGGCCTGCATCAGGCACGCCAACGTCGATTGTTATGTGATCAGCGGATATTTCCCTCCGTCTGAGAGCATAGACCTACAATTGGGCCACTTGGACCACGTGTTGGATGAGCTGGCGGGACGCCAAGTCATAGTTATGGCGGACGCCAACGCCTGGTCTGTCTCCTGGGGATCGGTTCGCACCGACCGCCGGGGCGACAGACTAATGGAGTTGATCGCCCGCCATCACCTGTGCATAGTCAACGACCAACATTCTCCGCCCACTTTTCGTAGTGCCAATGGAGAATCGCATATCGATGTCACGTTGGTTTCTGGAGAACTATACAGGGCTGTCGGTGGCTGGGGAGTCCGAGGGGTTACGTCTAGTGACCACGAAGTCCTAGACGTGAGGCTCTTTGACGCGCAGCTATCGGCAGTCAGGTCTAGGGATCCTCGCTTTGCAACTCGCAAAGCGATACCGGAAGCCTTCGTGGCCGCCGCTGCTGCTTACTCCTGTGACGAAGAATGGGAAGGTCTCAGGGGTTCCGACCCGGTCGACCAGATTGAGGAGGGTGCCGACAGACTCAGTAGTATTCTGCTGAGGGCTGCCGACGAGACCATCCCCAGGAAGGTCGACCGATTGAGGAAAGTCCCCTGGTGGAGCGAAGACCTCACCCTCGCCAAAAGGGCCGTTTATCGTGCCAGGAGGCGGTACCAGCGGTGCCGAGATCAGCTCCATCGGGTTATTCGCAGGGAAGAGTACCGGCAGCTCAGCGAGGCCTACGGTCGGAGCATCGAAGCCGCCAAGATAACAAACTGGAGAAGGTTCGTAGAGGACGAGTCCAGCAAAAACCCGTGGGGGATTCCCTATCGGATCGCCACTGGGAGGTTCAAGACGGTCGCCCCGGTGGCCTCAATCAGGAATGGCATCCAGCATGCCTTGTCCCTGGAGGAGGCCAGCGGGATGTACCTACGCCAAGCCTTCCCGGAGGATGACCCGGCAGGGGATACACCCATCCAACATAACATCAGGTGTGCTGCCCGTGACTTGCCGGACACGGAGGATGCCCCCGATTGGGATGAGCTGGATCTGACCCTGGTGATTGGGAGGCAGAAGCGTGGCGGCGCCCCTGGGAGCGATCTCATGGACGCGGCCATGATCAAGAAAGCCTACCCGGTCATTAAGACAGATCTACTCTACCTGTACAATGCCTGCCTGGGACGGGGCCACTTCCCGAGTGCTTGGAAACGTGCCTTGGTGTGCACGTTTGTCAAGCCTGGGGATAGGGACCTTTCCTTGGCAAGCAGCTACAGACCGATCAGTCTTCTGTCTCTGTTCGGTAAGATACTGGAAGGACTCGTCCTTGACAGGATCCGCACCCAAGTATACGCCTTCGTATCCCCTAGACAGTATGGTTGCTTGAGGGGTAGGTCAACCGAGGACGCGTTGATAACGCTGAGGTCGGATGTTGAAGGGAACAGAAGCAAATATGCCCTCTGTATCTTCTTCGACATCGCGGCGGCGTTTGACTGCGCCTGGTGGCCTGCCATCCTCACACAACTGCGTGCTATGGGACCGCCAAGGAATATATTTGGGCTGATATCCAGTTTCCTCGACGGCCGTTCTGCGACTGTAAGTCAGCTGTATGCCAGCACATCAGTGAACATCACTAGAGGATGCCCCCAGGGCTCGGTCTTAGGACCAACACTCTGGAACATACTCCTTGATGGACTGCTCCGTGAACTCGAGAATCATGAATATAAGGCCATAGCCTATGTTGACGATCTCGTAATCACGGTGCACGCTGATAACCGGGCAGCTCTGACCCGCACAGCCCAAACCGCCATCGACTTCGTCGACAGCTGGTGCTGCGCCAATAAGCTGGCCCTCTCACCAAGCAAGACTATGGCCCTGCTAATGAGAGGGAAAACCAACGCCCGCCACCCCTTCTCCTTGGGGATCCGAGGGATGCGCGTTGAATTCCCGGAGACGGTCACATACCTAGGTGTGAGGCTGGGTCCGGGCTTCAGGGCGACTCCCCACGCTGTTGCCATCAAAGAAAGGACAAATGCTACTTTCAACGCTCTGAGCTGCCTAGCTCGCGCAACATGGGGCCTCAAGTACTCAGCGTGTAGAACAATCTACACGGGGGTGTTCGAGGCTGTGGCTCGATACGCTGCTGCAGGATGGTGGTTACGTCCCACCAAGCAGCAGAGAACGAGACTACTGCAGGCCCAAAGAGCTGCCCTCCTGAGAGTCACAAAGGCCTATCGTACTGTCTCCACTGCAGCGCTACAGGTGCTGGCAGGAGCTCCGCCCATAGACTTGGTCTTGGACGGGGCGGTCGCCTCGTACTACTGTAGACGCAATCTGCCCCTGAGAACAGATATAGATGAGCCCTTGCGCCTCGTCCTGGAGGGCGAGCTACGTGGACAGAACAGACCAGAGCGTTGCAAGGACATAGTCCAAGACTGGATAATGGACAGGTGGCAACAACGATGGTCGCACTCCTCCGACGGGCGAACGACATTCACGTATCTACCTGACGTCCGGGTCCGCCTGCGCTCCACTTGGGTACAACCCGATCACTGGACTTCTCAGGTACTTTCAGGTCACGGTGACTTCAACTCCAAACTCTTCTTCTTCAAGAGGAAGGATAGCCCGAACTGTTCGTGTGGCGGCATAGAGACTGCAGAACATGTGGTCCTCGATTGTCCCCTGTACGACAGGTCTAGGGTGGAGTTGATCCGCGCGACAGGATCGTACCTGGGATTGACCCTGCCGGAGTTGATAACGGAGTCGAACTATCCGGCGTTCGGCCGGTTTATCACCTCCTGGCGGGAACAGAAAAAGGCCCTTTGACCCGGCGCCGGGGGCGATTGACGGGCCGGGCCCGAGTCCTACCCCCGGCGACCGCGATGTAGAAGCAGCCCCACTCCACCGATCTCGAGCTCTCTCGGCGCCACCAGGCAGCCGCATCTTAAGGGGGCCCGGGAGCGCCAGTCTGTCCCGTAAGGGACCAAAGGCTGTCGCCCCCGGACACCCACAGCAACAGTAAATAAAACTATACTATATATATATGTACTTCCTCCTTCCCCGACGATAAGCGGGCCGGGTGATTTACCGGAGCACCCGAAAAAAAAAAAAAAAAAAAAAAAAAAAAAAAAAAAAAAAAAAAAAAAAAAAAAAAAAAAAAAAATACAAGTATAGTGATAGATCTTTAACGGATGATCAGATTGTCATGAAATTTCACATGTAGTATTCTTAAAGGCCAAATTGAAAAATATTGTGTGCGGCGTCCCAAAATTTTAAATGGGAGGGGGGGTTGAGGGGGGGGGCTAAGTATAAATATAGAGCTAGCTCATTAACGGTTGATCGTATTGTCACGAAATTTCCCATGTAGTATTCCTGAAGGCCAAATAGAAAAATAAGGTGTGTGGCGTCCCAAAGTTTTGAACGGGTGGGGGGTTTGGGGGGGGGGGGGGGGGGGCTAAATATAAATATAGAGCTAGCTCATTAACGGTTGATCGTATTGTCACGAAATTTCCCATGTAGTATTTCTGAAGGCCAAATAAAAAAATAAGGTGTGTGGCGTCCCAAAGTTTTGAACGGGAGGGGGGGTTGTGGGGGGGCCTAAGTATAAATATAGAGCTAGCTCATTAACGGGTGGTCGCATTGTCACGAAATTTCCCATGTAGTATTCCTGAAGGCCAAATAGAAAAATAAGGTGTGTGGCGTCCCAAAGTTTTGAACGGGAGGGGGGGTTGTGGGGGGGCCTAAGTATAAATATAGAGCTAGCTCATTAACGGGTGGTCGCATTGTCACGAAATTTCCCATGTAGTATTCCTGAAGGCCAAATAAAAAAATAAGGTGTGTGGCGTCCCAAAGTTTTGAACGGGAGGGGGGGTTGTGGGGGGGCCTAAGTATAAATATAGAGCTAGCTCATTAACGGGTGGTCGCATTGTCACGAAGTTTCACATGTAGTAAAAAAAAAAGGTGTGTGGCGACCCAAAGTTTTGAACGGGAGGGGGGGTTGTGGGGGGGGGGGGGGCTAAGTATAAATATAGTGGTAGCTCATTAACGGGTGGTCGTATTGTCATGGAATTTCACATGTAGTATTCTTAAAAGCCAATATAGGGTGTATAAGTCACAAAATTTTGAACGGGAGGATGGATTGATGGGGGCCTAAGTATAAGTATAGTGATAAGTCATTAACGGATGATCGGATTGTCACGAAATTTCACATGTAGTATTCATAAAGGCCAAATAGAAAAATAGGGTGTTTGACATCAAAAAATTGTGAACGGGAGGGGGGTTATGGGGGTAGGCCTAAATTTGAAGATAGTGATAGGTCATTAACGGATGATTGGATTGTCATGGAATTTCACATGTAGTATTCTTGATGGCCAAATAGAAAAATACACTATGTGACATCTTAAAAATTTGGAGGGGGGGGGGGGCTAAGCATAAAAATAATGCTGAATGATTAAAGGGCAATCGGATTGTCATGAATTTCACATATAGTAGTAGTAACTATGTATTCGCTGTGGGGTTCACTGTTGCAAGACATTTACTAGCTGTGATGCCCAGCGTTCCTAACTATGTAGTATCTATGGGGTCCGCTGTTACAAAACACTTACTAGCTGTGTTGCCCAGCGTTCCGAACTTCGTACTAGCTGTGGGGTCCGCTGTTGCAAGGCACATACTAGATGTGGTGCCCAGGGTTCCTAACTTCGTACTAGCTGTGGTGTCCGCTGTTGCAAGGCACAAACTAGATGTGGTGCTCAGCGTTCCTAACTTCGTACTAGCTGTGGGGTCCGCTGTTGCAAGGCACATACTAGATGTGGTGCTCAGCGTTCCTAACTTCGTACTAGCTGTGGTGTCCGCTGTTGCAAGGCACATACTAGATGTGGTGCCCAGAGTTCCTAACTTCGTACTAGCTGTGGTGTCCGCTGTTGCAAGGCACATACTAGCTGTGTTGCCCAGCGTTCCTAACTTCGTACTAGCTGTGGTGTCCGCTGTTGCAAGGCACAAACTACATGTGGTGCTCAGCGTTCCTAACTTCATACTAGCTGTGGGGTCCGCTGTTGCAAGGCACAAACTAGATGTGGTGCCCAGGGTTCCTAACTTCGTACTAGCTGTGGTGTCCGCTGTTGCAAGGCACATACTAGATGTGGTGCTCAGCGTTCCTAACTTCGTAGTAGCTGTGGGGTCCGCTGTTGCAAGGCACATACTAGATGTGGTGCTCAGCGTTCCTAACTTCGTACTAGCTGTGGTGTCCGCTGTTGCAAGGCACATACTAGATGTGGTGCCCAGGGTTCCTAACTTCGTACTAGCTGTGGTGACCGCTGTTGCAAGGCACAAACTAGAATGTGGTGCTCAGCGTTCCTAACTTCGTACTACCTGTGAGGTCCGCTGTTGCAAGGCACATACTAGATGTGGTGCCCAGGGTTCCTAACTTCGTACTAGCTGTGGTGTCCGCTGTTGCAAGGCACATACTAGATGTGGTGCTCAGCGTTCCGAACTTCGTACTAGCTGTGGGGTCCGCTGTTGCAAGGCACAAACTAGATGTGGTGCTCAGCGTTCCGAACTTCGTACTACCTGTGGGGTCCGCTGTTGCAAGGCACAAACTAGATGTGGTGCTCACCGTTCCGCACTTCGTACTAGCTGTGGGGTCCGCTGTTGCAAGGCACATACTAGATGTGGTGCCCAGGGTTCCTAACTTCGTACTAGCTGTGGTGTCCGCTGTTGCAAATTAATACAGCTATGTTGGTAGATAGGCAGCATCCAGAAACGAAGATGGTCAACCAAAGAAAGATTCAGATGTATCGGGAAAGTCCCATCCGAAGGACGACGTGCTCAAAGTTATTTTTATCTTCCCGATTAAAACATCTGACCTAAGTGACTTGGCTAGATTTCTAAATGGCGATCCTGAGCTCGGTAAACTCCATTCTTCAAATTTCTCGCTTTTAAACGGTTTTTAGTATTAATATTTGTTAAAACTGATATACAGATTCAGATATATCGGGGAAGTCCCATCCGAAGGACGACGTGCTCAAATTTATTTTTAACCTAAGTGAAATTTCAGCTACCCAGGTTTAGATACGTAACATACGACTCATTATCGAGTAACTGACATACGAAAAAGCCCTCGATCATAGCTTAGAGTCCAAACCGAAGGACGACGTGCTCAAGTTATTTTTAACGTAAATGAAATTTCAACTACCCCGGTTTAGATACGTAACATACGACTCATTATCGAGTACCCGACATACGAAAAGGCCCTCGATCATAGCTTAAAGTCCAAACCGAAGGACGACGTGCTCAAATTTATTTTTATCTTCCCGATTAAAACATCTGACCTAAGTGACTTGGCTAGATTTCGAAATGGCGATCCTGAGCTCGGTAAACTCCATTCTTCAAATTTCTCGCTTTTAAACGGTTTTTAGTTTTAATATTTGTTAAAACTGATGAACAACCGGGATATCTGAATCCTACACAAAAATTGAAATGAATATGTTTTTCGAAAAACGTCGGGCTAAATACCATTCTTCAAATTTCCTGCTTTTTAACGGTTTATAGATTTAATATTTCTTAAAACTGATAGACAGATTTAGATATATCGGGAAAGTCCTATCCGAAGGACGACGTGCTCAAGGTTTTTTGGACCTAAGTGAAATTTTAGCTACCTAGGTTTAGTTACATAACATAGGACTCATTATCGAGCACCTGACATACAAAAAGGCCCTCGATCATAGCCTAAAGTCTAATCCGAAGGACGACGTGCTCAAATTTATTTTTATCTTCCCGAATAAAATATCTGACCTAAGTGACTTGGCTAGATTTCTAAATGGCGATCCTGAGCTCGGTAAACTCCATTCTTCAAATTTCTCGCTTTTAAACGGTTTTTAGTATTAATATTTGTTAAAACTGATATACAGATTCAGATATATCGGGGAAGTCCCATCCGAAGGACGACGTGCTCAAATTTATTTTTAACCTAAGTGAAATTTCAGCTACCCAGGTTTAGATACGTAACATACGACTCATTATCGAGTACCTGACATACGAAAAAGCCCTCGATCATAGCTTAGAGTCCAAACCGAAGGACGACGTGCTCAAGTTATTTTTAACGTAAATGAAATTTCAACTACCCAGGTTTAGATACGTAACATACGACTCATTATCGAGTACCCGACATACGAAAAGGCCCTCGATCATAGCTTAAAGTCCAAACCGAAGGACGACGTGCTCAAATTTATTTTTATCTTCCCGATTAAAACATCTGACCTAAGTGACTTGGCTAGATTTCGAAATGGCGATCCTGAGCTCGGTAAACTCCATTCTTCAAATTTCTCGCTTTTAAACGGTTTTTAGTTTTAATATTTGTTAAAACTGATGAACAACCGGGATATCTGAATCCTACACAAAAATTGAAATAAAAATGTTTTTCGAAAAACGTCGGGCTAAATACCATTCTTCAAATTTCCTGCTTTTTAACGGTTTATAGATTTAATATTTCTTAAAACTGATAGACAGATTTAGATATATCGGGAAAGTCCTATCCGAAGGACGACGTGCTCAAGGTTTTTTGAACCTAAGTGAAATTTTAGCTACCTAGGTTTAGTTACATAACATAGGACTCATTATCGAGCACCTGACATACAAAAAGGCCCTCGATCATAGCCTAAAGTCTAATCCGAAGGACGACGTGCTCAAATTTATTTTTATCTTCCCGAATAAAATATCTGACCTAAGTGCCTTGGCTAGATTTCTAAGTGGCGATCCTGAGCTCGATAGACTCCATAATATACCAAACGGTAACTTATTTTATCATACATATTATGTATGATAAAATAAGTTACCGTTTGGTTTCTACTAACATTATCAAGGAAGAAATGTGGAATATAAGTGGGCTTTGGAGATGGTAGTAGGAAGTTGGCAGGAGTGTTGGGTGATGTCACGTACCCTATGTTGAGCGGAACGTTTAAGTCTATATTAATAAAGCTGAAACGGGGTTTGTGGGTTTGTGTGTTTGTATGTTTGTTCCAGCATCATGCCCATACGGCTGGACGGATTTTTATGAAACTTCACATGTAGCATTCTTTTGAGCCCGATTGAATAATAGGCTATGTCGCGTCCCAAAATTTTGATCGGGAGGGGGGGTAGTAAGGGGGGCCTAAGTATATAAATAGTGCTAACTCATTAACTAATGGTCGAATTGTCATGAAATTTCACATGTAGTATTTTTAAAAGCCAAAAAGGAAAAAAAGGTGTGTGGCGTCCCAAAGTTTTGAACGGGAGGGGGGTTGTGGGGTAGGTGTAAATTTGAAGATAGTGATAGATCATTTACGGATGATCGGATTGTCATGGAATTTTTTATGTAGTATTCTTGATGGCCAAATAGAAAAATACACTATGTGACATCTTCAAAAATTTAACAGGGGGGGGGGGGGGGGAGCAAAGCATAAAAAAATGCTGATTGATTAAAGGGTAATCGGATTGTCATGAATTTCACATGTAGTAGTAACTATGTATTCGCTGTGGGGTCCGCTGTTGCAAGGAACATACTAGCCGTGGTGCCCAGCGTTCCTAACTACGTACTAAATGTGGTGTTCGCCGTCGCAAGGCACATACTAGCTGTGGTGCCCAGCGTTCCTAACTACGTACTAGATGTGGGGTCCGCCGTCAGCGTTCCTAACTTCTTACTAGCTGTGGTGCCCAGCGATGCCAAGTATTCACTAGCTGGGGTTTCCGCCGTTGAAAGGCGCATACTAGCTGTGGTGCCTAGGGGTCTTAAAAACTTACTAGCGTTACTATAGTTGAAGGACTATAAGCCTTATTCCGTATGAATAATCGAAAATTATAACATCATGAATGTGGTGTCGAAGGATTGAATAGACTTACAGGAGATATTGAGAGAAAATTCAAAGTTCCCCGGGCAACGCCGGGTATTACTGCTAGTAAATAAATAAAACAAACTTATTCTTTGAAATATTGTCTTTTTCACAATAAAAATGTAATCATTAAACCACCGTTTTGGCATTACTTCATCGTCAGGTTTAGTTATAAACTAAGACAAGTTAAAAAATAAAGAAAAACGTATGTTTTTTCAAAAATATATGCGAGTACTTTCTATATGCTACCATCTTTAGCACGACAAAACAAATACTGTAGTAGACATCGCTGAAGATGGTAGCATTACAGAATGTACTCCTATATATTTTGTGAAATAGACAATATTTTTTAAAAAAATACGTTTTTCTTTACTTTTATTAATACAATAATATTCACAATATCTCTGCAAAAAATGTTAAGTATCATTAAGACAAGTTTGCTGATTGTGAACTGTTCTTATAGGTAGGTAAACCAGGTAGATAATGAAGGGGTTGGAATTTAAACTGTAAACATTTTTTTGTGTATAAGAAAATTTTACAAAAAATAAGTTTGTTTTAACTCTTTATTACAAGTTTCCACAATATGTCCACATTTCTCAACTTAGAAGTTGTAATAAATAATTAATTCTCTTTTTATTAATGGTGCTCAGGCCCACAAACTGGGTTTCAAATCCGTCAGCGGTATGGCAGACTACATTCTTGGGAAGACTGATGGATCACAAGATCTCTCCAGGGAATTGTAAGCATTTTATGTCGGGGGTTTTCAAAAGAGGTCTATCATTGAAAGGCAATTTCGGTAAAGTGGAAATTTGACAATGGCTTTAGTGGGTTGATGAGACAATCTTTGGGTGCAAAAGAAGTCTATATGGTAATCATCCCTGATGGTCAACGACCAGAAATTTTTTCCTTTCTCTATGTTATTTTACAATAAACTAGTGTCATTATCTGTCATTCTCAATAATCTAAGATTATATTAAATAAATACAGTCTATATTTAGTTTCTTTAAGGCTCATTAAATGCGTACCACTAAAGTCGATTATATATCATATTTATGGTACAGTAACATTATTTAGGTACATCGACTTTAGTGGTACTAATTTAATTTATTATATAAATATATAATATCAGGATCGCGACCTCCACTAACTAAATCTTTTTAAAATTTAGGACACCAACTGTAGAGTTGGGCTCATGTCCACCAGAGTGACGAAAGAGCGTTCTGGTAGTAGGCGATATGTGGTTGAAGCCAAGGCAGGAGTCATAATAACTAACCAACTGTTATTTGATACTATGATATATGATGTGATGATGGTTTTCTCGGAATAATGATACAATCATGAAATCTTTACCATTTTTGTTCATTATTAAATTTTTTCATTGATATGTAATAAATGACCCCGCACAATTCCTATGGGAAATTGGCTCCCGGCGAAATTGGCTGAAATTTTGAGGAAATGTTCCTCGTGTCATGTAGTACGATCTACTTACGATAGTCTCTATAGGCTCGACTAGCAAACAATAATATTTTTCGAAATTACGAGCGTTTTTCGAAACTGAGATTTGTCATTAGATTGAAGTGCTAAATAATAAGTTTGAATGGCAATTTAATAATTCTATAAATTGTAACGTTGGATTTACAACGGAAGCTAAATTAACCAAACTTGCAGAATTTTAATATCACAATTAAGTTGCTCAAAAGCAAAGTTGTAGGGCGCCAGGCCGATCTTCGGCCACTCAACTCGATAAGACAAAATAATGCTTAATTCGACTAGCTTTTAGAATGTGAGAATCCGCATCGCTTTCGTCGCGGGGTATTAGACAAAGGAATAACAGACAAACATAAATCAAAATAAAACACGTGAATAACAATGTAACATGGGCTTATAATTGAAAATAAAACAAATGCAATCTACAGTGACAATAGTAAATGTCTCGACGTTTAACAACGAAATTAAGAAGTGAACTTAAATCCTATTAGGGGCGGCATTTTAATATGTAGCAAAATTGAACTGAAATATCGGACTCAAAATAATGGTGTATTCGGACTCAACTAAAATGGTGTATTCAGGCACACAATATTCGTCGACTTGGCAAACCTTTCGATGACAATTGTGCAGGCTCAGGCCAGCGCTCTCGCCGACACACTTGACGCAATTCGTTATATGAAATTAATAAGTTACGTTAGATAATACTTGATCAAAGAAAATGACTAAATAATCAACTATATAAAGTAGTATCGAAACTATTTGTATAAATATTTTTTTTGGACTTATCTTTCTGCATATAAGTATTATTATACAGAATTTTTTTTTTATAAAAATCATCAAAACATTTTCCATTGTTGTTAGAAAATGATGTAAACATTGATAAATATCGATAAAATGACTAAATTGCCATTCAAACTGATTATTTGGCACTTCAATCTAATGACAAATCTCAGTTTTGAAAAACGCTAGTAATTTTGAAAAATATTATTTTTCGCTGGTCGAGTCTATAAAGACTTTCAATTTACATGACCCGAGGAACATTTCCTCAAAATTTCAGCCAATTTCGCCGGGAGCCAATTTCCCATAAGAACGAATTGCGTCAAGTGTGTCGGCGAGAGCGCTGGCCTGAGCCTGCACATGAATTTACACGATATTTGGTTGTGTCTGAAGTTTTGGAGGAAAACTCAAAAGACTAATGTTTACCTACGTATTATTTTATTTCATTCAACTTTTTATTATTATCAGTATTGTATTTATTTATTTCTAGAATCAGGTTATAATATTTTTTTATTTCTAGAATCAGGTTATTATATTTTATTTTATTATATATTATACACTTTGTTTTATTTTAGTTTAGATCTTATTTCTTAGAATTGATTTTATAATAATATATCTTATCTTATGTACATTAGAACATCGATTGATTCCAGGGCTTTACTATTGTAGGATATGACGTTTGCGAGTATAGGAAGATTTCGCGGTCATTTTTGTTGGTGGAAGAATTGAAATGTTCATATTTCAGATGGTGTTCACTAGTGCTCAAATCCTACGTAACGCGGGACTAAAAATATCGATTGATTCAATGATTCAATTCTTGTACGATATTCTGTCATTTTCATTTTTAGTTGGTGCATAGTTGATGCTAAATTTCTATAGAGCTTATTTTTTCTAAACCAATTGCTAAATGCTGTGCAGACTGGCTGGTTGTCTACGAAATGTTATTTTTCAAGGTTAATTAATATGGTGTAAAAGTAGAAAATGGTGCCTTTCATTGGTGCATAATTAGTGCATATTGTTTCACATAATTTGGTAGTGGTGGAACGATGGCAATTATTGTTTTTTAAGGCGTGCTCTTCTGCACTGAAGAATAGCAGCACCCCTTCCATGCAGGAGTTTCATATGTTTCATTTATCAGATATTCATTTTGAGCCCCTTCTAACTTCTGAAAGGATTTAACTTGTCAGAACATCAAATTAGAAATGTCCACATATGTTGAGACATTGATGAGCTACCAAGATACCTTGGAGATTGATGTTCTATTAGGTCATTAGCCTTATTTAATTTAAGGTGAGTCCATTGGACCCCAAGGCTTACATTTATTTGTAGATTTCATAGTAATTGGAATTTTTCACAGGAAAAATTTGAATTCCACATAAATATTGCAGTTTATAATATATCTGAATTTCAAAGTTACGGATTATTTAAAAGAATTTAAAAAATATATTTTTAATTTTTCATCATACAGGTGTTAAATATACCAGAACTTTTTAATATTTATAAAAGTATTGAGAAGCCTCTTGTTACAATCGTTTCGAATATTGCTCATAATATAGTAGATTTTTTGTATGGTTTTTTATAACTTTTTATGGAGTTATTTTTATTCTAATAATTATTTTTCAGTTGTTTTTATTCTTATATTTATACTTTATATATTCAAATGGAGCGGCGATACCGATAAGAAGAGATCTTTTTATAAAGGAGGTGATGAAAGCTATGATGATGAAGAAGCTATGATGGGATGAGGGTGCTGATTGATGCAAAGAGGAACTGTTTCTGGCAATAATACCCTTCCAGAGAGCGGTACACGCAGTACTACCGAGATAGGAGAGATTGCCTATGTTATCCACTGTAGGCCATTATTTCCTCATGAGGAGCCTCGCTGGTTTGCCTTATTTTCTTAGGCTCATATCTCTGAAAGATGGCTGATTGTTAGTAACAGTGCAACGGGTAATATATTTTTTTTACAATAATATTCAATAGCAAATAGATATTTGTACATTGCTAATATAACTATTTATTTTTCTTTGTTGCATTCGTTTTCTTAAAATGAATAAACAAATCAAACACCTTATGTGTTAGAATTCAACTGAAGATCACACATCACATAACCCTTGCGGCATGAAAAATATATTTATATTATTTTTTGGAAGATTTTAAGATCAATTCACGTTAAAAAAAGCAACCAAATGTGTTTCCTCCCTTTATAATCGTCACAAAGGTAATCTTCCCGAGTTTTAGAAAAAATTGAGTCTGAGACGTAAGGAGAGGAAATTCTAAAGGCGTATTGTTTAAGGTGTAAAATTTCATATTTAAAGTGACGAAACTTAGTCGAACTTAGTTTTTAGAAAACATTTTTTCCTAGTTTTTGAGAAATTACAGTAACTAGGGTTACCCCCCACTCCCTTTATAATAATAATAATATTTATTTCCGTTAAACATAACAAAAGGATACTCATAAAATTTCACACATCAAAATCATTTATGCATTATAAATTCATAATATATATAAATTATATTATAAATATATAATAAAATATATTTTATATATATATATATATATTTTATATATACATATATATATATATATATATATATATATATATATATATATAAAATGTGATAAAAACTTGTTTGCTACCACATTTCCTGTAGAAATTTGATCTCTTTTGTTTATTTAAATTTTGATTTCTACAGTAGTTTGCCGAAAATTGCCCTAAAAAAATATTATCAATAATTTAAGACGTGCAATTTTTAAGAAAGTACACGTATACAACGAAAAAAATTCAATTAAACAAACTTTACACTTGGATTCACAAAGAGATACCAATTTTTAATAATTTTAAATAATATTAATTTCTAATCCAAAGGTTTTTTAAATGATACTACTGGGACAACAGGGAAGATGAATAGGATAGAATTTGAAGAGGACAAATAATTGGGTTATTATCTATATTTACATATTTAAATTTTAAAAAAACTTATTTGAACAAACAAAACAAAAATTTACAATGGCACAAAAACATTAAATTAATACTTAAAAAACTATTTCTTTTTTTATTTGGGCATATTGAAAAATATATATTATTAATTGTACCTTCTCGACGCCTCTACCACAAAACCAGACCCCGTCAACTCTTCACACTTTAATTCCACCCCAGTCAACTTTCATCTAATTGTTCAACTTCATTTTATTTAAAACATATCAAAACCACATGCACCGTTTTAGAGCTAGCTCACGACTCCATTACATTTTACCACTATTTCACAGCTGTTTTTTATATGTTTTCTTGTTTTGTTTCTCAAACACCTTGATATATATCTAATATATATATGATATTAGATTATAATAAAAAAATTACCTCTTTTCATTAAAATATTCATTAAAAAAATGTTCCGTAGTGTACATCACATTTGCCTTTCCCTTCTTTTTAAAAAAAAATGTTTGTTCACAAAATTTTTTTTTTTTTTTTTATATAAGTTCTTTCAGATTTAATTTCTTCCAATACACAGGTTGATTTAGCTTCTTCCTCGAATCCACATGATAAGCTTCCTCCTTCAATACACAGATGGATTAACGTCTTCCTCCAATACACAGGTAGATTAGCTTCCTCCTCAAACGCACATGTTGGCTGGCTCCTTGGTGTCTTCAACTCATTGCTCAACGATGTATCGAAGTCTCTCTCTCACTTACACTCACTGATTTATTTTTATTTTTTATATGCCCAATTCGACGCTCTTTTTATACATATATGCCCATTTTTATTTTTTTTATAACTATTTACAATTATTAAACTTATATATATACGTACTTAATTTCTAATAAACAAAAACAAATCTTAATCTAAAAATTTACAATTAATCCTTAACCTAAAGAAAATGTTAACTTAAATTTATAAAAATTTGAACTAATTGAACATAAAAAAATATAATACTAAATTTTTACATATTTACAGGATCAGTCATAGTCATGAAATCAAGTTTGGAAATAATCAAGTTGCATATAGATTTAAGAAATTGCCAATTAATTTTACTTTCCGCCTTTACCATCAATTTAACATTTGTATGTATTCAAAATAATTATATAAAAACAATTTACTTGAAATAAAAATTAAATAAATCCTTCGGTTTTACTTCATCACACTTCCAAAATATTACTTAACAATCAAAATTAGGCCTCACGCCGGGTAATAAGGAATACAAATTTAATTTATTTAATATATATATAGTACTTGTCTTTTGAGGTATTAAATTCTTTGAGACGTCCTTCATACTTCCTAACTAAAAAAAATGTATCTCACATTTATGTTTACTTCAACTTCCTTCTCTACTAATAACTCCCTAATAATAATAACTTCATCGTTGACTTAGCAAAAATACGGTTCCTCCTATCTCAGGTAGGCAACCAACACTACATCATAAATCTCCTATATATCGCTAGTTCTTTTTAGTCGACATACAAAAATCATCTTCCACGTAGAAAAAAAATATATATCTCCAATATATCGCTAGTTCTTTCTAGTCGACACACAAAAAAAATCATCTCCCACAGATCAAAAAAAAATATAAATCTCCAATTAATCACTAGCTCTTACTAGGATTAAAAATAATATCTCCCAAAACAAATCTATATAATCCCGACGTCTAAAAGAATGTCATCAGCAATTAATTCAAAACTTCTCTAATTAATATTACCCTTTGTTTGTTCCTATTCCTAAAGTTATATAATGTGCTCCTACAACTCTTCTCATTCTCATCTACTCTCTCTATTAAACAAATTTACGTAAAAAAAACATGTTACTCAAATAATAAATGAACTTGTCTAAATAATAGAGTTTATAATAACAAAATTTAATAACCTATGCATACATACAATTTATATAATATATTATCATTCCATGGCTTCTATACAGTTTCGTTCGTCTTTCTAATTTATAATATTATTATGATTTAGTCACGTCCGGTATCCTAGCTGAACAGTTCCGAAACAGAGAATCTGTCCCCTTGACTCGGCCTCAGGAAGTTCGTCATGTCTCCAAAGAGATCTAGGCATCTCTCAGCCTGCTGATTTTATCTTTCTAACATTTGTAATAAAAAAATATAATAAAAAAAATCTATCTTCTTCCATATTATGTTCGTTCAAAATCAGCTGTATGTATATGTTTTAATTTTCAATAATATCATTATTAACATGTAAGTCTCAAATAAATAATTTGTATATGTTAAATTTGGATGACTAATCCCTAAATATAATCTTAGATTAATTTTTATACTGATCCTAATATCTAATCTAATCCTAAAAAAAAATGTAAATCCTAATTAATTTAAATCCTAATTAATTTAAACGCAGAACTATACCAAAATTCATCCATACTCTTCATATACCAAAATTCTCTCATTCAAAAAATAAATTTATCATTCATACTATTATATTAGTCCAATGTCACTTCGTCATATTTTAAATTGATCCTAATTCTGTCATGTTAGTCTGTCAGTCATTTCCTCAAACTCATCCGAGTTGCAAAAAAAAATAGGTTCACTATAAAAAGTGGCTAATGCAATTATATTGCAAAGCCCAAATTTAATTTTATCTTTTTCCGGATGCCCCGGCGAATTATGTCTTTAAAAATCCCCTCCCCCTTCTCTAAATATTTGTTCAGTGTTAATTTTGTCCTTAATACCTGTTTGAATGCTTTTACTCTCTTTTTAAAATTGTTCTTATAACTTTTATTAGCCTCCTTTCTATTTCCAGTTTGTCTGTAAGTTTTAACTATATTTTCTTTAAAATTAAAATTTGTCTTTTGTTTGTTGTCCTCAGTCTGTTCGTTTGTTTTGTCTAATAACATCAAAATGTTCCTTTCACTCTGTCCATCCACATCAATATTAATCATATTTTCTTGAATTTCACTTAATTCTAATTTTTCTACATTTTGACTCTCTTCCTCCACATCTTTCTCTAAAATTTGGGTCTGTTCCTCCCCACTGTTATTCTCTGTTCCTTCTACCTCATCAACTTGTGACTGACTGTCAATAATAAGAACCTCTTTTTCTACTTCAGAATTCCCTTCATCCAACTTGTTAATTTTTTGAATAAAGTGCTTTTCTAAGTTTTCTCCTGCTTTATTTATCCTACTTTCAACTCTTTCATTTTCTATTTGAATTTTCTCTAATTGGTTCATCAAATTGTCCACCTTTTTATCTAATCTCGCTTCCAAATTTTTAATGTCGCCTCTTAAGTTTGTCTCTAATTTTCCTAATTTTTCCCCCATTTCCCTTTTTAAATTTGTCTCTAAATTTCCTAATTTATTACTTTGCTCTTCCATTTTTTGATTGATATTTCCAATATCCCCCCTTAATTCTTTTCCCTGTTCTTCTATTTTTTGATTGATATTTCCAATATCCCCAGTTAACTTTGTCAACACAACACGGAGCCATTCCATATCAGGAGCAGCAATGCCCTCTTTTTCTTTATCTTTATTTACCCCCTCCCCTTGCGACTCCTCACCTGTACCCTGCATGGACTCCATTGCGGCTGGAGTCTCCCTTTCTCTATCTTCCGATAACTCCATATCGGATCTTTCCTCCGAACTTGACCCTTCCTCTCTACTTTCCTCCTCTAATCTCGCTTGTCCTCTGGTAATTGGCATTTTCTTACTTTACTAAATATATAATTACTAAACAAAAACAATGTTATATAAAATAGTAACCTTCTTTTGAAGTTGGCAAAAAAAAAATTATTTCTCAAAATTAAATGTAACCCTTATTTGTCTCTATTCTATCCTTTTCATCTTTTTCAACCTGTTTCCCTACTTTAATTAATATAAAAAAAAATTCTCCCATCAAGGTTTTGCCAAAATATGATGGGGCTTTGTGGCGAAAATCGTCCACACAAGGGATATGCCAAAAATGTGATAATAAACTTGTTTGCTACCACATTTCCTGTAGAAATTTGATCTCTTTTGTTTATTTAAATTTTGATTTCTACAGTAGTTTGCCGAAAATTGCCCTAAAAAAATATTATCAATAATTTAAGACGTGCAATTTTTAAGAAAGTACACGTATACAACGAAAAAAATTCAATTAAACAAACTTTACACTTGGATTCACAAAGAGATACCAATTTTTAATAATTTTAAATAATATTAATTTCTAATCCAAAGGTTTTTTAAATGATACTACTGGGACAACAGGGAAGATGAATAGGATAGAATTTGAAGAGGACAAATAATTGGGTTATTATCTATATTTACATATTTAAATTTTAAAAAAACTTATTTGAACAAACAAAACAAAAATTTACAATGGCACAAAAACATTAAATTAATACTTAAAAAACTATTTCTTTTTTTATTTGGGCATATTGAAAAATATATATTATTAATTGTACCTTCTCGACGCCTCTACCACAAAACCAGACCCCGTCAACTCTTCACACTTTAATTCCACCCCAGTCAACTTTCATCTAATTGTTCAACTTCATTTTATTTAAAACATATCAAAACCACATGCACCGTTTTAGAGCTAGCTCACGACTCCATTACATTTTACCACTATTTCACAGCTGTTTTTTATATGTTTTCTTGTTTTGTTTCTCAAACACCTTGATATATATCTAATATATATATGATATTAGATTATAATAAAAAAATTACCTCTTTTCATTAAAATATTCATTAAAAAAATGTTCCGTAGTGTACATCACAATATATATATATATATATATGTATATATATGTATATATATATAAATATATAATAAGCTAGTATAAAATAATAATACTAATAAATACATTAGAGTTTATGATTATAATTTAAATCATTTACTCGACAAAAACTGAACTGTAACACCTATCTTCTCCTATCTGTCTTACAAATATATATATGGTAGAATAAAGTCATGGAACATCAAAAGAAAACAGATATTTCAATCCAAGACTCTCCAACTGATCACGCAATGTCCACCATACCTAGCTATAAGACAATACCGCGACGTCAACATCACACCCGTAGATACAATCATCACACATTTATACCAACGTTTATACACCAAAATTGTTCGTAAAAATTTACTCCGCAATCCTCCTAGAAGGTTGGAGAGAGATTGGCATAGAGTTCTCCTGATAAGAAGTGAAAATATGAGGGTTCACTGCTGGATCCTATCGGTCATGATAAATAAATACGAAAAAAATCGAGTGTGGTATATTTTTCCAATTGGGGTATTTTACTTATAATAATTCAATGTTACCGTCTTACCATCTTTTTATTTACGCTCATTTTTTGTTTGATATTTACATAGAAAATATGTTATCACTCTCCTCCTTCCCCCTCTCACAATCATTCTGCAAAATGTTACGTTCAAATTTACTCCACAATCCTCCAAGAAGGTGAAAGAGAGGAGGATTCACTACTGGGTGTTTTCTTTATGGGGAGCTCTTGTGCAGAGAGCGTGTCACAGTGGCTCCATGGGGATCTTACAGAGATAGAGAGTTGGGCTACCAAGCGACCTCGGACCTGTTGTGAAAATAGGATCTCATTCTCTACTCGTACAAAGGTCAGCACAGTGTATAAAGCAATGTTAATAGAGTAGATATTACATATGTTTCAGGAATAGTAAACCCCGTTAGTATATAATAAATATATGTCTGGTATTTATTTATATGATTGGTTAGATTAGTGATGTCCGTGGTAGCCTCTCCCCACCCTCTGCTTGTCCAGAGACGAAAAAGCCTAGACGAAACCTTACATGGTTAATTGTGTTTATAGAATTTGGAAAAATCGTTGTAAATAATAAAAATAAAAAAATAAATTTCTCTTTCTGCGAAATGCTCATCAAAGTTTTCATGTTGACATTTATGTCTGAAGAATAAATGTGTATGTATACAACACCAATTAGCCACTATTATTCTTTAGATCAAATTGTCAGTAAATAAATATTTCGCAGAAACAAAAATTGTTTTTTGAGTAGATAATAAAAGTGATGGACTTTTGACTGAAGAATGAGGTTCTATGTGTAGGGGAAGTGATGGTTTCAAATTATATTGAAGTACCGAATGCCAAACTTGATCAATATCCTGACGCGTCTAGGAATGCCCTCATTGCATATATAATTTTCTTTCTAGATAGACGGTATAAAGTTTACAACACTGTGTTTTATGGAGTGTTGAGCACGGAAGTGAAAGATACAAAACTCAACAATCTCAAAAAAACAATTAAAACAAAAAAAAGTTTTATTTATTATTTATTTGAGAATTTTATATTATTTATTCATCTTTTAAAATTATGGTTTTTAAAATGTTGCATTAGACTGCCTGATGATAACCTTGTAATTCGGCTAGCATAACACTAGAAAATCTTAGAGAAATCAGACTACATTTTTATTTTGCAACCTCTCGAATAATCACTTCTCACTACAACAATCATCTTCACATTATTTGGTGTAATTGTTAAGATCAAATGAATAGAATAATGATCATTAGCGCGAGATCAACTACCCTCAAAACCTGAATGTTGCTATATATATCCAAGTTGGAATGTGTGTGCTCCGGAGTTGTATGAGTGGCAGGTTGAGGACCCCGGCCGGCTAGGTGCCTCCACTCTTCTGGAGTGTGGTTTTCTCGCAACCGGGACTTGGGAGGTTGCTTTTCATGACTGCATTATGTTGCCTTCATGACTATATACCATAAATCGAAAATAATATTTTGGTATCGTTTCGCCGATGATATATGCATACTGTTTAGCGGCTCAAATAGACAAATAAAACAACTATTTGATTTGGTTAACAGTATACATAAAAAAATAAAATTTACTATAGGAATGGGAGGGAACAATTTAAAATTTTTGGATTTAAATTTAAAAATAGTAAACAACAAACTAGAATACAACATATACAGAAAACCAACTAAAAACAACACACAAACATGCAGCATTCTATTCACTACATCACGGAACCCACACAATACAGATGTAAAGTCATTAACAAAATATATTTAGAAAAAATTTCAAAATTAGACACAACAAATAATGCAGGGACTAAAAATTGGATGGGATTACCATATTTCGGGAAAATTTCAGATCAAATGGAGGAGCATTGCACTTCCGTCTCTCTCTCCTTTGCAAAGTTTCTACTAATATATTTCAGTTCTATCTTAATTTTTATCTACATCATGTAATTTAGTTTCTATTTCTAATTTTACTATGCAAAATTCCTGGTTGGCTATCGTTAGCTTTATTTTTTACTCTAGTTGCTTTGTTCTTCAACCGTGAGCAAACTTCGGAGATTGTAACTAACCGCTATACCTCAGCATAAGGTCATTACATTTAAAAGAATCTTTTTTTTTTTTTTTTGCATTGGAGGGGGAAATGCTGTGACGCACATCCAGGGAAGGTAGCCCTGGATAGTGTGGGACTCGAGACGATTCACCATCACCATACCCACTAAAACCCCCTCCTTGCCGATCCTGATTCCCTTCCGCGGAACTAACGGTCTGTCATTACTTCGCGGAAGGGAGGAAGGGTGGCTGGTAACGCCCCTTCTTCTGTTTTATTACCGCTACTGTTCCTTGTCAGCCCTCTCCTGAAGGGCCAACCCGCCCATGATGAGCGCTGCAAAATCGCAGCCTTCATCCCACGACTCCTGGGAGCGCAGCATAGCGTCCACGTAACTGGTAGCAGTCAGCGGGGCGCCCATGCTGCACTCCAGATTTTTCCTTCCCTCCTCAAATCTGGGGCATTTGAGGAGGACATGCTCCGCCGACTCCGTCTCACCAAGGCACGCGGGGCAGTCTGGTGTTGTTGCTGCCCCGATTTTGTGGAGGTACCCCCGGAACCCACCGTGTCCCGTGAGTACCTGGGTGAGGTGGTAATTCACCTCCCCATGCTCTCTGGTGAGCCAAGGCTCGACTCGAGGGATGAGCCGATGGGTCCACCGCCCCTTTGTGGACTTGTCCCATTCTTCCTGCCACTCCCTAATTGTCCTGGCCCTCTCTGGCTCTGCTGGACCAGGGCTGGCCCCCGCGTCCTGATAGAAGACCCAGTTTCCCCTGTGGTCGAAGCGCTGCACCACCTCTTCCACCTGAACCGGGTCTTGTTTCCTTTTGAAGTGACGCGTCCGTTCCCGTGCCAAGAGGTCAATGGGGGGCAGCCCAGCAATTACATAGGCAGCGTCGCCAGAAACTGTTCGGTAGGCGCATGCGACTCTCAGTGCGCTTCGCCTGTGAGCGGGGGCGATCAGCCTCAGGTATGAGGGAATCCTCGTTGCATCTGCCCATGTCGGGGCCCCGTGCAGAAGGATGGATGTGCTGACTCCTGCCAGCAGTCTTCTCCTGCTCTGCCTAGGGCCACCGACGTTGGGCAGAATTCTCGAAATCGCCGCCGATGTCCTGGCGGCCTTCGCTCCCACGTATTTGAGGTGCTCCCTAAAAGTGAGCCTCTGATCCAGCATTACTCCCAGGTACCTGATTGCCGGTTGGGTCTCGATAGTATAACCCTGGAAGGTCAGTGACATGTTGGTTCTGGCCTTCCTCCCGGTGAAGAGTACTGCATCCGTCTTGTGGATGGCCAGGGAAAGGCCCACAAAGCTCATCCAATGGTGTATCCGCTCCATGGCAGCCTGGAATTGGCGTTTCAGGTTTTCCAGATCATCAGCCACTATGACGATCCCTACATCGTCAGCATACGCCACCAAGGTAAGGTCTTCTGGCATTGGCAGGCTCAGCAAGCCATTGTACAGGATGTTCCACAGTGTGGGGCCAAGGACTGACCCTTGTGGAACTCCTGTAGTGACCTTGAATTCCCTGGTTCCGTCAGTGGTGATTTAAAAGAATCTATATATTTTAATAATAAATATACATAATAAAATATATTTTAAAAAACATAAAAGAAAAACAAATTAAATCTATTTGAAATATAATATCACAGTTTTCTTCAAACTCATAAAAAAACAATGAAAATTAAAAAAAAATATTTCCAGTTTATCAGTTGTAGAGCTGCTTTGCAAAATATAAAAATAATCTAGTGGGTGGATATCTTTTGAGTTCGTTATTCATAAATAAACAACACGCCCACAAAAACCTCCCAATAATCTCATAATAAGTTCCTATCTCTAAGGATAAACGATAGTACAGTTTTTTTTGGTAGTCAGGGATTTGTTTACATACTATCAAAGGGACTATACATATTTAGCTACTATAATTTAGAATGAAGAACATTTCTTGTTCCTGATACATAACATTTTTGCAGAGATATTATGAAACACTTGTCTTCTCACAAAATACATATACATCTCACAAAATATATAAAATATATGGGAGTACAAACAATACCGAAAGTACTCCCATATGTTTTGTAAAATAGACATTATTTTTTTAAAACGAAACATTTTTCTTTACATTTTTCATTTAATGTTCCCATCAGATTAATATTAAAACTTTCTTAAAAGTTATTATATTTTTTGTAAAAACCAAAATTCTACAATGTAAAACTCCTTGAAAATCCGAGTTAGTGCATCAAGAATGAGGTTACTAAAATTAAATAATATCTGACCTCCGTCTTTTTTGGCGATTTTTTATTTTTATTTTTTTTCTGTTGAGTGAAAAATGTGCTGGTCACAAAATAACTGTAATGAAGTATTTTTTGTGCTATTCGGGATGAGTCAAGGAAACACTTATCTGACGAAGCCTTGGCTAACGGTGAGGCAAGAGGCGGCTAGCCGAGAGCTGCATCTCTAGAATGGGGTGGTCTACCGTTCCTCCGCCCCTCCACGTCCCATCCCTTCACAATTCGCTTTTCTTGCCTATCAACATTTTCAAAGTTCCCGATGTTATACCGGCTCATGTATTGGTCATGCCACTTGACAAAATCTATTATCTCCATTAATACTGAACCTATTTAAAAGACAGTGTTTCCTAACTTCATTTAATATGTCTTGCAAATTCCATTTCAACCTGTTAAATGTTAAATCTAGTATTTTTACTTCCGCAGCGATATGATGTACAGGGGAAGTTATTTAGTAATTCGATGTTTAGTTTTCACCGGAATCTCATGTTTAACGATCCTTATTACTGTCTTTGTGTTTGTATCTGTGAACATCTTAACTCCCGATAGAATACATACGAGTATATAGGCACGAAAAAAAAAAAAATAATAATAATAATAATTACAGTAAATAAATTACACTTGAGGAAAATAATTTACGTAATAACAAAAAAGTGGGGGGAGGGATAAATAAGTTATTACAGACCGTAAAATGTGGAAGTAATGAAATATTGCTAAGTTGACAAGAGAGATCGTTAGTTAGTTATTATGACTCATGCCCGGGCTTCAACTATGAGGTCATATCGCTTACTATCAGAGCGCTCTTTCGTCATTCTGGTGGACATGAACCCGACTCTACTGTGGGAGTCCTAAAGTTTGCGTACCTACCCTAAATTTTTATTCACCTTGGGCTTTAACGAGTACCTGACATCGTACGCTCGGGAACATCGCTTAACGTTCCATCCGAAGGAAACTGTTAAACTTTTCCCAGAATAAAATCCCTTCTCCCAGAAAAATCTCCCAGATAAAATAAACCCACGATCTTGAGCTCAGAAGGCAAGCACGCATACCACTGGTAAAATAAAACTTAAGCACGCCGTCCTTCGGAAGGGACGTTAAGCGATTGTCCTGAGCCTAACAAAACCTGATTAGGCGAAATTCTGGACTACCAGAGTAGAGTCGGGCTCATGTCAACCTGAATAACGAAAGAGCGCTCTAGTAGTAGGCGATATGACCTCGTAGTTAAAGCCCGCGCATGAACTACAATAACTAACTCGTCACAACATTTTAGGTTAGGTTAGGTTAGGTTTTATGACTCATGCCCGGGCTTTAACTACGAGGTCATATCGCCTACTACCAGAGTGCTCTTTCGTCACTCTGGTGGACATGAGCCCGACTCTACTGTGGGAGTCCTAAATTTTGTCTACCCTAAATTTTTATTCATCTAGGGTAGGGGTCTTTAACGAGTACCTGACATTGTACAGGCTCGGGACCATCGCTTAACGTCCCATCCGAAGGACGGCGTGCTTAAGTTTATTTTACCTCCCAGATAAAATAAACTAAGGGCCTCGGTCGGGTTACGAACCCACGAACTTGAGCTCAGAAGTCAAGCACGCATACCACTGAGCTACCGGCGCCCTCCACAACATTTTATAAGTGTATCCAAAACCCCATATTGATTGATAAACATATGTTAATATCCATTACAGATTGTTTAAATATTTATGGTTATCCAGTTTTTTCTCAGTATCAATGAAGTAGTCCAACTTTTTTATCTTAAGCATGATAAAAGAGTGTTTTCCCCTCTTCTTTGATAGATAATAATCGAGCTCTCGAACGGCGTCAGTCCGGATATCCGAGGCGCCAGTTGACCCTACTTCCCTCTGACCTCCGTCTCCTTTCCTGATGGATATTCATTGCCTCAACTCAAACTCATCTTTTACCTTCCACTCCCCTCTGGGCTATCTCCCGTCATGGTGGTCGATTTGTTGCACAACCACAACACAGATTCTCTACTGAGGGCGCAGGTAGCTCAGTGGTATATGAACTTGCTTTAAATTTAGGATTCCCACTCGGACTCATGTCCACCAGAGTGACGAAAGAGCGCTCAGGTAGTAAGCGATATGACCTTGTAAAGCCCGGGCCTGAGTTATAATATATGGAGTCTAAATTGACTGATAGTATGCAACTGATAATGACACTGTTGTGTTAAAAGCTGGTTCTAGAAATAAAACAGTGGTAAAACAACGTCCATTATTATGAAAGTCATAGAAAGCATACGGAAGCTCAGAATTGGACAGGAAACGCTCCTTAAAAGGGGTAAAGTATATGTTTTAACTGTTATAGGCGGACAACAATTATTTTATTTAAATCGTAAATTCCCGTTTTTTTTCCAACACGAAAATTTACACGAAAAAAATAGTCGACGAAAATAGTCTAAGCCGATCGACTCGTAATTTGAATTATTATACTGAAGTAAATGCAATTTTCTGATTAAAAATTGGTTGATTATGACTGTGCGATTTTAACCCCGAAAGTGGTGCCATCTCTCATCTCAGGAACACACTAAACTGTCTTCCCATTCCTTAACCTGTTAACATTATATTTAGTGGTAACATTCGTCATACTTCCATTTGCTGACAGTTCCCAGCCATCTCTTCATATTTGTCTTAACGACTTCAAATTAATATTTTATTAATCCAGAAAGTATTCAGGTAATACAGACAACTAATTATGAAGTATTAATAAAGCTCACCCCATGACATTAGTACATCACTCATGCGTCATTTTTGATTACATAGCCGTTGGATGTATGAAAATATTATAATTTAAGTAGAGGGGAGGCAGCCAAGACTTTCTTTTACCCACAACGCTTACAGATCATCCTACCTCCCCCTCCCCTTCTCAATATCATTTCATTTTGTCTCCTTGTACAGCGTAATCTTGACATTCTTTTTGACCCAGCTATGCCAGTATGAAATCATTTTAGTGAAGGGGAAGGTGGAGAGAGACTGATCTTTAAGTGTGCTAGGTATAAGAATGTCCGTTAATGAGCAACCCAACGGTTACCCGTGTTTTTACTTAAGACTGACACAAATCAAATCGTTTTGGTAAAGAAAATAGGGAAAAATTAGGGAGGGAAACACAAAAATATCTGTTCACAATTTTAAATTATAATCTCTGTTTTTGAAAGTTTATTAATTTATTTTTTATTCATTTCAGTCACTTTGTATTTTTTTTTCCTCTTATTTATTTAAGAGTTTTTTTTTTAATTTACTCTTAAGCAGGAGCATTGTTTTTAATTTAACTGATTATTTTTGATTTGTATTTAGTGTATAAGGGTAACGGTTATTATTATACAATAAGGTTCCTTAACCGTTACCTTTATACGCTAAATAAAAATCAAAAATAATCAGTTAAATTAAAAACAATGCTCCTGCTTAAGAGTAAATTAAAAAAAAACTCTTACAATTATTGTACCTCTGTAAATGCGACTGTTATAATAAACTCTTCTTCTTCTTCAACCCGAACTGGAAAGTGATGGTTTTGTATTCCGGGCCGATGGCCTAGAGACCTCCTTACCACATTTGCTTGTTATATATATTTTTATATAGTTGTAAATACCTATTTGTAGAGAAAATATGTTTAAAAAAAAATTAATGCTAGTGAATTGTGTGTGACATACCTGGGTTTCAACTAGGGGGCCATATCGCCTACTACCACAAGTAGGCTCTTTTGTCGCCTTCATGTTAGTGAGCTCGACTCTACTGTGACTTAAAGTTTTTCCTACCCAGGTATTTGCGGCAGTTATACAAAAAAAAAATCAAAACCTCCATGACCTCTGTTCAAGAGAAACCAATTATTAAAAATCTCAGAAATTACCTAGAGCCTTCTGCTTTTTTACCTCAATATAAGTTTTTTTTTTTTTCTTAATATAAGAGCCAAATGGCTTGCCTCTTTTTTGCTTAGAGTAGAAATGAGCCGGATTAACCCACTGGCGTTGAAGAATGAAAATAGAAAATTTTGTGGGTTGGATATACTTTGCATAACTGTTAGGGGGTCTTTAACGAGTATCTGACACCGTACAGGTTCAAGTACGCTGTTTAAAGTTCACTCCGAAGGACGGCATGCTCGACCGTACGATTTGTTGCACAGTCCTCGCTGACAGTTTTTAAAGAGCATAAAAAATAGTCATCGGTGAATCACCGGCTATGAACTTCCCCGAATTAATCAATTACGTTGTCTTTCTCCCTTCAAAGCAATCGACCGTTTGGTCTAAAACTAAATATTTGTTTTGAATAGAGCATGTATGGGCAACCTTTGACATGTTACGGGCCAAACTTTAGTGTGCAAATACGTTCGTGGGCCGCGTAGATAGTTCAAAATAAAATAACGTCGGACTTTAAAGTAGTGTTCATAATTTTTAGCGATAGATATCAGACATGAAATAATAAGACAATGTCAATCACATGAATACGATCGCATCCGCAAACACGCACATTAAAAACACAAAAAAAAAAATACGCAAATTTGTTGACCAACACGCGATGACATGAATTTTTCCTCACTCGCCTTGCTCGCTCACTTGATTCCGCAGGAGCAAGCGACAAACCCCATCCTACTCGATCTTCCTAATTTGGAGTGAGTGTGAGTAAGTAGTGTAATATTATTTTTTTTTTAAATTGGGTTTTTGCAAAATATCTCGCGGGCCGGACCAAATCTTACAGCGGGCCGAATTCGGCCCGCGGGCCGGTTGTTGCCCACATATAAAATAGAGGGTTCAGAATCCTCATACTAAATTTTGTATCGATACATTCTAGAATCAATGAAAAAACCTAAGGGTTTATCCTAAAAATCAGATCAATGGAATTTAGTGTATTTAGTTGCCTAAAAATTAATAAATCAGACTGGAGTATTCCAAAAAAACAGGCGCTGTACCCTGAGCGACCTTAGACAGAAGATGGTCCCGACCTCGGGCTGTCCCCCCAAGACAGGTCATGTCGACACTCGACAGACCCAACTCCAGTCCAGGAGGTGGGATTAATAGTGAACATTCATCTGAGACATTTATCAACCATACAACCTCTGCCATTTACCTACTTATACATAAATAAGAATATTAAATACATTTAAAAAATAAAAAAAAATATGAATAAAAAACCAGTATATCCTAGAGGTCAAGTGAAATGTTTTTTGAAGCGTGTCGTTAAGAAGCTAATGGAAGTGTGAAATTCGAAATATAATGGCAATTTTTTTTTTTTCTTGTTTATTTTATAACCTTTTGAAAAAGTGTGCTATCGAAATAATATATTTTGTACATTATGCAATACTTCAGGTGCCAAAAATGGAAAATATAATATTCAAACTATGCATTATGTATATATATATATTGATATATTTGAACTATAACTTGATTTTTTCTTAGTTAGTTATCTGGAAGGTTCCAAAGAGTCGAAGCTCAGGACATAACTGATGAAATGTATACATCAGAATTTCCTGAAGTTCCTCAAGGATCAATCTTAGGGTCTTTGCTCTTCCTCATATACATTGATGATTTAGTTATATGATTATTATTATAATATTCTCATGATGGCAAAAACCTAACATTTTGAATGACTCCATATCTTGAAAAATTAAACGATTGGTTTCTCGTCAATGATTTAAATGCATCTAAAACTACTATTTTAACTATTTGGATGGATTGATCAACGATGTAACCGGAATGGGAAAATATCAGGAATGTGGTTGATAAAAAAAACTTGTAGAATTTCTACCAAGCTTTCGGCACTGAGTGTGCCTTTTTCAGGGCCTTAATTGACATAATATGTAAAAATAAAACTAAATGCAACTAAACAACAAAATCTACACCATGAGCAAATATAACTTTTAAAATATTTACACCGAAACAAACTAAAGTATTATATCTAAACACAAACAAATGTAACTAAATAAAACGTATATCATAAGTGAAGAAACAAATTTAAAAATAATTAAACAAAAACAATTAATATAATATATTGTTTAGATATCATATTATTGGATTGTGGAAAAATGGCAACAACGTTGGTCAAGATGCTTGGATGGCCGAACGACTGACGCATATTTCCCGGACGTCCGGGTACGCCTTGACTCAACATGGGTACATCCTAATCACTGGACGTCTCAAATATTATCAGGTCATGGTGATTTCAACTGCAAGCTGTTCTTCTTCCACAGGAAGAACACCCCGAACTGTTCATGCAGCTGTATCGAGACTGCAGAACATGTGGATGCATGTCTGCTGTACGACCAAGCTAGGATAGAGTTGATTCATGGGACAAGATCGTATTTGGGACTGGATCTACGGCAGATGGGCACGGAAACAGACTACCCGTCGGCTCCTGGCGGGAGCAGAAACCGACAATGTAAGTTGGGCTGGGGACGATCGAAGTTTTCTACTCTTCCGAGTCCCTCAATAACCCCTTGATCCCCGAGCTTTGACTCAACGTTGACTAGGTGATGTTGCTGCAATGCAAGGCGCACCCTATTTTAAAACCAAAAAAAATATATATATTATATTTAGGTACCTATATATATTTTTTATTATTTTGAAATTTTTTTGTTTACTAATTATAAATATTTTATTTAGTTATAATATTTTTGTTTGTTAAAACGACATAGTCAAATGAAAACCCACCGGTTAGCTGTTAATACTCATTCCTTTCCATTTAAGAGGGTACAAAATTCCTAGGTCTTCTTATCTACTCTTTGAGACGAGCACCTGACATCGCATACAGGCCACGACCAGGTTTCGAACCCCCGATCTTGAGTTCAGTAGCCTAGGACGCTACCTCTGAGCTATCTGCGCCCTTCTCCATATCCGTACAAAACTAACAATGGCTGAACATACGTTTGTTATCGGTAAGAAACTAAGGTGCTACAGGAAACATTAACTATATCACGCCTATTTATTTAATCAAATATGTTTTAATACAATGATGAAATTTTAGCTCTCGTATTAATATTTTTATACTTGAAAAGAAAGCAGTAAGAATAATTAACAATATTAATAAAAGAACAAGCTGCAGAGAAATATTTAAATAATTTAGATTTTGCCTTTGCGTTGTTTATATTTAAAACATTAATGATCATTATGAAAAATATTTTTCCTCTTAACAACGCTAGTCTTGGTATAATATACAACTAAACATTGCTCTTCTCTTTTTGAAAAAGATAATTCTTTTAGAGACAAGAAAAAAACCGGCAATTTAATTCCTCAACGCGAACTAAGTTATCGTTCTTCCTTTGTAAATAATTAACTATTTCGTTAATAAGTATGTTAATTGGGGATCATATCAGATTTCTTGTTGATACATTCATGACTTCGGCAGTTATTGGGGTTTTGTGTTGAGTCCTCCCCACCCCCTAAATCTCCTTCTCCTTGACCGAGGTGTCGTGCTGTTTCGGATATACAAATAAAATTCCATGTACCTTCACTTTATCAGAAGTTAACATGTTCACAGACAGAAAATAAATTTTACTTCTCCAGTTATAAGAATTACAAGGAACTTATGAGATCGAAAAGACATTTCAGATGTTTTCACAATCCCTGATTCCGATAATCCGAAAAAAAAAATACCTCTCTTTGTTTGTGATCATGATAATTCCTGATAGAATGAACAAATCGACAAGAAATTTTACGTGTATATGCTGAACCCCATAATGACGAGATATATATCATCATATATATAAAGCTGAAAATTTCTGTGCGTTGTACCGCTATAACTCACGAACGGCTTGATGGATTTGATTAATTTTTTTTAAATTTGTTCGTCATCGTCTGTGGAAGATTATAGGCGTATTAGTACCTCAATATCTGGTCTATCCCAGCATCCACCCACGCAATCTTTGTAACTCAAAAACCACTGCAATGATTAATGAGGAATCTTTTTGAATAGATAAGTTTTATCTACCATAGGTTAAGGTCTATTTTTTAATCAACCCCTGGTCCATCCCAGCATCCACTCACGCAATCTTTGTAACTCGAAAACCATTGCAACGATTAATGAGAAATCTTTTTGAATAAAATAGTTTTAGCTCCAGGATGGTTGAAGTCTATGTTTTAATCAACCTCTGGTCCATCCCAGCATCCACCCACGCAATCTTTGTAACTCAAAAACGCGAAGCCGCGGGTTTAGGCTATAGGAGATATTGGGAGAAAAGTCAAAGTTCCCCGGGCAACGCTGGGTATTACTGCTAGTAATTTATAATTTTTTATTTATTTAGACTTTTTTATACATTCATTTATAATTGATTAATCTATATATATATATATATATATATATATATATATATATATATATATATATATTGTGATGGCTGTTAGCTCACATTTTAATTGTCCCTGTTCGGGAAAACATTTATGTAACCGCTATTACTTTTGCTACCTAATATTTTTTTTTTAAATTAATTTTATACGGTAATTAAAATTATAAGTATGAGACTTAGACTCTGATTTCGGTAGTCGGTCCTTTATAATTCATCCATTTTTCATTTCTTCATCATCTACCTCGACTTCTCATCACCACTTGATCTTCATTACTCCGGGACAAACAACACTATCTTAGCACTATGTCCTCAGACAACCAAACTCACTCCACATACACATTTTTAAATATCATTCCGCAGACACCTTCTTAACTCTCACTCTGAACATCGACTCCTTTTTTCCCCTCGCTATCCTTACATCTGATTGGTTAAAATTCGCAATGCCTTTTTTTGTTATAATTATATTTTTCTTTTACAAATCTTTTTCTTAATCCTATTTTCACATTACACTAACTATGTGTTTTATGTCTTTGATAATTAGCAAACCATATAATTAAATTTCATACATTAATTAAATTTTACACAATATCAATTGAGACAACCTGAGCATAACCTGCCTCTCCATGGAGGTGGGCATGGCATATTCATATCACTTTACTTACACCTCTTTTTCTTTTCATTTTGTTATGTACTGGTTTATATGAACCATTACAATATATTATTTTTCATATATTGTTATAGTTACATTGTTTCCTTTCTTTTCTATGTCTCGCACATTGGGACCTGTTTTTTTTTTTTAAATAGTTATCTTGATTTTTATTTAATTGAAAAATGTGTCTACTTATTATAAACGTATCTTGTATTAATTTTTTTTATATATAATTTTTATTGATTTTTCAGCCAAATTGGTCAATGAAAAAATGTGGGAATTAACACAGAAGCTCTAACAGCTGCCGGTGTAATGAATATATCATATGAAATTTAGTTCGAGGAATTAGAAGTCCCTGAATAAGACATTGATGTTTAATGAAATCCGTTGATTAGTTGAGAGGGAGAGCGGAACAAAGTTGTTAGTTCACGCTGGGGAAGTACATTGGATGTTCACAGATGACTTTTTATATTTATTTTATATAAACATATATTTATTTTCTTCCTTTCTTTGTGTAACGTTAGTATTCTTAGTGTTAATGTCATGTTCATATTCCCATTATAGATTTTTTTGTAGTCCTCCGAACTCAACTAAAAATAGTCTTAATGTATTATGAAAATGATGAAAGGTCATGCTAATTTCTGTGCACCCGTGTAAGCCTTTGATGTAATTTTTCTCATAATTGACTCTATTTTTTTTCACCAAAACGGGTCTCTAGGAAGTAAGGACTATGTACAAAGGCAGTAATTCCTTGGCCATGAAATGTACTAAATGTCAGTTGGTATATTTTCAACCCAATAGGATCTAAGTGCCTCAACAATTTAAGAAAGAAAAAAAAAAACAGTGCGAGTACATTTAGTACTGACATAGTTATATCTAAACATCGGGTGTTTGTTTGTGTTCACTGGAAAAGATGGAAGAAATGTCATTTCAGTAGCAACATTCTTAATGTAACAATTAAGTTCGATTAATTTTTTTATGTGTATAAACAGGGTGTGCATGACATAAATTATATTCAAATATCTATATTCTGATGATATCACGTTGTGTAATATTGTTTTCTGTTAAATATAAATATATTTCTAAATCGAGGATTTATTCATTTATAATCCATTTTTTAGAATTAATTTTTTGGTAATAGTTACGATAGTCGTCCAATTACAATATAATCAAAATTAGAAAATCCGGAATAATTTCAAAAATACTCATTTATGGCCCATTTAATATCTGTTTATGAATCTAATTTATAGTACCTATAATAATATAGTTATGTATCTAATTATCTTAATGTATATATTCCTATGACCTTCTATTACCATGTTATGGGTTAACGGAAATAAATATTATTATTATTACTTAAAAATTGTTGACAATAATTAAGAACGAATTTTAACAACACTTGCTAGAATATCTTATAATCTACAGTAGCTTCAGTGAAGTAGCACGACAACGAAGTAAAGATGCCGTCAGAATTAGAGCTAGTTACGAATACTTTACGAAGAAACTCACCTCTTTACTGCGTCACAGTTTTATAAGATTGCTACAGCACAAAATTTTTCGGGGATTAAAAAAATATTTTCAGTTTAATAGCATCTAAGGGTCCATAATATACCGTCCAGGTTTTGTTCAGGGACTCTGGCCCGAGGTGTTATTTTTGGTCTGTTTTTTTCTTTCTAATCAAAGTGTAGTTCACAATAAACATATTGAGGGCGCCGGTAAGACTGCTAGCCTACTAAACGTTTTTTTATTTACCAAGCTATACGAAGAATAGGGGAAGTTATGTAATCGGTCAAAAAATTCGATGCCGAGTTTTCAACGGAATTTCATGTTTTACGGCATCTAGATTCCAAATATGAAAAAAACATTTCTGTCTGTGTGAGTGTATGTCTGTGAAGACGATAACAACCGATAGAATGAATGTATTGACACAAAATTTTATTTGTGAATCCAGAACCCTCTAACGACGACATCTATTGATTTCAGCCAAATCGACAGAAAATTTCATATGTGAATCCAAAACCCCATAAAGACAAAACTTAATAATTTTCAGCGGAATCTACAAATAGGTTCAGGGGAGGGGGCTCAATACCGAAACTATTAACTGCCGATGTGATGAATTTATCGACAAAAAATATAGTATGAGGATTTAGGAGCCCTTATGTAAGTCAACTATTGAATATTAGCACAAATGGTGGACTAGTTTTGAAGGGGAAGGAATAAGTTAATTGATTCAGAAAAAACTTTCTTTTATCGAGTTCATAGACCGATTGCATAACTTCCCCCATGGGAAATAATAATTGAAATAAAATAATTGTGATTGAATTAATAATTTGTGATCTCTGTTGGACTGAGATAACATAAATAATGATCAAATTGATTTAAAAAAAACAATAAATAAATAAATATTATATTTAAAGTTCAATGAAACAATATTGAATAAAGTTAATAATGAATTAAAAACAGAAATATAATTATTAAACCTCGTTCCTCTTCTTGTAATTTAAGACGGTAATTAAACTTACTAATTCTTCAGAAAATTTGTGTTCCTTGATAATCGATTAATTATCATTGAGTCTCATAACTATTTATAATCATTCGGAGTGTGGTGGATATTATGCATCACAATCCTTTAGTTTCATGAAAATAATGCACTCAGAAAACCGTTGATGAAACTGAGCTTTCAAATCTAAGGAAGTTTCTTGTAAAAATGTGTTATGAATTAATCCGTCATTTTATTATGGATTTTTATTTATTCATATATCATTGTTTTTTTTCAGGTTAGTTCAGTCTCTGGCTAAGCTGTCTGTACATGAGTGAGTACTCCTGTAAATTAATTAGTAAGTAGTAATAATTATATTGTAGATACTTGTATTATATTGTAGAACCCTGTAGGTCGAGCAAGCTGTGGAGGCAGAAGACCCAGTTTTCAGCTCTATCACTCTTAATGTTCAGGCCAGTAGCTTGAATTACTCCCCGGAATCCAAAGATGGCATTGTTTATTTTTCTATTAGGCTTAGTGTAATGTACGTTTTAATATTTATTATATTGGTAGACCTGAGATCTAGGTACCCCTGTTGATCAAGTGAGTATTAGTGGTCTTAATCCCGTTAGTATTAATCCCCACTCGTCCCGAGTCTCTCTCGTTGTCAAGGGATTAAGCCCCAATGCAGTAATAGTCCCAAATCTGTCTCCCGTTGCCTACACGGCCCCAGTTCTGTGTATGTCCCGTTGCCTCCTTTTTTTTGCACTTTTTTCGCGGGGTAACTTCACGTATCCTCACTAGTCTTTCCCCATTTCAACTACGGGTGCTTGGTCTATAATGATCTGAGTAAGGGACTCTATAAAAAACTCCAGCGTATCCTGAACAATCACGTCAGATTTGTTTTCGATGTCCCTAGAGACGCTCATATCTCGCCTGGTACTCCGAGTTGCAATGGATGGAAATTACCTCCTTGGCTCCTTCCTCTTCCAAATGCTTAAATCCAAAGAACCCTACTACCTTTACCAAATGTTTCAATTCCAGTCCTCCGTCCACCAGAGGCACACCAGATCCCGCCCTTCAGATCTTTTCATCCCCTCCCATCGGTCCTCGGCCTTCCACAATTCGTTCCTTGTCCAGGCTCTTCTCTCTTTGAATTCCCTGCCTCCCCCAATCCGTCACTCTCCTTCCGTGACTTCCTTCAATATATATATCTTATATTATACATATTTATACCAATACATAAAGGGAGAATGGTTGCTGTTTGTTTATTTGAGGTAATCTCAGAAACTACTTAATTGATTTGGATAGTTCTTTATCCGTTGGGAAGCTTCTTTCTCTCCAGTGAACATAGGCTTTATCCAAAGGAAACTGAACAGTGATGGTAAAAGTAAAGCAAGTCGGAGGGTAAACGGCCGTCCAGGCGCCATTTATTGCATAAGCTGCCAAAATATAAAAATGATGGAGGAATTGTTGACAATAAAAAGTTCTACAAAAATGTCCGCAAGAGCATATTCCTATCTGAAACAGATAGACTTCAATAAGTGTTTTTATCTCATCTCATAATTATGATGAAGTGGTGTGTCATTTGCCCGGTCTCGCGATGGTTATACTTACAAGGAAGGGATGCACGTGCACTCCCAACAGTGTGGTGTGCCTCGTGTTGGCTTTCCACTAAACCCACCCGCCTGAGCTCTTGGGTGCTTTCGTCCCTGGTGTGGGACCATAACACCCTCTGCCTCTCGGCATATAGTAAATTTCGGGTATAGATAATTTATGTAGTTATTTTGTACAGTTCAATGAAGAGCTCTTAGAGGGGTGTGTCACATATCCACTCTCTCGGAATGAATGTACATTTTGGATGCTTCATGACCTTCGTTAAAAAATGCTATAAATTTCATTGATTTTGGGGTCATTGAGTTGTGTGTCACTTACCTTACTTTTGGAGTGTCACACGGCCTAGACTGAAAAATTATAATGGTGTTTTGTACCGTTCAATAATGAAGAGCTCTTTGAAGCGGTGTGTCACATATCATCCCCTTCTGCATCAACGAACATTATGTATGTCTCACGACCTATTTTAAGTAATTCTAAAGGCATTTTGTAAATTTCATTAATTCAAGGACTCGCCCCTCTCGGCTTTTTGGTTGAGTAAGTAAGTTGTATGGGGATGATCCCTTTAAACAAAAAGGTAGTGTAATTATTATATGTATTAAAAGAGAGCAAATGGAAATGTAGGGGTTGGCTTTGCAAAACATTTAGCTGAGGTTTTGTCTATTTGGTGAATAGGAAAATAGGAATTTTGGAGATTGTCACCTTTCCCTTGAACCGCCAAGGACGCTAACCCCTCATCCGCACGTATATATAGCCAGGGGTTGCTGGGTTCACTAGCAACACTCCAGTCATGCCAGCTCTAGTGAGTATCTAGCCCTATCTGCCAATAATGGAATTCTCAGTGATTTTTACCGACCCAGGAGGGGAGGGTCCAAACGGGTGCATGGTGATGAAGGGGTCCATAGACCTGTTTCTAGGAGTCAAAAGGGTTTTGTTACTATACAATTAAAATTCGAGTTTTTGCGTGTGATGAATGATTCAGGAGGTCTTTTCTTTGAGTGTGTGGATTTATGCGGGTATTAATAATAATAGGTTAGGTTTTATGACTCATTCCCGGGCTTTAACTACATATCGCCTACTACCAGAGCGCTCTTTCGTCACTCTGATGGACATGAGCCCGACTCCGTTAAACTATAACATGGTACTAGGATATGTCATAAAAATTAATAGACTCAAATGTGATTAGTAGTAAAAAATAAATAAGTCAAAAGTAAAAAAAAATAATATACAGTTTCGATTATAATTTCAATTTTGATAAATATTTTTCATAATTCTTCCAGAAGTTTCTTTTTCACGACATAACTTCAGGACTTTCTCAGGTCACAATGTGCGAAATATAGAAAAAAAATAGTAATAAAAAGTGAAAAAAATATAACAATAAAACTACATATTAGGACGATCCTTATTACATATAGAAAAGAAAGAAGAAGATAAGAGTAATCACAAAAAAAGAATAAATAGACATAAATACATAACAATAAATAAATATACAGAAAATAAATACAATAAAAGAGGAATTAATTAATAAAAATTATTATATAATATACTATTAGTAATGAAAAAAATATTGAACAAAAGTTAGTTTCGACAGGGGGAGGTTTATAGGTTTATAATTATAGGATATTTGTGGAGGAAATCTGCGAAGACTGCAAAATTAAAGCGAAGTACAAGATAATGTATTTTATATGAAACACGATTTTTAAATCATGGTTATTTTGTTTTTTTCAAACTCCGGTTTACATTTTTTTATTGTGCTTTCAAGAAGTGGGGAAGTACCTTGAAGAAATTGATTCTTTTGTGTTATAATTTTTTGAAAAAGAATATGTGTATTTTTTTATGTGAGTGTGTCCGTCGTTCTCCAAAAGTGATGGATCCATTTCTGGTAATTGTGGTATATTTCGCGTTGGTGAGAATCTTTAGCTAAGCTTCAGTCAAAGCGGTTAGGTGATTTAGGAATTACTAAGCGTTTTATGTTCGAGCTCCCACTGTTTAGTGCTAATATTTTTATCTAAACTTATCTGGCCAAATGAACCCTTTCCCCCGTGAAAAAATGGTATAAGCGTACATTTTTTACCTCTTTAAAAAAAGTCGTCATTGAATCACCTCCTTTGTAAGAAGACTTCCCCAACAAGAATTAATCAATTACGTTTTCGCTCTCGTTTGGGCTCAAACTCAATATTTGACCTATATAGTGGTTTCTGAATTCTCTTACTAAATTTTGTGTCGATACATTTTTAAATCGGCAGTTATTAAGGTATTTGAGTCTAGCCTATCTTCTCTGGTCCCTCCATTCCCTTTGACCGATTTCATGGAATATTATAGGCGCCATCGTTATGGGGGTTTGAATTTATATTATAATATATAAGTTCATGTATATTTATAACATCGGCAGATATTTGGATTTTTGAGTTGAGCACCCCTCAGACCCCACTCTCTCCTTCGGCTGATTGCACTGAAAATAATAGGTGTTGTAATAAGGCTTTGATTCACATATGAAATTCCGTGTCAATATAAAGGCTGTTAATGGAGTTTTTGTGTTAAACATCCCCCTAATCCCAGCTTTCTTTTGATCGATTTAACTGAAAATCAATTGTGTCTTCCTCAGAAGTCGTCCTTCTGAATACACATATTAAATTCCGTGTTGATGCATTCATTCCATCGGGAGTTATAAGACACTTTTTTTTTTTCATTATTATTAGGATTAAGTATTATTATTATTATTTTTCATTATTCTTAGAATTAAGAGGTCGTAAAAAACAAAATTCCGTTGAAAAATCCGCATCGAATGTTGACAGATTACAGTTTTGCAGTTTAAAGATACGACAGAAATGAATCTGCTATGTCGAAACCGTTCATGTATAAGGGTTTCAATTTACGAAACTTCAAAAAAAGTTTAAAAAATATAGTTGGGCTATCCCCTGTCTGCCTATACCACTGATCTATGGTTTTTCTTTGATTTGCTGTCGACATACGATACTTATGGCATCTGTAGAAAATTACATGAGATAAATTTATGTACAGAAAATTCACCAATCGATAAAAAAAAATACTTACAGCAACAATGAAGGAAGGCTCTATCATCTAACTGGTTAGAGATAGGGTCTAGAAACGATTCGTGGAATTTCTTATAGCGGAATTTATCCAGTCCGATAACGAAAGGAATGAGAAACCTTGACATGGGATTCATATTTAGGATGATATTCCTACTGTTCAGATTGCTATCCGCCATTGATGTTATGTTCATACTCCATTCTAACCATGTATACATCCCAACAAATGGATGGTTCATCCATAACTTCACTTAGTTTATCATTTTTTTTCCATCTTTAAAATTATTTCATTTAAATAAATAAAACAAACTTATTTTGGAAATATTGTCTATTCCACTAAAGATATATATACATATATATGTTATATATGTATATATGTTATATATATATATCCACTAAAGATATATATACATATAATAATAGACAATATTTCAAAAATAAGTTTGTTTTATTTATTTATTACAAGTTTCCACAATATGTCCACGTTTCTCAACTTAGAAGTTGTTATTTCATTTAGATTTATTTTTGGCTTGAGAATAGGAAAAGTGCTTATGAGAAGGCTTTGCAGGTCGAGAAAGTCAATATTGAGCTACTTCAGACATCCGACACAAAGCGATATTTCATCCTACGCTTGGATACACAAATGTCATGCGGACCTCGCTTACAACAAAATAAGAGACCATTGAAACGACGATCCAACTCTTATTCGTCAAGAGGGTTACTATATTCGTTAAACTCCTCATACCCACATGAACGAAACTTGGAGATAGACTAAGAAAAATCACATAGCCAAACTACAGATAATACAGGGTACGGCAGATGACTGAAGCAATTTTCTATGCATAAAATTGTACAGAACACATTTACAGGGAAAAGTACGGTAGTTCTAGGTCTAATAAGTTCTTATCAAATCTACAGGACACCCTCAACCCTGAAAATCAGGGTCTTCAATAACTCCAATTCCTGATCCGGGTTTATCCAAACCTAGAAAACCCTTTCATGACTTGCTTTATCGTCGGAATGGTACGCTTCACCTTTTATAATTGTTTGTTTTATCATACAAAGCGTGGTCAAGAACGTTAGGTTTTGTCAAGAACGTTAGCATACTTTGTTTATCGATCTAGTAGCACTAGGTCTAATGCATCTTATATTTTTCTCTAGATAATCACCAGCCTGTTCGCTGCTCTGGCTGTAGCCGCAGGTCAGGTGATCTCACCATATGGTGGAGCCAACATCCCTCCCAGCACCATCCATGGCGGCGTGGCTCCCTACGCAGCTCGAGCTGGCTTGGCCAGAGAGGATCTGGCTTTTGACACCCATCCCCAATACACCTTCTCTTACAACATTGATGAGCCTCTGACAGGAGACGCTAAGAGTCAGTCAGAGAGCCGCGATGGAGACTTGGTCCAGGGCAGCTACTCTGTGGTGGAGCCTGATGGTTCTGTCCGCACAGTCGACTACACCGCAGATGACGTCCATGGGTTTAACGCAGTTGTGCGCAAGGATGGTGGAGTGACTCCTGCTTCAATTGCTCCTTCCATAGCTGCTCGAGCTCCACTTGCTCTTGCTGGCAAAGCTCCTGTTGCAGTCGCTACTCCTGCTTCTGTTGCGTCTCTTGCACCTGCCCCTGTTGCTGTTGCTGCTCGAACTTCGTTTGCTCTTCCTGGCCGAGCTCCTGTCGCTGCTCCTGTACATCTCGCTGCTAATGCTCCACTTGGTCTTAGTGGTTATGCTCGAGCACCATTCGGAGTTGCTCATGCACCCTTTGGCCTTGGTGGATACACACGTGCACCTCATGATCTTGGTCAAGCTCCTCTTGAACTTTCTCAAGCCCCTTTCGGCCTTGGTAGTTTTGCTCAATCTCCATTTGGTCTTGGAGGATATGGACGTGCTCCTCATGGTCTCGCTCATGCCCCTGTTGGACTGTCTCAAGCCTCTCTTGGCGTTGGTGGTTATGTTCGAGGTCCCCCTGGTCTCGCTCAAGCTCCTCTTGGACTTGCTCAAACTTCTCTTGGACATGCTCAGGCCCCTTTTGGACTTGGTGGTTATGTTCGAGCTCCCTCTGGTCTCGCTCAAGCTCCTCTTGGACACGGTGGTTATGCTCGTGGTCCTCTTAATCTGCATCAAGCTCCTCTTGGACATGCTCAAGCCCCTCTTGCTCTTGGAGCTCAATACGCTTCACCTTATGCTCCGTTCGCCTACTAAAGATGACACCATATTCATTATATCTCATTGCGTAAATTATATATTGAAAAAGGAAATTGTTGAAACTAAGTAATAAATAATTGTTGAAAATAGTATTTATTTTACAATGTTACGCTATTGTTCTCATCCGAAAATTTTTGAGACATTTCTCTGCACATCTCCTTCGTAACTGTAAAAGGTACAACAGTGAAGGGTGGTGTCAATCGATTATATACGATTTGAAAATTCAAACCGAGAGTCTCATGACAATGCTAACTTTTCAAAGGTTGAATGGTCTTTCAGAAAATATGAAGCATCTCAAAGTTTTTTCATTTATTAACATTTTTAATTGCACCTTCCTCATCTGCAACATCACTCATTGGTCTGACGTTGAGGGAGCTCTAGATCATGGTAGTGTTTAAGTGAGGCTATGGACAGGCAGTATATGAGTGACTATTGGCTGATCAGCGATCGGTGGCCGTCCCCAGCCAATATATAGCTTTCTTCCATGCCCGCCAGAAGTCGATCATGCTAAACACTAGGTAGCTGGTCTCAGTCACCCCGAGGATGATTGACTTGACAAGGAAGAAGAGATAAAGCTCAAAGCAAAGTATGTCATTGGTCACATCCGAGGCAAATATAAGTATTATTTCTTCCCGCACACATTGTTTGCTCTTTAAGCTGTTAAAACTGCTGCGATCTTGATATGAAGTTCCAGAGTCTTTTTTTTTCAATTAAAAAGCACACGAAAGTATAAGTAGCAATGGTCTACAAAAAGGTTTCAGAAATTGGGCATCCTACCTGAGCATGGTCGGGACAACGATGTGTCAGAGCTTGATAAGATGCTCGTTTAGGGTGGCCTATTTAACGTTTTAGGGGGCTGAGACAGAGACCTAATGAACTTACTCATGAAGAAAAGTTTGACCAGGAATATGCAGATGATGTTACTCGGACTGGAAAAAGTTTACCGAAAATAGTTATTTGGTGAGTCGCTCCTCTCTCCGTGCTTCACTCACCTCATATGTAGACCCATTTCTTTGTTCATAGACATTTTTGTGCCCTGTTCTAAAATAAAACATTCGGGACTCACCCCCAACCATCCTCCCATCCCTTCACACTTCTCCCATACCGCCAACCGACCCATAAGGCGACCCTTCCTCGCCGACCCACTCTTCCTAACGGCAGAAGTCCCCCTGTACAGCTCTAACACCGAAGAGAGCCGAGGACACCAGCTTGATTCATGGCTACCTCAATAAAAAGGTGGCAGCCATTCAGCGATTGGTGACCGAGACGGCCCCAGCCTCGAAGATGAACAAGGCTAGCCTGCAGTCTATCGCTTCGGCGGTCGGCGCGAACCGATCCCCACGTGCCAGGATTAGACATTGACGTCGGCAACGTCCACGTTCCGTGTGCCAGTAATAATTCTGTGGGCAGTACCAAAGCCTGCAACAAGGCCTAGAGTAGAGCTGATACGCCGGGCAGGATAGTATCTGGGACTGAACTCTCGGGAGCGGATGAATGAGACTGATTACCCGGAGATCAAATCTCGATCAAAAAACAAAGGCTCTCTATTAGGAAGTGATAAGACCGGTTATCACGAATGACTCAGTCATTGGTTTTCAATGAGGCCATGAACTGCTCCTAAATGTATGGAAGAGGAAAGTGTTGAGGAGGAAAATATATAGGCCCGTAAAAAACAGTGACTCATGCTAAGCACATCCAAGGTAAGGACACAGGCCGAGCATAGTAGATCGTGTGTAGACCTATGCCAAGATCAAATCAAGCCGGCTGCTGTGGCTCGATCGTTTTCAGAGCATGGGCACATGTAGACTCGGACTCTCGGCAAGATGTTTAGGTTGATTTTACAACACTGGAAGTTACGAGATGGAGATTTACAATATACAATATTTACAATATTTTATAAGTATACCTAAACAGGTTTCCAGAGTCTCGCAACACACAAGTAGGCTCGGGACAAACACTGATGCGATAAACATACCATGAGAATATTTCAATAAACGTTGAAAGGAGCTTTTGCTTCTACTTATTTTTTTTTTAATCTTATAATTACTATGTCTAAATCTAGAGAAAAAACAAGAACACTTCGTATTTTTATTGTTTATTTAAAACATAAACCAGTTCAAATCATTTTCTATTTGTTAAACATAAGGGGAATAGGGGGAACCATAATGACCTCCAAGAGCATAAGGTGAAGCGTAGGCACCACCCAGACCGTAAGGTGAACCGTAAGCACCACCGAGAGCAAGAGGATTAGCAAGTCCAGCGAGTCCAAGAGAAGACCGAGCAAGAGGATGAGCAAGTCCTCCAAGACCAAGAGAAGACCGAGCAAGAGGATGAGCAATGCCACCGAGGCCAAGTGATGTGCGAGCAAGAGGATGAGCAAGTCCAAGAGGTGCACGAGCAGCGATGGGAGCAGCGATAGCAGCAGGAGCGATAGCAGGAGACACTCCACCATCCTTGCGGACGACAGCGTTGAAGCCGGAGACATCATCAGCGGTGTAGTCAACAGTACGGACAGAACCATCAGGTTCCACCAGGGAGTAGCTGCCTTGGACCACGTCTCCATCTCGGCTCTCCGTCTGGCTCTTAGCGTCTCCGGTCAGAGGTTCGTTGACGTTGTAAGAGAAGGTGTACTGGGGATGAGAGTTGAAAGCCAGATCCTCCCTGGCGAGGCCAGCACGAGCTGCGATGGGAGCAACGCCGCCATGGATGATCCTGGGATCGATGGCGGCCGCACCGTAGGGTGAGATCACCTGGGCAGCAGCTACAGCCACAACAGCGAAGAGAACAGCAATCTGCTACAGAAATAGACAGAAAATAATTATATAGAGAAAGGATAAGAGGTCTTGTTGTGATATTTATAGTATGGAAGAGGTTATTAAACAAAAATGCTGGCAATATTAAACATGATTGGCCGTCATTCATGATTGCTGAGGGAAAGGGAATTGGGAAAATGATTGCCTAATTAATAATCTGTAAGGAAACATGATTTGAATCATTGAATATTTTTTAGGGTGACAGGATTATAAGTTGAGATTGCATAAAGAATCGGGATAGGGTGACAGGGAAGATAAGGTAGTGAATCAGGGTCAGAAGACACATTATTCGAAGTGCCATAACTTTGTTCGGATTGGTCTTATCTCCTGAGGGATTTGTGATAGTTGCAAATTTAAAAAGGAATATTAGTCTCATGTATTACGAACCACTTTTTCAATATAATTATTTTAGCATAATTCAATAAAATGTGCCTTCCAATATTCTCTACAACTTTTTTGTTCATCATAACATTAAACGGTATTTTGTAAAACGTGCAAGTAATGAGATCTTGTTTTTTGTTTGATTTCCAAAACCTTTAACGGAACGTGTTCGACAATTCCGGGCAAGACAAAAGCAAATGTAGCAACGAGAAAGACAACATAATAGTAATTTTTAATAATTACGCTCCATTTGTATTTTTAAATTATTAAAATTATTGATTTCTTATTGATTAAATTTTTCTTTTCAAAATTAATTTAATTCAATTTATACATGTAAACTTGAAGATACTGGAGGTATTAGGCCAGATTCTGGACGAACCAGGGGGACAAAAACAATAACTGATCGTTGTCGAGAATATCGGCAAAGTAATAAAGAAAATAATCGTTAGTAAAATTTTTAATTATTACCGTTTTCTAAATCATTACCTATTTTTACTAATCTAAAATTTACCTACTATAAATTGGTTAATATTTATTACTTTGTTTATTTAATTGGCATGAAGACAAAAGAAGTTTCACTTCAATCGTGCGCTTATGAGGTTGAGGCACACCAGCTTTTTTTTTTAGATCAAACGTTCGATTGGTCTTGGAAGGAGAGCAAACTTTCAATTGATTAATTCACCAATTTTTTTTTCTTTCTTAAAATCTCAAGTTTTACAAAAATGAAAAAAAAAATCATCAGATATTGGGTGCTAAAAAGTCGTTGAAGAAACACAAAAATTGCCATTTCGCGACTGGACTATAATGCAGATATAAACTATAAGGTAATATTTACTGTTGGATACTCACAGTGAGGGCCATATCTGTAGATGGAGTGATGGTGAGATGAAGAAGGATCCCTCTTATATAGTAGACAGAGGAATATCTGGCCTTGGTACCTGCCCGTTGAAACTGTTGGGCCTTATTCCCAATGAATATTATTATTATTCGCCAATACTTTTACGGATATTGTATTCGTTATTTTTCATCCGAAACTCCATATTGCCCAACTCACCTCGTTAACTTATCCTCCAGATCTGCCCATCTCAAAAATACTTATTTGCCCATTATACTTTCATTATTTTCATTCTTATTTCCCAAATATATTTTACTAAGTTAGCACATAAGAAAGTTTGAATTAATAAATTTAAGTTTTCATTCTCCCTCTTACACCAATCGACCTTTAATTATCAAAAAAGGTCGATTACTCTAAATAATAATCAATAGTTGACTCACACAGATCTTCAAATCCTCATACTAAATTTCGTGTCGATAAACTCATTCCGTCGGGAGTTATTAGGTTTTTTGAGTTGAGTCCCCCCATTCCCTTTGGCCGATTTGGTTGAAAATATGAATTTAATGAAATCTTGTCAATATATTCTTTTTAAATGGAGTCAGACAGTAGCGTTTCAGATAGGATTTTTTTTTTCACTTTTCGAATCAAATAGTCAGAAAAGTTGAAATTCCGTTGAACATTCAACAAAAAATTTCTGACCGAAATTATATCGGGTCTTTTCAAAAGTTCTGTCGTTTTTTTAAGCAATTAAAAATTAAATGAAGTAATTTTTTTTTTTCACCTTTATTACATAATTTCCAACTATGAAATACATCACAACTAGGAAATATAACCACAACAAAGAAAAACAGAAACACCACTTTAGTCTCTTGATGAGACGGCTGATCTACACCACCGCCTCCTCAGGCAGGAGGTCACGCGGCCAACGACGATTCAATCGCCGAGGAGGCCCGCCCGGCAAGGAACGGACCGACATGGCGTCCACAAGTGTATTCGGATGTGACGTGAACTTGTTGTGTGTAATTGTTGTCTAACTTTGTGTAAGAATGGTATGTTCAGGTCATGATGTAATATTATGATTGATACGTAGTATGGGCATTGTGAGATTGTTCGGAGGATTTTATTTTGAATGGCTTGAATTCTTTTTGTGTGTGAGGGCTTAGCAGGGTGGGGTAAAGTTTCCCATCCAATCTCTATCAATTTATCCCTGGTCAACCTTGCGTATGTGGCTGAGCATTGTCCTGAAGGAGCAAGGGTCCTCTTCTATTCACTAGTTCTGGATCGAATATTTTAAGTTTAGACTGACAGCGGTCTAATATCGTGCAGTAGAACTCTACAGTGATGGTTTGCCCCTGACTTAGGAGCTCATAGTGCCCGGCGCCTTTGCCTGTCCAGAAAACAACCAATAACACTTTTTTCGGGTGAAGATCAGGTTTCGGAAATTTTATTGGTTCTTCATCAGCTGAGAGCCATTGATAAGACCGCCTAAAATTATTGTATAATACCCATTTTTCATAACAAGTGATTATTCTATCCAAAAATGGATAATTTTATCATCGAGAAGCTAGAGATGAAGATGTTGTTAATCGAATCATCTTATTGACACCCGATAAGTTGTGAGGGACCCTTTTGTCAAGGTTTTTTTATTTTTCCCGTTTGATGTAGGTATCTCCAGGCTGTTGCTTCTGAAATATCTAGTCTGTTACCTATTTCCCAACATGTTTGACGTGGATCCGACTACATATTAATTCCCGAACTTGCTGTTCTTCGGCAACTTGAGGTCTTCCAGGACGAGTCCCTTCTTCGAGCGTTTCGTCGCTTTGACGAAATTTGGATAGTCAATATTGAGCTTTACGCTCAGAGGTAGCCTTCTCACCAAACACGGAGCAAATTTTTCGAGCGGCCACAGTAGCTTTTAAGCCGAGTTTAAACTCAAAGTAAAATCGACCTAATTTGAATTTCAATGCAAACCATTTTAATAAATTCCTTTGAACGTCCAGCCTGGATTAAAATATTATACTGTTTTCATAGATAGTAAACATTGCTGTTTACATTAGCAAAGGTCGCATTGGTATTAGAATCATAACAAAGACGCTACAGTCAAAATAAACATTCGTATATAAAAAAACGACAGAACATTTGAAAGGACTATAAATATGTTTCTTTATTTTTCGTATAGCCCATAACAGGACTTTCTTGTACCGAATGCCTTTTTACAGATCTCTCCTCCCTTTTCTCAAAATCTTTTAATATTAGAGGGACCATGGCTTAACGTTCCATCCGAAGGACGGCGATAAAAAACAACTAAAAAACTTAAAAGCCTCATACTGGTTTTGAACCCGCGATCTTGAGCTCAGTCAGCAAGCACGGATACTACTGAGCTACCGGCGCCCTCGGAAATTTATATAAATATATTTTCTTTTTCATAATAAACCTAATAAAATGTATCCACCGTGAGACCATTAAAATAAGTTTTTATCATTTATATTGCAGAATTTACCTTGATTATGAAGCCATTTTTGTTAAATGTCTACGTTTAACGTCTACCCGTAATTAACAAATAAATAAATTTGGGAGAGCATAATAGTGTTCTTTACTACCATGTTTTACTATTGAAGTTGACGACTGGTCTCAAATCAAGGTCATTCTTCCTCCACCATAGAATATATTCATTTATATTCTTGCTTTGGAATAAAGGTTCTTCTGTTGGTTGTTTCCGGCATTTCTTCCAGAGGTTTCTTCTTATTTTTTACACTTACATGTCCCTTCTTCTGGTCACCCGTGTCCCGAAATATTGTCCAAAAAATAAGAAGACACCTCTGGAAGAAATACCGGAAACAACAGTGGAACATCCCAGAGTAGTTTAAGAAACATAAAGGTTCTTACTAGAAAATTGATGAAGTTACATTACATTATTATAATAAATAAAACAATATCCTTACACATTCACCCTACTTCAGATTGTATAATTTACTTTAATGCCAAAAAGTTATGGATATATATTGAGAGAGTACAGAAAGTAGAGAGGAGTGAAATTTACTAAAAAAATACTAGAAGAACAAAAAGTCATTTTGTTTGTTCTGAAATATTTACTTCCTATAAGAGTAGTAAGAATAAACTTAAAGATATCTTTAACTCAGTGTTTTTTTAGACAACATCTATGTGATGTGCAACTGATGATGACACAGTTGTCTTGAAATTAAAAAAATGGAAAACAAGGTCTCGCCCCATAACATCTATATGAACCTGTAAGCCACGCAGATTTAATAATTGAAACTCCAACCCCTTCTCTGCCTATCTGATGCCCCTACATGTACCGTTTCTTCTCACCAAACGTGTCAATATATTTATAAATTACCTGATGATGGTGTAATGCCAAAAGCCTTTTTTGTATATATTTTTTTGGAATAGACATATATTACAAAAAAATACGTTTTATTCATTTATTTATTACAAGTTTCCACAATATGCGTCTCTCGTGTAGCTTATCCACAATTTTAGCTTCAATTTTTTTTTTTGAATAGAGCGTCTTTTAAGCTTTTTTAGTCTTAGATGCTTGATGTAAAATTTGATGAAATCCCATCCACCGTTGAAGAGCGAACAGCTAGAACTCATTTTGTTTTGAGTGCTAGCTCAACCCTTCCCCCCCCCCTCCCCCCACCGGGCATATAAAATGCTACATGTGAAGTTTCATGAAAATCCAATCAACCGTTAAACAGAAAAAAAACATTTTATGATATATGAGCAGCCCCCCCCCCCCCCCCCCCCCCCACACATACACACAATACCTCCTTGCATACAAAATTTGGAGATGCCACAGTGCCTATGTTTGACTCGTGTTTATAAGGGGTTTACTACATACGAAATTTCTAAAAAATCCGATCCACCGTAGCATAAGCCTGAAATCCGATCCACACGAGGCCGACTATTATGGGAGTCCTAAATTGTGCCAACCCAGATTTAATTACCTTGTGGTCTTTAAAGAGTACCTGACATCGCACAGGCTCCAGACCGTCGGGACTCAATTTCATTTCTGACACTGGAAACTCACTCTTAGAATTACATTGTACATAGAAACAAAAAAAAAAAACACTGATGTCAACACATATACGATCTGTAAAAACGTGGTTGAAGAAAGCCATGCTATATACTCGTATCATATTTTTCATTTTTGAGAAAATCGTCAGTCCCATCGAAAAATTACTTCTTACGAAAAATTATTGTTCCTTATGAAATTTCCACTTTTCGTTTCTGTCCCAAGCTGTAGCTTCCCAAAGATTGGAATATAGTGTCGTAAGAAGTAGATACAGGTTAAGTTTAAATATTTTATTTTTGGCCTTATGTACGTTGCATATTAGCCATATCTCTTGTCAAGGTGTTGTTTTCTAGATAATTTACGACATCCATGGCCCCGGGAGGGAGTTCTATCTACGAAATAAAACTCACTCCCGGACGGGATTCGAACCCTCAAACTATGGTGAAACCATGTGACCAAAGCCCTACGCTCTAGCCCGCACGGCCACCATGACCCCCAGTTTAAATATTTAACTCTGTTTCCAATACATGTAAGTATTTCAAATATAGATCAGCAGTTTATTTACATGAGAAAATTTAATCGCAAGGAAATTACATATTTAAGGAAATTGACTGGTTGTAGGGAAGTCTGTGTTGGTCACCAGATATTTAATTTGATGAATTAATTTGTAGCTGGGATGTTCTAATTTTCCAGATTGCCCGCTTTAGGTAATTTCAATTTGATTTACTTCCCCACCTATTTCGAAGTATAGAGAAATCCGTCAGAAATTCCGTGTCCCATCGGCACCAATATAAGTTTAAATGTTTTACTTCTTCCGAATACTGATGGTTGTTTGTAACACAATGACCAGTAGATAACTGGTTATTATTACTAACCAAAGCAATTGAAGCGAAAAATTAAGATAAATTCGGCCTATTGTAACGCCTGACAGTAAAAGTTTACTTCACCAGAGCTGTACGAAGTATAAGGGAAGTTATTTAATTGATCAGAAGTTCAATATTGAATTTTCACAGGAATGTTATGTTTTCTGAGCCGAAAATGAAAAAAAAAATGGTGTTGTTCTATGTATTGTTTATGAAAACGATACCTCTTTAGAATGAATGCATCGACACGGAATTTTATATATTTATGCAGCACAATATAAGACACGTATTAGGCGGAGAAAAGACGCAAATTAGGGGGAGGGCTTAACACAAATACCCCAATAACTGCCGAAGTAATGAATGTTTTGACACAACATTTTATACGTAAATCTAAAACCCTATAAACACGACACCCAATTTTCATGATACTTAACATTTTTTGCAGAGATATTGCGAAACAATAAAAAATATAAAGAAAAAACGTATATTTAAAAAAATATTGTCTATTTCACGAAACATATAAAATATATGGGAGTACTTTCGTATTGCTACCATCTTCAACGACTTAACATATACTTCAGTAGTGGCTGAAGATGGTAGCAATACGAAAGTACTCCCATATATTTTATATGTTTCGTGAAAAAGATAATATTTCACGTTTTCTTTATTTTTTATTAAGTGTTTCACAATATCTCTGTGAGTAAAAAATGTTAAGTATCATTAATAAAATTTAGTTAGGACATGTGACTTCCCCATTCCAAATTTCATGTTCATAGCTGAAATATTTGTTGCGTTAGAGCACACATACACACACACCACATGCACACACTTCATCGCAAAATTTGTCAAAACCTTTTCAGGGGACCCTGAAACGTAAAAATATATTAATAATTCGGGGGTACGCTCGCCTGAATTTCTTTACTTAAGTAAGTTAAGTGTCGAAATATATGCCAAGATATCTGACTGTTCGGTCATTGGGTGTCCAATATGTATTATATACACATATAGAGCACACACTCACACACACACATGCACAGACTTCATCGCAAAATTTGACAAAACTTGAACATTTGTCAAAAACAGCAATATTCTCCTTCATATTGCATAAACTACTATAAAAGGATTAAGTCAATTGTTCCATCTTTTAGGGAATTTATTAATATTGGTTTAACGTTAATGTTATAGTATAGATCCAAGCGAACTGACCAGCAACGCTTGTTGGTTCGGACATATGTATATAAGTCCATATTCGTGATCTTGAATGGTTTTACTATATTTCTACCGAGTGAGATAAGTTTGGCGTCCGTTCTGGCAGTATCAAGTTTCAAGTTCCTTTCGTACCTCTTTGTCACTCATCTCCTTCTAATATTTAATGATTCAATGTCTACTCTGACAGGTCGATTACAATGCAAAAACTGTATTTTTGGGAGAAATATTTTTTTATTTATTTATATTTTTTGAATAATTAATAATAATTTCAATTTGACAACCTGAATGGTTCCCGGTCTCACCAAGTCCTCAGTTGACCGAGCTAAACACCAAGGCCAGACTCCAGTGTCTGGTATATAAGAGGGATGCTCCTGTATCTTAGCATCACTCCATCTACAGACATGGCCTCCGTTGTAAGTATACCTACTTCTACCTGTAACAGCAATATTCTCCTTTATATTCCATAAACTACTATAAAAGGAGTCAATCGTTCCATCACTTAGGGAATCTATTAGTATAGGTTTAACTTTAATGTTATAGTATAGACTTAATATCCAAGCGAACTGACCAGCATCACTTGGAATACGTTTGTGAAAGAACCATCTTTGGGCTCATGGACTCAGTGGCTAAATTAAATGTCTCTCAATTTCCACGGTTATAGTAAGAACCAAGATATATAACAAATGCCTTAGATTGGTTGGTAGATACAGTCGAGGGACACCTCCATCTTTTAAATACATGAAGACCTAAATGTTGAGCTCTTACTGGACTACATAATAAATTTCAGTAAAAACGTTTTACCTAAGTGTGACACATATCAAAAGTTTTGGTAAAGAAAATAGGGAAAACTTAGGGAGGGGAACACAAAAATATTCGTTCACGATTTTAAATTATAATCTCTGTTTTTGAACGTTTATTAATTTATTTTCTATTCATTTCAGTTATTTTGTATTTTTTTTTCTTTTTCTTTAAGAGTATTTTATTTACTTTGAGCAGTAGCATTGTTTTTAATTTAACTGAATTTTTTTTATTTGTATTTAGTGTATAAGGGTAATGGCTAAGGAACCTTATTGTATAATTGTACCTCTGTAAATGCGACTGTTATAATAAACTCTTCTTCTTAACATATATAAGGTTGGCGGGCGGTTGTATACAATGTAGAGTATATAGTTGTCGCACCACAATTGATAACTCAAAATTCAAAAATTCAAAATTCTGTGATTCACCGGCAATTTACATCCCCAGCTCAAAATATTCGTAATCGTCTATTTATTTTTTATTAAAGTTCTTATACTTCACCTATCTGTCATATGTCAAGGGAAATCGCTACATATGTTTTACTTTCCCAGCGTATACGAATTACAGGAGAAGTTATGTAATTGGTCAAAAATTCGATGAAAGTTTTCAAAGGAATTTCATGTTTTCCTATCTTGAGATTTCAAATATTAAGTAAGATGTCTGTATGTCTGTGAACACGATAACTCCTGACAGAATGAATGTATGGACATGAAATTTTGTATATTAATCCAGAACTCCATAAAGACAACACTTATTGATTTTTAGCCAAAGGGAAGGGAGGATTAGGGGAGAGACATAAAAACTCCAAAAATTGCCGTTGTATCGGACGACTATAAGGACGACACTTATTAATTTTCAGCAGAATCAGGTGAAGGGAAGAGGGGGATCAGGGAGGCTCAATTCAAAAATTCCAATAAATAAGAATGTAATGAATATCGACATGAAATTTTATATTTTAAGTCAAAACCTGATGAGGACATAACCTGTTAAATTTCTCAGATATGTGCCAAAGGGAGGTTGGGTTCAGGGGAGTAGTCAACTGGCAATGTAATGAATTTATCGAGACAAAATTTAGTATGAAGATTTAGGTTGCCCTATTCGAGTCAAGTTTTGGAGGGGGAGCGAAACGTAAATTCGTTCTGGGGAAGTACATTGCCGGTGAATCACCAAGGATTTTTTTTTTGAATCTATGGAGGCCCTAGGACACCTGTCTTTACCTCGTTCTATGTCGTCTCCTGGTCCTTTCACAAATATTTCGACAAATGAACAAGACTTTAACTTGGGTCCTCAACCCTTCCAGTAACTTCTTTGTATTTCCCTCGCTCTGACATACCTGCATTCTGTACATGACCTAACAAAATTTGATTTGTTATTTGTTTTCCAACATGTAAGAATAGTGTCTATATCGAAATGTTCTTGAAAAACCGTTGAAAAAAAAAATAATTCATTTATCACAGCATTACTTCTTCTCATTTATTTTTTTATTTTTAAAAAAAAATATCAATTATAGCCGTTTCGGTAATCACTCACATCATCAGTATATATAATTAAAATTTCTTCTATCAATCAGATTCTTATTTTTATAGAATATTTATTGAGTTGTACTATATTAACTACCTGAAACGTCTATAATGGCTCATTTTTATAAAAAGCAAAAAATAAATTCGGAGAAGTAATGCTGATGAGTGAATTATATATCAATTCCGAATTAAAATACAATAATTGTATTATTGTATAATATTATAATAATATTATAATTATTATAAAAAATATTGGTAATAAATTGATTACGAAGGTTCCTTTAAACCATCCTTTTTGCCTTCTGCTCTTCCTTTCGGTCGATTTGGCTTTAATCCATTCGGTGTCATATTCATGGAATCCTCAACTGTGGTAATAGATTACATTTTTTTTGTCTTACTAAACATTAAGTGAATTCTTCATTATTGGTTTGTGAACCCCTATTTAACGTCTTACTATTCCGTTGGGAGTTTTTGTGTACACAAACAAAAATTCGGCTTTTCTATTATAGTTCAGAAAACATAAAATTGTATTGAAACTCAACAACGAATTTTCACTTTACATAACTTCCTCAAACTATTTATGGATATAAAATCGTAAGGGGGGTTTCCGTGTATTTGTTTGCCCACGAAATGGCTGAACTAATTTTAATGACATTTAATTTTTAATTTAGTATAGTTGAACGCAATAGGCTATATGGCATCCAATATTCATCCGTGGATTTCTAGAATTGAACAACGCTCGTCCATTGCCACCGCACAGCCGGTCTATGTTTCCTTCAGTGGGCTCAGCAGACTAAGAATAACAAGGCCCACGAACTATACCGGGTCCCTTTTGTCTACCCAGTATATTTAGTAATATACTCACTAACTAGTGCTTAAGATACATTTACCATAGTTTTTCCATATCATTAACTTCATATTACTGCTACATTGTTTTTTACATGAAATAACCATATTGTGTGGGGGCCGTGGTGGCCGTGTGGGCTAGAGCGTAGGGCTTTGGTCGCATGGTCTCACCATGGTTTGCGGGTTCGAATCCCGTCCGGGAGTGAGTTTTATTTCGTAGATAGAACTCCCTCCCGGGGCCATGGATGTCTTAAATAATTATATATAACACATTGACATGGCTAATATGCACCGTACATAAAGCCAAAAAAAAAAAAAAAAAAAAAAAAAACATATTGTGTCTTTTTCTGTAGCAGATTGCTGTTCTCTTCGCTGTTGTGGCGGTAGCTGCTAGTCAGGTGATCTCACCCTACGGTGGGGCCATCGCTCCGAGGATCATCCATGGTGGCGTGGCTCCCATCGCTGCTCACGCTGGCCTCGCCAGAGAGGATTTGGCTTTCGACTCTCATCCCCAGTACACCTTCTCTTACAACGTCAACGAGCCTCTGACCGGAGACGCTAAGAGCCAGACGGAGAGCCGCGATGGAGACGTGGTCCAAGGCAGCTACTCCCTGGTGGAGCCTGATGGTTCTGTCCGTACTGTTGACTACACCGCTGATGATATCTCCGGCTTCAACGCTGTTGTCCGCAAGGATGGTGGAGTGTCTCCTGCTATCGCCCCTGCTGCTATCGCTGCTCCCATCGCTGCTCGTGGACTTGTTCATCCTCTTGCTCGCACATCTCTTGGTCTTGGTGGCATTGCTCATCCTCTTGCTCGGTCTTCTCTTGGTCTTGGTGGCATTGCTCATCCTCTTGCACGCACATCTCTTGGCCTCGGCGGCCTTGCTCATCCTCTTGCTCTCGGTGGTGGCTATGCTTCACCTTATGCTCTTGGTGGTGCCTATGCTTCACCTTATGCCTCCCCTTACTCTCCCTATGCTTTGTAAATAATAGACTGATACTGAATAAAATTGTTAAATGAATTATAAAATATACCAAAAACATTGTTCTGATTATCCTATGTTCCCACAATAAGTTTTAAGTGGATTACAATCAAACTACGTAAACACAAATTCCTAAACTGGAGATGGTAGCTTTTCTGATATAATATTATTTGGAAATAGCTAGTTATTTTGACTCATGCCCGGGATATAACAATGAGGTCATATCTTCTACTACCAGAGCGCTTTTTCGTCTCTCTGGTGGACATTAGCCCAACTCTACTGTGGGAGACCTAAATTTTGCTTATCCTGGTTTATTCACCTAGTATATTGATATTTTAATGAGTATTGAACAGGCTCAGGACCATTGCGTAATTTCCCATTCAAAGAATGGCGTACTCAAGTTTTTTCTACCCCCATAGATTAAAATCTATGGGCCTCGGCCGGGTTCCGAACCCGTGATCTTGAGTTCAGTAGGCTAGCAAGGAATTCTCTTTTGGAAATAGAGGAGTTGAAACAATGTCTTTCTACAATGAATAATACTCATTTTGCTTTATGCATTCATTTTCAAGTTATTTATTAGCGGCAATAAAAGGTTTTTTTCTTTGTTTGTGTCGTTTTCGGGTTTTGTGAAGTAATATCTAGCATCCCAAGAAAGATATTGTTTTCATTATAACAATGAAAATGTAATGTGGTATGAGGAAGTACTTTTTCAAAGAAAGGAATGTAATTATTCACAGAAAAATAACTTTGAAATACAGGAATTATCAAATTCAAGAATTTATCAAACCATTCAGTTCCTTATCTATGAAGAGAAGATTAATTTTAATAGAGCTGAGTCCCACAAACTCTTCGAATATATTTTCAATAAGGGTTAATCTACACAAATCTATATTCATGAAGTAGCATTTGTATACAAGTAACTGACCAGCATTGAATGATTGGGAAGAATGGGGCTATAATGGATGAGCTAGAAGTGCCCTGTGAAGCACTTCCTGAGAAAGTGGCAGCTCGGCTGGTTCGACGTAATAACCAGAATGAAGCTAGGCGAACAGAGAAATGTTCGAAAGGTAGATCCAGACTAACGCTTCTGGACTACACGAGGATCGGTCAGCAAGTAGGCAAGACGGACAGGCTGCTTGTGGCAGCCGAAGACGAGGAAATATTTAATAATCAAAATAAAGATACGCGTTCATATGATATTGTATATTATATTAATTTTTAATGTGATTACTTTGTACATAACGACAACATTGATTTTGTTAGTTGAATAAGGAGAGGGTTTTATTGTGGGCTTGTCTGTGCTTCTTTCAGGTACTCCTTCAGTAGTCAATCAGCTGAAGATTCTGAAAAGGAGTGGTGTTTGGCGTCAAATCGGTCACACACTTTTAAGATTATCTGCCAGCCATTCTTTGCACATCCATATTTGGGTATCACTATTTTCCTTTTGACATTTGTTCTTAGCTACTCTTGTTTCATTAAAATTTGTTAGGCAATCTTTCAGGAGTTTGTAGACAAACAGACGACAAACATTATGAAAGAGGATGGAAGTTATATCCAAACAGATAAAACTCCTGTAATCGTGAAACATACGTAATCAGTCAAATATCCTTCTTAAATCAGGTTGTAGTTGGTAGCCAGGATGCTCTTAAAATATCCTTGGAGCAGTTTCTCCCTTTGACTTGGCTTCCGATCTCCTCTAGTGACTGATCATAAGATTAGTGTCCTCAGCCATGAGAAGCTTAAGCAGACTAGGATCTTGAGAAGTTGAGACGCCCAGGTCCGAGGACTGCTTGCTCATGGCACGTCTAGGGTACCTCACGGCCCTTTTCTCCATCAGCTTACTGGTCTTCCTATTACCTTTGCTCTGACGAAGCTGTTAGTCCCTGCCTGACGAAGCTATTAGGGGTTGACTTAGGAAACTTATATATCGTTAGTACCGTGTTGGCTCCCTCCAGGACAACGTAGGATAACAGAGTACTGAAGCGCAAATCTCCGAGGAGTGTGTCTGACTCCAGTAGTTTCTACTGTCCGATCGCTTGAAAGAGCATGGTTTCGTAATTTATATCTCTGCTGGATAACTAATTATTCAATAATATTTTCGGGGATTCAGATCCAAAAAAAATAATCTTCTTTCCATAAATAGAGAACTGAAAAATGATTTAATAGTTCCCATATTTGATAATTCCTGTGTATATAAGTGACATTCATCTGAATAGTTTCATTTCATTCTAGAAAAGTATTATATTATTGCCTTACACCACAATAAAAGTTCAGTATTTCTTTTTGCTGGACGCTGTCTACAGATTTATAAAGATCGAAAATCGACACAAACAGAAAAAAACTACTGTTGCAGCTAATAAGTCAGTCACAGATACGAGTACAATTCGTAAATGTATCCAGAAAGCAAATACGAAAATTATTCTTTGTCGAAAACCTTTGTTCAATAGTATATCATAAAAGCTTCAAACTGCATTTTATGGACTTGTGTTTTGAAATAAACAACTTATTGTTAGTGATTACATGGAGCAGAGGATGAACAGAATAATATTTTTGGTATTTTTATCATTTATTTAAAACAATTTTATTCGATATCAGTCTATCATTTACAAAGCATAGGGAGAGTAAGGGGAGGCATAAGGTGAAGCATAGCCACCACCGAGAGCAAGAGGATGAGCAAGGCCGCCGAGGCCAAGAGATGTGCGTGCAAGAGGATGAGCAATGCCACCAAGACCAAGAGAAGACCGAGCAAGAGGATGAGCAATGCCACCAAGACCAAGAGATGTGCGAGCAAGAGGATGAACAAGTCCACGAGCAGCGATGGGAGCAGCGATAGGGGCCACAGCAGGAGCTACTCCACCATCCTTGCGGACGACAGCGTTGAAGCCGGAGACATCATCAGCGGTGTAGTCAACAGTACGGACAGAACCATCAGGTTCCACCAGGGAGTAGCTGCCTTGGACCACGTCTCCATCGCGGCTCTCCGTCTGGCTCTTAGCGTCTCCGGTCAGAGGTTCGTTGACGTTGTAAGAGAAGGTGTACTGGGGATGAGGGTCGTAAGCCAGATCCTCTCTGGCGAGGCCAGCTCGAGCTCCGATGCCACCATGGATGATCCTGGGAGCGATGGCCCCACCGTAGGGTGAGATCACCTGACTAGCAGCTACCGCCACAACAGCGAAGAGAACAGCAATCTGCTACAGAAATAGACACAATATAAATATTTCATAAAGAAGACAAGGCAACTATATGAAGTTAATGATATGGAAGGCATGAATGATGTCTTAGGAGTTATTCTTTGAGTTAGTGAGTAGATTATTAAATATACTGGGTAGAAGAATCGTACCCGAAATACTTTAGTGGTTTCCAATCTCTCTGCATTTTCAGTCTGCTGAGCTCACTGAAGGGAATATAGACTGACTATATCAATAAACCAACAGCATTGTCAATTGCAGTAAGACGTTAATCATACGTAAACTGTGGGCCGGTAGGATATTCTAGAAACATTTATACAAAGACGAAATGTAAAATAAATGTTGATAAACACGTTTTCAACTTCGATAGACATATCGACCGCTACATTGAAAAAGAATGCCCTTTTCATCGCTTAACCCCTTCTATATGAAGGGTCAGTGAGACCAACAGAGGTCAACAAATTTTGTTGTCATGACTCCGGAATGAAATCAATCAAAATTCAATTTATATTAGTGTTATGTATTCTCGAAATAGTAATGGTAAATAGCCCGGATTCGATGTACATTTGGTTTTTGTCAAACTAATATCCAGCTCTCTGCGATGATATGGTTGAATGTATTATTCTTCACTTAACGGAGCTTTTTATTGAAAACTCTAAAAAAAAATAAACGAAATCATCGCATATTAGCAGTGAAAATAATTCTTAGCAAATGTTTGTAAAACAAACAGTGGTAATGAGAGAAAGTACGCGCGTTGAGATGCCATAGCTAATACTTGCTGATTAGTCACCGTTCCTCTCACATTGTTCATGTTATTTTACCTGAAGCTGATTTTGTGCGATGCACAGGACAAAAGATGATAATAGATGAAAAGTAGGGCTTCTTCAACCAATTAAAAATAGTTAGACGCCCAATGACTTATTGTCTACATTTATACATTAAAGAAAAATTAAGTTTAATTAAAACTTGTTAGGCCATTTTTGAAGAGTTGGAATCGGACAATGCTCCCGTAATCGTGAAATATAAGTAATCAGTCAAACATCGTTTCTTCAGTTTTCCATTCCGATCTAAAACGCTGAATATTTGTTTGTCTGTGTACTTGATAAGGCGCTACATGAAATCAACATGAAATTTTAAAAAGGGATACAGACCCCCAAAATTACGAAACCTATTGATTTTTAGATAGTGGGGCTTAAGACAAAAGAACTGAATCTATTGTTTGTGGATTGAAGATTCCCTGAATAAAACACTGAGCAGATTAAAGCCAAATCGACCAAATGGAAGGGCAAAGGGTTAGAGGATTATAAGGGTTGGCTTATCTTATAGTAATACAATACTAACCACTGTCGATTTGTGAAACGATCAGACCCTCCATAGACTAGTTCCTACACATTTCAGCCAAATATACTGATAACATTTTTTTTTAAATTCACATTTTCTTCTCATCAGTTTTTCCTGTAACATTTTGATGTAAACACTATTCTTACATACTGGAAAACAAAGAACAAATCAACTTTGGTTAAGCCAAGTACGTAATGCAGGTATGTCAGCACAGATGTGGTCCCAAGTGATGAAGTCCCCACCCAGAAGTTAACGGATGGGCCGACTGATGGGATAGGGTAAACCACGTAATATTGCACCCAAAATATTTGAGAAAGGTCCAGAGACGAACATACGATGGGGTAAACAGGTGGGGTTTTCATAGATTCAACTAAATATAAATATATATATATATATATATATATATGTTAGGTTTTATGACTCATGCCCGGGCTTTACCTACGAGGTCATATCGCCTACTACCAGAGCGCTCTTTGTTCACTCTGATGGACATGAGCCCGACTCTACTGTGGGAGTCCTAAATTTTGCCGACCCTAAATTTTTATTCACCTAGGGCAGGGGTCTTTAACGAGTACCTGACATCGTACAGGCTCGGGACCATCGCTTAACGTCCCATCCGAAGGACAGCGTGCTTAAGTTTATTTTACTTCCCAGATAAAATAAACTAAGGGCCTCGGTCGGGTTTCGAACCCACGTTCTTGAGCTCAGAAGACAAGCACGCACACCACTGAGCTAACGGCGCGGCGCCCTCTCTCTCTCTCTCTCTCTCTCTCTCTATATATATATATATATATATATATATATTTATATATATATATATATATTATTATATAAGTAAGACTTCAATAAGGCTATATATATTATACCTCATTAAAGTGTTACTCTCATTCCGAGCTTCCTCCACATATAGTGATGCACAATAACGTTAATAATACATAAATGAAATATATTGAGCTGAGGGCGTAAATTGCCGGTGATTCACTTAATTTAGAATTATCAATAGTGGTGCGCCAACTGTGTACCCTACATTGTATATAACCGCCGACCATGGCCCCCACAAGGGTGGGGCTGGTGCAACTTTGGTTGCAGGGCCCGGGCCCAAGGGGGTCCGGCTCCAGTCCTTTTTATTTTTTTATTTTAGTAGATTTACAAGGGATCATAGCTTAAAAAGGCAAAATATATAATTATGAGAAAATTTAGTATAATTAAAGCCAAACTCGTCTCAACCATCTGGCAATATTGGCAATTGAAAATGAATTGGCCAAAACTATTGACTTTTCAGATGTTATTGATAAATTTAGTAAAAAGAAAGCTAGGAAAGCTATGATAATTTAGGGCAGTTAGGCTATAAGTAAGCTTTTGTTGTAGCCAGTGTATTAAACACACACAAACATCGTAATTTTTAGAGCTCTTAATGTTATTTTTTTTTAGATCGTAATATTAGTTTTTGTCAATTTTTATTTTAATGTTAGTGAGTCAAAGAAATCTAAAAATTTAAACGTTAATTTCAGTAAAATAAAAGTAAATGATATTATCACGGTAGCAATTGATGTGTGAAATAATTTAATCAATAAAGTTTGGTTTTAAAATCTAACTGATACTGTAACATTAATTATAACTTACAATCTATTTTTAGTTTAAATAAAATTGTAAAAGTGTTAAAAAATAACCATGTAATTATAATATAGCACATGACTATGAGATGGGGGGCCCGACCCTTATCCTGGTTACAGGGCCCGCTATCGAATGTGGGGGCCATGCCGCCGACCAACCTCATATACCAGGATTTTTACTGTAACTGCGGTAATTGAGTGACATTTAATTTAGTCACTCTCGGAGAAAAATATATTCTTGCCGCAAGAATAATATTCTTATGGCAATAAAAAATGTTCTTGCGGCAAAAATGTTTTATTCTGCATTTTGTGTCGGTGATAGGGTATAGTAGACAACAATAGGTGATTCTCTCGATGAGAATAGAGTTTGTAACAAAGATGGTTCTTTCACAAACATATTCCGAAACCAACAAGTGATGCTGGTCACTTCCTTTGGATATTAAGTCTATACTATAACATTAAAGTTAAACCTATAGTAATAGATTCCCTAAGTGATGGAACGATTGACTCCTTTTATAGTAGTTTATGCAATATTAAGGAGAATATTGCTGTAACAGGTAGAAGTATGTATACTTACAACGGAGGCCATGTCTGTAGATGGAGTGATGCTAAGATACAGGAGCATCCCTCTTATATACCAGACACTGGAGTCTGGCCTTGGTGTTTAGCTCGGTCAACTGAGGACTTGGTGAGACCGGGAACCATTCAGGTTGTCAAATTGAAATTATTCAAACAATATAAATAAATAAAAAACATTTTTTCCAAAAATACAGGTTTTGCATTGTAATCGACCTGTCAAAGGCATCAAATCAAGAGAAATTGTACAAAGCTAATTTCTGGCCATGGGTTCGGAACAATCACCAGTTCAACATATCAATATATTCTAACGAATTGTTGAGCTATATCGGATTCTTGTAATTTTAGATAAAAATGGCTACTCTGACAACAAAAGTATTCAGTACGAAAATAAAGAGGGTGTCATTTTCTATAAAAATGTTCCAATAAGTTCATTGGTAGAAGCAATAGCTTGGAAAGAAAAAGTCACATTGTACTTCCATAGTACGGAAAATCCAATCAATTGCACTCCTCCCAAAAGAATCAACCGTGTTTGCATTAAAAAATGATAGTTGACGTATATAGGGGCTTTGAATAAGGATTCTCTCATACTAAATCTTGTGTCGATTCAATCATCGGCAGTTATTGTGCTTTTTGAGTCGAGCTTCGGTGAGGGGAGTTTTGGGTTTTGAATTTAAATATAAAATTACATGTTGATACCTACATTACATAGGAGGTTATTGAAATTTTCGAGTTGAGCCCCTGCTACCTTGATCTCTACCTTCGTTAAATTGAAGTGATGACGATGGCCTCATCGCCATGGTGTTTCGGGGATCTCGAGCTAAATTTATTTATTCATTATTTTGTTCCTTTTTATTTATTTATTATTATTATACCCTTCTATATATTTTATTTATTATTTCGTACATACTCTTCACCATTTTATAGAGACACTTTTATTTATATCTGTAAATATTACTTTTTTTTTCTTACATTCTTTACTTTGTACATATTGCATTTATTATGTACATTACCTACTTTATTTTAAAACATTGTCATCAAAATTACTAATGGTTTTATTTTACCGAATGTAAATATGCTCAGTAAATATATATATATATATATATCTTGTACAGACTATTGAAAATCTTAAAACCCCATAAATAAAGACATTATTTTTTGTGCAACCATTGAGGTCAGTAATAGATCTGGTTATTGAATTTTATTTTTTTTTTTTATATCCTGGTAGCAAGGTTATTTGTCGCTAAGAGTCATATTATAGAGCTTTCTCTTAGACCTATAAAAAAAAATATAAAAAATTATCTATACTCCAAATCGGCCAACGGCATGTGGCAGATCAGAGGAGAGGGCCCGATTCAAAAATCCTAATATTTGCCGATATAACAATGTATCATCACGAAATTTGATGATTCAGAAATCCCTAAGTAAATACAACTATTGATTTACAATTGGTACATTGTTACAGAGAGAAAGACGACTAACCTTTCATTAATTCGAGCTCAGGAATTTCATCGACGGTGATTCACTCACAATTTTTGATGTGTAAACATCTTAGCTCTCGGTAGGGGGTGTGTCCGTCAGAGCGTATGTCTCGTTGATGTGCATGCGTAAGTTTGAGAACATTATAATAATTAAATAAATATGTTGAAATATATAACTAATAATTGAAATAATAAATAAAAAAATATTGAATATTAGGTACCACATTTCCTGTATAAATTATAGCCGGGCGTCTACTAAATTTCCAAAAAGGGACTCAAAAGTTCAAGACATGCAATTTTGGAGAAAGTGCAAGTTTTAAAAAAAAATTTCAATTAACAAATTTTTCATTTGGATTTCTTTTAAATATAATAATGAGGTGCCATATTGTATTTCCAAATTTGCAAAAATGTTCAATCCAATCCAAAAGTATAAATAATCCTACTGGGTTCGCAAGGAAAATGAACCTACATTTTAAATAAAATCAAAATAATAATATCATTAAAAAAGTCAAATTACTTTAATAATGAGAGTATTAAAGTCCTTATTCAATTAGGATCCATAATAAATTTAAAAACTTTACCCTTGCACCAAAAAAATTGTGGTGTGGCCATTACAGGACTTTCTTATACCAACCACGCTTTCTGATCATTCTCTTTCTCCCTTCTCAAAATGATTTCATATTGGCATTACTGGGTATAAGAATGTCTACTTTTAATATAACGCTGTTCAAAAAGACAAAAGGAATATATTTCGAGAAGAGGAAGAAGAGAGAGAGTGATCTGTAAATTTCTGTTAATTTTTATAATTTTTCAAAAAAACAAGACAAACCGTATTTTGGGAGCCATATTGGCCGTGCGGGCTAAAGCGTAGGGCTTTGGTCGCATAGTCTCTAGAGAGTTTTATTTCGTAGATAGAACTACCTCCCGGGGGCCATGGATGTCAATAACAAGGTACCACCATTATAAGATTCATGGATAGCTTGCAGCGTACATAAGGCCAAAAAACAAAAACAGAAGAACATATTTTAAAGTTCGTTGCTACTAGTTACAATTTAAAAATTATTTAGATCCTTATAGACATTTAGTTAGTTTAGACATTCTTCGGGGGTCTATAACATTTGTCATATTGTTTCTATATCAGATTTGAGTTTATTACCAATTGGAAATTTTATAAGGAACAATTTTTCTAAGAATCTATTTTTCGACGTCAAAAAATATGGGTTTCAATATTACATTTCAAGATGGTTTTCGGCATGTATCTCGAAAACCGGGTGACCTATAAAAAATCGTATTTCATATAAATTATGTATTTTAATATTCTCTACAATTATTACTTGAAAATATTTTTGATTAGGTCATAAACATAAGCTGTATCTTGTAAAATTTAGTTAGATACCGCGGGAAAAAATTTAATGAAAGCTGAGTAAGGACATGTGACCCCTTCATTGAAATTGGTAGAGAACTCACAACTTTTCAATCACATACACCCACAAAGAAACATATTCATGGGTCCTTGAACGTGAAATTCAGTTAAAACCTCGATCTCGGATTTTCGCATGATCACAATACTTCCTTATAGTATAGGTATAAGAAAGTAATAAATAAAACGAAAACAAATTAACTTTTATAATAATGAAAATGTTGTTCGGTCTTAATTAATCTTTATTTTATTTTTTCAAATAAATTCAATACATTCCTAAATTTCTAATTTAATTATAACAAACAATAATATAAAACACTTCATCCCCCTCTCAAAAAAAAAAATAATAATAACAATAATAAATCTTAATAAATGTTTATTTTTTTTCATTCAAATCATTCTTTTATTTTTTAAGAGATTATAAGTATGGTTTCTATTTAATTAGGATTCACAATGATTTAAAAGGCTTTATCCTTCAAATTAATAATTTAAAAAATGCTAACTAGGTCTTAAAAATTAATTTATCGTTAAACTACCTTTGAAAAAAATTGTTGAAATACAATTGCAGTATTGTATTTATACAATATTGCAATTGTATTTCAACAATTTTTTTTTTTCCATGATATTGGGTGGACGCGTTAATGTAGGTACTTATCTCACAAACCGGGCGACCTTGACAAAAATGTAAATATTTAATGTAAAATGAATCTTCTAGTTTCCTCTTCAACCTTCATTTGAAGAGTGTTTCCATTGGCTCAATAATGTAAGTGGTACCAACTTAAAAAATATTTTTACTCTCAAGTAAATTAGTCTTAATTTTTGTCCGAACTTATCGACGTTGGCACATGTGAATTCTTCATCTCATATAGTTACAATCTATCGTTTTTGAGGTATGAATCACAAAATTCCAGTCACATATGCAAACACAAACACATATACAAACGTCTACGATATCATTGCAATAATGGTCAAATTATGATCATGGGATCTCGAAACGTGAAATTCCGTTAACTCGTTCTCCATTTTTCACACGATTACAATACTTTTTTATACAAAGATATAAAAATGGTAATATTAATGATTTCGGAAGGACACAAACCTTGAAAACACGGTTTGTGTTACCAATTAAAATTACTTACCTCCACCATTTTGATATTTATTTATTATTGAGTTAACCAAAAAAAACATTCGAACTAACGGATTGATTAGTTATTTTGACATATAAATATAAATTTCAATGAAAATCGGGTATTAGACTACAAGAATTTCTCTGATTTTCTGGGGCTGATCAACCCTTTTGCAATTTTACTGGGGTGTTTTCGGGTTGATATAAAATTTTAAAACCAATAAGATCGAGAAAACACTTCACACAAATAAAGAAAACCCTCTACTAAACTCCTTTAAAATGAAAAACATTCCATTGGAAGAAATGCAAAAAGTGAATGGCATAGTTATATCTAGTATGGCATAGTATATATATATCTTTCATTTTTATTTTCTTGGCAGTGCCTCAACAGATATCTTCCCAAAAAGTCTGTCCAGATTACTTTTTGGTTAATATTTTCAGTTCTAATATCATTAGTTTATTAGTTTTTTACTAATTTATGACATTTCTATTGGTTCATTTAATAATATTTATTATTATTCTATTCATCATTTTCATTTTATTGTGACCTGAGGAATGGAAGTCCCAAATTATGGTCATGAAAAAAAAAAAAAACTCTTTTGATAGTTTTATAAGTTAAATTATAATTAGTTAGTTATTATGACTCATGCCCGGGCTTTAACTACAAAGTCATTAACTACCATAGCGCTCACTCCATTGTACAAGAGCCCGCTCTACTATGGGAGTCCTAAATTTTGCCTACCCTAAATTTTTCTTCACATAGGGCAGAGGTTTTTTACAATTACCTGACATCGCACTGGCTTGTGACCATCGCTTAACCTCCCTTCCAAAGGCGTGCTCAAGTTTTTTACGTCACAGATGAAAAATCTAAGGGTCTCAGACTGGTTTTTAAATGACCGATCTTGAGCTCAGTATGATAGCAGGCTTTGTGCTGTTATTAACATTGTTACTAGAACTTAACCAAGTTATACAAATACTTTATTTTTGTTTATTTGATTAGCTTTCCGCTATATAAACACAGATCGCAGAAATATTTTCGGACATTAACAATTTAACGTTTCCTTATGATCAAACTTATAGCACAGCTGGTTTGCATGTCGTCTGCATATATAAAAGAAGTGGAAACAGGTAGATGGTTTCATTCTATATTCAGTCTGTCCTTTTTGTTCCTCTGATGGAGGCTCTTTGTTCTGACTTCTAATCTAACTTGGCCCAATGTTGACTTGGAATAGCAAGCCCTCTATATTACCGAGAATTGGGGCTATTAAAATATAACTTCTCTCGTAAAAGAGGACAAACATTTATACAGGAAAATATACATGATGTGGCCATAACAGGCTTTCTTATACCAACCATGGTTATACAGACTATTACCCTTTCCCCTTCTTCTCAAATTCAATTCAAAGTGGCATTACTGGGTATACGATAGTAATATAATGAAATGAAAATAATTTTTATTCTGGGACTTAAGTCCCCTAAGATTAATTATTTGAAAAGTTGAAAGGAAAAGAAATAAAGAATAAAATAAAATTTCAGTAAGTCCTAAGAAAATAAAAGTAATGCTAATGTGAAGAAAAACTGTACAATAAAATATTTAAAAAATAAAAGTCAATATACATATATATATCGATACAGTAATTCAGAAGTGGGACATTTCAGAAGTATTGATTTTGGAGAAACGTATTTGAAAGTTTCATTCGCTTCTTAAAAAGTAGCTTCTGAACTTTTTGTTTTCGATTCATATTATTGGAATGCAACTACATTTATGAAACAACATCAAATTCATAGCTCAGTAATAAGACATTTCGAATTATCATGTTTTTGAAACTATACATTTGAGAAAAGATAAAATTCTATAACAGGTTATATATATTTTAAGCCTTCAATTTTGTATTTTGAGTTATTCGAGTTTAGAATATGAAAGAAGGTTATAAACTTGTATAAGAAAATGACAACTCAAAAATTAGTTTTTTTTAGTTGTCCTTAATAAGAGGCAGATATCGACGAGTGGAAAATAGAGGATTTGAAGAAAGCCACGGTAGGAAAGTGACGGATTGGGGGAGACAGGGAGTTGCAGAAAGAGGAGGCTTGGACAAGGAACGAGTTGTGGAAGGCAGAGGAGCGATGGGAGGGGATGAAGAGTTCCGAAGGACAGAATCATTGGTGAACAGAGGTCTTGATATGGAACATTTGGTAAAGGTAGTAGGGTTCTTCGGATTTTAGCATTTGGAAGAGGAAGGAACTTAGGAGGTTGTCTCGGCGGTAGAAGGGTATGAGCCATTTCGATGTGAGCGTCTCTAGGGACATCAAAAACAAATCTGAGTGTTCAGGATACGCTGGACTTTGCTATCGAATCCTTTGCTAAGATTATTTTAGACAGACACCAATAGTCGATATGGGGAAAGACGAGGGAGGATACGAGAAGTTACCCTGCGAATGAAGGGCGAAAAAAAGGGGAGGCAACGGGAGGTTTGATCATTATTTATGTTATCTGGGGAATACAGCTTCAGTCCAACAGAGGTCACAATTTATTAATTCAATTACAATTATTTTTTATATTTTTACTTCTCATGGGGGAAGTTATGTAATCAGTCTATGAACTCGATAAAAGAAAGTCGTTGCTGAACCGATTAATTAATCAATTAACTTATTCATTCCCCTTCAAAACCATTCGTGCTCATATTCAATAGTTGACTTACATAAGGGCTCCTAATACTACATTTTTGTCGATAAATTCTTCAAATCGGCAGTTAATAGTTTCAGTACTTTTGCGACATCAAGCAAAAAAAAAAGTAAACAATTGGTTTTAAGATATTATTTGAAAAGTTCTCGGCATGTATCTTGCAACCTTTAAAAATTGTATTTTACATAAAATGAGCTTCCGTTGAAAACTAGATCTCGAATTTTTGCACGAATTCAATACTTCCTTATTTTTACAATAAAAAGATTGAACATATTTTTTTCCTCCTCCAGGCCCCACTTTGTCACGTTATACTGTAATTATGTCATGTTATACTATTATACATGTCACGTCATACTATCATGTCATGTTATGCTTTCATGTCATATTATAATATCATGTTATACATGTCATGTTATACTGGCACGTCCTTGTTATATGAAAGAGTTTTAGTTTCGACAAAATAGTGTTGTAATGTGCGTTTATTTTATATCTAAATAAATTTTCGATCCGTGATACTAATTTGACAAATAGTACGTAAATAAGTAAAAATGATTGATTCCAGAAAAATGTAAACTCTCAGGAGACTGGAAAAATGGCGACTTATAATCCTGAATTGTTAACCTCTTCCCTCTTTGCCGCCACGATGTGTATTCTGGCCCTCTTGCATAGTGGATGGTTCTTGAGAGAGGCAACAGTTGCAATCAAATTTTGAATGTATAACAATTTTTTCTCCTAGTTGTACTTGTCAGTCCGCTGTAAAAGTGTCAAAGTATGGTCGATTGTGGCTGGATAACTAAGTATTGAAAAAATAAATCATTGAATCACAGAGAATGTACTTCCCCAGCAAGAATTAACAACTTAGTTATTTGGTTGAATATCAACAGATGCCATTCTTATAGATGACTGGATACACATGTAAAATTTTATATCGATTTATTCAGTTCATTGTATCTGCGTATCCAGATCTCTCCACTACATTGACACTATTGATTTACCCCAAATCATCCAAGGAGAAGTTTCGGATAAGAGGGTGGACATAAATACCCTAATAACTGCCGTTGTAATGAATGTATGAACAGAAAATATAGTATGAATCAAATATTGAGTTTTAGCTCAAAGTGTTGATTGGCTTTGGAGGGAGAGCGAAAACATAATTGATTAACTCGTTCTGGGGAAGTACATATCTGGTGATTCACAAACTACTCTCTATAGTTATTTATTATTCGACTATCTCCAAACTTTACGCATTATTTACTCCTCGCATGAAAATGGCTGCTACGCGCCTGGTAACTGATTTTCTTTCATTCTTTGAGTAAAACGAAAATAGCGGGGCTAGAAAAAAAGTGTATTTTTTTTTTGCCCTTTATCTCAAGCTTTTCTTATGTAATCTTGTTGTGGTTTATAGCTTAAATCCCCAGAGCCTCCTGAATCATTTTGTGAACAAAATGCCTTTCAAGGGTAATTCTGAGCCTTCTAGAGTAAGATCTGTTCTTCTAAGCTGAAACATGACAGTGGTCTGATTATTAGCATTCTCATCACTTATTTCAGAATCTTGTTGGACAATAGCACTTATGTTTCATATTGACGAATTAATCTCAGGAAAAATAGTATAAAATAATCCTTAAGTTTTTTCTAAGCCACTACAAGTACAGTAGACTCTCCCTTGTCCGGGGTTGCCGGGACCGACGTGACGCCGGATAACAGAAAACGCCGGATAACGGAAATCATCAATTATGAGAAAAAATATATCAATTAAAGCATAAAAATAGTGTTTTTAGGTGAGCTAAGGAATAAAACTCGTATGTATTTTGTTGATAACATTTATGTATTAAATTGACAAATGTGTACATACTGAACATTGATTTATTATATGTACGTACATATGAACATACATATGTATATTTATCCAAGCATTAAAAAGATATTTTGAAATCTGCGTTTAATTACATACATATTTAAAACAAAATCTAAAATTCTATAAATATTATTTGTGAAAAAAATCGGTAATTTTCTTTTGTTTCGCTTCTTTCTTTTGGAAGTGGAGGCCATTGTTTTATAACTTGATGTTTAAACAAAAAAACTAAAAATTAAACTTTACTAGTTAAGTGTTCATTTCCCGATAAGACGATATTGTTGTGCCACGGACGGGACGGCACCTTTGTTTTTCTATTCTAGGAAACATTTTTTATAAATGTTTGATTTTCAACTATGTATTTATTATAATTTATTTATAGGATATTAGTGAAGTAATAAAATATTGTATTAGCGTTCCATTCATTATAAATACTATGTACATACAGTATGAATGTACAATAAAAATACATAAAAGATTCGTGAGTTACGTAATTATTATGTGCTCGTAAATTCACGTGGCTCATATAATTGATAATCTAATAATTGAATGTTAATTCTAATTTTGCAAATTAAATATTATTTTGCGAGCGCCGGATAAGGGAGCGCGCCGGTTAACAGTACGCCGGATACTGTAGATAAAAAAAATGTCTATCTATTATTTTAACTATATCCTGTAAGCTAACCAATAACAGAAAATCGTCGGTGAATCACCGGCAATGTGCTTCCCCTCGATTAATAAATTACATTTCCGCTCTCCCTTCAATCTATCATTTGGGCTAAAAATCATCACTTAGATAGGGGCTTCTGTATCCTCATTGTGTCGATACATTCATTATATCGGTAGTTACTGAGATTTTTGTGTTAAGGTCCTCTCCACCCCTTCCCTTTGGCCGATTTGGCTGAAAATCTGACTAGTGACGAACACGATCGTCGTCTCATGTCTATATCGTGTTCAAAAAAACACACACACGGACAGGAAATTTTTTTTTTTTTTTTTGGAATGTCTAGTATCTAAACGCATAGTAAAAAAAGAGGCTTACCGACTAAGAAAGGTTAATTACACAGTACAAAATGATAAATGCACAGTAAAATGTAACAGTGTAAATTAAATTTTAACCCAATAATTAAAAATGTATTGCCTAGTAAGTTAATCCAATAACACGGTTAATATGTCACAGTTGGAAATTTCAGTACACTCGGTAAAAACTTGAATGCCCAGTAAAAAAAAATTAAGACTAAGTTTTAAAATACCCAGCACAAAATTGGAGTTTACCGAATAAATCCAGTTGATGTATCCGATGAAATAAAATTTTGACCCTCCCGTCGGTCCTTTTAGTGAAACAGTCCAGGTTTTCCTGATATAGAAAATCCCATGGCAGAGCATAAAAAAATAACTAATTGCAAACAGGCTACTTTATTTACCGTGAATATATCCTTTTTATTTACCTGTGTTTTTTTACTATCCGTTAAATATTTTGATACTAATATCTAATTTATTTACCATGAATATATCCCATTTATTTACCTGTGTTTTCTTACTATTCGTTAAATATTTTGATACTAATATCTAATTTATTTACCGTGAATATATCCTTTTTATTTACCTGTATTTTTTTACTATCCGTTAAATATTTTTATACTATCTAATTTATTTACCGTGAATATATCCTTCTTACCGTGAGTTCCTTTTTTTTTTTCTATTCGTTTACTCTTTTAACCCTGTTATTAATCTGAATTTAATCTTATAAATGTGAATTAATTTTGTTACTGTGAATAATATGTTTTCTACTGAACTTTAACTACTATGCACAACTTTTTGTTAATGTGCGTTTAATTTTCATCATTTTGGAATAAGGGGGTCGGAAAACATCAAAGTACGGTGAAAACCATTTCACTTTCATTTCATTGATGGCAGGGGTGGGTTTTGTACCCATGTTATCCAAAGCCTGAAGGCCCATATAACCTAGTATTTAAATACCTACTTCCCTACTTCTTTGATGAAGCTCCATTTTCCCAACTCATCTGGATTGAGGAACGCCTTATTCAAGATTCTCCGTAAAGGTAACAATAACCGTCACATTCGCCCAAGATGTGTAGCTAGGTTTCTTCCAATACTTCACATCTTCTGCAGAACAGATCCGAAACATGAGCGAGTAGTGTTAGATCCTCGATCACTTTTCTCAATGTCCTCCAGGGTTGGTCAAGAAGAATTTTTATTTTCTTTTGTCTTCCGGTCCTTTTGATATCACGGTTGGTTGCAATTTGATATAATACTAGAATATCTACTAAAATATTTTAGTTTTCGCGCGGCACGAATATTTTTGTAGTTTTAAATGGTCATGACATTTTGTGTTGGACCTTTAGGCTGCCCATAGGACAAACTCACAGACACACGACCGAAACTATAAGGTTTTTCTTTTGTCTTCTATGTATAAAACCCTGAAAAAATACATTTAAACACTCCATTTCTCTCGGAGCATTTCTTTATTATCTAAATTGTAATTGATTTAACCAAATCAGCATTGAATACTCCCCAAATATTGAAAATCATGATTCGAATATTTATTCAATTCTGAATTTCAATAATCGTACAATATTCAAATCTTCTTTTCTTTTTTTTTTCTTACTTCAATATTGAATTAAATTTTCATCCAATATTTAAATGAATCTTTTCTCAGTCATTGAAAAAACATTCAGAAAAAAAAGTCGTCGTTGAGTCAACGGTAATTTACTTCCCCAGCGCGAATTAATCTTTTTTTTATTTAAAAAAAGATATTTACAAGTTTATAAAGATATATACAACAAGCAAATGTGCTGAGGGAGAAAAAATGGTAATGTCAAAATGTCAAGAGAGGAGAAATCACCTTCCTAAGCACTTAGTAGCACTCATTTTTGGCTAATCACTGTCACTGCCTGGCCTGAGAAGGTCTCTAGGCCATTGGTGCTTAAAGCGTCGTTCGGGAAGTGTGGCATAACGGACTAGAGGATTAATGTGGGTACTAAAGGAGAAAAATAATTTTTTGTACCATGATTTAGCTAATTTGGTAACAAAGAGAATTCGATCTTCCTATCTACCAGTTGGGTTTCAAAACAATGAGGTGTCGTGATCAGGAACCTTGAATCAAAAATAAATTCCGATTCGATCTTTCATTACATGAACATTTATTAAGGTTTCGAGTTGAGCATGTATCGTCTTTATAGGTTTTTTTTGTAGAGATGTTTTGAGTTGGCGATGCGTCTGAGGACTATGAATTGAAAGGATTGGAGTCTATTATTGTTGGAATTTTTGCCGAAACCCTAGATTGTATGTCGGAGGGCGCCGGTAGCTCAGATGTAGCGTGGTAGGCTACTGAGCTCAAAATTGCGGGTTCGAAACCGAGGTCCTTAGGCTCTTTATCTAGGAGGTGAAAAAAACTTGTGCACGCCGTCGTTCGAATGGAACAGTAATAGTCCCGAGCCTATACGTCGTCAGGTACTCGTTAATGACCCCTTACCTTAGGTGAATAAAAATTTAGGGCAGGCAAAATTTAGGATTCCCATAGTAGAGTCGGGCTCGTGCCCACCAAAGTGAAAGAGCGCTCTAGTAGTGGGCGATATAACCTTGAAGTTGAGTCCCAGGGTTGAGTCACAAAACTAGCTAAAGGTGTTTATTTTCTGTCTTCTCTATATATACATTTTTTTTTCTTAAATCATTAGTATATTTGTAAAGTGATTTTAAGAATTGTTTCTCTTTTATAAGAATCCACAATAATTTAAAAAGCTTTATCCTTGCAAAGTAGAAAAAAAAATTCAAACATTTTGAAAATGTCAAGGCTTTGTAGAGGCCTAGAAGTAGTGCGGAAATTGAAAACTAAAATTACCATTCTGAATTACTCATAAATTCGCAATTTTTGAATGCTTATTCGTTTGAAATTTGAATTTGACTTTTTTTCTCTTTACCACCTCACAAGACTCAAACCACAAAAACAACAGACGATATGAACATTGAAGATGACTACCCGGTTCAAAGTCAAAACTATCTGTTGAGACCAAACTTACCATTTACAAAATAATAATAAGACTAGAAGTATATGATTTAGCCAAGAGTTCCAACATTATATTTTTTACCAATTCCGGTTCAAGAAATTAAATTCTAAACTGAATTACCCATCACAATTACCCATCCATGTCTCCTATGATTATGCTCGACTTGCCGTCTTCTGTCAAATAATGAGAGTTGATGTTTGGTATGGTATCCTTCCCCACTTCCAGAAACCAATAGATCCATTAAAATAATTTAAACTTAAGTAAATTAATATTTATGTTAAAAGAAACTCTCTTTTCGAACTCGGAATTTTTTTCTCATTGTTCTGAAACATTAAAATAACCATGGTATAAAAGTGTTGTTTCATAAACAGAAACATTATTTCTTAATTAGCTTCCATTTTTTCTTTTCTTTTGGCAAAGTTCCTCCACTGATATCTTTCTTTTACGGTCAGTTGAATCTTTTGTTTAATATTTTCATGATTAATACCCTTATTTTCTATTAGTTGTTTACTAGTTTATTTTATTTATATCAGTTATTTATTTTTTATATAGGTATTATAATTTTTTCATTATTTTTAATTTTTTTACTTTTCTATATTTTGTTCATTGTGACCTCCAAAAAGGGACGTAAGGTCGTCCTGAAGTTTTCATCGTAAAAAACACTTTTTGAAATATTATAAAAAAAATTATTATAATTTCAATAATAACTAAAAACTGTTTCTTTTAGTATTATTATTTTTACACTAATATATTTTCTATTAATTATTTTTTTATTTCTTTTATTTTATACTTTTAATGTTATTTCCGTTATTTTTACAATTTTTTTTTTTTTTTTTTTTTTTTTTTTTTTTGTTTTGCATTGGAGGGGGGAATGCTGTGACGCACATTCAGGGAAGGTAGCCCTGGATAGTGTGGGACTCGAGACGGTTCACCATCACCATACCCACTAAAACCCCCTCCTTGCCGATCCTGATTCCCTTCCGCGGAACTGACGGTCTGTCATTACTTCGCGGAAGGGAGGAAGGGTGGCTGGTAACGCCCCTTCTTCTGTTTTATTACCGCTACTGTTCCTTGTCAGCCCTCTCCTGAAGGGCCAACCCGCCCATGATGAGCGCTGCAAAATCGCAGCCTTCATCCCACGACTCCTGGGAGCGCAGCATAGCGTCCACGTAACTGGTAGCAGTCAGCGGGGCGCCCATGCTGCACTCCAGATTTTTCCTTCCCTCCTCAAATCTGGGGCATTTGAGGAGGACATGCTCCGCCGACTCCGTCTCACCAAGGCACGCGGGGCAGTCTGGTGTTGTTGCTGCCCCGATTTTGTGGAGGTACCCCCGGAACCCACCGTGTCCCGTGAGTACCTGGGTGAGGTGGTAATTCACCTCCCCATGCTTTCGTTATTTTTACATTATTGTATTATATTATCATCAACTCTAAGATTTAATAACTGGTTTTATATCTCATTCATAGAGTATATTGACGTATCCTTAATAGGATCCATGGTAATCCGCATAATTGTATAATGAAAAAAAATATTATTTTTATTAATCACTTAAGTTGTTATGATTCAATATTTCACTTAACTACAAATCTAATTTAGTTTAAAGTTTGAGATGTATTGAGAGTACATAAGTATATGTGAGAACAATAGATGTTATCTTGTGCGCCATAATGTGTAATTCATATCCTTTATTAGTAAAGGGCCTAAATATATGCAAAATGAACTTATATCAATGTGTATTATTTCATAGTGGCTCAAAAATACGTTGTGCTCAAGAACTACGCATAGAACTTGTCATACAGGGACAATATCGTCACATATCTATTTAATGTTGAAATACGAATAAGTTGTATATAAAACATCCGAACTAGTTAAGTGATTTTCATACAAATAATTTTCTGACTATGTAAGCTGGAGTTCGTCAGGGCTCTATATTATTGATGATGTACTGCGCAGATATCTGTGACCTTCGATACATGCAGTCTCATTTCTTCTGGTTGCAATCGATCAAATGACGACTTTGTTTCATACATGAAAAATGCAGTTAAATTGAGTATTTAACATAAAGAAAGATGAATATGTAACCAATGTATTCACAGGAGAGAAACTGGGGCTTGTCTCCTATTAGGCAGTCTGCTGACCCCACTGAAGGGAACAAAGAGCTGCTAGTCGGCAACAATGGTCCGACAGGGATGTCAGCTCGATAAAGAGCAAGGGCTGTGGAGACCATTCCCTGTCTCATAGTTGGCAACAAGACATGAAATTGTGGTTCAATTAAAAGTCATATTAGATTTTTAATATTTATTTAGCATATAATTTAATAAGCATAGGGAGAGTAAGGTGAAGCATAACGACCTCCAAGAGCGTAAGGTGAAGCGTAGGCACCACCCAGACCGTAAGGTGAACCGTAGGCACCACCCAGAGCAAGAGGGTTAGCGATACCAGCGAGACCAAGAGAAGATCGAGCAAGAGGATGAGCAAGGCCACCAAGACCAAGAGATGTGCGAGCAAGGCCACCAAGACCAAGAGATGCGCGAGCAAGAGGATGAGCAGCGATGGGGGCAGCGATGGGAGCAGCGATAGCACCGTGCGCGACAGAAGGAGCTACTCCACCATCCTTGTGGACGACAGCGTTGAAGCCGGAGACATCATCAGCGGTGTACTCGACAGTGCGGACAGAACCATCAGGCTCCACCAGGGAGTAGCTGCCTTGGACCACGTCTCCATCTCGGCTCTCCGTCTGGCTCTTAGCGTCTCCGGTCAGAGGCTCGTTGACGTTGTAAGAGAAGGTGTACTGGGGATGAGGGTCATAAGCCAGATCCTCTCTGGCGAGGCCAGCTCGAGCTCCGATGCCACCATGGATGATCCTGGGATCGATGGCGGCCGCACCGTAGGGTGAGATCACCTGGCCAGCAGCTACTGCCACAAAAGCGAAGAGAACAGCAATCTGCTATAGAAACAGACAGAACATAATTATTTAAATAATTAAAGAAATTGGTAATAAGGTAATTATTAATTGGTAAATAAGAAAAGTATAGCTACTGCCACAAAAGCGTGTGAGAGTCTATGAAGATAGCCCATTGGATAAGTTCTATGTTAAGCTCTCAGAACATGCAGATTAACCATCATGGCTATATTTGAGTTTTAAAACATTATGGTAAAACTAGGAATAATTCTATGGTTCTTCTCGATTGGCCGCTATCCCTTCTGATGTCGTTTGAACATCACAGTAAGTGCAAAAACAGCATAGGATGTGGTCGACATTGTCATAAGGAACACATACTGTATCACAACTTCTAAAGATTCGGCAAAAAATTTCCTTTAACTCCAAACAGACAACAAACGTTATAACGGGTAGCGGGCGGGTTCATGGCGAGAAAAATTCCGAAACACTGTACGTTTTTGTCTCCAAATCCTTTGGTATACCAATGCCGCGCTGGTAGTCTTTAATTGTCGATAAATCGCGCTAGGATTATTTTAAACAATTTCAAAATTGATTTGCTCTGTTCATTAGATGTTATGATCTCGGAAGACGAACGAATTTGATTGTTGACTGAAACCCTCGAAGGCAGACTTTTCTACCCATCAAGAAATTTTCTTAGAAAACTCAGATTTTGTCCGGTAACAATCTTCAATATTGGAAAACAAAATTTCCTGTTTTGCCTCATTGTAAGATATCTAAATGAAAATGTGAAATTGTATAAAACAAACCATGAATGGAAGTGCAGTGTAAACCTTCCGTCTTATAAAAACACAAGGATGAAATTTCAACTTATTAATTTAATTAAAATTGTTGCAACTCAATATGAACCTTAATAATATATATAAAATATGCTCTACAGCGACACTTGAAATTTTAAATTGCCCACAAGAGCTAACTAGAGAAAGGAGGGAAATAATCAAATTAAATAGTAGGCATTTTTGAAATTAGGGAGATTCACTTCAGAAATATCGAATTCTGGAGGTAGCCTTCTGGGATAGGTTTTAAAAAAATCTGGGAACAAATCTCTTATTTTTTTTAACTCCACAATTTTTTTTCAAGGGATTTTAATTTATCTGTAATCCTCGATTATAGAGATTCAAATAATTAATATTAGACTGTATATAGCTATATATGAAAATATATCAAGTAAAAGTATGTGTACTTACAACGGAGGCCATGTCTGTAGATGGAGTGATGCCAAGATACAGGAGCATCCCTCTTATATACCAGACACTGGAGTCTGGCCTTGGTATATAGCCGCCGGGAGAACTTAACCCTCCAGATCTGCTCATCCCAAAAAATACTGCTATTATCGCAGTTTTTCATTCTTACACCTCAAATGTATTATTAGAATACTATATTATCCGGGGGGGGGGGGGGGGGGGGGGGAGTGTTCAAAAAACGGAGTGAAGTGCAAATTTTAGAAGGGAAATTGTCTAAGATTTTCTGGAAGTGCAACTGTCGATATGCCAGCTTATACTGATTATTTGAGTTCAAGAAAAAATTGTAATAATTTTTATTTCCGTTTTACCATAAGACGGTAATTGGAAACGTCATACAATTTTCTACGTTAAAATAGCTTATAAATTAACACCAGATATTAAACCTTAGAATATATACGAGATTAATAATATATATATATATATATATATATATATAATAATATATATGTATATATATATATATATATATATATATATATATATATATATATATATATATATATATATATATATATACGGCTAGCTCTGAGCTACCTGCGCGCTCTTATTTTTTATACAAATATATATATATATATATATATTTGTATAATAAATAAGAACGCACCTGTAACTCAGGGCTAGTCGCGTTTGCCTACTGAGCTTAGGAGGGAAAAATACGTTATACGATGGTTTCGAGCTTATATACAGATACTCGTTAAAGACCCCTACAGGCAAAATTTAGGAAAGTAGAGTCCGGTTCATGTCCAGGCAAAAGCCTTCTGTTAGTAGAGGATATGACCTCGTGTTTAAGCCCCTGGCATCAGTCCCAATAACTAACTGAATAATGATATATATTTTTATAAATAAATAACAAAAATAAATGAATATCAAATTCGTTATACAATCAGTACTCATTATAATTTGAATTATAATATTTTATATTTATATTTTTTTAAGATAAGTCTTCTTTCAGGACGATATTTCGGTTCGATCATGGGCCCCTTCTTTCGGTCGCAAAAAGCGAAACATACAAAAAAATATATATAAATAAATTAACTATCATTAAAGTAAATAGTATATAATTAGAAGAATTAATACTAAAAATGAAAAAAAAGTAATTACGATATAAGTTATAGAATATTGGTGGAGGATTTACCAAATAAAATAACATGAATAAAATAAAATGAAAGCAAAGCTTCTATATATGAAACACGGCTTTTAAATTATGGTTATTTTTTCCCTTTGTGAACAATGAAAAAAAAATTGATTTCGAATGGAGAATTTCCTCTCACATAAATTTGTTACTTCCCTATACGAAGTATGTAATCGGTCAAAAATTCGAAGCTGGGTTTTCAACGGAATTTTATCTTTTCCGACCTCTAGATTCCAAATATGGAAAAAAAATGTAGGTCTGAAGCCTCAATTCTAAAACTCTAATAACTCCCGATTTATCCATAAAAAAATTTAGTACGAGGATTTAGGAACCCATATGTAATTCTGATAATCGTCATATTTTTCATTCAGCTAGTTATATTACTTGATGAGAAGATGGTGGAATACAGTTGGTCACTAATTTTTTAGGGGGGAACCTGTACTGCTTAAATGAAAAGTCGTCATACATACGTTTTCATGTTCACATGTTTTCATTTTTTGCTTGAGGAGTTCAGCAAACATCAAATTCCGTTGAAGCATCAAATGTCTTACTGATTACACCTTGGTATAGCGGGGCAAATAAAAGAACAATGGGAGGGTCAACATTTTATTTCAGATAAATTATATAATTTGTATATTGATATGTTTAATACAAATACAATATATACTGGACAAAAACATGTACTGTCTCACTAGAAGAATCAACGGGAAAGTCAAAATTGTATTCCTTCGGATATTCGATACAAAAAGAACATATCGTGTATCGAACACGAACCAATATTTTTTCACCATCTTCTTTTCTATGTAGTCATTATAATATAATTATGATAATTAAGCATAAAAAATTTATAAAATATAGATCAGATTTACAGGATAAAAATTAAGGCACATGTAGAGCACACTGGAAAGATAAAATTATATATATTTTATGTGTATTTATTTTTTATAATAATAATAATAATAATTTTTATTGTTTAAAGGGATCACCCCTATACAATGGAGTCAGTGACCGTTACTTTTACAATATTGACATTAACATTTACAAAATTATAGATTGATCAGCTGAAAAATAATGACATATATAAAGGAACCTTTAACAAACTAAATAAATAACATAAATAAATAAAAAAAGGGTAAATAAAATAAGTAATTACAAACTAATGATAATAATGTAACAAAGACAGTAAATATCAATATATAAATACAGTGAATATCATATGGAAGTTGAATACATTATTCATTAACAATGAATGATCTATGTTTCAGAGCGCTGATTAAATAATAGAAAATGTTTGAGATATCATTCTTATTATGGGCCAGGAGTAATGTATGAAAGTTGGATCGGTCTATACTGATACTCTGAGGCAGGAAGTGGCTTCTAATGGGGGAGTATATCGGACAGGATATTAACAGGTGGTATTCGTCTTCCAATTCATTTTCAAGGGTGTCTACATTATTTTAGTAACTGATTTTAAGACAGTCCTTGCCAGATAGACGGAGTTGAGCCAGTGCTTTCATGTGAGAGAATGGAGCATTCAGGTTTAGATATGGTTGGAGTTGATCTGGGTTGTAAATATTGTGATAAAAGGTGTTGTACGGCATTTTAAAAGTAATATTTATCTTTATTCTTCGGACGGTTCACAAATGCGTCCGAAACCCTGGACAGACATTCTCCCTCCCCAATTTTATTTAAAATGCTTTTGACTTGGGACACCCAATTGGATCTCGTCGCTATATATATATTTTTTATATAAGAATATAAGAGGGCGCCGATAGCTCAGGCATAGCATAGCCTTCTATCTGGGAGGTGAGAAAACCTTGAGCACGCCGTCCCTCGGACGGGACTTTAAGGAATGGTCCCAAGTCGTTAAAGACCCCTAGTATACGTTAGGTGAAAAAATCTAGATAGATAAAATTTAAGACTACCACAGAAGAGCCGGGTTGATAACTATAAGAAAGAGTCCCGAAATATCGTGAAAAAGATTTTTTAAACGAATTATAAAATATAATTATTATAATCTAAATTATAATTAAAAACTGTTACTACTGTACCAATATATTAATATTATTATTTTTGAAATAATTTATTTTAATTTTTATTTACTATTACTGATCACACATATACAATATAGCTAGGAACTGTTTATGTATCTAATTTGTAAGCTATCTTAATATGTACATTTTTATAACGTTTTCATTAGCACGTTATGGTTTAATATGTAATATTAATAAATATTATTATTATCATTACTTGTATTAAAACGGAGGAACTCAGTTTCTTACCGATAACAGACTTATGTTCAGCTCATGTCAGTTAGGAATGCCATGTAGATGAAACATTTAAAACAAATTTGGTTGAAATAGTGCTGACATTTAATAGTACAATTAAATAAGAAATACCCTCAGACATGTATATGTTTTACATTTTCCTACTGCATAACTTGAGAATTAGAGATAATTAAATTATGAAAAAATGCGTTGTCATTTGTTACGAAATAGGAAAATATCAAGGATTCCTTAACTGACACTTTTTTGTATTAAATAAAAAAATGTAATGCTATCAATGTATTTAAAATTTTATTTTCATATATGTAAGAGTTACGACTTTACGAGAAGACGTGAGTTATTCCAGATGTAGTTAGTTTTTTTTTGGTCGAGACCTGGCAGATTCCAGATATTGGCAAAAAACAACCTTGTTGGAATTAGCATTTGATATGGCCATAATGTGTCTGAAGAGATAGCGATCTGGAGGTAAGGCTATGTCGGGTCGAGCCTCCGAAATGTAACTCAACTGGTCCCGGCTCTAAACCAGACCTCCTGACCTCCCGGATCTTCCTTTCCACCTTCACACTAACGTGTAGCTGTACCATTTGTTTCTCACCTAACTACGCCTGGAATTGTCTCGTTTTCCCATCAAGTCTGAAAAAACTGAAGAAACTTTAAATAAAAAAAGTTGTTGATGAATCACTGTACTTCCCCAGAACGTATTAATCAATTAACTTTTCGCTCTCTCTCCAAAACCAGTCAATCACTAAAAGTCAGTTGTTGTCTTACCTAAATCCTCATACTAAATTTTTCGTTGATTAATTCATTAAATCGGCAGTTATTAGGGTTTTTGAATTGAGCCCCCTCCCTTAAACCCCTCTGCCCTTCATTCGGTATCGCTTATATTTTACAGGTTATGTCCTCATTGAGTTTTAACTGTAAATATGAAATTTCAAGTGGATACACTCATTATATCGCAGTTATTGGGGGTTTTTGTGTTGACATTTCTGACTCACCCTTCCCTTCTGCCGATTCTGCTGAAAATTAAAGAGTGTAGTGCTTTTGAGGATTTGAATTACAGAACTTTTGTGTTGATATATTCATTATAACAACAGTTATTAGAGAACCTCCTTCCTTTTGTTGTAAATATAATAACACTCGGAGATCCGCCTCGACGTCGTCCAGCCAACAGAGTCTAGGTCTTCCTCTCCTCCTGGCACCAACTGGCCTACCGTAGCGGGGTATAATCGTCATGGAGTTTTAACTTCAATCATGAAAGTTCATGTCGATACATTCATTGATCTCTGATCCCCCTTCCCTTCGGCCGACACCGCTGAAAAGTAATAACAGTCATCCTTATGGGTTTCCTGTGACACATATAAAATTTCTTATCGATATATTTATTCTAGTGGGAGTTATCGTGTTCGTACACACACAAAGACATATATTCATTCTTGGAATCAGGGCGACGGAAAACACGAAATTTCAATGAAAACTTAAAACTTCTGATCGATTCATAACTTCCCTTATACTTCGTATAGGTGGGGCAGTCAAAGGATTTCTTTTCCCACTTTTTGAAGAAAACAGAATTAAGAAAAAATATTAAAGTTTATTTTAAATGAAACCCTCTATTCAGGATCGGAATTTTCATTGTTCTTTCATTGTTTAAGAAGAATATAATAGCCATAATATAGTCTTGTTTTATATAAGTACTTACAAAAAAATTATTTCATACTTGGGTTTCATTATTATTTTCCTAGCAGAGTTCCTCTAAAAATAAGTTCCTCCTACAAAGTCTGTCTAAACTGCTTTTTGTTTAATATTTTATAATATCATTATTTAACATAACTAATATAATTATTTTTCATTGGTTATTTGTTAATTTATTACATTTCTATTGGTTTGTTTTTAATGTTTTTATTTTCTATATTTCGCACTTTGTGACTTGGGGAAGGCAAAAACCTCCCGAAATATCACTTCTGGAAGAATTATAAGAAATATTTATCTATATTTATAATAGTTAGTTATTATGACTCATGCCCAGGCTTTAACTACAAGGTCATATCGCCTACTATTAGAGCACTCTTTCGTCACTCTGGTGGACATGAGTCCGATTCTACTACACTTTAACGAGTACCTGACATCGTACGGCTCAGGACCATACACTGACGACTTTTTTTATTAACTCTCACCTTGTGTTTTAAGGGTCGAACCCGCATGTAAACAGTAATAACAATAATAGTCAAATATTAAATAAGAAATCAATAAATACCTCGATAAATATATACCGGAAAATTAATTAGCACAGAAATCATAATACTAATCAAGATAGTAAATATAATAAATTATTCTGAGCTCAAAATCGCAGGTTTGATACCCGGTCAAAGCCTTTAGTTTGGAGGTAAAATAAACTGCGACTTCCTTCGGATAGGAGTTAGGACCGGGTATCAAACTGCGACTTCCTTCGGATAGGAGTTAGGACCGGGTATCAAACTGCGACTTCCTTCGGATAGGAGTTAGGACCGGGTATCAAACCTGCGATTTTGAGCTCAGAATAATTTATTATATTTACTATCTTGATTAGTATTATGATTTCTGTGCTAATTAATTTTCCGGTATATATTTATCGAGGTATTTATTGATTTCTTATTTAATATTTGACTATTATTGTTATTACTGTTTACATGCGGGTTCGACCCTTAAAACACAAGGTGAGAGTTAATAAAAAAAGTCGTCAGTGTATCACTGGAAATTACCTTCTTTCCAGTACCATCAACTACTCCAGAAAGTATTAATCAATTAACTTTTCGCTCCCCTTTCAAAAGCAGTCTGCTATCGTAATCTCGGTTAAATATTAAATATTTAGGAAAGACGCTTTAACTTAATCAGGAGTAACTCAAGGATCGTTACAAGGTCTTTATTTTTTTGCTTAAATATTTTTTATTTAATAAATTTTATGTCTATAAAGATTTTCTATTACTTCTGTAGTTTATTTTATTCTATCGGTACTTTTTTCCTTTGCAGTCTTTCACATATTTTTAGTTTTTAATTGCATATTTTGCCAAATATATTTGCATATATATGTGCATATTTCTCTGTTTTATTGCATACACATCACAGACGTCTTTCCCCGCGCTGGGAGGGAATAAGATCGAGAGCACGGATGCAACACGCTGAAAATCAATAGATGTCATCCTTAGATATGGATACACATATAACATTTTGCATCAATACATCCATTCTATCCGGGAGTTATCGTGTTCACAAACATACACACACACAGTCACAGGCAACCTGATTTTTTTTTTTCATTTTTGAAATCACCTTGTTGGAAAACATAAGAAATTCCGGTGAAAACTCGAATTTTTTACCGATTACATAACTTTCCCTATACGTTCTATAGCTAGGGAAGTCGAAATATAGTTGTAGACTTGGAGATGCCTCTGAGCGGGGGGTGTAGAGGAATGTGGCTGAAACCCTGATATGTGGCTACTCAGCCATGTAAGGCTCAAAGTTCTAATCCCATCCACCAGGGGCTATGTTCTGCAAATTCCAGCTGTTTTACCACAAAGCACCCTCTATTGGCACTGTTATATCTGCGTATGAAGTATGTCCTTCACATATTTTTTACAATTTTGGGCTTCCTCTCATTAATGCTAAAAAAGTCAGCATCCACAACCTTGAAAATTGCCTAATTATTTTCCGTAAATGACAAAACCGAGATTACTACAAAAATAAAATAAATAAAAGTCGTCGGTGAATCATGGGTATTGTACTTCCCCGGCACTAATTAATCAACAGGGTTTTTGCTCTCCCTCCAAAACCAATCGACCTCAAAAATTAAATTCATTTTTTTCAATTGCCAGATTGATAAAAACTTACCTAGATTATATATTGACTAGATTAAAATATAATAATTTAAAGGTATAATAGTAAATAAAAAAATTTATTTGAGCCAGATCAGTCATACATACATAAACCATATTTCAAAGTTCGTTGCTATGAGTTACGATTTAAAAATTACTTAGAGTTAGTTATTATGACTCATGCCCGGGCTTACTACGAACTACGAGGTCATATCGCCTACTACTAGAGCACTCTTGACATGAGCCCGACTCTAGGAGTCCTAAATTTTGCCTTCTCTAAATATAATGTATTAAAATAAAATAAACTTAATGAGCCTCGGGCGGGTTTTGAACCCGCAACCTTGAGCACATTAAAAAAAGCACGCATACCACTAAGCTACCGGCGCCCCTAAAACGTTGTTTTAAATACCAAATTTAGATATATTCCTTATAGACATTTAGTTCACATTATTCAGCGGGCTATAACTTTCGTCTATCTCAATTGATTCTATCTCAAACCTGATGAGACTTATTGGCGATTGGGAATTTTATAAGGAACAATTTGGTGATAATCAATTTTTCTATAGCATTTGCACTTTTTGGGTATATTATAGAGTATATTTTTGAAAAAATTGTTTTTTATATATTTGTTTTTTTCTTTATGAAAATGAAAATTTCATATATGTTTATATGAAGTATTAAGATGATATTGATTTGTTGGGGAGTTTTTTGCAATTTGTAAGGAATATGGATGTCTAGGTTTACTGAATCAGCCAAGCTGGTCACGATCCGGCCAGCTATTGGTCTTACAACTCTCTGCAATCCACCGCCAAAGTGGGCTCACTAGAAACTCCCTAAAAGGCTGCTCGGTGCAATTTTTGCGATTATGTCTGTGCATATGTATGATTGGACCTTTCAGAGCACTCTAACGCAAAAACAATGGTAGCTATGAATTTGAAATTTAAAATGATGAAGTCATACGTGATTTTTTTTTGATTTATGCCGAAATCGGGCAAACATTGAAGTAAGGTTATTTTTAGGCGCCGAAGTACATTTTACAGCTTCTATTTATGATCATAAGAAAAATCGTTACAGTTGAAAGTTGTAGAAAAATATATGACAAATTTCATATAAAATATGTTTTTTGGAAGGTCGCATATCGGCGTGATAACCGTTCTAAAATGTCGCTTTGTAACTTGTAACGCCTCAAAGAACGAACAATGAATTTTCTTAGAGAATATCTCAAAGTAATGTTTAAATTGATTTTTAAATTATTTCTTTATTATCTGTAGTTTTTTTTTTTATTGAAAAAGACGACAGTAATGGAAAAAAATGGTGATGCTGCCATTACAAAACTTTCTTATACCAACCACACTTACAGATCCCCCTTCTCAAAATTATTTCATACTGGCAATATTGGGTATAGGAATTTCTACTCTCAAAATAACGCTGTTCAAAGAGACAAAATTAAATGATTTTGAGAAGGGAAAGGGAGATAGAGTGATTTGTATGTGTTGGTATAAGAAAATACTTTAATGACCACCTCACATATATTTTTGTTAATTTTTATGATTTTTCACAAAAACTACCAATACTACTCGTACATAAACCATATTTTAAACTTCGTTGCTACGAGTTACAATTTAAAAATTACAATTAGATATATTCCTTATAGACATTTAGTTTACATCTCTCGGGGCCCTATAACATTTGTCGTATTAATTCTATTTAAAATCTGAGGACTCTTGGTGATTGTAACTTTTTTAATAAACACTTGTTAAGAATCATTTTTTCGATAGGACTGACTGTTTTTGGGTAAATCAAGGAAACGTCTAAAAATATGTTTTTTAAAACTACATTTCAAGATGGTTTTCGACATGTATCTCAAAAACCGGACGACCTGTGAAAAATAGTATTCTTATAAATTATGAATTTCACCATTCTCTACAATAAATACGAAAAAAATTTTGATTGGGTCATAAACATAAGCTGTCTTGTAAAATGTAGTTAGGTCCCGGAGGAAAGTGGTCTGAATTTTTTCGGCTAAAATCTAATCAGACCTAACCTAGAACATGTTATCCCTTCATTCCAAGATCATAGCTATAATTGTTTTTGCAGTAGAGAGCTCACAACTTTTCAATCACAAACACACATACCCGCACAGTCATCAAAATTCGTTGAAACCTCGATCTCGGATTTTCGCACGATTACAATACTTCTTTATACTAAAGGTATAAGGAAGTCAAAAATATTTATGATGTGTCCATAATTTCATTATGCCAATCACTGTTTTACCGATAACTCTTATTTCCCTCCCTTCTCTAATTCATTTTAAACTGACATTACTGGGTATATGAAAGTAATTGTTGGTATCCCCATAATTCTAAATGTGACTTTCTTATACCCAGAAATGCCAATGGAGAGAGGGGGCGGGGGAGGATGAAAATGACATATAAGAATGACTCGCTATGACCACATATATATTTTTTTTTTCACACTTACTTTTGCCCCTTATTCGATTCAGTTTCCTGAAATTATTTTTATTTTTAAACTAGTCTGGGCACATCCTTCCTTGTCTTTATATTAATGTTTTCCGTTCTGTCTATTTTTGATCTATTTTCTTTTCTTTCTATATTTATACAGGTACATTTATTTTCTTATTTTCTTCATAAATTTGTTGTTTATTCTAACATTACATTATTTATTAATCTATATCTATTATTTTCCAGTTTTTCTCCACTGTATCACTTATTAATTTATTTTTATTCTTTGTAGGATATATTGATACTTTATTTAAGAGTTCTATTTCTTTTTGACTCTAAGGGGACCTCGGTCGCAGAATAAAATGTGTTTTTAATACATTTCACTTAACCGATTGTCCAAAAATTTCCTTGGCATTATTAGTTAAGCTTTGGAATATATACATTACTTTGAGAGGATAATCGACTGGATTGGAATGATGTCCTTCTCCCGTTACAGTTTATTATTTTTTAAAGGTATACTTGGCGTTAACATCCATTGCACGACAAATAAGTTAATTGTATGTTTCGTGTAACACTGAACGCAGACAAAGGCGCAGAAGAGTCACCAACTTTTTCCATGAAGATCACCTTATGTGCTAACCGGTGTCCACTATAACCTGAACAGGATTTTTGTTCATTTAATTAATTAAAGTTGTGAAAGAAAATATAAAACTACAATATTCAATGGGTCAGTTTAAAAAAATATTTTATTTACAATATATTTGCATACAAAGAGCACAGGAATTTAGTAGATATAAGGAGAAGCAATGCGACGACGACGAAGAGCGTAGGGGGAAGCATAGCCACCTCCTAGACCTAGGCCGTATGGGGAACCGTATCCAGCTCCTAGACCTAGGCCGTATGGGGAACCGTAACCAGCTCCAAGGGCGTAGGGCGAGGCGTAACCTCCTACAGCTAGAGGAGAACGAGCAACAGCACCAGAACCTGTAGCGCTTGTGACAGCACCGTTCTTTGAGACGACTGCGTTGAATCCAGAGATTGGGTCAGCGGTGTATTCTACAGTGCGAAGAGAACCGTCAGGCTCCACCAGGGAGTAGCTGCCTTGGACCACGTCTCCATCGCGGCTCTCCGTCTGGCTCTTAGCGTCTCCAGTCAGAGGCTCGTTGACGTCGTAAGAGAAGGTGTACTGGGGATGAGGGTCGTACTCCAGAGAGGTGCCGGCAAGTCCGGGTATGACTGGAGAGCGTGCCAGGAGCTGACCAGCAGCCACGGACAGCGCAGCGAACAGGAACACGATCTGAAATATAGACCAGTTTATTTAAATCTGTCATACTGTTTACTTACACTAGAAAGATCCGAAATTTGTATGGCACTAGTCAGAGCAGTGAATGAGGTATTTAAGTAGCACTTTTTGAAGCAATGCTTCAGAAACTAAATTCATGGATGTGTCCTACATCTGACACGATGCAGGTAGTGAAAATGAGACTACGTCAAACGTTGAAAAAAAAAGTTTTCGGTCATTTGTCTGTTTTTCAATGGTCATACGTACAATTCAGTGTTCTCTAATGGAACTGGATTTGTGAGACACTTTTCGTCATCAAGACACTTTTCGCATCGCTACTACACATAGTCAAGAGGAGTATGAAATCAAAGGGCTTAGAAAATCCTCTTTTTAGAATCATTATAAATATCCTGGAAAAAGTGGGACTTTAATTTACTTAATGTTATCTCTGTTAAATATTTACAGAGGAACATATATAATATATATATGTTACTGTACAAGTGAGTAGGCGGTCAATGTGTACATTCCCCGGAGAATGTGTACATTTCCCAATGAGCTCGGGGATTGTAGCCTTTAATTGTATTGGCTGCTATACTAAAAGGGAGGTTAAACATTTCATTCTTTCGGATACATGATATGATTTGTTCTTTTCATATTATGTATCTGAATTAATACAATGTTGACCCTCCCGTTGGTCCATAAAGTGATTATAAGTTGTATTTACTACATTGGATGGGTAAATGCGAGTATTTCATTCGTAAAACATAGTTGTGTTCACTTTCGCAAAATGGCTGCACGAAATGAATTTGAGAGAGGAGAGGGGAGGGGGTGACCTGTATAAGAAAGTCTTGTAATGACCATATCACATATATTTTGTTTTCTTTTTTTTATATATTTTTTAATAAAAACCTAGGAATAATAAAAAAAATATTTTATGATTTTTTACTATATTTCTTACGGAAATTGATTTTATATTCTTTGGGACGCAATAACTTTGGTCATAATGGTTTTACCTTAAATCTGAGGGAATTTTACCGATTGGAATTTTTTGATAGGACTAAACATTTTTGCGTAAATCAAGGAAACGTCTAAAAAAGTGGGTTCTAAAACATTTCAGGTCGGTTTTCGGCAGGTTCCTCGCAAAATGGGCGACCTGCAAAAATCGTACTTTATATATAAAATGAGCCTTTTAGTTGTCTCTAAAACTTTTCGAGCTTTTTTATTAGGTCGTAATAATAAGCATTACAAGATACTACGATGTGATACTCAACTGTCCGTTAGCTACTTCAGCACATGTGATATCTCTCATTTTGAACTTCAAGTTCATAACTACAATTATTGTTTCTGAGTTAGAGCGCTCATAAAGTTCCAATCGCATACATACAGACAGACTTTTGTCTACACAGATACACAAACAAACAAATTCACATTAAACGTTAAAACGTATTCAGAGAATCTTGAATCGTGAAAATCTGTTGAAAACTCAATCTCAACTTTTGGACGATTTAATGATTCATTTTAATAAAGATATATGAAATTAAAAACATGTAATTAAATAACAAATATTTTATTGCTTGGAGTAATTGTTGGGGGCGGTCGAAAACAAATGATTTTGGTACAGGTTATGAATACGCAGGTTACGTTGTGTACTACCAAGTGCGGGGAATTCAAATACGTCTCTAAACTACTCCCAAATCTCTTTGTCTTTGGACATACTATACTTTCAAAAAATGTTGCTAATTTCGTACATGTAAAATGTGGAAATCAGTAAGGACTCATGAGCCTACTTTTTCCCTGGAATGTAGACTGAAACCGAATTTTCAGATGTCGGACTACTTACCGGTTGTTGCATCCTTGCAGTTGGTCTGCTCCTGATGTACAGGTCATCTCTTTATATACCAACTTGCGGCTTCATGGCCTTGCTCTGACCTGTCCGTCTATGTACCTTTATAGAGCAGTTCAGACCACTTTTTTTTTGTTTTCTTAAATATTTCTAGCATTTCTGGAATCCATCATGGCATATTCCATGAGGTAAAATATAATAATTATATTTACTGTATGGTATAAAATATATACATTTGTAACAATATAAATAAAAGTTATAATACTTTAAGTATACAGTATGAAATCGTGAAAATATCAGGAACTATCGAGGAAACACAAGTTCAGGTACTCCAGCACTTATAGCATCTCTGGATCTATGAAGGTAACACAGCTTCAGGTGACTCCAGAACCTTCAGTACTCATCGGTAAATGATCGTCGATATCATTTCTCGGATTTAAATTGAACAAAACGCAAAAGTATAACTGAAGAATAACCTTCCGCGATTGTGCTTTTTATTCTTAGTTCGGACTGTCTATTTTAACCTGAAAGATGGTGAGTAACCTAAAGTTACAAACATCATGTAACCTGCTAGTTAAGAATATATATATATATTTTTTTTATTTACAAATAGATATTCACAACTGTATAAAAATAAATATAACAAGCAAATGTGCTGATAGAGAGATAAAGGCAATGTCAAAATGTCAAGAGGGGAGAAATCACCCAGTGGAGACACTCCCTAGTTATTGATTTACTCTCATTTGTAACTAATCACTGTCACAGTTACTGCTGCAGCTAAGGAGATATCTATGTCATTGACGCTTCAGCAGTCGTTCGGAAAGTGTGGCAGAATGGAGGGGCCATGGACTAGAGGATTATTGTAAGAACTAAGAGGGGAAAATAATTTTTTGTATTTGGATTTAGCAGCTTCCTTGACAAAAGGTACGTTAAGGTCAGTGTGAAGAGTTTTGTTGGAGACGTAACAAGGAGCATTGGCTATTGTATGATTTTGGATTGAAAGGATTGGATGCGCTGGAGATTGGAAGCCTAGACATAATCTCAGAGTTCAAGTCCGTAAGTCCACACAGATTTCAGTAATGCGATGTAAATAAGTCGTTTATTAGATTTACGTATGTAATTCAATTCATTATTATTAACAGAATGAATTTCACTTATATCTTTTATAGTGAAATTCTTCCACATAACAAATAAGACAGTAAAAAATAAAAGAGGCAGCGGAATTTCTTTCACTTTTATCTTCATTGTTTTCTTACAACCAATTTTCCCAAGAATAAATATTTTTCTTCGCTTTAATTTTCTTACAACTGGTTTGTATTCTTCTTAAAAGAAATGAAAAGTAGACATCCATTTTAGGTCTCAGGCTTCGAAGATCTGGTCAGATGTTTTTATGTATTTACTAGGGGCTCCCCACTCCGGGAGCCCCAGGGCACCCTGCTCTGCCCCATCGGTCTCTCCTGAGACTCGCTTCCCTGGCATTTCCCTTCGTAGATTCTAGAGAACATTTAATTCTACTTCCCCAGCTATAGTTATAAAAGTATAGAGGAAGTTATGTAAACGGTCAGAATTTCTGTAAAGCCGACACCTATTGATATTCTGCCAAATCAGCCACAGGGAAAGAAGGGAGGTTTAATACAACTCTTATAACTGCCGTTGATAGGAAAGTATCAACACAAAACTTCATATGTGTATTCAAAACCTCCTAAGGACAACACATATTAATTTTTCTCGGAATCAGCCGAAGGGTAGAGGGAACTCAAAAACGCCAATAACTGCCGATGTAATGAATGTATCGACTATTTTTTTAAATATTTAAGTAATATGGCATTAAACTTTATTATGTTTACTACGCCGCCGTACTCCGCGCCCCCCCCCCCCCTGTTCTGCGCGGTTTGGATAAGTCTTTCACAGTAGGAAAACTTATTCCCTTCTGATGTACATAGGCTGTACACCTTCACGTTTTATCATAAGGGAGCTGTGCAGTCATGGTAAAAACGAAGCAAGTCGAAAGAGAAACTGCAGTCCGAGTCCCAATTTTTGCATACGCTGCTTAAACCTTTGAAGATACATCAAAATTATATAAGAAGGAATTATTGGCAATAATAAATTATACAAAAATGTCCACGACAGCATAAACCTATCTTTAACAGATAACCTTCAATAAGAGTTTTCATCTCTATAAATAAATTTGTAGTTTTGTTGTCCGTGTGCTTGAAACAAGTTTGCGCAAAAACTACTGAGTCGATATTGATGAAACTTAATATGTAGCATCTTTATAAGTCCTATTGAATCATAGGCTTTGAGGCGTCTCAATGATATAAAATGGAGGGGGATATTGCATCTAGTTATGGATGCTGACCTATCCCAAAGGTCACTGGTCCACTAAAACTGCATATCTTCCTCAACTGAGTAAACACGTCCTTCTTCTGGTCTGACTCACTCTAAACTTGAATCATTCAACTCATGAGTGAACAATTCCAGAAGGGACAGGCGCATTTGAGGGTCCTGACCTTAAGCCAGAAAAGATTTAGAGATCAGTGCAGTCAAATCAAACAAATTCTTAACCATAACATCTCGGATTTCTATAATTTTCTGCACGTAAATTATACTTGGTGAAAATACAAATAAGTAAAGAATTTTCAAAACCGTTTTCAGAGATAAAGTGCTCATAAAAATGGGCCAGAACGATCTGTACAAAGGTTGTTGGTATAAGAAAGTCCTATTTTGGCCACAAATTTGACATAGTACTATACTGCTTCCTGACAGGACTCGAGTGTAGACAGAGACCAGAGTAAGGTTGGCTTCCGGAGCATGCGTCAGGTCACCCAAGTACGTTCAGAAACCCGTTGCACCGGATATAGAAAATCACCGAAACCCCATAAAAAAAACAATATAAATTTAGTATCCTGAATCAAGTCAAGTACGGATCCTTTACTGACTTTGTATTACCCTTTTACGTCTCTTAACCCTTAACTAAACAATTAAAACTTAAGAATAAAATTAAACAAAGGGACAAAGTATACCAAAAAGAAATAAAATATAAACCTTTTTTCTACTGATTAATAAAAATAAAAAAATATATACAAACAAAAAGATTTTCGATGTCGTGTTCGATAAGCATGCCTGATTGAAACTGGACGGGTGTATGGATGGGTAACAGTTGAGGAGGTTCGCCCATGTTTGTTTATCTTTACGTGTTTCCAAGACGGCCCCAGGCTGAGGCAAGTGTGGGGCCTGGCCTATCACAGTAAGCCACATCCTGGAGGAGTGCCCTGGATATAAGGAAATACTAATGATCATGAGTTTACGAACGAGAAACCTACATGAGATGACAACTCGTCTATAGAAGCCGTCCTATCCACAATGAAAACTAGTCACCTCATCAATCAAATTAGATCGAATTATAATAATATTATATTAATTATTATAATAATTAAATTAAATCACTTGTACGGCATCAAAAATCTAGGTCATTGAACGCCGGCAAATAAAATTATTCTTTTCTATTAAAATTTGTGAGTAAATATACCGCAAAATATATACTTATACGGCGTTAACAGAACTTTCTTATTCTAACCAATTTTATACACATCACTTTCCCTCTCCTTCCCTCTCGTTTTATTGTACATTTCCAACAGAAATTTATTGTACTTTTTTTTAGAGAGCTATATCTTCGTATTGGCCTTACCGCAAATCTGGGGAATGTTGTTTTTCAATAGGACCAAACTTTTTTGCGTAAATCAAGCAAACGTGTTTCAAAAGATTTTAGGTTGGTTTTCGGCATGTGTTTCGTAAACGAGAGAACTTCAAAAAAATGTATTTCATATAAAATGGGCTTAAGTGTTGAGCCTTTTTTCTGTAGACGTAAGTATGTGAGAGACAGACATCATCGCAAAAAATGGTCAATACATGTTCAGGGGATCTTGAAACGTGAAATTCCGTTGAAAACGCATCTCGGATTTTCACACGATTAGGGACCTACCTAATATCACCTTATACCAAAATTCTTCTTCAAGAGATGGGGAATGAATTTGTGAAAACTTTACTTATATTGCGACTTTCATCAAAACCTTTGATTGGTCAGGCAGTCAAGATGGTCGTCGAAGAACATTACATTCAGACATACTGACTTTTGACGATATAAACTAATGACTTTTCGAAACATGATTTCATCAGACTGCAATTTTATTACTTTAGATATAATCTAGCCATTTCCTAACAGGCGGAGAACAAAAGGGCGCTTCATCTTGAATATTACATCAACAATATTCTAATGTTGTTATCTAGGAGGTTGATTGTAGACCGTTGTCGTTGTCAAATGCCTCAGCTCTGTACATTTAGTTCAGTTTAAAGCAGGTGAGCTTAATACGCTTACTGCCCTCATTATACTTTCGGTTTTCAAGCCCAAACAACATATATAAATAAGCACTGGAAGGTATATAAAGCAAGTGAGCTTAATACCCTTGCGGCCCTCATAATACTTTCGGTTTTCAAGCCCAAACAACGTATATAAATAAGCACTGGGAGGTATATAAAATTGTCAATGTTTTTGATGTTATGTTCGAATATGTCTATATTTTATCTAATCAGACAGAATGGCTACTCTTATCTGCAAACAGATTAGGCCGCGATCCCAATCTGATAAGTTAGACCTTTGAAATGGTGGTTTTAATGAGAGACGGTAAAAATAAGACCAATCAAAAACACAATATAAAAATATGGACTCTATATAAAAATGGCAGTCTAAGAAAATTCAACGGACTAAATGATAGACTCGTAACAATACGATAAGTGAAATAGATGTGCTCGTTAATGAAACTAAGAATGAAATAATAATATGATGATCCTACGATTCCGTTTGAAAGAAACAAAGTGTAGAAAGAACGAACGAAAGACGTAAATAAACAATGAAATTGACGAACAAAAAACACTGGTTACCATGAATATGAAAACATTTTTATTCTTAAAAATACTGTAATTGCAATACAATTACTAAAATTATGTTGATTAAAATGTATTCTGAATATGGGCCGGTAGCCCGAAATTTCAATGTTTTAAAAATAAGTTTTTAATGAGATTGGGAGACAAAGAGCTGCGACACAAAAATTAAAAGTGGAATTCAGTTTGGGTCTTTGAAAAAAGACTAAATTGGAGATAATGAGAAACATTTATTTGCAATTAAGGATTTATTAACATATAAATATTTAATGGAGAGGTAACAGTCGTGGAACATTTATCGGTTAGTAAGGGTACGAGGCAGCAGGAGAAGGGTGTGAGGAACGAAGAACGGTAGGAGAAGGACCATGGTGCAGCAGGGGCTGAGAAGCGTAGCCATAGGGAGGAGCATAGCCATAGGGGGAAGTGTAGGGAACAGAGTACGGAGGAGCGTAGGGAGAGGGATAAGGAGCGGCGCTATAACCGAAAGGAGCCCTATTGTCGGAAAGAGGAGGGGGAGCGAAAGGAACGGAAGAGCGCCGAAAAGCAAGAGAAGATGGAACGAAGGGAAGAGAAGAACGGGCCGCGATGACAGGGCCTGGTGCGGAGCCTGGGGGGATAGCGGGCCCGGGTAGCGCACCAATGGCTCCATCAGACTTGTGGACCACAGCGTTGAACCCATGGACAGGATCCGCAGTGTACTCGACGGTCCGTCGGGAGCCGTCCGGCTCGATCAGGGAGTAACTGCCCTGGACTGCATCCCCACTCCGGCTCTCCGTCTGGCTCTTAGCGTCCCCTGTCTGCACATCGTTCACTGCGTAGGAGAATTGGTACTGCGGGTTGGGGTCATACTGTTGGTCTTGACGGGACAGCTCGCTTCTGACGAACCCATGTGGGGCTGCGTCCGGAATGATCCTGGGCCTTATGGCATTGCTACCGTAAGGAGCAACTAGCTGTCCCGCAGTTACTGCCACCACAGCCAGCAGGAATACATACTTCTGCAAAAGGAAACATTGCATTCATTATTTACAGGATAAGCTTCATAAATATACACATAGGAAAAAGAAGTATTTTATGAGATTAAGACTGTTCGCAAAACTTTATAGCAGACATCACTTTATATCCTGTTTAATATTGCATTAATGGAACACACAATCATCATATCAGCAACATTGCAACCAAGTGGGATTTCATAATAAACTTTCTAGACTGTAGACTATAAAGGGCCCAAGAAAAGCGATTCCATAAAGTAATTACCAGAAAAGTAATTTTGTTCTCTAGGATCCTCATGAACATAGTCCCCGAGAAAGAATTCCGTAGGGAAAGACGGTCATAACTCGAATATGGCGAATTATACTAGGTGTAAAATATAAGGGTATAAGAAATATTTTATGGAGGTAGTGAATGTAAAAAAAGCAAGATAAAATTGAGTGCAAAGTAACTCTGGCGAACTGCTGTTCTGCAGTCATTGTAGTAAGCATTAGCTAATAATAAAAGGTCGTCGATGGATAATCATCAGGGTATTACCTCAACTTTACCATTCATAATGTTCATGGTATTTTATGCAGCAGAAGTATAGTAAGTGGGTGGAACGGCTGCTACCTCCCATTATGTTTCTGCTCTTTGTGTTTTTTGCATCATTTTTTTTTTAAATTGTATTAAATGGTGTGGAAAACTGTTTTGACTAGATGTTTAAATATTTAAGTTGATTCTGATTGACAGAAGAAATAGTTAACATAGAGAACAGATGAATTATAGTTAGTGATGAGGGGAGTTTTCCGAAAAGTCTTTAATTACTATTTTTTTCGAAAGGCAATAAATAAACGGGAGAAGTGATGCTATAATAATATTTTATGTACGAATTAAGAATCTCCTTATACATCCCAAAAGTAAAATACATTAAATAGGAAGGAATGTGGAGTACGTAGAAAGAGAGTGAGACAGAGTGTTTACTGTCTCCATATCGTTGTCTAGACTCAAACAGTGGATGAGAGCAGACCTGTTTCGTGTCTATTGACGGATTCACACTAACAAAGCGAGTATATCAGTTACGGTAACAGTAGTACTAGTTACTTTGGTAATAGATCATACATTACCAATTATTAGGGAAATTGATAATATATTTTTAACCAATTACCAATTATTTGGGTAATTCATCATTTACTTTTATCAATTACAATTCATATGAGTAATTGATGATATACATTGTCTAATCACTTATTATTCGAGTAATTGATAATATTTGTTTGACCAATTATCAATTATCCAGGTAATTGACTATATATTTTTCATTAATTACAATTTTCCCATCAGTTACTAACTATTAACAATTGAGGGGGTTAGAAGCAAAGGGATGTAAGTGACATATCGGCTGAAATTGAGATATGTGTGTTAACATCTTCCTTGACACCTACCCTAACTACTGGCCAATGATCAGAACGATTGTTAGTACCAGTAATGCTGTTACTAGTGGAAAATACCTGGGTAATACCAGAATTTACGATGTTACTATAACTTTGAAGGTAATTATCTCGAAATGACATTTTTGTCACTTACAACCCTTTGCTTCTAACCTCCTCAATTGTTGGGTTGTGTACGGAGATTTTGAATGAATAACAATATATTTGGCAGCTATATTATTCTCTCATGTATTTTTTGAGATTCAGTTACAATTAATGGGTTAGTTACTATGACTCATGCCAGAGCTTTAACCACGAGGCCATATCGGCTACTACCAGAGCGCTCTTTCATCTCTCATGAGCCCGACTCTCGTATGGGAGCCCTAAATTTTGCCGACCCTAAACTTTTATTCACCTAGAGTATGGGTCTTTAACGAGTACCTGACATCGTCCGAAGGTTTTTTCACCTCCCAGATAAGAGTCTTGGCCGGGTTACGAACCCGCAATCTTTAGCTTCGTAAGCAAGCACTCTATCTCTGATTTAAGATATATTAGTTTTCAGATGTCAGTGTTCGAGTTTTCTTCTCAGATGGTAGATCATGAGATAATCTTTCATTGATAAAAATTGAAAAAAGTTAGATCAGGAACCGTACATCACATGACTCGAGTTGAGTCAAGTCAAGTCAGGGCATTCCCTAAGTTTCACTATACTCGTACGTTACTACATTAATCTAGGCCTAGAATAGCAGGTAGGTAGGTGTGTTACTTACGAAGTGAGACATGTCAGAGAAGTGATACTGCACAGATCTAGTGTCAGCTCTTTATATATTGTAGTTAGCGCTGGTACAGAAAGCAGCAGCACCTTGGGCTGGCCTTCCTCATCGGCTCAACTTTTGTCTAGTGCTAAGGTGGGCCTTCTGAGTCGAGTGTGGCCTCCTACGACTCATTGACATATAAACAATTTATATTGTTATTATATTGTTATTTTAAATTATTACAATTAAAAAATATAGTTGAATCACCGGCAATGTACTTCCCCAGAACAAATTATTCAATTAACTGTTTGCTCTCCCTCCGAAACCAATCGATCGTTTGTGCTAATATTAAATAACTTCTAAGTTGAGGAACACCCTTTTATGTTTCAAAAAATAAGTTTGTTTTATTCACTAATATTAAATAGTTGACTATAGGGACTCTATAGGGACTCCTAAATCCTTATACTAAATTTTGTGTCATAAATTCATTACATCAAGAGTTTTTAGGGTTTGTCGATTTTTTTCCGGCATTTTTTCCAGAGGTCTCTTTTTTATTTTTTGACAATATTCCGGGATACTTTCATGTCCCTTCTTCTGGTCACTATGGTTCATTCACTATGAACCATAGTGACCAGAAGAAGGGACGTGAAAGTGTCCCGAAATATTATCAAAATATAAAAAAGAAACTTCTGCAAACAATGCCGGAAAAAAACAACATTTCATCATCCCAGAGAAGTTTAAGAAACACATTATTATTACGGAATTTTAAATTGAAATGTAAAGTTTTCATTCGATACATTCATTACAATGACAGTTATGGAAGTTTTTGAGTTAACTCTCTCCCCTAAATCTTCATTATGAAGGGCAAATTTGGCTGAAAATCGATAGATTCGATAGTCCTTTAAGGTTCTGGTCACATAAATACAATTTCGTGTCGATACAATTATTTTATCAGCAGTTATTAGAGTTTTTATGTCAAGCTTCCCCTTAAACGAGAGGCGTCGTTGTTAAAGGATCGAGATCCCGTAAGAATAAATACACATAGAAAGTCAAAAAGAAAGGAAGGAATAAAATCAAATATCAGTTAGCCCTAAGTATGTTGGGAAAAAAATATTAAGCTATTACTACTGTGGAGAACAGAATAGAATAATAAATACAAATAAATAAATAAATAACTTAATTGAGTGAAAAATAAATATATCTCTAGGAGTATAGAGACGATAAGGAGATAAATTAAAAATATAAGAGTGTGGAGGATGCCCAGACGGTTTGAAATAACATTGATCTAAGAGAAACTGATGTAATACTAAAATAAACTGATTGAATAAATAAAATAAATACAGAGGTAGTAAGAATTGAAGATGAAACGAAGGAAAATACAAAGGGAGTGGAATGAAAGGCTAATCAGAGGAAGAGGATTGCATAAGAGGAATTGAATGAAGCCACGGAAGGAGAGAACCGGAATGGGGGAGGCAGTGAGTTGTAGAGAGGATGCCTGGACAAGGAACGTTGAGGGCAAAGGAACGGTGGAAGAGGGGATGAAGAGATATAATATATAACAGGTTATAACTTGTTTTAATTTGCAACGATTATATACTTGTGTCGTGAAAGGTAATCAAAAATAAATTGAGCAGTCTACAGAAGACACGTCCAAGAAGACATTAGATTGTTAAAAAAGTATTTGGTTAGGTTACGTAATGGTCTTTAACAAGTACCTGACATCGTACAACATCGGTACCTAAAAGGAGGACGGCGTGCTCAAGGTATTATCACTTCGCAATAAGAAACCTAAAGGCCTCGGCTGGGTTACGAACCCGCGATCTTGAGCTCAGAAGACAAGCATGCTACCTCTATAATACATATAATTTTTTATTCATCGATTCTAATAATTTTTTTCTCTTTGAGCCTACCTAACCCACAGGCTGTTTTTTGGATTTTAAAAAAACTGGAGAAGTTATTAGAGACTGCCTAAGACAATAGATTAATACTGACTCTAGCGTACATTGTTATCAGATATTTTTCTGTAAATAATCATTAAATTAAAATGTAATGAGTCTGCCTTCCAACGCCGGTCTCATTACAGAACGAGCACATTATAAAGAGAGGGGCACGCCCCTGGTGTTAGGAATGAGAATTACTCCAGATTTGGGTCAATGTTCTGTTTACAAACTGTCATCCACTTCTCTTATTTTAACGCCTCTACAAAAAACAGGAAATGAGATCATTTATTTAATTCTGGAGCAACTTTCTACACCTTGTAAAACATGTTGAAACATTTATTTGTATTATTTTTTAAAGACGAATGTATTTCTTTATCCTGTTTTCTTCTTCATTCCTTGGAGAGATTAGGCCCATTATGCGGGCTCTCCCGGTTTTGTTTTATTTATTTTTATATTTTTATTCTACTTTTTTCTGCTAGTATTGTTTCTTCTCCTTTTTTTCGTCTCTAACTGCCTGGAAGTGGTATTTTATCACCATCCAAATGAAAAAATCCTTGAAAAAATATTTTCTAAATAAATTTATATTCATGTTTTCTTCTTCGTATAACATTCAAAATTACCATTTTAATTTTGGAGTGCTATTGTACATCACTAAATGGTATTTCAAATTGATCTGGCTGTAGGAGTTATCTTGTTTTCTTCGCCTTGCGGGAAGAGATCTTTTAAAACTAGGTATGCAATGCATTCTGCTAATTGCAAATATTGAGCGGAGCCGTGACTCAAATTGCCTATACCTTGAACTTTAAATTCATTAGCCATCGAGCCGAACTTTATAATTCACGCGCAGCACCGCAACAATGTCTTCCAACAATGGTCTCAGTTTCATTGTTTTTTTCAGTGATTATTCCTCGATGGTACTTCGATTTTAGTTATTATCGATTGTCGATTGAGAAGAATTTGAACGTTTCGCATTGAAGTTTATGGATGAACATATTTTCGGTGATTATTCCTCCGTGGTACGTCCGATTTTCGAAATTATTTTTTAACAACCTTCACGTGACTGACATCCATCAGTATGCAAAAATTGATCAGGATCAGATAAACAGTTTTAATGCAGGAGGGGCACAAACGAAACACACGAGTCGTCTAAAGATAGAGCTACGCTCATTCTTCCGTTTTACTCCAGAATGAGCTCCGCTCAACCAAGCCGGGTACACATTTAATTATAAATGTTACGGTGGTGATCGGTGGTGAAATTGGTGATCTCATGGAATCACCAAGAAAGTGGTGAAGGTAGAAATGAAGAATGAATTTCTTATTTACGTCAATCTAGCATTCAATGCATTACAAGTTTTTGTGCATCCGTGCATCCATTTATGTCATGTCACATGTTGTCCTTTTTTTGGTTAAACTATTGTTGCCTTTAACAATTGAGGGGGTGCCTCTAAAAACGTTCCTTGAGCCATATTGCAAATTTTACAGGAGCCGGTGTTGGAGGTTCTTTTCTAGCTTTTAGCGAGCCGTCTCTTCTTTTATACTCCATCCCTGCATCCTTCAGACGTTTATTTTTTACTTGAAACCACTTGAAATGGTGGCACATGATTGACTAGTGCACAAGTAAGGTTTCTATGCTAAAAAAGCACATTCGAAAATTATGCCTCAAGGAACGTTTTTAGAGGCACCCCTTCAGTTATTGACTTCAGATCCAGAAATATCGACCGTTCTTTGGAAATGAAGCTGTAACAGAATACAACAGGCAATATTAATTTCAAAGTCATTAAACATTACTAAGAATACAGGCAGACCTTGTAACGATCCTTGAGTTACTCCAGACTAAGTTAAACCGTCTCTCCTAAATATTTAATATTTAGCCGAGGTTCCACGTTTACTCTCCTGTACAATAAATGGTGTACTTTCAAGATGCCCTTGCTCTTTTCATTGATGGCCAAAACAATGAAATACATTGGCATTAGCGTTAATGGAATGTTTTAGCATTATGGGCATTTTTGATCCCATCCAGTTGGGCTCCTATAACTTCATCAAGTCTGGAGGCCACGAATCAAGTCGGGGAAAGCACTGTCTTCCTGTTGGTAACAATAGAAGTCGGAATCCGTCTTTTCCGGATAAGGTTGGAAAATTATAAATAAATTTCGCGCTCTAGCACAATTTACTTTGTCATTTTCGGTGAGAAACCGATTATGTAGTCTTCAATTTGAGCTATAAAACATTCATTTACGTCCCTTAGAAGCCGAAGTATGGTATTCAGTATTTTCCTAAACATTATTTCTCAGGACCCAATAATATATGTTATGTTTTATTCACGAATCGTAATAGAATTTTTTATTTGAGACTTCTTACCCTCTGAGCCTACTTTTTTTTTTTACCTCAAAGGTAGCCAACCCTGTACCCGGGGCTGGTTGCCACTTTTTTTTCTTGATTTTGTAATGTGAAACTAGAAAAGATAATAGTGACTTCCTGATATAGCCGGTATATAGCTGAATAGTGCATCCACCATTGACAGATATTTTGTAGTTAGTTATTACGACTTATGCCCAGACTTAAGTTAGAAGGCTTCATATCGCCTACTATCAGAGCGCTTTTTTGTCGCTCTGTTGGACACGAGCCATACTCTACTGTGTAAGTTCTAAATATATTAGATATTGCTTATCTACTTTAAAAAAAATTACAACAATCAAGATGTAAAATGTATGCCTTCTATCCCCGGTCTCCCTTTTATAATATTTTTTTTAAACACAACTTTATATATATAAAACATTCACTTAAGCACGAAGCACTCTACACAGGAAAAATATGTGATGTGGCCATTACAGGACTTTCTTATACCAACCACGCATACAGTAAAATTGGAAATTTTATAAGGAACATTTCTGGTAAGAATCAATTCTTCGATAGGACTAACCGTTTTTGGGTAAATCAAGGAAACGTCTAAAAATGTGTGTTTCAAAACAACATTTCAAGATGGTTTTCGCCTTGTATCTCGAAAACCGGACGACCTGTGAAAAATGTTATTTGATATAAATTATGTATTTCAATATTATCTACAACAATTGTTAAACGAGTTTTGATTAGATCATAAACATTAGCTGTATCTTGTAAAATGTAGTAAGGTCCCAGGGGAAAGTGGTCTAAATTTTTGTTCGATTTCGGTCAAGTTAGCACATGTGACTCCTTCATTCCAAATTTCAAGTTCATAACTACAATCGTTTTTGCGGTAAAAAGCTCACAACTTTTCATTCACACACACAGACATCATTGCGAAAATGGTCAAAACGTATTCAGGGGACCTTGAAAGGTGAAAATCACTTGAAACTTCGATCTCGGATTTTCGCACGATTACAATACTTCCTGATACTATAAGTATAAGAAAGTATAAAGAAAATGGATAGAGTTTTTATATTCTTTGTAGAATGTTCTGATAATGGCGATGTAAAGATAGCTCTTCAATGCTGTAGGATTGTGACCCTGCAGAATTCTGTTATATCTGAAAAGCCAGTTTCTGGTGATGTTCCGGACGAACCGTTTGCTGCCAAATTTTGAAACTTTTTTTGAATCCTCCGAAATTTTAGTATGTTTATACCCAGGGATAGGTGGTTTGATGTGTAGAAGATAATTTCGCAAGTGAACTTCAATGGCGATTTTCTGTTGAAGCGGAATATTTAATTGATTAGTGGTTAGAAATATAGTTCCTGTGTCGTTTATATTCAAATAGTCATGTAGTTCTGAGACAGACAAACACTCTTATTTGAACCACCTGACCCAAACAATATTGAGAAATAAATACACAAATAAAGTTTGAGAAAAAGTTAAAAATGTAAAATTTCATCCTGCATATTTATGTTTTATAATTTCCATAAAATGAGGACGTCACAAATAAAATGAATAATATTTAACGTAATGTCAATGGTAAACAAGATAACTAGGTGTCCTCCACAAAACCAATAACAATACTCACTGTGACAAAAAAAAAAAAAGGTAAAGCCTGGAGAAACGGGGAAAAACAAGAGGAAAATCAAGTTTGGCTGAGGACAACTAGTAACAACATATAAACAAAAATATGTGATGGGGCCATAACAGGACTTATACCAACCACGTTTTTACTCATCACTCTTCAATCCACATTCCCTCTCTCAAATATATTTGCATACTGGCATTATTGGGAATACGAAAATAATTTGTTGGCATCAGTGGTTTTCTTTGTTTCGTTGTACAGCTTGATTCTGAGAGTGACTTTGCTATACCTCGTAATACCGGTATGAAATTAATTTGAGAATGAGAGGGAAAGAGATCTGTGAAAATATGGTTGGTATAAGAAAGTCATGTTATGTCCACATCACACATCTTTTATTTTTTCCAAATTTTTAATCCTTTTTAATAAAAAAAACTACCAATAAAAAAACATATTTTTACGGAAATTTAATATGGATATTATACATTTTTTGGAGCTTTAGTTCATATTTAAAATATAACGCCAAACTGAGAGACTGCCGGTAGCTCAGTGGTATGCGTGCTTGCCTTCTGAGCTCAAGAACGTGGGTTCGAAACCCGACCGAAGCCTTTAGTATATTTTATCTGGGAGGTAAAATAAACTTAAGCACGCCGTCCTTCAGATGGTCCCGAGGCTGTACGATGTCAGGTACTCGTAGAAGATCCCTGCTCTAGATGAATAAAGATTTAGGATAGGCAAAATTTAGGACTCCCACAGTAGAGTCGGGCTCTTGTCCACCAGAGTGACGATAGAGCGCTCTGATAGTAGGCGATATGACCTCGTAGTAAAAGCTCGGGCATGAGTCATAAAACCTAAACCTAAACCTAACGCCAAACTGATGATTGGAAATTTAATAAGAAGCATTTTTTGTATTTTTAATTTTAAGCTTGAGTTATCGAGCAAATCAAGTAACAACTAAAAAAAAAAAGTTTCAAAACGACATTTTGGCGTATATCTTGCAAAACAATAACCATAACTGCAAAAATCTGTAATTCAGATAAAATGTGTCTTTTTGTTGTCTCTCAACATTTATTTATAAATGTAGGTCATAAATGTAGGTGGTATCTTGTGAAATGTACTTGGCCTCAAAGCAAAGTGGTCTTAAATTTCGTCTGATTTCAACCAAAGTCTAATGAAGTTTCAAGTTCATTGCTTTAATTGTTATTGAGTTAGAACGTTCACAATGTTCCAATTATATACACAGACTGACAGACAAACATAATCGCGGTAAAGGTCTTCATATATATAAATAGAGAGAGAGAGACTGTGCTGTGAGGTCAAGTGGTTCGTATTTGAGTTGAGGCTACAATGTTTGAAGCCAGGGTTGGGTCTTTGCCATTTTTTTGTCCTACTTAAAAATGTATAAAGACGGAAAAAAATGCCCTCTCTTTGAAGTTAAGAAAACATGCCCCACTTTCGTTTACAACGTTAACTAAGACCCACCACTCTCATGATGGCGACCCATCACCAGAGGCTTTTGGGTAAACTTGAGGGCAAACAAATATTTTCTTAAGAAGTCATAGCATAAGGACAGGTACTTAATCGGTCAAAAATTCAAAAGTTAATTTTTTCCCATGTGATATAAGATTTAATCGTTTTACCTACGATATTTTATGTCGACAAATATGTGCATCGTACATAGATAATATCTTATGTGTACAAGATCTTATGTACATAAATATTTTTTGGAGATATTTCATTTTGATTCAATCGGGAGAAGCATTAGATATTTTTTTTCAAGCAATTTCGATTATGGGCATATGAAAAAACTAAAATTCTCTGAAAATTCACTTTTGAACATAGATAAAAGATCTTATGTACAATGTACATATTTGTCGACTCAAAAAATCGTAGGTGAAACGACTTCCAATTAAATCTCGGTTCATAAGAACTACCTGTGTACATAATATTAATAATATTCATTTTCGTTAATCCATTGCAAAGTAATTCGAAAGGTCATACAATTTTGTACATCAAAATCCCATAAAAATAATATAAATTAACCGATTTTAATCTTTGATTACGAACACATATGAGAAACAGGGGGCCCGAAAATATGAAATTCTGTTGAAAACTCAACATCGAATTTCGGTCCAATTACATAACTTCCCCTTCTTCACTTAGTAAAGCTGGGAAAACAAAGAGGGAAGGGGGGGGGGGGGGGGGGAGGGGGGTTAAGAGGGAGAGCAAAACTGAATACTTTTCGAGGTAGGGAAGTACAAAACTGAAGATTCACCGACAATTTTTCTTTTCGCAATCAACTTCTTTTTTTTATCCTTAAGTAAGGCATATTTTTCAGTTCTTTTATATAAAATCTGGCATGACAAATGACTAATATAAGGATATGGGACTTCAAAAGATCCCAATTTCTTTTCAAGTCACTTCCACTGATCACAGACTAAAACATCACACACATACAACCATCAAAAACTTACATCAATGGTTCAAAATCAAGATTTTACAAAATAATTTTATATTTCTCTCTATTCCAGTTTTGTGATCACCTTGAAATTACGTTGGTACTAATAAAAAGCCAGACTGTGCATACCATAATGAATGTCATGAAAATCCATTCCGGAGTTCCGGAAAGCACCATTGAGGTTTCTGCATTTTCGGATTCTAGGCACCGAATTAAACTTAAATTGGTCAACAAATCTAAGTCAACATTGTTTAGGATTTCAATATTTCCTCTTATCTGATGAGAAAGTAAAAATAAATTTTAATTAAAACTATAAAAATTGTTTAAAAAAGTCTCACATCCCCACCCTGGAAATAAAAGGGTAGGTGGAATCGTGATTTACTGCCACCCTAAATTGTATAGCTCTCCACTCTATTTTACTCCTCCCTTTAGTTCCTAATTTTACTATTCTCAGTAAATTCTATTACTTTTCCAGTTAAACGTAGTATAGGGGAAGTTATATAATCGATTAAACATTCCAAGTTTTTACCAGAATTTCATGTTTTCCGAACCTCTGAATCCAAAAACTGTATATGTGTGTGATCGCCATGACTCCCGAAAGAATGAATGTAACGACATGATATTTTATTTCTTTTAAGAGATTCCAAAGTTCCCTAAGTACCTTTTGATATCCCTAGGGTTCCTTTAGATACCGTACTATACGTGTGATGTGCCACTTGTGTTGAAAGCCAGTTCTGCACGAAAATAATACAGTGGGAAGACAGTGTTTTTTAATTCCATGATTTGTTATTACTGTTAATAATTTTCATCTCTTGTTTTTCAGGTTAGTTGAGTCGTTGTTCTTTCGAGTTCAATGTAAGTTTTTCAATTAACTATCTATACCTATAAGTAAGATACTATATTATTATAAATATATATTTATTTATTAATATTTACAACAACAGTTTTTGTGACCAATGGTTGTAGTTATAGCTCACAGAATTAAAAATAGAAGCACTAAATGGCATAAAAATATAAACAATAAAATTTTTAGTAGGAGCATCACAGTCTGATTTTCTTTGTGGCATCCTCACAACAAAACCTAAGGCAAGACCTGGTTCTAGGCGAGTTGAAATGTTTGTGTATGCAACGTGTTTACAGAAGCAATACTTGTAAGCAGAAGGCAGTCTGCCTAGCTAACAGCTCGGGACAGTCCATATCTCCATTGATAAGGCTGAGTATAAATAAAAATTCATTCTCCATACGACGATATTCCAAAGAATCCAGGTTCAGTTTATCATATTGACAACATCTCCCAAAACGCAGGTAGCAGAGGATCTTCTTCTAAAACTTCTTGGTTGTTTCGATGTCATGTGCCCAGAGAAGAAAAAGAAGAAGAGTTTATTGTAACAGTCGCATTTACAGAGGTACAATTATACGAGTACAATAAGGTTCCTAAACCAATACCCTTATACACTAAATACAAATCAAAAATTAAATTAAAAACAATGCTACTGTTTAAGAGTAAATTTTAAAAAAACTCTTAAAGAAAGAATTTAGAGGTCTCAAATGCAAACCTCTAAGAACTCACAGTAGAATGAATATACCGTCACGAAAATTTATGTAGGATTTGAGGCGTCTAGAACAAGATTTTTTTTTTAAATTTTAATTTTGTATTTACAACTATATATATACAGTATATAATAAGCAAATGTGATATATAATAAATAAATGTCTTGGATGTTAAAAAAAAAATCATTCATCAATGACACTCCATTATCTTGTTATTACGGATGAGAAAGAGAAATTAAAAGATATAGGTATATAAAAAAAAATAGTTAAATTATAAAGAAACATAAATCGTTTGTAGATGATTAGTCTTCAATCCACTAGTAGGTCTCGAGGCCATTGCCGCCTCAGTCTCCGAACATGAACATTAGGAAGGGTTCTTGTGGCAAGTCTGCGGACAGAAGGATTAGGGTGAAAGGAAAGGGTAGAATGGAATTTAGAACAAGTTGTATAAACAAAATAAAAGGCATGACAAATGAATAATAAAGGATGACAAGGGATACATTTGATTTAATTTTTCTGATATACTGACAAACAAAATGTCTATTTTAATCAAGTCAAGGATGAGATAACCTACCTACAAGGACATCGTGACTTCAACAAACCGCTTGCACATCCTCAGGCCCATACAAGAATAATTTTATAAGGAATCTTCAAAAATGCTATCCATCGAAGACCATTAATTTTTATGGAATTGGATCAACAAAAAAGTCTTGCGGGTTGTATGCTCCAGATCTGAAGGAATTGACTGTCATTAGTTCCATTTCATTACTTACATTGGTAATTTAGAATATTTTTGTTTATTGTTTAAGAATCTTAACTTTTTCTCCCCCCTTAATGTTATTAACATAATATAGATTCTTGATTAGCAAAACTTGTTATTTTAGGGTGATTATTAAATAATAATAAAAATATGAGAAAGTACTGAAAAATAGGTTAGAGGAAGTCCATATTTTCAAACGTACAACCAGTCTGATTGGACAAAATAGGCATAAAAAAATTAATAAAATATGTGAAAATACGTATTTTTCAATAAATATGGTTTTAGGCTTTTAAAAATAGTTTATTAACTAAATTAAGTCCAGCGTCCCACTTCCTATTTCCTCAACACATATTTATTTATAGAAATACTACATTTTTTAAAATTATATATATATATATATATATATATGTATACAAACGATAATTTTGAAAGTGGAAGGTGTTATTTCGAAACCAATGCTCGTTATAAAACTTGGGCTCATACCTGGCCTAGCCTGAGAGCAGGGTGGGGAGTCGCCTAGATTGTGTGCAGCTATTGCTTGAGCATATCGTATGGCTTTACCCAGTATACAACTTGTCTTTTAGTTTTCTCTACAACGTTCATTTAAAAGATTTTTTGATTAAATTATTAATATGAGTGGTATTTTGTGAAATGTACGTAGGCCTCGAAGTAATGTGGCCTCAAGTTTAGCCAGATTTTGACCTAATTCTAATCAAATCTTCTTCTCAAATTTCAAATTCATTCGTTTCAAATATGTATGTGTGAAAAAACAAATAGACGCACATACATCTTTGCGAAAATGATCAAATCGGATTCCAGGGACCTTGAAGTATAAAATTCTGTTGCAAGCTAGATCTCGAATTTTTGCAAAATTAAGTATAAAAAATAAGGAGTCTATAGTTAGACTAAAACTTTGTTGATAAAGAGAAAAAAAACATAAACTGAACATATAGAACACGGTATAAGTGAAGAAATAACAGGTTTAGGTACTTCAATTATGTATTGATAATGTATATATTTTTTAAAAATCAGATTGGTTCTACATCATTTTATCATTGGATTATAAAAAAAAATTAATAAAGGATGAACAACTGAAACTTGGGGAGTCCGACAGCTCAAGGGCTCAAATGAAACGGTTAATTTTTAATATAAGTAGGAGCTCGTATTTTCTGGACGGTTTTTGTTTTTAGGTTTATTAAAAAATCTGCTACCTCAAAACCCAGTTTTTCTAATTTAATTTTCTCCACATGTCTTACAAGGTTTAATTTTTAATAACTCATCTCTGAGGCTGTTGTGGTTGCCGTTCTGGGGGAATTCAGGGGCAGAGTTGGCAATTGTGTCTTTTGTTACACCAATCGATATCTCCTCAATTGATATCATTTGGTTAGTTAGTTATTATGACTCATCCCTGGACTTTAACTACAAGGTCATATCGCCTACTACCAGAGCGCTCTTTCGTCACTCTGGTGGACATGAGCCCGACGCTACTGTGGGACTCCTGAATTTTGCCTACTCTAAATTTGTATTCACCTAAGATAGGGACTTTAACGAGAACCTGACATCGTACAGGCTCGGGACCATCCTTAACGTCACATAAATTAAGCAAAAATGGGTTTCTAGTTTTTTTAATGTAGTATACTTTTCGTAAAGGGCGCCTGTAGCTCAATGGTATGCGTGTTTGACTTCTGAGCTCAAGAACGTGGGTTCGTAACCCCACCGAGGCTCTTAGTTTATTTTATCTGGGAGGTAAATTAAACTTAAGCACGCCGTCCTTCGGATGGGACGTTAAGCGATGGTCCTTAGCTTGTACGATGTCAGATAGTCATTAAAAACCCCTAACCTAGGTGGATAAAAATTTAGGGTAGGCAAAATTTAGGACTCCCACAGTAGAGTCGGGCTCATGTCCACAAGAGTGACGAAAGAACGCTCTGGTAGTAGGCGATCTGACCTTGTAGTTAAAGCCCGGGCATGAGTCTTAAAACCTAACCTAACCTATAAACGTTATCTTGTAGAAGGTAGACCATGAGCTAAAGTGGTCTTAATTTTCGTCCAAATTCAGCTAAAATTTAATCATATTGGATGGTTGCACATGTGACATGTGTTTTTCAGTTAGAGTGCTCATCATCGATGATCAAAAGTACTCAAGGAACCTTGAAACGTGAAATTCCGTTGAAAACTTGATCTCAAGTTTTTGTACGCTTATAATATTCGCTTATATTAATGTTCAAATAAAGTTACTGTTATTCAGGTTCTCGACTACTAACATTTGGCTCCGTGATTTTCCCTGATAATAATCCTATGCCCAATGTATAGGTACATTTACAGTAATGTGCAGTATTTTATGTGCAGTTTGGTCAATCCTCGGCTGATAGCCACATAAAACCTGTTGTGTCCTTTATGTGCTGGTTTCATGTGCCACATAAAACTAACACTGTTTTCATGTCAACCTCCAATAGTGGTATTGGTGGCCAATCTGATATATTTTCTCCAAATAAAACAAAGAAGAAAGGGTATCAAACTTTATTATCTGATTATTTATTTGATTCAAAGGCAATAAATAACTTTGTTCTGAAATTACTAAATAAATAAAAAATATGTGATATGGCCATTACAGGACTTTCTTATATGAAACACGCTTACAGATAGTGATCAGAGCGAGTGCACTCTCCACCTCCCCCTACAGAGTAAATATTTTATAATTCTTTGCTACACGATACAATTTAAACATTTTGAAATATTTCCTACAGGAATTTCTTTTTAATTGCTTGAAGCGCTGTAACATTTGTCGTATTGGTCTCATCTCAAATCCAAAAACTTATTAGAGATTGAGACCTTAATACGAAACTTTTTTGGTGAAACTAAGTTTTCAATAGGACTAATCGTTTTCGGGTAAATCAAGGAAATGTCTAAAAATATGTGTTTTTAAACTAAATAATTTTGGCATGTTCCTCGAAAGCTGGAAGACCAACAAAAAATTCTATTGTATAGATTAGGTTAGGTTAGGTATTATGACTTATGCCCGGGCTTTAACAACGAGGTCATATCGCCTACTACCAGAGCGCTCTTTCGTCACTCTGGTGGACATGAGCCCGACACTACTGTGGGAGTCCTAAATTTTGCCTACCCTAAATTTTTATTCATCTGGGGTAGGGGTCTTTAACGAGTACCTGACATCGTACAGGCTCGGGAACATCGCTTAACGTCCCATCCGAAGGACGGCGTGCTTAAGTTTATTTTACCTCCCAAATAAAATAAACTAAGGGCCTCGGTCGGGTTACGAACCCACGACTTTGAGCTCAGAAGTCAAGCACGCATACCACTGAGCTACCGGCGCCCTCTTTCTATTGTATATAAAATACGTATTTTAGCCTTTTCTACAACTTTTAATTTTAAAGATTTCAGATTGGGTCTTAAACGTAAGCCGTATCTTGTAAAATGTACTTACCCCCCGGAGTAAAATGATCTTAATTTTCGTCCGATTTTTTTGCCAAAATGCAGTCAGATCAAAGTTAGCCCATGTGATTTCTACATTCCAAATTAAAAGTTCATAGCTGTAATATTTTTTCGGTAGAGCGCTTACAACTCTTCAATCACATACACACACATTCACAGAGAGACATCATCGCGAAAATGAATTCAGAGGACCTTGAAAAGTGAAAATCCGTTGTAACCTCGATCTCGGATTTTTGCACGATACAATACTTTCTTATACTATAAGTATAAGAAAGTGAAAAATCAAAATAACATTTATGTTTATTACAATATTTATGTTTCTCAGAGTTCTCTGTTCGTCTTAATGTTTTCTTAGTACTTACGGTACTTTCCTGATGTGTCGCTTCTTCCCCGGAGATATTTCAGGATGTTTACATGTTTCTTTCTTAGATCATCATGGATCTAAATCAGTTCAAGGCTATCTGAAAACGAAAAAAAACTCTGGAGAATAACATTGGATCGTCCTTCAGACCAGAGGCGGAATTGGAACCCCCTTCTTCAGTCAAGGCATTATACAAAGAATGATAGCTCTTAGATGTATCAATTATAGAGAGAAAGACAATGGCGACCCAAGGTAAATTTTACTGCCGTGCGGGCTGATACGGATTGCTTTTTAGCTTCCCTCATCTGGAGATGACAGACAAATATACCCAAACCTTTCAGTTTTTAAACTAGCGTAACCTGGACGCAAGAGAAAAATAATTCTCAAACCTTTCACTTTCTATAAAATAAACAGTAACAAAGAACTCGTTTAAATTTGAGATCAATACTTTATACGATCTCAATTTCTAGCCTTAAATCGGGGCGGAAAAAGAATATAATCCTGAAACCTCTCAATTTCTAGGCTTCCATAACTTGGGCGTTGGAGAAATATAATCCTTAAACCTCTCAATTTCTAGGCTTCCATAACTTGGGCGTTGGAGAAATATAATCCTGAAACCTCTCAATTTCTAGCTTTCCCTAACCTGGACGTCAGAGAAAAATAATTCACGACGATTTTATTTTAAATTACAGTAATTACTACTCCAAAGGTGCCCAATAATATGACATTAACGAAATTTACAGAAAAATGCTAAATCACCTTCTAAAGCTATTTCCGTCGTAGCCTATGTTGTGAGATTGTTGCCGTATTACGACAGTAAAATATAATGTTAAAATGTTTATTTAATGTGAAAAATTGTTGTAAATTAAAAAAATATGGCCATTTTACTTCGGGGCCTAGCACATATTTCAAGATACCGCATGTATTTATGACCTAACCTAAAGTCTTTTCAAATAAATATTGTAGAGAGTACTAAAAAGCACATTTTATATACTATACATTTTGCAAATGTTGTTTGCAAAATACATGCCAAAAACCGTTCTAAATTATCGTTTTTAAAACCTACTTTTTTAGATATTTGCTTGTTTTACGTGAAGACGATTAGTCCTATCGAAAACTTTGTCATCACCAAAAATGTATCTTATAAAATTTCCAATCGTTTCTTCCTCCTTAAATTTGAGATAGCACGAATATAGACCAAGTTATAGCGCCCGAAATGATGTATAATAAATTTCCGTAGGAAATATTTCAGTGTTTAAATTGTAACACATTGCAACAAATTTTGAAGTAAATTTTTATTATAGGCTCGAAACCCGTCCGAGGCCCTTAGGTTTTTCATCCGGGAGGTGAAAAACGCCATCCTTCGGATGGGATGTTAATGAATGGTTCCGAGCCTGTGTGATATCAGGTACTCGTTAAAGACCCCTACCCCAGGTGAATAAAAATTTAAGGTAGACAAAATTTAAAACTCTCATATTAGTGTCGGGCTTATGTCCACAGACGATGTGACCTCGAAGCCCGGGCATAAGTCAAAATAACTAACTGCTCCATTTTACTTCATTTTTCTATTGAGATGGAGAGGTAAAAAAAAAAGGATATAAAATTAAGAAAAATAAAAAGTGTTGCGGTTATAAAAGGACTTTCTTGTACCAACCACTTTTGTACAGATCACTCTCTCACCCGTTCCCTTCTCTGGAATTCATTTGTATATGAAAGTCACTCTCAGAACCCCGTAATGCTAGCATGAAATGAGTTCGAAACGGGGAAGCCGGCGGAAGAGTGTTCTGTACAAAGCTACAATAACACATAAGAATATTAAGAACAAAAATAAATATATATGTGATGTGGCCATAATATGACTTTCATATACCAACCAATCACATATATATTTATTTTTGTTCTTAATATTCTTATGTGTTATTACAATAATGGTGTTAACCCTTAATATGGTTTTGTACTTTTTATATACAAGTTTGCTTTAAAAAAAAAAAGTTGTTATAATACGATTTATTGCTTTCTTATTGCCCCCTCCCCATAACGTATACCCCCTCCAGCACCGCCCCTCTCCCCTCCGGATGTTGCTCTAGATTCGCCCTTGCCTCCCAGTGATCCAGTTTTAGTACATTTGATCCTCTACTCGAATCTCCACTCCGTTCTCCCGGTAGAAATGTCTGTATCCGTCAAGATTTAAAGTTTATCAGACTTAAACCGTATCCGAGTTGTGGAAATCAACACTCGTATATGCGAAGCGTATTCTATTTCAGGATAGCATGGAAATAGAGCCCACCTGTTCCAATATTAGATGAAAGAGCTAGGTGCAACACTACGTATAGATACCACGTTTCTAGCTATAATGAGTCACATGGAAGTCATCTTCCATTCATCTCCTTACAGCTAGAAGAATGGTATCTATTCATATTGAAACTCGCACGTTCCAATGTTTTCAGACTAAAGTGCAATATCGGATCGATCAAAGTTTTACAAAGTCACATTTCATTAGCGTGTTTTGATGTAGATTCTCCTCCATTTTTTGCGATATATTGGCTATTTTAATTTTTCCGTTTGCTATAATTTCTATCACTTCTGATTCCTCTTCCTCGTTGAATTTTTCTATTCTTTTCCTTTATTTGTTCTGTTCCAAATTTTGTTTTTCACTTCTTATCTCTACACCAGTTATGTATTTTGTTCTCGTTCATTTCCTCCTCTCTTTTTTTTTTCCGTTATTCTGCTCCCCTGTTCCTTTCTTTCATTTAGTTAAGTTATATAGTCACAAATTGTAAATATTTACATGTGTGTCACTTTTTTTTGTCATTTTTGGAATCAAGGGGTCAGAAAATATAAAATTCTATTGAAAACAGCATCGAATTTCTGTCTGATTACTTGCCCTATACTTCGAATAACTGGGAAGTAAAAAAAAAAAAAAGATTACATACATAAGTTTTTTCACAAATAAGGAAAAACATAATTTAGAAATATTTATCAGTGGATAGACGCAGATGGACAAACATTTATTAGCCTTATATTATTGTGGATATAGACAAGATTGGGAAGAGTCACTTTCCGTTTCACAATAATCTTCAACCTTAAAAGCTTAGAATAAATTTACAGAATACAAATAAAGTAAAAAAAAAAATTTGAAAGAAAAAGTGGTTGTATTTATAGGTGGAACGGGTTTATGGGACCGGTTGAGATGGGACGAGTTTGTCTTTTTGGGAAGTGGCAGAGGAGTCCTGGTCACCTTGAGACGGAACAGGCTAAGTAGAAGACCTGGAGTGACCTTTAGCACAAGTATGTAACGGTCACCGGATCAGACCAGACCTATTACCAGCCCCGCACTCCCCATCCTCAACATAGTCGTCATTTTTTTTTACATTCCCAATTATACGGGAATATATAGTATAGGATAAGTTATGTAATTGGTCAAAAAAAATTTGATGAAGTATTTTATTTTTTCCGAACTCCTGATTCCCAAAAACAATTTTTTTTAAATAAGTAGCTATGAACACGATAACTCTCGATAAAATGAATGTATCGATTCTAAATTTTGTAAGTGTATTCAGCCAAATCTGCCAAAAAGAAGGGAGGGGGGGGGGGGGGATCGGAGGGGGGCTCACCTCAATAATCCCATCAATTGTCGATACTACTTGATCTTTTGTATTTAAATACAAAACTCCACCTATTAATAATATTAATTATTAATAAATATAGACTAAAAAGAAGAACAGCAAAATTTAAGTCTATCACCCACACGACTGGATGCAACTAGTTCGGTCAACTGGCAAAAAAAGACCTTTTATTGTTAATCAAATGGAGCAATCTGATTTTTGGGATTATGAAAACCTTTACAAAAGTAAAATTTTACAACTACAAAACAAGAACAAAGATGGAGAAAAGTTTGTTTGGAAAAATGTAAAATGGGTACTCTATGAAAAGGGCAATCCCATGGTACAGTACAAGAATACTTTGGACTTGGATGTGCCATTTTATTGTGTAGGATTAATAAAAAGGGGACAAGATACTAACAGACTCCAGGTACCATTGAGCTATTCCTCTCCACTTAAAATATCTGCAGCAAAAAAAAAAAAGACCTTTTGGACCTGATGAATTTGATCCCACCAATTTTTAGGGACTGTTATAAAAATTTGGCAGCGGACAATGTACGTGAGAGTTTGCCTGATTTGGATGACGAGGATGAGGAGGAGGAAGACTGATGTTTTCATGTAAAAACTTACTTTTTTTATAATAATATTTTATCTTATAATATTAATATTACTAGCAGAATACCCGGCGTTGCCCGGGGAACTTTGACTTTTCTCCTAATATCTCCTATAGCCTAAACCCGCTGCTTCGCATTTTTGATTTCAGTCGTGAGTCTGCCTGTCTATGGGCACAATAATGTATTTGTGTAATAGTGGCAGGTGTTATCAGAGAATAGTGATTGGTTCCAAACAATTATCGCCCAGCGTCCAAATATTACTTTTGTGAATAACTTGAAAAAAGATTGTATTACATTTTTCAAATATATTTTTTTCAAGATTTTAAATTTAATACAGTTTCAAAAATCAATCAAATGTGAACAAACCCTCCCCCCTCTCAATAATTGTTGTTAAACAATGAAAATAATATGGAGCCTTATCTCATACAGGCAAGATTCGAATTTGTTTTAGGTTTCGGACAAAATTGGTCCGACAGGGGGGCAGGCGAACTTCTCGACATCGTATAAGAAATATCAAATGTGAGGATAATTTTTGCGACTCATGCCCGGACTCCAACTAAGTGGTCATATCGCTTTTTACCAGATGAATTTTAAATTTTGCCTACCCAAGTTTATTCACCTAGGATAGGGGTCTTTGACGAGTACCTAATATTTGTACAGGCTCGGTACCAGCACTTAATATCCCATCCGAAAAAAAGGCGAGCTTCAGGTTTTTTCACTTTCCAGGTAAAACCGAAGGGCCATGTTTCAAACTCAGTAGGCAAGCATGTACCTCTGATCTACCAGGACATGGTGAAGTGAGGAATCATATGAAAGAGAATATTTGTTTTCATAATTATGGGGGCATTGCAGCAAGGCCTATAGCACTGCAAACCTTTTGCTATGATGACGCAAACCTGTTGAAAAAAATCGTGAATTTATATAATACAAAAATTGCCCGGAAAACTGTGTTTAGATTTTTTCTGTTTTACCGTGATAAAGGGAAGTGCAAGAAAATGTTTTTGAAAATTAAAAAAAAATTGTACTTTATGTAAAAATAACTTGGTTTAATTGAGTAGGATATTAGATGAAAAAAACATTTTTCACAAGCAATTTTTCGCAGAATTTTTAAAGAGCACCAGAGCGAACCCTAATGGCTTTATTCAAATGGAACAATCAAGAATCGCTTAATGAAAGGGTGGGACAACCTCCCGCACACTCGTCAAATTGACAAATAAACTACATTTTTCATGATTCCAAAAAGAAAATGACTATAGAAGTGTGTTACACCATACAAAAATGTGAGGGTCCCCTTCCGATAAATGAAATACTTTCCAATAAGGGTCATCTCAAGAAAATCGCATAGTGATTGGGATCGAGTAGTTTGAAGATTGATTCGTTTTGAAGATCTATTAATGAACGGTCTATTTTAGATGATACCACAATCATAATGGTTACTTCAACTGCAAGTTGATTTTGGATTACTATCGGATCCCAAAGTAATGTAACTGATGGAACAAAGTTTTTCTTGCTTCTTCCATAACAATAACTCAATTACGTGTATTTAATGAACCATCCAGCGATTTGCATCATATTTCCATTCCATAATTAATTACGGTTTAATACTTTGGGGAACTTCTAGTTCTAGTGCTAATATTTTCAAACCTGAAAAAAAAGCACTATAAATAATCTATACATCTATACTAATATATAAAGAGTATAATATATATAATCAAAAATTTACAAATAACAAAATAAATAGTAAATAACAAATAAAATTAATGATAATAATAAAAATATTTTAAAAAAAAAAGTTGATAGCCCATATTGTTGTGAGTGGAGGAGCCTTTATGTATGAAATACTACATTTATATGGTGGTTGTTTCTTTTCTTTTTGAACAATGAGAAAGACATTCCGTTTCCGAAGAGAGCAAGGGTTTCAGAAAGTGGTAAAGGCCATTAAAGGACTTGATTCCTTTATGAGTTGTACTTCTTTCAAAAAGAGAGAAACAATGTTTACTTATTTGAAATATTTCTTTCTTACTGATATCGTAAACATGTCTAGTACTTTTGAGATGGATAATATTTATATTTTTCTTAATGACCATTAATGTTTCAAATATAAGGTGCAGGTAATGGGAAGTTTTCTTTGCACTGCTAGTTCTTCTTCGGCCGGAATAAATTTTAGAAGTAAGTTGAAATTTTCAATGATTTACACGCAAACAATGGTTTGTGCTCCCCACTCCCACCATCAGCATGCATGAAAGTGTCTGAAGCCTCACGGCCTATGTAAGACCTCTAAAACGATGTTCTACTCTACTTTAAATTCAAAAACCGAAAGGTTCGAGTCGAAACTAAATTTAGCAGCGTAACCCCATTCTCATTTGGGGCAGACCAAACGACAGATTGATAAAAACTCTTATTGAAGGTTTTCAGTTATAGATAGGTCTATGCTGACGCATACTGTTTTGTAGAACTTTTTATTGCAAACAATTCCCTCTACACATCGTTTTGTTATATTTACAACGATTTTGGCTGCGTTTTGCCAATAAATGACGACAGGACGTTCCCAACGGTGAAAGAATTATCCAAATCGTTTAATTACTTCTTGAGATTATCTCAAACATACTTTCTCTCTTTATATTTTAGTATAGATTATTAATAGTATAGGTATATTTATATATTATTTATAGTGCTTTCTTCTCAGGTTTGAAAATATTTGCACTAGAACTAGAAGTTCGTTCCCCAAAGTATTAAACCGACATTAATTATGGAATGGAAATATGATGCAAATCGCTGGATGGTTCATTAAATACACGTTATTGAGATATTGTTATGTGAGAAGCAAAAAAAACTTTGTTCCATCAGTTACATTACTTTGGGATCCGATATTACTCCAAAATCAACTTGCAGTTGAAGTAACCATTATGATTGTGGTATGATCTAAAATAGACCGTTCATTAATAGATCTTCAAAACGAATCAATCTTCAAACTATTCGTTCCCAATCACTATGCAATTTTCTTGAGCAGACCCTCATAGGAAAGTATGTATGAGGAACTAGTAACTCCGTTCTTTTAGGCGATATGTTTTTATAACATAGAGTTCTTATAAACAATTTTTACTGTATAATTATTATTATTCTTTCAAGTGGGGATTCAACTTTACCGTTTTTTGAGCTTCTCTCAGATTCCAGAAGACACCTGTGGCTCAGAGGTAGCGTGCTAGCCTACTGAGTACAAGATCCCGGGTTCGAAACCCAGCCAAGTTTTTTTTTATCTGAGAAGTGAAAAAGCCTTCAGTCTTTCGGATGAGACGTTAAGCGCTAGTCTCAAGTCAGTTAGATGTCGGGTAGGGAAAAAATTTAGAACTCCCATAGTAGAATCGATCTCATGTCCACCAGAGTGACGAAAAAGCGCTTTCGTATTAGTCGACATGATCTCGTAGTTAACGCCCGGGTATGAGTCACAATAACTAACAGACCACAGCTGTATGTTTAGATGCTCTTGATGGTATTTAAGTTGTGTGCAAGGTAATATAATTTATTTATCTATTAGTAAAGGTCAGGCAGATGAACGTTCTGGTTTAATATAAAAGTTTAAAAAAAAATTAAATGTCAGGCTTGCTGTGTGTAGGAGAGGGCAGACCGGGGTTGTGCAAGCGTCTCTTCTACCGGCTATCTTGTTTATAGTTTTTATCAATGTCTTATATATTACTCAACTCCGAAATAGGGCAGAACTTCATCTACATGACCATCCGACGCCATCAAGTCTGCTACTAGATCATTAGATATGGTAAAATTAGATTTATCCAACTCTATTTACACTTCTCTTGGGGCTGACATTCTGCCACTGAGAGCAACTGAGAGGAAGGATCTCAAGGATTTTTATTTCTATTTTTTCATTCGAAGACCGTAATCGGTATCCTTAATATGTGCTTATTTAATTTTTTTACTCATTATTCAAAAATGCCGCTCTTCCTTATACTAAGGTCTAGCCGATGTACATCCTTCATCATCTCTTGTACTGTGTACCTCTCGTACCTCGTACTTCTCCCTATAGCTCATTGCTGTGTCGAGGTGAGCACCCACTTTCATGGATAGATCCACCGCCCTTTATTCTTCTCTGGTCTAGCCGATGTACATCCTTCATCATCTCTTGTACTGTGTACCTCTCGTACCTCGTACTTCTCCCTATAGCTCATTGCTGTGTCGTGAGCACCCACTCTCATGGATAGATCCGCCGCCGTTTCCTCTTCTCTGGTCTAGCCGATGTACATCCTTCATCACCTCTCGTCTTCATACTTCTTATAGCTCATTGCTGTGTCGTGAGCACCCACTTTCATGGACAGATCCACCACCTTTTCCTCTTCTCTGGTCTAGCCGATGTACATCCTTCATCACCTCTCGTACCTTCTACTTCTGACTGGGTCCAGTTGGATTTTAATCAAAACCACGCCTGAGGAATTTCATTTCCGCCCCTTACAACCGGAATGCCTTCCAATTTCCTGTAACCCCTTTAAATTATTAGGTGAATAGTTATATTCTCAAATTAGACTATTGCGTTCTCCTACTGAAACATATTTTCCAATTATTCTGTCCTCAGTACACAAAAGAAGAGATGTGCTTCGACTGTTAGACAATGGGAGTACAGTGAACAATGAGATCTGGTATTTTCCTATTTAGAGATTTCTCGCTAAGTTCTCTGCTATATGTTCTGATTAGTTTATCCAAAATGAAGTCCAGTATGTATTCTAACACCAATTATGTGAAAACACAAACACTGCTCTCTCCCGGAATATCACATATTGCTGTTCTCTGAGTACTATTCCCTGATAACACAATAAATACCACACAAATTCCATCCTTTTGTACTCCCCACGTCCCTTCCTTTGAATTCCAACATGCTTAATGTATTTTCTCAGCTCACAGACGGAATAGTGATTTGTTGCAGTTATGTTTATATATATATATTTCTTGGTTGGTAGGCGGATGTAGTGGACTCTTAAATAAGTAATACAGAGGTGTCAGTCCAACAATATATTTTATTTATACCAGAGCTAATTTCGGCCATCCTCAGATAATCTTAAAGTATAGAAGTTGTTAAATAAGTTATAAACGCATCCATGGTCTAGCTAGATGCAACATCTAGCTGGATGCAACATCTAGCTGGATGCAACATCTAGCTGGATGCAACATCTAGCTGGATGCAACATCTAGCTGGATGCAACATCTAGCTGGATGCAACATCTAGCTGGATGCAACATCTAGCTGGATGCAACATCTAGCTGGATGCAACATCTAGCTGGATGCAACATCTAGCTGGATGCAACATCTAGCTGGATGCAACATCTAGCTGGATGCAACATCTAGCTGGATCCTGAGATGCATCTATCCCATCTACACTGAGAATGGGTGTTAACTGCCATTAACTAGTTGTGGTATAAATAAGATATATTGTTGCACTGATACCTCTTTATTACTTTTTTTTTTTTTTTTTTGGTTATGCTCAGGCTACCATCTGAAATTTATATACATATGTAACAAGTTGAAATGTTGATACTTGGAGGATCTTTTGGAAATTGAATTCTGAACAGAAATATTCCTATAAGCATGGGTCAGAAAACACTCCCTAAAAAAATGAAGTTCAAAAACCTCTAGGCCATTTTGAACAGTTACTTCAAAACTTTTACACAAATAATAGCTGTGGTCATCAGCGTTTCTAATCACAAACTAGCAAAGGTGTCTGCCGTTCCGTGACACATACTAGCAGTGATACCCAGCGTTCCCTAAGTACGAACTAGCTGTGGTGCCCGGCGGTCCTAAACACTTACTAGCTGGGGTATCTACATTTTTGTGTTATATATTGTAGAGTCCCCTAATACTCTGCTCAGTAATTTCCTCTGATTTAGGGTGTTATTATTACTAGCAAAAATCAGGGACGTCTACCCTATCATAGATCACTCTAAACTGTTTACCAGCCATCTAATGTCTTCTACGTGATATGCTATAAACTTTCTGATTGATAACACTTCGGAAATTATATTTTTGGCCTAATATTTATATATGAGTCAACATACTTTATTTGGGTATAATCATTAATTGTGTTTACTGATTTGCTCCTCGTCCTGGAAGACAGTATGATTGCTCCATTATTTAAAACGGCATTTCTAACATTTAACGATTCAATTTGAAGAAGATTGATGAGGTAGTAATATTTATTCTAATGGGAGCCCAGAGGGTAGACAAAATTAGTCAAATAGACTGTTCATTTTATTCTCATTATTATCAAGGAAATAAGAACCATTTTTCTTGTACATTTTTTTTTTCTTCCAAAAATGGAGGTTTTAATGTGGAACTGAAAAGGTCAATTAAAAAAACTTTTTTAAATATGGTCTGTTGTCTAGTGATATCTTAAAAAGTCTTTGGGAATTATCAGCAAGCTACTTCCCCGAATTATCCAATGAAGTCTTTGCTTTCCTTCTAAAACCAATGAACCGTTTGGACTAAAAATCAACAGTTGACTTACATAGGGGCTTATTATTATTATATTATAAAATCAATTATTATTATTTGTATAAAAACAGCTGATAGGAGTGAAATAACTTAATTAGTGAATAAATATACAGAAATGTATTAGTCGCATTTTGTTTTAAAACGAAATGTAAACAACCAATGAATGAAGAATACACAATTTTACGAGATACCAAGAAGCCCAATTTTTTATAATTCCGAAAGTATTAGAGTCCTGAGCTCCCAACTTCTTCACAGTCCGCAGATGGCTTGGGAGATGATCACAGTACACTTAACTCATTTTGGCCATTTTACGACTTAACAACTTATTCCTTGTGACCATAGATATAAGAAAATTGTGATGTGATCCTAACAAAACTTTCTTATATCAACCACATTTTTACAGAAAGAGAGAGCGATCTGTTAAAAATTCTTGTTATAGTTTCATCACATGTATATTTTTTCTCTTAATTTTTTATCAATTATAATATAACAAGTTTTGATGCGCTACAAAACATTTTTGCGTAAATTGAGCAAACTACTTAAACAGTAGGTTTCAAAACATAATTTAGGACATCCTGTCCTCCGATTTGTTTCAATAATACTCGTATTTCGATCTCTGCCTCCAATCACTCCCGCGCTACCTTGGGTTCTATCTAGACCGACCACTGACATTGAACCTCTACACTACTAAAACGACAGGAGCTGAACAGATCGTTTGGTCTGCTCTACCGGCTGCTCAGCAGACAATCCAAACTTTATATTGAAAACAAATTGATCATTTACAAGACACTAATAAATCTAACATCAACTTTACCTTCCGTAATGACTTGGAAATTCCTTTTGTTATTGACCTCAAGTCCCGCTTCTCCAAATTCCACTCTAACCTTTCTTCCCATGTCAATCTAGTTGATCGACTCTTGTCATCCCATTCCCATCCATATGATCCCCCTCAAAGACTGAAGGGGCGCTGGCCAAGAGACTTGATACTGTAATTTAGCAAAAATATTTAGGAAGTGCTGGTTGTGACCAGTGGTATGAGTGCTTGCTTACTGAAATCGCGGTTTCGAAACTCGGCCGAGGACGCCGTCCTACGGAAGTGACTTTAAGCGATGGTCCCGAGCCTGTACTATGTCAGGTACTCTAGGTGAATAAAAATTTAGGCTAGGAAAAATTGAGGACTCTAGACTAGACTGAGGAGTAGAGCCGGACTCATGTCCACCAGTGTCGAAATAACGCTCTGGTAGTAGGCGATATGTCCTCGTAGCCCGGGCATAATAGCAAAAACAGGAACTTTTATTTAAAGAACGTTTTGATGATAATTTGTAAAAGGTACGTAGGTTGTACCCAAGCTGAGTGGACTAATAATCATGGCCTTCTCTGGAATGCTTGATGTTCGACACAAATCTTCCACAGGTGTCCACTTTTCCCAACAATATTTCGGATAGATTTCACGCCTGTTCTTCAAAATACAATAAAACATTGTACCCCTATGAAAACGATCTATAAAATATCATCTGAAAAGTGTGGAAAATTTTCCCTAGAATATGGAATAAGAAAAATCTGGTTTTATATTTATCATAAGGAATGGTGAGTGAAATATAAAAACGAGTTTGTAGACGAGATGTCCCGTTTAGAGGACCGCATCTAACTGAACTGTCTCAGTAAGACCTCCCAACCTATCTCGGCCTCTAGTTCACCTTGAGTTGGTTTCTTCAAGTTTTATTTCTTCTTATAAATAGAATGATGGACTCGGATCAAATTATGATTTTAAAGTATCTATAATGAAGCAACATTTTTAAGGCGATATAAAAAGATAAGTTTATTGAATAATTCTTCTTCTTTTTTTTTTTTTCTTCTCTTTAATTTTTGTCTTCTTCAAATATGTAGATTGTGTCAAACATATATAATTGTCTCAAACAGATGTGAGGCATAGAAATAGAAATGAATGTAGGTTGCTTTTTATTGCCATTCTTGCAAGAAAGTCCTATCTTTTTGTACAGGACGTGGTATTGTGCCGAAATATTGATAAAAAATAAAATACACCTTTGAAAGACATGCCGAAAAAAAAGGAACATACTTTCACCTAAAGAAGGATAAGTCCCCAAAAACAAAATTTTACAAAAACAACAAAAATGTCTTCGTTGAATCACCGGCAATGTACTTCTCCAGAACAAATTAATCAATTAATTTTTCGCTCCCTCTCCAGAGCCACTGCGACCGTTAATATTCAACAGTTGACTTATATATAGGGGCTCCTAAATTTTCATAAGATAAATTCATTACATCAGCAGTTATTAGAGTTCTTGAATTGAGCCCCCTCCCCTGAACCTCCTCTTCACTTCAGTCGATATTGCTGAAATTTAACAGGTTATGTCCTCATTGGGTTCTGACTTTAAATATGAAATTTCATGTCGATTATTACTTCGCCCCCCCCCCCCCCCCCCCTCTGTTCCACATTTTCCTTTCTGCCGATTGCGCTGAATATTGATAAGTGATGTCCTTATGGAGTTTTGAATTCACACATGAAATTTTACGTCGTTACATTCATTACAACGGCAGTTATTTCAGTTTTTGAGTTAAGCCTCTCCCCAAATCCCCCTTCCCCTTTGGCCGATTATTATTATGAGGTTTTGGTCATATATAAAAAGTTTGGTCATACATTCATTCTATCGGGAGTTGGCAGACACACAGATATTCTTTTTTTTTTCATATTTGGAATCTAAAGGTCGGAAAACATGAAATTCCGTAGAAATCTCCGCATTGAATTTTCGACCGATTACATAACTTCCCCTATACTTCGTATAACTGGGAGGAAGTGAAACTGTTCACCGGCTTGTTTTATTTGAGAAAAAGAAAAAAACAGTTATTTTCTGGTTGGTTGGTTGGACCAATGTAAATTAACTTGAAAAGGGTCAAAGTGCCAATCAGGGACCAGTAATGAAGGTCCTACAGACACGGAATAATTATCTTTAATAGTTATCTTTTTCAGGAGGACTGGGAAATTGAAACATCTAAACACATTTTGTCTAGAAATGTTTATTTATATATAACTTCTTGAAAATGCACAATGCAACATTTAAAACTCAAATCTAATTAATTAACACCACAAAATGTCAATACGTAACATTCACAGTGTATGTTTTTAAGCTTGCTTTGCCACCATTTTCATACAATAATACCCACTCCGTTGAACGGGGGGTACATTTCAATTTTGGAGCTAGCTCCTTTTTGTCCCAAACTAAAATTTAAAATCCCCTTCCCATACTTTTTCGGGTTAAAAAAATACAAAACTGCTTAAAAAAAGTCTATTAAAACTGTTTACATTATAATATTAAAATAAAACTGATATCATTATAATATTAGATTAAAAATAATACCTATTGTTATAATATTAAAATAAAATATAATAAAATGTAAGTATACTAAATATCAAAATCTTCTCACTCAGTTATTTCCTCATGATCATTTGACGTCGTTTCCGACTTAAGTTGGTCGTAAAACCACATTTCACTGTAACCAACGTACTTTTGAGCCAGGCTCATGACGTCTTTGAACTTGGGATATTTTAATGGGATCGCCTCGTAATAAGCTGGTTGAAGATCAAGTAGATTGATTTCAGTCCTAGACTTGCACATGGTCACGTTATTTTTAGTGATCAATCCAACACTCTCGCTACATTGCATTCTGCATTGCTGAACCTGGTCGCTCTCGTAAAAAAATACCCTGTTTTTAGTGATTAAAAACTTGGATTTTTTCTCCCCCTGAGGATTTTTCAGAAAGATGGGTTTCAAGGTGTTTGCAAAGTTTAATATCATTGGGCGGTCTGCTTCTACTACAGTGAACTTGTAACTCGTCCTTTTAATTATGTTCGAGTACTCATTTGGAAGATAAACTCTGTCAGATTTTCGCAAGTGTTTTTCGATTGGACCAAAGGCCCAATCGCACGGACTAAAGCTGTGTCCCGGCTTGGAAAATCCATGAATTATTTTATCCATGCGTCCAAATTTTACAAGATATAATAAGTACTGCATCAATGCATGGGTCTTATTCTGAGCTACACAGTTGTCAGAAAATAAGTAAAGGACCTTAATTTGAGGACTGAGCATATTATTTATGTAGTGGTGCAAGAAACGTATGGGTTCGTTGGGGGTCTTTTTCCCCCCACAGTTTCGTTGTAGACGTAAAAGTGATGTCGCGACAAAAATAATAAATATTACAACCTTCTAGGACTGTTATCACGAAAAAAAATCTTTCTTTTTTTGGCAAGAACGAGTTAGCTCCAGGAGCTCTCCCCTTCTTGCTCAAATGTGGTGTGGGAGGCAGATCCATCCAGTGAGAATCAGAGCAACTAACAGACTTATTACAGTTGTAGATACCTCCTTCTTGCACCCGACGAAGAAATGATTTTTTTTAAAACTATATTGTGCATTTATCTCAAAATGGCCGAAAATGGAGCTAACCCCTTTTTGCTGCAAGCCCTTCAATTCTATTAACTACGGATGTAATGAATGTATCGACACCACTTTTAGCATGAGGATTCAGAATTGCCTGTTTAACTGTTGGTTAAAATGGTTGATTGGTTGGAGAGCATGGCTAGAGGGAGAGCAAGAACTTAATTGACCAATTCGTTCTGGAGAAGTACAATGCCGGTGATCCACAGACGAAATATTATTAAGAGTACTTTATTCTTACTGAAATCTTAGTCCATTTTTAATCTCCCCTCGAATTCTTCTTTTCCTGTATGAGTTTTTGCAGAGGATTTTCTTTATTTGAATTATATGTTTTTCATTTCATCTAATTCATTGCTTTAAAAATTTTCATAACACGAAAATACCCCAATTTAACCGCAAGACGGTTGACCCGCCCCCATGAAATCCTTAATAGTGGCCAAGTTGACCCTGAGCACCCTACTATCTGATTGCAGTTTCCTCTCTCTCTCCTCAGCCCTCTTGCAATTCGCTGCAGACATCCAAGCTTGAGGCCAAGGGTGGCAAGGCACCGTAGCGGTAAGACGAGCCCCGTTAACTCTGCGGTAACGCGATATCTCGTCTGAGGCCTGTCTGAGTGAGCCGTGAAATTCGACAACCTGTCCTCAGATCTCCTTACCAACCCTATATAGCCCACTTTGTCTTTTATATTCGATCTCTTGGTGAGGTGCCGGAAATGCAATACTGGCTCCCTCTGTTCCCCAAATATCCTTTGGTAGAGAAATGTTTCTTTCCGTTTGAGGTACTTCAGGTGTCTAGTGATTGGTATAAATGGAAAGTTTAATCAGTTTGGTTTGACTTTCACAAAGTGATTTATTATTTAATAATTTTCTCTGTGGTGGTATTTGATTCTATTAAGAGTTCTTATCTAATAACCGGTTGATATTAAAAAAAACCTCATTGTTAATATTTTTTGTAATCTGATAAGTTAGTTAGTTGTGAGTCATCTAGAATCAATTACGAGGTCATATCGCCTACTACCAGAGCGCTCTTTCGCCTCTCTGGTGAACATTAGCCTGATTCTATTGTGAGAGTGTTAAATAATTTTGCACAGGTTTATTCACTTAGGATAACTATTAACCTTTAACGAGAACCTGATATAGTGCAGGCATGGGACCATCGCTAAACTTACCCTCCTCATAAAAAACCTACCTAAGGGCCTCGGCCGGGTTTCGAATCCGCGATCTCTACAAGATCCTTGATCATATAATTGAAGAGCGTACGCATACTTCATTGATTTTTCTTATTTCTTCTACAAGATCGTTGAGCATATAACTTATAACGTCTCCTTGGGGTAAACCATTTTTTATTTGATTTGCTTCCCCTGTACTTTACACGAGCCATCCTCCGAATCATGAAGAACTTTATTATCTATTTGAAAATATTTCTTGGTAAATTTTCTATTAGTATTTATATGAGGTGCACAAGTACTGTACAAGTATCAATTGTCTACGCAGTATACTTAAAACAATGCGGATTTAGGGAGGAGGTACGCTGTCATGTTTTACAGTGTTGTCTTTCCGTAGGACATTGGAAGTGTAGTTACAAGAGGTAGTGAGAAGAAGTACGGAAAGAAAGAGGAACAAGGTTCATTTTCAGTTCTTATGTCCACCAGGCTGACTCACCTCTCTGTTCTTATGTACGTACACTCAATCCAGAGTTGTCAAGCCAGCCATTGTAGCCAATAGACCGTCGAGGCTCATAGTCGCTCTAACCATTATCCCAGCTAGGTCTTGGCAGTCACTCTAACCATTATCCCACCCAGGACTTGGCAGTCACTCTAACCATTATTCCACCCAGGACTTGGCAGTCACTCTAACCAAAATACCGACGAGGCTCATAGTCCCTCTAACCATTAACCAAGCCTGGGCTTGGCAGTCTCACCAAAATACCGAAGAGACCAAAAAACCGAGTTACTCTAACCATAACTTCAGCCACTCTAACCACAATACCGATGAGGCCACACTCTAACTATAACCCCAGCCACGGCTTGACAGTCACTCTAACCACAAGAGTGGCGAAGATCAGACTTCTAGTAATCACTTTTGTAAAGATCACTCTGCCTCCCCCTCCTCCCTCTCAAATTTATTTCTTACTGGCAATATTGAGTATAAGAAAGTCAATCTCAAAATTACGCTGAACCTACAATGAAACAAACTAACCCGATGATGCTATAAATTTCATAGAGATATCTTATACCCTGTAATGCCAATGTGAAATGAATTTGAGACGAGGGAGAGGATGGGAGAGAGATCTGTAAAAAAGTGTTTGCTATAAGAAAAGCAACATTATTATTAATAATTATTATTATTTTATGGATACTAATTTTATTTTATCTTCTTATTCTTCTTCCTGTGGCTCTAAAGACCTCCAGGGTCTCTGGACATTTTTGGAATGCTGATCACAATCCAGGGGCCGGGTCCAATAGATAGATAGCTGGTGAACAGATAATTCTTCCACAGTACAAGTACATTTTTAAAGTTTGATAGTATATATGGTAATTTTTAAATTTAATTCTTTTTCTCCTTCATGAAATGACATATTTTGGCATTTTTCAATGTAATTAATCCGGACTCTACTAGTGACCTTATTGATCCTTATGAGATATACTAAAATATATAAACTACCATTTCCAGCAGACCAAAACAGGTTACTTGGTAGTTTTCAACAAGTGAAATAAAGCCACTAAAAATAACATTCGTATGAATCGCTAAATTTATTTTAACTCCCCTCTGTTAGCACCTTGAAACCAGTTTTGTTTCCAGATATACATTTAGTGATGGTTATTTTTATTACATATATCATTAATCGTCGTCAATATATAGGTATTATCACTATTAACCACATTTGTTATAATTTTAATTTATATCTTCATTTAATGCATTTAAATATTTTAATGATAAAACATTTTTATTAATAATAAAACTCCTTAAATATATTTTTTTTTCTCTTTATAAATAGTTGTATCTATTTGTAAAGATATAACTGTTGCCTGGGTGCATTCACCAGCATATATGTACTATGTACATGTAGATATATTTGTGGGAATGGTGTGAGAGAGAGACCACCCATTGGTAGGTCCTCAGGACGAAAATTTATCTTAATTATTAGAACACTTGAAGTGTGAGCAAGAGAGAAAAAATGTAATAAAATAAATAAAAAGGAATTGAAAGACAATTTGGATGGCAGGGTAGTAAGAGAGTTAATAAAAGTAGAGGAAATTAGTGTTGAAAAATATTAGGAACGAAGACTATTCGAGATGGCAGTAAGTCGCGGTTCCTCTTCAACCTTCGTGTGGGGTTGTGTGGTAAGTGTTGTGAAGACAATGTACGTATTTCTGGGTTTGTATGTGTGTAAAGTTTGCTTAAAAACCCTAAGATAGTTATGAAGTGTTCTGTTGTTTATGTATCATGGGCACTGTGTTACCAGTCTGAGGGTTTTTGTTTTAAACGCCTCAATTCGTTTTATGATGGCTGGTTTTGCTGAATCGTATATCTGTGATCCATATGTCAATAAGACAATATTAAAAAAAATTGTTTTAATTATTTATTACAAGTTTCTATAGTATGTCTATGTTTCTCAACTAAGAAGTTGTATTTACAAAGAGTTATTTGATATTATTTGAGCACAGTGGACTAGGACGAAAAAGGAGCGCCCTAAAGAAGGCTAAAGTTTTATTTAACAAACTGTTTGCTTTATCTAACAAAGGAGAAGAAGGGGGAAGGGATGTTTAATGGGGAAGGTAGGTAGGTGAGGCTATCAGAGACTAGCGTCCCTACCGGACCCACCTCACACTACTGATAACACACTGATAACAGTCTCTTACATTACATTCTACTCCACTTCTCACACTTAGTACTCTTTCTGCCCTCACATACTTTTTTTTTTCACATTCAGATAACAAGAGTTATAAAATTGTCTCTTCCTCAGAAGGCTCTATATATTTCTAAATATAATTATTTTTATCTTTAACTAGGAGCTCAACCTTTATGGCCTTATCGAAATAAGTTTTCTGAAAGTCACAATGCAATATTTCATGAAAGGGTTGTTGGTACATTAAGGTAAGATACTCATAGGACCGCAATTTTGAAACAATGATAGATGTTATTGTGACATGGGCCTCTTAAATTTTCTGAAAGTCACAATGTAAAATTCCATCAAGACAAGAGCCTTCTCAAATTAATTTATTTCATACAGGCATTATTCAATATAAGAAAGTCACAATCTCTAGCACGATGAACAATGAAACAAAGAAATCTACCGAGATCATCACATTTCTTCCATATATCCAGTATAAAATAGATTTAAGAGGGCAGAGAGAGAGAGTGATCTGTATAAAAGTGGTTGGTATAAATAAATCCTGTAATTGCCACATCACATATATTTTTGCTAAGGGAACGTATAAACACTTGGGAATTATATATGTAATTGTATTGCCACTAAATGTGCATTCAGAAGCCCATAAGACATATATTAATTTTCAGCCACATCGAATTAACAGGAGATTCACTCTAAAATTCTGATGACTTCTGATAAAACGAATATATCAAGTTAAATACATTCCAATTCACCAGACCACAGAGACCTCCACAGTTTAAAGGGAGAGAGATAACAGTTGATTACAAATATTACGAGCTGTGGAAGTAGATTTCTCGGTTCCCAAAAGGCATGTCTCTAGTTCCATAGGAGGTTTCCAGAGCAGCCCTATTAGCCAGATAAGCTGTGGGCACAGACTCCCCTTATCTCTCCTGTATATCCAGCTCCAGCTCCAACTTCCATGATATATCCGCTGGAAACCCGCCCCCTCACTTTTTCTGTTGCTAATCAATCTTTTTTTTTTTTAACCTAGATCCGGTTATCTGTTTTTCTTGTGGTATTTGTTCAAGCTCTTCGTTTATTCTATCCATTTTACTTCATCAAGGACCAACAACGGTTAATACGAAAGAAGATTAAATCAGAATTAGACAAGAAAATCTCGCCGTTTTCCTAATGGCGTTTAGGAATCTGTCTCGCTGAATGACTACAGCGATTCATATTTTCTAAACCTTGACTACAATTGTTCAAACCTCCATTATCTGTGATACTATCCTCATCACACAATGTCACGTAAGCAACAGAACACTCCTCAATGACATATTAAACACAGTATACGACACAATTCAGGACAAACATCCATACATAATATGTTCACCGCGCCAAAAAATCATTACATCGAGGGCCCCGGTAGCGCGCTAGCCTCCAAAAAAAATGTATATCTTTTTTTTAATTTCACAATAAATATTGTTTTATGAAAAGTTTGTAGCTAGAAAATTTCTAGTTGTTTAATATCGTCAGTTATCTAAAATAGAGTTTTAGTTATTGTGACTCATGCCCGGGCTTTAACTATGTGGTCATATCACCTACTACAGATCGGTTTTTCGTCGCTCTGGTGGACATGAGCCCGACTTTATTGTTGGAGTCCTATATTTTGCCTACCCATGTTTATTCACCTAGGAAAGGGATTTTTGACGAAAACCTGACATCGTACAGACTCGAAACCATTGCTTAACGTCCCGTCCGAAGGACGACGTGCTTAAGTTTTTTTCATTTCTAAGATAAAAAACCGTATATATATATTATATATATATATATATATATATATATATATATATATATATATATATTTAAATTATATAATTGTCATGAAAACAAATAAAATCTATTTTTCAGTTCAGTTGTGTGTAGCTCAGTGGTATGCGTGCTTGTCTTCTGAGCTCAAAAACGTGGGTTCGTAACCCGACCGAGGCCCTTAGTTTATTTTATCTGGGAAGTAAAATAAACTTAAGCACGCCGTCCTTCGGATGGGACGTTAAGCGTTGGTCCCGAGTCTGAACGATGTCAGGTACTCGTTAAAGACCCCTGCCCTAGATAAATAAAAAATTTGGGGTAGGCAAAATTTAGGACTCCCACAGTAGAGTCGGGCTCATGTCCACCAGAGTGACGAAAGAGCGCTCCTGGTAGTAAGCGATATGACCTCGTAGGTAAAGCCCGGGCATGAGTCATAAAACCTAATCTAAAAAAAAAGTTCAGTTGTGTTTGTGTGTTATTGTTACGCTCCAAACATTATAAGATTCAGTTTTATTTCATAAAATATCATAGTATTTTTACGAATCAAATGTTAAATCAAGCAATTTTTTTTCGTTGTACCCCATTAATATCAGCCATATTTCAGTCCTCATTTTGAGTTTTACTCAGATTCGTAATCAGCGTCGTCAAAAGTATAAATATACTATGTTTCAAAAACAAATAAGCAATAATTTTTCAAATAATAAATTTCTTGGGGTTGGAGCAAGTATCGGGACAGTATATAAATTGAAGGAGATACGTTTCACTAAAAAAATCACACATAAGATAAAATTATCATTTCTAAAAACTAATTTTTCAAAATGGATGCAAATCTTTTTCACCCCCGGGTACTGTTCTACTACACTACTGGCCCAAGAAGACATACGACCGTATCTTCAGATACATGAGAACACACCACTTTTTGTCACCTTGTTTATTGCAGGTCGTGTTGAGGTCGAGGGATGAGTGCATATAAATTGCACCAAATGCACTTTGAGAGGGGCGTTTCGGTCCGGTTTCCTTTTGTTGTCCCGTCCCTCCCTGTTCTCTCCCTATACCACAAACAAAAGACCTCACAAGGACGTCTGGCCATTGATTTAATATATTTTCCAGACTATATAAGAGATGAGTTCCCATGGAAATGTATCAGTCGACCGATTGTAACAAGATGGCATTCCAGGTATTATTTTATCATTGTTTCATATTGAATTTTCATTATTCACTATCAAGTAAGCATTGTTTTCCGAGATCAAAAACATTCGTTACTTCAACAGTTACTGGGGTTTTTCTGTTAAGCCCTCCACATTTAATTCCCCCCTTTCCATTGTTAGATTTGGCTGAAAATCAATGTGTCGTCCTTATGGGGTTCTGGATACACATATCAAATTGTGTATCGATTTTTCTTTTCTATCAGGAGTTACCGTGTTCACAGGCATACAAGAAACCTTTTTTTCATTTTTTATAATCAAGGGTACGGAAAACATTAAACTCCAGTTCAAACGCAACTTCTGACCAATCAGATAACTTCCCCTATACTTCATATTGCTGATAATGCTCATTCAGATGTAAGTTTTTCAGCATGTAAGCCAATTATTTCTAAAGTAATAGTCCCAATATTGCTTGATATTGGCTAACATGCAATGTCAGTCAAAGGACAATGTTTACACAAGGATCGCCTTCAAACACACTTAGATTTTCTACCGTCAGGCACATCGTTATTTATTATCTAAATTTTGGCATTGATGTATTTTTTTGAAATTCCATGTGGTCTCAGACAAACATCAATAATAACATGAAATTGCATATTATTTGCATATTTTCAATTATCTATAAAGAACTTTGAAAACAATTATATAATGAATAATAGTACAATTCGTATCGATGTTGATGTCTTCTTACAGACAATTAATACAATTAATTCATAAATAATGCAATTTCCTTTGAAATCAGAGTCAGTAAAAATAAAAATTTAATTTACTTTTCAGTTATAATTGTTCAATGAAACAGTAATTGGTTTAGTCATTGTTAATTGGTCTCACGAGGGGTTGTATGTGCCAGAGTGGGGAGTGGTTCTCTTCGGTCCAGGACCAGTCACTGCCAGGAGGTGGTGTTGACCAGGCTCTGGGTGGGGTAGTACCGACTTACGGCGATCTCGTGGTTCGCCACCCATCCCCGGGCTCTTTGACATTAAAAACCTACGTATTCCTGTTCATGTTGTAAGTGTAAGTTCTAATTCTGATGAAGTTCATTGTGAACAAAGAACTGTTGATTGATATATTGTAATTGATAAAATTCGACCAATATTTAACGAAGTTATTTCCTATAGTTATTTTGATCTGACAAATAAATCTTTTGGATATCGAATTGTTTTCATAACCTTCAATTTTGACTTCTCCGTAGTATCTATACCTTAAAACATTTCTCTATACAACCGAGGCCCTTAGGTTTTTTATCTGGGAGGTGAATAATCATTAAGCGCACCGTCCTTCGGATGAGACGTAAAGCGATGGTCCCGAGCCTGTACGATGTCAGGTTCTCGTTAAAGAACTTAGTTGAATAAAAATTTAGGGTAGGCAAAATTTAGGACTTCCACAGTAGAGTCGGGCTCATGTCCACCAGAGTGACGAAAGAAAGCTCTGGTATTAGGCGATATGACCTTGTGGGCTACCTGTGGATCTCCCTTCGTCTAGGGTCTAGTTCTTCATCCAGGCCCGGGCTCCTCCTTGAAGCAGGTCGATGATACATATCTAATATTCTACGGTTTCGTCCGTTATTGCCCATTGTGGCCTAATCGTATTTACGGCAGTCTCTCGGTGAAGCGTTACTGGTCTTGACTACTGGACTTAAGTCAGGGAACGGCGCAATGGTTGTCTGTGTCATCGGCGTCATTGACTGGAAAGACTGACTCAAGCTCAAGACCCGTCAGCACCAACATGTATAGATACAGAAAATCATTGAACTGTCCTATTTCCCTGAAGTCCAGTTGATCAGGTTAATAGAAAACCACATTTCATACAAGTCCATTCATGTCAAGTCTGGGTCCGGTGACCGTTCTTTACTCTGCTGTGCATTTGCAAACCCTGCATAAGACTTAGGTGCATTGAGTTCGGGTTCCGTTTCTCTTTCGCTGTACAGTCGGCTTCTTCGTTGCCTGCTCCTGTTCGTTTTTCTGACATATTTCAGGAGTTTTAGCCAGTTTCGATATTGCTTGTAGTGCTCCGTACACCATATAATATCTCAATTTCTGTGTTTTCATACAGTTAGGTCCTGAAAACATGATAGTTTATTAAGAAAACAACAAAGTTGAAATTCCGCATATTTGTTTAACTTTTTCATGTTTACATTTTTTCTTATTTTTTTTTTTTCGTTACTTGGATCTTGGCATTTTACAGAAATGCTTTGTTGGCCTCATCTTTCCTTTATAGGGTTGTCGAGAAGGAGACGAGCTTTAATGAAAATACCTCAAAATAATTTAATAGGCCGCCTCCATGAGGCTCGACTCCTGCGGCAAAGAATAAGAGGCGCCCTGATGGTATTTTTACCGAACCAGGGCTCTCGAGATCCAGGCTCTCCAAACAGGATAAAGGGCTCTCCAGGTAAAGTCGTATTAAAGGATCAAAGAAGGAAATTCTCTGGGTCAAAAGCGGCACATAAGAGCCCTTTCAGGGCAACTTAACTATAGAGGAGAGGAAGGAAAAGAGGTTTGTGGTGAGGGCGGCTCTGAAAGGATGGCCTTTTGGCAGTCGAGGGTTAATTGGAAATCTGTCAAAGGTGAGTCGTGTATCAAAGCTAAGGATCAACTGTGGCTCTCTCCAGGGGTCATTATAATTTAATATTTACCTTAGGGAGGGCTGATGACCACTGTAGCATAATGTCCCCCAAAAATAAATGAATAAAGGAAATGTTGTATTCATTTGACTACACTAAGTCCAAGAGTCGGCAGTGAAATTTATAGGTCACCAAGAACGCAATCGCTATAAAACATATTTTTAAAATAGTAGGTAATGGCCTTTTTTGTCATCCAACAAAACTCATTTCCATTTCATAAATCATATTATAGTCTTACGGTTATTTTCCTCCGAAACTGAATTAATTTACCAAGAAGATGAAGTATTTTTTGTTGATATTGCTCGCCATCTGGATTTGAGCAAAATATTTTTCCAAAGGTATATTTTCTTTCATGTCCCTTCTTCATGTCGAAAATATTGAAGACATCCCTGGACAAAATGCACAGAAATCTCAGATAAGCTTAAAAAACACAAAATATTTTTAGCTTATTTGTTGTAATCAAACGTTTGATTAATTCAATTGTGCACAAATAGCCAAGTCAAGTTTTCATCTTCTAAGAAACAAGCTTTTTCGTAAGATATAAGTTACATTTAAGCAGATCGAATATTTTTGTCATAGTGTTGTACCTGACCTGTTAAATGACATAACAGATAACTTGTTGTTGCTATGTGACTCTTCGAGCTGCAACTGTGCCAAAACCTTTATCAGTTGTCACTATTTCATGACAGTTTCTCACACGTTCTACGTCTTAAAAGTGTGCAGTGTACGTTTGACGTAGACCTACCTTTTAGGTTGCGCTCATTTGCTACTGTTCCCCTTTAATTTTTTTTTATATTTTACTTATTCTAAAATTAAAGATATTAAAGCTACACTGAATACAATTGATAGTAATTTATGCTAAATCTCGCGAAATTTAACTTAACTTTCTAGCGCTACTGTATCAAAGTGATAAGAGCTGGAGGGTTGAAACTTTATTTTATTGTCTAATGATGTATTATTTAATATTATACCATTAATAGTACAGAAGGAATAAGCGTTCAAAGTGTGACATGATTTTGTTGAACCCGTGCTCCCGATGTTTATTCTTACCCAGCGTGAGGAAGGATTTAGTTCTACGTCGAAACACCTGGTTATCTTTGAGTTTGCAGATAAGTGAAGCAGGCCCTCCATAACGCCCCATCCTCTCTCTCCCTAATTACTGTTACTTCCTATGGTCTGTTCAACTACGATATCCTCTTCTGTCAGTCTATATAATCTATTATTTTCAGGTAGTAGCACTCCTCGCTTTTCTCGCCGCGGCCCAGGCAGCTCCCCAGCTCCTCGCCAAGACTGACGGTCTCGACGTGTTCGACCCTCATCCAAAGTACGCCTTCTCATACGACGTGTCTGACGCTCTGACCGGAGACGCCAAGTCGCAGACAGAGGCTCGGGATGGAGACGTGGTCCAGGGCAGCTACTCCCTGATTGAGGCTGACGGCTCCAAACGCATTGTTGACTATACAGCTGACGACATCAACGGTTTCAACGCTGTAGTTCACAAGGAGGCTCTTGGCGCAGGTGTGCGCACTATCGCCCCCGCACCCATCGCTTTGACCAAGTCAATCATCGCCAAGACCCCCATCATTGCTAAGACTCCCTTCGGGATCGCCAAGTCTGTTTACGGTCTGCCTGCTCACCCACTCGCTCCCGAGACCTTCCTTGGAGCCTCGCCCTACGGCGCTCCTGTGTTCCACGCCGGGTTCCAAACTCCCTTCAGCTCCTATGCTTTCTAATTTGACTGGACTTCCCATGGACTGAGCCTTTGTTTTTATTTATCGAAATATATTTTTAAATGTTAATTTGTGTATTATTTCTGTAAATCTATCTGTAATTAAAGTCAACAGAACGTTGTAACTCGACATACTTTTTCCATGAAAATTGACATCTTATCCAAACTAGAATCATTAGTTCCGCATTTAGTGAACATGTATTTGATGTGACCATATAACATGACTTTCTCACACTCACCATTTTTTTACCGATCACTCCTTTCCTTCCATTCAAAATCATTTCTCTCTCATTTCAAACTGACATAAGAAAGTCTTCTGAGTGTAAGAAGGTCAGTCACAATTACATCGCAAATACAATGGAACAAAGAAATCAACTGATACCAGAACTTTCATATACCAGTTTGAGTTTGAGAAGGAGAAAAGAAAAGACGGGAATGGGTGATCTGTAAAAAAGGGATGGGTATAAGAAAGTAATGTTATGATCACGTCAGATATTTCACCATTCAGTCTCGTATACTTGTATTCCAAATTTGGAACTACACCATACTGGTTATTATCAAATTCAGATAAATCTGCTCTAAATATATAAAATTGAAAAAATCGGTCAAAATTGTAAGCAACCCTTGATTTCGTTGGTAAATATTCATTATATTTCATCGAAAAAGATATAATGCAGAAAAAAAGAAATTTCTATCTGCATTAAGGATTTCATGGAGAAATATTTTTTTGTAATATATATATTTAATATTTATTATATATATATGTGTGTGTTTTTATTGCACTCAAGAAAGAGAATGATACAACTTCATGGAGAGGGTGAGGGTGGGGGACATGATTATCATATTACATGAACTGAACAAAAAATAAAATAAAAAACAGAAACATTTCAAAATATAAAACATTTCGAAAATAAATTTAACATTTCTTAAAATAGACGACAAAAAGTTCAAGGTAAATGAAAAAAGAAATGTGATGTGTCCATAACAGGACTTTCTTATACCAAGCAAGTTTTTACAGTTTTTAGCCCTTCTCAAAATCATTTATCATTTAGATTAATCCCTACCCTTCCTGTCCACCAGAGTTACTAAAGAGCGCTCTGTTAGTAGTATCTATGATCTCGTCGTTAAAGAGTCACAATACTTAACTATATATAATTCATAAAATATCTTAATGTATACATTTTTTGACGTAACCTATTAACATGAAATGAAATGAAAAATAATCTTTATTCTGAGACATACGTCCCCTAAGAATAATAACATAAAAAATAAACAAAAGTATACAAGTATTAACCAGTTGAAAAGAATAAATATAAAGTAAAATAAAAGAGGTCTCTAGAAGTAAATAATAAATGTTAAAAACAGGCGATCAGTAAAACAATATAGTGAACTAGTAAAAAATAATAAAGAGAAATAAAAAAATGAAAAATTAGAAAAACAAGTATGAATAATAAAGTGAAACATGATAACAATAATGACTGAATATGCTACTGAATAAAAAACTTAGAACGAGTCAAAAAATTCCACTTTACTTATATGAAAAACACAATATATTTCGCTCTTAAGAGCATTCTCAAGTGTACAGGATACAGACTTGTACACTTGAGAATGCTCTAACAATGCGAAATATATTGTGTTTTTCATATAAATAAAGTGGAATTTTTTGACTCGTTCTAAGTTTTTTATTCAATAGTATTCACAATGAGCTTCCACAAGATCTACGGTGAAAACATCTCTTACTGAATATGAATGAATTGTAAAAAAACTGGGCTATTCACAAATCACCAAATAGTCACATATTTCATATGTGATAGTAAGATGTTGTGGAACGAGATTTCTAATAGAAATAAAAGACGTTGTCTTCCCACTGTTTTATTTTATACCAGAACCGGTTTTCGACGCAACAGCGTCATCATCAGTGGTTCATCCCACCCACACAGCACAGCGGTTAGGCCAGTTATCTTCCAACCGCTGTGCTGTGTGGGTGGGATGAACCACTGATGATGACGCTGTTGCGTCGAAAACCGGTTCTGGTATAAAATAAAACAGTGGGAAGACAACGTCTTTTATTTCTATTAGTCACATATTTGGTTTAATGGTAAAAATATTATTATTATGTTGCTTGTCTGGTACACTATTTAGTAGTGTGGAAGTACATATATATATATATGTATATATACAGAAAGATTATTACATAAATTTCTTTATTTACGAAGAGAGAAAGAGGGTATTTTTATTGAAGATAAGCAAGGAGTGGACTGTCCTTTATGAGGCTGCCAACTGGTTAGGATAGGACAGTAAAGTTCTGCAAAGCTCCCCTTGTTCCCTAACTCCGTGTAATCACTTCTGTAAGCCCCGGATCAGAGAAACTGTCCACTCGTGGCTGGGCTCTCTCTCTCCATCTGTTATAGCTTCACATAGGTATTGGTTATCATCCTCACATCACAACACTCGTACAAATGTAGGGCTAAAAACTATCAAATAGCTCAATTATAGTGGGCATTGTCTTAATGAAAGTATGTGTCAGATGCTGCTTAACTTTCCAAGATATCACTAGGACACATATGTCGGACAAAAGGAACAATGAACTTTGGATCTGCGCACCTTTGAAAAACTTGGACAATGTTAATTTCCTACAAAACAGGGGCCCACGATAACCACTAATTTCTGCGGCTTACCACTTATAGCCGTTACTACTACTCTCCCTCACCATAACTAGATGAGTAGAATTAGTAAATCCAGGATTGTAACGCTGGGCTTTACATCTAGAGAACGTTTTCTATATTTCTATATTACCTTAGACACTTTTTAATATTAGTTACTTATTGTGACCATCTACTTCTCTTTCGCGCTCTATCGTCGCTCTGGTGGACATGAACCCGACTCTACTGTTGGAGAATTAAATTTGGCTAACCTACATTTTTATTAACCCTAGGGTAAGAGATTTTAACGAGTAGGTACATGACATCGGGACAATAGCTTAACCGGCGATCCGAAGCACGGCGTGCTGAAGGTTTTTTCACTTCCCAGATAATAAACCTAAGAGCCTCGACTAGATTTAAATCATGAATTGTTAGTGCTAGGCTATGGTGAGTACTTCCATATTATCTTAGGCACTTTTTAATATCAGAACATGCAGTGTTGTTACTGCGAGGTTATTGTGAGTACCTCTATAAAACAGTGTTTTCCGTATTACCCTAGGCACTTTTCAATATTAGAACATCCAAAGTTGTTACTGCGAGGTTATGATGAGTACCTCCTTATTATCTTAGGCACTTTTTAATATCAGAACATGCAGTGTTGTTACTGCGAGGTTATTGTGAGTACCTCTATAAAACAGTGTTTTCCGTATTATCCTAGGCACTTTTCAATATTAGAACATCCAAAGTTGTTACTGCGAGGTTATGATGATATCTCTATAAAACAGTGTTTTCCCTATTACCCTAAGCACTTTGTTACTCTATGGGAGTACCTCTAAAAAAGAGTGATTTCCTAATAACTTTAGTCACATTCCAGTATCAGAAAATCGAGAATTGCTGCCACTCTGTGGTGGAACAGTGTTTTCTGTGTAATCTTTCTTGTCCTTCCTGCACTCAAATAAAGAACATAAGACGGTAAATTATTTGAAGAAAATAAATACAATATGGGTACCTACCAGATCTAATCAAGATTTGTGACAATTCCACAGACAATTATGACCAAAAATACTGCATGGAGAAAGATACATTGAACCCTCTTCGCTTTTATTCTCCCTCTTGTGCCATGTACCCTCTCATACTACAAAGTAAGTTATCTGGCTTCTTGAAACTGTTTTTCCTCTTCCCTTGTATTTGGTCAAAAGAAAATTCAGAAGATTGTTCTGTTCTTAAAGGTATTTCTATTCCAAAGAGGTGAAAATACCAATCTAAGGAACAGCTCTGAAGAGACCCCAGTAAATTACTTCTGCTCTTGACAAAGATTTCCCTCCAAAGGAGAGAAACCTTCAAAATTCTCGTTTTCATTTTTGAAGACATTAAGGAATTTCTTTGGGGCAGCATCCCAAAGAAGAAATAATTAAAATATTTATTTACCAGCTGTAGTATCGGGTGTTGCACGGGACAATCGCTATCTTTTATGCCTTTTCAAGGCTGTTTTTGACAGTATATTCATGACACTGAAATATTAAGTGTGATTTGCCTGGTTATGAGCCACGTCTTCATTCAAATCCACAAAAAAAAGGCAATTATGGTTTTTGTTGTTATATATACCTATTAAATAGTATGAAAACACTTAAGCTCTTGATTCCCCCCCCCCCCCCCCCCCTCCCTTTTATTTACTGAAAAGTTTGTTAATTGAAATTTTTTTAAAACTACGTGTACTAAATTGCACGTCTTGAACTTTTGATTTAATAATTTCATTAAAAGAATCCACGTGTCGGATGGAGAGCACATGGCGTTTGCAACAAGTTGAAGCTCGCTGTTTCATATGCAGTAATATAGATTCTATTGCCTTAGTGTCGTAGATTCCTGCATTTGCAAATAATGCAGTCAATGACTCGGATACTTAGCGAATTACTATAATTTTACAGTTTCGTGTTATTTTTGGATGTTTAGCGTAATGAACTTTTAGCTTTCCAGTTCAATCAGCTGAACTTAATGTTAAATGTAATGAATGAACAAAACAAATTTAAATTAAAAAACTATTTATTACTTATTTTTTATTGTACATATCACTTATTTTTGAGGAATCAGGTAACGCGAAAAAAAAAAAAATGAACTAGTCTTGTTTAGATGATGCGAGCAGCGGGGGCAATGGCGGCTCCAGCGGCGGTCTTGTGGACGGCAGCGTTGAATCCGTTGATGGGATCAGCGGTGTAGTCGACAGTACGGAGGGAACCATCAGGCTCCACCAGAGAGTAGCTGCCCTCGACAACATCTCCATGGCGGCTCTCTGACTGGGTCTTGGCGTCTCCGGTCAGACCATCCTGAACGTTGTAGGAGTAGGTGTACTGAGGGTTGGGGTCATACTCGTCAACGGCACCGGCGGCTGAGAGGAGTTGAGGGGCGGCAAGAGCAAGGCCGAGCACGGCGGCGAAGACGAAAAGTTTCTGAAACAGAACAGGAGTATAAGTGAAGAGCAAGAGAATGAGGAGCATAAGTACAGAGGTGGAGCATAAATTAAGGTCAGGTATACAAAGATGAAGAATAATGTGAGGTCAGTTGTACAAAAGAAGAGTATAAATACAGAGAGAAGGAGCATAAGTTGAGATCAGATATACAAGGGAAGAGCTTTGAGTTGAAGCAGTTATACAAAGCAAGAGTGGGTAAAATAATTCAGTTTGCAGTAGGTATACACAGTACCCAGTTTACATATTATAGCCTATAGTGCTGCAAACAGTACACAGTGTACAGTCTACAATGCAGTTCAGTGAGTGTACTGAGTATTTGGGTTACTCACCAGGTAAGCCATTGCTGTGGTGAGTTGTCCAGTTGTGGATGATGATCTGGTGTCAGGTCAATCGTCCCCTCACTTTATATACCAACCTAACTTCGCTAGGACCGGACCCCCTCCCCCTCTCTCTCTCGATCTCATAAAATTTACGAAACCCTCTGGATCCACTTCTTTATCACCCTTTCTGCATTTTTTTAAAAAATATTTAGAGAAGTTGTCCGATATATTTTTTTTTCAGCATGGAAAATACTGGACTTCAATATGGTAAAGTCCTTGGAAAAAAAAGGAGAAAAAAAAAAAACTGTTCTTGACATTTAGAAGATCCGAAATATGACCTGATGTTTGAAAATTTAGATTTTGTTCACCTGTGATGTAGGCGGTGATCCTACAGTGAAGTAATGATGGCTCCATTAAGAGAAAATGAAGAAATATAAACATTCAGTAAATAATTGGTAGTAATGAGATTCTTATTGACTTGACGTGCTGCATTCCATGTTTCTACACACTGCTCAAGTTAGACTAAGGTCGAACAAGTTGGTTCTTCTGATGAAGTAGTCATACAGCTGAATGGGGCTCGCTTCCCAGCTAGGTCAAACTATGATGGCCATCAAACAAATTAGCCTAAATAAACTCAGGTTTCAGTAGTTTTGTTGTATTCTAGTTGTATAAACTCTAGTCACAATATTTCTCCTAGAACACGCCGTCATTCGGGAGGGACGTTAAGCGATGGTCCCAAGCCTGTATAAAAATATCAGGTACTCTAATAACTGACTGAAAACGTATTTCTGTACCGCTAATTCAGAGATGTCCGCAGAGAGTCAGTGCTCTACATCTTCAGTTCAGCTTACTGTACAAACAGTGTGGGATTATAGTTGGCCCGAAACATAAAATGAGTGTTAGATCTTTAACATTTGATCGGATTTTCATGAAATTTCTTTTGTTGCATTTTTATAAGCTTCATTCGAATTCTAGGTAAATTTCTAACAGGAGGAGGGAGTTATATTGTGCTCGAAACATAAGGTGGGAGCTGCCTAATTAACCTTTAATCAGTTCGTAACACTATGTATGAAAATGTATTTCTGCCCCGTAATTCGGGTATGAGACAGGACTCTCCAATCTTCACAGTTCAGTTCGCTCTACAAGCAGTGTTATCTCTTCCACTGCACCAACCTAAGTGATTTGTCAACGTACTTGTCTATCTCCTCTTATACTGTAATTCATCATATTCATAAATATGAACAGAAAATCAAGTAAAAATGTCTTAAATCGGATAAATGGTTGATCATCGTCGTCGCTGTGTTCCTGAATGAATTTCTTGGGGTAAAAGTATGCAATAATCTATATAAAACATTTTACTTTGCAATGGTACAGTAAATAAAAACAATGAACTTGTTCAACTTACAAATTGTCTAGTTCCACAAAAATGTATGCATAAGTGTACCGGTTTCAGCTCACGCCATCATCAGCACAAAGTTTAAAAGTTCACTTTAGAAAACTTATATATGTAATAATGTGTGTGTATATTTTTTTTGTGGATATTATAAATGAATATAAAAGTTAGACAAGCTCTTCGTTTTTATTTATATTATTAGCTTTCTATTATATGGACACAGATCGCATACATGTATTCGGACATTATTAGTACAATAACTATGGCCAGTGTATATTCGAAAGGTGGTGATGAAGATAATAATTTTATTGGTGATAAATAGAATTTTCGTTCCTGACTGGTCATCTTAAATAACCCCTTTAGTTCGATGTTTTTCTGAGAAGACGGTTAACTGCATTTGCATGTTATTAAGTATCACTGGATCTGTTTTTTTTAGAAGGATGGTTGTAATGTCACACACTTTTTGAGCTGAGTTTACGAAGCTCTTTCTTAGGCGATTCATGTATTTCGTTGTACTCGTATTCCTTCTAAACCCCTTTAGGGATCACATTGAAATTTGCCACGATGGAAGTGGACACGGTGACGATGCTTTACTACTAAAAAAATCTGAAATCGAACATACCACGGAGGAATAATCACCGAAAAACAAAATACTCATTGAAATCAATTGAGAGACAAAATTCTCGCGCAAAATATAATTTTTCGATTTCAAATGTAAAAATTTGAAAACCCTACGGTTCCATCTAGTTATCACAAACCGGTTCATATGCCCCATTTCAAATGCACTACTTGTATGTTAACCGACACACAATATGATTTAATAAATTTAGACTGACTCAGCTCAGTTTTTGCAAACAGCAGAATGCATTGCACACCTAGTTTATTTATAGATAGTGAGAGGAGCAACAAACTTTTTTGTTTATGGGTTCGAATTTATTATTATAAAAAAAATTGTATCTTTATTTGTTATAATTTCAATTTATATCTTCATTGTTAATCATTTAGATATTTTAAAGTTAAGAAACATCAAATTTAGTAATGTTTTTATTTTACGGAATGTAAATATCCTCAATAAAAGAAAATGTAATGTCAAATTTGTGACATTAAAAAAACTACTCGAAAAATAAAAGAAAAACTTTTAAAACGATGTTCTACTCAATGTTCAATTCATAACTCGAAACTCATTTTAACGCATCTTCTCCCCCCCACCCCAATTTATAGATACGTGTGTCAAATATCCATACTGGAAATTTTAGATGGAATATTTTTGTTTGTAAAAATTAACTTCGAAAAGTGATCAGTTAAATAGCTATTTTATGTTCTTATAGCGAACAATTCTGTTATATAGTCACAGGCCTCTTTGAGGACAAGTATGGGCTCATAGTGGTGGACGCTACTTTAAAATGGTTAGAGCTCGTTCCCTCTCGAACACCACAACAAGAAAGATTATTTTAACTCTCTTAGATATTTTGGATTGCCAACATTGATCTTTTCAAAAGTTTATGCAAGGAGAGTACAGATCATCGGTCTTGCCGAACGAGCGGTCAGAACGTTCAAGTCCCGATTCACAGCTACGAAGAAGACATAGAAACGAGAATATCCAAGATTTTCTTTTTACATCGATCAACTCCACATATGTGGGTGACCAACGATCTAAAGAACGTCGGATACTGAAAAGAATTGGACCGCGACGTCGCAGGGGCCCAACATTGCAAACATGCCGATCTGCTGCACGCCCGCTCATCAGCTTCGGGAAATGAAGTGTTATATATTCATATGATTAATAATTGTGAATGCACATTTTCAAATCGAGGAGAGGTTAGCACTGCGCTGGCTGTGTTTTATTGGCACTGAGCCCGACGATCGGCTTCTCTTCCAAGGGGGGGTCGCTGCCAGGTTCCGATCCCTCCTTCCTGGAAGTTTTGCCGATGTGACCTTTTTTGTGGTTTCAATAGGAGATTTCTTTGGTAAAGTCAAATTTACATTCGATTGGTAAACATCCGGCCCGGCCCGGTCTACTGAGACCGCTCTTCACTCATCTCAATTTTTTTGCCATTTAAATTTTTCTTTAATAATTAAAAAGTTGTATGTTTTATTGCAGGTAGTTGGAGATTGGTTAAGAAGATAGGTGGAGGATTTCCTATTTTTTTTTTTATTTTTTTTTTATATTTTATTTATGGAGACTCGTATGATGTATGTATCTATTCCAAGCCTATTTCCATCAAATCCCATTTACAAGACTAAATAAATAAATTGTATTATGTTTGGAACAGTTTAATTGCTATTAAATATGTTGCTTTAATTTACTTACTTTATTATCTTATTTAATTTAAGTCCATTTCTTGTGCTATTTCTTTTCAATTCTGTACTTTATTGTTATATAAATGATACGTCCTTTATATGTAATGTTTCATTCATTCCCTCCCTGATTCTCATACGAAGCTTTTTTAATACCAGCTCACATATGTTTTTAGCGACACAAATGTTTTTACGGTTAAATGGTGTATGTATTAATTATATATTATATATTTACAACATCCATGGCCCTGGGAGGGAGTTCATCTACAAAATAAAACTCTCCTGAACAGAATTCGAACCCGCGAACCATGGGAGACCATGCGACCAAAGCCCTACGCTCTAGCCTTCACGGGCACCATGGCCCCCATCTAAAAAATAATAAAAATGTTCATGATAATTGTGTTAATATTTGGATCATTACATATAGGTTTAGTGATACTTGACATTTTTTGCAGAGATATTGTGAGGCAATAAAAAAAAAAGAAAAAGTATGTTTTTTAAAAAATATTCACAATAATAAATATTTCACAAAATATATATTATTATTGTAGTATTACTACCATCTTCAGCCACGACTTAACAAATACCATGTGGGTGACAATGGTAGCAATACAAATGGCTGACGATGGTAGCAATACCGAAAGTACTCCCATATTATATTTATTTTGTGAAATAGACAATATAGTTTTTTTTTTTTTTTAATACTTACATTTTTTCTTTATTTTTTATGTAGGTTTAGGGTGCCTATGGTTTTGTACACAATTATTGATTTTGTGACAATTTTTGCATTGAAAATACAAAACAAAGGCTCCCATAGAGATAGAGAAACAGGATCTCCCAATGATCCGGTGAGAGGCAAAACCACTTTGAGCCAATATGCAAATCTAAATTGAGATGTCAGTGGGTTCGACGTTTGGTCTGACAGAGCTGTCACCTCTCTGGATGTGATACTCCTCCCTCAGCCATCCATCAGCACCGCTCTCTCACTCTCTCTCTGTCCTTCCTGAGGGAACCTCCCAAGTCCGCGCATCCCATTTCGGCCATCTCTCAAAAAATTACCTTATTTAACCTTTAATTGTCCCAAAAGCATCGCTGAGTACTGTAGTAATAATATATATACAGTAGACTCTCCCTTATCCGGCGTTACCGGAACCGACGTGACGCCGGATAACAGAAAATAACGGATATCATCAATTAATGAAAAAAAAAAAAATCAATTAAAGCATAAAAAAAAGTGTTTTTAGGTAAGCTAAGGAATAAAACACGTATGTATTTCACAAGTAGGATCCCCATTCATGCTTTGAATCAATGAAATGGCTTTTTCTTTTAAAATCACACCACTTATAGGGCAGTCTAGGTTGCGTTGCTGCACGAACCACATCCATACTGCCTCGTCAAGTTCCTCCTTAAAGTTGATCTGGCATTGAGGTGTTGTTTTCCCAGTGGTACACTAGAACCAAATTTTCTCAATTTTTCTTTACTTTACCTCCAATCATTAATTGTACTCTCACCAACCCCTAATTCCTTGGCTATTTTAGCAGCTGTTTCTCCCTTTTCCTTCCTTTCAATTGCCGTCAATTTTTGTTGGATGGAAAGAACAATTTTCTTTCTTTTTGAAGTAGAAGCCATTGTTTTATCACTTTATAACTTGATGATTTAAAAAAAAAAAACGACTGTTCATTATCCTGCACCGACCGTACAAAACGTCCGTAAGCAACGTAACCAAAAACGACGCACGTGAGTAAAATACAATTTTAAACATTCAATTTCACTAACGAAAAAAACTATCCAACAATTCTTTTCACTATGAGAATCCCGACGGGACGGTACCTTTGTTTTTCTATTCTAGGAAACATTTTTTATAAATGTTTGATTTTCAACTATGTATTTATTATGATTTATTTATAGGATATTAGTGAAGTAATAAAATATTGCATTAGCGTTCCCTTCATTATAAATACAATGTACATACAGTAGGTATGTACAGCAAAAATACATAAAATATTCGTGAGTTACCGAATTATTAGGTGCTCGTAAATACACGTGGCTCATATAATTGATAATTTAACAATTGGATGTTAATTTTAGTTTAACAAATTGGATATTATTTTGCGAGCGCCGGATAAGGGAGCGCGCCGTTTAACACGCCGGATAAGGGAGAGTCTACTGTATATATTTTGAACTCTATCATAATAGGTACATGTGTAAATTTATTCTGCAATTTTTTTATTATATGATAGAAATTAATTTAGCAACTTTTCGTATTTATTTTCAGTTTATTTTTTAGAAAAAGTAACAATCAAAAACCTTAAAATATGAGGGTGCAGAGTAACAAAATAAAACAAAAATTGCTTACCCCCGTACAGTGTGGTATCTAAAGAAACACAGGCTAACAGCTCAAAGGGGAGAGGATACAAAGTTTATTCTTTTAACTCTCAACATGCAAATAAATACTTACACATTCATTCGAAAATAATATGATATACACAATAAATAAAATGAATATCTATGCAATAATATAAAATGAATATAAACGACATTATCGCATAGATATTTATTTTATTTATTGCGTATATCATATTATTTTCTAATTATCCTCTCACCTTTGGACTGTTAGCCAGTGTTTCTTTAGACACCACACTATACAGGGGCTAAGCAAGTTTAATTTTATTTTGTTACTCTATATCCTTTATTTCTCTATACACACATACTTTAAGGTTTTTGCTTGTTACTTCTTCTTGTTATTTACTGATAGATGTGCCACTGATGATGAAGAATTATCATCTTATTACCCGAAGACCCCGGTCCATAGAGACAAGCTCTCTCTCTATATGTGTGGTCGATTGTAGAATTGTAGAACTCTCCCATTCCCTAGTTTCCCTACTTTCTGCACATCCACTAGCCTCCATAGTTATGGAGTGTTCCTCATGTGAGCACACCGTCCTTTGGTTTGGACGTTAAGCGATGGTCCCGAGCCTGTGCGATGTCAGATACTCGTTAAAGACCTCTACCCTAGGTGAATAAACCTAGTTAGGTAAACTATAGTATTCCCATAGTAGAGTCTGGCTCATTTCTTTCTTGATAATCTTAGTTTTTCTGTAAGAAAACAAAGAAAACAATGTTACATTTTAGCAGAGATGAGATGTCGAGGAGACACCAAATGAAAGTGAAATCAATTCGTTGCCTGGAAGTAACTTTCCGTTATTCGAGTAACTTTACCTGAAGCTGACTACGTGCGATGCTTGGACAAAAGATAAAAAGCTCCCTCTGCATCCCCACCCTCGCCCTCCCTCCCCATTTGAAGTTTCGGACGCTCCCTAGCCTATACATAAAACTCTATTATCCTTGCCTTGTCCACTGAGTTTCGGGAATGTAAGTTCTTTAGTTTTCACTTGATTCCCCGGCGACCAAAAAAAACGTTCCTCCAATTACGCCCCCACCCTCCAGAAATCTGATCTTGTTTCGTGTAATATGAAATTAGAGCCTCCCCTCCTGTCAGTGCTACCATACTTCATTGTTTTGACGCTACTCAGTCTAAATTCCAAATTTAACCACTTGAATGAATAATAATAATCATTTCCTTTAAAGTATAACATGGTAATTCGTCATCAAATTTTGTTTATCGAAATAGCTTAAAAGTTGTAAAATTCTATAGATAAGGGGTAATTAAAATAAAACAATTAATTATTATTTAATTTTAATTATTGAGAAGGGTTTGGCATGAGGGGAGGAGAGAGAGAGCTGGTCTAGCTTCACGTCTGTCCGTCCTCGAGGATGCATGTCGGTCCGTGCGTATAGTCACATATTTATTATTTTTGTAATGGCAGAAAATTAGGAGATGAAAAAAGAAGAGGATGCCCGTTCAGGATGGATATAGCGTATTTTCAGCTATAATAAATAGAAAGAATAAAAAAGAAATATGGCATGATCCGCCAAACCAAGAACATCACCAATCCGAAGCTCACCACAACCCACCAACAAGTAAACTATGTTTTCCCTGTCCTTTAAAAAAAAATTATATAGAAATTAAAGTTATAATAAATAAAACAATTATCGTTATCACTGTTATAATAGTGAATTGTATTATTGTCTTGTATATATATATATATTTATATATATACATATATATTATAACCATTCCCCTCCCTGTGTGAGTGCAAATCACGTAATTAATAAAATAAATAAAATTGAGATCGAAAAATTATTAAAATTGAAAATTATTTAAATCGCGACTTTAATTAAACAATGCCTGAATAGCTGAAAGCACTCCCACGGGAAGAACGGTTACAAGATCCTAACGGTTAGTTGACATCAGTAATTAACAATAATTAATTACTGTTGTCAACCAGAAGAAGCATGAGTGGGGGGGAATGAAATGAATCAAACCTATAACTTTAACATATTTATTTTAATGAGAACATATTTACAAAACAACAATTGTATATATATAATTTGGCCGTGTGTCTGAAGGACTGAATTATAACTTAATTACGAGGTACCTCGATACGATATCCATGGCGAATGACGGCGTGATCACCCTTTCTGGACTTCCCGTAGAAATCGTCTATTCACATAGTCCCTGAAGATCTGCGTAGTTTCGAGGGCACACCAGAAGTTACACCCCCACTGACTTTGCACCGTCCAAGATCAAAGTGTGTCTCTACGACTAATTCACATATTCAAACTAAACTTTACAAAGAAAGATACGTGGTGATCCACCAAGACATGAGCAAAGAAAGTTAATTCACATATTTAAACTCAACTGTACAATATAAAAAGAACGTGGTGACCAGCCAAGACATGAGCGACGAAAGTACTTTCACATACTGAAACTAGGCTTTACAAAGAGAGGAACGTGGTGATCCACCAAGATATGAACGAAGAAAACTCAATTGACATATTTAAACTCAACTGTACAATATAAAAAGAACGTGGTGACCAGCCAAGACATGAACGAAGAAAACTCAATTGACATATTTAAACTCAACTGTACAATATAAAAAGAACGTGGTGACCAGCCAAGACATGAACGAAGAATGAATAAAACGGGGAGTGGCTTCCGATATCCGACCGTGGTAGGGGACAGTTCTCGAGACTTGATTCGTCGTCGGACTCCGCCCATTTTATTTCCAGCCAATCGCATATTACCAATTAACATCTGCCTCTAGTTGTGTGAAAACCTGGAGTAAGAAAAAAAAACCTTTACTGCTTATTCCTTATACACCGGATGTAGACAATTATCTTGGCTTCCTTTCCATTGTGTCTCTATTATTCTTTATTTTCGCTCCCAGCGATCGCGATTCTCTCGCAGGCATCATTGGTTCCGAGCATTCTCTTCCAAATGCAATTCTCGTTTATTCAACACCACACAACCCATACTTTGCTCCTAGCGATCGCGATCCTCTCATAGACATCGCCAGTTCTGAGCATTATCTATAGGGTAGACATGCTACAATATCCCCCGTTCCCGTTAAAATAAAATATGTCGGCTAAATGACCATTGGAAGTCACATATTTTATTAGTTTCACTTAACACTTGCTCGTTCACTGAGCATATACACTTAACCAAATACTCAGGTATCGACCTCATTATCATGCGTGACCAAAACATGATTTTAAATTTCCTTTCGAATCGGCATGGCTTGCCTATGCATGCGTGACCAAAGCATGATTTTACTTTACGCTGTACTTCTTGGAGTTAACCCTCTCCATTGGCAAATAACGATGATTCTATTTCTAGCATACATTCACTGACTAGTTAAAACATCCAAAAAGGCCCCACGCCTCGACAATGTTTCAACTGAATTCCCATATACCTAATCCGCTTCAACAAAAATTTGGGTTGACCAAACCCTAACCATATGCCTCCTTAGGCCTTCGACAGGTATTTACCTTCTGCCGGAACGACGACGAAATATAAAATAGAAAAATAAGCCCACTCAAATCCCATCTCAGTTTCATAAATATATGTAAATTCCGGCATCCGCATTAATCAAGTAGCGAAACCCTTTCTTCAGCTCAAACAGTCAGTTCATGGCATAAAAAATAATTAAGCAACTCCCGCCCCTTTAAATGGATTCTACAAGCATCAATGGAGTGGCCCCTTCTCCGTGTGTACGATAATTAAATATTCAATTCTGGGTATCCCCTCCAGTTTATAATATATCTCCCCCTTTAGTCATGTATGCTTCGGCACCTTGCCCTAGGATTTCTTAAATAAAATAACAAAATTGACATTTGACCTACCGTGGTCGACACTGCATCATAATAAGTAAGGTCCATACCTGAATATATGTTACAAATATATTTACAAGGCTCTCATTGGGTTAACATAGCCCATCATGGTCACTAGATAAAATATGGGTCAATGTGACATTTTCAATAGATACACACGGTCGGATACTAATACAAATATTATTTAAAAATACAAAACAAAAAAAAAATTGAAGAGATACATTTATAGATCATTACAAAAAAGAAGACAAATACAATTGGAAGTACATTTACCATACGTGACTACCTACAAATGTGTGTGCCATCGCCTCGCTGTCAGCCTAGTCAGATCTGCTTTACTAATCAAATTCAAATACGTAGGTAAATTCCCATGGATGGCCAGTCCATATGCCGTCTGCCCCGTCCTACAATTACGTTAAATTAAAAATGACACCATTACCTAAATTAAATTATCCCATCTATCAATATAAAAAGAAAAAGACTTACTAATACTATTTAAAAAAAAAATATCCTATTACTAAATATAAACAAAAAATTATCCTAATTTAATATCTAGAATTAAAAAAAAAACTAACCCTAACTTATTATCTAAAATTACTATTTACAACCTGGCGATTCACTTCGGAATCTTTGAGCTCGACTAAGGGGGGTATGCTCGATGTTAAGCCCCAGGGGAGTGCCAGAAAGTCCCCGTCTGCCTTATCCTATTTACAAAAAAAAAAATAACTAAATAATAAATCCCGTGTCCCCAATAAATGTGTATGTGTGATTCTTTGTGTGTTGTTGTATAATGAGGTGTTGGCCGTTAGTGTAAAATAATAAATAATTCCCAAATAATAAAGAATAGTGTCTGTTTTATGTGTGTGTGACTTTGTCTAACTGTTCCTGGGATAGCTGGGGATGGACACCCATAGAGACGTCACAAATCTCTTCCCTGACTCTAGGGCCGCGATCTCGTCTGCAATAATCGCCCCCCCTAACTCGGCTGAAGTAAGATCGTTAATCTCAAAGAGAGCCCTAGCGCTTCTCTAGCCTGCTTGTAAATTTATCCGCTAATATACGGCTTCTGTAAGATCGTATAAAATATCCCTCCTACAACGTCGCTGCCAAGATGTCCTAAAATAAAAATTTGAGGACTTTCCTTGTCTAAAATCTGGTAAGGTCCTTCCCAGAATAGTAATGGTAATATTTTGGATATATCCCTCTTACCGGTGGGTATCCGCAGAGATTGTACTAACACCTGATCGCCAATTTCTAACGTAGTCTGTTGGTGTAGTCCCGAAATGTCAGATGTTCTATCGTCTTTGATGAAGTTCACCTGCGGATGTTCTTCACAAGTGGGGTTGCCATTAGTCGGGTAGCGGATTATGTGGTCATTGTCTGTCGATATGTCTGTTACTTCGTCCTCGTTTCTAAGTAGGTCAGAAAACTCCTGCATCAGAGATGATATTCTGACGTCGTCTAGGGAAGTGATGTTTTTGTCATTGCCTGTCGGTCTGTCTGTGATTTCGTCCTCTTTTATACTTGATGAATTTACGTGATCTGGGGCAGTCATAGTATTGTCGGGGTATGTTTGTTTGTCGATGGGCTCTTCCTGCTTAGCAGTGATTGGTAAGGATGTCTTTGCTATTGATTCTACGTTAACTGGTGATCTGATATCAAAAAATTTGTACTCGTAACCTAATCCTTGAAGTGGTCTTCTCGTGCTGATAAAAACTGGTTCTAAGCGTCCATTGCCGTATTTTCCTAAACCGCTACCTTCTTGGTACCCTTGAAGCTTCATCAATGTCAGTCCGTTGTTACTGTCTGTCTTTACCTTTACAGGAGTGGGACATCTATTGTCAACGTTAGTATGTAGGTCAATGTCCCCTGTCAATCTCGTCATCATCTCTGTACCAAGCAAACTGCGTATGTCCCCCTTGAATTTAAATTTACCTCCCCCCATAGTTTTAAGTTTGTTCATCCCACTCCTGCTACTTAGTTTTTTATCAAGTGGTCAACAATTGGTTTCAGGTTGTTAGCCAACTCTCCAAGGGATTGCTTTATTTCTTTCATGTCTGTATTGACATTGTTGTCTGTCACTACCTCCATGTTTCTTACATTAGGTTTCGACTGGTTATCCCTATAATTAGGTGGTCGATTATAATTCTGATTTGAGTCATAGTAATAACGTAGCCGATCGTAATTTGGATTTGACTCGCGGGAAGGGCCTCGGCTAAATTGATTCCCTCTCTCTTGATTGTAGTGAGAGGTTCCCCGTGCATTCCCAGAATTGTAACGAGGTAGGTCTTGTTTGGGAAAGTTATTGTTTTTCGGAAGACTATCTGGTCGGTACTGTCTTTCCCCGCTTTTCCAAGAACTATCCTTTAATTTACAATCACGTCTAATTATGTTAGTACCTATCCTAATTATTTGCTCATGTAGTCTCTCAATAGAGATTATTCCCTGGATCCTAACGGAATTTTCGACCGTCTCTCCGTAATGTTTGCTCAATAGTTCACATACGTAGCCTTCCGGAATTTTATATGTACTATCCTGGAGTCGTGACACTAATTTTGAAAAATGTTCGCTGGGTGTTTTATCCATATGATCGGCATAGCCTTGGGTATCAAGTTCCCTACGGACTATAACGTCATATTTCTCCCCGCAGAACCTATCTTTGAACGCATTGACGAATTCATCAAAAGAGCGGATACTTCCTGACTTTACAAGGAACCAATCCAGACCCTCGCCCTTTAAATGTGACTTTATAAATTCGTTCAGATTATAAAATTCTCCAATGTGACTATATGCAATTTCTAAATTTGATACGAAATGGTTGGGTAAATCCAACACATTGTTACGGAACGTTACCTTGTTACGTTCGTAATTTTTTATATACGTATTTTGGAAAGTGACGTTACTAGGCTGTTCGCGAGCAAAGGTCTGACCTGTATACCAATCCTTATGTTCTTCAGGGATGGTGAACGTCACTTGGTCATTATGTTTTGGGGTTGAGACCTGATTTTGACCCGAAACAGTATCTATTCTCTTCGAGATATTGGCGAATCTCTTCTCACAATCGGTACGAAAAAGATTTTGGTTCGAATTTATTTCCTCGACCTCCTTATCTAAACGTTGTGTTTCTGACATGATCCTACCTGTCATTTCATGATGACAGACATCTACCATGTCCCTAACTTCAGAAACATGTTTGTCATATTTCCCTTCTAAATTATCCTGTCTAGTTCTCAATTCTCCGGACTCAGATCGTAGAGTGCCCATATCGCGATTAATGGATTCGATATTAGTTGCCATTGCCGAAATTTGTTCCTTTATCTCCGAAGTCTGCTGTCCTATCTGTTCCTGCATGGCCTTTCCCTGTTGTCCTAGTCCCGAAATCTGTTCCTGCATGTCCGCTTTTAAATCCTTTCCCAAGTTTCCCATCTGTTCCTGCATGGCCTTAAACATCGCCTCTAGGTCAAATTTAGGATTTTCTACCGGGGACTCCGGGGGCGTACGGATAGTTTTCCTAGACCGTGTCTGTATCGGCTCTAAGTCCGACTTCCCTTTCCCTTCCATTCTGATAAGAAATATATATCAAAACAATTAAATGAATTATACGGGAGGTCTGGTGCTAACCTAATTTCTATGGTGACCTGTCAGATGGCATCACAATACAACAATAGTTATAATATGTAAAATAAATGCCTACTAAATCTACATAAAAAAAAAAAAAATCAAAAACAAAAAAAAATAAAATTATTTCAATAAATGATGTCATTCATTGTCCCTACCCTCACCCATCCTTCTTCAGTTTTGATTATAAATACCGACTTTAAGTGAAAATATAACATTGTGGCCTAATAGGCTGGAATCTACGTTAAAAAGCAAAAAAAAAAAAATTTTTAATTAAAAAAAAATTAATTAATTAATAAGGGACCGATTAGTGGGGTTCATTAATTATACTAATTGGCATAATTAATAAACAAATCAAGTCCCTGTTCGGGCGCCAATTATAACCATTCCCCTCCCTGTGTGAGTGCAAATCACGTAATTAATAAAATAAATAAAATTGAGATCGAAAAATTATTAAAATTGAAAATTATTTAAATCGCGACTTTAATTAAACAATGCCTGAATAGCTGAAAGCACTCCCACGGGAAGAACGGTTACAAGATCCTAACGGTTAGTTGACATCAGTAATTAACAATAATTAATTACTGTTGTCAACCAGAAGAAGCATGAGTGGGGGGGAATGAAATGAATCAAACCTATAACTTTAACATATTTATTTTAATGAGAACATATTTACAAAACAACAATTGTATATATATAATTTGGCCGTGTGTCTGAAGGACTGAATTATAACTTAATTACGAGGTACCTCGATACGATATCCATGGCGAATGACGGCGTGATCACCCTTTCTGGACTTCCCGTAGAAATCGTCTATTCACATAGTCCCTGAAGATCTGCGTAGTTTCGAGGGCACACCAGAAGTTACACCCCCACTGACTTTGCACCGTCCAAGATCAAAGTGTGTCTCTACGACTAATTCACATATTCAAACTAAACTTTACAAAGAAAGATACGTGGTGATCCACCAAGACATGAGCAAAGAAAGTTAATTCACATATTTAAACTCAACTGTACAATATAAAAAGAACGTGGTGACCAGCCAAGACATGAGCGACGAAAGTACTTTCACATACTGAAACTAGGCTTTACAAAGAGAGGAACGTGGTGATCCACCAAGATATGAACGAAGAAAACTCAATTGACATATTTAAACTCAACTGTACAATATAAAAAGAACGTGGTGACCAGCCAAGACATGAACGAAGAAAACTCAATTGACATATTTAAACTCAACTGTACAATATAAAAAGAACGTGGTGACCAGCCAAGACATGAACGAAGAATGAATAAAACGGGGAGTGGCTTCCGATATCCGACCGTGGTAGGGGACAGTTCTCGAGACTTGATTCGTCGTCGGACTCCGCCCATTTTATTTCCAGCCAATCGCATATTACCAATTAACATCTGCCTCTAGTTGTGTGAAAACCTGGAGTAAGAAAAAAAAACCTTTACTGCTTATTCCTTATACACCGGATGTAGACAATTATCTTGGCTTCCTTTCCATTGTGTCTCTATTATTCTTTATTTTCGCTCCCAGCGATCGCGATTCTCTCGCAGGCATCATTGGTTCCGAGCATTCTCTTCCAAATGCAATTCTCGTTTATTCAACACCACACAACCCATACTTTGCTCCTAGCGATCGCGATCCTCTCATAGACATCGCCAGTTCTGAGCATTATCTATAGGGTAGACATGCTACAATATATATATATATATATATATATATATATATATATATGTACATATATATATATATATATATATATATATATATATATATATATATACTCTTGCATGTCTGGCGTCATACCCATAATAGAAAAGAATTTGAGTAAAATGTAAAAAACGTTAAAAGTTCCGAAAAATGCCAAAAAACTATATTTTCAAAATTCGTGCACCTAAATTAGGCTCGATAGAAAAATATTCTGATTCGACCAAAGTTAATGTTTTCATTTAAACTTTCGATTTTTCATAGAGCCATCAATTATTAATATTTGTCGATACGCCCTAATATATATATATATATATATATATATATATATATATATTTATATATATATATATATATATATATATATATATATATATATATAATTTTCCTTTCTCAAGCTTTTCAGGCCATTTTTTACATTTTTCTCTCTTTATTTTATTTTATATATTTACCTTTGTCAGCTCAGCCGCTGGTTGTGAGTTGTTTTTTTTTGTGTAATTGTGGTTCAGAATAAATGAACACTCAAAAAAAATATATATATATATATATTACAGTGAAAATACACAAAAATACAGGACATATAACGGGAGTATTGTACTGATTCCAGGTCTACTTTGTGAAAATTCATAATGAACAGGATAAAGGATATACACACACTAAGGAATATAAACTCCACACACTACTTGTCAATATTTTCACTATATTGGTCAAAATTTAATTACTACTGAACTCTGTTTAGTTCACTTGATGATGCCATAACAGGCGAAACTATAGTCGTGTAATTTTGACCAATATAGTGAAAATATTGACAAGTAGTGTGTGAAGTTTATATTCCTTAGTGTGTGTATATTCCTTTATCCTGTTCAAATAACGGGAGGATTCATAGGCACTTTGATAGTGATATGTAGCGGTACATTAACACGAGCAGTGCTGTCACTTCATCTTCTGAAATATCTATGGTATTGAATTTTAAATTGAACTGTAAAAAATATCTAGAACGCACCTCTTCTCAAGTATTCAGTTATTCTCTGTATTATCAACATCGCACAGACAGACCCTTCAAAACAAACTCTTTTTCAATATCAATTATCCGTCTCAAGATTTATTTCTCCAACAAAAGTACCAATTTGCATTTTCTCTTTCTTCTTCCTTATCTTAAAGGGGTGATATTTTATTTAGAAATTCCTCTCTGCAGATATTTATTATTCCATGCTTGTTATCATTTCTTGTATTCTTTATTGTAAAGTTTTACGTTCACAGAATTCAAATTTAGACTGCCACATGCCCATTTTTTACAAGAATTATCCCTATTTTGAATACAATATAGTATTTTTTTGTTTTTTCTGGCATTATTTTTCAAAAGGTGTCTTGTTTTTAAATTTTTTTACAATATTTCGTGACATTTTCATATCTCTCTTCGAACCCACAATGTTCATTGAGACCAGAAAAAGAAACGTGGAAGTATCTTGAAATATTGTCAAAAAAGAAAAAGAAGACACCTCAGCAAAAAAAGAAAAAATCAACATAGTATCATCTCAGAGAAACTTAAGAAATACAATACACTATTCCCAGTTTTGTACATTTTTTTCATACAAGTTTGTTAGGGTTTATGACTCATGCCCGGGCTTTAACTACGAGGTCATATCGCCTACTACCAGAGCGCTCTTTCGTCATTCTGGTGGACATGAGCCCGACTCTACTGAGGGAGTCCTAAATTTTGCCTACCCTAAATTTGTTATTCACCTAGGGTAGGGGTCTTTAACGAGTACCTGACATCGTACAGGCTCGGGACCATCGCTTAACGTCCCATCCGAAGGACGGCGTGTTTAAGTTTATTTTACCTCCCAGATAAAATAAACTAAGGGCCTCGGTCGGGTTACGAACCCACGTTCTTGAGCTCAGAAGTCAAGCACGCATACCACTGAGCTACCGGCGCCCTCAAATTACAAATTTGTTGAACTTAACCTAAATTATTAACCTACAAATTAATTCAATTTTTTTTATTTACCGTTGTAGTGAATTAAACTAAAATATCAATATTACGAATTATATAATGATCTTTCGGTAAGAAACGACAAAAGAAGAGACACTACAATAATTGTATGTTATACTATATAATTGTATATGTATACAATTATTGTATACATATATCTTATTTTAGCTATCACAAACCTATAATGTCATGTATAAAAGAAATTGAAGAACAATACATTTACTTATATTGTAACATTATAAAACAAATTTTAGTCTAAATCAGTTCACGACAGCTAGTTTTTGAAACTAAAGCAAATGTTTACACATCAATTCTCGTGAGTACCGCGTCACTCACACATTACTTTTTCTTTTACAAGCCGTGTAGATTGACCGAGTAAAGCTGTTTGTTACAAACAATGAAGCATTTTCGTTAGTTTTTTTAACAGCCTACAGCCTCGGTTTTATTGTCATAAATAATAGACGAAGAATACAGCTGTACCGCAGCTCCAGAAGAGAGTGCCTCGTGTTGCATGAAATCCGTGTCAGTAATTACTTGACGAAATAGGTTTGGTTGTTGGGAAAATCAATGACAGCGTCCTAAGGCGTCAAGTAGTTACTCCTGCTTCATGCTCAAGGGAGGAAGGATTGGGCAGTTGAGAAACGAAGACAATAAAAGGCTATATTCAAGATTATCAAAAGAAAATAATTAAATAAAAACAATTTTCATAGTTAAATAATATTATATTGTGCGGCTATATTTAATTTCGTATTTGTTTAAGTAACTCCAAAATTGTATCATTATGTATTCATCATGTTTGTCGCGAGGCTTCCCTATAAAAATCGTTTCGTTATTCGTTACACTTTTAAAATGTCTTCTGAAACTCATTTTTTAAAATGTTTGCTTGATTTACGCGGAAACGGTTAGTCCTATGAAAAAATATGTTTCTAAAACTGTTTCTGATTTATGTGTTCCTTTGAATACGAACAAAGTTGTAGCTCCCCAAGGAATGTATAATAAATTTACTTAGGAAATACTTCGAAGTAGTGTAACGCATGACATTGAATTTTAAAACTGCCGTGGATACATCACATTTTGTTTTAGGTATAGTTTTGGCTCAGAATAGATAAAAACGGAAAAAATAAACTCTTGCTATTAGCTCTAAAATCAAAAACAAAACATAACTGAAATAGTCACAAATGTCATTATCCATGAGCAGACTGTGGTCCTGAGTAGCCAAAATACCTACCCGTAAATGAGTTCTGAGTCCGATGATGTCTAGGAAGATGGACGGCTCTATTCGCGAGAGGGTTAATAATAATAATAATATTTATTTCCGTTGAACCATAACATGGTAATAGGATACGTCATAAGAATCACATAAGATAGCTTATTATTTAGATACTTGAACAGATGTTAACTCTTACAGACTGACAAACATGGATTAGAATTAACAAAGTTAAAATAAATGAAAAAATAAATACTTGAAAATGTGAGTACAAAATAATAATATAATGCAGTAGATAAATATAGTATATAAAATAAATTGAGTAAATATATTTTATAATTTATTTAAAATTAAGATAATAATTTTTGATAACTTTAGATGTAGGACACGGTGGGATAACGTCAGATATGATACGGTCGAGCTGAGCGCAGATGGAGCTGAAGAAGAGCTCAGAGCTGGAGGCCGTCATGAAACAGGAACCCAGTCTAGGACCGATTAGAGGACTCCTTCCACACGTAATTTCATCCTTTATGGTTTTTTTAAATACATTTTTATATGAAAAGTCTCTCTACGTCTACTGCCGTTATTTATTGGATCCCATTTGAACCTGTTTAGAGGACGTCCCATCCCACCTCAAGGCCGCCTGAAATAAAGGTCACCACAAATATTATGTCTGACCGACAGTTTTACTTCCATCTCGACCTAGAGTGTACTCTCCTCTGCACTCTTGTACAATTTGAGTTTTACTGAAACACGACAAAGACAAACGATACTTCATAATCTAGCTTGAAAGATGACTGACTTGGAACAAACCCGTTACACAGACTCGAAAGCAAATAAAACGACGAATTTGGACTTCTCAAAAGATCTAAATTTCTCCTCAACTACAAACTGTCTATAAGGTCTATCTGAACTTTTGATGTTTAACTCTGGGACTCTGCTAAGTACAACAAGCTCATGTCATACCCAAACACTAGTTAGTGGTAGCCATGTCAAACCGGTCCTTGCCGGGTAACCCTCCACATCGTTGGCCGCTTGACCGTAAGCCTTGGTGCTGACCAGCCGCTTCATTAATGACTCAGATTACAGCTTGTCCATATTTTCTTTCCTATTATGATATTATTAGTTAGTTAGCTTCAACTATCGAGGGGTATTTATTGCGTATCTGAAATTGCACAGGCTCGGGGCCGTCTTTAACTTTCCACCCGAAGGACGACGTTCTCAAGATTTTTTCATCTCCCAGATAAAAAACCTAAAGGCCTCGGGCTACTTGTGAACTACCGGCGCCCTATTATATATATGTGTTCATAGATCTATGAAACTTTGAAAATTTCTTAATAGATTTGAAAAAAAATGATAATATAAAAAACACGTTTTTCAAAAATGTGCATTATATTTCAATTATTAAAATGAATTTCAACCCAATATAAAGTGTCGAATATATGTTGCAGATACAGAAATAAACTGGGTATATCACATCATTGCAACATAAAAAGCTGCACCTTACATTATGTATAAATTTATTTTTGTAATGATATATTCATATTCCTTACATCTTAATTATTTGCCTGCATTTTAAAACTGTTTTATTTATCAGCTGTTGCTTAACACCTACATATTTTATCTAAGTTAGGTGAAACAATCTTGGACGGTTATAACTCTGTGCACGTTTAACTACAATTTGTTAGTTGATACTCTCAACAAAATGAGGTACCATGTTTTAGCCTCCTATCTTTAATAGAAATAATTGAAATAGCGATGAGCAGATTTGACATCAAACCGAATTAATATAAGTTATTTAAAAAAAAGTCTGGAAAGAATTAAGTGGGGCATCATATAGCTCCTTGGTATTAATTACTGTTAATTTAATAGCAATATTGATTCAGTACGTCTCTATTTATGGTGTTTATGAAGACGCCCTCACAAGGCCTCCATATCAGCTTTCCCAGGTCCCTGCAGACTACTCCATCTGCTGTATCGCATAACCGACAAGCATAATCACGAAATTCTTCTAATCATCATAAATCATGGAGGTTTTATTAGAGTTTAGTCCTGCGTTTGGAGCGATTACAAGCTGTAACCGGAATACACAACTTTGGACGTCCAATTAATAAACAAATACTTCAACATCCGAAACGCCTTTTAGGCTCAGTGCATTTCTAATTATGATAAAATGTAAGTCCATTAAAGTATAAATTGTACAAAAAAAAAAAAAAAAATACATGAATCTAAGGATTGGACCCAAAAACAAAATTGGTTCACAAAATTACATTTTATACCTTGCGATAAGCTTCTGAAAAACAGAACTACCCGGTTCAAATTTTGTATTTCTGCAAAAACAAAGCCCATGCCACTACAGTCATACAATATTAATTGCTGCTTTAAAAACGAGTACATAACTGCTCTTGCTAATATAGGTAACTGAAGCAGTGGGCATATTACAATAATTGGTTGATTTGTTTTGGTTTAAAAACTAAAAACAAAATAATTTATTAATTAGTTTTATTTATTTTTTAAATGTGTTCATTTGCAATCTATATACATTATATAATAATTATTTACATATATCCAGAAGAATGAAGGACTTAGTAGTGGATGAAACGAGCAGCAGGGCGGAGGAATGGGGAGCCAGCGATGGCCAGCGGAGATCGAGCGATAGCTAGTGGAGAGCGAGCGATAGCCAGTGGGGAGCGAGCGATGAGGGGAGCGGTAGCTACAGCGGGGGAAATAGCGGCAGCGCCCGCGGCGGTCTTGTGGACAGCGGCGTTGAATCCGTTCAGAGCGTCAGCGGTGTAGTCCACAGTGCGGAGGGAACCGTCAGGCTCCACCAGCGAGTAGCTACCCTGGACAACATCTCCATTACGGCTCTCCGTCTGGGTCTTGGAGTCTCCAGTCAGGGCGTCGTGCACGTCGTAGGAGAAGGTGTAAGCGGGGTTGGGGTCATAGGTGTCGAAAGCGGGAGCAGCAGCGATGGGAGCGTGGATCAGCTGTGCTGAGGCCAGACCCAGCACGGCGGCGCACATCAGAGCAGTCTTCTGCAACAGGAAGAGATAGATTGTAGCTAGGGCGATGTAAACATCGAAATGTGGGAGAGAGAGAACGACGTGGCACATATACATGACATGCTTATTATTTCATATATATATGGCATTTATGAAATACAGACAAACATGGCAAGTTAAGGACACCTCTCCTGCGAAAGGTTAGTCTAGAGACCTGAATCAAACACTTTTTTGACGACTTGGCAATCGCAAAATGCTGAGGCTGTCAAAAGTTGGGCTTAGAGCTCTGAGCAACAAGAAAACATCTCTATCCAACTGCTCCGTGGACGAGTGCTGTATGAGAGTGAAATTGAGCAATCTACTGCTCATGCACCGGGCTTCCCGCTTTAGCAACCCATGCCTCCCAGATCAGTGAGTAGAATGATCTGCCATCCAACTGTTGAGACTCTACTACATATTGGTTGCGACGTAGCGTACTGAATTTCAGTTACCAACTAGTTAAAACTAAGTGTTTATGAGTTCAGAACCTTATTGATCACTACAACACAGGGAGCTGTTGAAAACTAAGCAACTAATGTACTAAACACAATGGAGTTGGATATTTACCAGATAAGCCATGTTAAAGATGGTTGTTTCTTGGTATATCTTGAATGTACGGATGTTCCGGTATATATAGGCAGTGAGATCTGGTCCCCCACCCGGGATTGAGTTGGAATGCAACACACCCACCATCCACCCATCACATCTTCTTTTGAGTTGGCAAGACAAAAGGAGAAAAACCTGCGTCCTAATCGGAGATCCTTTGTCACATGCGTTTTCATCATGTCTTCTCAGTTTAGCTTTGAAATATCGGAGTCAAAAAGATTTATGTTAGCGAGATAATAAAAATCAAATTTTCTTTTAAAAGAAAGTTTGTTCATGATATAAGCATAATACAGATTTTTTTAGAGTGCTTACTTGTACCGTATTACTCCTCCCTTGAAATCCGCCCCTGTCTTGAGTCCTGATCTAAGCCCCTTCCACATATATCTGTACCATGTCCTGCTATGCACCACCTGCTCGGAGCTGTGATACAACACAGACCATGGCACCGGCAGAAGCTTGTTGCCTCTCCGCAAACAGAGAACTAACACATTACTGAGCAGGTAAGAGAGCGTTCTCTTGTAGGGCTTTATACAAATAAATAATAAATAAACCTTTATTCAGCCTCCCTTCTTTAGCTCGTGTCTGAACACACGATTTTCAAACTGCACAAATAATTATAAATTATTTACGGTGTAATGTCACTTTTGACTCATTTCTTTTGACTTTTACAATTATCAACAAAAAAAGCAGCAGCCACTCACCACTATAAAAAGGCAGTAATCATCTTTCTTTTATTTATCTTTATTAAACACCTGTTTAATAAAGTATTCTGTATTATATGGGAAGAAAAAAAAGCAGGAGGAAGCCATTATTGATTAAATGAAATGCTGGATAGTATTTAAAATCTCTGAAGGAGTTTGTTTTTAAAATAAGTTTCTAGACATCTGTTTTTATTGGTAAGTTTTTGGTTACGATCCATCTCTGTATGAATGAATACTTTATTACAACTTGCACTTACAATATATCCTAGTAACTTTTGTAAAAATATACTGACAATTACTCCTGCAGAACAAGTAGTAGTAACTAAAAAATGACCAAAGTAAACATTATACAAAATAGTTGTAATGATAAAAAAAGGTAAAGAAGAAACCATACTAATTTCGTATACTATCAAAAAATAAATTAAGACAAAGAATTTGCTTAACTTACAGAAAAATATTTTTGTGGAATTGGACAATATAAAAGTTCTTTATTTTTATTTATTTTATTAGCTTTACACTATATATAACCACTATATAAAATATATTTTATAAATAAAATAAGGTGAAAACAATAAATAATAACAAAACAAGTAAGAAGCAAATATATAACAAGAATTAATAACAATAGTAACAAGTAAGAAACAATAATAATGTCATTCACATGAGCGAAATTCACTTCAATATGTTTGCATGCTCACGATTTGTTTATTGTACCACATCCGTGGTACTGGTGACTGCCCCCAGGAGATTGAAAAGAGTTTGGCATGGAGATATCTAGCAGTGAAGGGATGCCATGAGGATTCACCGTTGATCGTTATTCCTCTCAAGCCTTACATGTTATTATTATTTTTTTTTTTTTCTTTCTTATTCCGTGTACTTATATATGTCAGCGACAGGCATATCTAGCACAATTCGCTAATAATTTCAGATGAACAGAAGCTTCATATTTATTTGCTTCTTCTGCCGAGTTTAGATTTAAGGAAAACTTTAAAATACTAATATTTACCTACTTATTGTTTCAAAAAATCAGGTTATTATATTTTATTTTAGTATGAAGAAATCACTCCTATTGTTTAGTTAATGCCATTCTGTCTCCTGTGAAATACGGGCCCCCTCCAAATTGAGGTCATTTCAGAAATCAACACTAATGCTTTCCCGGCTTAACCTTCTCCGCCCTTGTTACTAACATTTCTTAAAGTACCTACTTACTTTAGGAAATACAACATACTGTGTCATATGAACGGTCTAACATTGTCCGGGATGTACTTCTTATCATTTACAATTTGTTGATTTTTTAGAATATAGACAGATTTTAGATGATTAAAAATTATTTAAAAATATTAATAAATAATAGAAGACGAAATAATATCAAAACCATAAATAAATACGATAGATATTATATTATTTAATTTTTAACCATCATTATACACTCATACACCGTTTCTAAATTTTGCGCTGATGAGCTACAGCTGCTAAGTGGCTTTCCTCTCTCACTCCACTCAAGGTATCTACCCACCTTGTCCCTTGGAAAACCAAACTGTTGCTGCGACCAAATGTTTTTAGACAGAAAATAATCAACAAAATTATACATATTATATAACTATATTCTTTAAGATAAATCTTCTTTTAGGGGCAATTTCCTCAGAGAACAAAGCGTGAAATATAAAAAAATAAAAAGAAAGATAAAGAGTGAAATATAATAAAAATATTAAACAAAAGTTATTAGAAGTCATTGGTGGCGAATCTCGGTCAAGAAAATAGAAATGAAAGCAATGTATGAATTAACGCTTATGATATTAATTTATTTTCTTAATGAACCAAAGAAATAAAAATATGATTTTCTTAATAGAGTTCCCCTAACAGAAACAGTTTTAATTGAATTCTAAATTCATTAATTGATTTGTTATCTAATGATTTCAAGAAGTGGGGTAGAACATTAATGAAGTCGATTCCTCAATGTATACCTACTTTTTTCAAAAAACGAGTGGTAACTTTCGAAATAGACGACAAAACAGTCAAAAATTCCATTTTATGGAAATTATAAGGGTCTTTAAAATATGTTCTATTGTGAAGAATGTAGTTATATTATAGTAATGTATGAATTACGCTTATGATGTTTTTTTGTTTTTCTTATTGAACAACAAGAAACAAATATGCGTTTCCTAATAGAGGAGTTTCCCTAACAGACATTTTTGAAATTGAATTCTAAATTTATTGATTCGATTGTTATCTAATGATTTCAAGAAGTGGGGGAGCACATTAATAAAGTCGATTCCTCAATGAGATATACTTTTTTCAAAAAAAGGGGGGTAACTTTCAAAATAGACAACAATACTGTCATAGTGACCAAAAGATGGGGCGTGAAAGTGTCGAAATGTTGTCAAAAAATGAAAAAAGAAACCTCTGGAAAAAATGTCGGGAAAAAATGAACATATCCAATGAGTTACAACTTATCTACCACCTGATATGTTCTCTCACAATGGCTCTGGAGACAGACTCACTACGATCTGCAGTTGTGTGGGTCCTGAGGCGTTTCCTTTGAAAAAGGTTCTGGAGAGGAGAAAATGTGATGAGGATAAAAATCTTGGTTGAAGATAGACGGGGTAGGGCAAGAAGCAAACAAATATTAAAAATATTGGATCTTATCCAATATCCCTTTTCGTACTCCTCAATATATTTATCGTTTTTTACTTTCTCATAACTAAGGGAGTATTGAATTCGTGCGAAAATCTAAAATCGAGTTTTTAATGGAATTTCACGTTTCAAGGCCCCGATATGACCATTTTCGCGATGGTGTCTATGTGTCTGAAACAAATGTAGCTATAAACTTGAAATTTGAAAAAAGATGCGATTTTTTGCATGTCGCCCAGTTTGTAAGATACTTGCCAAAACCGTACTGAAATGTCGTTTTGAAACACTTTTTTTAGAGGTTGATTCACGCGAATAAGTTTCATCGAAAAATTGGATCTTACCAAAAATATAAATAAATAAAAAGATGTTATGTTGGCTTAACAGGACTTCCTTAGACCGACCACGCATTTACAGATCACACTCTCTCCACCTCCCCCTTCTCAAATTCATTTCGTACTGGAATTACTGGGTATGACAATGTCACTCTCAGAACCACCCTTAATTATAACATTAAGGAACACATTAAAAGGTTACGTTGGTACGAGGAACACGTTGGAGGGTTACGTTGGTACGAGGAACACATTGAAGGGTTCCGTAAGTACGAGGAACACATTGAAGGGTTCCGTAAGTACGAGGAACACATTGAAGGGTTCCGCAAGTACGAGGAACACGTTGGAGGGTTACGTAGGTATGAGGAACACATTGAAAGGTTACGATAAACAGATCGTACCTGCGTATCGCTCTTAAAAAAAATAGTGGCAAATAATTGCCTGAATTAAATTATTTCCTATTCAGCACCAATGTTAATAAAAATAGTTAAAACAAGAATATAGTCTATTGGCACAAAGAGAAACTGAAACTAGAAGAGTTAGGTACGGAAGTTACACTTCAAACGTGTGTACTAACTGCACACACATGGTTTTTTTTCTGAGATCTAAACTAGGAAAAAAACCTATTTGCAAATTTTCATATTTATAGGTCACATGGATGTGCATCAGACTTAAATCAGTGAGTGAGTAGATTCTTTTTACCTCCACCGTAAAGAAAACTATCTACAAGTTAGAAGCATACACAAGATGATTAGAAATGAAAGTATGATCTCCAAATTGAAGCGAGGAATTCGTTCAGTTATGAACTTAGGAACTACATGTTGTTATAACATTAAGTCTACTCCATAGATAGGTTGTATTGTGTGTCATAGATCTTCATATCATTAGGAGCCCTGTTCTATGTTGAATGAACCCTTAACTGGGATAGCTTGCCATTGTTATCGGCTAATAGATCTGTGTTCCCTTCACAGGATTTCGCTGATTGACTCAGTGAAGGAGTTCAACAGTGCTCCAAAGGGTTGAGAGCATCATCCACCCATATTTGTGGCGCATGTTATGAGCAGAAACAGAGGTCTCCGAAATATAAGATTAGTTGTGAATTGAAATGTAAGGACCTAGGTATATATCTATGAAGAAATACTTTCAGTTTTCATCTTGTTGAGCATTGAGAGGATCCAGGTATAGAGTAAAATGAAACATATTTTAAGTACAAATTTTATTAAATATTTTTTAATTTATTTACACTAAAGATCAGTCTAGTAGTGGATAAGACGAGCAGCGGGTCGGAGACCAAGAGGAGCACGAGCAATGAGGGGAGCAGCCCTAGCAACAGCGATGGGAGCATGAGCGACGGCAAGAGGAGCGGCAACAGCGGGGGCGCCAGCGGCGGTCTTGTGGACCACAGCGTTGAATCCGTTGAGGGCGTCAGCGGTGTACTCGACAGTACGGAGGGAACCATCAGGCTCCACGAGAGAGTAGCTACCCTGGACAACATCTCCATCTCGGCTCTCCGACTGGGTCTTGGCGTCTCCGGTCAGGGCATCCTGGACATTGTATGAGTAGGAGTACTGGGGATGAGGGTCGTACTCGTCGACGGCGGCAGCGATGGGAGCGTGGGCGACAGCGAGAGGAGCACGGGCCACAAGACCGGGAGCGAGGATCTGAGCAGAGCTCATGCCAACGAAGGCAGCAATCAAGAAGGTAGCCTGTAACAAAAAACAGAACAATATAGCTTAATCTATCTTACAAATATTATTGTGCGTAATTGAACACTCTTATTAGGTAGCACTGCTCCAATGGAACTCTAACAAGGTGCTTCTCAATATCGAATATCACTTAAGATTCTCCAACAGAACTCCGCTTTACTTGTTTCACTTTCAAACTGCAGACTTATTGAAGTATGGCCCTTACCAAGAATTTCATGGTTGATGAGAGCAGATGAACTGATGTCCTTGCAGTGGATATTCCCGCATATATATATCTGAGGCAGAAGACCCCCTCCAAACTGTAGTAAGGTCACATCGCGGGACGCTCCCACATATTCTTTTTTTTGTGTGTGATCATCCTTGACAATCTTCCTTGTTCAGTCCAGCTCTCAACTTATTTCAGCTGATATGACTATGCCGAATTTTGAATTTCTCAATCATAGCCGATAAGTGACAGTACGATATTTTCTGGTGATCAGGCGTGGGCTAAATACTTGGACAATCTGAGGGCCAATCCCCACACTAATAAATAGTTCATAAAATATTTCTGTTGAGTCCCCTAAACACGTTAAAGCCTACGCTAATAAAAATATAAATAGATATATTGTATTTTATATTTATTGGTGTTTTATTTCATTTATTTATTTGTTATTTATACCTCGAAAGCCGGCTAGCATAAAAGAAAATAATAGAATCTGTGAAAAACTATATTTGTATTTTACAACCTGTGAAATTATCACTTCTCACTACATCAACCATCTTCATATTAATTATAGTATTTAGAATATCATTACACTTCCCAGATCTTTCAAGTCAAGACAGTCCTCGTCCATCAAGTATTATTTGTCCTTCACCATTCTGTAGTGATAATGTCCACAATATTCACTTAAGGACCAATTCTCCTTATTTATTTCACTTCCCCTATATTCAACCAAATTGACCAATGGAAAGGAGGGATTAGGTGGGAGGCCTAACACAAAAGCTCCAATAACTGCCGATAGAATGAATGTATCGATACAAAATGTTATATGTGTGACCAGTGTCTCAAAAGGACAACAATCATCAATTTTCAGTAAATTGGCCAAAGGTAATTGGGGGATTAGAGGTGAAGCTTAACTCAAAAACTTTACTAACTGTAATTGTAATGAATGTGACACAAAGTCTCATATGTGAATTAAAAACCCAATGTAGACGTCAAATTTCAGCGATATCGGCCTAAAGAATGAAGGGTTTCCAGGGGAGGGGGCTCAATTCAAAAACACTAATAACTGCCGATGTAATGGATGTATCGACAGAAAATTTAGGATGGAGATTTAAAAGCAACTATGTCAAATATTGAGTTTAAGCCCCAGCGGTCGATTGGCTTTGGAGAGGTAGAGCAAAAACGTAATCTTCTGGGGAAGTAAATTGCCGGTGAATCGACGACTTTTTCCTCCTGAAAAGAGGAACAGAAGCAGAGCCACCTGTTGGAGTGTTCCTCCACTATACGTACCTTGGAGCAGACGAACGTTCTGCAGCTTTGCATACTGGGGGCTGTCTGAATCCATTATAAGTTTGAACAGGCAGACCGAATAACTCCAACTAAAGTTCGCTACAATTAGCAAGTCTGTCAATAATTTCATTAACATCTCTTCCCGTTGCCACACCTGTTACTGCAAAGTGACTTCGCCCCATAACCTAAGTCGATATCATAAGCGTAGGCTCAATTACATAGATGGGTGGGGGGCACGGTGATAGGATACAATTATTCGCAGATTTAATTTAGGAATAATAAAATTAGACAATGGCTAGGATATAAACGCACCGAGCACTAGCTTACTGTGTAAGAATGGTTAATTACTCAGTACAAAATGATAAATGCACAGTAAAATGCAACACTGTAAATTAAATTTTAACCCAATAACTAACATTTGCCAAGTAATTTAATCCAATAACACGGTTAATAAGGCGTAGTAGGAAATTTCAGAACACTCGGAAAAAAATTTGAATGCCTAGTAAAAAAAATTAAAGAATAAGATTTAAAATGCACAGCACAAAATTGCAGTTTACCGAGTAAATCCTTTTGATCTAACTGAAGAAATAAAATGTTGACCCTCCCATCGGTCCCTTATAGAAACAGTCCAGGTTCTCCTGATATAGAGAAACCCCATGGGAGAGCATTATTAAAATCCTTTTTACTCTGCCTTTATTTTTTATACTATTCTTTAAATATTTTTATACTTATACTTAATTTATTTACTATGAATATATAGTTTTTACTGGGCTCTTATTTTGTTTAACAAACGTTAAATATTATTCTACTAGCATTTCATTTGTTTACTGTGAATATATCCTTTTCACTGGGCGTTTATTTTGTTTACCAAACGTTAAATATTATTGTACTAGCATTTAATTTATTTACTGTGAATTACTGAACTTTAATTACTGTGCACAACTTTTTGCTACTGTGCATGTAATTTTAATTTTTAGACAATCGTTAAACACTGTTGTATTGTCATACTGACAAAAGTAAATGTGATGTCATAACAGAATTGTCTAATACCAACCAAATTTTTACTGATCACTCTTCCTCCTCCTCTCCCTTCTCAAATTCATTTCAAACCTGCATTCCTTGGTATAAGAATGTAATGTGCTGGCATCAGCGGTTTTCTTTGTTTTATTATGAAGTCTTTTTGAGAATGACTTTCTTACAAGCAGTAATGCCAATTTAAAACGAATTCGAGAGTATGTACGTCAAGCTCAGGAATGAGTCACAATAAAAACTCTTTAATAAAAAAAACTACCATTAATAAAAACATATTTTAAAAATCGTTTCCATGCGTTCCTATTTAAACATAGATTTGAACTATTTCCTCTAAAAATTATACATTCTTTAGAGCTCTGTACATTTGTTCATATTAATTCTATCTTAAGTCTAGGAGTATTTTAATAATGGAAATTCAATAAGAAACAGTTTTGGTAAGAAAGTGGACCTAACCGTTTTCTCGTGATCTAATAAAATTCTCAAAAATGGATGTTTTAAGACTCTTTTCAATATATTGTAGCATGTCTACCCTATAGATAATGCTCAGAACTGGCGATGTCTATGAGAGGATCGCGATCGCTAGGAGCAAAGTATGGGTTGTGTGGTCTTGAATAAACGAGAATTGCATTTGGAAGAGAATGCTCGGAACCAATGATGCCTGCGAGAGAATCGCGATCGCTGGGAGCGGAAAATGAAGAATAATAGAGACACAATGGAAAGGAAGCCAAGATAATTGTCTACATCCGGTGTATAAGGAATAAGCAGTAAAGGTTTTTTTTCTTACTCCAGGTTTTCACACAACTAGAGGCAGATGTTAATTGGTAATATGCGATTGGCTGGAAATAAAATGGGCGGAGTCCGACGACCAATCAAGCTTCGAGAACTGTCCCCTACCACGGTCGGATATCGTAAGCCACTCCCCGTTTTACTCATTCTTCGTTCATATCTTGGTGGATCACCACGTTCCTCTCTTTGTAAAGCCTAGTTTCAGTATGTGAAAGTACTTTCTTCGTTCATGTCTTGGGTGATCACCACGTATCTTTTCTATAAGTAATATCAGTTTAAATATGTGAATTAACTTTCTTTGCTCATGCCTTGGTGGATTACCACGTTACTTTCTTTTGTAAAGTTTAGTTTGAATATGTGAATTAGTCGTAGAGACACACTTTGATTTTGGATGGTGCAAAGTCAGTGGGGGTGTAACTTCTGGTGTGCCCTCGAAACTACGCAGATCTTCAGGGACTATGTGAATAGACGATTTCTACGGGAAGTCCAGAAAGGGTGATCACGCCGTCATTCGCCATGGATATCGTATCGAGGTACCTCGTAATTAAGTTATAATTCAGTCCTTCAGACACACGGCCAAATTATATATATTCAATTGTTGTTTTGTAAATATGTTCTCATTAAAATAAATATGTTAAAGTTATAGGTTTGATTCATTTCATTCCCCCCCCACTCATGCTTCTTCTGGTTGACAACAGTAATTAATTATTGTTAATTACTGATGTCAACTAACCGTTAGGATCTTGTAACCGTTCTTCCCGTGGGAGTGCTTTCAGCTATTCAGGCATTGTTTAATTAAAGTCGCGATTTAAATAATTTTCAAATTTAATAATTTTTCGATCTCAATTTTATTTATTTTATTAATTACGTGATTTGCACTCACACAGGGAGGGAGATTGGTTATTAATTGGCGCCACCGAACAGGGACTTGATTTGTTTATTAATTATGCCAATTAGTATAATTAATGAACCCCACTAATCGGTCCCTTATTAATTAATTAATTTTTTTTAATTTAAAAAAAAATTTTTTTTTTTTTGCTTTTTAACGTAAATTCCAGCCTATTGGGCTAAAATGTTATATTTTCACTTAAAGTCGGTATTTAAAATCAAAACTGAAGAAGGATGGGTGAGGGTAGGGACAATGAATGACATCATTTATTGAAATAATTTTATTTTTTTTTGTTTTTGATTTTTTTTTTTTTCTTATGTAGATTTAGTAGGCATTTATTTTACATATTATAACTATTGTTGTATTGTGATGCCATCTGACAGGTCACCATAGAAATTAGGTTAGCACCAGACCTCCCGTATAATTCATTTAATTGTTTTGATATATATTTCTTATCAGAATGGAAGGGAAAGAGAAGTCGGAGATAGAACCGATGCAGACACGGTCTAGGAAAACTATCCGTACGCCCCCGGAGTCCCCGGTAGAATTAGAGCCTAAATTTGACCTAGAGGCGATGCTTAAGGCCATGCAGGAACAGATGGGAAACTTGGGAAAGGATTTAAAAGCGGACATGCAGGAACAGATTTCGGGACTAGGACAACAGGGAAAGGCCATGCAGGAACAGATGGGAAACTTGGGAAATTCCCTAGGACAACAGACTTCCGAGATAAGGGGTGTGCGCCAAGAAATTTCGTTAATGGCAAATAATATCGAATCCATTAATCGCGATATGGGCACTCTACGATCTGAGTCCGGAGAATTGAGAACTAGACAGGATAATTTAGAAGGGAAATATGACAAACATGTTTCTGAAGTTAGGGACATGGTAGATGTCTGTCATCATGAAATGACGGGTAGAATCATGTCAGAAACACAACGTTTAGATAAGGAGATCGAGGAAATAAATTCGAACCAAAATCTTTTTCGTACCGATTGTGAGAAGAGATTCGCCAATATCTCGAAGAGAATAGATACTGTTTCGGGTCAAAATCAGGTCTCAACCCCAAAACATAATGACCAAGTGACGTTCACCATCCCTGAAGAACATAAAGATTGGTATACAGGTCAGACCTTTGCTCGCGAACAGCCTAGTAACGTCACTTTCCAAAATACGTATATAAAAAATTACGAACGTAACAAGGTAACGTTCCGTAACAATGTGTTGGATTTACCCAACCATTTCATATCAAATTTAGAAATTGCATATAGTCACATTGGAGAATTTTATAATCTGAACGAATTTATAAAGTCACATTTAAAGGGCGAGGGTCTGGATTGGTTCCTTGTAAAGTCAGGAAGTATCCGCTCTTTTGATGAATTCGTCAATGCGTTCAAAGATAGGTTCTGCGGGGAGAAATATGACGTTATAGTCCGTAGGGAACTTGATACCCAAGGCTATGCCGATCATATGGATAAAACACCCAGCGAACATTTTTCAAAATTAGTGTCACGACTCCAGGATAGTACATATAAAATTCCGGAAGGCTACGTATGTGAACTATTAAGCAAACATTATGGAGAGACGGTCGAAAATTCAGTTAGGATCCAGGGAATAATCTCTATTGAGAGACTACATGAGCAAATAATTAGGATAGGTACTAACATAATTAGACGTGATTGTAAATTAAAGGATAGTCCTTGGAAAGGCGGGGAAAGACAGTACCGACCAGATAGTCTTCTGAAAAACAATAACTTTCCCAAACAAGACCTACCTCGTTACAATTCTGGGAATGCACGGGGAACCTCTCACTACAATCAAGAGAGAGGAAATCAATTTAGCCGAGGCCCTTCCCGCGAGTCAAATCCAAATTACGATCGGCCACGTAATTACTATGACTCAAATCAGAATTATAATCGACCACCTAATTATAGGGATAACCAGTCGAAACCTAACGTAAGAAACATGGAGGTAGTGACCGACAACAATGTCAATACAGACATGAAAGAAATAAAGCAATCCCTTGGAGAGTTGGCTAACAACCTGAAACCAATTGTTGACCGCTTGATAAAAAACTAAGTAGCAGGAGTGGGATGAACAAACTTAAAGACAAGGGGGGAGGTAAATTTAAATTCAAGGGGGACATACGCAGTTTGCTTGGTACAGAGATGATGACGAGATTGACAGGGGACATTGACCTACATACTAACGTTGACAATAGATGTCCCACTCCTGTAAAGGTAAAGACAGACTGTAACAACGGACTGACATTGATGAAGCTACAGGGGTACCAAGAAGGTAGCGGTTTAGGAAGACACGGTAATGGACGTTTGGAACCAGTTTTTATCAGCACGAGAAGACCACTTCAAGGATTAGGTTACGAGTACAAATTTTTTGATATCAGATCACCAGTTAACGTAGAATCAATAGCAAAGACATCCTTACCAATCACTGCTAAGCAGGAAGAGCCCATCGACAAACAAACATACCCCGACAATACTATGACTGCCCCAGATCACGTAAATTCATCAAGTATAAAAGAGGACGAAATCACAGACAAACCGACAGGCAATGACGAAAACATAACTTCCCTAGACGACGTCAGAATATCATCTCTGATGCAGGAGTTTTCTGACCTACTTAGAAACGAGGAAGAAGTAACAGACATATCGACAGACAATGACCACATAATCCGCTACCCGACTAATGGCAACCCCACTTGTGAAGAACATCCGCAGGTGAACTTCATCAATGACAATAGGATAACTGACATTTCGGGACTACAACAACAGACTTACAAATTTACAGAAAAACAGGCCGAAAGACAGAAACAGAACTTTGAGGTACGACACCAACAGACTACGTTAGAAATTGGCGATCAGGTGTTAGTACAATCTCTGCGGATATCCACCGGTAAGAGGAAAATATTATTATTACTATTCTGGGAAGGACCTTACCAGATTTTAGACAAGGAAAGTCCTCAAATTTTTATTTTAGGACATCTCGGCAGCGACGTAGCGGAAGGAGGAATCTTTTATATGACCTCACAGAAGCCGTATATTAGCGGATAAATTTAAAAGCAGGCTAGAGAAGCGCTAGGGCTCTCTTTGAGATTAACGATCTTACTTCAGCCGAGTTAGGGGGGCGATTATTGCAGACGAGATCGCGGCCCTAGAGTCAGGGAAGAGATTTGTGACGTCTCTATGGGTGTCCATCCCCAGCTATCCCAGGAACAGTTAGACAAAGTCACACACACATAAAACAGACACTATTCTTTATTATTTGGGAATTATTTATTATTTTACACTAACGGCCAACACCTCATTATACAACAACACACAAAGAATCACACATACACATTTATTGGGGACACGGGATTTATTATTTAGTTATTTTTTTTTGTAAATAGGATAAGGCAGACGGGGACATTCTGGCACTCCCCTGGGGCTTAACATCGAGCATACCCCCCTTAGTCGAGCTCAAAGATTCCGAAGTGAATCGCCAGGTTGTAAATAGTAATTTTAGATAATAAGTTAGGGTTAGTTTTTTTTTTAAATTCTAGATATTAAGTTAGAATAATTTTTTGTTTATATTTAGTAATAGGATATTTTTTTTAATAGTATTAGTAAGTCTTTTTCTTTTTATATTGATAGATGGGATAATTTAATTTAGGTAATGGTGTCATTTTTAATTTAACGTAATTGTAGGACGGGGCAGACGGCATATGGACTGGCCATCCATAGGTATTTAAATTTGATTAGGAGACGCGGATCTGAGTAGGATGACAGCGAGGCGATGGCACACATATTTGTAGGTAGTCAGGTATGGTAAATGTACTTCCAATTGTATTTGTCTGTTTTATTTTGTATTTTTAAATAATATTTGTATTAGTATCCGACCGTGTGTATCTATTGAAAATGTCACATTGACCCATATTTTATCTAGTGACCATGATGGGCTATGTTAACCCAATGAGAGCCTTGTAAATATATTTGTCACATATATTCAGGTATGGACCTTACTTATTATGATAGAGTGTCGACCACGGTAGGTCAAAGGTCAATTTTTTTTATTTTAGTTAAGAAATCCCAGGGCAAGGTGCCGAAGCATACATGACTGGAGGGGGGTATAGATATTAGAAAATGGAGGGGATTCCCAGAATTGAAATTGAATTATCTTATACACGGAGAAGGGGCCACTCCATTGATGCTTGTAGAATCCATTTAAAGGGGCGGGAGTTTGTTTAATCATTTTTTTTATGCCATGAACTGACTGTTGAACTGAAGAAAGGGTTTCGCTACTTGATTAATGCGGATGCCGGAATTTACATATATTTATGAAACTGAGATGGGATTTGAGTGGGCTTATTTTTCTATTTTATATTTCGTCGTCGTTCCGGCAGAAGGTAAATACCTGTCGAAGGCCTAAGGAGGCATATGGTTAGGGTTTGGTCAACCCAAAATTTTTGTTGAAGCGGATTAGGTATATGGGAATTCAGTTGAAACATTGTCGAGGCGTGGGGCCTTTTTGGATGTTTTAACTAGTCAGTGAATGTATGCTAGAAATAGAATCATCGTTATTTGCCAATGGAGAGGGTTAACTCCAAGAAGTACAGCGTAAAGTAAAATCATGCTTTGGTCACGCATGCATAGGCAAGCCATGCCGATTCGAAAGGAAATTTAAAATCATATTTTGGTCACGCATGATAATGAGGTCGATACCTGAGTATTTGGTTAAGTGTATATGCTCAGTGAACGAGCAAGTGTTAAGTGAAACTAATAAAATATGTGACTTCCAATGGTCATTTAGCCGACATATTTTATTTTAACGGGAACGGGGGATATTGTAGCATGTCTACCCTATAGATAATGCTCAGAACTGGCGATGTCTATGAGAGGATCGCGATCGCTAGGAGCAAAGTATGGGTTGTGTGGTCTTGAATAAACGAGAATTGCATTTGGAAGAGAATGCTCGGAACCAATGATGCCTGCGAGAGAATCGCGATCGCTGGGAGCGGAAAATGAAGAATAATAGAGACACAATGGAAAGGAAGCCAAGATAATTGTCTACATCCGGTGTATAAGGAATAAGCAGTAAAGGTTTTTTTTCTTACTCCAGGTTTTCACACAACTAGAGGCAGATGTTAATTGGTAATATGCGATTGGCTGGAAATAAAATGGGCGGAGTCCGACGACCAATCAAGCTTCGAGAACTGTCCCCTACCACGGTCGGATATCGTAAGCCACTCCCCGTTTTACTCATTCTTCGTTCATATCTTGGTGGATCACCACGTTCCTCTCTTTGTAAAGCCTAGTTTCAGTATGTGAAAGTACTTTCTTCGTTCATGTCTTGGGTGATCACCACGTATCTTTTCTATAAGTAATATCAGTTTAAATATGTGAATTAACTTTCTTTGCTCATGCCTTGGTGGATTACCACGTTACTTTCTTTTGTAAAGTTTAGTTTGAATATGTGAATTAGTCGTAGAGACACACTTTGATTTTGGATGGTGCAAAGTCAGTGGGGGTGTAACTTCTGGTGTGCCCTCGAAACTACGCAGATCTTCAGGGACTATGTGAATAGACGATTTCTACGGGAAGTCCAGAAAGGGTGATCACGCCGTCATTCGCCATGGATATCGTATCGAGGTACCTCGTAATTAAGTTATAATTCAGTCCTTCAGACACACGGCCAAATTATATATATTCAATTGTTGTTTTGTAAATATGTTCTCATTAAAATAAATATGTTAAAGTTATAGGTTTGATTCATTTCATTCCCCCCCCACTCATGCTTCTTCTGGTTGACAACAGTAATTAATTATTGTTAATTACTGATGTCAACTAACCGTTAGGATCTTGTAACCGTTCTTCCCGTGGGAGTGCTTTCAGCTATTCAGGCATTGTTTAATTAAAGTCGCGATTTAAATAATTTTCAAATTTAATAATTTTTCGATCTCAATTTTATTTATTTTATTAATTACGTGATTTGCACTCACACAGGGAGGGAAATGGTTATTAATATATCTCGCAGACCGGGCGACCTTCGAAAAATCGTTTTCTCTACAAGTATAGTAAATTGTACTTACCCTCGATATAAATGATCTGATTTTGGCCAAAATGTTATCTACGTTAGCACAAGTGAAACCTTCAACTCTACTTTCAAGTTCATTATTCGTTTTTGATTTAGAGCGAAACAAACATTAACATTTTTAGATGATCCCTAAATTGTATTTATGTGTCTATTGCATTCAAAAAATGGCGTCCAATTACCGACTATGTACTTCGTCAGTACGAATTTATCGTCGTTTTCGCCCTCTCTTCAAAACCAATCGACCGCTTAGACTGGAACTCAATATTTGACAATGGCTTTTGAATCCTCAAACTATATTTTGTGTCGATACATTCATTACATCGGCAGTTGATATAGTTTTTGTGATAAGCCCCCTTTAACCACCCGTCCCTTTGGTCGGTTTGACTGAAAATCAATAGGTGTCGTCCTTATAAGGTTCTGAATACACATATAGAATTTCGTGTCGCTACATTAATTTTATCGAGAGGCATCGCGTTCACAATCTCATACACAGACAGAACGTTTTTATTTAATTTTTTTGTGAGTAAGAAGAGAGTAAGAAAACATGATATTCCGTTGATTACTCAACATGGAATTTATGACCGATTACAAACGAGTAGCTGGGGATGTGAAATGCGAAGACATTAAAAATATGAATTCCTTTATGAGTAATACTGTTCCAAATAGAGAGAAGCAATGTTTATGGTTGTTCGAAAATCTTCTTGCTATATATTGATAAGAACTAATTATTCTATTGATGAGAATTAATTATTCTAGATATTAATGAGAAATAATTATTCTATTATTGATGAGAATTTTATTCAGAATGGTTGGTTTCCTTTTGTATCCATTCAGTCTTACTGTACTTGGGCCTTAAAGGCAAAGCAGGTTCTGCTAACTCTATTCATTCTGGGATGATCCGAACAAAAATAAAAATGAGCTAAAAAATAAGAATATTGAAACCAGTTCAGGAGTGCCATCTGCCCAGATATAGAGCGGTCCCAAAAAACCGGATCACATCTCGACCTTGGGACTGACCTGATAATGGAGGAATTTTTGGCAGTTCTGTATCAATCGACTTCACCTGTCTTTATTAACTCTAGCATCAGTTGATGGAATAATTTTGCATATTTTTGCTAATGTATTGCAGCAGCGTTGATGTGAGCAAGATGCGGACAAAAAAAAAGTGGTCGGTAAATCACTGGCAATGTACTTCCCCAGTGATGTCCCCTTCCTATTTACCGATTTCCTTGAAATTAATACTCAGGGACCTTTGATTCATCATACTAAATATAGTGTTGATACATAGTTTTGAGATAGACTCTCTTCCGTTTAGAACATATGACTGAACATTTATATGTGTTGTATTGGGTATTGGATTTACTTACAAAATTTCATGTTAATGCATTAATTCCTTAGGTAGTTATTGGATTTTTTGTGTTAAGCGCACCTCCAATTTAATCCCGGGATTTCCTTTGTCCGTTTTCGCTGAAAATCAATGGATGTCGATCTGGATCCCCAAATAAAATGTTATGTTGATATATCATTCTATCATAAAATAACGTGTTCACAGACAGACAGGAACATTTTTTTTAAATTTTTTTGGCAACAGAAGATCGGAAAATATGAATTTCTGATGAAAACTCGACATCGAATTTCTGATTGGTTACATAACTTCCCTTATACGAGGGAAGACATCGAGTTCTTATGTACTTCTATAACTGAAGAAGTATTTTGAGCCCATACAGCTGTTTACCCCCACTCCCGATAGTTCTGTTCCTACTGAATAAATTTTACTTCCTACTATGAATTATAGAGAAAGTTATGTAATCGGTCAGAAATATTGATTTCAATGGAATTTCATTTTTTTTTTGAACCCCAGATTCCAAAAACATTCCTGTCTGTGAACACAATATCTCCCAATAGAATATATTCACACAAAATCTCATAGTTCATCCAAACCCCATAAAAACAACACTTATTGATTTTTAGCAAAATCAGTCAAAGGGAAAAAAGGGATTAGAAGAAAAGGGAGGGCTTAACGCAAATAAATGCCAAAGTAAAGAATGTATCAGAACGAAATCCTATATGAAAATCCAAAACCCAATGGAGACTGTAAATTGTCAGTCAAATCGGCCGAAGGAAAATGTGGGATCAGAAAAGGGGACTTAACATAAAAGTCCTAATATCTGTAGATGTGACGAATACGAAATTTATTTATATGTTCCAAAAATCCCTGAATAAAACACCTGTTGATTTTCAACCAAATCGGCGAATTGATTTCATAAAAAGAACAAAAACTTCCCGTGATTCACCGACCATATTTTCACAAAACTTTAGAGATGATTGAAATTTTATCGAGTCATTTCCGTATTGGTTCGAATCGCTTGACTCTGAAGCCCCAGGCTGAGTCCTGTTGTCTTCAGGTTATCTCAAACCAAATGAATTCTGATTTGTATATGAAATGTACCCTTGACATAACAACGAAACTGTAACACATTCTCTTTCAAATCTCTTTCGACATACGGTTCACTTTATGGTTCCGCTTGTAATCTAAAATCTATTCTAACAATTTGATAAATCTTGAGCACGCTCTCTTTCGGATGGGACGTTAAGCGTTGGTCCCCGAACCTGAACTATATCAGTCGTTAAAGACCCCTATCCTAGGTGAATACATATTTAGGGTAGACAAAGAACTCCCATAGTAGAGTCACAATAATTAACTATTATTGGTAGTTTTTTATTTAAAATATTAAAAAAAAAAAAAAAAAAAAAAAAAAAAGGAAACGAAGATATATGTGATGTGCATTACAGGAGACGATGTTTCCTATACCAACCACTTTTGTACAGGTCACTCTCCATTCCTCTCCCACTCCCAAATTCATTTCACTACTGGGTATAAGAAAGTCAGTTTTGGAATAACGCCGGCCAACAAAAAAGAAATGAGAAAACGTGACCAACAAAGATACCCAGCAACACATTTTTTTTAGACAAAAAAATATATAAAATAAATGAATTCCAAATTCCTAATACAATAGAAACTATTAATATTTTTAACTATATATTTTATATTTATATTTCTTTAAGATCTTTCAGTAGAATATTTCGATGCGATCATAAGTCCTTTCCCTGAACGCAAAGAGCGAAATAAAGGGAGAAAAAAAAGAGTGAAATATTCCAATATATGAACTTTAAAGAAATAAAACTTGTTTATTTATGGTATTGTCTAATTTCACTAACTATATATACATGGGAGTACTTTCGGTATTTCTACCATCCTCAGCCAAAAGCATAAGAGATAAGACTGACTGCTTTTGGCTGAGGATGGTAGAAATACCGAAAGTACTCCCATGTAAATATAGTTGGTGAAATTAGACAATATCATAAATAAACAAGTTTTATTTCTTTCAAGTTCATTTGAATTACTACACAATATCTCTGCAATAATGTCAGTTTTCATTCCAATATATATAATATCAAATATCAGTAAGATAAATAACTACAGTACATAACTAGAGAGGGAGAAGTTTTTTAAAGAACCAAATATTTTTTTCAGAAAATTTTAAAACAATTACCAGATAGACTTCCTTCAGACTGTCTTACTTTAGTTACATTTTTTATTTCAATTTCCCGTAGAAACCCACCCTCATGACAACATTCCTGCTTTTCATTTTGTCGGATATATTCCCCTGCAGAAAGATACTTTTTTTGTTTTCAATTTTCTTTGAACTCGGCCCGAATTTCCGAATATTGTTCCCTTTGATCAGTGTCATATGAACGTGATACCGTGCCTATATGAAATATATATCTCATCAATAGATCCGGTTCCGAGTGAGTCGTTTATTTCATAGTTTTTACTTTTTTATTATTTTTAAATAAAAACATTTTATGTGGCCAAAACAGAACTTCCTTATGTCAATTAAAAGTTAGGGTGTCCGTTATTTTGAAAAAGTTTAAATTTTAATGATTTCCAAACGGATTCTGGTTTAGAATCACAAAAAAATAAATCTCTCAAAATTTGGGAATTTTTTGAAATGGAAAAACATATGCCACCGATCATTTGAATTTCAAATGGAGTTTAACATTCGTTTTCGACACTTCAAGACATTTTACAGCGCGGTTCGTTTAATTTCTAATGTTTCGGCTACAAAATTCATTTTCAGGTTTTGGTGGGTGCTGATCACGAATCAGGTGTTAGAATTGCAGTTTTTCAGTTGACAACTGTCAAAAATGCTGTCAACTTTTGTAAAAATAATAAAATCTGCTGAAATTCAAATGATCGGTGGCATGGGTTTTTCCATTTCAAAAAATTCCAAATTTTGAGAGATTAATTTTTTTCGTGATTCTAAACCAGAAACCATCAAAATCTAAACTTTTTCAAAATAACGGACACCCTACTCCCCATTCCCCCACTTTCAAATTCATTTGAAACTGGCATTACTGGTTATATGAATGTAATGTGTTGACATCGGCTTTCTTTGTTTCATTGTACAGATTATTTCTGAGAGTGACTTTCATTTATCCACTAATGTCAGCTGGAAATGAATTTGGGATATGGGGAGGGTGTTCCGTACAAACATTGTTGGTATAACCAAATCATGTTATAGCCACATCTGTATATTTTCGCGGAAATCGTCGGTTCAAATGTAGTTTAAACGTTTCGGCGCATATCTCGCAAACCGGGAGGCCGTCGAAAAATCGTATTTTATATAAAATGGACCTTTCAATTTTATCTGCAACTTTTTTTGTGTACTTAAGCCCCGAAATAAAGTGATGTCCACAATCTATTGAATTAGCACATTTGACATCATCTCAAATTTTCAGTTCATGGCTACAGTCGTTCTGAGTTATATCGCTCACAAAATTTCAATCATATACACCTGATTCACATTGCGAAAATGATCTTCAATCGTGGCCGTTGAAAACTCAATCTCGGATTTCTGCACGATTACAATATTTTTTTATACTGGTGATATTAGAAAGTTAAAATCCCCAAAATTGTAAATATTAAAAAAAAAATTATTTAATGGTACAGAAAAAAAAGTTGTCAATAAATCACCGGCTATGTACTTCCCCAGGAAAAATTAATCAATTACGTTTTTGCTCTCCCTCGAAACCCAGTCAACCGTTTGGTATAAAACTCAATATTTGACTTACTAGTGGCATTATAGGGATTTTTGTGTTTAGCCTACCTTCTGATTCCCCTTTCCTTTGGCTGATTCCGCTGAAAATCAATAGATGTCGTTCTTAGCGGCGTTTGAATATACATATAAAATTTCGTATCAATACACAATTTTTTTTTTTAATTTTTGGAATCAGTGGGTTGGAAAACATGAAATTCCTTCGAAAATTCCGCATTGAATTTTTGACCGATTAGATAACTTTTCCCATACTTTGTCTGGTTGGATAAGTCAGATCAGAAGAAAAAAAAACCTTTAAATGAATTTAAAAGAATGACCGCTGCATCCTACGAGACCTTCAATTAGTTGAAAAAATACAGCAGCTGCTCGCTAAGAAACCCCACCGTTCGAGGGAGAATAATTGATTGGCATTGACCATTTATAGGTGTCATTTTGTTTTTCATTCTCTTAAAAAAGAAAAACGTTATCTGAATATTTATTTATTTCTTATAAGAACAGTTATGTAATGGGGAAATGGCAAACTGGACAAATATTAAAAGGGTTAATAATTCTTGCCAACTTGAACCAATGATATATTATCATGATCTACTGTGATAACTTAATATTTTTTTCCAATTCCCAACTTTTTGGACATTTTTCTTTTCGAGTGTTAAGTAGGAGCCTTTTTTTATTTTGGCACCGCAGGGGCTGGCTACATTACAGAGGTTATTTAGAAACATGGACCCCAGGAGAGAAGTTTTATCAATGAAACAAAATTCTCCCCCGTACCGGGTTTGTACAAAGCCCTACGTTCTAGTATACATATATCTTGACCCAGGTAAATAAGTCAAAAAATAATGATTTTATCAAAAAAAGCTTGGAACAAAAAAAGTAGAGTAGAATTGACCATATTATTTGCTGTAATCTAATTTTTAAACAGATCAAAATTTTAACGTTTAAAATTTAACGTTTTTTATGAAAAATAAAAAATTTTTGACCGTCAACCTTTTTTTTTTTTTTTTTTTTTTTTTTTTTTTTTTTTTTTTTTTTTTTTTTTTTTCTTTTTTTTTTTTTTTTTTTTTTTTCTTTTTTTTTCCTTTTTAGATTCCTGGGAAAAATATTAATAACTTTTATTAGAGTAAATGTTCGAACTGATGTCCTGCAACTTCAATACATTTATCGAAGTTGTTCCGAAAAATGTCTTAAGGTTCTAGGATTTCTGTTGGGAGTGTTCATAAAATATTGAAGAACCATAAATTTCACCTTTACCATATTTCTTTTCATCAAGCCCTATCTGGTGAAGATTTTAATAACCGTGTTATATTCTGTCAGTAGGCGCGTGAACGAGTTCAAGTTAATTGAGATTTTTTTCGGTACACAATGTTTTCAGACGAATCAACTTTCACCAATATTGGATTAGTAAATAGGCATAAATAATATGCATTACTGGAGTGCGGAAAATCCTCGCTCGTTTCGTTAAATAAATAAACAACATCCATGGTCAGTTAATGTATGGGCTGGAATCATCAATGACAAAGTAATTAGCCCTTTTTTATCGACGGAAATTTAAATGGTCAGAAATATCAAGACTTTCTTAATAGGAAATTACCTTTAGCTATTTTCAGGAACAACTTCGATAAATGTATTGCAGTTGCAGGACATCAGTTCGAACATTTACTACAACAAAATTCATTTATTAGGTTTAATATTGGTCTAACAAAAAAATGTCTCATTTAACCTCACCTTAATTTTTCCCCAGGAATCTAGATATACAAAAAAAAATAGGTGGACAGTAAAAAACAATTTTTTTTTTTTTAAATTCATAAAAACGTTAAAAATTTTCATTTGTTTAAAAATTAGATAGATTACAGTAATGCGGTCAATTCTACTCTACATTTTGGTCTCAAGCTCTTTTTGAGAAAATCATTATTTTTCGTGTTATTTACCTGGGGTCAAGATAAAATGAACACCCTGTATATATATTTATTTTACTGAACAGTTATGGCTAAAAATAAGCAATTACCAAATATTGCAATTAACGCCCACTACCTATGTCTTATAAAAGTACGGATCGTGTCATGGTTTTCTTCAAAGCAAAGGAAAATATATTCAGATGACACCTTATTTACTTAACTTTATTAGTCTTATCATTATAAGAATGTTTTCTCCATCCTTAAGTTCAACTACAATACATAGTTAATATATATTGTATTAGGTAAAATGAAATACAAGATGTAAGGTGGCGAGATAGGAGATTTATTTATAAAATAAATATACATATTGTCTACAAAACTAGATTAGAGGTGAAGGTGCATTAGTGGAGGGTGACAGCAGCATGGTCGACAGCAGCCAGAGGGTTGATGGATCGGATGCCGGACCTCAAACCGAGACCGAGACCGAGAGGAGAAGCCAGGGCGCTGATTCCGGGTCTGGCGTAGCCGATGGCGGATCTCAGAGCGAGGGGAGCGGCAGCAACGGTAGCAACGGGGGCAGCGGCAATAGCAGCATGAGCATTAGCCTCTTTGTGGACGACGGCGTTGAATCCGTTGATGGGGTCAGCGGTGTAGTCGACGATACGTCTGGAACCATCAGGCTCCACCAGAGAGTAGCTGCCCTGGACAACATCTCCATCACGAGATTCAGTCTGGCCCTTGGAGTCTCCGGTCAGAGCATCGTCCACAGAGTAAGAGAACTGGTACTGAGGATGGGGATCGTACTCGTCAACGGCAGCAGCGGCAGCGATGGGAGCGTGGGCAATGGTAGCAACACGAGGAGCAAGACCAAGACGAGAAGCAGCGATGGCTACTGGAGCGTGGGCGACGGCCACTGGAGCGTGGGCGAGCAGGGGTGAGCCATAGCCTCCATAGGCGGTGGCGTAGGGGTTGATGAGCTGGGCGCTGGAGATAGCAGCCACGGCGGCGAAGACGAAGAGTGGCTAAACAGACAGAGGTACAAGTTAGATGATATAAGCTAGAAACGCTACACACAGATATAAGCTATATGATGCTCTAAGTGTATATGCTAAGTATGCTATAATCTCCGAACACTCTATGAGGTTCACTAATCATGCTATGCGCTAATCACCGTATGAGATGCTATGCGCTAATCACCCTATGAGATGCTATGCGCTAGGTCTACTTACGAGGTATGAGATGCTATGCGCTAGGTCTACTTACGAGGTATGCCATGTTGTGCTGAGAGCTGAGGATACAACTGTGAAGATGCTTCAACCCCGACCCCTTATATACCTGTTCGCTCCCTGCTCCAGATTGCCTTGGCATTAAATCTTTTGTCATCCTAAAATTAGACCACAATAAAATCCAGATCTGTCTTCAGATATGATCCTGTAGATTTTTTCAAAATTTGCCCTGATTTTTCTAGAACTTAAATCAGTAAAGAGTACAAATACTTATCCTAATGTAAGGATTTTCTAAAATGTCAATGTGAAAATTTTTAAACATTTCATTGAAAAATTGAGCATTGAGTTTACCAGTTTATGCTTCATTAATTGCATTCAACCGTATTTTATTTAATTTTTTTGACTAGCGGGTGACCCTAGCGTTGCTCGGTTATTGTAACTTGTTAACTGCAGTATCTATAAACAGGTTAGAGGGCGCCGGTAGCTCAATGGTATGCGTGCTTGACTTCTGAGCTCAAGAACGTGGGTTCGAAACCCGACCGAGGCCCTTAGTTTATTTTATCTGGGAGGTAAAATAAACTTAAGTACGCCGTTCTTCGGATGGGACGTTAAGCGATGGTCCCGAGCCTGTACTTTGTCAGTACTCGTTAATTTAAGACCCCTGCCCTAGGTGAATAAAAATTTAGGGTAGGCAAAATTTAGAACTCCCACAATAGAGTCGGGCTCATGACCTCCAGAGTGACGAAAGAGCGCTCTGGTAGTAGGCGATATGACCTCGTAGTTAAAACCCGGGCATGAATCATAAAACCTATATGCAGGTTAGTAACATTATCTGCCTGGATAGCAATTGTAAGTTAGAAGATTTTAGAAATACTTTGATATTTTTAGTGATTTTTAGACCGTAGAAGTGGTTCGCCCCCACGTTATTAGATTTCGTGCGATGTCCGGAATATCACCGGCGATGTACTTCCCCAGCCGGAATTAATCAAGTTTTTCCATATCTCCAAAACCAATCGACCGTTTGAGCTGAAAATCTACTTGATTTATTCAGTGTCTAAATACTAAATTTTGTGTTGACACATTCATTATATCAGCAGTTATTAGGGTTTTTGAATTGTGTCCCTCTATATTGACCCCTTCGACCAATTTCTCTGCAAATTTAATTTACTAAACAAAATCCCCCCTTCCCTTTGGCCGATTTGAGTAAAAATCAATAGATGTTCTGGATACACATATAAAAATTCGTGTTGCTATATTCATTCTATGGAGAGTTATCGTGTTCATAGTCTTATGTACGCACTTACCAATACACAAAAACAGACAGGACACTTATTATTATTTTTATAATTAGGCTCGAAAATTATGAAATTCCGGCAAAAATCAACATTGAATTTCTGATCATTTACATAACTTTCCCTATACTTCATATAGGTGGGGAAGTCAAAGTTAATAAAGATGCTATTTTCACATTGCTAAGTAGAACAATCCCAGAAATGCTCTGCACAATTTGTGAATTTACAATGATTAATAGAGTCGACAGTATCTTTTCAATGTAGAAGGAAATCGAGGTTCTGTCGTGTAAAAGAAAATGCAAAATTTGGCCAACGTTTCGAAAACTATTTATTTTCTTCTTCAGGGCCTTTTAATGACTTGAGTGGATGTGTGTGGTGACGGTGTTGTGAGTTTGTGTACAATGTAGTGAGTCCTCATAGCAGGAGGAGCATTCACGTGTAGTGAGGAGCACTCACTACTAGGGATGGGTATCGACCAACAAAACATCTATTGATGACATCGATTATTATTTTCTACTAGTTAATCGATACACACATTAATCGTTGTTTAAATAATCGATTATTCGATTAAACGAACGCACAAACAAAAGTTAATACAGTCAATCCCAACTCACAAATGACAAAACACAAAGAATTAGAAATTAGAATTAGAAGTAGAACTATTAGAAGGTTACTTTTTACTTATCACCAGTTCACCACAGAGGCACTGTGTTGTATCGATAGTCAATACGATAGTCTCCCCCCCCTTTTTAGACGAGTTGCACTTCGGATGAATAATAATTAATTCATTTATCTTTTTTTTTCTCCTGTTTTTCGGATGAGTTGTAATTTTAATTAAAAATTTAACAATCGTTAAATAATCATCAATTATCCGATTAATCAAACCTAGATGACATCGATTAAAAAAACCACCGATTATTTTACAAAACATATATTATTTCGATTAATCTGTTAATCGATAACCCATCCCTACTCACTACACTGGACACAAACTCACAAGACCGTAACCACACACATCCACTCAAGTCATTATAAGGCCCTGAAGAAGAAAATAAATAGTTTTCGAAACGTTGGCCAAATTTGCATTTTCTTTTACACGACAGAACCTCGAGTTCCTTCTATATTGTGAATTTATGTTCAGTCGTTTTTCTGTGAAGCTTAAGCAAATATACGTACAGGTAGAAATGGACCTGACGGTCTCTAAGGCTTTTATTTTACATTTATTATATTATTAATGTATTCTGCAAGATACATACACACATACAGTGAGAGTAATGGTTTCAGCCAGCATGACATATAGAGAAACATTCAGTCTTCAATTTTTATTTTCCCATTTAGAAACTCAAAACTCATAAAATTTTTAAAAAAAATAATTTTTTGAAAATATTTGACTTTAGGTCTATTTCTGGAGGTCCATACTATCTCCGAAACTAATGTATCGATTTTGACCACATTTGGTACACTAGTGTGATCCTTTTTGGTCTTTAAAGCCTAGCCAATAGAGGTTTCAATATTTAAAAATGTTACAATGTATAAAAATAAAATCGTATGATGTTCGTCAATAATTAATTACACAATTAACATTTCTATTATTCAAATAATGTTTTTTGTACATAAACAAGAATGGTAATTACCTTTATTTTTTTTTACTGACCTTTATTGTGATCAATTTTAACTTTGTCTTACCACCCACAGTACAAGGAAGTATTTCAATCGTGCAAACATCCGAGATCGAGTTTTCTAAAGATTTTCACGTTTCAAGGTCTCTTGAATACGTTTTGACCATTTTGGCAGTGATGTCTGTTTGCATGTGATTGGAAAGTTGTGAGAGGTCTAACGCAGAAATTGTAGAGATGAACTTGAAATTTGGAATGAAGAAGTTACATGTGCTGAGGTGCAAACCAAAAAACCGTCCTAAAATGTAGTTTTAAAACCCACTTTTTAAGACGTTTGCTTCACTTACGGAAAACGCTAAGTTCTATTGAAAACCTAATTCCAACCAAAAAGTTTCCTTATAAAATTTTCAATCGGTACTGTATACGCTGTCCTTCGGATGAGATGTTGAGCGATGGTTCCTAGCCTGTACGGTGTCAGGTACTCGTTAAAGGTGAATACAAATTTAGGGTAAGCAAAACTTCCCATAACAGAGTTAGGCTAATGTCCACCACGCTCTGGTAGTAGGCAATATGACCTCGAAGTTAAAAGTCCGGACATGAGTCATAATAACGAACTGATGTGGTCATTACAGGATTTTCTTATACCAACCACTTTTACACAGATCACTCTCCCTCCCCCTCTCATTTCATTTCATGGTATTACTGGCTATATTTGTTGCTTTCAGCGGTTTTCTTTGTTTTATTGTATAGTGTGACTTTCTTATACCCAGTAATCTTTACATGGTCGTACAGACCCATGAATTTTTCAAATTTTTTTTGGTTCAACTCTTTCAAAGGAATATTGCAGGCAATTGTTTACATAGCATGCCATAGGTTTCATTTTTTACTGTCTATGTTTTTAAATTACATATATGATTCTGGAGATTTTCTGCTAATTTCAATTGGCGGCTTTTAAAATGTTGTGTCACTTCTAAATCCGTTCACAATGTTCCGAACAACGATTAGTGTAAGGTTATCTTCTGCCTGACTTTCTGACATAACTTAACGTCTTTTGACTGGGGCTACTAATCGTAAAATATATTGCATGACGTTACTAGCGAGGAGAGGGGGCACCGTTACTTGGCACATAGTAGCCAGGGTGCCCAGCGTTTTTAAGTAGGCTAGCTAAAATTCAATATGATTACTAACTGAAGTAATTTTCCCTTCCCATTAACGGTAACTGTTTAAAAACATGTACAGGGACTGTCTATAGGCATGTATCTAGACAATGTATACAGACAGTCTAGAGACTTTGTCGCGTGTCCACTCTTGAATGCCTTGTTCCTCGTTTTAGTTACTAGGCTTGACTGACCTTGTTGGGATCGCTACTTGCGAAGGAACGGGATGAGAATAATACTCTTCTCCAAAACTTACCTCGGAAGTCAACAACAGATTTGCAGTAGAAATAATAAGTATTCGTATACGAACCAAACATTCTTTACAGGAGATACCCCGCTCTTCTTCGCCTGATCAATTTTGTTGTGCTCCCGATGAAAACCTGTTTTCAGATTATGGATTTTTTTTCTCCAAATCACCTACCGACACTTCATATTTTTTGGCCAAGACGCCGCGTGAAAATCTTCAATTAACAATAACACTTTCTCATCGGTGACATCTTGATAATAAAAAACAGAAACAAAAAAAAAACAAGAAGCGTTTTTCTTGACCGACAGGGAAAAACTGGAATCAATGTCTGCCAAAACGTCCACTAATGCCTCACATTCCAAACGGGAGACAAAAGTTCTGCGATTTTGTTCCAAAACCGTGTCTGTAGTCTACAGGAGCGTAGCCAGGATTTTGAGCAGGGGGGAGGGGGGGGGGGGGCAAAGTTAGGCTATGAGGCTGGGGGGTACAGACTCCCGGGGGCACAGCCCGCAGTTTCGTGGTTAGTGTTGCAGACTTTTTGTTATTAATTTGGGAGACTCGGACCATTAGAAGCTCCCCCTGAGGTAACCACTGACTGTAATACTTAAGCTGACTTTACATGAGCAGCAAAAATGGAATTTACAGTTCGGTTAACGTTTTGTCTATTCGGGTATTTTTAAAACTATTAACAAAAATTTACGGAGTTATAGTCATTTAGCATATAGTATATTTACATCTAAGAAAATAGAGACATAAACATACCTTATCTATATATTTATCTATTATATTTACGACTGGACTCAAATCAAAAACATCCATCCTTCAGCATAGAAGATATAAAAACTTTATTTGATACATAGCTTTCATTTTTATTTGTCCTCCACAATCCTCCTTTTGAGGTCTGTCCAACTTACTTTTGTTTAATTTTTTCATTACTTATAATAATATTTTTTATTAAACATATATTAATTTATTTTATTTCTATTCGTTAAAAGTTTTATGTTTTTTGTTTTTTTTTAATTGGAATATTATTTTTCTTACTTTTTTATATTTCGCAAATAGTGACCTGAGGAAGGGACCTCAAAATATCTTATGGAAAAAGACACTTCTGGAAAAATTATAAAAAATATTTATCATAATTATAATTAAAAACGTTATCTACTATATTTATTAGTATTTTTTAGTTTAAAGGAAATAATATTATTGTTATTATGGAGTCCACAGACGCACAGACGCATATAACATAGACATACCGACAGACGATATGTTTCATATTTAAGCAGTATATTCATTTCTCAATATAAACGATATAATATGACCTACTGTTCTTCATATTTTACTTAATATTAAATGAAATAAACTAGGACTAGGGTATAACACTGTAAATCACAGTAAGTATTTCTAAAATCCAGTTGATGTATAGAGAAACCCCCTTCTTTATCTAATTGACATATTATATCGTTTATATTGAGAAATAAAATTTTTTTATGAACTAGATATTTTTTTATGCTCTTGCTGTGGTTTACAGTTTTATGCTCTAATCCTAGTTTATTTCATTCAATATTAAATAAAATATGAAGAATAGTTGACATATTATATCGTTTATATTGAGAAATAAATTTTTTTTATGAACTAGATATTTTTTTTATGCTCTTACTGTGGTTTACAGTTTTATGCTCTAATCCTAGTTTATTTCATTCAATATTAAATAAAATATGAAGAATAGTTGACATATTATATCGTTTATATTGAGAAATAAATTTTTTTTATGAACTAGATATTTTTTTTATGCTCTTGCTGTGGTTTACAGTTTTATGCTCTAATCCTAGTTTATTTCATTCAATATTAAATAAAATATGAAGAATAGTTGACATATTATATCGTTTATATTGAGAAATAAATTTTTTTTATGAACTAGATATTTTTTTTATTCTCTTACTGTGGTTTACAGTTTTATGCTCTAATCCTAGTTTATTTCATTCAATATTAAATAAAATATAAAGAATAGTTGACATATTATATCGTTTATATTGAGAAATAAATTTTTTTTATGAACTAGATATTTTTTTTATTCTCTTACTGTGGTTTACAGTTTTATGCTCTAATCCTAGTTTATTTCATTCAATATTAAATAAGATATGAAGAATAGTTGACATATTATATCGTTTATATTGAGAAATAAATTTTTTTTATGAACTAGATATTTTTTTTATTCTCTTACTGTGGTTTACAGTTTTATGCTCTAATCCTAGTTTATTTCATTCAATATTAAATAAAATATGAAGAATAGTTGACATATTATATCGTTTATATTGAGAAATACATTTTTTTTATGAACTAGATATTTTTTTTATTCTCTTACTGTGGTTTACAGTTTTATGCTCTAATCCTAGTTTATTTCATTCAATATTAAATAAAATATAAAGAATAGTTGACATATTATATCGTTTATATTGAGAAATAAATTTTTTTTATGAACTAGTTATTTTTTTTATTCTCTTACTGTGGTTTACAGTTTTATGCTCTAATCCTAGTTTATTTCATTCAATATTAAATAAAATATGAAGAATAGTTGACATATTATATCGTTTATATTGAGAAATAAATTTTTTTTATGAACTAGATATTTTTTTTATTCTCTTACTGTGGTTTACAGTTTTATGCTCTAATCCTAGTTTATTTCATTCAATATTAAATAAAATATGAAGAATATTTGACATATTATATCGTTTATATTGAGAAATAAATTTTTTTTATGAACTAGATATTTTTTTTATGCTCTTACTGTGGTTTACAGTTTTATGCTCTAATCCTAGTTTATTTCATTCAATATTAAATAAAATATGAAGAATAGTTGACATATTATATCGTTTATATTGAGAAATAAATTTTTTTTATGAACTAAATATATATATTCCTTTTTTTTCCTTCCCCCAACTTAATATCAATGTTTTCATGTTGCTATTGGTTATGCAAATTACTAAAAAAAAAAATTGTGCGCGATTTGGGGTGGAGGCTCGATTTACCGACAATTTTCATGGATGGAGAGCATGGAGATGAAATATTAATAACGAAGATTATTCAAGGTGACAATAAGTCGCGGTTCCACCTCTTCTTCAACCTTTGTGGGGGGTTATGTGGTAAGTGTTGTGAAGATAATTTACATTGTTCTGGGTTTGTATTTGTGTAAAGTTTGCTAAAGGACCGTATGTAAGTAGTCTGTATTGTTTAGGGTACTGAGTACAATGAGATCGTTATGACTTTGTTATCAGTTGATTGAAAGGCCAAAATTCGTTTTATGTTGGATGTTTTTGCTGGACCGTATATCTGTGATCCGTATGTCCGTAATGGTTTCAGTAAGTGTAACAGTTCCTTTTTGTTGTCATGTCTAACTTTGACCGTCTATTTAGGTTCGTAGAGTATTTTGAGTTTTAGGAGCGCTTATGTAAGTCAACTATTGAATATTAGAGCAAACTGTCGACATGTTTTGAGATGAGCAAGAAGTTAATTGATTCTTTCTGGGGAAGAATATTACCAGTGATTCACAGATGACTTTTTATTTTTTTTAAAGCATTACTTACTTTAAATGTACGTGTTATTTTTATTTATGAGTACCTCATAGTTTTATTTTTATTTACCGAGGCGGTAAAATGACATACCACTTCTAATTTCTCAGAATCATTAAAAATGTCTACTTATTAACAAAATTCAACTAACTTGCAGTTACTAACCAGGCAGATACAGTTATAAGCCGGGCAATGCCGAGTAACCTGTTAGTGCAATATAAAAGTAATAATTCGTTGAAGTTTTCATGAGACCAACGAAAGTACGAAAGCCTCTCACGGAAGTTGTTCCGCGTAGATCTGACTAAATACGCGAACAAGTCTTCCCTCCCAGTCGTCAGAATCCATACTGGAACATGTTTATTATGTTGCTTTCATCTAAAAATCCGTCAACTTGCCTCATTATTTTTTCAAACACCTTGGATACCTCTTCAGTGAGACTGGCCTGTGGCTTCGTGCCATTGTATGACAATAACTTTGACTATTTTAAATTGATCAGGATAAAATTCTTTCGAAATAATTAGAGAATACTGCACTTTTCGTGCAGTATGTACACAAGATCGATTCTACTGTAACAGCAGTTTTTCCATAACCGGGAACTCCCGTAACCGATGCAGGAATCTTCATAATTTAACTTTGAATTAAAGCTAAAATTTTTATAATTTCTTAAACATATTTTCTTAATGTATATGATGGCCAAAGTTGTTTAGAGATACGAAGGGTGTAGAAAAATTAGATCAACCTCTTACCCCTAACCTGTAGTAACAATTGAATTCGTTTTACATTGATTCTTTGGGATAATTTCAGATTCTACCGATCGGGGCTTGTCATTGTCCGTTGTTGAAATGCAATTGTATCTTCAAAAACTAAAGTGACTTGAGAAAGATGAGGTAGAATAACAATAGTTTCCGTCGAGAGTATTTAATTTATTTTAGAAAAATTTTATACAAATAATATACTCCAGACTAGAATGATGGGTATTTAGTGGAGGGTGACAGCAGCATGGTTGACAGCACCAAGGGAAGCATAGGCGGGTCTGGCAGCGTAGGCGAGGGCGGGCCTAGCGGCGTAGGCAAGGGGGGTGGCAGCAGCAATAGCAGCATGAGCATTAGCCTCCTTGTGGACGACAGCGTTGAATCCGTTGATGGGGTCAGCGGTGTAGTCGACGATACGTCTGGAACCATCAGGTTCCACCAGAGAGTAGCTGCCCTGGACAACATCTCCATCACGAGATTCAGTCTGGCCCTTGGAGTCTCCGGTCAGAGCATCGTCAACAGAGTAAGAGAACTGGTACTGAGGATTGGGGTCGTACTCGTCAACGGCAGCGTGGGCGACGGTGGCAACACGAGGAGCAAGGGCAAGACGAGGAGCAGCGACGGCTACTGGAGCGTGGGCGAGGAGGGGTGAACCATAGCCTCCATAGGCGGTGGCGTAGGGGTTGATGAGCTGGGCGCTGGAGAGAGCAGCCACGGCGGCGAAGACGAGCAGAGACTAGACAGAAACAGAATCATATTAGTAATACTTACTTAACTGCTGGTAGAAGAGATATGGATAGAGAGCTGTTAGACTCACGAGGTAGGCCATGTCGGAGATGAGACGGAGATGAACTGACCATGGGATGGCGCCCTTCGCTTATATACCATCCTCACTCACACACACACACGCCTCCATGCTCCACTAAACCTTGGCATTAGCTTCGACAAGCCCACTTCTCCCCCTTTTTTTTTTTTTTTTAGCTTAGATATTTTTAATTGGATCAAATAGTGTTCATATGTAATATTATTTTTACCAAATATATCTTTTCTTTCCACATATGACTATGACATAAAGATTAAATACCTTACTGTAAAAGTGCAATCGAACTTGCATAACTTGAATCGAGATGCAAGTGTAGTAATGAAATACAGAAGGTCAGTATTTAGGGCGCCGGTAGCTCGGTGTGCTAGCCTACTGAGCTCAAGATCGGGTTCGAAACCCGGCCGAAGCTCTAAGATTTTTTATCTGGGAGGTAAAAATATCTTGAGGTCGCCGTCGGGCGAAACGTTAAACGATAAACCCGAGCCTGTGCAAAGTCAGGTACTCGTTAAAGACCCCTCCGTATTTTAGCTAACTAAAGCTGGGTAGGCAACATTTAGGACACCCACAGTAGATTTAACAAGAGATAAGAGCATTGGGTGCGTAGGTCCCTAGACTTTTCTGCAATACTTGAACGTGTAAAAATTTCCTCTAAGAGTTCATTACTTCCAATGCGAGAATAGGAGAGACCCTGGAGGGGCGGTACTTGGAGGATCGGTACCTAGAGGGGTGGTACCTGGAGGAGCGGTACCTGGAGGGGTGGTACCTGGAGGAGTGAACGGTGCAAGTGGTACTATCAGAACCTTCTAATTTTTGAGGTTGACAACTTCGAGGAATATTGAAAAGCTTTGAATTCATATCGTACACTATTCTCACTTGGAGCTTGCTGAAAGGACATATGATATGTTTCTTTAATTTTTTACATGTTACTTTTTTCTTTTTTTTAAATTTACAGGTAGGGCGCCGAAAGTAGACAGTTCAAATCATTTTTCAGATTCAAAATCGGATGAATAGATGAAACGGAAACAGAAAAATACGAAATGCATGGTGGTTCTTTGTTTTTGTTTTGAGTCGAACGCAACATTAATCCCTTTTGTCTTGCAGCTTTGTTTACATCTGTTTTATGTTTATACTAATTCATATTTCGTCTTCGAACTTGCATCATACACTTTGAAATCGTGATGAATTGTGAAAGGCACATTTTAAAAACAATATGATTTTTCGCAGGAGGGCAAGATATATGCCGAAAACCGTTCAAAAATATCGTTTTGAAACGGTTAGTCTTATCAAAAAATTTGTTAGCATCAAAAATGTTTCTTATTAAGCTTCCAATCGCCAATTTGCCCTTAAATTACTAATATATAAATAAATTTCCTTAGGAAACACTACTACGCAATTAATGTTTAAATCGTAACGCATAGCAACGAATTTTAAAATATTTTGCCATTATTAGTAATTTTCTTATTGAAATGATAAAAAATAAGTGACGTGGCCATAAGAGGACACGTTTATACCAATCCATTCTTACAGATCACTCTCCCGAACATTGAGGTCAGTGGGAAGGGTTTTGTTGGAGATCTAATCAGGAGTATTGGCTATTGTACGAAGGATTTTGGAATGCAAGGATTGAATGCGATGGAAGCTACGGTAAGTTCAGATTAACCGTTTTTCACAAAGCAAACGTATAAAAAAGTGGATTTTAAAACTACATTTTAGAAACGTTTTCTTCATATATCTCACAAATTGAGCAACCTTCAAATAAAATATTATATGTATATAAAATTTCAGTTTTTTCTTCTACTTTTATTAAGATTTTTGTTTAGGTCATGAATATAAGCAGTGTATGGCTGTGAATTTGAAGTTTATTGCTACAAGCGTTTTTAGTTAGAACGCTCACTAAGTTCTAATCACACAAATATCATCTCTATCCATATACACTACTTTTAATTGTTCCAAATGGATAATTAATAGAATGGTGTTAAATAAAAATGAATATAATTTAAATAATAAAATAAACAAATAATACAATTTAAATATAATTAAATAATAAAATAACCACATTTCCTGTAGAAATTGTAGCTGGTCTTCTACTAAATTTTGACGTCGAATCAAGCGCTGTGGTTGTTTGAGACGGGCTGTCTACAGGTGTCCACCTATTCTAAATATCAATGAGTAGTCGCCAGATATATAAACGACATTTTACATTAATGCCGACCTGATTCGAATACATTCTCTTTGGTTCGGGCAAAGTCGTAACTTATTCACCAATGGAGCCCTCAGAAAGCCGTTTTACTACAGCTATGCAAAGTATAAGGGAAGTTATGTAATCGGCCAAAAATTCGATGCAGAATTTTCAATGGAATTCCATGTTTTCCGACCACCCTAAAAATAGAAAAAAATTCTGTGTGTCTGTGAACACGATATCTCCCGATAGAATAAATGTATCGACACCAAATTTTATATTTGTGTCCAGAAGCCTCTAACGACAACACCTATTGTTATTCAGCCAAATCGACCAAAGAAAAGAGGGGTATTAGAGGGGTGGCTAAACATAAAAGAACTCAAATAACTGCCTATATAATTTATGTATCGACACGAAATTTTATATGTATGCCCAAAAGAATGAAATCTATTAATTTTCAGTGGAATCGGCCGAAAGGAAGGGGAAGGGTAACCCAATAACTGCCGATGTAATGAATTTATTGACACAAAATTTAGTATGAGAATTTAGGAGCCTCTACTTAAGTCAACTGTTAAATATTAGCGTCAACTGGTTTTAGAGGGGGAGCGAAAAGTTAATCGATTAATTAATTCTAGGAAAGTTCATTACCGGTTATTCAACGACGCTTTTTTTTTGTCATGTATTTAGTATAAGAAAGTATTATAAGCGTGGAAAATGCTTAATCGAGTTTAACACGTCTCAAGATCACCTAAACGGGTTTTGACTATTTCACGATGATGTCTATGTGTGTGCAATCCCCCAACGTGATTGAAACTTCGTGAGCGTTCTATCAGAAATGAAACTATGAGCTATGAACTTTAAATTTAAGATGAAGATGTCACATGTGCTAACATAGATCTAATTAGATTTTGGCCGAAATAATAAAGACTTTGTTTGGAACTATTAAAAATGAGTGCAGATGGATAGTTAGAGCTAGCCGGTGAGGTTAATGAAGAAGCAATAAAGGTTGTAGTTCTGTTAGGAATACAAATGATATAATTCAGTTTGCATTTTCTTATCATGGTCTTAAGTAATGGTCCATTTGAGTAATGGATCTATTAGGGATTCCTAGCGAAGCAAGCTGCGATATCAGGCGTCATGGAACACCGCTCTCTGCTAACATCCTCTGATTTATGTCTCCGCTAAATCAACCAACTTCCCTCATTTACTATATTGCAGATATTCTCTGGTAATTAATAAAATAATGTTTTATATTATGAATAAAATAATAATCAATAATTGACTTAATAAAACTAATAATAAATAAACAAATAAAAATAATTAAATAAAATAACCACATTTCCTGTAGAAATTATAGCTGGTATTCTATAAATGTTGATTTCTACAGTTATTTTCGAAAAGGGCCTTAAAAACATATTGAAAGTCAAGAAGTGCAATTTTGAAGAAAGTGTACGCAGTTTTAAAAAAATGTAATTAACAATAATTTCATTTGGATTTCTTCTAAATTTACTAAAGAGATGCAATCGTGTTTCTTTTTTTTAAATGTTAAATCTAATTCAAATATATAAATTATCTTACTGGGTTCACAGGGAAATGAATAGCATAGAATAAGAGAATAAATATTGGGTTTATTTACTTAAACAATCTACATTATAAATAAAATCAAAATATCAATATGAAATGAAAAATCAAATTACTTACAATAAAAATCTTACAAACTAATTTCTACATTTACTTTAGTCTCTTTTCTTTTTAAATATTGTGGCCATTCTTCAATTCAATGTTATTTTGGGCATATAAATATATAAATAAATAAAAGTAGGTACCTAACATTGCGCATCTACTTCACTGTTATTTTCACTCCTACTTGGTTCAGTACCTCAAGCCTAAAAACAACTCTATCTCTAGACTGTCCACCTCCATATCTCTCCTTAGACTGTCTCTCTCTAGTAGAACAGCTGATCGTCGTCTTTTGTTCTCAAATCATTGGATGTTCACATTTCGTTTTAAAACAAAATGAGACTAGTCCATTTTTGTATATTTATTCACTAATTAAGTTACTTTATCCTAACAGCTGTTTTTATACAAATAATAATTATTGATTTCATAATATATTAATAATCTTAATGTGTTTAAATGTTTTACATCACAATTCATTTAATTATTACCAATCTACTAAAATAACCAATGAAAGCATGTAGAAAAAAGTGGTCGGTGAATAGATTTTGTCTAAAAAATAATATTTGATTTACTCAGGGACTTGTGATTACTCATATTAAAGCTCTGCGGGAATTTTATTGGTTTTACAGTGCACTGTTGCGGTTTTATTGGTATTAAAGCCCTCTGTCCCGGTTTTACCGGCATAACAGCGCATTAAAACGTTCTGTTCAGGCTAAATGGGGACTATAGAGCTCAGCAGGAGTTTTATGGTTTTTCGATGCAATGTCGCGTTTTCATTAACAATAAAGGGCTTTGTCCCGGTTTTGACCGGCATTATAGGGCTGTATAGGGGTTTTATCAATTTTTATACCGAGATTTTATCCCAATATTTTCCAAGCCACCAATTTCTCTGTCATAAAAATACAAATATTTCTAAAAGTTTAGTTTTTCATTTCAAAAATTATTCAAAAATAGAATTCATTCATTAATATTAACATCAAACCTGTTTCTTATCTTACGAACGTTATTGACCTCGCTGCCACTAAAACAAGGAACTTCGAGGTTTGTGGCTAAGTTTAGGGAGGGTCGAACTATGATTACTATCCTTATCTTTTGTTTATATGAAAACGAAAGAAATATATGTGATATATTTGTATGATACATATGTTATATTCCGAAACTGGAATTCTTTTGTAACAACCAAGTTTTTTTCATAGTTTTCATAATCATATATATAAAGCTGAAAATGTCTGTGCTTTGTACCGCTATAACTCACGAACGCTTGATGGATTTGATTAATTTTTTTTTTAATTTGTTCGTCATCGTCTGTGGAAGGTTATAGGCGTATTAGTACCTCAATATCTGGTCCATTCCAGCATCCACCCACGCAATCTTTGTAACTCAAAAACCACTGCAATGATTAATGAGAAATCTTTTTGAATAGATAAGTTTTATCTACCGGAAGGTTAAGGTCTATTTTTTAATCAACCCCTGGTCCACCCCAGCATCCACTCACGCAATCTTTGTAACTTGAAAACCATTGCAACGATTAATGAGAAATCTTTTTGAATAAATTAGTTTTAGCTGCAGGATGGTTGAAGTCTGTGGTTGAAGCCGCGGGTTTAGGCTATAGGAGATATTGGGAGAAAAGTCAAAGTTCCCCGGGCAACGCAGGGTATTACTGCTTTCATATTATGAAATATTTGGTGCTAGCGGTCTTTATTTCGTTAAAGTGTGCACAGTCCCCGGTGTGGGGTCATGATACCATGGAGCATACGGTGATGGAGTGCTCCAAGTTCGCTTCGTTGAGAAACTTTTTTCCAGCGATGTTTATCTTCACGTCACTTGCCCTTCCAGCTTTAAAGCTCTCCTCGGAAGTTGTAAAGTTCAAATGTACAACAAAGTTCTTTCTCTATCCGTTGTCAAAATTAGTGTCTAGATAATCAAAATAGTTTTCTTTCAAGTTTTTAATTAGGTTTTCTTTTTCGTATTTAATTTATTTTCTATATATTTTATTAATTACTTCCCCAGTTATACCTGCAACGTTACCGTTTTCTCAACCTCCAGTTTTCGTGTTTGTGAATATGATAACTCTCGATAGAATGAATATATCGACAGGAAATGTTATATCGATATGATGTGTATCCATATTGATGATTTTAAGTCAAATCTTTCAAAAAAGAGGAAGGCTTGGAGGGCTTAACACAAACTCCTAGTAACTGCCAATGTAAAGCATTTTTCGACAGCGATTCTATATTTCAATTTAAAACTCGGACGACACATATTAATTTTCAATATGGCCGAAGGGTATCAGAGAAGCGGCACTGGAATCTAAACTCCTAATAGCTGCCATGTAATGAATGTATCGATACAAAATTTAGTATGAGGATTCAGAAGCTTCTATGTAAATCAACTGTTGATTTTTAGACCAAACGATTAATTGTTTTTGAAAATAAAGTGGAAAACTAATAGATTGATTCATGCATCACATTGCTGGTTATTCACCAATTTTTTATTTACGTATTTATATTATTATTGTCATTTATTTATTATTTTGTCTTTAGTAAATTCTTAGAGATTCTGTTGGCTATGTTTAGCTGCTGAAGACATTAAGGAAAAATAATAACATCAGTTGTAAAAATGAGTTTTGGTAATAAAGATTAACTAAACCAATTCTCATGGTTAAAATGGCCTTTGGTTGATATTCAACAAACATCGTGCTAAAGGAGATCCATATTCCAGTGAGGAAGGATAGAATTCGGATTTAATTAATTCCAGCCAACTCTGGAATGCTGTTCTCGGGAAACTGTCTTCTGAGCGCTAGTTTAAATTGTTGTCATTCGATAGCTTCATGGAATTAGTCGTCCTTTCAGATATTCTACTAACGTTAGTTATGCCCATGGAATAAACGAAGAATGATAATATTAATTTTGTTTGAAAAAATATGTGTTTGACTTCCTTATACCAACTAAGCTTTTACATTTCACTCTCTCTCTCCCTCTCTTTCTCTCTCTCTCCCTCTCTCTCTCTCTCTCTCTCTCTCCCCCTCCTCTCAAATTCATTTCATACTGAAATTACTGAGTATAAAGTAATGTGTTGGCGTCAGCGCTTTTCTTTGTTTCATTGTACAGCATATTTCTGAGAGTGTTTTTCTTATACTCATATGTATTGCCAGTATGAAATAAATTTGAGAGGAAAGATGAATAGTGATCCGTAAAAACGTGGTTGGTTTAAGGAAATCCTGTAATGGCCACATCACATATATCATTATGTTACATATTATTTTTTAAAATAATATTTAATAAATAAACCAATAATAAAAAAAATATTTTATAATTCGTCGCTACTCCAAAAATTTAAACATTACTTTAAAATATTTTTTAAGGAAATGTATTTCACATTCTGAAGAGTACATTAAATCTTCAAATTAAGAGAATCATTTTATATGTTTTTATGTTAATTATGATGAAAAAATATAATATTTTCGTTTTATTTAGTAACATGAAAGTAGTTTAATATTTGTGTATCGCCAACCAATTCCATTACAGGTATTTTACTCTCTTCGCATATTTATGCAGCCACAAAAGAAGGTTTTTTAAGGTAAATCCGTTCTATTTCATATAACCCGCTCCTAAAAGAACCTTCGATTACGATAATTATTTAACCCTGAGAAAAGAGCAAAAATGGTGCAATCATTTTAATTTTTTAAGATTACTCTGGTAATTTTAATGGCGCCCAACCCAAGGCAACCATAACAATATATATGGTGGGCTGGTGTTTTACACCTAGGGACCTAAGCATCCAATGCTCTTATCCCTTCCCTGGAAGCGCTGAGCTTCCACCTTACTTTGTTACCTGTTTCTTTATACTACCTAAACCAAGTCCTTCATGTAGTACCGAGTCTCCCAGTTTCGGTAATGAACCTGAGAATGCTCCCGTGTTCCAATCATCTAAAGTCTCCTTCTTTGACTACATCTTTGCCAAAAATGTGGAATCTCGTCCGAGGACCTACCCAGGAAGTGTGCCGCCGTCTCTTCTGTCACAGGTGGAAATGTCCTTGACTCCTACAGTGTGTAGATAGCATTGAACGGAGTAGGTACTCCGCATCGAATTTTTGACCGCTTACATAACTTCCCCTATACTTCGTATATCTGGGAAGTAATAAAAGTTTTATTTATTTATAACTATCAAGCTTTCTGGCAAATTTTGCTGAGATTTTTCATATTAATATTTACTTTGAAAATTGATCTTGGAACATGAAAGTCATGTATCATGTATGATACAGATATTTTAATAACTTCTATTTTCTAGGTAAATTGTCTCATTTTTACATTTTTGGTGAAAACCAATTTTCTGATAGGACTACCGTATTCGCATAAAACAAGAACCGTATAAAAAAAAAAAATAGGTTTCAAGAAGTCATTTTAGGACGGCTTTCAGCAACTCTGCGGAAAATCATATTTCACATTTAAAACGTGCCTTTGAGTTTTCTCTATAACTATTTAAAGACATTTTTGATTGGATCATAAATATTAGCGGCTTAATTTTCCTCCGATTTCGGCCAAAATGTACTAAAATGTATGTTAGAATATGTGAAATCTTCATTTTAAATATTAAGTTCATTGTAACAATCATTATTGAGTTAGAGCGCTCACAATGTTCTAATCATATATACACACACACACACAGACAAACGCACATACATCATCGTGTAAATGGTGAAAACGACTTTGAAACGTGTTATTCCGTTGAAAATTCGGATGTTTGGACGATTTCATTAGTTTTCTTCATTATTGTTATGCTTCCTCATTATTGTTATGCAGAAAGTAATGTAAAAGCAAAAATGTGATGGTAAGGTGAAACAATAGTTGAGACAGAGGTTAGAGAAAGAGGGATGTTTTAACTTCGTATTGACAAACACCAGAAAGTGATCCTTCAGGTTATGGAGCTAATGGAAGTATACGTAATTAGCTATTGTTTGTTGTCATAGAGAAGTGAACCCTCTCTCCACCTCTAGACCCGTAGGACAGAATCCTGCACCTCTAGACCTGTAGGACTGTCCAGGATTATAAACTTCATTCTTCATTCTCTAGGAGGTAGGTACCTACAATAGTGACAGAAATTGTAGACGATTTTTCGATAATATTTTTTTGTATTTTACTATTCAATAACATTTAAATAATTGTGATGTGCCCATTACAGGTCTTTCTTATACCATCCACCCTTACAGATCACTCTCTTTCACCCTTCTCAAAATTATTTCATACTGGCATTACTGGGTGTAAAAAAGTCTACTCTCAAAATAACGCTGTTCAAAGAGACAAAATTAAATGATTTCGGGAAGTGGAGAGAGAGAGTGATCTGTAAGCGTTGTTGGTATAAGAAAATCCTGTAATGGTCACGTCATATATTTTTCATAATTTCTCAAAAAAAAAAACGACCAACCATATTTTTGTTGTTATGAGTTTCGATTTAAAAATTACTTATATTCCTTATAGACATTTCGTTTACATTTTCCGGGGTTCTATAACTTTTGTCATATTAATCCTATCTCAACTCTGAGAATACATAGCGATTGGAAATTTTATAAGGAACGTTTTTGGTGGGCATTAATTTTTCGATAGGACTGATCGTTTTCGGGTAAATCAAGATGTTTAAAAATGTGTTTCAAAACTACTTTTTAAGACGGTTTCGGCACTTATATCTCAGAAACCTGATCTTTGAATTTCCCTACAACTATTACTTGAAAAGATTTTTGATTATATCATAAACATAAGCGGTATTTTTTAAGATGTATTTAGGCCAGGAGTAAAGTTGTCTCAATTTTCTTCTGATTTCTGTATGTTTGGGTAGCGAACTAAGATGTTTTGTAAAAAAAAAACAATAGTTAATACTCTCCTGATAGATAACTTTGTGCAGCTTTTGCGCACATGGATTATTTTATTTCAGAATAATAGCATCACTGAAAAAATTCAGCTTTCACTTATTTCATATCAAATACGAATTTGTGTATAATGTATTTTTTCGGATCATTATTTAACAAAATGGCTAAAGTTTTCCAACAGCTATTGCTTTGTTTTTATGCGTTTAGCATTAAGCAGCACTACTGTTACCATATGTCATTCTGCAGGCAAATCGACTGCGGTATAAAGCCATTGGCATCCATGTCAGTTGAAGTACTCCAACACAACTATGAAAGAATGGACCATTGGGTTTTGATGCAATTTTTTGCTTTTCTCATTTTCGGATGGGGAAAATACAATAAGGAAAATTAGTGCATGTACATAATACATTTATTTTAACCTACTATATACAAGGCATTTTTACTTTTTTTAAATTATTTACAAAACTTAGTGATGGAGGAGGGTGGTGTAGGCGGGGGCAGCGGCGTAAGCAAGGGGAGAGTGAGCAACAGCGACTGGGGCGTGAGCAACAGCGACGGGAGCATGAGCAACAACGGCCCTAGCGCCGATGGCCTCCTTGTGGACGACAGCGTTGAAACCGTTGAGGGCATCAGCGGTGTACTCGACGGTACGTCTGGAACCATCAGGTTCGACGAGAGTGTAGCTGCCCTGGACAACATCTCCATCACGAGCCTCAGTCTGGGCCTTGGAGTCTCCGGTCAGAGCGTCATCGACAGAGTAAGAGAACTGGTACTGAGGATGGGGATCATACTCGTCAACGGCAGCATGGGCAGCGACGGCAACTCTGGGGGCAGCAGCGAGGATTTGTGGAGCAGCCTGAGCCACGGCAACTGCGGCAGCGATCAGGATGAGCTTCTGCAAAATACATGGATATTTAGAGACAATGTAACAAAGAGTAAAAAAATATATATTATTATTCTTCTACGTATTAGATGTAATACCAGGCGTTGCCCGTGAGAATCACGTACCTACCGACAAATCCCAGATAGATACCAATCCACGGACCAGTTCACAAAACACAAAACAAAATCCCGAGAATTCCCTTTCTTCCCATCCCAGTTTCTTTTTATTTTACAGTCTGAATGTAACCCGTACAATACTTTCTGTATGTGTACAAACTACCCGAGCAAACACCCGAAATAGTTTTGTTAATATCTGCTGACATAGTAGGCTGCGCGGACAGTGGGTAAACAGCTGTTTAAGTTCCCTAGTATCAACGACCAGACAACCTATTCCACGGCCTCTCAAATTATATACAAACTTCCAATATGATTGAGGAGTCTACTTGCATTTTACGATGTTTTTCACAATGCGCTAATGCAAAGACCAAAGTCGAAATAGAGATAAAACCAAGAAATAATTTAAAACGACCTTCATCTCCAATATTATGCTCATTACTTAGTCCGAACATTGGATGGCAACAAATGCCCTGACACATTATTGACTATTCCTTCCTCTACATCGAGACACAAACCTAGCACATGCCATTCTATAACAGAAAACTCCATTCGCTGAATAGAATTGATTAGATGGCAGTCGTATGTTTGGATATTGAAAACTCCAAAGCCTGACTTCTGGGAATTCAAACGTTATTCATGATAAGCAGACATGATTTCAAACAACAAAACTGCTGGGGTACGTTTTCCGAATGGGCAATTAATTGACGTTTGATTTTTCATGTGTGCTCTTCAACATTGTCAATCAAATACAAAATGAATAATGTTGGGTAAATAAAATCTACGGTTGATTGATTTAATGTGTAAAGAAAAGCTTTCAGTCAATTTTTTTTTTAAATAGAAATTCATTGTTATGTGAATCTGAGCAAAATATACATACATGTTTTTTTATTCCAAAAGACTTGAATACTAATCAACCCCCTCTCCCCCTCGATCAAATATGCATAATATATTTAATTACATTTTAATTATTTAAAATGTATTTCACAATATATTTATAATTCAAAGTATAGAATGAAAATAATATATTCCTAATAATTTATCTGTTTCAATAAGTTTGTTCTTTTGCTTGAATATTGGGCTAATGTACAGAATATATTGTAATTGGTTAAAAAAATTAAAAAATATATATGCATACCTAACAATAAAAATAGTGGTTATAATGAACTCAATTCTTAATTTATGTATTTGCTAATATCATTGAGCAGTTTACTCATAAAAAAAGAACCAAGTGGTTTTTCCCCATATTTACCGAAAAATTATTTATTCCATCGAACAGTATCAGTATTCTGAGTGTTCATTGTTATAAAAAATATAATACTATATAAAATGTAGAATATATAACATAATTCAAAGTCAAATTTTTGGGGATTCTGGTAGTAAAGTGGTTAGTACATAATTTATATTTTGTCGACTATTCATGATTGTTTAGATCAGGTTGGCAACCTGTGGTTAGCTCCCTTCTAAAAACCAACTTAGAGAAAAATAAACAATTTAAAATTTCATGGAACAGACTGGTTGTGAACAGATATAATGTACCAAATTTAAAATTGTTAATTATCTAATCATTTTTGTATTTTATATTTATTGGGACGTGTTACCAGACTGTCTGATGATGAGGGCAACCTCGAAAGCCGGCTAGTATATGTGAGATATTTTGCAGCCTGCAAGAGAATATTTAAATAACATTATTGTCTTTACTACTTTACTGGGAATGGGTTTCAGATGAATGAGGAGGGTTTTGTCTTAGATTACTATGATTGCGGGTTTAACGCCGGAGGTAGTTTTTAGCGACTGACTACCTACTGGTGTGAAGGGTACTGGTAGTACTTACGGTGAATGCCATTATGGTGAGGTGAGGTGCTGAGGGCTGACTGTGAAGTGTGATCTGAGATGAGTCGAGATCCTGTTATATAGGCCGTCCATCTCCCGAACAAGATCCACCACACCCCACCATTCCTAGCCTGGCTCACAGTCCAGTCTGCACTCAAATCTCCCACATTTCACATTATACATAAGTATTGAATTTTAACATTTTGCTTCCCCAGCTATTCGAAGGATAGGGGAAGTTATGTAATCATTCAGAAATTCGATGTTGAGTTTTCAACGGAATTTTTCTTTAATTGTCCTATACACCTATTAATTTTCAGTCAAATCGGTCGAAGGGAAAGGGAGAGGATCAGAGAAGCTCAGCTCAGAAACACCAGTAACTGTCGATGTAACGAAAATATGAGCACAAGATCGAGTATGAGGATTCAGAAGTCCCTAAGTAAGACGCCTATTGATTTCCAACCAAATCGGTGAATTGCTTTGACAGGGAAAGCAAAAAATTAGTTGATTCATTCGCGCTGGGGAAGTACATTGCCGGTAATTCACCGACGACTGTTTATTTTTATTAAATGGTAAGGTCAAAAACCCGAATGCGGCCAGTTCTAGATCTGGCCGCCTGACACTTTATGCCTAACATGTTACTTTTCCAGCTTTACGTAGTTACCTGTAATGATGGTTCCCTTTATAACTAGCCGTGGAAGCCGAGAACAGACATCAAAAACACTTGAGGGTGGAAATTCCAGTTACTGGACAAAAACCCTCGTGAAAATAAACCTATATTTCCGATTAGGAAAAGTCTGGAGTCCAAATGATCGCCACTTCTGCTGGGAAAGGGGTGGTAGAGAGAAAATAAGAAAAAGAGTTATAAAAGAAAAACGTGGAAATATAATCTTCGTAATAAACTCAAAAATCACTTCAAAATAACTAATAGACTGGTGAAATATCTAATACAAAGGATCCCCTCTAAAGAATAATATATATATATAATAATTTCAAATATACTTCATTTACAATATACAGCACCTGGTATGTTCGCTCTCTGCGGAGGCAAGTTGGTCTCTCTCTAGTACGACTAGGAATCGAATGTATGCTCTAAGTTGATTGATAGCTCAACCTAGGAGGTGAGCGCTCCCGGTGTACAACCGTTCAATCAACATAGGTACATTTCCGAACGACTATCGATAAATGAGATGGGGTGAGTTCCATATGTGAACCATATATGTAACTTCGTTACATATTACCCCCCTCTTCCTCCTCAAGAGAGGCAGGAAAACAAATCCGGTGGCATTACTCAAATATACCAGCTCATGTATTCACCCGTCGCAAGGATAGTCTAGCCATATACTATGGGGTGGGGTGGGGGACCCTCCCTGAAAAGCAAGGGGGATTGTCCCTCCTATCGTCACCAAACATCCTGTGCTGGGACGGCAGGCAGAGACTTAAACCGAGCTAAGCGGCCTTGCTACTCCTAGGTTGCGCACAAGCTCGCCTCAGCTGGTGGAAAAATTCCCCCACCCCCTCAAAAATGCCGGGGTTCCCAGATGACTGGTTGCGTAAACCGACAACCCATAAAGAAAAAAAAATATCAAAGGAAAAAATTTTCCAGTCACCTAAACTAGAAACTAGACTCACGATGAGTGGGTAACCTCTAAGTTTAGGCTGCGGGTGAGTACAATGATAAACCCATGGCTGGTCAGTAGTCATAATAAGTAACCAAAACAAATATACATCATATGTACAAATTGCCACCGGTTTTGTCCAAAAATACTAATAACGACCATTGGTCTTTTCAAAATAAAAAAAATACTTGCCCTCCAAAAACAAAAAAATTTTCCCACATTATGGATACTTCCTATTAAAATTTATACAATAATTTCAATTTAACTCGAGAGTCAGCAGGCCTTGGTTATTTTACCATAAAATGCTCAGACTATTTCTGTTCTTCGCATTATCAGGAAAAAAGTAACCACAAACGCAAGTGTGATGGTGAACACAAATTTAATTGCGAAGGCAATTTGAGATCCTATGATCCCCAAAAGAAATTATTCCATCTCACTGTAAGGCGTTTGTAACGACATAAAAAAACCTGTAAGCTGATCTCGGTTCTATCCTTGAATTTAAAACACAAGTATAATTCAAGTATCCATTTATCTAACAATTAATGACAATATTTTCCTAAGTCCGATATCATAATATACAAAAATTGACTTTCTTGGTTCAAAAGAGAAAAATTTATTAAGACCCCATAATCCTAACAATCTTTTCCTAATTTACCAGTCTTCAAAAGTACAATATAGTAAAGAAAAAATGATATGACAATATTTACAAAAATTCTTCGGTGTCCCTTATCAAAAATTTACACAATTCAAAACAAATTAAATAGGGTACACGGTTTCATTTTTCATTGAAGTTCATATAGGAAGGTTTTCAAATGCATACTCATTTTTCAATAATTATATGAAACAAAAAACAACATTGTAATGACAAATATTCAATATAAATTTATGTTCACTATCCGTGATAAACCTTCTCATAACATCATCAAAATACATAATATTATATGGCCAATATATATCTTATATAAACCTGATATGCATATTTCCCAAAGAATACATATGAACATAAAGACTGAGGATAGACAACACTCACAATAGGAAAAACATATACAGAATAAGGATATAGGTACCAATACACGTATAAACACATCAAAATATTGCGCAAATACAAATATAATAATAATCAAAAACAATTTATGTTCATCAAATACAAAATAAACCATCAAATATTATTTCGCCGTGGTATACCGTTTCAACTGTGAAACTTAAGCCTTCTTAGTCTAACGGGTGATCAGTCCGTCGAAAACAATAATAGACAGGCGACGTAAAATCTTACGCACGTCGTGCGCGCGAAGAATATTACTTAAGTATACCTTTATGTGCACACTATCATAATCAAATATCATTATTTACTAATAATTGTAAACTATTTACCTTGGTATACTGCGTATTTACCGCTATGCGCGACTTTGATCCATTTGTCTCTCAGATATCAAGGTTGGATCTGCGATCTACGCAGAATTCCAAACCTGGGAAATCTCGGCTGCTGTAATGGTTCCAGGGTGAGAGATCGTGACAGGACCTCGGCTATGTAGTTCCTCTGACCTGAAACGTCTCGCACCTCATACCAAAATGACATGAGATTTCAAGAAACCATACGAGGCAACCTTCCAGACAAGTGATCTGACTTTGTCAACGCACTCAAATCAGAATGATCATAATACCAAAACAATAAAAGGTCTGTTCTCGCAGAACCTTATAATCGCAACAACAAATTGCGTAAAAAACCAAAATATATATCATAATCATATACGTTATTATCAATATAAACCATGTAACAATCACATCTCTTTCGGTGCACATAATAAAAAACCACATAGTAGGTACTATAAGTAATCGAGTAGAAAACAATACATACATCTACAAAATTCACTTTGTTTAATCAAAACTCATTAATATAATCACAATTATCATTAAAAAACCATAAACATACCTTATCAAAGCAAAATCGTAAATCCAAATCAATAGTTAGGCCATATTCATTTATAATTAAACACTTTTATACTTTTACACTTTTGGATTTCTTTTTCCTACTCGTTTTGCCATTAGAATTCGAATTACACTTGTTATTATTCATTATACATTCCTTAATAAGTCCTTTCAAAGTATCACTACTTAAAGTAAATAATTGACTATTGTTTTTCGAAGGAGAGGTTACTTTATCATTGGTTACATATCGACCTGCCTTGGCCGAAAATTGATTACCTTTGTAAACATAACTTTCAGAATTTCTATTTCCATAACCACCATTATCTCGCTTTCTGTAATAATTACCTTGTGAATTTCTATTCACATTGCCATTAGAAAAATTACCATTAAATCTATTGCGATTGTAACCATTATATCTAAAAAATCTCATATGATTACCTTGCGATTTACTCCGATCAAAATGTTGATCATTAATCTGACCTTTACACAACAACCTTTCCGTATAATTGGTTTCGAAATTAGAACCATTATAATTTTCGGAACTTTCAATCAAACACAATTTGTCTACCTCTTCTATCAAATTGTATAACTCCTTAAGATTAGTAGGCCTATTCTGAAAATTACAGAAACCTCTTGTTTTAGAGTTTATACCCTCTGAAACTATTACGTCAATATCATATTCACTATTTCTATCAAGTATTTTGCAAAATTTCACCACACTATCAGCAAAATCACGAAAACTTTCGTCGACCTTTTGTACTCGATGAATATACTTAAATTCATATAATAGACGTACCTTGGGAGTGGTCAGTTCCCTAATAAATTTATCTCGGATTTCATTGAAATCGCACATATTCAATTCTACTAATTTCTTCAAAATTCTATTCGACGGGTCCTTATAAGACAATCTCTTAATTATGTCACTCATATATTGCTTCTCTATCAAATAACAATCAAATAAATTTTCCAAAAACACTATAACACTAGTAGGGTCATTAACGATTAACCTAGGAAATGATTCGATTCTCCTCTCAATATAATTAGGAATCTTAATTTTATTAAAAGTACATTCACTAACCTTTGAATCCATACTTAGGAATGCGCTATTCAAACCTTGATCAGATTTTTCGGGAACTTCCGTTTTTCTGGATTTCCCAAATTCGGCTGATAACTGGTTGAGGTTTTCCCGATCTGCTTGTACGGCAGTCGATAAATTATTCAACCCCAATTGGATAGCGGCCATTATTCGTTTATTTTCAGCCCTTTCTCCGACCAAACTATTTACTTTGTCGGATAAGGAATTAATAGTGTCTATTAATTTTTCCATCATAGAAGGACTAACTGTTTCAGTCGCCATCTTAAGATTGCTAAGAAAACTAAAGAAAACAAATTAACAAACAAGATCCTACCTAAGTCTATAATCCCCAAAGTGAATCACCAAGAGGTCAAAGTTCCAAGAACTATAGGTGCTCAACTATTCAAGTACTAAAACTTTCCACAAAAATCCAAAATCTTTCACAAAATATAAAAACGGGATCCAGGAGACTACAAATGAATTAGCTTGCCCATACAAACCAATTCTAACTTGCCCCGACAACTACCCACGCTAGAGACAAAAGAAAAAGTCTCAGCGTCTTCCTAGGCAGACTTTCGAAAGAAAGAAAAATGACGAAAAAAGGACAACGACCTTAACCACGCTCTCTGCTACCATGTGTGTAATGATGGTTCCCTTTATAACTAGCCGTGGAAGCCGAGAACAGACATCAAAAACACTTGAGGGTGGAAATTCCAGTTACTGGACAAAAACCCTCGTGAAAATAAACCTATATTTCCGATTAGGAAAAGTCTGGAGTCCAAATGATCGCCACTTCTGCTGGGAAAGGGGTGGTAGAGAGAAAATAAGAAAAAGAGTTATAAAAGAAAAACGTGGAAATATAATCTTCGTAATAAACTCAAAAATCACTTCAAAATAACTAATAGACTGGTGAAATATCTAATACAAAGGATCCCCTCTAAAGAATAATATATATATATAATAATTTCAAATATACTTCATTTACAATATACAGCACCTGGTATGTTCGCTCTCTGCGGAGGCAAGTTGGTCTCTCTCTAGTACGACTAGGAATCGAATGTATGCTCTAAGTTGATTGATAGCTCAACCTAGGAGGTGAGCGCTCCCGGTGTACAACCGTTCAATCAACATAGGTACATTTCCGAACGACTATCGATAAATGAGATGGGGTGAGTTCCATATGTGAACCATATATGTAACTTCGTTACATATTCTTACGTATTCCATGTGTAATCGGTTCAAAATTCAATGTTGAGTTCTACCGTCAACGAATGAGGTTCAAATGGAAACAAAAACCGGGTGCTTTCTACAGATATCGGTTACAATATACGAGAATTAAGATTCAAAGTACAAATAAGGAAGTCGAGGACTCGATCTGGTACGACCCAGCAAAATTTTGTGAAAACTACAGCCACCTATTCAAGTGAACGATGGCCCAACATTCCTTGTGGATATGAAACCGTAACAATTTCCTTGTTCTTATTGGTATTTTTGTAGTTTTTCTTTATGGAGTTTTCAACAGTGAATAATGTTTGTTGCCTATTGAACAATATTTTGTAACATTTTTATATGGAAATAAAAATTTAAACCTACATTATTGCTCAAATCATAGCACACTGCCAACTTGCCCCAGGAGGTAGGCCAACTTACCCCAGTTGTGGGGTAAGTTGGCATAGTTGGAACACTTTCGTGAACCATTTTTTTACGATTAAAGTATGCAATTTTAAATTACGTTTTCCTCATTAATTTGTAGCCAAGGAGTTCAACTGTCGGCAACATTGCTCACATTCGCTGAAGGTATAACAGAAAAAAATAGAAAAATCAAAAAGTAAAAACTATGTTAACTAGCCCCGGTCTCCCCTATATATAAAATAGATAAATAAATCACGTTAAGTAAATAAATAACAATAACAAAAAAATTAAATTAAATAAATAAAAACAGTCCAGTCCAAGAAATGCCATTCGCGATTTACAAAAATTACAAACAAAAAGAGTGAAATTAATAACATACACATGAAATAGCGGAAACTACACTAATAAAATTGAAGTCAATGTCAACTTTGTTGGCTTAGCCATTGGCTACATTGTATTCGTGAATTCCTTTAGACCATGAATACTGAACTATATCACAATTTGTTCATTATTTCAGTCACAATTTTTGCATCGGAAGATATGCAGTTTCGTTCCACTGCGCAACTTACCCATATGTCAGGTCCTATGATATCTGTTCCTTGGTTAACTTACAGATTTGATTTTCTCTCCAGCAAGGCCCTCCCTCCCTTGGAGGGGAACATGACGAAAAAAAAAAAAGGCCTTATCCCTATAGATTTTCTCCCAGCCGACATAAAAATTGGGACGGAAGCCAAGGGATGGATGAGGCTCGCCTCTGGATTCCTCCAGTCCTTGGTGAATTCCCAGTTCACACTGGGTTATCCAAATATTTGGTAAATACAGAACATATGAAAAAAATACTAGAGGTGGGAGAAAATGTATGAGATGTGGCCATAACAGGACTTTCTTATACCAACCACATTTGTACAGATCACTCTCCCTTCCCGTCACCCTCTAAATAAAACTAATGAGTTTCAGCGGTTTTATTTTTTTCGTTGCACAGCGAGATTCTGAAAATGACTTTCTTATACCCAGTAATGCCACTATGAAATGAATTTGAGAGGGGACAAGGAGAAAGGTTAGGTTAGGTTTTATGACTCATGCCCGGGCTTTAACAACGAGGTCATATCGCCTACTACCAGAGCGCTCTTTCGTCACTCTGGTGGACATGAGCCCGAATCTACTGTGGGAGTCCTAAATTTTGCCTACCCTAAATTTTTATTCATCTAGGGTAGGGGTCTTTAACGAGTACCTGACATCAGGCTCGGGACCATCGCTTAACGTCCCATCCGAAGGACGGCGTGCTTAAGTTTATTTTACCTCCCAGATAAAATAAACTAAGGGCCTCGGTCGGGTTTCGAACCCACGTTCTTGAGCTCAGAAGACAAGCACGCATACCACTGAGCTACCGGCGCCCCCGGTACTGACAAGGACAAAAAAAATGATCTCTATAAAAGATATCAAGACGTCCTCTTATCAGACATCGCATTTTTTTGTTATCTACCCTTTTTGACGGAACATTACCAAAAATGTAATTATTTTTATTATTGATAATGTTTCTGATGTTGCAATAATATATTTTTAAATTTGTTTCTACGCATTACATTACTTACATATACATTCTTTAGGGCTTTAAACTGTGGTTCGGATTGGATCTATCTGTGCGGACGATGCCGTTGAGCGTACAAGAAGTCATTCTCTTTAGGGCGAAGGCATCTCAAAATGACTACCGGTGTATTTTGATTCAAACTTTTCTATTATTTTCTTTTATTATTGTTACTTTTTATTATTTATATATATATAGGATATATATATATATACCTACCTTTATATATATATACCTAACCTATATATATATATATAATAAAAAAAATAAGTAATAAAAAAATAATAATAAAAAATAATAATAATAAAAAATAATAATAATAAAAAAAAATGGCAAAAATAATACAAAAGTTTGAATCAAAATCACCAGTAGTCATTTTGTAGATACGTATCTTCGCCCTGAAGAGAATGACTTCTTGTACCTATGTTTTTGTTTTTAATTCTGAATAATGTATTGGATCAAGAATCGATTTCTAAAGTGTGAAAAGTCATTAATAATCTTTAAAAAAAAAGTTATAGTGTCTAGTGGCGAAACATTTTTATTTTTAAATTTCTTTATTTTGAATATACAATCTAAAACAAATAATAATATAATAAAATATAATAGAATGTAATATAATAAAATGTGAACATTCAAAATAAATTTAAAAAAAAAAATAATAATAATAATGTTTTGCCATCTGACGCTATAACATTTTTTTAAAACGTTATTAATGACTTTTCTTACTTTAGAAATCGATTCTTGATCCAATGCATTTTTCAGAATTGAAAACAAAAAATCTGGTGATTTAGGATATGGAGTCAACGAATACGGGATTTATCGGTCTATCGTCCTCTTTAGCATTAAACAATAGAACTTAGCTCTACTTACATAGGGTTCATTTGAGCGACATACGAACCTGGTACAGTAGTATATCTGTATTTGCATGTATCTGTATCTGTGGCCCCGGTTCAGATAACCAGCCCCAAGTTGGTCACTTCTCATAACTACCAGACAGCCCAGCGCCTCTCTAATTAATGGCTCACTCCCTAGAGCCCTAGAGCCCTTCGGTCTCCAACAGGACAGGATGTCCTTTAGTTCTCCTCAGATAACCATGGTTCATTTATTATTACTTTTAGGTATTCCATCCTCAAGATATTACAAGTTTATTAATCGCTCATAGGATACATAATACATCCTCCCGTACCAAGAAGTTGGTTCTTGTGTAAGCTACAATAGATAAAAAATTAAATAAATTTTTTTTTTTAAAAGCGACAAAAAAAATTTAATAAAAAAAAACACACCTTCAAAAATCCAGATTCAATACAGCTAGTTAGTAATATCGCCTACTACCAGAGCGCTCTTTCGTCACTCTGGTAGACATGATTCCGACTCTACTGTGGGAGTCCTAAATTTTGCCTGCCCTAAATTTTTATTCACCTAGAGCAGGGGTCTTTAACGAGTACCTGACATCTAAACTACTGACGCCTTCAATAATTTGAATAATGACTATGCTCAGTGAATCACCGACTATGAACTCGAATTAATCAGTAATGTTTTTGCTTTACCTCCAAAGTCAATGGACCGTTTAGGCGAAAACTCAATATTTGTCACGTAATGGCTGAATCCTCATACTATATTTTGTGTCGATAACTTCATTAGAGTTATTAGGGTATTTAAGTCTCTTGTCCCCCTTTCCTTCGACCGATTTCGCGGAAAACTAATAGGTGCTTTCCTTATGGGGTTTTGAACTTATAAATAATAGATACATTCATTACATTGACAGTTATTGGGATTTTTGAGTTAGCCCCCTCTGATCCCCCCTCCCCTTCGGCAGATTCCGCTGAAAATTAATAGTTGTCGTCTTTATTCTTCGCATTTACTTATTACGTTTTCTATCAATACATTCAATATAACAACAGTTATTAGAGTTTTTTTATCAAGTCTCCACACTACTCCCCTCCTTTTTTAGACGATTTGGTTGAAGATCAGAAGGTGTCGTCCATACGGATCTTGGGATACACAAATAAAAATTAGTATATACATATATATCATTCTGCGGCGAGATATCGTGTTCACAGACACATAGATAGGTTTTTTTTATTTATTTATTTTCATTTTTGGAATCAGGAGGTCGGAATACACGAAATTCCGTTGAAAAGTCCACATCGAATTGTTGACCGAATACGTGGCTTTCCCTATAATGAGGGGTAAAGTATTAATAAAAATATTGATTAAAAAAGTTTATAATTATGATAAAATAATACCAGAAAAGAGAACATACTGGCACAATACAAAGACTAAATGAATAAATATGTACATAAATGAGACAAGCAAAATAGGAAAAAAAGAAATAAAGGAGTGTCGAAAGAGAAAAATTATGGATCGGTTAAAAATTTTTTTTTTTTCGTACTCTAGAAATGTGCAAAAATTTCTCTCCAAACCAGTATCTAGTAGTAGTTGCTTTTCTTCTGAAATATCTTGAAAAGGCAACAATTTTAAATAATGGGAGGGACATTTTCGCAAAAATTGTTTGCAATAATCATAATTTTAATAGGAAGACCCGTGTTCCGGATATTGCCTCGTGCGTCCTCCCAGATTCCCCTGAAGGTCGTCGAGGATCATCCCAGGACATTCGCCCCACAGTAGACAACCTTCCTTCTACTTTCCACTCATCACCATAATACCAACTCATCCCTCCGGGCTATTCGAATATCTTCATCTTCGACATTGACAATTTATTATTGTTATTAATAATAAATGTGACTTAAAGGAGAACCTAACGTCGCATTCTAAATAAAGTAAAAGGCTTCCTAATGTAGCTCAACTGAGCTGAAGATCGCGGGTTCAAAACCCGATCGAAGCCCATATGTTTTTTAGCTGGGAGGAGAAAAACCATCCTTCGAATGGGACGTTAAGCGTTCGTCTCCTGCCTGTGCGATGTCAGGTAATTGTTAAAGACTCCTACCCGAGGTGAATGAAACTAGGCAGAATGTAGGACTCCCCCATGTTATGGCTCATGTCCACCAGAGCGAAGAAGAGCGTTCTGATAGTAGACAATATGACCTATAGTTAAAGCCCGGGCATGAGTTACTATAAATGAACTGACTAAAAATATTTTACTAAACAGACTATCCTTATAACAACTTTTTGTTTCGTTTTTGATTTTAGTGAAGTCTTTGAACGATTTAATTGTGCTTTGTAATCGGTCAAAAATTCAATGTTGGGTTTTCACCGGAGTTTACATCTTCACGATCCACTGGTTTATAAAAAAAAAAAAAAAAAAAAAAAAAGTGCTGTCAGAAGGAAAGGGGTCAACACAAAAACTCAAATAACTGCCGATGTAATGACTGTACCGACATGAAATTTCATATTTGAAGGAAGAACCTAATGAAGACATAAACTGTCAAGTTTCAGCCACTGTCGAATTTCGGCCGAAGGGAAGGAGGAGTTCATGGGAGGGGGGCTCAATTCAAAAACCTTAAAAACTTCCGATGTAAAGAATGTATCGACACAAAATTTAGTATGAGGATTTAGGAGCCCCTATGTAAATCAACTATTGAATACTAGCGCAAACGGTCTATTGATTTTGGGCGGGGAGAGCAAAACGATAAGGAATTCGTTCGGGGGAAGTACATTGCCGGTGATCATCATCATGTGACCAACTTTTTTTTTATTCTTATATTTTTTAATTAAAAGTAAAAACATTTGCACAGAGGTAGCGTGCGTGTCTACTGAGCTTAAGTTGAGCTACTGAGCGAACTTAAGTTCGCGGGTTTTAAACCCGGCCGTGGCTCTTAGATTTCTTTCACTATACAGTTGAGCACGTCGTCCTTCGTCATGTTAAACGATGGCCCTGAGCCTGTGAAATGTCAGGTTACCGTTACTCCTAACTAAACCTGGGAAGGCAAGGGCTCTGTCCACCAGAGCGACGAAGAGGCCTCCTTTAAATTACACCCCAAGTAATGAAGAACTTCTGAGTCACACTCTAAGTAAAAAAGAATACCTTCTAAGTGCAATCTGGAAAACTCTTCTAAGTCAATTCCCAAGTAAAAGAGAATTCCTCTAATTGTAAGTCATATTCTAAGTAAACGTAGTTAGTAGAAAGTTAATAATAACCAAACGTGTGTATCCCAATTAAAAGTTGTAATTTTTGTTCGAAATTACTTTTCCCTTTTAATACTATTCATGATAAAAACATCGTATATTTTATATTCTATGTGAATATACAAACCACATTGGAAACATTGGAATACCCGGAAAATATATTTCCAATGTTTGTTGTTCCATTATTGAGATGTTTTTGTTATTAGAAAAACAAGGCTTTTAATAATTAACACAGCTATACTTTTTTTTTTTTTCTTGGTAAAAAGTTCGTATGAAATATGAGTTTTGAATGAATGGGTATGCGGCTGAGTTAGAAACTAATTTGGAAGTTGGTCGCCACACAAACAGGGCTCAGAGTTCGCTCCGCCATTATTAGATAATGGTTTCATTTTGGTATTATTTTCAGACTGTTTTCCGAATATTTCAACTCTCCAATTTCACAATGAGCAGTATTGCTCAGAAAATTGATAAATGAGGAAGTCTTATATTGGATTTATTGCCTTGAAACTTGCATGAAATATTTTATGGCCTTCCAACTAATTTTTGCTCCATGAATTTATTCTTATTAACGTTGAAAATGTTTATAGTGAGGTAACTCAATAATTTTGCAGAGAAATTTCGTCACAGGGTTCCTCGGCACATACTTACCAGCAGTAGTACCAATCATTGCTCGGCGCATACTAGCTGTGATAACCACTGTTGTTCGGCACATACTAGCAGGTTTGTTCAGCGTTTCACTGCAAACAATAGCTGGATTTATCAAAAACTTGTATGAATTATCGTAGACTTCCTAACTTCTGTATCTACTTCATAACTAATCCACATTATAGTGAGTCTCGTCTAACTCTTTATTCATTATTTTCCAATTTAAATGTATTTTCCAAAACTTGACAAACTCAAAATGTAACATTAAAAGTTCAATTTACAATCAAATACTAAAAAAACTGACTCAAAAAACCAACGAAAGCTACTTCACCCTATTGAGAGTTACCTGGCACATACTAGCTGCGGTGACCACCGTTGCTCGGCAAATACTTACTAGCTAGATTGATCAGAAACTTGTACGTAATTTTTTCCTGAGAGTGTGCTATTTTTACATATTTCTGTTGTGTAAAGTCCGGCGTCAAAAGGAGGTTTTTTGGCCCAGGTCGAAAGTGTCATTGTTAAGTCGCGAGTTGAGTGTGGGTGAATTCGGGAACACGCCGAGACAATCGATAGGAGTCGGCGGGACTCTTGAACTACATGAGTCAGTAAGCAGTTGGGCACCACGCGGGGTGGAATGAGTTGGTTGAGTTGGCTGTTACCACGCGGGTATAAAGTGAGTCGTCTCTTAACAACGAGAGGGACCAGTTGGTCACCACGCGGGGTGGACTGAGAGTCTGGGTCGAGCCAGCACGCGGTGTGCGGAATGGATTCGTCCTTATTACCACGCGGGTATAAGGTGAGTCGTTAGTTACCATGCGGAAGTGAGTTGTTTATTACCACGCGGGTATAAAGTGAGTCGTCTGTTACCAAGCACAGTAAGTGAGTGACTTGTGTAGTTCCCACGCGGTATGGGACTTATTATTGAACAACTGACTTTGTGTTCGTTACCACGCGGTTTTGTAATAAGGGTGTTGACCAAATAAATATATCTCTTGTTCTATTCGAAGTTCTCATTTAACCTGTACCCAAACCCAACAGTCATCATGCAATGGTTTTGTTTTTCTCCCACAGAATAAGAGGTTTAGGGTAAGTTATGTAATTGGCCAGAAATGCGATCTTGAGTTTTCACCGAAATTTCAAGTTTCCGACACCCTGGTTCCAAAAATTTTAAAAAACATCCTACTGTGTATGTGTTTGTGAACAAAATAATATGCCTTTCTTATCAACTTGCTACAATAGTTCCAAATAGTCCCAACTTTTTCAGGAATTAGTCCTGAATTTTTTTATATGACTACAGGAGTTCTAAGGAAAACAAAAATGACATTCCATTGCAGCCAATCTATTCGGTAGAAATTCCTATAACTTGGTTGTTTTTTTGTTTTTTTTGCGACTAATGGCCAAAGCTTAAAGACGAGGTCGACTGAGCTCGACTCCACAGTAAGAGTCTTTAACGCATATCTGACAACGTAGCTTAGGGAAAAACAAGAAACAAACTTCAGAAATGTTTGAAGAAGAAAGTACAAAAGCAAACGGTAAATAAGAAAGTTATTGAGGGAAGAAATTCAAGAGTGATCAGGGAAGACGGCGACCCAGAAGTTCGGCAGTTTATCCCCGGGATCACTCAAGTTGCAAAAACGGACAATACATTTTTAATGAATTAACTAACTGATTCATAATAGGATGTAGAAACAATATGTGATGTGGCAATTACAGCACTTTCTTATACCAACCACTTTTGTACAGATCACTCTTCCTTCCCCCTCTCAAATACATTTCATACTGGCATTACTGGGTAAGTGAAAATAATGTATTGTCGCCAGCAATTTTCTTTGTTTCTTTGTATATCGTCATTATGAGAGTGACTTTCTTATACCCAGTAAGGCAAGTATGAAATGAATTTGAGATGAGAGAGAGGGGGAGGGAGGTAAATATGTAAAAAAAAAAAGTTGTATAAGAATGTTCTATTATGGTACTTCACTCATGTGATATTTAACATGTATTTTTTTTTTCTCTTCCTTTTCAATAAATAACTACGAATAATAAAGGTTTTTTCAAATTCGTTGCTATCCGTTAAATTTAAATATAACTTATAAATATTTCTTAAGGAAATTCATTGTTCTTTCTTTGAGGCGCTGTAACATGGTTCATATTGGTATTATCTCAAATCTAAGGGAATTTGGTTAGTTGGAAATTTAATAAAGAACATTTTTGGTGAGAACCACTTTTTAGATAAGAATAACCATTTTTACGTAAATTACGTTTAAAAAAGTTTGTTAGAGAAGTCATTTTAATACGATTTTTGGCATGTATGTCACAAAGCAACTTCGAAAAAAATATATTATATTTAAAATGTCCTTCTTTAAAACTTTTATTTCAAAAGATTATTTATTAGGTCATAATTATAAGCAGCATCTTGTAAAAAGTAAATAGGCCCCGAAATAATTTGGCGGAGTTTCAAGTTTATAGCTGCAATAGTTTCTGCGATAGAGCGCGCACAAAGTTCGAATCACGGTCACATTCAGGCAGACATCAAGACAATGATCAAAAAATATTCAAAGGATCTTGAAACGTGAAAATCTATTGAAAACTCAATCTCGGATTTTTGCAGGATTACAATTCTTTTTTTTAGTAAAAGTATAAGAAAGTAAAAAGAAAATAATTTCATAATTATAGTTAGAAAGCTGAGGTCTACTCCAGTATTCACTGGTAGTGATTGGAAAAGGGTATAATAATATAGTGAGTGATCCTGAAAACAGTAAACATGTAAGTTGATCCAAGTGTTAGCATGACAGCAAATGGGGGTAAACATTAGTTTCGACAGTATCACTAATTGAGAGTCCCTTCGTAAATTTGGTATATAAATACATTCTCCCTTCTCAGAGTCTTCTCAACGGGCCCAACCGCACATTAGCTGTATCACCAGTTGCTCACTTCATTTGGGAGATGTTAAACCTTGAGTATGCCGTCCATCGAATGGGAAGTTAAGCGATGGTTTCGAGGCGGTACGATGTCAGGTACTCGTTGACCTTGAATGAATGAACGTGGGTAGGCAAAATTTAGGGCTTCCACAGTAGGTTCGGGCTTATGTCCGTCAGGACCTGTGGTAATGCTAAAAAACTCTCTGCCCAGGGTTTCGGACGCATATGTGAATCATCTGAAAAATAAAGATAAATATTATCTTTTAGAATGCCGATACAACACCTTTCATCCCAATATTTACAACCCAGATCAACTCCAATCATACCTAAACCTGAATGCTCCTTTCTCACACATCCAAAGCACTGGCTCAACTCCGACTATCTGGCAAGTACTGTCTTAAAATCAGTTACAAAAATAATGTTGACACCCTTAATCCCCAAGAACTTTGTTCAATCTGTAATAAGAATGAATTGGAAGACATATACCACCTGTTAATATCCTGTCCGATATACTCCCCCATTAGAAGCCACTTCCTGCCTCAGACTATCAGTATAGACCGATCCAACTTTCATACATTACTCCTGGCCCATAATAAAAATTATATCTCAAATATTTTTTATTATTTAATCAGCGCTGTGAAACTTAATGAATAATGTACTTCAACTTACATATTACATATATTGATATTCAATATCTACATCCCCACTCCATATTTACTGTCTTTATTACATTATTATTATTATTAATTTGTAATTACTTAGGTATTTTATTTATTTATGTTATTTATTTAGTTTGTTAAAGGTTCCTTTTTATGTGTCATTATTGTTTTATATGTGTATTCCTTTTTATGTGTCATTATTGTTTTATATGTGTATTCCTTTATATGTGTCATTTTTATGTTAATATTGTAAAAGTAATGGTCACTGACTCAATTGTGTAGGGGTGATCCCTTTAAACAATAAAAATTATTATTATTATTATTTATTATATGTCCATCACGACGACGAAAGAGCGCTCGCTATGAACTCGTAGTTAAAACCAGGGCATGAGTCACAATAACTGTAATACATAATTGTTACACATATGTGGCAATGTTTTCGAACCTATTTTTTTTGTATTTCATTTTTAGAATCAGGTTGGAAAACATGAAATTCCTGTCAAAATGCAACATCGAATTTTTGACCGATTACATAACTTCATCTATACTACTTTGACTGTAAAATAGGGCTTACATTTCATTCAGAATTTCCCAAATATTTACACAAATTAATTTTTTAAATATTTACCCTTCAAAAAAAAAAGTCTTTTGGTAGATCAAATAGACAAACAGGGATATCGGAACAGATATTGGAAAATACAGTCAGATGGAGAGGAATAAAGGGATGAGTTAATATAATTATCTGATAGAGGGGAGGCTTCCGTTCTGTTGCCAGCCCAGATTAAAAACATATTTGTGAGATTAGTATCGAAACGATTGAGTTGATGTTTTTGTTTTTAATTCCGCCTCACTCTAGATAAACCATTAATATTGTCTCCCCAGCTCCCTGGCTGAAACGAAATTAACTGGGACACATTTTGCAGAAAAGAAAATGTGAATCACCATGACATGGTACATTGTATCTCCTCAGCTAGAATTATTCAACTAAATTTTTGCTCTACCTCTGAAACCTCAAAAAAAATTTCGCGTTGATTTGTTACATTGACAGTTATGAGGGTTTTTAAGTTGGGCCCCTCTCCTCTGATCTATCATTTTCCTTTGGCCGATTTCACAGAAAATTGATAGGGTTTTTGATTTACATAAAAAATTTCATGCTTCAGTTATTGGAATTTTTGTGTTTTGTGTTATGCTCTCTCTAATCCCCCCCCCCCCCCCCCCCACATAGACATTAACATAAAATAAAGAAATCAGACAAGTTATAAGTTAATTATATATTTAGTACTTACAAAATGGTGTACAGGGCAACGGCTCACACAAGAAGAAAGAAAAGGAAACTGGATATAAGAACAATAAAAATGAACAGACTTTGCTAAAAGGAATTTACAATAGTGAATCTAATACAAGGTAATAGTGAGTGATCTAGTGAGAGTGATTTGATCGATCGATTGATCCAGAGTGTGAGCTACCGGCGTCCTCGATTTTACGTGATGAACTAGTAAAAATCCACTTATATGGTCTTTGTTTGACCTGGAACGAATAAGACCCAAATAGTTTACAAAAATACCCCTTTTATTCATAAATATTTATCCTCAATTTTTTCTATCCATAATTCTAAGAGAGGAATGGGGATTATTCACATTATACCCATTCAGATCAGTATCTCATTATTTTTATTATAAACGGATTTTAAATGTATTGACAATACTTTCTGTTACCCCCTCCCACATCATAGATCCGCGCCTGCGAAGTATACATTTGTAAAGGAACTAAGTTTGGAATCCTTCCGGAGTTGGCCTCGTGGGGATACCACTGTCTTGTGTTAGTCGCGGAACCAGCCAACTCTTGAACCCCCGTAAAAAGCCGCCCTCTGCATTATGGAGGCTCGCCTGGCTCCAAGTTTGTCCTGAACTGGGAGGCCGCCTCCAATATTCAGTGGGGCCTCTGGCTCTCCAGATTAACTCGCTGTAAATAGCTAATGTAAACAGGGTGGGGAGGGCCGGTTTACAGCCTGGCCGCCTCTTTACAGCCTGGCCGTCTCTTTACAGCCTACCCGCCTAAAGACAGCTTCGAAGAAAGACCCATCCACTCCCTTCTACATACCCCCACCACTTACACTTAGGCTCCTGAAAAGTAGTACCGCTACAGATCTAAGTTGTGGTCCCTCGTTTCGGCGATAAATCATTAAGGTTTCAAATTGGAACACCTATTTCAAAGCGAAAAAGACGCCTTAGAGGGAACCATAAATGTGCTTTTACCTGTCATGAATTATATCAATAAGGAGAAGAATATTTATTTCTGTTAAACCATAGCATGGTAATTGGATAAATCATTGATTTTTGAATATCAATATACCTTATAAATTCAAACACCAAATAAATTCTATATTTTGAACATCAAAATAGCTTTTACATCAACCGACAATAAATCCTAGAATACAAACACATATGAGACGAATAATAATAGTTTTGAAAATAAATACATAATAGAGGATACAAGAATATCACATTCCTAATGCAATAGGTGAATATAAGTAAATGTTTTATATATATATATATATATATATATATATATATATATATATATATATATATATACCTACAAATAAATCTTCTTCCAGGACGATATTTCGGTGCGATCGTGGACCCTTTCCTCAGGTCATTGAAAGTAGAATATAGAAAGAAAGAATGAAAAAGAGAACGAAATACAGTAGACTCTCTCTTATCGGGCGTTGCCGGGATCGACGTGACGCCGGATAACGGAAATCATCAATTAATGAGAAAAAATATATCAATTAAAGCATAAAAAAAAAGTGTTCTTAGGTGAGCTAAGGAATAAAACGCGTATGTATTTTGTTGATAACATTTACTAAATTGACAAATATGTACATAGTGAACATTGATTTATTATATGTACATACATATGTACATATACTTATCCAAGCATTAAAAAGATATTTTGAAATCTGGGTTTAATTAAGTGAAGTAATAAAATATTGTATTAGCGTTCCCTTCATTATAAATATAATGTACATATGTATGTATGTACAATAAAAATACATAAAAGATTCGTGAGTTACGGAATTATTATGTGCTCGTAAATTCACGTGGCTCGTATAATTGATAATCTAATAATTGAATGTTAATTTTAGTTTAACAAATTTGATATTATTTTGCGAGCGCCGGATAAGGGAGCGCGCCGGTTAACAGAACACCGGATAAGGGAGAGTCTACTGTATACATAAAAATATTATGTACGTAGATAAATGAACAAATATCAGTAAAGTAAAATAGTTTATAACTAAAAAATATTAAATATAAGTAAGTACGGTAGAAATTTTAGGTGCCAAGAAAATAAAAATAGAAAGCTTTTAAAATATAAAAGTGCTTGCATTTAGGATAGGCAAAATTTAGGACTCCTTCAGTCGGGCTCATGTCCACCAGAGGGACGAAAGAGCGCTCTGGTAGTAGGCGATATGACCTCGTAGTTAAAGCCCGGGCATGAGTCATAATAACTAACTATAAGAATGATTTTTAAATTATAGATATTTTTTTCCTTTTTGAACAATAAAAAAAAGTATTATTTAAATTCTGGCTCATTTCATGGCTTGCTGGTATCTTAGTGGCTAGATGACTAGTTGAATAGAAAGAACGGAAACTGTTCAATAGGATGGACAATGTTGAGACTGAGTGAGGTCCCCGAAGAGGCATTAGCGTGACTGGCCCATGGTCCTCGGGGAATCGGAAAGGCTAAGGCATCCATCAATTAGTTTCCAACAGCCGCATCGGGCATCGGAAAGTTACGTCGTTGTGGCCAGTACAGTCCTTGTTGCAGAAGTTTCTGTTCGAATGAATTCCGTTTGGTTCCTTTACAAACATCCTCTCCCATGAACAATTTACAGGATGCCTCAAGTATATTACCACAGTCAGACCAAGGGAGGGGTGGCTCTTTAAATCCATAACTATCATTATTATACATTTGCCTGTATACAAATGTATATATACAACCTATTATTTTCGGGACGTGGATAGCTTAGTGGTGGGCGTGCTTGCTTACTGAGTTCAAGATCACGGGTTTGAAACCCAGCCGAAGCCCTTAGGTTTTTTTATCTGGGATGTGAAAAAAAACTTTAAGCACGCCCTGTTTCGGATGGGACGTTAAGCGATATTCCCGAGCCTGTACCCTAGGTGAATCAACCAAGTCAAGTCGGGCTCATGTCCACCAGAGTGACGAAAGAGCGCTCTGGTAGGCAATATGACCTCGTAGTTAAAGCCCGGGCATAATAGCTAGGTATATTTTAGCTATTGTGTAGACATTTTTATATTTATTTTTTTACTTTATTTATTATTATTTTTTTAAATTCTTATAATATAGTATAAAGATGTATTCTTTGAACTTTACATCCAAGAACAAACATTCTCCGAACCCAAAGTCAATATTTATTATTTTTTTAAGGAATACACATTGAGTGAAACGTTTTGCAAGTCTATAGGTACGTTTTTCTTCCCATCATTCTGTACGGCGCCGACAGCTAGACTAAGTTGAGAAGAATGCCTGCAAGATAACGGCTACTGAAATGAAGTTCTTCCGTAGAATTACAGGAAAAATAAGAAAATATTATACATAATATCCTGAATATTAGAGGACGAGGAATGCTGACACATCCTGAATATTAGATAACGAGGAATGCTGACACATCCTAAATATTAGAGGATGAGGATTGCTGAAACATCTTAAATATTAGAGGACGAGGATTGCTGACATCCTAAATATTAGAGGACGAGGATTGCTGAAACATCTTAAATATTAGAGGACGAGGATTGCTGACATCCTAAATATTAGAGGACGAGGATTGCTGACACATCTTAAATATTAGAGGACGAGGATTGCTGACACATCTTAAATATTAGAGGAAGAAGATTGCTGACATCCTAAATATTAGAGGACAAGGAATGCTGACACATCCTAAATGTTAGAGAACGAGGATTGCTGACACATCCTATTATTTTGTATTACATATTTCCAAGACCGAAAGCCATTTTTTTTTTTTTTTTTTTTTGAAAAGTGAAATTGGTGGATTCATGATGGACAACCTAGGCCAAACAATCAATACGCATAGGCCTTGGGGTTCCAGCCAACAGACAAACATCCCTGCAGAGACATCCATCATAGGAACCTGCTAAAACCAGGAAATAACATTCACACAGATATCGTATTTATGATATAGATATAACATATAAACTGGCCCAGGCCATAAGTCAGTATCCATTGCCATTATCCTCCATTTATCACTCTAATCCATTCCATGATTTGCACACTATATCAATCAGTCAGACTGTGGAGGGTAGTGATGAATCGAGTCATGATGCACCATAGAAATAAAAATTATTTTTTAAAAACGTCGTCAGTGAATCACCGACAATATACTTCCCCAGAACGCATGAATCAATTAAGTTTTCGCTCTCCCTTCAATACCAATTGACTGAGGGCGCCGGTAGCTCAGTGTTATGTGTGCTTGTCTTCTGAGCTCAAGAACGTGGGTTCGAACCCCGACCGAGGCCCTTAGTTAAAGACCCCTGCCCTAGGTGAATAAAAAATTTAGAGTAAGAAAAATTTAGGACTCCCACAGTAGAGTCGGGCTCATGTCCACCAGAGTGACGTAAGAGCGCTCTGGTAGTAGGCGATATGACCTCATAGTTAAAGCATGGGCATGAGTCATAAAACCTAACCTAACCTAATACCAATTGACTGTTCGGGCTAAAAATCAATAATTACACAAGGACTTCTGATACTAAGTATTGTGGCGATACATTCATTACATCGGCAGTTATTAAGGTTTTTTGAGTCGAGCCCCTCTCCAACGGCCGATTTCATGGAAAATTATGAAGTGCTGTTCTTATGGGGTTTCGAATTTAAATAAAAACTTTATGTTGTGTAACAATTATTACCAGTTATTTTTGAGTTGAGCCCCCTCTGAACTCCCACTTCCAGTCGAACGATTCTTGGAATTTTACCAAAACAAATACAATACTGGCATGATACTGAAATTTCATTCCACTGAATACAAACACAATGTTTACATAACTATGAGAGTACTAATTGGACCCACCAGGTTTTACTTCCCCGGCTATATGAAGTATAGAGAAAGTTATGTAATTGGTCAGACATTTATGCAGAGATTTCATTTTTTCTGGCCTCTTGATTGAATGAAAAAAAAAAAAATTTCTGTTTGTGTGGGTGAGCACGATAACTTCCGATAGAATGAATATATTGTAACGCACGTTGACTTACATTACATTTTTATATTCCCTCTTTTTGGGAGGCATTACTGTAACGGTGCTTACTTAAAAAATAATTAATGATTAAATTAGAGTGATTAAAAAATATAGAAGAATTTACACGGTTTTTACAAATAAATGAGAATACACAAATTTATATTTTTTAACATATTAATTTATTTAAAACTTATATTATTTTTTTTTTAGGGCTAGTAACTTATTTTCTAACATACAAGAACATTAATAAAAATGGCCATAATAAAAAGTATAAAACTGGCATAAGTTGAGATTTCGCATGATGTGATATTGCTGCTGGGTTGAGCCTTACATTGGTGGTTGTGGCTTAATCGAGGTTTCACATGGCAAATTGTTGAAGTCTGTCGTAGCCCAAGTTGATTTCATCTGTTGTTGGCAATTTTCTCTCTACTTCTCAATGAATATCGTCGGGTACCCTCAATGTCTCTTCATATTCATTTTTATATGACAACTTTCCACTACTTCCACATGTTTCCACTCCACTATCACTTCCACTACCAACTCCCCTTCTGTCTGAACAAATACTGATGACTCTCCTTTCCGAATCTCGCTTTCGCCATTTTTTTTAGCAAAAAAACATCTGATTGGTCAGTTCTGGCAAATGCCATTTTTTTTACACTTACACTTTCTTTTTTTATTTTATTACAATAATTCTTAATTTTATTTTTACATTATTTTATAAATATTTTTGACTATTAAACAATCATCAATAATTAATTTATTCATTAAAGATAGTAGACAGTGTAACCTCTACATAATCTTCTACTACTTCACTAACGTAGGCGTGGTCATGCTCCATAGCACCTACTACCCTCTTCCCGTACTTTTTTTCCTCTTTTTTTTTTTTTTAAAAAAAAGAACCATGTCGGTCATATAGAACGCTACAATATATTGATACGATATTTTATGTACCCCGAACCCTCTCACTACACCTATTAATTTTCAGCGGAATCAACTAAAGGGGAGAGGAAATTAGAGAGAAGGCTCTCTCCAAGTTAGTCTAGCTGTCGGCGCCGTACAGAATGATGGAAAGAAAAACTGACCTATAAACTTGCAAAACGTGTGTCACTCCTTAAAAAAATAATGAATGTTGACTTTGAGTTTCGGAGAATGTTTGTTCTTGGATGTAAATAATGATGAGCTGAACTATAAATAAGGAAATTATCCAAATTAATGGAATATTCTTAATTTTATTTTTTTGCTAGCAGTAATACCCGGCGTTGCCCGGGGAACTTTAACCTTTTCTCCTAATATCTCTCATTCGAATCGTATTCAATTCTTCAACAGTACATTCATGATGTTATATTTTTAATTATTTAATTGAAATAAGGCTTATATGTTTCTTAAACTTCTCTGGGATGTTCCACTTTTTGTTGTTTCCGGCATTTTTTCCTCCAGAGGTGTCTTCTTTTTTTCTTCGTTGGACAATATTTCGGGACAATTGCAGGTCCCTTCTTCTGGTCCAGTTCATAGTGACCAGAAGAAGGGACCTGCAATTGTCCCGAAATATTGTCCAACGAAGAAAAAAAGAAGACACCTCTGGAGGAAAAAATGCCGGAAACAACAAAAAATAAGGCTTATAGTCCTTCAACGGCAGACACCCCAGCTAGTATCTGCTTTGCAGCGCCACCTTTTAAGTGTTTAGGACTTCTGGGCACTACAGCTAGCAGGGCACAACAGCTAATACGTACTTACGCAGGCTGAGTACCACAGCTATTACGTAGTTAGGAACGCGGGACCCCACAGCTAGTAAGTATAAAGTTAAGAACGCTGGGCACCACAGCTATTATATGAATATATATACTGCCGTTGAAAAGAATGTATTGACAAGAAAATTCATAAGTCGACATCTATTGATTCTCAGTAAGATTCGAGGGTAAACTCAACTCACATTTCCAATAACAGTGAATGTATCGATAAGAACTTTTATATTTAAATTCAAAATCCCATAAGAAGGGCACCTGTTAACTTTGTGTGAAATATATCGAAGGGATGAGAAAAGAGGGCTCAACTCAAATACCCTAATAACTGCCGTGTTTTATTGACACAAAATTTATTATGAGCATTGGCGGTCGATTGGTTTTGAAGGGAGAGCGAAAACTTAATTGGGGGAGTACATAGCCTTCTTTAAATGTTGTTGGATAAAGTGTGCTGGAGTGGATTGATGTGTGATGTGAGGCTGGCCACGGTTGAGAAGAAAGGGACCTGTGCTGAGTGGTGATTGGTAGCAGCTGCTTGTGATAAGTACCTCTCCTGAGGCACCCATCGAGACCCCCCCCCCTCCCCCCATGACCAAAGTGCACCTCTCATGGTGTAAATTTCAGGAGGGGGGCCGTTAGCACTAACCATCCACCGGACATTAGCTGTGAGGCAGTTAGCTGTCCCCTTCTCTCCACACTACCTCATTCCCTCACTATACAGTACCTCCCAATATCGGGGGTCAGCAGTCTTTTATACGAGTACATGGTGCTCTATGCAACAGGAATGGCACTATATTTAAAGTATGCGTGCTTGACTTCTGAACTCAAGAACGTGGATTCGTAACCCGACCGAGGCCCTTAGTTTATTTTATCTGGGAGGTAAAATAAACTTAATCACGCTGTCCTTCGGATGGGACGTTAAGCGATGGTCCCGAGCCTGTGCGATGTCAGGTACTCGTTAAAGACCCCTAGGTGAATAAAAATTTAGGGTAGGCAAAATTTAGGACTCCCACAGTAGAGTCGGGCTCATGTCCACCAGAGTGACGAAAGAGCGCTCTGGTAGTAGGCGATATGACCTTGTAGTTAAAGCCCGGGCATGAGTCATAAAACCTAACCTAACTATATTTAAATATCTCCTCACAGATTGGTATATATATGTATATTGTATTTGTATTTTTATGATAATTTATTTGCATATTTACAATCGGCCTCAAGAAACCATAAGTAAATCTGATGACTGAGTAACTACAATAAGAAAGGAAAACAAGTACAATAATAATTAAATAAAATATATACGAAATAATAAATAGACACAAAATAATAAATGTATACAAAATAATAAATATATACAAAATAATAAATATATACAAAATAATAAATATACACAAAATAATAATAAAAAATGAAAGTAGGAGTGAATAAAAATAAAATAATTGAACAATGTTAAAAAGTTGATTTTAAAATTTTTTTCCGGCATTTCTTCCAGAGGTGTTTTCTTTTTCCCCTTTAGACAATATTTCGGGACACTTATACATCCCTTCTTCTGGTCACTATGAACGTTCGTTCATAAGTTCGTGTAAGTGTCCCGAAATATTGTCTAAAAGAAAAAAAGAAAACACATCCGGAAGAACTGTCGGAAAAAAATTAAAAAATCAACATTTCAACATCCCAGAGAAGTTTAAGAAACACAATGTAAAATTAAAATTCATAAAAAAAAAAGTAAAAGAGAAATACCCCAGAGAACCCCGTATTTTGCTAGCAGTGGAAGCCGACCATTTTACAAGATGGCCGACCATTTTACAAGATGGCCGACCATTTTACAAGATACCGCTTATCATTATGAATTAATCAAAAATATTTCAAGTAAACGTTGATATACTTTGTATGCTATACGATTTTTTGCAGATGGTCCGATTCATTATTAATTCTTTTACTAATTTCCTGGCAATATGGAAACAGTTCTCCGTATCTGCCTGTTGCTGCACCCAGCTCAATAGATCATCAGTAGCTTCATACATTCCTACATTTGACCTATCAGTCACATTTCATGAAATGTTAATGGTGGTCGTTACATGAGCTCTCAATTCTGCAAGTATCGCTCTGTCAACTCCACGTAATAGGACAGACTCGTCGTTGAATCAACGGCTGTCTGCTTCCACAGCAATAGTTAATCAATTACGTTTTCGCTCTCCCTCCAAAGCCAATCGACCGTTTGGGCTAAAACTCAATATTTGACTTAGGTATATAGTATCTTCTAAATCCTTAAACTAAAGTAAGTGTCGATACATTCATTACATCGGCAGTTTTTAGGGAGCCCCCTTCTCTGGTCCCCCCCTTCCTTCGACCGATTTCGCGAAAAAGTAATAAGTGCCATCCTTAAAGGGTTCTGAATTCAAATATAAAATTTCATGACGATATGTTCATTAAATCAACGGTTATTTTGAATTTTGAGTTGAGCCCCCCGGTCAGTCCTCTCCCTTTCTGCTGATTCCGCTGAAAATTTATAGATATCGTCCATGTAGGGCTTTGCATTTACATTCGAAATTTCATCTCAATACATTCATTACAACGACAGTTATTAACGTTTTTGTGTTGTTTCTCTCCTAATACCTCCCGTCCCTTCGGCCTATTTGTCTGAAAATCAATAGGTGTCGACCGAGGCCCTTAGTTTATTTTATCTGGGAGGTAAAATAAACTTAAGCACGCCGTCCTTCGGATGGGACGTTAAGCGATGGTCCCGAGCCTGTACGATGTCAGGTACTCGTTAAAGACCCCTACCCTAGATGAATAAAAATTTAGGGTAGGCAAAATTTAGGACTCCCACAGTAGAGTCGGGCTCATGTCCACCAGAGTGACGAAAGAGCGCTCTGGTAGTAGGCGATATGACCTCGTAGTTAAAACCCGGGCATGAGTCATAAAACCTAAACCTAAACCTAATAGGTGTCAATCTTAGGAGGTTCTGATTATACATGTACAATTTCGTGTCAATACATCCATTTTCCTGGGAGTTATCGTGTTCACAGCACACAGAAATCAGGAGGTCGGAAAAGATTAAATTTCATTAAAAACTGAAAACTTATGACCGATTATACAACTTCCGCTATACATATTATATATATTCCACAAGGTCGTTACTCGACCGAGACCCTTAGTTTATTTTATCTGGGAGGTAAAATAAACTTAAGCACGCCGTCCTTCGGATAGAACGTTAAGCGATGGTCCTGAGCCTGTACGATCTCAGGTACTCGTTAAAGACCCCTGCCCTAAGTGAATAGAAATTTAGGGTAAGCAAAATTTAGGACTCCCATAGTGACGAAAGAGCGCTCTGGTAATAGGCGTTATGACCAGTTAGTAGTTAAAGCCCGGGCTTGAGTCATAAAACCTAACCTAACCTATATCACATAACTCCCAACTTTATACGTGAATCCAGAACCCCATAAGGACGATACCTCTGATCTTCAGCTAAATCGGACAAAAACCTTAATAACTGCCGATGTAATGAATATATCTACACACACAATTTAGTAAGAGGATTCGTAGCCACAAAGTAAGCCAAATATTGATTTTTAACGGTCGATTGGTTTTGGGGGGAGAGCGAAAACTTACTGGGAGAGTACTTTGCCGGTGATTCACCGACCACTTCTTTTGTTAATATTATTTGTACTTTTTGTTATTAATGGAGTCTTTACAACCATGTCGCCCTAAGGGGCTTAAGAGTAAGCCCCATCAAATCTTGCCTAGGTATCTCTAACTTGGTAAATCAGACACTGCTGACTGGTAGAAATCTGAGCAGAGGACTTATTGAATAAGAGAACAACGGTCGTTATCAATCATCACCTTGAGATATATTTGATCCATTCCATAATATTTCATTTATAAAAAGAAATTGTGTGCGTTTATGAGAACGAGTTTTTTTGATGCTCATAATTCTAAATATCAACTGACTGGAATGACCTTCGATTAAGAGAGACGAGATTGAAAATAATTTAGTTAGGTTTTCGAAGCCTCAGATAATCTAACTCGGTCAAAAGTTATATAATCGTCAGAAATTCGATGTTGAGTTTTGAACGGAATTTTATGTTTTCCGAACACCTTATTCCAAAAAAGTCCAAAAAAGGAAATGAACATTTCAACGTTCCCTGAATACATCTCTAGTGAATCGAACTTTGTGAGCGCTCCAACTGAGAAACGATTCTAGCAATGAATTTTAAATTTGAAATTAAGCTATCATATGTGCTAACTTCAATCTGATTTATCAGACGAGAATTTAATCCATTTTACTTCGGAACCTAAGTATATTTTACAAGATACACGATAGAAGATACAAAATCTCTTTAAATGAAAGTTGTAAAGAATACTAAAAGGCACATTTTATTGTAAATACACTTTCTCGAATACCGCTCTGTCTGCGAGATACATTCCTAAATCATCTCAAAATGACTTCTGGAAACCAATTTTTTTAGATGTTTGCATCATTTACGCGATAATGGTTACATGTCGAAAATTTGGCCTAAAGTAGGTAAAAATTGTAGTAAAAATACATAACCCACCAAGCAGCAGAGAACGAGACTGCTACAGGCCCAAAGAGCCGCCCTCCTGAGAGTCACAAAGGCCTATCGTACTGTCTCCACGGCAGCGCTACAGGTGCTGGCGGGAGCTCCGCCCATAGACTTGGTCTTGGACGGGGCGGTCGCCTCGTACTACTGTAGACGCAATTTGCCCCTGAGAGCAGATATAGATGAGCCCTTGCGCCTCGCCCTGGAGGGTGAGCTACGTAGACAGAACGGACCAGAGCGTTGCAGGGACATGGTCCAAGACTGGATAATGAACAAGTGGCAACAGCGATGGTCGCGCTCCTCCGATGGCCGAACGACATTCGCGTACATCCCTGACGTCCAGGTCCGCCTACGCTCCACTTGGGTACAACCCGATCACTGGACATCCCAGGTACTATCAGGTCACGGCGACTTCAACTCCAAACTCTTCTTCTTCAAGAGGAAGGATAGCCCAAACTGCTCGTGTGGCGGCATCGAGACTGCAGAACACGTGGTCCTCGATTGCCCGCTGTACGACAGGTCTAGGGTGGAGTTGATCCGCGCGACAGGATCATATCTGGGATTGAGCCTGCCGGAGTTGATGACGGAGTCGAACTATCCGGCGTTCGGCCGGTTTGTCACCTCCTGGCGGGAACAGAAAAAGCCCGCTTGACCCGGCGCCGGGGGCGATTGACGGGCTGCGGCCCGATGTCTACCCCCGGCGACCGCGATGTAGTAGCAGCCCCCACTCCAAGATCCTGAGCTCTCTCGGCGCCATCTGGCAGCCGCAACACAAGGGGGTCTGGGAGCGCCAGTTTGTCCCGCAAGGGACCAGAGGCTGTCGCCCCCAGACACCCACAGCAACAAATAAATAAATAAATTTAGCATAACCATGTCATGTATCCTCATTCCCCGACGAAAAAACGGGCCGGGTGATTAACCGGAGCACCCGAGAAAAAAAAAAAAAAAAAAAAAAAAAAAAAAAAAAAAAAAAAAAAAAAAAAAAAAAAAAAAAAAAAAAAAAAAAAAAAAAAAAAAAAAAAAAAAAAAATACATAAGTACTGTTGTAAAAATTGTTCCTTATTTAATGTAACTAACTACCCTCAGAGTAGAGATAGGATCAATATAATCAAAGCGGCCCAAACTTCCACCGGAAATAGCTCAAACCATTTTAAAATATGGTTGTATTATTGGTAGCTTTATAATACTAAAATATGTGATAAACATATTTAGAAATAAAGAAAAAATAAAATATGTGAAATGTGGCCATAACAGGACTTTTTTTAAACCAACCACGTTTTACAACACTTCCGCCTCCCCTCTCTCAAATTCAATATTATACTGGCATTACTGCGTATAAGAAAGTCATTCACCCAGAATTTCACTGTACAATATAACAAAGAAAACTGCCAACACATTTCTTTCATATATCCAGTAATGCTTGTTTGAAATGAATATGAGAGGGGGGGTGAGGAAGGGAGAGTGATCTCAAAAAATAACATTAAGGCGTAGTCAAGGTCCACGCCGTAGATTTTCAGGGAAAAAGTAGGGATAAAATCATTTTCCATTTTCTTTTCGATGCTGCCGTAGCTCTTGCATTTGCTCGGCACTAGACTTTTTAGGTTTTTTAAATTCCTTTTGATGCGAGCTTTCCTCTGATTTTCGTTTTCTATAATTCCGCGCATATTTACGATTCATATGAGACGACATCTTTAATTTTTTTGCAATTTTCAATTTAATACCGATTTTTACAGATATTTCGGCGAATATTTTTATTGTTTTACTATGAATTCTAGTAGTACTCCTCAAGCTCTTTACAACGACATCCGTATCAATGTCATATCTAAACGCGTTATCAAGCTACATTAATTTCTAATTGTACACAACGCTAATTCGCAACAATCATCCGCCGGCGCCTACACTAGCCCGATAACGTCACAGGCAAAACAAACACTGCACAACAAACACGTGCAGACATGCTCTATCCATTGAGACCTCAACCGTTGTTATCGCATTATTAGTCTCGTAGTTATTATAGATTGAAATCTGACGGTATTTTGTAACACAAGAAAGTTTGACCGGCTATCACTGTGCTTAACGAGCGAGTAGACGTTTTCACGTCAAAAGTGAATGGTATAAGAAGGCAGTATCACATATATATTTTTATTTTTGTGGCACAGAAGATGTAGAACCTTTGCCATGGATTGGAAACATGTGATAGTGTAATTTGATGTGGTTAGATGGGATTTGAACTCAACAGCCCATTGAGTTGACAACATGAGAGATAGGTTAAACAAATTGATTTCACCCGTTAAAACTCAAATCTCTGTGGCTTTAGTTCGTAATATGAACCTTCGTGCCACCTGCCCTCAGTTTCGCACTTTTCAGGCACAAAGAACATTACTCTTTTCCCTTACTATAAGAACATTACTCTTTTCCCTTAATGTTGTGTAACATAAAACATTACACTTAACTACTAGGTCATATTGCCTTCTACCAGCCCGACTAGTAGAAACACAACGACAATGGGAGACCTAAATATCGTCTACCCTGGTATATTCACCTAGAGTAGGGATTTTTAACGAGTATCTGACACAGTAAAGGCTCAGGACTATCGCCTAAAGTCCCATCTGAAGGACGGCGTGCTCAAGGCTTTTTCGTCTCCCAGATAGAAAACCTAAGGGTCTCGGCCGAGTATCGAGCCCGCTTTAGCTCATACTACCAATGAGCTTGGCGCCCTCTCCTTTTTATATGAATATAATATTACACTACCCTTGCGATAGCTCTTTTAGTGTAATAAATAAAAATTATTAAGTTAATTATAATTATTTTAATGATAAATAAATATTTAAAAAAATTAAATTGAATTTTAATGTGATTACTAAAAGAATTTACTGAATTTACTATTGATGTATTGGTCCTAAAAGTTAATATTTATTTGATTTGTTTCTCTATTTAAACTTCGTATTTTCGCTGGTTGCCATGGTGATCTTCTGTTTACATTACAATAGATTTAAAGGTTTGTAAACACTGGAACAAATGTCAACACTCGACTAGTTCTTCCTTCATGTGGATGTCGTGAGAAAAAATGTTTCATGTTTATTCTATTTGAAGCCCCAAAAGATCAAAGTAGCACCAGTCCACAAGAGGTTCTGAATGTGAATGGTACAAGTGGCAACATGTCCACACTGTAAGAAACATTCTGTTCTTGTCAATAATATAGAGAGAGGGCGCCGGTAGCTCAGTGGTATGCGTGCTTGCCTTCTGAACTCAAGGTCGTGGGTTCGAAACTACTCGTTAAAGACCCCTGCTCTAGGTGAATAAAAATTTAGGGTAGGCAAAATTAAGGACTCCCACAGTAGAGTCGGGCTCATGTCCACCAGAGTGACGAAAGAGCGCTCTGGTAGTAGGCGATATGACCTCGTTGTGAAAGCCCGGTTTATGAGTCATAATAACTAACATAGAGAGGGCGAAAGTAGCTCATAGGTAGCGCTCTTGCTTACTGAGCCGAGGCTGTTAGGTTTTCATTATCTGGGAGAAGAAAAAAACTTGAGCATGCCGTCCTTCGGTTGGAACGTCAAGCGATAGTCCCGAGTCGTTAAAGACCCTACCCTAGGTCAATAAACCTGGGTAGGCTTAATTAAGACTTCCACAGCAAAGTCGGGCTCATTTCAACCAGAGCGACGAAAGAGTGCACTATTAGTAGGCGATATGACCTCGTAAGACCTTATAATAACAAAATCCTCTCCCACTCCCTTTTAACTGTTTTTTCGTAATGTAAACCTTTAAAAAATGCAAATAATTTTCCCATTTGTGGAAGCCCATTTTGCTTCAAGAAGTAATTGAAGCAGACTACAAGTAACTACAGTAAATGCGATCTGCAGTACTCCATAACGTCCCAGGAACATATGTGTGAATTATGTACCACAAATCGGGTAGTATTTATCGAGGAATATCACACACACACAAACACACAAAAAAAAGTGAACTTGTGAAGATGGATAAATTGGATCATGTGACAAGGGATGGGCTAAATGCCAGGGTGACCGCGAAACTGAAGAAGTGCCTGCGAAACCAGTCCAGGTAGGAATCCGGTGTGACGCAACGGATGCGGTGAGATGAGCAGCCCTAATGTCAAGGACGTGGTCCCGTTTAGGACAGGACCACACGCCTGTTTTCACTTCTCTCTACGTCTGCTCTTGTAACCATTAGCACCTCCTACCGGGACTTTTATACACTTCAAGTATGTCTTTTGTCTATGTTGCTCATTCAAAGAGTAGCGTCTCCCTCTCAACCCAAAAAATAAAAAAAAGGAAGACATGAAATGAATGACCGATCGAAAAGTCTTTTGACGTCTATTATTCCAAACTTTTTCCGAATGGACTAACTAGTCATCAGGAATTACCGACAATATACTTCCCCCACTCGAATTATTGTTTTCGCTCTCCCTCTAAATTAGGCTAGAAAAAGTGGAACATTCAAGTTCTGTATCCACAAATGCAATTTCTAAGAGGGCGCCGGTAGCTCAATGTCAGAGGTGGAAATACGTTGAACATGCCGTTCTTCGGATAGGACTTTAAGCGATGTTCCCGAGCCTGTACTGTGTCAGGAACTCGTTAAAGACCCCTATCCTTAGTGAATAAACCTAGGTACGAAAATTTAGAACTCCCACACTAGGCGATATTATCTCGTAGGTAAAAGCTCTGGCATGAGTCATAATAACTAAAATTTTAATTCCAATGAGGGTTTTTGAAGTTATGCCACCTCTTAAAACTTCCCTTCCTTTTTTGCCGATTTGGCTGAAAATCGGTTGGTGTAGACTTCACAAGCAGGGGGTCGAAAAATATGAAATTAGTGCAAAAACTCAACATCGATTTTTCGCCGATTACTTAATTTCTTCCGTACCAGTACAAAATTGAGAATGTAAACAAATAATTATTAGCAGAAGAAGTGAATAAGAAGCAATGATTCATGCAACTGTCGTTCATTTAGAAAGGTGAATACATGATGATCAGGTGAAGGAATGCTGTCAATATGAAATTATGATACTTGGAGATGACATTTGGTGCAGGGGAATGATTGTGTGGAATCAACAGATGTTACAAGAAGAGTGCGTTAACTCTGGTAGGATGTGTCCGGTTGGTGTTACCTAACGAGCGCTTGTTAGACAGAGGTGGAATGCTAGGAACGACTGGGACCACTTAACTTGGTTGGCTCATCTTACAACAGAAGTAAAGAGACGAACTGGCGACCAGCTGATCTAGATCATCTCAAGGAGGCACGACGGATAACCTCAATGATGTACCAATATTATGAGAAAATGACTGAAGAAAATTATTTGAATTATTTGTTGATTTATATTTATTCATTTTGTCGCGTGTAGCCAATGTTCCAATGAGTAGCTTTTTTTAATAAATTGTGGTTTTTTTTGTAGACTGCCTGATGATGAGGGCAACCTCGAAAGCCAGCTAGCATAAAATAATAACATTTTTATTTTGCAAACTGTGGAAAAAAAAAAGTGTTCCGATATACATATAAAGGAGTATGTGTTGGGAGTAAAATCCGAATTGATGATATTTGCCAAGGTTTGGTTAAATTCCCAACGTTCAAGGCTCTAATTTAGTCGAATTTACCGTTAGACGAATGTATTTTAAATGAATTGCTGGTTACGAAGGAAATGTAATGTCCGAATACATTTTTACGATCTGTGTCGATATATAGTGAAAAAGTAATAAATAAATAAAAACAACGAATTTGTTTGTTAACTTTTATATTGTCTAAGAATTTGATTAAGTCTAACTTTTATAATGTCGGAAGAAATAATTTGAGGGTAAACAGAATAATTTCAACAACGAGGAAAAAAGGTTAAGTTTACCCTATTATGGACGCGTCTCTGAACAAATAGGGAACACTTTTAAAAAAGAATGTTTCAAAACGCGATTATCAATATGATTAATCAACATATAAATTAAACTAAAGATAAAATAAAAATAGAAAATAGAAGGAGTTTGAATACGAATCGTGAAGTTCAGTATATACAGGTCAGTCAGGATGTAAATTTTAAGAATGGGTCAAAGAACACATATCTGAAATGAGGAAAAAAGGGGAAAAATCTACATTCGGTAAAGACATCAACGATGTGAGTCACATATTCAAACGAAACAACGGGAATAAAGTACCTCCATCTTTGTGAAAAAGGTAGACAGCTTGACTCTCTGGAACAGCTGAAAAAGTATTGGAGCCAGAAAAAATGGGAACTGTTTCAACGACCAAACTCGCTTCAAATTGTCACCTCTGTTAACACATATATTGTGTATTTTAATTATAAATAGAATGTAATGTGAACTTCAATCGAAAAAAAATCTCTGTTTATGACCTTGGTTGATAGTAAGGTTCCCAAACAGCAGCCTGAGGAATTTCGTTAACCTCTTTTTGAGAGTGAAGAGAGGAAACGAGGTTCAGTTATCCTAACGAAAAATGTTTATCGACCTTGGATGGTATTGGGAAAGTGAAGATGTGTCCCCAACATTCTCAGGCCTGCAGTGCTCCACCTCTCGTCGTAAGGTCAGCCTGGATTGCTAAATCTGGGAGACTTTGATAATATGACACTCTTTGGCAGTACAAATGGTATTACATCCCCTACTTGCACCAAGTATAGGGCAACATGTGTCATCGGTGAACAATTCAATGTTGAGGATTCACCGGAATTTCACGTTTTTCGATGCACTCATTTCACAAAACAAGCAGGTTCTCGTATGCTGTATTTCGGCTCTCTGCACCCTAAATCAGAGGAAATTACTGGGCCGTGTATTATGACTCTAGAAAAGTGGCATTTGTAACTAAGTGTGGCCCTTGAGGTCCACACGACAAACTTCCCATCATCATACCAATATAAATATTAATATGTAATAATAACACAAAAAAGTAGGTATTTCATTCAGTACAGAATGTTTTATTCATTTAATGGAATTTAATCTATACATAGATTTTTAATAGATAAAATTGGTCTAGGTGAAATGGCGCCCACCATTCCCACCTCTTCCTCTTCTTCTAGTCCAGTGTTTTCCTCCCAATAACACAAGAGAGTAAGCGAAAAGTTAATAAAATAAATATTATTCGATTCATTCTCTTATTCGTTATTAATACTGGTTATTTATTGTTTTTTCTATTATTATTTTAATATTATAAAAACTATGAGATGTTATTTGATAAATATGAGAATTTCTGGCATTTCAAAGTGTCTATTGCCACCAGAACAAATTATATCGTTTGAGGAAAGTATTTGTCACATATTTTCACCTACAAAATAAATAAATTCAAAAGTTGAGAACTGACATCTATTAAAAATGGATACCCCGAGTTTTATTTGACCATAGATTATACAGTGGGCTCTCTGTACTCTGAGGTCTAATTTCTCAAGTCATCTACTCCGCGAAGGGAGTATATAATTTTATTTAAATAAAATTTAAATAATTTCTTCAAAAGTTTTTACAAAAATTAAAATAATATTAACCATTAAAAGAAACTAATTTGAATGTGGTTAGAAAACGATTCATTATTTGAGAATGCAAAGCGAGTGTCCTGTTTTGTATTGTAATGAATGCAGGAAAGTTGGAACATTTTAAAGTCAACAAACTCAAAGTCCAACAGTTTCACTAATCACTCAACAGCTTCTTTATTATTTAATTTGAATAAATGTTTTTTGAAAATAGTTCAAAAAAAGTTGTCGTTGTACATCGCCAATAAACTTTCTCAGCAAAAAATAACCAACAAACTTTTTGCTTTTTCTTCAAAATGAATTGACCGTTTGAGAGTTACATAGAAACTTCAGAATCCTCATACTAGATTCTGTGAGGATAGCTGACATTATACCGATAGTTATTACATCGCCCCCCTAATCCTCTAAAAATAGGTGACGACCTTATGGGGGTTCTGGATATACGTATAAAATATAGTTATATTCATTCTATCGGCAGTTATCGTGTTCACACAGACAAACAGAAAATATATTTTGTGAGGATACTGATATTACACCGGTAGTTATTACATCGCCCCCCTAATCCCAATAATAGGTGACGACCTCATGGGGGTTCAGGATACACGTATAAAATATCGTTATATTCATTCTATCGGAAGTTATCTTGTTCACACACACAAACAGAAAATGTATTTTGTGAGGATACTGATATTACACCAGTAGTTATTATATCGCCCCCCTAATCCCAATAATAGGTGACGACCTCATGGGGGTTCAGGATACACGTATAAAATATCGTTATATTCATTCTTTCGGAAGTTATCGTGTTCACACAGACAAAGAGAAAATGTATATTGTGAGGATACTGATATTACACCAGTAGTTATTATGTCGCCCCCGTAATCCCTCTAATAATAGGTGACGACCTTGTGGAGGTTCCGGTCACCCGTATAAAATATCGTTATATTCATTCTATCGGAAGTTATCGTGTTCATAAACACAAACAGAAAATGTATATTGTGAGAATACTGATATTACACCAGTAGTTATTATATCGCCCCCCTAATCCCTCTAATAATAGGTGACGACCTTATGGAGGTTCCGGTCACCCGTATAAAATATCGTTATATTCATTCTATCGGAAGTTATCGTGTTCATAAACACAAACAGAAAATATTTTTTCCATGTTTGGAATCAGAGAGACGGAAAACATAAAATTTCGGTGAAAATTCATCATCGAATTTTTAATCAATTGCATAACTTCCCCTATACTTCGTATAGCTGAGAAAGTAAAAATTGGAATATCCCTTTTACGATAATTCCCGTCCTAATTTTTTTTTATTTTCCCAATTATAAGAAGTACCTATAAGAAAGTTTATGGAATCGGTCACAAATTCAATGTTAACATTTCACCGGAATTTCATATTTTCCAACCCCCAGATTCCAAAAATTAAAAAAAAAAATCTATCTATATGTATGTCTGTCCGTTTATGAAAATGATAACTCCCGACAGAATAAATGTATCAAACACCAAATATTACATGTATGACCAGTACCTTGTAACGGCACCCATTGATTTTCAGTCAAAACAGCCAGGAAGGGGGGGGGGGGGGGGGTTAGGGAGGAGGGCTTAACATAAAACCGTTAATAACTAACGTAATGAATTTATCGACATGAATTTCATGTTTTCTCACGGTGAAAAGATCATGTTTCAGGTAATCTGTAGAAAAATTAATTAATAAAAAATATAAATTTTTCTATTTGGTAGAAAAGATAAAAAAAAAGTGGATATGGAATAGAGCTCAAGGTCAGACAGTGATCTAATTCCTCTGAAATTAATTTAAAAAGAAAACTGGTCCACAGTAACAGGCTTTTTGACATTTGACGAAATTACATGTGTATCTGTACAGGGCACCAGCTGAGATATTACAGTCCAACGTGTAACTAATTACACCGACTTTCATAAACGATCTTTTTTATCAGACTGCGGAACGCAAAGAGTTCCAAGTTTTTCGTCCAATTAGAAGAACGGCATTTTCAATATATTTTCACCTTCCAGATAATAAAAATCTAAGAACCTCGGCTGGGTTTCGAACCCACGATCTTGAGCTCAGTAAGCAAGCAACTCGGTCGAGACTTAAGATTTTTTATCTGAGAGAAAATAAAACCTAGAGCAGGCCGATATCAGGTACTCGTTAAGGACCCCCAACCCAAAGTAACTAAACCTGGGTAGGCAAAACTTAGTTGTTGAGTCGGGCCCACCAGAGCGCTCTGATGTAATATGACCTCGTATTTAATGCCCGGGCATGAGTCACAATAACTAACTATGGGTATAAGAAGGCAAAAAAAAAAAAAAAATTAACCAAGGAAGCAGAGATTAATGAAGTGGCTGAAAAATGAACAGAGATGAGGGGTGAGGATGGTAATTTTGGGAAGAAGCTGAGTCGACATTTTGGTAAATGGCGGCCTTGACCTTATCTTAGGATACCCACCTTATATAGAGCCCCCTTAAATTTGAATTTAAATTAGTCTAAGAGGCCTCTGCCATCTTGCACCCCATCAGCCAACATCTTCCTCTGTTATAAAAGAACGTCTGCCCAGACTGTTAGCCACGATTAGCATAACCAGCACTTTTCTCTCCCTACCGTTCCAAAATCTGGTGGACCTATCAACTGTTCTTCTGTTATGTATCTGCCGATTGTAAAACTATATCGAAAAACATTGCTCCTGAAATAAGGAAGACAATGAGAATTATTCTACGCTGTTTTCGCTCTCTACGTCTGAAATAAATTGATCGATTTGGTTGAAAATGAAAGATATCTTACTCAAGGACTTCTGAATCATCAAACTAAATATCTGGTTGATACATTCGCTACATCGACCCTAATCAGGTTTTTTGATTTAGGTCCTCATTCTCTGACTTTCTTTTGACCGATTTTGCTGAACATTAAGTTATCGTCCTTATGGAATTTTGGTTTTACATATAAAATTTCCTGTCGATACGTCCATTACTTCAGCAGTTATGAGTAGAAACCGGATTCTTAGGTTTTTACCTCTTTTTTTTCTCTCTTCCAAGTACGAAAATATTTGATTACTTATTCGATTCACCTAATCATGAAAAATTAAGAAGTATATTAAAAAAATGCGATTTGAGGAAGGATAACAAATTTTTCGATTCATATTTCGATGAAAGACGGATGTTGTAGCGGTGGGGATTGTTTACGTTTACATAGGGGAGAGAGGATAATGTCCTTAGTTTCTCTTGCTCCCATGATGAAAAATTACGAAGACGAAATCGCATTTGCAGCGGCAGTGGATAGGCGACGATTGCCATTTTACTTCTGACGGCAAAGTGATATTCTGTCAAGGAAGCTTGAGGACTTACTAGCGATTGGAAATTTTATAAGGAACAATTTTGGTGGGTTTCAATTTCGCGATAGGGCTAACCGTTTTCGGGTAAATCAACGAAACGACTAAAAATATGTGTTTCAAAATTACATTTAAAGATGGTTTTCGGCATGTATTTCGAAAACCGGAAGACCTATGAAAAATCATATTTTCATATAAATTATGTACATTAGTATTCTCTACAACTAATATTCGGAAAGATTTTTGATTAGGTCATAAACATAAGCTGTATCTTGTAAAATGTAGTTAGGTCCCGGGGGAGAGTGGTCTCAATTTTCGTTCTATTTAGGTCAAAATCTAATCAGACCTAAGTTAGAACATGTGACCTCTTCATTCCAAATTTCAAGTTCATAGCTACAATCGTTTTTGCGGTAAAGCGCTCACAACCTTTCAATCACATACACACATCACACAGACACCGCGGAAATTGGTCAAAAAGTATTCTGGGTACCTTAAAACGTGTAAATAAGTTGAAATCTCGATCTCGGATTTTCTCACGATTACACTATATTAGAGGTATAAGAAAGTAAAATTGTTTGTGTGTCTCTGAACACTATAACTCCCGAAAGAATGAATGTATCAACACGATTCTTTATACATGTATCCAGAACTAATAAGGACGGCACCTACTGATTTTCAGCCGGCCAAAGGTAACCGGTGGGTTAAGGAGGGAACTTAACTCAAAAACTCTAAATACTGCCGTTGTACTGAATGTATTGAAACGAAATTTTATAAGTAAATTCAAAATCCCATGAGGACGACAGCAGTTAGTTTTGAGCGGAATAGACTGAAGGGAAGGGAGGGTTCAGAAGAGCTCATCTCAAAAACCGCAATAACGACCTACGTAATGAATGTATCGACACAAAATGAAGTTTGAGGGTTCAAAAGCGCCTATGTAAGTCAAATATTGAGTTTTTAGCTCAAACGGTTGATTAGTTTTCGAGAGAAAGGGAAAACTTAATTGTTCTGGAGAAGTACGAGAAGTACAGAGAAATACAGAGAAGTACAGGGAAATAAAGAGAAGTACAGGGAAGTACAGAGAAATAAAGAGAAGTACAGGGAAGTATAGAGAAATAAAGAGAAGTACAGGGAAGTATAGAGAAATAAAGAGAAGTACAGGGCAGTATAGAGAAATAAAGAGAAGTACAGGGCAGTATAGAGAAATAAAGAGAAGTACAGGGAAGTATAGAGAAATAAAGAGAAGTACAGGGAAGTACAGAGAAGTACAATGTCGGTGCTTCACTGGTGACTTTATTATTTGACCTTGAGGAGCTGCTACAGAGTTGCCATCTTCACATCATTCCAGCCATTATCGACATTTTCTAACAATGTTTCTCATTTTTCCACTTTAGCCAAAGTTGTGACGGTTCATATTAGAGGCAATCAAAAAGAAATGTATGCGGAATTCTGCAGAAATTGGCAGACATCATGCGGCTGTTGTTTTCTCAGGTCATACTTTAGTTGGATCAATGAACATTGGCATGGTAGCAGGTCGACATTTCACGCAATTCTGTAGTTAAAGAAAAGAGTAACCACTTCATTCTTATATTCTGAATATTCCTCTAATTTTCAAAATATTATTTTAAGCTCTTTTAATCAAGTAGCGGCTTTTGGACAATTTCTATTCATGTTACAACTTGGAACCGATTGGTCACAAAGTTTTGAATTCTTTAAAAAAAGAGTTAACTTTGGACCTTAAATAACACTTTTATTCAAAACCTAATAAAAAATCTCTTCGAATAAAAATTGTAGAAAAAACTAAAAGATATATTTTATATACAATACGATTTTTCACAGGTTGCTCGATTTGCAAGATAATGCCAGTCACCGTCCTGAAATGTTTTGTTTAGACATTTGCTCTTTTTTCACGAAAACGCTTAGTCCTATTTAAAAATTGGATCTTACCAAAAATTTTCCTTACATAATTTCCGAAAAAGTGTTATAAAATTTCCAGCAAACAAAATGCCCTTAGATTTGGTATTGGACCAACGTTATAAAGCCTCAAAGAACGAAAAATAAATTTCCTTTATTTATTAGTGTCGTCGTTATGGGGTTACAATTTCGTGTCGATACAATCATTCTATCGGGACACACTCAGAGATATATGTTGTCTTATTTATGGGATCAGGGGTCGTAAAATACGAAATTCTGTTGAAAACTCAGCATCGAATTTCTGATCGATTAAATTACTTCCCCAGATCGTTGTCTGTGAACACAATAAATCTCAATAAAATGAACGTATCGACACGAAATTTTAAATGTTTAGAACAAAGCGGGGATTCGGTGGGAGGCTTAATATAAAAATTCTAATAACTGCCATTGCAATTAATGTATCGATACAAAATTTCATATGTAAATGAATAACTACATAAGAAAGATAATTGGAAATTTTCATCGAAATCGACCGAAGGGAAGAGGTATCAGAGGAGAGGGCTCGACTCAAAACCCTAATAACTGCGCATGTAAATATATCTCACACAATTTAGTTTGAGGATTCAGTTAACTATCGATTTGTAGCCCAAACAGTCGATTAGTCTTGGAGGGAGAGCGATAAATTAATTGATTAATTAGTGCTGTGAAACGGGGTAATTCACTGCCGACGTTTTTTTTATTATATTTTATATTTTATTATATACATTTAATCTATTTACTATTTATAGAATTTTATTTTATGATATTTGATTTATATTGAAGCACTTATTTTTTTTAGATCTTTACAAAATACATATATAGGAGTCCCTCTAGACTATACCATTCAACCCCCTCTTGTATAACGATTACTTTCTGGTAAATAATACAATTATACAAATTACAAATTACAATGTATAAACACCAAAGTTGAAATCGAAAGCATCATTTGTTATTTGTCATTTATAGGATTGTAATTTTAAAAAAATATAATCGCTCTGTGTGAAAACACAAAATAATTAATTATAAAAGAGCTTCAGATGCAAAATTTGAATATACTCGCCTGTTTTTATTTAATTTACTTTTTTCGGTATTTTTATGGTTAAATCATACTTTACGTTGTGAGATGTGAAAATAAATAATAATAGGAATATAATAATAAAAGATAGGGATTACCGAGAGATCATCGATCTAATTTAATCACTTGTGCGGCGTCAAAAATGTGGACTATTGAACGCCGACAAATAAAACTATTCTATTCTATTCTATAAATACAAAAAAATATTTCAGTATCATTATCAATATCAATATACTAATTTCAACTATAACCATAATTTGAGTTAAGACCCCGCCTCTCTGATCCACCCCTCCCTCTCCGCCAACTTGACTGAAAAACAATAGGTGTCGTCCTTAAAGGGTTTTGATTTTATATATGAAAGTTCATGTCTCTACATTCATTACAACGGCATACATTTGAGATTTTGGGTTGAGCCCTCTCCTGCCCACTCCCTAGGGTTGTGGATGCTAGAATTTCGTGTCGAGACATTCATTCTATAGGGAGTTATCGTGTTAACAGACACACACAGATAGAAAATTTTTTGTTTTTCATTTTTGGAAAATTCCGGAGAAAACTTAACATCGAATATCTGACCGATTATATACGTGACCGATAATGCCTAGAAAGAGTATCGGCCTCTGAGCATCGAATGCTCGTCCGATGCAATGCTGTCAGTCAGTAGTATCAATATTTTCTCCCGATACTCATACTTAAACTATACCCTTACCGGTTATGGCTGCCACTTTTATAAATGTTTTTATTGATAACTTCTAATGGCTCTAGTTAAAAAGACTCCTTCCTTGTATTGATTGCAGATAGTGGACGGTAACGCCAAGACGGAGCTGAGTAACAGGAAGGACCCAGGGGTGTTCTGTGGGGAGACAGAACAGCCGCAGACGTTCATCTCAGAGACGAGCTTCGTGAAGCTGCTCTTTCACACGGACAACTTCACCGACCAGACCTACTTCATCTTCGACTCCAGAGCAGAACAACAGTTCGACGTCTACCTCCGCTATGGCCAACATCCGGAGCTATATCCCAACCGAAGAGGCGAGGTCAACCAAGGGTAAGATCATCCACATTTTTTTTTAGTTTATTTTTCATTTATATTCTTTAGTTTCTGTTTAGCTTGTAGCCAATTGAGCTCATGCAGTCCAAAAATTGACATTATTATTACCAGGGGCACAGCAAGGGTGTGTGCTATGATCCTACCGTACTAATAAAGTTAACAAACTGAATTTAAAAAAATATATAAATCCAGTATCCAAGCGGTGATCTGACAAAATCAAAATTAAGGAATGGAGAGATTTAAGAATTTTATTTTTTCTTAGTTGTCACAAAATTGTTTCATTTTCATCATTGGCTATCAGTTTCATGCCCCTGCAAATCCGATAACGTTATTTTTTTTTTTTTTTTTTTTTTTTTTTTTTTTTTTTTTTTCTAACGCATCGGCTACTATGGCCATTAGCGTTTCTAACTCAGGAGACATTGAGTGAGGTGTGCAGGCCCAGAGCCTCCAATCAGAGAGAGGCCAGCCCAGCTCATCTCGTCTCACTATCATCGCAAACCGCTACCTACCACCAAGGTGGAGCGAGCCACATACTTGGGTCAACACATTTCAGAATTCCGTAGCCATTTTTAAGTCTCTCAAGAATCGTAGAAGATTTCTGAAGTGCGGAGAGTTCTCTTGGAAAATCTCAAATAAGTTCGCAGGTATATCTGCAGCTTCTCGTAGGTTTGTCAGCGCATCGCAGTCCTCTATTAGATGCCGCACTGTTAAAGCATCTCCACAGAATCGGCATCGGGGTTGTTCTTTTTTAGCCAGGAGGTGGCCATGAGTGAGTCTTGTATGACCGATGGCAAGTCTGGTCAGGGTGATCTTCTCCCGCCTGGACAGCTCCTGCGGGAAAACAAAAGGCCGGAGGTGAGGTCTCAGTCGCCGAAGTTGAGTGTCTTGTCGCATCCATTCGTTGTACCACCGGCTAACCACTGCAGATCTGTCCCTTGCTATAAGGTCTTGAGGTCGTACAGGGACTTGTTGGTGGCACCTTGTTGCTGCTGCTGCTTTGGCTGCTCTGTCTGCTTCCTCATTACCAAAAATACCGATGTGGCTGGGAATCCAGGAAAACACGATAACTTTCCCCCCAACATGAAGTTGGTGGAGAAGCTCCAGGGAAGCTCGAACTAGGGGATCATCAGAAAACGTATCGTTAATGGCCAATATCACACTCTGGGAATCGGAGCATATGACATATTTCCGTCCTTCATCGCCTAGACAGTATTCTAAAGCATTTTTCACTGCTAAGAGCTCAGCTGTAAATATACTGGCAGTTGAAGGCAGGGGCCAAGAGCTCGAAAAGCCGTCCGAGTACCAGGCACATCCTACCCCATCTCCTGTTTTGGAGCCGTCTGTGTATATTAACTTATAATCGAAAAATTTTCGTACAGCCTCGGCAAATAATTTTTTAAATATCTTTGGATCAGTATCCACCTTACCCCATTTCACAAGCTCTAAATAAACTTTTGGTGTTTTCAGAGTCCACGGCGGAGTTCGGGGAACCTGAAAGGGAAGCACCTCTTCTTCATCTCCATCCAAGGCTTCCCTCAACTCCTTCTCCCTAATTGCGAATGGGCGTGTTCTTGTCTTCGTCCATTCATATTGTCGCTGCAACGGATTGTTCCGAAAAACATGGTGGAGAAAATGATTTGGCTTTGCCCGCGTCGATATTCCGTACCTAAGAACGAGCTGCTCGCGGCGATACCGCAATGGCAGCAAACCTGCTTCTCTGTACAAACAGACGATGGGGGTGGTCCGGAATGCTCCGGTCGAGAAAAACGTATACCCATATTGAAAACTCTATCCAGTGCCTTCAGCCTGGACTTCCTTGCGGAGGAATAGATCACACTGGCGTAATCAAACTTAGATCTCACTAGGGCGCACAGAACTTTTAATAAAATAGCTTGGTCGGCGCCCCAATGGAAGCTAGACATAGCTTTGACAACGTTCAATGTCCTCTTCGCGTTCCTGACTAATGTGTCAATGTGGTTCTGCCAGGTGAGCTTTTGATCCACTTCTAGTCCCAGGAACTTGATGTTCCTTTTAAATTCCACAGGAGCTCCTCTCAAGTACAATGTCGGCTCCTCATGTTCTTTTCTCAATCGACAAAAGTGCAAACAACTCGTCTTGTGATGTGAAAATGTAAAACCACTGTATTCTGCTGCATCCGAAACGACATCTATACATCTTTGCAAAGAGGTTCCCATTTGCATCAAATCTTTTCCTGTCTGAATTATAGCTAGATCGTCTACATATAACATTTTATGTACATGTGGTGGAAGCCCGTCGGCTATGTTATTTATGGCTACTGCGAACAGCGTCACGCTGAGTACAGAGCCTTGGGGGATACCGGTCTCTTGTACATGAGGTTCAGACAGTACGTCACTAACTCTTACCCGAAAAGTTCTATCCTGAAGAAAACTGTGTATGAAATTAGGGAGGTGACCTCTTAGTCCCCAATTGTGTAGTTTTTTTAATGTGCCATATCTCCATGTTTTATCATATGCTTTTTCTATGTCAAAAAAAACTCCTATGGCGTGGTTTCTATTGGTGAAGCAATTTTGAACAATATCTTCTAAATACGCTAGCTGATCTATGGTTGAATAGTTCCTACGAAACCCCGCTTGGTACTGACTTATGAGATTGTTTCGTTCCAAATACCAAACCAGCCTCTGGTTCACCATGCCCTCCAGGACTTTACTGAGGCAGCAGGTAAGAGAGACTGGACGGTAACTCGTCGATTCATTTGACTTTTTACCTTCCTTTAGCAATGGGATGATTATGGCTTCTCGCCAGCTGTTTGGGTAGGTTCCAGTACTCCAAATCGTATTATACAGTTGTAAAAGTTCCATCTTCTTGGTTATAGGGAGATTACAGATCATTGCGAAAGAGATGTTATCAATGCCAGGAGCACCTTCTTTGACTTTGTGTAGAACTCGATCCATTTCCAAGTAAGTGAAGGGGATATTATATACCTGCTGCTCAAGAGTCACGAAATCCAAAGGGTGACTTTCTTCTAAGCGCTTGCGCTGCTGGAATTCCACGGAATAAGAGGCGTTGCTAGACACTTGAGCATATTGATCAGCAAGGAGATTAGCAACTTCAATAGGCTCAGAATAGATTCGTCCATCGGAAATAAGAATAGGCGTTTGAGGGGGTTTGTACCTGCCTGATATGGCTTTCACTTTATTCCACACCTCAGAGGCCGTTGTGTTCGTATTTATGGTGGAAATATAATTATGCCAAGATTCGCGCTTGGCGTTTTTCTTTAATCTTCGCTCTTTGGCCCGCAAGCGTTTAAATACTACCATATTTTCTAAAGTCGGAAATCTTTTAAATCTATTAAAAGCCTGTTTTTTTGCCCTATTAGCGTCATTGCATTCTTGAGTCCACCAGGGGACTGGATTTGTTGGCACCAGTCCACCTTTCCTAGGGATGGCCTTTGAAGCAGCCTCGATTATACTGGACGTCAGCTTCTCTACATCCTTATTCGGATCTCCAGAGACCACGAAGTCCTGAAAAACGTCAGCGTATTGTCGCCAGTTTGCTTTTTTTGTGTTCCATCTCGCAGTAACTTTGCACGGTACTCTCCTATAGTTGGCCTCAATAACGACGGGGAAGTGATCACTGTGGTGAGGTTCGGGAAGTGCGCGCCATTCCAACCCTGCTGCTATGGAGGGTGAAGCGAAGCTGAGATCTATTGCACTGAAAGATCTAAAACGTGTGCAAAAGTGAGTTTTTTCGCCTGTATTTAATAATATCAGTCTTGAGTTGCTGATTACATCTTCTAACTGGTGCCCCTTGCTACTTGTTGCTACTGATCCCCACCAAATATTATGACAATTAAAATCGCCAACTAATAACACTGGCTGGGGCAGATGCGCTATTAGATCCGTAAGCTGGTCTTCGTTCCAAGTATTATCTGGAAGATAGATGTTACAGATTGTGGCCCTAAACGGTGCTACAATTCTCACTGCCACAGCTTGAATGTCAGTATTTAACCGTATTTCGGTGGCAGGGATATTGTTCCTGAGAAGTATCATTACACCTCCATAACGTTATTAGCTTTCATATTATTTAAATTTTGATTTTTAAACTTGATGAAATAATTCAAATAAAAAAAAAGTTTTGATGTTTGTAACTTTTGTAATACAAATAAGTATTATATATAAAAAAAAAATTACTGAACAATTCGATATTTTTATACCAATGTCAAAATTAAGTTTTTTTTTTTTTTTTTTTTTTACAAAGAAAGCCCTAATTTTTGTTATTTTAAACTGGAAAATTAGTGCCGAAAATATCAAAAAAAATTAAAGATTAGTTACTTAAAAAAAAATAACTATGTTAATTTTAAAACTGATGCATGTTAGCACTCAACCATTATGCGGACATAATAGATAAATTGAAAATTTAGTAAATAATCATTAATTATAACTTTGTACGACGAGTTGCAACCAAAAAATAAATCCTTGACAAGAATCTCATTAAGGTTAAGTTCTTTACAGTTGTTCTCTATGTCGTTTCTCATGTTATTATTCATCCTTTGGAAATAATCGACTAAATATGTGTTCAATCCGCAATTACCGATATCTTTTGCTTTCTTTTCTCTTCATCTCTTTCACAGAGTTTGAAGGCGCTGGTAGCTCAGAGGTAGCATGCTAGTCTACTGAGCTCAAGAAAGCGAGTTCTAAACCTCGCCAAAACCCTTGTTTTCTTATTCGGGAGGTAAAAACCTTGAGCACGCCGACCTTTGGATGGGACGTTAAGCGATGGTGCACATCACGTACTCGTTAAAGACTGGAGGTTGGAACCTTAGGTAACTAAACCTAGGTAGGCAACATTTAGGACCCCACCGGAGTGCTAACAGGGAAGGGATAAGAGCATTGGATGCTTAGGTCCCTAGGTGTACACTCCACTGGTGTTCAGACCATATCTCTTCACAGACTTTCAGTTCTACATTAGAGAACCATATGTACCACACACACATATAGACATGCCAGATTTGTAGATGTGAATAGAGCTCTCAGATGAGGCAATATGAATGTATCGACTGTGCTCTAGAGCGGCTGTGCTCGAGCTACCCACAAAGAGCTCAATACAAGTGGAGACCCACTTTACTTCGTTATTCCTTCTGTTGAAATAAAACGACATTGGTTATGATAACTAACATCCAAACGATGCGGTCACTGTTATGGCCTTCAATACCTGTATGGGCCTCACCAAGATACATTCAAATTGGTAACCAACCCACCCTCCACCCTTGTCATGAATGAAACATCACCTCCATTCATCCCTTATTTCTCCCCCTTTCCATATTTTTTTAACAATCCCGCTATGCAGATTTGTTTTAAGAAAAATTGTTTCAATGTACATAAATAACAAAAATTTGAATTTTTTTAAAATGATCTTTAATGAGATAAGAAACGAAAATAATTTTGAGATCGATGTGGAGAGTTATAAAACTCAAAACATTTTTCTTGAAACATTCAACTAATGTGAATGTTTTCGCTGAATATTCGAACACTTTGTCCCATACCCTATTATGCTCACATCGAATCCAACACAGCTTTATTGAAAAATCAGTTCGTGACTCTAGCAGATCATAATGGAACACCTCCGAAGATGAAACATCTGCCGTGCTGTGGAACGTGGTCTTTTTTGTGGCGAGTTTGAACACTAATCGCCTTCATAAAGTGTTTTTGAGTTTTCTCCTAAGCATTTACAACTCATCTTCCCTCTCGACATCCTAGTGTTTAAGTGTTAAGTGTTGACTGAACTCGATATTTCTACCGGATCTTAGCGCTCTGCCTATCGAGACCCACCTAAAATCAGCCTGGATTGACCATAGACCCTTACATAAGAGTCTACGTGTTTGATGAGGCTTCCTGGTCAGTACTGTCACGTTGTGGATGACTCTCAGCTTCCCTGTCTGTATCCTGGTGTTCAGTTGACTGGACGCAATATTGCTGCCAGATCCTTGCTGATTGTCGTTCTGCCTGGTTCAGACCCTGCCACGGCTCTTGACATTCAGCCTGATGTATGATGAGGCTCCCTTGTCAATCCTGTCACGTTGCGGATGACACTCCTTCATCTTCCCTCTCTATATCCTGGTATTTAGTTGACTGAACGCCATATTACTACTAGAACCGCCTCCTATTAAACTCTCTAATCGCTTCCCAACGAGTTTATCAATTGGTAAAGTTGGCAACTTTCGGGAGACAAAGTTTCATATGTGAAGTTTCGGCCTGAGTTCCCAGGAGCTCAACTTAATATCTAAGTATGTAGTCTGCCGTACATAATCACAAGCTTAGAGTCAACTCACCTGTTTGAACCATCAGATATCCGTGTTATTGTTCAGAGATCAGTTTCAGATGTTATTGTTTATGCTCTAAACAGAGTGATGGAATATCATGTTCGGCAAATAAATCTGTCTTGGCTGTTACAGAGTCGGGCATTATTTGAAATAATTATTTCAGAAATTATTTTTAACCCCCGACGCAAAAGGAAGGGTGTTATAAGTTTGAAGCCTTTGTCTGTTTGTGTGCATGTGTCTGTCTGTGGCATCGTAACTCCAAGGCGGCTGAACCGATTTCAAAGCGGTTTTTTTGTTTCAAAAGCTGGTATTTGCAGCCATGTTTGGTGGAAATCGGGTATGCCGTTTCCAAGTTCTCCAGGTTTAATCAGAGCCTGTGTAGGGATCTCGGCCTCTATTACAGCTAGAGACTTGGAGTTTGAGCTCAAATGTTTATAAGGCCATGCCCCTCTCCACTAAGCCGTTCAAGCCTCCCCCCCCCCTTTTTTTTTTAAAGGTTTATTTTTTTGTGTTGGGTTTTTTTCTCTAAAATATTTCGAATACTTTGAATACAAATATTAATCCAGGAAAATGAAATAACTAAATGATCATTCATTAATTCCTCAAGAGCTTAACTGGTATATCTAATTGGTAGTGGCTGAAAGTTATCAGAAGTCAAATAAGAAATTTTGGGGCATTCCAAATTTCTCTCTCGCTAGCATCTCGCTAACCGAGAAACCTTGAAAAGAAAGAAATTCATATAAAAATATGTCTTTTAGTTTTCTCGGCAACTTTTATTTGAAAACATTTTTCATTGTCATAAAATAAGCGATATCTTGTAAAATGTACTTAGCCCACGAAGTAAAATAGTCAATAATTTTCGTCCGATTTCGGGCAAACTCCAATCAGATTTAACTTAGCACATGTGACTTCTTCATTTCAAATTTCAAGTTGATAGTTACAATAGTTTTACATACACTCACACAAATAGACATGAAAATTCATTGAACTAAAGGTATAAGAAAGATAAATCGGTCAAGTACAAACTATACTTCCGTGACATCAGCCCTCCACTTTAATTATAATTATTTAATAATTATTAAAATTAATTAGTAATTATTAATAGCTAAACCAATGGTTCAGCAGTTATAATGAAATAAACAATTAAATTGTTTATAATAATTGATCGCGCTAGAATTTTTCAATCCTGATAATTTTGACTGAAATAACACATAATTCTCAAATTTCATAATTTTTTTCAGATTTTTCTGAGCGATTTTTTTAGTGATAAGGGCGGGAGACAGCAATTTGAAGTGTTTTTCCCGATAAATGTTTAAAAAATGCATTAAAAAATACATCATATATGTATATTGTTAAATTTGTGCTTTGGTAAGCTTTCATTTGACACCCTTGAAAAAATTGTTTTTTTTAATTTACCCCCTGAAATTAACGCCCAGAATCAAAATTCAACTTTATATACTTCATGACTATAATCGGGCCACCACACTGTCACTGTGCTAAATTTCATTTTTTTACGTCGAACAGTTTCAGAGAAAATGACCTGTGATAGACAGATGGACGGACACTGAAGTGATTCCAGTTATTACTGGCCATAATTACTTAAGTTCAAAAGAGATTATTTAGGTGTTGCAATCAGCAGAACTAATATAGGAGAACAATACAGAAATTGGTGTTTTCTTGTTTGGTAAGTTTGCCATGGGGCCGACATGAAGTGTTTCTTTGGATTGTTCTGCAGCAAGAATGGCTCCATATCCCGCCATAAGTCAAAATATAGGAATAAAAAATGAAAACTCATAAAAGAAATATAGATATATTCTCGTTGATATAAGAGCAGATAGCAATTCAATTTTTCAGGCCCTCCGGGGATAGAACGGGCCCTAGCAACGACCCATAATTTTCTTTTACGACACAATCACGTGGGAGCTGTAACGCGGGTCTGCTGCTCAATGCTAAAAACAGCTAGGACCTAGGTGGATATCTGTTCCCTGGCCCCTCTCGTTATATTTGCCAATCGTGATTGGAATACACACCCCCTAGCGACAAATGGCTTCCGTCCAACCTTACTCCGTATTATCACATATAACATCTTTAGGGAGCAATATTTCCAGGAGTATATTCACCAACACTAGCTCACTTACTTCAGAGAAGTTCGGTCCAAAAAGAGCTGGAGGCATCGCCTTGGATCTCTAAAGATGGGACACAATGTATAGTTGGAGGGGAAAATATCCTTCTTGAAATAAGGTCAAAAGGCAACCACCTTCATCTCTTCAGTTCTGCAGTGATTATTACCTGCAACAAACATGTATAAGAAAGTAGGAAAAAAAAATATTTATTTGTATTTAGCTCATTCTACCAACCAGGTAACTCAAATTATATGTATATAATGTAACTTACTGTACAAATTAATGAATTAGTTATTAAGACTCATGCCCGGGCTATAACTACGAGGTCATATTGCCTACTACCAGAGCGCTATTTCGTCACTCTGGTGGACATGAGCCCGACTCTACTGTGAGAGTCCTAAATTTTGCCTAACCTATATTTTTATTTACCAGAGCAGGGGTCTTTAACGAGTACCTGATATCATACAGGTTCGGGATCATCGCTTAAGGTCCCATCTGAAGGGTGGCGTGCATAAGTTTATTTTACCTCCCAGATAAAATAAACTAACGGCCTCGGTCAGGTTTCGAACCCACGATCTCGTCTTCAAAAAAAAAATCCAAGTCATAATTCTCACACTCTACTGCATGGATCCAGCTTCATATCTACCATTACACTTGTGAACTGTATCGTTTCATGTCTGTAACTCAACTGCAATGTACACCTGGTACGGTTGGCTTTTGTTTCGACCTTCTATTGTCCTTTCTCACTTTTAAGAAAAGTTAATCTATTTAATATTTTTATATTTATAATCACTAATTAATGTATGGACAACTCACATCAAATTGAAAGGCTCAGACCTCAAAAGAAGATCGACATTATCGCTTGAAAACAAACTCCACAGAGAAAAGAGAAGAGGTAGACCCTGCTTACGTTGGCTGGAGGACTTGGAGGACGACCTCGGAACGAAGGGTGTGAGAAGATGGAGACGGGAGGCCGAGGATAGAGAAGAATGGCGGAAGATCGTTGCGGAGGCCCAGGTTCTACAAGGACCGTAGCGCCAGGGAACGTAAGAAAGTAAATTAAAACACACTCACGGCATCGAGATATGGGGATCAGCCAAAAAATTAAACATACAACGTCTTCAATCAATAAAATCCATTATACTACGCCACAATGCCGATGCACCCTTTTACATTTCCAACCTCACATAATGACGTCAACATCCCATTTGTACCCTCTGTTATCAGGACACGGTATCAAAATTTTCACGACAAACTCCAATCATCACGCCAATCCACTTATACAAGAAGAATTATCCACAAACACCCTCCTCACAATTACGACGCCTCAAGCGGATACGGCAGAGGGACCTGCTCCAGGACTAGCCTGGACTCTTTGGTCACGTACCTCAGCAGTACAGCCACGCACCTGACACTGCACTATTTATCGCAATTGCTAATGACAAATGTTATGCCGTTGTAAATATGTAAATAAATAAATTAATTAATGTACTAATATCTTATGGGAGCCATGGTGGCCATGCAGGCTAGAGCGTAGGGCTTTGGTCGCATGGTCTAATGGTTTGACGGTTCGAATCCCGTCCGGGAGTGAGTTTTATTTCGTAGATAGAACTCCCTCCCGGGACCAGGGACCATGGTACTAAATAATTAGATAACACACTGACATGGCTAATATGCATCAAACAAAGTCAAAAAAAAAATATAAAAAAATATTTTAAAAAAAATAATAAAAATATATATATATATCTTATCTAAGGTAAAATAAACCTAAGCACGCCGTCCTTCGGATGGGACGTTAAGCGATGGTCCCGAGCCTGTACGATGTCAGGTACTCGTTAAAGACCCTAGATGAATAAAAATTTAGGGTAGGCAAAATTTAGGACTCCCACAGTAGAGTCGGGCTCATGTCCACCAGAGTAACGAAAGAGCGCTCTGGTAGTAGGCGATATGACCTCGTAGTTAAAAGCCCAGGCTTGAGTCATAAAATCTAACCTAACCTATATCTTATCTCGTAACAGCTGTTTTTGTACATCACACTGGATATATGAAAGTAATGTATTGTCGTCAGCGGTTTGATTTATTTACAGATTATTCCTGAGAGGGACTTTCTTATACCTAGTAAGGCCTGAGAGGGGGGAGGGGGAGGGGGAGTGATCTTTACAGGTTGGTATGAGAAAGCCTTGTAATGACCACGTCACTTTTTTCTTTTTTTTGTATCCTTTTTAATAAAAAAAACTACCAATAATAAAGAAATATTTCCTACAAAAATGTATTTTATATTCTTTGGGGCGTTCATACTTTGGTCGTATTGGTTCTATCTCATATCTAAGGAAACGTTAACGATTAGATATTGAATAAGGAACTTTTTTGTAACTAATCTGTCGATAGGACTGAACCGTTTTCACGAAAATCAAGCAAACGTTGAAAAAAACTGTATTTAAGAACAGGTTTCGGCATGAATCTCGAACTCCGGTCGGCCTCCAAAAAACATATTCCATACAAAATGTATTATTTATTTATTTATATATTTACAACGGCATAATAACATTTGCCATTAGCAATTGTGATAAATAGAGCAGTGTCAGGTGCGTGGCTGTACTGCTGAGGTACGTGACCGAAGAGGAGTCCAGGCTAGTCCTGGAGCAGGTCCCTCTGCCATATCCGCTTGAGGCGTCGTGGTGGATTTGTGGGGAGAATGTTTGTAGATAATTCTTGTATAAGTGGATTGGCGTGATGATGGAGTTTGTCGTGAAAATTTTGATATCGTGTCTTGATAACAGAAGGTACAAATGGGATATTGAGGTCATTATGTAATGTGAGGTTGGAAACGTAAAATGGTGCATTGGCAATGTGGCGTAGTATGATGGATTGTATTGACTGAAGGCGTTGTATGTTTGATTTTTTGGCTGATCCCCATATCTCGATGCCGTAAGTCCAGATGGGTTTTAGTATAGTGTTGTAAATGTGAAGTTTGTTTTCAAGCGATAATGTCGATCGTCGTCCAATGATGGATTTCAGTCGTCCAAATCGTCTTTTGAGGTCTGTGCGTTTCAGTCTGATATGAGTTGTCCAAGTTAAACGTCTGTCTAAATGAAGTCCTAGATATCGTACAGTGTCGGATGCAGGAATGGGCTGGTTGTTAATGTAAACTGGTGGACAAGTGTTGTGTCTGAGGGTAAATGTGGTTTGCAGAGATTTGTCTCCATTAATTTTTATTCTCCATTTGTTGGCCCAATCTGTTAGCTGGTGTAAATGTTCCTGTAAGTGTGAGCTTGCTTGTGTTGGGTCTGAGTGTGTTGAGAGAATGGCTGTGTCGTCTGCGTACGTAGCGAGTAGTGTGTTTTCGTGTTGTGGAATGTGTGATGTGTAGAGAGAGAAGAGTAGGGGACTGAGGGAACTTCCTTGGGGGACTCCAGCTTTGACCTCCAAAAAATGCGATGAAAAAGATCCCTCAGACACCCCAAAGTTTCTGTTCTCTAAGAATGACTTAAGTATTAAATAATATGTGTGAGGAAGGTGAGTTTTAAGTGTGTATAGCAAGCCTGGGTGCCAGACACGATCAAACGCTTTTTCAATGTCCAGAAATACGCCTGTGCAAAACTCTTTTCTTTCAAAGCTGGTGGCGATGTAATCGACCAAACGATGGCACTGGTGTATTGTCGAATGTCTTTGTCGAAAGCCAAATTGATGGTCTGGGAGAAGGTTGTCTTGTGCAGTGATGTAGGTTAGTCTGTCCAGTAGAAGTCTCTCTAGTGGTTTGGATATCACAGGAAGCAGACTTATAGGACGGTATGACGAGGCCTGGTCTGGGGTTTTCCCTGGTTTGAGAATCATCCTTACTACTGACATCTTCCAGACAAGGGGATAGTAACATAGTCGTAGTACTGAGTTGTATAGGTTCGTCAAGTAAATTAGTCCTTTTCTCGGTAGCTGTCTTAGTATCTCAGCGGTTATCAGATCATGACCTGGAGATTTGCGTAAAGGGAGTTGTTTGATTGTCAGTTCAACTTCATTGGGATTGAATGCCTTTGGTGGGGGAGTTAGCTGAAGAGGGGTGGTAAGTTGTGTCAGTACTCGGTCTGTGTGTTGGTCGTCTCCTATGTCCTCGTGGGGAGTGAATACTTTGGAAAGATAATCAGCGTAGAAGTCTGCCTTCTCCTGGTCTGACCTAGTCCAAGCCCCGTCATCCTGCCGAAGGGGGTGTGATACCCGAGCATTGCCAAGAAGCCGCTTCGTCGCTGTCCAAAGTGAGTTATCTCGAGCCGCCAGAGTCGAGATATATGTCTCATGTCTGTACTGTTTTAGTTTGGAAAGTTCTGTAGAGAGGGTTCGCCGGAGTTGATTGTATGTCTGTCTGTCGGAAGGGTACCTCGATCTTTGCCATCGAGACCTGGCCGCTCTTTTCTCTCTTATCATCTGCAGGATGTGTGGTGGGAGGGATATGTTGTTGTGTGAGCGTCTTGGTCTGGGTGGTCGGCAGGATTTTGTCACAGCTTCTTGAATCCAAGTTGTGAATTTACCTGCTGCGTCTTCAAGTTCGTCTCGTGTCCGTATGGTACTGTTTAAGTTTATTTTGTCCTCCAGTTCTCCTCTGAAACAGTCCCAGTTTATTGGTCCTGTTATTAGTGATGGCCTCTGAGGCCGGGCCAGGGGTTTGGAGCCTAGTTCAAGTAAAACTGGGGAGTGGTCTGATGATAAGTCGTCTAAGGCAGTCACAGAAGTATGAGATGCGTTTATATGGGATGTAATAAAATAGTCGAGTAAGTCAGGGGATTTAGTGATGGATGTGGGCCAATACGTTGGTTGTCTTGGGGCTATGATGTCATAACGGGAAGAATTTAGTAGTCCAAGTAGTCTCCGTCCTCTAGTGTTGGTCGTGCGGCACCCAAAATGCACATGTTTGGCGTTCAGATCGCCACCAGCTATGAATCGTGAACCCAGGCCTTGGAGGAATGTGGTCATGTCGTGTTGTGTCAGTGCTTTGTTGGGTGGGCTGTAAGCTGAACAGATTGTTAATGGGCTGGAGTTGCAATTAATAGAGACGGTTGTGTATTGAAGTGACATGGTAGGTGTTTGTGGTATGACGGTGTGCTGGATGCTGTTATGTATGAGGATGAGGCTGCCGCCATGTGCTGTTCCGTCAGGATGGTCTGTTCTGTATGTTACGTAGTCCATGATGTGAAAGTATAGTTTGGAAGTCAAATGTGTCTCAGTAATTAGTGCTATATCAATTTTTTTGTCGTTAAGAAGTATTTCCAGTTCATGTTTATGGGAGATCAGCCCATTGGCATTCCACAGTAGGAGTTTTAGTTTGTTATTTGTGTGTATTGTGTGAATCATTTTGATAGTTTTGGAATGAGCTCTGAAACAAGTGTTGTGAGGAGGGTGATGAGGGGTGTGATGACAGATTTGAAATCAGCGAGAAATGAGGTGAGCGTGTTGGCGATGTCGATACTACCTGAAGCAGGCATGGGAGGGGGGACCGTCTCCGAGGCGGCCGCATCTCTGTAGCTCCTCTCCGGCCGGACCCCAGCAGTAGGGGCGGCTGGCATTGCAGCTGGGTAGTCAGTCTGGCTGAGTGGTGGCGGCCTCCGGGCGGCTTCCTCCTGGCTGGTTCTTCTGTTCTTCAACTGCTGGTAAACCATGCAGCCGCGATAACTGGCAGGGTGCGGGCCTCCACAGAGAGCGCACGTAGCTGGAGTGTCTCTCGTCTTTTGGCAGTCCTTCGTAAAATGGTCCTGGCCACATTTCACGCACTTTGGTGGGTGGTTGCAGTAACCCCTCGTATGGAGGAGCTCCTGGCAGCGGTGACATTGAGGAATGACTCCTCGCTGTCGTGGCTCTTCTACAGTTATTCTCTGGCAAGCCAGAAATTGTAGCTTAAAAATATTTTTATTGGTATCACTAGGGTCTAGATCTACAAAAAAAATAGGAAGTGGAATTTTGGTTTTCCTGTTGAGAGCGTTAATGACGCTCCTGACACTGTAGCCTTGCTTCGTCAGGTCCTCTTTTATTTCTGCGACGTCAGTGGATGGGTGAAGTTGTTTGAGAACTATACGAAATGACTTTTCTGTTTGGAGCTGGTACGTGTGGAAGTCAGCCTCACGCATCTGTAAATATTTAATGGTTTTCCGATAGCCATCTGAACTACTGGTCGCGATAGACGTTTTATTGGCTTTAGTTTCTAGTGTGAATGAGTCCTTCCCAATGAGCGCAAGCAGGTCTTCTTTTAATCTTTTTATGTCGTTCAGATTTCGAGTATATATTTTTGGAGGTTTTTTTTGTAATTTTTCTACTGTTGGCTCCTCATCCATTTTTTGAGAATCATTTCTTTCTGTATCATGTACTATAAGCTTGGTGAGAGGCTGAAAAGGATTGGGCGTAATGAAATTTGGAATGGTGATTTCGTGACTTTTGAAAAATTTTTCAGGGATGGGTGAATGAGATGAAGATCGTTTTGATTTTCCCTGGGCTCGTGTGGGTGCGGGGCTGGGTGATGGTTGAGTGGTCATGGCTTACCTTCCGTCTTCAAGTTCCTTTGGGAACCCGCGGGGCAGCAACAATAGTCCGGGTAATATTTAACGAAAAAACAATAAAACTGATAACACTAAACACATAATAATTAAAAATGAATGTTAATAAACTGAAAAAGAATAATTGAAATGCAAAAGAAAAACAAATAAACGAAAATCACATAAGTTAACCTTAAATAGGAATGTTCACTCTATGATAGCTACAGCTGTTCTCCCCCATACAAAATGTACCTTTTGGTTTTCTCTACAATTTTTATTAGAAAAAGGATTTGGATTACATCATAATTATAAATAGTGTCGACCGAATTCGGCCAAAATCTAATCAGATCTAAGTTAGCACATATTTCATCTTTTTTACTAATTTCAAATTGATTGTTACAATCATTTTCAGATTTTTCTTGAAGCTGGACAAGAGATAAATTTGAAATGGCCTAAGCCAAATTTATATATAAATATATATATATATATATATTTTTTTTCATGAGATGGTTGACAAAGAGGTCGAGAAATTGACATTTACCAACGTTGAGAGGTAGTTTGTTGAATTTACAGCAATCAAAGAGTAAATTTAAATAAATTTGTAATTCAAGATTGTCAAGGGGATTCCTTATTGCTTTGTAAATTTTTAAATCGTCGGAAAATATAAAGACTTTACTGAACTATAAGAATAACTGTTCCAAGTTGCTAACTTGAGGAATACCATGGCCTTGTTCGCCTTAGATTTATAACCAGAGTAATGTACATATTGTTTACAATAACGTCAATAAGAGACTAACAATTTTAGGTAATCCAGTGACAATCCAAAATAATGTAGGTAATTTAGAAAGAGATACGTCATGATTAGAGCCCGGATTCTAGTGCAATTGCAATTTTTTTTTCTCTTGCTTGAAATCATTATATAACAATTTGTTTATACGAATTAAGGCATCCTGATTAATATACATACGTTTTATTTTGCATGAAATTGCACGTTTTTAACTTTTTTTCGCAAAATTGCATACATTTTGATGTAATTAGAAAATTTGTTTGTCAGTTAGTTTGAAAATGTATACATTTGTTAATCAACAAATTTATAAAAGTTTTGAGAAAAAATCCCGGATATGACCAACTCAAAAAGTACAATGCGACAATAAATGGTGAAGATATTGGATTGGATCTACAACCTGACATAAGCAGCTACAAAAAATGCCCCATCACAAGCGTCAGCGTCTAGAGATCGTTTTTCCAGCTAAAACCCATGCATGCGTACTTGGCGATAGGCGACACAGTTTTTCAGACAAGAGTTTTGAAATGTATTTAGTAGTCAATTTTAACGCATCAAATGCTTAAGTAAAAAATATTTATCAATTTAATTGTATTTTTTATAAATTGTATAAATAAATTCCTTTAGGCTTTTTATTTTATAGATTTATTTAGAAACCCTTTCCACTTAAATTAAACGTGTCATGACAAAAGTTGTTCCTTACATCGTGAGAAATGTTTTTTGTCGAAATTCTCTGAAACGAATGGTTCCGTTTTGCTAATTTTGACACGGACCACTAAAAAGGGCCTGAAGGGACTATGTACTGAGTACTTCCAGGGAGAACTCGTTGTCATACTTAGAACTGCATAGGACCGCCAACAGATGTGTCAATGCAGATAAGTTCGTTAATGGATGGAGTAACTCCGCTATGAATCATAAAAAAAAAATAATGAAAGTAGGCATTCAATATAAAGGAAGGGGTAAGCCATGTCAAAAAAAGTGTGAAATAAGGTATCCTAATATTGGACATTTGAAATAACTGGAAAAATAGGTTAAGGTAATAAGCATGTTGGCATGGTATAGTACCATTAGTGGAAGATGACTTGGCTGAATTGTGAACAGTGGCATCTGGAAGTGGCTCTGCCTAAAGCTATGTGAGCCAGGTGGTGAATGAGGCAATAGTGCATCGTCTGTCTCAGGTGTGTAGGTGCATTTGTGAGACGTACTGGAGGTGCTGCGCTGTAGCCTGCGGCGTATTCACGGACACTGAGTGCATTCTAAATGATATAGAATTCAAAAATATTATTGTTTAAGGTTTTTTTTTCGTGGCTCACGCTTCCGAGTTGGCATCCCATACAACAATTTAAACACTTCCAAGCCAGTACACTGTACTCAACAATTAAATAAATAAAACAAACTTATTTTTTTAAATAATGTCTACACACTAATGTCTAGGGACGAAGTCTTACTCAATACGTGGGAGAGGAAGGTATTGAGAAGGATATACGGCCCTACTCCAGAGGGGGATAGATGGAGGATACGGACCAATAGGGAGCTGAGGGACCTGTACAAGAGCCCGGACCTGGCGGCCTTAGTGAAGCAGGAGCGGCTGCGATGGCTGGGGCATTTACAGAGGATGGAACCAGACAGATTGCCCAGGAAGATACTAGAGGGACACCCGGGAGGACAAAGAAGAAGAGGTAGACCCCGCTTACGTTGAATGGAGGACGACCTCAGAACGATGGGTTTGAGAAGATGGAGACGGGAGGCCGAGGATAGAGTTGAATGGCGGAAGATTGTTGTGGAGGCCCAGGTTCTACAAGGACCGTAGCGCCACGGAAAGTAAAGTAAGTAAAGTAAATGTCTACTCCAAAAAAAAAGTTTACACTAACTACTGGCTTATCCTAAATGTTGCCTTCCATGGATTATTCACCTGTTCAACGAGTACCTGTCATTGTACAGGCTCGGGACCATCCAAAGGACGCCGCAAGGTTTCATTCACCTCCCAGATAAAAAACCTACGGGCCTAGGCCGGGTTCTGAACCCGTGATCTTGAGCTCAGTAGGCAAGCTCACCACTTCTGAGCTGCCGGCACCCTCAAAATCATAATGTAAAATTGACAATTTAAATTGAAAAAATATGTTATTACATGCTGTTTACGATAGTAAAATTGTGCTTTTTAAATAAAATACTCTCTTAGTACATTATTAAGTAATGCAATAAGTCGCAAATGTGCCAACTCAGGCCGCGGGATGATTCCCTGCCATATATCGAAAGTTGGGCATTGGGACAACGTAACAGTGAAAATCAGTTATGAAAGATGGGGGACTCTTTAGAAATGTCAGTACAATCAAGCTGATCGAGATAAGATGCCGTGATTCCAAGACATGATAACTTGCCATCAAGAGTTAAATGGCATGTATTTATTTGCACAATTATTACTTTTTGTTGGTTAAAATGTAACAAAAGAAGAAAAAGGAACTGTTAGGTAATATAAAATTTAATATTGCAGGTTTTTTAGAGCAGTTTATTTGAAAATAATCAAAATTGAGTGTCCCCTAACCTAGTAATGGTCACTATTAATGTTGATAGCTGGGTTCTTCGTAGGTATCCCTATCTTTTTGCAGATGTTTGTGGAATCGGCCAAGCGTTAAAAGGTGGTCAAATGTTTCATCGTTCATGAACAGTGGCACTTTCTATCCGTACAGTGTGAAGCCTAATAAAATACTTAGACGCCACACAGTACGGGTGGGATGTGCCACTGATAATGGCACAGTTGCATTGAAATCCGATTCTGGTTGGAAATAAAACAGTGGGGAAGACAACGTCTTTTATTTCTTTGACAAATCTCGTCCCACAAAATTCTTATTGTTACATTTTAAAATACATAGGTTACAGTAGACCCGTCATTCATTTATCATATGAAAAATAAGTTATTTATTAATAAGAAAATGGCTGATGTAGTGAGAAGTGATTATTTCACAGGATGTCAAATATAAGATAGTTCCTGAGAGTCTCACGAACACCGTTCTCCCAGTTGTGACTCAGATGGTGGACAGGGATAATTCGTCCCCATCCATGATATTTTAAATTGTGAATGTTTTAGATTGTTATTTGTTTATTTTTATTATATTATTTAGTTTTATTCAACATTTTTAATTTTTTATCAGACTGCCTGATGATGAGGGAAACCTCGAAAGCCGGCTAGCTATTACTGCCAATAAAAATCTGTGAGAGGTCAGACTATCTTATATTTGACATCCTGTGAAATTATTTATTTATTTATATAATATAATTACAACGACGTATCTGTCTTGAGATTAGAAAGTGGGATATGAGATGCGGAGTGACAAGTGCGTGGTTGTACTACTGAGATACGCGGTCGAAGAGGAATTTTGACTAGACCAGAGCAGGTCATCTGCCAAGCTCGCTTAAGAGGTCGTGGTGGATTCATGGGAAGATAGATAATTGTTGAAAGGTTGTAAAGGTGATTATGTACCGAGGGATTGAAACGTAAAATAACGCATCGGCAGTGTAGCGTAGTATAATGGATTGTAGTGACTGAAGAGACAACAGCCTGATACCCTAAGTCCAGTTCTGTGATTCATTTATCATATGAATAAGAATGAATTTTGGGATGCCAGAGAACGTATGGTTGGTTACATTGAGCAAGTGTGATCTGTACGGACAATAGTCTGTACATATAGAGCGGACAGGCAGTAGGTCAATGATAAGCCGGAGATGTGCCGGGAAGATGTGCAGGAGGAATGTAGGCTTGTGGTGCAACTTGCAACCTGCAACCTGCCCTCAACAGGTTAGTCAACAGATGAACCAGCTTCATTGTGCAACTCAAATCGACACATTTGGAATGACTCTACCTACACTCCAGTCATGTCACTCCAACAACCTTCAAAACTTAGCACCAGCTGCCTGCTACCAAGAATATCTTGCACCAGCCAAGAGTGGGACCTGAAAGAAATTCAAATATCAGCTGTGAATCTAACATCTGCCAATTATTAAATGTCGCAATATTTATTAAACGTGTCGTTAAATACGTGTGATTCTCTTGGATCATTTAACTTGAACAAAATGGACTGTGCCGGTAGCTCGCTAGAGCACTGAGCTCAAGATCAAAAGTTCGAAACCCGGCTGAGACACTTAAGTTTTTCAACTGGAAGGTGAATAAACCTTGAGCACGACATCCTTCGGATGGGACGTTAAGCGATGGTCCTGAGCTTGTGTGTTGTCAGGTACTCGTTAAAGACCCCTACCCCAGGTGAATAAACCTAGGTAAGCAAAATTTAGGACTCCCAGAGTAGAATCGGGCTCGTGCCCACCAGAGCGACAAAGGAGCAGGCAATATGAACTCATAGTTAAGCCCGGGCATGAGTCATAATAACTAACTGAAATGTTTTATTTAAGGCTTTCGTGAGTAAGGGTTGCCTTTCATTATCTTCTCAACACTTACTACATAGCCCCCAAGAAGATTGAAGAGGAGGTGGAACCGCCACTCATACCCACTCTCAATTATATGAATTAACCTTCAAAAATATTTTTCTTAACCCATCATTACATACTATTACTATAACCATTTTGTAACCGTGACGTCCTTACAATTAAAGTATTCTAATAATTAAGGTAAATTTTTGCCCCGAGAAGGACCACTGAGTAGTATTCTGTCATATGCCATTCAAGCTAACCTATCTATAGAAATCATAGATTGTGGTTGTTGCATTAAAAACAAGTCTTTCTAAATGGCACTAAATAGAGGTTAGTGACCATCACGTCGATGGGTTTGAGTAGTTTGTCAAAGGCATGAAATTTCCTGTACGATAGAGACTCTTCCATACACTACAACTCGTATTTTAAAATATACTATATACTATAGATAAAATCAATTATTATTATTTGTATAAAAACAACTGTTAGGAGTGAAGTAACTTAATTAGTGAATAAATATACAAAGATGGACTAGTCGCACTTTGTTTTAAAACGAAATGTAAACAACCAATGAATGGAAGACAAAAGACGACGATCAGCTGTTTTAAATTGTGAAAACACGAGTCTAAGTTGTGTTGTGGAAGTGGACAGTCTAGAGCGAGAGGTGTTTTTAGGGTTAAGGTGTAGTGAACCAGTCTGAGTGAGAGAAGTAGAGGAGTTGTAGGAGTGAAAATTATAACATTGGAAGTATGTAGAAGAGAAAAGGTACTTTTTATTTATATGTATATATGCCCAAAATATAAAAACATAACAAAGACTGATAATGTTTTAAGTACCTAGTTTGTAATATTTCTTTTTGTAAAATAATTTCATTTTTTTTACTTCCAATCATAGTTATTCAATTCATAATATAGGTTAAGAAAAAATAAACCCAATATTGGTTTTCTAATTCTATACTATTCATTTTCCTTGTGAACCCAGTGAAATAACTTATACCTTTGGATTAGATTTAACATTTAAGAAAAAGAAACAAGATGGCATCTCTTTAGTTTTGGAAGAAATCCAAATGAAAAATTTGTTAATTGAATTATTTTTTTAATATGTGCGCTTTCTTCAAAATTGCACGTCTTGAACTTTCGATATTTTTTAGGGCCCTTTTCGGAAATTACTAGAAATCAAAATTTAGTAGAACAGCTATAACTTCTATAGGAAGTGTGGTAATTTTATTTAGTTGTAATTGTGTATTAAAATAACATATTATAGATCCACCTTGTCTCTTATTCGCTGACTATGAGATAAATAAATAAAAAATGTCATATTGCAGATCCGCCGCCTATCGCCAATTTTCACTCTTGTCTTTCACCCAATTCTTTTTTCATTTTTCCTCACTGTATAACATGGCTCATATATCGTTAAGAATATTCTGTTAACGAATTTCGCAGGGAAGTATGCACAACTCAAACAAGATCCCATCTGCATTGCAGAATTCAATAGAAAGCTAAAAGTCATATAAAATTAATAAGTAAAGTTTGGATTTTATAGCAGAGGAAAGTTTGGCCCACATTAATATGTTTCAGTGTAATTAATACGAGAAGGGCTGCTTGAATGGGTGCTTAGGGTCTTAGTCAAATTAATTATTGTCGGGGGCTATAATGGGGGGGGACCCCACCGACACTTGTTCCAAACTCACAACCCTCCCCTCACAAATCGACTTGGTTTTACTGAAAGTCCCTCCAGACCAGGTAGAAATCGGCTATATTTCTTCATACATTAGAAGTCTAATCGATCTGAAACCTAATCTTTCATCGTGATTTGTCTAATCTCCCCATTTTGTCTTTAAACCCATTTAAAAATTCGAGTTTTTTTTTTTTTGTTATTCTACGATCTGTACAAAAACATAAGAAAAATATTTAAAATAAATAATAAGAAGCAAGAAAGGAATGAGTATATACAAAATAATAGTAAATATATACAAAAATAAAGTAATAAAAGGGGATTTTTTTTTTTTTTTTTTTTGCAGTACTTGAATAAACTAAGGGGTTAGTTTCGCCAGTAAATGTATTACTGTTGTCATACCTTTCGGTGGAGACCGTCGTCACTGGCTGCTGGTGGAGTACTGTGGGCGAGCGCTTGCGATGTGAAGACATCATCTTCGAGCCTGTTAATGTTATACTCTGTGCAGTACAACATTAAGAGTGGCTCGAAGATGATGTTTTCACATCGCAAGCGCTCGCCCACAGTACTCGACCAGCAGCCAGTGACGACGGTCTCCACTGAAAGGTATGACAACAGTACTTCATTAAAACTTATACTAATAGTATAATATAATGTTGTAATAAAATAAATAATAAAATCCGAGATTGCATCGTCAATGTTTTTCATTTTTCAAGGTCCCCTAATTACGTTTTGACCATTTTCGCGATGATGCCTTTCTATGTATGTGTATGTGATTGAGACTTTGTGAGCGCTCCAACTCAACAATGATCTCACATATGCTAACTGACATCTCATTACATTATCGTCGAAATCGGACAAAAATTGAGACCATTTGACTTCGGGGCTTAAGTACATATTACAATATACCGCCAAAAAAATAGTTGTAGAGAAAACTGAAAGGCACATTTTATATCAGTGTCCATTTTATTTAGGTTGCGCGGTTCGCGAGATATATGCCGAAAACCGCTCTAAAATGTATTATTCATATTCCTTTATACGGAACATATTATACGAGTCGGCCTCTGTCTAATTACCCTTGATCCCAACCAATCAGATTAGTCTGGAATATGTTCTGCACAAAATAAAGACAAATATGATTACAATAAAGACCAGCTAATAAAATAAAGATACTGATGGTGAGAGTTTTCCCCGAAATTTGTTAGGTGTAACGTCCAAAAATAAATTGGGTGAATAATAAAGCTGTGAAAAAATATATATTATTATAAATTCAGAATCTCTTTACACTACCCAAAAAACGAAGAGGCAGACCAACTAGCCAAGGAAGGTTCAAGTAAGCCTTTTATGGGGCCAGAGCCGGTGCTGGGAATATCTCGGGAGACATACCGAACCCGAATCAAAGAATGGACTAAGGACCTTTTGGAGCGTACTTGGAGAGAAAAGACCACATTCAGGCAGTCGAAGATGTTCCTGGGAGGGGAGTCCAGCGTTCTGAAAGACGGGATCCTGAACCTCAAAAGGAACGAGCTTAGCCAACTGACTGGAGTGCTCACAGGACATGGTCCGTTCAATAGACACCTACACACTGTGGGAGTCAAGGACAGTCCTACCTGCGATAGATGTGGAGAAGAAGACGAAACGGCGGCACGCTTCCTATGCACGAACGAGATTCCGCATCTTTTGTGGAGATGTAATCGCAGAGGAGGACTTTAGAAGATTGGACTATAAGAGCATTCTCAGGTTCATTAAGAAAACTAGGAGACTGAGCACTTCATGAAGGGCTTGGTTCAGGTAGTATAAGTATAAATATACAGTTAATATAATAAGGGGGAAGCCCAGCGCTTCCAGGGAAGGAATAAGAGCACTGGATGCTTAGGTCCTTAGGTGTAAAACACCTAAGTTGTAGGTGTACCACTGGAAAAGACACACTAGTGTTGATAACCTGTTTTGGTTTATAAAGTGGGAATCTCGTGTTTCATTTAAAATAAAATTAGGTAAATCCGAAATTGGCCTCCAAACCCCTCTAAAATGTGGGCTTTGAGCACACTTGAATGTAGTATTTCTAATATTGACTATACTCTGATTGTTCCAAAAGTGCGGGAGGATAAACTGGCTGAGTAAGATAAATGAAACAAAGAGAGGAGGGACTGTCTGTGTTGGTTTGGAAGGCGAAAGGCACCACGCCCGGGGTGACAGAATGCGGAGTGTGCGGGGCGGAAACCTTAATTTTCCAGAGTGAGCTGAGAAAAATGTCAACTTATGACATTGATTAAAGACTCGAGGACAGACAGAGGCGTTAGATAGAGAAGAGGGTCCAGATGGGATAAAGTTTGCCGGGTAAATACCCAGCCCAGCCTTGGGCAAACTATTGCCAACTTCATATCTCAATGCCCTCCTCCACATTACCATATATAACACATGCAAATCTAATTTGTACCCAAATAGAATTTAAAGTTACCTCCTAAGTGGGCTCCCCTGCTTCCTCCGATTTCGTCTCTCTCCAGTCTCCATTGTCACAAAGTTGAGACAGGGCAGTAGAAGTCATCCCTTCCCTCAGAGCCACCTAGTCTAGATCATAAATTATAGTAAGATACTGGTTCAATGCAAAGTATCGAACATATAATAATATTTATTTCCGTTAAAACATAAAATGGTTATTAGGTACAATCATACAATTGTGTACGTCAAAATTGCTTATAAATTATATAAATCAACTGAATTAAATTTTAGAATATAAAAAAAATACATAAGAGCTCAAGTAATAAATAAATAATAGAAGATAAATTAATACAAAATTTCTAATGTTAATAAATTGAATAGATACTATGTTTTTGTTTTTAATTATTAATAATAATTAGTTTATATTTATATTCCATCAAGATAAATTTTCTTTCAGGGCAATATTTTGGAGCGATTACGCGTCATCATCAGTGGCGTTTGAGGAAGTTCTAAACAATTTACTCTTTTATCCAAAAAAACTAAAATATTTTAACAATTAATCAATCTTTACATGGTGTAGAATTACACAATGTGCATTTTCATTATTACCGTTAGTTGGGGCATAAAAACTGAAAACATTAAACTCATCCCAGTTTTCTAGCATTTTTAAGATCAAAGAGATTTTTGAAAACTTGGTCCCACCATACAACCCATCATAATTCGTTATCTTTAAGAGTTATCTGACCTAGGCCATGTGCACCCGAAATATATATGTCGAAATTGGCTCTTTAGCACACAACACTTCAACGATCTCAAAATCATTGAAAAATGTCAACTTATTTTTAAAATCAACTAACTTTCAAGTACTAAGTTACAGGTTAAGTTTTATGATTCATGCCCGGGCTTTAACTACGAGGTCATATCGCCTACTACCAGAGCGTTCTTTCGTCACTCTGGTCGACATGAGCCCGACTCTACTGTGGGAGTCCTAAATTTTGCCCACTCTAAATTTTTATTTACCTAGGGTAGGGGTCTTTAACGAGTACCTGACATCGTGCAAGCTCGGGACCATCGCTTAACGTCCCTTCCCAAGGACGGCATGCTTAAGTTTACTTTACCTTCCAGATAAAATAAACTAAGGACCTCGGTTGGGTTTCGAACCCACGATCTTGAGCTCAGAAGACAGAGCTACTGGCGCCCTCACTAAGTTACATTACTAAACTGCTTAAAATGTGTTACCAGGCAACACTGAGTCACCTGCTAGTAATATTATAGTTTACTTTTAACGAGACTTTGACTCCATTAACGACTCATGAAACTATATTAAATGTATACTCCCCGTATCCTTATAGATCGTTACCCAGGTTTAAGTCAAGTAGATTCCAATCAGTTACTGGCCCAAACTTGCTCTCTTCAAAGTTACTTCGTTATCTTCTGGACTTTCCCAACAAGTTTTCTTACTCTCTTTTCTTTCTTAGCTTCTCCACCCTCCTGGAAACATGACAACAATGCAGGTACAAATGATCCACCATTTTGCATTCCTAGCTATACAAAGTATGAAGGAAGTTATGTAATCGGTCAGGAATTTAATATTAATTTTTCACCTGAATTTTGTGTTTCCTACCCCTGATAAGAAAAACGACAAAAAAAATGTCTATCTGTCTGTGTGTGCGAACACGATAACTCTCAACAGAAGAACGTAACAACACAAACTTTTGTATATCCAGAATTTCATAATGACGACACTTATTAAATTTCTGCAAAATCGGCTAAAGGAAAGATGAGATTATGGCGGGGGGCTTAACACAAAAACTAATAAGTAACTTTAAGCGCGAATCATGTAATAACGATATCTTATACTTTTAAGTTGATGATTTTAGAAATAAGTTAATTTTTCAATGATTTTGAAACCGTTGAAGTGTTGTCTCTTAGTCGCCCTTGACGACACCTATTAATTTTCCGCAAAGTCAGCCGAAGGAAATGGGGTTCACAAGAAGGGTACTTGAGTCAAAACCCCTAATAACTGCCAACGTAATGTATTTATGTATGTCAGAATATATTTTTGCAATCCGTGACGATATAGTGGAAAGTTAATAAAATAAATAAAAACAACGAACTTATATATATATATCTTTCATATTGTATAATTCCACAAAAATATATACATAAAATATACCAGTTTCGGTTTTTGAACTTTGTGCTGACGATGGCATAAGCTGGCACCGGTACATTTTTTGCAAACATTTTTGTGCAATTAGAGAGTGTAAAAGTTAAACAACTTCTTTGAATGTATCGACCCAAAATTTAGTATGAGAATTCTGAAGCCCCTAAGTAAGTAAACTATCGATTTTTTGCCCAATTTGACGATTGTTTTTGTAGGAAGAGCAGAAAGAAAAGTAAATTGCCGATGATTCACCGACATCTTCTTCACTTTATAAATGTTTATTAACGGTAGAAATAAATTATAATTTATTAAAGTGTAAAATATGGTTTAATATATAAGTTATAAATTTGTAGTATATTACTTTACCTGACACTGATTACGTGCGGTCTCCGGACAAAGAATAAAAAGATTTCTCTGCCCCCCACAAGAAAATATTATGTATATGATGGAACGCTCTTCTCGGGGGCCATGCGAGCTGGAGCGTAGGGCTTTGGTCGCATGGTCTCACCACGGTTTGCGGGTTCAAATCCCGTCTAGGAGTGAGTTTTATTTCGTAGATAATGAGGGGGAGAGATTGAAAGAAGGTGGACGATGAGTGAAAGAGAAGATAGAGATGAGGTGGTGGCTGGTTATTATTGCCTTCTGTAGAAATTATCTCCATAATGAGGAAGGGAGCCAGGGTATGAAGGTTTAGCTCTGCTCACAATGAGCCCAGCTCCCAGCTCCGAGCACCTCCTCCTCCCCAATCTAACGGCTGGCCACCCACCTTCCTATAAATATGTAAAACAGGATCCTCCTCACTTCACCTCACCTAGGCTGTCTCCCTCTCTCCCCTTCCTCATTCTACCACAAGGCACATAACTCGATTACATCCTCGCTTAAATTTAAAAATTCATATTATCTAAACGAAAGATTGCCTCATAACACAAAAAAAAAAACATGTGTGAGTGACGCCATACTCACGAGAATTGATTTGTAAACATCTGCTTTAATTTCAAAAATTTGTTGTCGTGCACAGATTTTGTTTAAAATTTGTTTTATAATGTTACAGCGAAATCTAGTCGTCCACTTTGCCTAAAACGCCTGATCTACCTAACAGTGATACGCCCCCTATGCTCCTATGGTTGCGGGATTTGGGGCTCCGCATCAAAATCCCAGATCGAAAGAATACAAACTATACAAAACAGAGTGCTAAGACTAATCACTGGAGCCCCATGGTATGTCCGAAATACAATTATTCATGATGACTTAGACATCCCACTTGTAGAAGAGAGCATCAAGGCATCATACCGGCGACTTCATGATAAAATGAGCTGTCTTTTGTTTCTTTTATACAGGAAATTATAGGTTTGTGATAGCTAAAATTATCAACATTAAAAGTACAACAGAAAAGTATAATATAAAAAGTCAAATGCAGTCGAAATATATTACACACTTTCTTATTCCATGAACGTAGATATGCTCAAAACCAGCTGACATGTGTATGTGTGCGCTCCGCGCGCAACCGTCGGACAAACTCACACATCAACGAGATTTACGATGCTCTGACACAGCCCCTATCGAGAGCTAAGATGTTTACACATCAAAAGAAATCGCCAACCCCTGCTATTAAAAGATAGATTATCAGGAAATCGTACATGTGTTATCCTTATAAGACCGGTTCAACTTCTGGACGAGAAGGAGGAGTTGTGGGCGGGGGCGAAACATTAAATTATATATATATTTTTTTTTTTGGAAGAGGGGAAGATAATATGTTTTTATTTTTGTTTGGGATAAATAACATAATGTTACTAACGTGTCTGATATATCACAAACCTGCTTAATAATAGTGATAACGCCCGGGTGACCTGCTAGTAAAGTACTATTTTTTTTTTTTTTTTTTTCCGTTCTGGCTTTATGGTCAATGCATATCAGCCAAGACACTAATGAGGTACACATTTGGCAAGGATGGATTAAATAAGTTAATTTAGCAATTTTGCAAGAGGGGGGACTGAAAAGAAGGGACTAAACAATTTTACAAGTGAAGATGTAGTTAGGATTAAATTTGGAGTAACTATAAAACTATACTTTTTGCGGAAATAAAACTGAAAAGAGCGTCTAAGATCTCAATATTTTTAACTCTACTAATTATTAATCTGATATTGGTTGGTAGGGGGACACGATGGGATATTAAGGTATGAAATAGCTGGTCTCTGTGGAGAGTTGATCGTACATTCAATTTAAAGTACTATTTACTAAAGTAAATAAGTTTTCTTAACTATGTATTGTGTTTCTTATCTCTCTCTACTTTTGAATTATTTAAATACTAAGGTAGAAAGATACATGTTAGTCTATGTAATTATCTTTATACTTTTTAAAAAACCTTTTTTTTTGGAGGCGGTTTGACGTTTTTTAAAAATTTTATTGCGTAGGGCTTTGGTCACATGATCCCTAACGGTTGCGGGTTCGAAGCCCGAAAGAGTTTTTTTTTTTTTATTTGATGGATAGAACTGCCTCTCTGGGCCATGCTCTTTTATTTTATTTTATTTATTTATTTTATTTGTTATTATTATTACTAAACGTGTGTGTGTCCGATTCCAAGATTTAATAACTTTTTTGGAATCGGGAGCCTCCAGTCCCGAGGTACCCTCAGCTATGCCACTCCCTCTTCTATAAACTACCGACCCCCCCCCCCCCCCCCCTCCTCCCCATACATGCCCCAGACCCTCCCCTTATCGGAACTTCTATCTACTCACTCCTGGAATGCCCGTATCCAACCTGGGAATTCAACAGGAATCCCCAACATTTTTTCATGAAACACAGAAAAATGGGACAGTCGGAAAATGAAATGGAAATGAAAAAAAAAAAATAAAAAAATAATATTTCTCATGAAAATATGTTTTTTTATCATTCCTTCTGTGTACAGCTTGCCTTGAAGAAAAAACAAAAAAAAGTGAATAGGTGAAAATCAACAAACTTCACGTGCATGGCTTTTTATTTCCCCAGCTATACGAGGTAGAGGGAAAGTTATGTAATCGTTTAAAAATTCGATGCGGACTTTTCAACGAAATTTCAGGTTTTCTGACTTCCAAATATGAAAATAAAAAAGTAGGTCTTTATGTCTGTGAACACGATAACTCCCGACAGAATGTATGTATTGAAACGAATTATTATATGTGAATCCAGAACCCTCTAATGACGACACCTATTAATTTTCAGTAAAATCTTCCAAATGGAAGGGAGAATTAGGGAGAGGCTAAACTCAAAAATAATAACTGCCATTGTAATAAATGTATCGACAAAATATTTCATATGTGTAATCAAAACTACATAAAGACGACACTTCTTTATTTTGAGTAGAATCGGCAGAAGGAAAGGGAAGGTTCAGGTGAGGAGACTCAATTCAAAAACATTAATAATAATAATGAATTTATGAACACACAATTTAGTGTGAGGATTTAGGAGCCCCTATGCAAGTCAACTATTGAATATTAGCGCAAACGGTTGACTGGTTTTGGAGGTGAACAAAATTTTAATTGATTAATTCGCTCTGGGGAAGTACATTTCATGTGATTCACCGAAGACTTTTTTATTCTCCACTGAACCAAACAAATATGTGAGACTATGTATATGTGAGCAGGAGTTGCTGTGAGGCATGGTTGCCTACTTTAGGATATGAAGTTATTAAATGTGATTTCAAGGTTTGAAAGGCAGGTTGGCTGGTTAGTAACTTTAAGTAGGTTAGTGATGTGATCTTCCCGGTTCGTAACCGTAACCAGTCTTGCTATGCTATGTGTAAAATTTTATGAAAAATTGATGAAGCGTCAAAACAGTAATTTTATGTTTCGGGCCTCCCACAACACCCTTCCTCGTTCAGAACTTTGAAATATCACATAGTCTACATTCTAAGCTGTGCCATCCTTGGAATACCCTGCTAGTTACGTGAATTTACGTCTAGCCGTTTTTCCGTGAAGCTCAAACAAACTTACACATGGTACATACAGGCAGAAATTTAACAAATGGTTTCTAAAGCCTTTATACAACATGAAACTGATTTCTTAATAAAAAATCATTAATTAATTTTCCCGGTACAGACAATTAATTGATATATAATATATTAACACAGCATCAATTCTCCAATTTATTTTGTCTTCTCAAAAAGTTGTGATTACATCAGATATACTACACTGGTGTGTTATAAATAATAATAAAAAAAATATTATTAATAATAATAAATAATATTATCACATTTCCTATAGAAATTGACTGGTCTTGTATTAAATTTGGATTTCTACAGTAGTTTCCGAGAAGGATCCAAATAAAAAATATATAAACGTTATGAGAGGGCGCCGGTAGCTCAGTGGTATGCGTGCTTGACTTCTGAGCTCAAGGTCGTGGGTTCGTAGCCCGACCGAGGCACTTAGTTTATTTTATCTGGGAGGTAAAATAAACTTAAGCACGCCGTCCTTCGGATGGGACGTTAAGCGATGGTCCCGAGCCTGTACGATGTCAGGTACTCGTTAAAGACCACTACCCTAGATGAATAAAAATTTAAGGTAGGCAAAATTTAGGACTCCCACAGTAGAGTCGGGCTCATGTCCACCAGAGTGACGAAAGAGCGCTCTGGTAGTAGGCGATATGACCTCGTAGTTAAAGCCCGGGCATGAGTCATAAAACCTAACCTAACCTAAACGTTATGACGTGCAATTTTGAAGAAAGTGCACGTATATAAATAAACTTCAATTTGGATTTCTTCTACAATATAATTTTGATATGCAATTTTTTTCTAAATTTGCAAAAAAATTTAATTATTTAATCAAAAGGTAGTTTTAATTGTCAGAGAAAATGAATGGAATATAATCGAGAAGAAAATATTGGGTTTAGTAATACCTAACCTACACTATAAGATATAAATTATAAACTATTTGGAAAATGACAAAATAAATTATATAAATATATTCTTACTGCTAATACCTAAAATGCATACGTCTTTTCCATGAGGTCACTCTTCTTGGGGCATATCTAATCTAATTTTAAAAAACAGTACCTACCTACTCGTAGTTCACTGACAATTGTCCTATCTTCTATAACATACCATTCCTTGTTATATTTAATATATTTATGACTACTTCATCAAAAAAATCCCCAGTCATAATTGTATAAACATTCGTGTCTATCCTCACTGTGAGTCACGTTCATGCCTCCATTAACACTGATGTGATGTCTGTGCAACAGTTGCATCTTTATGAATAAAAGACAAAAAAAAAAAAATTACCATCTTTTGTCGTTTTTTACTTTTAAATAAAAACGAATCTATTTACTCCTTTTATATTTATAATTACAAAATTAATTACTAATATCATAAACAGTTGTTTTCATAATAATTTCTAATATCTTTAACAGTAGTTTTTATTTAAAAAATCAACATGTTGGCGCTTCTCTTCTTTAAAAAAAAATTAATTTTAGAGTATTCTTAAATTTATAATATGTGTACTTTTTGTACATCACGGATGATGGGAGTAAAGCTTGAAACGTTTGTAATCACAATTTTTCAAGAAGACAAAAAATATCCCTTGTCGTTTGCCGATCTGATTGTACTAATCATATTTGTTTCCGATAAACCATAAAAAGACTTAACACCGCGACTTGAACATCAAACCCATCGACACTATCATCAGACACTTATAACAACGTTCCTACACCAACATTTATTTAAATATGAATCCGAAAGTTCGAAAAATCTTAAATTCAATGTTACTCCACAGTCCCTCAAGAAGATTAATGTTTTGTAGAGAGATCTTGTATTATGAGGCTTCACGACTGGTGCAATGTTTCATGAATTTTAATCCTGCATATGGCAGTTTTATGTCAGCTCAGCCGCAGCACAATGGTCCGATCGCGAACCTAGCTAATGAAAATTAATTCATACTTCCAAATAATCTATATGTTTCTAGACAGATCTTTTCATGCTGAACACAATGGTGAAACCATATTTGAGTTATGTTTTACATTTCAAGACATATCCACAAATGAACCAATACAAATTGGGTGTAAATTGAACTGAATTCTCATACCATATGTGAAGAGGTCGTATTCATAACAAATCCTAATCATTTCGCAGTTTTTGCGAGCTTTTTATTCTTATTTGCGTTCAAATATGATGAGAATAACTCAAAGGTACATATGTATTCATAATGAAAGAATTAAATTGTGGAGAGTTTTCCCTGGAGGAAAAATGAACCCATAGTTTTTATATATAGTGAGAAAGGAGTTATATACTACTAACAAAACATTTATATAGTTCAATCAAAATATACATATATGCAGAATGTATCTACTTACATAAGGCCCTTTCCCATCCAGCCAGTAATATAACATGGAAGGTAACACGTAACATCACAAAAATATGTCACTTAGTCGTAAATCATTGTACTGTTCCTTTCTCTTTCTGTTCATTTTCTCTTAACATCGAAGATATTCGCGAACAAAACTGATTGTAATTTTATCAAAACTAATAGCAGAGCTCGATATGATCGATTTTTGAGTACTGTTAGGTTCCCAAGAATCCATTTTGAAAAGAGGCTTAATAAATAAAAAGTGTCTGATTAACAATTATTTTGCCTCACGATTTCATAAATATACTTATATTTTAGATATCTGTTAACATTTCACCCATTTGTGAGTTTCAAACCTATAAACATGAATTTAATAAGTTATTGCTATTTGCCATAGTATATTCACACCTATTGATGATACAAGATAAAATATACTATGTAGATGTAGTCATAAATGAACAAACATTTCATAAATATACTATGGCTAATTGTCAATAATCCATTAAATTCTTGTTTATACTTTTGAAAACGCCAGAATGGATGAAAAGTGTAAAAGTTAAATATATTTTGGAGAACTTAAGAGCAATTAAGTGTTAATGTCCGAGTTTTACTTTAACAAAGTGTGTTTAAAAGAAAATCTATCACACAAATACATTGGTGGATTTTGACAATACAACAGTTAAACAAGTTCTTCATTTATATTTATTCAATTAAGTGTTGCTATTTATTAAGTTACAAGAACATTCTTCCTCCACCATAAGAGAGGCTTAACATAATTTTTCCAAAAGGAGATTTATAAATATGAAATCAGTTAATGACTTGATGTAAAAGACAAGGTAATTTTTCTTAGGTAACCTGGGTAACTCTAGAGTTGGGTACGATACGAATTTGTACATAAACTTACTTTCTTCACAATTGCCCCACCGTCCTGCTGTGAGACTGAAAGTTGGATTATCGTTTCATATCCGTGCAAGATCAATCCTTCGTTTCATAAATTTCGCTCTGAAGAGCTGCCGCTAGGCTGCCATCTTCTTTCACGCCACTGAAAACATTCTTCCACGTCCACATGATAGGTTGTTGCGATAGTCATCTCACATGTCCCATTACATATAGAGGACAATGAAAGTTTTTGTCATAATAGATGGAGTTTTATTCTAGCGAAAAATACTTCACTCACATTTAATAATAAAAAATGTGATGTGGCCATAAAATAGGTTTTTAATACCAACCACGCTTTCACAAATCACTCTCTCTCCCTTACCCCCTTCTCAAAATAATTTCACACTGACGGTCCTCCGTATATGAAAGTAATGTGTTGGCATCAGCAGCTATCTTTCATTTCGCAGCTACGTTTCATTGTACAGCGTTATTCTAAGTGTAGTTTTCTTATACACAGTAATGACAGCATGAAATGAATTTCGGCATTGGGAAAGTGATCATTACAATAGTGGTTGTTATAAGAAAGTCCTGTAATGACCAAATAACATTTTTTTTTTTGTTTTTAATAGAAAACTGCGATAATACAATTTAAATATTACTTTAAAATATTTCCTGCGAAAATTTATTTTACATTCTTTGGAGCATGTATTTTACAACTTTGGTTGTGCTGGTCCTATCTCAAATCTGGACACATTAGTGACTCTTGATAATGCCTTAACACGGCAAAACTAGTTGAGTATTTGAGAATATATTGTGAAGTTTGACAAAGAAATTGTGTATTTTAATTATCTATCCCTGTTATGAAACACATTTTTTTGGATAACTTAAATCTGCGCGGAAACGGTACCTAAATCCTATCAGAAAAATTCGTTCTTACCAAAAATGTTCGTTATTAAATGTTCAATCTCAAATCTGAACACATTAATGATTGGAAATTTAATATGAACGTTTTTGGTAAAAACAAAGTTTTTAATAGGTCCAACCGTTTTCGCGTAAATCAAGGGAACGTTTAAAAATTGGTTTAAAAACAACATATTAGGACGGTTTTCGGCATATATCTCGCAAAACGGGTCACTTTTATAAATACGAAAAATTGTATTCATAAAAAATGTGCCCTTCAGTTTTCTGCACAACTTTTATGTGAAGAGATGTTTGATTAGGTCATAAGTTGTAAAATATACTTAAGCCCCGAAGTAAATTGATCTCAATATTCCTCCAACCAAAATCTAATGAGATCTAAGTTGCCACATGTGACATCTTCATTTCATAATTCAACAAGTTCATAGCTACAACCATGAGGGCGCCGGTAGCTCAGTGGTATGCGTGCTTGACTTCTGAGCTCAAGGTCGTGGGTTCGAAACCCGACCGAGGCCCTTAGTTTATTTTATCTGGGAGATAAAATAAACTTAAGCACGCCGTCCTTCGGATGGGACGTTAAGCGATGGTCCCGAGCCTGTACGATGTCAGGTACTCGTTAAAGACCCCTACCCTAGGTGAATAAAAATTTAGGGTAGGCAAAATTTAGGACTCCCACAGTAGAGTCAGGCTCATGTCCACCAGAGTGACGTAAGAGCTCTCTGGTAGTAGGCGATATGACCTCGTAGTTAAAGCCCGGGCATGAGTCATAAAACCTAACCTAACCTACAACCGTCTTTGAGTGCCCATAAAGCTCCAATCGCACACAAAAACAAAAATAAGTATTTGAAGCTTCTTTAACTTGTATTATTGTCTCGATATTGAAATATGGGAACTATGAAGGGATAAAAAATGAACTGGGTTACCAATTGTCAAACATTGTTATGAAATGTATATTCTTTTGTTTAATCTTCTGACAGTCACTATGCAATACACTCACACACACAAGAACATACACACACATGCAAAGACGACATAGTTCATTTCCTGGCGGCCCTACCCTTTCAGCCCTCTCTAATTTAAATATCGGGGAAGGGGGGGTTGGGTATTTATCGCTTGGCCCTGTTTTTAATGGCTTCAGACCCTTTACCGACCTTTTTTCCATACACACTCACACGCGGAACAACCCTTCTCTTTTCTACCCATAACGATTTTGGCATTGGAAAATACACCCCACTCCTGAAAAAAAAAAAAAAAAAACTCCTTTGCTCTATAAATATAAATTTAATTTTTGAAAATAAGAATATTTATTTATTTACTTGAACAGTCTTCGGTTTTGGAAATACATTTCAAATTTCATTGTTTTTTGTATTCATTTATTGAGCTACAACTATACAAGATGCACCACCAACTCACAGTGATCCGAATTCATAATAATAAATATTATTATAATTCCTGAAGATTGCCTTGGGAAGGAGCTACAGATCAATTAGCCTTCTCCTTGTCTTTAGAAAAGTACTGAAGACCCTGATCTTCAATGGGATTCGCACGCCCCGGATCGCACGCCTTTGCATACCGTAGGCAATTTTCTTGCATGAGGGGTAGAGAACAGACGTAAAAAAAAGAAGGCAAATCTCCGTCTTCTTAAATATTGCGTTGCCCTTCGATTGCGCCTGATGGCCAGCCAACCTCACGCAACTGCAGGCTATAGGACTGCCTAGGAACTTTTTTGCACTGACCTCTAGTTTCTTTAGCTGATCCACCACCATCAGCCAGCATACTATAGTGAAGATTATTCCATAACACACTTGTGCTTCGTATCTGTTTAGAAAGTTACCACACTGTCTATATTTTCCGAGACATACGTACATAACTCCCAGAAGTTTTCTCTGACATCTTGTTTCTTCTTTCAACTGATTCCTATTATCTTCTACCCTGTTATAACTGGATGTGGTATTGTAACAGATGTGGTTACAGTGGTTATAACCAGTGTAACCACATCCAAATACTATAAACAATTTATTATAACACAAAGTTAACGTCAATAATGAATTTTACTTTGACAAAAATAAAAACTATCGGAGGATAATGAATAGAAAATTACTCATCTAGTGTGGATTATTTAAGTCCCAAAAAGATTCCCAAATTCACACATTTAGAGGATGCGACAACTGATATCAGAAATGGGATTAATTTTTTTTAGTGTCTATTATACATGCCGGTTGAAACACTTAATACTGAAGAAATATCTAAAAGGAAGACATACTGAATGGTGAGGAACAAGCAAACCAGCGGCAAAAAAACCAGCGCTAACTAATTCAAATCATTCAACTTGCTGAAAACTGAAATGGATTTGAACAAGAAAGAAATCCAAGTTTACATGTGTGAGAAGAAGTTTGATAATAATGAAGTAAAATTTGATATGATATTGAATGTATTGGTAACAACTTAGTTAAGTCACAAACAGAATCATTCACACGCTCAGAAATTAGAAGTCTGGAAATTTTCTAAGTATTCTGTGCTTAATGACCCTACCTTGATCATGTCTTTCGTGCTTTTGGAAGCTAATATTTAAAAGTATTCGTCTAAAAATGTGGAAGGATGTAAAAGAAACAATTGAGTCCTCAAAGTGACTTTTAATGTAAAATTACATAAGTTCCACCAAGTTTTGAAACAACAAACTTTTGATTATATTTCTAAGCTTCTCTTATGTACACTAAGCAGAACGAAACGTGCCCCGTTTATTGCAACCTACTAAGGTCGTACAATGAGACAAAAACTGCTCCAACCACCTTAGCAATATTGGTAAAATTTAAGAGTCAGAATTAGAGAGGAGATGGGCTACAGCTTCTGTCATCAACTTTAACAGTTTCTTTCTAACCAACCTACGAATATTTCATTAATCGTAGGCTATACTACGTATCTACACCACTCCTTTTGTATATAATGCCGTCTGCAGACCTGCTACGTCCAATCCTCGGCCTACACGGGCATCTACCTCATCCATCTACATTGTACTGTAATAATAATTATCAAATAAATAAAACAAACTTATTTTTGAAATATTGTCTATTCCACTAAAGATATATATACATATATAACTACCGGTTTCGGCTTTATACCATCGTCAGGTCTAGTTATGAACTAAGTCAGTTTGCAGAGAGCGACCCTTCAAATACATCTCAGGTCAAAGGGTGCTATTAAAACTTGGGAGTCCCCCGGCTGTACCGTTAGCTAACTCATGAAATATTTCTTAACAAAACAAGTTCTAAATTTACATAAAACAATGTCACTAGACTAATACGTGGAAAAATAACAAATAAATAAGTACAAATACAAGTAAATAATAAAAATAGAAATAAAATTAATAATAATGTTAAGATTTAGATAACTTGAAACATATATGTGGAACCAAATATTAATAACAGATAATACAAACATATATGTGGAAACAGAACTGGTTTAGGGTTAACAAAGGGGAATAGTTGAAATAAATTTGGTCATTCATACAAATGTTCCTTTTGTTAGCTTTATTTATTTCTAATTGCTCTAAGCTATTAAGTAGCCTGCTTTTTGGGCAATAATGGAGATATTTGATGCCTGTAGATGGGTCGAAAGTGTGGCTATTGTCAATTATATGGGTCGCGAATGTAGAACGGTTTCCTCGGTTCTTTATTTCGGCCGTGTGTTAACACCTTTCGACCCATCTACAGGCATCAAATATCTCCATTATTGCCCAAAAAGCAGGCTACTTAATAGCTTAGAGCAATTAGAAATAAATAAAGCTAACAAAAGGAACATTTGTATGAATGACCAAATTTATTTCAACTATTCCCCTTTGTTAACACCCTAAACCAGTTCTGTTTCCACATATATGTTTGTATTATCTGTTATTAATATTTGGTTCCACATATATGTTTCAAGTTATCTAAATCTTAACATTATTATTAATTTTATTTCTATTTTTATTATTTACTTGTATTTGTACTTATTTATTTGTTATTTTTCCACGTATTAGTCTAGTGACATTGTTTTATGTAAATTTAGAACTAGGTTTTGTTAAGAAATATTTCATGAGTTAGCTAACGGTACAGCCGGGGGACTCCCAAGTTTTAATAGCACCCTTTGACCTGAGATGTATTTGAAGGGTCGCTCTCTGCAAACTGACTTAGTTATAACTAGACCTGACGATGGTATAAAGCCGAAACCGGTAGTTATATATGTATATATATCTTTAGTGGAATAGACAATATTTCAAAAATAAGTTTGTTTTATTTATTTATTACAAGTTTCCACAATATGTCCGCGTTTCTCAACTTAGAAGTTGATAATAAAAGAAAAGTTCTTAAAAAAATAGTAATGATTCTATATGATTCTAATTCTGACCTATTTTTGGTTGCGTGGGTTCGCCAAGACTAAACAGTTTTGAAAAATCAAAATGACATGAGGTGCAAAATACTTAAAAGACAAATAACGCCATCCTTATTTGATGAAATATATTCGTTATAAACATTTTTAAAAACTTTATAATTATTCCTCAGAATCCTTCAAAGAAATCAAAATAATACTCCTAAACTCTATCGGTATAATTGTTTATTGTCTAACGGTACCTTGTAGCCTTTGTTCCTTGTTTGTTGCGATTGCTACTGGGTTCTGGAGTTTTTCAATCATCAATCTCTGATGTCTGTCTCAAAGTAGAAGTGAGCTCCAACGCATGTTCTTCTTTGGTCCGGTGGCTGAGTCCTGGGCCTGGGATATTGGCTGGACAAGGGCTAGTTCCTGAAGTGGACCTCGCTCCTCGGTGGCGTCTAGGAAGTGAAGCTAGTTCTCTCCAGCTGGGTGCGGCTCCTCGCTCCCTCCATTTTTTCCGCCCGGGACTCTTTTGAGTGGTTGTCAAATCCCCCACCCTTACATACCCCTGACTGCTGGGCGTCTTCTAGCGACTTCCTGTTCATTTCCTGCCTTCCAATTCAACTACACTATTTTCATTTTGCTGATTATAATTTTTTTAAATATATTAAACAATTAATATCAATATTTTTGGATATTACAGTACATACGTTATATGGTATTGCTATGAATGTTGCAGGAGCTACTGCGAGCGGACGTTTCGGGACTGCCGTCTGCAGACCTGCTACGTCCAGTCCCCGGCCTACCCAGGCATCTACCCCCGCCATCTCCACTGCACGTATAGACTCAACACGAGACAGCCCTTCATCAAGCTCTACATAGAGAACGAAGAGTTCAACATAGATGGACAGCGGTGTGAGAACATCATGACCTGCCCTATGCGACCTATATCCTCAGGTAAAATAATAAAAATAAAAAAGGAATAAATACAATGTGCTAAAAAAAATTGTGGATCTGGTTTTTTTTTTTTTTTTTTTTTTTTTTTTTTATAAATTTTGTTTATTTTTAGTGTATATTCCAAAAATGAATTCAGGACCGGGGAGACTTGAATCTTACGAAAAAAAAATCAAAAGAAATCAACTAAATAAATTCAACCCATCAGAGCAATAATTTAGCAAATTTGATTCTACAGTAGTTCTTTTTTCTTAATATTAACATTAGGATGTGCAATTTTAGGGTAAAAAAAATTTACATTTGTGATTGGATCCGTAATCAATAAAATGCCAGCTAAGTTTCAAATTTTGGAATGATCTAATTCAAAGGTCTTTTTGTGTTCGGTTGACAGCGAAAATGAATAGCATAGAATCGAGAACAAAATATTGTGTTTATTTTCTTAACATAACATTTTAAATGAAATTAAAAACTGAAACATTTAATTCACAATGACAACGAGTGTACAATTTGTAAACCACAAAATACTAGAAAATAAATTAGTACAAAAATAATGTTATTAATAAATACAGTAGATAAAGTTTTTAATTCTAATTTAAAGTATATAAATATATATTTTTTAAATTCTTCCAGGAATGTCTTTTTCACAATTATATTTCCGGACGTTCTTAATAAAAACAGCACAAATTACACTACAATATAATCAAATTGATATCACAAAAACCTTAACGACCTCTGAAGATGGGGAAAGATCAACGATAATTTTCAACAATATAAACAGTTAACATTTGAAAATATTTAAAAATGATGAAACTGTAAAAATGTTATGTTGTAAACTAGCTGTTTTTACAAGTCTTGTAATTTGTGCCTTTAGAAAAACGTGTACTTCCTATTTTTCACAAGTTGGTTAAAACTCACTGGTGAATATGTAACCTCGTAAATTTTGTGAAACGGGCACCTAGCAACAACAGACATCTCATATTTCACCATCCCTTTCATTACAAATGTGTGGCTGATATTTCAGACATCAGAGTATGGAGTCCATCAATTTAGTTAGTTATTATAAATCAAGCACCTCCCCTAGTCCTCTCTTGACCGTTTTGGGTGCTGAAGGTGTCGTCCTCAGGGGTTTCTGGGAATATATATAAAATTTGGTGTCGATACATTAATTCTATCAGGAGTTTTCGTGAACATTGATGGACAGACAAACACACAGGAATCAGAGGTTTGGAAAACATGAATTCCCGTTCAAAACTCAACACGGAATTTCTGCCCCATTAAAACTTCCTCCATACTTCGTAGAACCTTGTAGGTACCTAATTTTCAGTAAAATGTTATTTAATGATTAAATATTTTATTTTTAAAAGGGCCATATGACCAACTAAATTCGCTGTAGTTCATGTATTTCAAATAAAGTCAAGTTGGAATTAAAGTTCATCGCTGTTTTGATATTTACCTTTTTGGGGGAAAGTGCATCTTATGACCATAGAATATTGCAATTGGTACAATAACTCTGCTTAGTTAATATTCGGGTGGCTTAGAGCTGTTGTACCTCCTCACATTCTGTCTCGCACCGTAATCAAACTGCTTAAATTCACCTGTAACAACAAATTATAGAAATTTACAAAAAAATACAAAACATGAAAAAAATATATTTCAAAATAAATGGGATTACCTGATCTGAACAGTTGAAACAAATGAAATACAGATTTGGTCGATGATCCTGAGATGGTAGAAGCAAGTGTGCGAGGCAATTTCCTCTGAAAATAGTTAAAAATAAAAATGAATCAATTGTAACTCAATGTGAATTTCTGAACAATTTTCCATAATACACTCTACTCCCGATTAACCGGAATAATGATGGTTCGGAGTCCACGGATAAAGCATAATCACGGTTAACCCAAAAGCTAATGTTAACATGGAGTGTTAGTAATTGTAATTCATGTTCAGGCTTTCACTATGAGGTCATATCGCCTACTACCAGAGCACTTTTTCGTGCTCTGGTGGACATGAGCCCGACCCTACTATGGAAGTCCTAAATTTTTATTCGCTTAGGGTAGGGGGCCTTTAACGAGGAGCTGACCGTACAGACTCGGGATCATCGCTTAACGTCCCATCGGAAGGACTTGGGCAAGTTCATTTTACCTTGTCAGGGTTTTGAACCCGCAATCTTGAGCTCAGTAAGCAAGCAGGATACCACTGAGCTATCAGCGCCCTCTGGAGTCCATCCAGCTACTCAGTGGGACGAATTGTCCCTCGCTCTATCTGTTGGAACGGGATTCTACAAAATATAATTAATACATCATATAAGAAATGTCCAATTCTTACGTTCTAATTTAATTATTAAAAGATACATCGTTAAATCAGTAGTAATTTACTTCCCCAGCTTCTATTAATCAACTACGTTTTCGCTCTCCCTCAATATTTGACATACATAGTGATGTAGAAGGGGTGATGTATTGGCCAGGAGAGCCGGCCACCCAAAAATACCCCGGAAGGCGTGGAGGTGATTCCCTCGGCTTCCTTCAGCTGGATAGAGTAGACTGCTTTACTTCCACTGGCGTTGTCCTCCGTACTCTGCTTCTGCTTCTATTTCTTGCATATATGTTGAACCCCGAGCGAGCTGGGCAGGGCACACTAGTTGGACCAATGGTATCAAAAGTTCCAACTAGCGGCCCCTTAATCCAGAGCTGCTGAGGGAGCGGGAGCCGATCAGGGGTAGGGTCAGGCGTCAGCTGACCCTAGGGGTCCTCTAGCACGGATTCCCAACCGCTCAACAGCCCCGGACAGCACCCGCGCTCGCCAGGGGCCTAAAAGGTTTGGAGACAGTGGAGTGATGGTAGTTCCACCTAGTAGCTCAAAGGTGAACTACCATCACGGGCCAATCATGTTAAATTGGGGAAGTTTTTATACTGGTTCTCGGCACGTGCGAGAATGTCACGGGAAGAGAGTTGGTATCAATAGTCTTTTGAATCCTCTATCTGGAGTAACAACTGTCCCCCGATGTCCCTTACATCCTTCTTACTTCTGCAGAACCAGGATAACTTTGATCAGGGAACCTCTTCCTTTCTTCTCCAACTCTGGCTAATCCACTTCCCCAACAACTGAATCACTTCTAAACTTAATTTCGCCCCTTCCCAATCTTCCTCCCCCCCTCCCCCTTCACCCACCCAGACACCCGTACTATTAGCCTCAGAAATCCCTCTCTGTATTCCTTTTTCTGGGGAGAGGGAGGCTAAGGAAGATAGGATTTATTCTCAGAAATACTGATGTTATAAATTCGTACATTCGATTTTCTGAGTTGGTAAACTTTATTCCTATCAAATCATATTATTTTTCTTTTAAATTAATTTGTTATTTTTACCCGAGCGCTGAATGCGGAGGGAGGGTATTGTGTTCCACTCTTCTGTATCTAATTTATATTCTTTGACTCTTCGGAGAGCTTAAACTGCTGAACCGATTTAATAATTTATAAGTCATTTGATTCGTCGTAGACTGTGACAAATAAAACACAAAAAACATAATGAATGACTCTGGCCGCCATATTGTCAATCTCTAAAAATCATAAATCAAAAAAACCCATCGATTAGGGTATCAAATTAAAGGGCTTAGAAAGACTACTCCAAAAAAATATATATGTTATTAAGGATTGTTTTCAAAATAATTTAAAATAAATAAACATAAAAACCTGACTACGAAAAAAAAGCCATATATACTCCAAAAAGCAATAAAAATATTTGTTTTTATAAAGGTTTTTGTCCCGTGGTTTAACACATAAAACTGATGTACCTATAATTTTTTTATGGAACCTCCATCTTTTTTTCTCTATTATAAGAAGAAATAGCTAGAATTCGGAAACCAGGAGTTCTGGGTCCAGGGCCCACACTCTGAACACCTGTGTTACAAGGTCCTGCTCACCTTCAATGAAATTCCCCAAAATAACTATTTTAACGAGAAGATAGTTTAATAAACTTGACTCCTAATAATATTAATCTAACGTTATAATATCAAGAAGTACCTTTTGCATGATACCGCTTATATTTATGACCTACCCAAAAATCTATTCAAATAAAATTTGTATAAAAAATTAAAGGGCACATTTTATAGGAAATAAGTTTTTTTCTAGGATCGCTTCATTTACGACATACATGACGAAAACCGTCCTGAATGGTCATGTTGAAACATATTTTTAGACGTTTCCTTTTGAAACTGGTTTCAATCGCTATTAGTTAGTTATTACGACTCATGCCCGGGCTTTAACATCGAGGTCCTATCATCTGCTACCAGACCTCTCTTTCGTCACTCTGGTGGACAAGAGCCCGACTCTACTACGGGAGTCCTAAATTTTGCCTGCCCTTAATTTGTATTCACCTAGGCTAGGGGGTATTTAACGAGTACCTAACATCTTACAGATTTTGGACCATCGCTTAACTAACGTCCCAACCGAAGGATGGCCTGCTTAAGTGTATTTTACCTCCCAGAAAAAATAAACTAAGGGCCTCGGCCGGATCTCTATCTTGCGATCATGAGCTCAGTAAGCAAGCACGCATACCACTGAGCTACCGGCGCCCTCCCCAATCGCTATTCTGTCTTCAGATTTGGGATAGAACCAATACGACCAAGGTAACGCCCCAAAGGATAGAAAATATATTTCACAATAACTAACTAACTATTATTGGCAGTTTTTAACAAAAAGGATAAAAATAACATTAAAATAAAGTCCATAATAGGACTTTCTTATACCAACCAGACTCTTACAGATCACTCTCTCTCCTCCTCCCTCCTTCCAAAATCATTTCATACAGGCATTACTGGATATAAGGATGTCACACTCAGAGTTACGCTGGACAATAAAAAAAAACTGCTGACACCAACGCATTACTTCATATACCTTTTTTTTTTTTTTTTTTTATTGGGTGCTCTTCTTTACTTCATATACCTAGTAAAGCCAATATTAAATAAATTTGAGAAGAGGGAGGGAGAGAATAGTGATCTGTAAAAGCATGGTTGGTATAAGAAAGTCCCATTATAGCCACATCTATATTTTTCTTTATTTTCATATCAGGAAGTGTAGGATAATAATGTACAAGAAGTTGTTCAGTTATTTTGTCATTGGATGGTGGAACTGTTTTGTTGTGGCAAGTTTGTTGGAAGTTGTTGGATAAGTTGGAGGAGGTGCAACAGTTGTGTCCGGGACTTGTCCTACAAAGAGGGGCTTCATTTTCTTCTACTAATACCAGGAGCTACACCTCTTGTTGGATAAGGACGAGTTCAGACTAGGTTCCTTCAGAGGTTCACCAAAGTTAACAGTTAAATGAGCCTTTACAGCGAATAGGACTTTGCTCACTCTATTACTAACCAATTAAATCTCTGTAAAACAACGAGGCTACCATTTTTCGCAAGCGTGAAAGAATTTTCGGAGAGGAGATCCTTACGTGCCGTTGGTCTCTAGTGCTTGGCCGGCAGTGAGTTGGTGAAAACGACACGGAACGGAAGTAGGTAACGAAAGTTTCCTCTCCCCTCCCCGACTCCGCCGACTGGCATTAGGAAGGGGGAGGCCGGAGGTGAGGGGATGAATGCATCTTGGCAAATCTGTAGTATATTCAACTGTGTACAGCTACTATGCGTCTTGTTAAAAGTATGCTTTAGCGTACATGATCATAGTGTAAACAATGAAAAGTGAAGAAGACAGTAAAATAATCACGACATGAAAATATTGGAGTTCTCACAACATCAAGGTAAGATCCATTGTTAAAAATTACATTCGTTTGAAATTTTGGTTGAAATAATTTTTGGCTGAAAGTAAATTTTAAATTGAAATAATTTCAAATTCATCACGAAGGAGCTCTGCTCTTACCGCGCGACTCAAACCGGTTATCTATATTAACAACTTGTAACACGTGTGATAGTCCCGTGTTTTCAGTTAACCACCTATTAAACGATTGATCTGAAGAAATGTTTCACTGACGCTATTTTCATTAGTTGTTATGAAGCACTAATGGGAACTTGAATTCATATCGGAATGCCCGCCATTTTGTTGCTTCCAAAATCAGAGAAGACAACAGGCACTAACCACAGAGGATGAAGGGAGGAGTGGAAGAAAGAAGACATTACTAGCGACATTTTGTATCTTTAAGTTTAAGATCCGCCTCTTCCTGAAATCAACTATAGTCCACAGCATATGCACATCCGGTCTTCTGTATCCTTATACACTTGCAAAAAGCCACGTAAGCCCACCTTTTTCGTGGTGTATCGTCTCAATTTTATACAACTGTCTAATTTCAAGCCTTTACTTTAGGGTGATGTGACTGACTCCACTTCAGGAGCACCAAAAAAAAAATAATAATAAAAAAGTTAAATTAAATAAATACTTAATGAAGTTTGATTCCGCAACTTTTGGTCATTCTCTCACTGAAGCTGTTTCAGAGTTATTTTCTCATTTAGTGGAGCTGTTGTGTTGCAAGTTTGCTGTAAGTTCCTGGACAACTTAGAGAAGGTGCAACAGTTGTGTTGCGTCCGAGATTTACGTTGCTGACTGAGTTGGGTTAATTAAACCTCCCCCTCCTTCGTACCTCTTGTAGGAACAAGGAGCTAAGACAGTAGTGGTCCGTCTCTCTCTGGCAGTCACTACGAAATTGTACGGATGAGCCCTGTGAATATATAGGATTTAAACATAAAGTTTAATAAAAAATAAGAAAGAAATTTAAATAAACTGAAGAAATATTATTCATAATAAATGACATAGGTAGTAGATATGATAAATAAATTAAGTAATGGCAATATGAAACAATATCGCAGTAAAAAGAGATAAAACAGAAAAATTCTAATAGAATAGATACATTTTTACAAGATATCGTATTGGCCATTAAGAAATATATCTTCTAGGCAAGGGGTTCGGAAGATATACGTTTTTGAAAAAAAATTAAAAAGAAGGAAAACTAAAAAATCCTATAATAATTATAATAAAATACAAGGAACTGAAATATAGCTCCTAATAAACATATAAATATAATTGTTCTTAAAATTGTATTGTATTTAATGTCTTCTGATTTTTAAATCCATTATTAAGTATTTAACATCAGATATTACACTATTGAGTTTATTATTTGTATCAATGTTGGAGAGGGTCTTGTGTGGTTGAGGGCTGGCCAGTGCTTCTCCCAGGTACTCCCAGAAGTTGTGAATGTCGTCAGGTCGGTCATCGTTATAGATACCACAGCTGTCCTCCCTGTTGAAGAGGTAGGACACTCCTCCCATCGTCACTCTAATCATATCACTTTCGTCCTCTCGACGAAACAGGTCATATCCCTGTTTGTCCTTAGCTTCAAGTACTCGTTGTTGTAGCAGATGTCCTATTAAGAAAAAAAAAAATTGTAAATAAACTGGAGAAGGTTACCCTTTCCCCGACGATATAACAGGGTGATGTGACCGACCCCCCTCAGGGGATCAGGTGCACCCAAAAAAAAAATGTCCTCTTAAGTGAGGTTTTGTATGTCCTAAATGTCCCTGGAGCGGTTCCTTTCTTAACTCGACTATAACATAGTAAGAAATAAAAATAGAGAAAAATGAAGTGGCCATAATAGGACGTTCTTATACCAACCACGTTTTTACGGATCACTCCCTGATTATGAAAGAACTCTAAATCATTGCTAATTTAATTTACCAACAGAAACTTTGAGACTAGCCCGTCTTAAAACTAGTTGACTGTAATCAGGTTATTTTATATTATATTGCTGGAAACGGTGTATAAGAGGATGCATCTCTCAAGATGTAACTTGCTTGGATGAATTTTTGAAGTATGTCATCTCAGCTAAAGGGAGTGAGATAAGTGCATTATGTCTGGAGAGAAAGGCCGAGGCACATGTTCTCTAGAGGTACTTCAAAGGTCCTGAAAGTGATGAATCTGGTGCAGAAACAAACTTAACTGAATGACATTAGCTCTACACAGCTACAGCACGTTCCTTCTCTCACAGTTCCAAGGCATTTGTTACTTTACCATAAGAAATGTTATGTTATAATGAAGAAATTCAAAGAAGTTTTAGAAACTCAGGATCACAGAGAGCTCATTTCAGAATTGATATGTCTAGGAAATATGTGTCACCACCTTACCTAATCTTGTATAGTATAAAAATGTATCTGTTGTAATCGTTCAAATGTCCGAGATCGAGTTTTGAACAGAATTTTACGTTTCAAGGTCTCCTAAACACATATTGACCATTTTTTTGATTATGTTTTTCTGTGCGTCCGTCTGTCTGTGTGTATGTGATTGGAAATTTATGAGCACTCTAACTGAGATACGATTGTAGAAATTAAATTGAAATTTGAGATGAAGTTGTCACATGTGCTAACAGATCTGATTAGAATTTGACCGAAATCAGACAAAACTGCTGAACCGATTTGATAATTTATACGTAATTTGGTCCGTCGTAGACTGTGACAAATAAAACACAAAAAACATAATGAATGACTCTGGCCGCCATATTGTCAATCTCTAAAAATCATAAATCAAAAAAACCCATCGATTAGGGTATCAAATTAAAGTGCTTAGAAAGACTACTCCAAAAATACTTATATTATTAAGGGTTGTTTTCAAAATAATTTAAAATAAATAAACATAAAAACCTGACTACGAAAAAAATCCATATATACTTCAAAAAGCAGAAAAAATGTTTGTTTTTATAAAGGTTTTTGTCCCGCGGTTTAACACATAAAACTGATGTACCTACCTATAATTTTTTTATGGAACCCCCATATTTTTTTCTCCATTATAAGAAGAAATAGCTAGAATTCGGAAACCAGGAGTTCTAACAGATCTGATTAGAATTTGACCGAAATCAGACAAAAATTGAGACCACTTCGGGGTTTAAGTAAATATTAGATCGATATAGGGTACCGCTTATTTTTATAACCTAATCAAAAATTTCTCCAAATAAAAATTGTAAAGAAAATTGAAAAACTACCGAAAGCCCCCAAAAAAAGTACAATAAATTTCCGTAAGATATATTTCAAAGTAATGTTCAAATTGCATGGTAGAAATTTCAAGAGTGATCTGTAAAACCTTTGGTTGGAATAACAAAGTTTTATTCTGACCACATTACATATACATTTTTTATTGTTGCTTTCGACTTTACTCATCGAGCAAAATTCTGAAAGGGACCAGGGGTCGCAGATAAACCTTTCAAGAGAGAAGGGCATTTGTTGATTTTCATTAATAATGCATCCTGTAGAAGATGAGTGGGCTTATTTTTATTTTTTTCCCTATAGACCAAGGAACCTTATTCAATTTTTTCGAGAGAAAGGGATTTGATTTGCACTTTTTAAATGTCTCAGAAAGACGAACACCTTGCACATACCAATTTTGGATACCTTTCGTATTTTCAAATATTAAACCTAAAAATATTAAAAATGATAACGTAATAATTTTAGTAAAAATAAGTAATGATTTAGAAAACGGTAATAATTAAAATTTTGGAATAAGTCGTTCACGATTTTCTTTAATAGGTTGCATTCTCGACACCGATCAGCTGTTTTTTTTGTCCCCCTGGAACTGGCTTAATACCTTCACGTGTACCATCAAGTTTACGTGTGTAAATTGAATTAAATTAATTTTGAATAGAAAATTTTAATCAACAATTAAATTCTAATCAATAAGAAATCAATAGTTTTAATGAATGTAATAATTTAAAAATATAAATGGAGCGTAATTATTAAAAATTACCTTTATGTTGACTTTCTTGTTGCTGTATTTGCTTTTGTCTTGCACGGAATTGTCGAACACGTTTCGTTGAAGTTCTTGGCAGTTTTAACTATTTATCACTAACTCAGAATAAAACTAAACGTATTAAATTAATAATCAAATTTATTATTTTAACGCATAAACAGTATACAAACACGTAGCACACAACAGCTGATGCACCGACACAGACATAAACTCGTAGTTGACTTGTACGCATGCGCTACTCATCCCCTCTCCTTCGGGTTTCATGTTTCATTTTCTATGTCGAGGTTATTTCGATTCACTAGTCTCGCTAAAGAAGTTTCACTTCAAAATGGCGTTCCTACGAAATAGGCCAACAAATTCGGTTATAATAAACTGGACCCACCCTCAGCGAAACCAGCAATAAACTGTAATATCCCGTCCTTCAACTTTCAATCGAATCACTCAAAAAAACATTCTCTTGAATAGCGTTGGGTCGGGGGTTAAGTTGTAATTTCCATGTAAATATAAACATAAAGGTAACATGTTGTGCCATCAGTAAAATTAAGTGGTAATTGGATGGGATTAATTTGAAAGTTTCAGACGAAAGTTGTTCAGTTGAATGAGACCTTCAATATGAGCTACGAACTGCTCTGGGGGTCACCTCAGTGTTAGTAATTAATTTTTTTGAGTAATTCACTCAAATAAATCTCATGTTCCCTTTTCTAGAACATTTTAAAAAAGTTTTACCTACCGAAAAAATATTATTATATTGCTCTTCAATGTTTATGTTGATGCATTTTTTGTTTCGATGAGATTTCTTCAAGATATTTGCCAAAAATATATAATTTTTTATGTAAGAAAAATATTTTTTTAATGATTTTCTTGATAATATATATCTCTTTAAGTAAACAACATTTTTCATAGAATTAAATATTTCTGATGAAACATGATTATCCCGAAATCCTTTAGTTTAGTTACATCCCAAAATATATTTCGTTTGAATGTGTAGCAGGATTGACGGTGTAATGAGATAAGAGATCAGCCATGTGGTCGATAAAATTCTTTAGTAAGGTTAGGTTTGGTTAGGTTAGGTTTTATGACTCATGCCCGGGCTTTAACTACGAGGTCATATCGCCTACTACCAGAGCGCTCTTTCATCACTCTGGTGGACATGAGCCCGACTCTACTGTGGGAGTCCTAAATTTTGCCTACCCTAAATTTTTATTCATCTAGGGTAGGGGTCTTTAACGAGTACCTGACATCGTACAGGCTCGGGACCATCGCTTAACGTCCCATCCGAAGGACGGCGTGCTTAAGTTTATTTTATCTCCCAGATAAAATAAACTAAGGGCCTCGGTCGGGCTACGAACCCACGACCTTGAGCTCAGAAGTCAAGCACGCATACCACTGAGCTACCGGCGCCCTCTTTAGTAAGAAAGAAACATTTTGCTCAGAATTAAACAAATCCCGAAATGTGTGTTCTTTCATTTAGATACGACCCGAAAATAGAGTGTTTTCGATTGGTTACATCGCATTACGTTTTTTTTCGTTTAGTTACATCCCAAAATATTGTACTTTCGTTTCAATATTTAATTTGATGGATGTAATAGGATTTGACTAAGGATGTAATAGGAAGAGAGAAATGAGGCTTGTGGTCAATCAAATTCTTTGAGTTTGTTTTATCTACCACATGTCTGACCCCTCCTTTCGTTTAAATATGTAGCAGGATTTGACTAAGGATGTAATAGGAAGAGAGAAATGAGGCTTGTGGTCAATCAAATTCTTTGAGTTTCTTTTATCGACCAAATGCATGACCTCTTCTCCTTTCGTTTGGTTACACCAAATATATTATCCTATTTCCTTGTGTTTCCAGGAGCGGAGCACTGCCCATATGACTACATTAAGATCTACGATGGTAAGGACGCCTCCTTTCCCGTCATTGGTACCTTCTGCGGAATGGGCAAGTTCCCATACTCCATCATCGGGACCAGCGCTGACCTCTTCGTAGAGTTCGTCTCCTCGCCTGCAGGTAAGAGTCAAAAATTATATAAATTCGTTAGTGAATTGTGTTTCACCTTGAAATGTACTTCCCCAACGAAAACTAGTCAACTAAGTTTTTGCTCTCCCTCTGAAATCTATTTACCAGTTTGGTTGAAAAACAATATTTGTCTTACCCAGGGGACTTGTTTCAATACATTTGTTGAATACACAGTGGTTCGGGTTTTTGAGTTTGGTCGCCCTCTTCTGATTTCACCCGTCTTTTTGTCGATTTGACTGAAAATTGAATATCCTTCTTATAAGGTATTGAATTCACATATATATTTCGTATCGATATATTCATTACTTCGCCAGTTATTGGGGTTTTTCTGTTAAGCCCCCTGAATTCCCCTCTTCCCTTTGTCCGATTAGGTTGAAAATTAATAGCACTCTGTAGGAGTTTGGATATAGACGTAATATCTCGATATTTTCATTCTACCGTGTTTACAGACAGAGAGACATTACTGCAATCAGGGGATCAGAAAACATCAAATTTCAGATAGATTCCATTACGTCATATAGCTGGGGAAGTAACAACAAGCAAAAACTAAATCTTTAGAAGTCTTTAGACATATCCCTAATGGTCTAGTTTTTAGCATCGCTGGCTAGACATCCGAAACCCTAATTGCTGTGTATGGAAAAAGAATCAGTTATACACAGTCCGATAGATTCAAAAAGATGAACATAAACTCATGCCATGTGTTGAATTTCCTTGTAATTTATTTTAGTGTTTATTTTACTAATTTATGCGAAATTATGTAATTAATCGAAAATTTAATGCTGAGTTTTCGTGGGAATTTTATATTGTCTGACCCCTTGACTCTAAAAATGAAAATAACGTTTCCTTTCTATTTGTGTATTTGTGGACACGATAACTACCGATGTATTGAATGTATCCAATTTTTTTATATGAATTCAAAACCCTATAAGGACGACTTATAAATTTACAATAAAATAAAATAAAATGATAGATAAAACAATTTTTTTGAACACTTATATTGTCTAATTCCACAGACATATACTTGGTTCAACAATAATTGAGATATTTTCCAGGCATACATATTTATATTAACCTAAGAGTACCTGAGGCGAAAGGGTCCCCTTCCTCTGGTAAAACAGAGGTGGAAATCTCTATTCTAACATTAATAACCAACTGTGGACTTATTTGAAAAACAAAAAAATTAAATAAAAATTGAAACCGAAAACTAACATTCCAAGAAAACAATGTAACATAACTGTACAATATATAGCTACTATATTTCTAAGGAGAAAATTATTTAACCTAGGTTAATATTGCCATGGATATTTGTTAGCTGAGAGGGATTAGCAAAGGAGAAAGTTTGAGTGTCTGGTCGTTCAAACAATTCCCATTTTTTCGAATTCTATTAATTTCTAGCTGTTCCAGAGAATCTAATCTACAATTAAATCGGCCAAAGGAGAATAGGGTCTAACTCAAAAACCATAAAACTTGTCAGGGTTCCTCGCATTTTAACCCTTTTTGTGGATTCCCTCCTAACCGGACGTGGACAAAAAAGTTTAAATAAAGTTCACTTTTTTTCAAATTAGTTTCGAAAATGAGTTTACTAACCATCCCAACAATCCATAGAAAATGATAGAGGGTTTAGTTTCCAAATTCAATTTCCTCTCCCTGAAACTCCCTTCACACAAAACAAACCCTTCCTAGAAATGTGACTCAGTTTGCGTCAGACAATAACGGGCAGTATCTCGCCTCCGAAACTTGTCCATCAAAAGCTCATAATTATTCAGTCAGCATTTTAAAAAACAATCAAAAATAGCCTAATTTTTCAAAATAGATTGAGCACATTTATTTTTATTACTATCCCAGTTATATAAAGTATAGGGGAAGTTATGTAATCGGTCAGAAATTTGATGCTAAGTTTTCGACGGAATTTCATGTTTTCCTACCTCCTGAGTCCAAAAATGAAAAAAAAAAATTCTGTCAATGTGTGTGTGTGTGTGTGTGTGTGTGCCTGTGAACACGGAACTTTATATGTATGTGTATCCAGAACAACCAGGCAAGGGCGGGATTCGGGGATTAGTTTAGCACAAAAAATCGAATAACTGTCGCACAATGAATGTATCGACACGAAATTTCATAATATACTAAATCTAAATTAATTTAAGTTATTAATTTTGAATATTATGATGAAATATAAATTTATGGACCAGGTCTGAACAGAATTGATGAGACACACAGGTTTCATTTAATTTAGAGTTGAATAAAAATAAACAACTAGTTTAACTTTTATATTGTCTAATTCAATAAAAATATACACTACATGTATATATTTTTATGGAATACAACAATATAAATTTTTTTTTTTTTTTTTTTTTTTTTTTTTGGCCTTATGTACGATGCATATTAGCCATGACTCTTATTAATGGTGTTTTACCTAATTATTTACGACATCCATGGCCCCGGGAGAGAGTTCTATCAACGAAATAAAACTCACTGCCGGACGGGATTGGAACCCGCAAACCAAGGTGAGACCATGCGACCAAAGCCCTACGCTCTAGCCCGCACGGCCACCATGGCTCCCGAAATATTAAAGTTAAACATGTTTTTGTTATTTTTTATTTTATTAGTTTTTCAGAAATGTATTCGGACATTAATTTAGGGTTACCAGGAAGCTCTTTTTTAGAAAGTATGTTCTCTATTTTACCGTTGATCTTTCTCAATGTTTCTTTGTTGACAAAATTATTTCCACAAAAGAATTTTCACTGAACAAGCGTATAACAATACAAACTTAACACAAATTATTTTAGATTCAGTTGATTCAATAATAGTAACAATACTTTATATAAGATACATATTAAGTAAAATAAAAATATCATAAGGACGGCACCTATCAATTTTCAGTGGAATCAGACGAGGGGGAGGGGGGCTATACGGAGTATAAAATATTAAATAAGTTATATAATCGGTCAAAAATTCAATGCAGAATTTTCAACGGAAATACATGTTTCCCGTTCTCCTGATTCCAAAAGTGAGGAAAAAAAATATCTTTGTGAGTACGATTAACTTCCGATAAAATGAATGTATTGACATGAAATTGCATATGTAAATTCTAAGCCCTATAAGGACGTTGCATATTAATTTTCAGTGAAATCAGCCGAAGGGGAGGGGGTTATCAGAAGGAGTCCAACTTAAGAATCCCAATAACTGCCGATGTAATGAATGTATCTACACAAAATTTAGAATGAGGATTTAGAAGTCATCATGTAAGTCAAATACTGAGTTTTAGTTTTAACGGTCATTTGGCTTTGTAGGGAGAGCAAGAACTTAATTTATTAATTCATGGCCCCTAGCACAAACGTATATATGTATCCTTAAGTACATAGCTGGTGTTTCACTCACCACCTTTTTTTTTAGATTTTTGTGTACCTATATATATACTTACATATTTCACAGGATGTCAAATATAAGATAGTCTGACCTCTCACAGATTTTTATTGGTAATAATAGGTAGCCGGCTTCCGAGGTTTCCCTCATCATCAGGCAGTCTGATAAAAAATTAAAAATTTTGAATAGAACTAAATAATATAATAAAAATAAATAAATAACAAACTAAAACATTAACAATTTAAAATATCATGGATGGGGACAGACGAGTTATCCCTGTCCACCATCTGAGTCACCTCCGTCAGGTTATATTATATTATATTATTTAGTTCTATTCAAAATTTTTAATTTTTTATCAGACTGCCTGATGATTGGAAACCTCGAAAGCCGGCTAGCTATTATTACCAATAAAAATCTGTGAGAGGTCAGACTATCTTATATTTGACATCCTGTGAAATAATCACTTCTCACTACATCAGCCATCTTCATATTAACATACATATGTATTTTTCTACTATATGCTTACATTAAATGTTTTTTATCTGAGTATTTCAGTAACATGCCTAGGGGCGTAGCCAGGATTTTCAGCAGGGGGGCGGGCAAAGTTAGGCTACGAGGATGGGGGTATAGACTCCCGGGAGCACAGCCCGCAGTTTCCATGGTTAGCGCTGCAGACTTTTTGTTATTAATTTGGGAGATTCTAGAAGCTCCCCCTGAGGTAACCACTGACTGTAATACTTAAGTTGACTTTAGATGAGCAGCAAAAATGCAAAGCGCAGCAGCAGCAAATGCACGCTGTGGTTTCTGTATTTTTAGAATTAAATGACTCACATCCAATAGCGTACATTTGCTGCTGCTGCGCTTTGCATTTTTGCTGCGCATGTAAAATCAGCTTTAAGAGTATAAAGTATAACATAAATGACGATTTTGAGCGAGGAAATGAAATGATCAAATTCATGTATATTTAAATAAATGTAATATGACTTGTTTTGTACATGTACATTTATGTAACAGCTGATTGCTGATTTAGGAATCAGACGCACGGGAAATTTGAAGATCCTGTTGGTAACTTGCAAGCAATCCATTTTTAATAAACACTATTTTTTTTAGTTTATTTAATTTTTATCTTGGTCTTTTGCTCTGGGGTCACGCGCCCCCCCCCCCCCCCCCCTGGCTACGCCCCTGAACAGTAGAAACATTAAGTATGATGAGCCGAAGCTATCCCCTCCATAGATCACCCCCACTCCTCATTCCATCTCTCTCTTCTAACGGACACGACTATATAATGAACACTAATGTCGTTCCCACCGATGTACTTTATAAATGAGTTTCATTGTTTCAATAGTTGAGATATTGATATCCTGGAGGCTCTGTAAACCGGACGGTTGCTCAAAAATTTCTGTTATCTTATGAATAGGCCGTAATGTAAGTTTATCACGCTGCATATCATTTGGGTGGTGGAGCCTGGACATTTAATAAAATTTTAGTATCTGTAAAGAGAAGATGCGGTGTAAAGGGTACCCCCCATTAAGATAGGCAAAATGCCCCCATCTTCGAATTCTTGAAAAAACAGTTGAGATAGGTTGTTTGGGGGCAAAAAATGAGTTTGGCACGACTTGTGGGTCGGGAGACCCCCCCGCCCCTCCAGGGGGGGCAAAAATGACCTTTTTCCGATTTATTTTTTTTTAGAACGACCTAGTTGACGAAAAATGTTGAAAAAATTCAGGAGTATAGATGGTTGTGAGGGCTTTTCAGGGAAATTCTTTCGGCTCCCCAGGCTCCCCCCTTACCCTCTAAAAAAAATAAAACAGAATAAAAATCGAAAAAAGACCCCAAAAATGCCGAGGACTCCCAAGTTTTTTTTTCGAAATATTGAAGTTCGCAATGAGTTCTACAGTAAGATATTTTTTTTCGATTTTTTTGAGCACTGCATCTCCTCGAAAAACTGCATTTTTCCGTTTTTTACTACGTTTTCACAGATCTTCCAACTTTTTTGGGGACGGGAAGCATTTTCAAGGTCAAATAACACCAGATCCGGATTCTACGGAAAATTTTACTGACATATAGGCCTCCACAAAATCAGTTTGGACTCAATTTTTTACGTACTATGGGCTCAAATTAACTTTTTTCACGAAGAAATGCCATTCTTCACCAATTTTACGACGTTTTCGGAGACAGGAACCAATTTGAAAGTCAAATAATACCAGATTTGGTTTCAACGGAAAATTTTACTTACCTATAGTCCTCCGCGAAACAAGTTTTGACACGATGTTCCACGTATTTTCTGTGCAAACTAAGTTTTTTTTTAAGAAAAAAAAAGGATTTTTTCCGCCATTTTTTACCGACTTAACCGACCCTTACGTAGATGAAATGCAGTTATGAAACGTGATTCCGTCTCCTGGATTCATAGAAGGGATAAATAATAACGTCAAAATATCTTTGCATTCGGTTGTTCAAAGTTTCAATTTTTAGTCATGCATCTGTTCCCTGAGAAATTGCAAGAAGTGATTATTGATGGCTATTTTCTAGAGTTATATGAGTCAATGCAACATGTATTTATAAAAATTGAATGAATTTTGTACATTAGTATAATTTAACATCAAAACATGAAAAAATGCTCGCTTGCAAGGTCTGCAAAAAGAAAAAAAATCGCCCGAATTGTAATATTTCTTAACTTGCAACTTATATCTTCGTATTCCCACTCAGTTGACCTACAGCAACATTACAATAGGTAAATAAAGATTGTCTTTAGTGGAATAGACAATATTTCAAAAAAATAGGTTTGTTTTATTTATTTATTACAAATTCCACAATATGTCCGCGTTCCTCAACTTAGAAGTTATTACAATAGGTATCAGAAAACATATGTTCATCGCACACACATACTTGATATAATCCAGAGATATCTAATCTTCGTCACTATCTTCATCGATCACTGGACTGCAATGGTTCATGTCGAAGATATTTGTGAGAACCTCTGCTGGTCTTATTACCTTAGACAAATATCTGCCGTAACTTAAATGATAGACCAGACTTGCAACGTGGGAGCAGCAACCAATTCGGGGCAAAAAAAAACACATTCATGCAAGCCGTTTACTATGTGCACCACAAACGCTTTCACAATCGATGCTCCTTGGCCATTTGATGGGACATTGAACGATGCAGAAATAATGAAACGAGTTCTAGAAGATCCTGACGGAATCAGTACCATATTGTAGCCTGGGGACGAATTTATTTTGGACCGAGGATTTCGAGATGTCATTCCGTATTTGGAAGAAAAAGGCTACTCCGTTTTGATGCCATCTTTGAAAGAGAAAAGAAATCAACTTACGGCAAAAGAGTCTAATAACTCTCGGTCTGTAACTGTACTCAGATGGGTAGTGGAGGCTATACATGGAATTTTGGGACAAAAATATAAATTACTGCACGATCAATTTCACAATAGTATGCTAAAATATGCGGCTGTCCAACAAAATAGCGTTGTTCCTTCTCAACAAATTCGGTAAGCGCCGTAATGTATCAAATGAAAGAATTCATATTATTGCAGCTAGGATGATGGCACTGAACCTCGAGAAGAATGAATTGGCGGAAGAAATTGAACGGGATAATTTGAACAGAAAAACTGCCCCGTTTCAAAATGTAACTTCATCGGAACTCCTTGATTTTCCGAAACTGACATTAGAAGAACTTGTGTTATTTTTTACTGGATCGTATCAGCTTGGGCAGGCGGTTTCTTACTTAGGAGAAATGCTGGACGAGAACGGGCGTTTACCTTTGAAATTCGTAAAGGATAGGCCAGAAATTGTACGATTCGAGGTCAGGTCTCGGCATATCAATGCAAAAACGTATATTTTGTGGTACACATAGTAAACGGCTTGCATAAATGTGTTTTTTTTTGCCCCGAATTGGTTGCTGCTCCCACGTTGCAAGTCTGGTCTATCATTTAAGTTACGGCAGATATTTGTCTAAGGTAATAAGACCAGCAGAGGTTCTCACAAATATCTTCGACATCAACCATTGCAGTCCAGTGATCGATGAAGATAGTGACGAAGATTAGATATCTCTGGATTATATCAAGTATGTGTGTGCGATGAACATATGTTTTCTGATACCTATTGTAATAACTTCTAAGTTGAGGAACGCGGACATATTGTGGAATTTGTAATAAATAAATAAAACAAACCTATTTTTTTGAAATATTGTCTATTCCACTAAAGACAATCTTTATTTACCTATTGTAATGTTGCTGAAGGTCAACTGAGTGGGAATACGAAGATATAAGTTGCAAGTTAAGAAACATTACAATTCGGGCGATTTTTTTTCTTTTTGCAGACCTTGCAAGAGAGCATTTTTTCATGTTTTGATGTTAAATTATACTAATGTACAAAATTCATTCAATTTTTATAAATACATGTTGCATTGACTCATATAACTCTAGAAAATAGCCATCAATAATCACTTCTTGCAATTTCTCAGGGAACAGATGCATGACTAAAAATTGAAACTTTGAACAACCGAATGCAAAGATATTTTGACGTTATTATTTATCCCTTCTATGAATCCAGGAGACGGAATCACGTTTCATAACTGCATTTCATCTACGTAAGGGTCGGTTAAGTCGGTAAAAAATGGCGGAAAAAATCCTTTTTTTTCTTAAAAAAAAACTTAGTTTGCACAGGAAATACGTGGAACATCGTGTCAAAACTTGTTTCGCGGAGGACTATAGGTAAGTAAAATTTTCCGTTGAAACCAAATCTGGTATTATTTGACTTTCAAATTGGTTCCTGTCTCCGAAAACGTCGTAAAATTGGTGAAGAATGGCATTTCTTCGTGAAAAAAGTTAATTTGAGCCCATAGTACGTAAAAAATTGAGTCCAAACTGATTTTGTGGAGGCCTATATGTCAGTAAAATTTTCCGTAGAATCCGGATCTGGTGTTATTTGACCTTGAAAATGCTTCCCGTCCCCAAAAAAGTTGGAAGATCTGTGAAAACGTAGTAAAAAACGGAAAAATGCAGTTTTTCGAGGAGATGCAGTGCTCAAAAAAATCGAAAAAAAATATCTTACTGTAGAACTCATTGCGAACTTCAATATTTCGAAAAAAAAACTTGGGAGTCCTCGGCATTTTTGGGGTCTTTTTTCGATTTTTATTCTGTTTTATTTTTTTTAGAGGGTAAGGGGGGAGCCTGGGGAGCCGAAAGAATTTCCCTGAAAAGCCCTCACAACCATCTATACTCCTGAATTTTTTCAAAATTTTTCGTCAACTAGGTCGTTCTAAAAAAAAATAAATCGGAAAAAGGTCATTTTTGCCCCCCCTGGAGGGGCGGGGGGGTCTCCCGACCCACAAGTCGTGCCAAACTCATTTTTTGCCCCCAAACAACCTATCTCAACTGTTTTTTCAAGAATTCGAAGATGGGGGCATTTTGCCTATCTTAATGGGGGATATGGTTTGTTGGTAGGATTGGTATGAGAAGGTTGGATAACTTGTATAACAAGGGAGGATGCTCTAACTAAGCAGATATAGGAGGCAGGTATTAGTAAGTAGCAAGTAGCTGTGTAATCCGAGCAAGGTAGCCCCCCCAACAACTTGAGCCCCCCCCCCCCCCCCCTTCCAACAACTTGAGCCCCCTCCTCCCAACCCCACAGCTAAATTACAGGATTTAGTTCTTAGAGCTGTCTGCAGATAGGAGGGCGCTGGCGTTGGTTAGCACCACTTTAACGGTGCTTGGGAGCAAATTCTACTAAAATATTAGTTTTACGTATGGACTCGCTGCAAAGCGGCGCGAAATGCATACCGAGGTTTCAAGGTCCCCTGAATAAATTTTGACCATTTTCGCGATGATGTCTGACAGAGCTCTACCGCGAAAATGATTGTAGCTATGAACTTGCAGTTTTTAGTGAAAAGTCAATTTTTAGTCACATATTATTTGCATCGAAAGTATATTTTACAAGATATTGCTTGACCTAATCACAAATGTTTTCAAGGAAAAGATGTAGAGAAAACTGACGTACATTTTATTTAAAATACGAATTTTTGCAGGTCTCCGGTTTTCAATATACATGCCAAAACTCCTCCTGAAACACATATTTTTAGACGTTCCCTTGAAAAAGGTGAATCTTATTTCATTAATCCTATCGAAAAATACAATTCATTTAAATCGTTGTATCTCACGAAACCCTTCGTAATTTCGTCCGTGATGAATGTGCAACGGAAGTTATTATGGTTCACGCCCGGGCTTTAAATACGAGGTCATATCACCTACTACCTGAGCGCACTTTCGTCACTTGGTGGAAATGAGCTCGACTCTACTCTGGGAGTCCTAAATGTTACCTATCTAGGTTTAGTTACCTAAAGCATGGGCCTTTAACGAGTACCTGACATCGAACAGTCTCTGGACCATCGTTTAACATCACCACCTCCTAGATAAAAAAAAAACCTAAGGGCCTGGTTTCGAACCCGCGATCTTGAGCTCAGTAAGCAAGCACGCTACCACTGAGTTACCGGCGCCCTCAATTAAAGTTATTGTTTAATTTTTCTCCGAATTCTCCTGTAAACGCTGTAACTGATAATAGGGACGGCTTACTCAAGGTTTTTTCGTCTCCCAAATGAAGTGGGTGATCCGTGAGCAACTGGTGTGGGGGACCCCCCCTCTGTTGTCTGAAATTCGAGATGACTCTAAGAAGGGAGAATGTATTTATATATCAAATTTACGAAGGGACTCTCAATTATTGATACTGTCGAAACTAATGTTTACCCTCATTTGTTGTCATACTAACACTTGGATCAACTTACATGTTTACTGAACCTAGAGAGGGACCTACTGCTTGTTTTCAGGATCACTCACAAATAATTATATTTAGCCTTTCTCAATCACTACCAGTAAGCACTGGAGTAGACCTCAATTTCCTAACTAAAATTAAAGAGATATTTTCTCTTTGAGCCCGACGTTAATGTGAATGTCTTCAGTGTAGCCTACTCCGGTTTAGTTATCGTAATAAGAGTCTTCGAGTCAACCTGTACACATATAAACATAAATCCGCCATTACAATGAAGATTAGCTCTGCCTACTCCTCACCTAACTGAGGTCAATTCACTAGATCAATTCGCTAGATTTACCTCTCTCTTAGAACACTATTGAGAATTGGATGGCTATAAAAGAATGTTTATACTTCAATAGCCAAATGAATATTAAGAATGTCGATAAAATTGTCTTAAAAAATGGCAATATGGAGGTAACGAGGCAGTTAAGAGCTCTCTTTAAAAGCGTTTTTAGAGCATTCTTCCCCACTCAATATTTCATAGGATTGATCATCAAAGTAAAGTAAGACACTTGACTTTTATAATATTGGTATAAAAACTGAGAAGGGAACATCTTCAAATATGGACGTAGGAGTGGGGTAACATGGCTTTATGTGTATAACGTCAAAATATATGCAGCACGGTGTGCGGAAGCGATGGAACTAAAAATTTATATTTCTAAACAAAAAATATTTTACTGATAACATAACTTCTCTTATACTCCGGATAGCTGGGGAAGAAAAAAAAAATCAAAAACGTGTTTTGTTTTTCAAATGTACAAGTTATGCGAAATGAGTCAGTTTCTTTTATACGTTAATTTATCTTAAAACGTGCGGTGAAACAAAAAAAGTGAAGTAGATCGCGGCCTCAGTCGTCTCGGAACATTGATAACGATTTGGCAAGAGGATTATTTCGAAAGGAGAGGTTCGTGTGGAACTTTGAAAAACCGAGATGAGGTCTCTGGGTTGGAAGTTTTGAATTTCGTGGCGCCGCCTACTGGTCTTCCTCCACTACTGGACAAAGGTTGATTGAACATACTGACGGGTAGTACAGTGCTGGTCTCCCACGGCCTCCCCCTCTCTCCATTATTCTCCAATGGTGGATGACAGTGTGTGGAAGTCCTGTCCTTGTCGAGTTAGTTGTATATTTTTATTATTATTTCATTTTATTTATATTTTTTTAAGCTTGTTAATAAATAACATAGACTAGATTTTGAAAAATGATATAATTATATTTCATTTCAAATACAAGGGCCAGTCGGCGTAGTTAAAAGGAAAAACAAAAATAAACAAAGTTAACTCTCCTGATGTGGAGGGGTGAATGTGGAAGATGGGCTGATGAACTGATCTCCAAACAAGGCCGAGAAGATCTGGGAGTAGGCTGAGGACGCCGTCACACCAGATGAGCCAAGTACCAGACTTCAGAGGTCCACGGAAAGGCGATCCGGATTGACGAGAGAAGTTGGTGGCCTTGAGGAGAACCCTAATGTCAACAGGCTGAAGGACCATGGAAGACTATCTGTCCAACACTGACCAGCGGTCATAACACGAACTATTCCCCACTCCCCCACATACATAGGCTCCTCCCACAAATTGTTAATATGATGTAATATAAACATAAGAATAAATTACATGAGTAATATTGACCATAGTTATTATGATAATAATATTAATAATTATTAGAATAATTAATGAAAGAAAACTTAAGAAAAAATACCTCTACAAAAATCAAAAATTAATTAAATGTTGCGCTAACATAACCGCCCACCAAATTTTATATGAAAAAAATTTAAAGAAATTACTTCTCTGAGTCACCCGATTGGGGAATCAGTGGCACACACTTAGATAGGGGACGTTTAAAAATACCCTTAAGAGTATGAACACTTACAACCCTAACAATTCCGTCGGGACCTGGGAAGACGTCCGTTATTCTTCCGCGAGGCCATTGAGCAGGTGAGGAATGTTTGTCCCAAAGAAGAACCAAATCACCGACATGAGGATGGTAAGTAGTTCTAAACCATTTTGGTCGTTGTTGGAGAGTTGTAAGATATTCATTCCTCCATCGTTGCCAATAGTGTTGAACTCTTTGTTGTACGAGTTGCCATCTGGTGAGTCGATTCTCAGGACTGTCCGTAAAGTCGACTTCTGGTCTCGTTGTTAGAGCTGTCCCAATCAAGAAATGACCTGGAGTAAGAATGTCTAGATCAGTAGAATCTGATGTTAAGGCACAAAGAGGTCTTGAGTTTAGAATCGCTTCAATCCTTGCGAACAAGGTGGTGAGCTCTTCGAAAGTGAAAGCTGTATCATTGAGAACGCGTTTAAAATGATTCTTCACGCACTTGACGCCGGCTTCCCAGATACCTCCGAAATTGGGTGAGTAAGGAGGGTTAAAAACCCATTCCACACCTCTCGTCAGTAGATAAGAAGACAAATCCTCTTGGACAGATTTTTTATGTAACCATTTCTGCATGTCAGAGAGATGCCTTGCCGCTCCGACAAAGTTGCTGCCACAATCTGACAGAATTTTAGTAGGGAGCCCTCTACGTGAAATGAATCTATCGAGCGTGGCCATGAAGGACGCTGTCGAAAGATCAGATACCAGTTCCAAATGAAGAGCCTTAGTAGTCATACTTACAAACAGACATAAATATGATTTGCTAACAGGCGCATTTCTTCTCCGAGACTCCCTGATAGAAAATAGGCCGGCAAAATCGACGCCAACATTAATAAAAGTTCGGCCAGCTTCAAAACGACACGTAGGCAAACTGCCCATCAGAGCCTCAGCTGGCTTTGCTGAAAACTTATAACAAATGTCACATCTAAATAACTCTTGTCTGATTAAACGCCTTGCTGAGAGGATCCAGAAACGTTGACGTATCAAGGCATGGAGTTGATTTAGACCAGCATGCAAATACAAGTGGTGATAGTGACGTATTATAAGTCTAGAGAGGTGGGAATGATGAGGTAGGATGATAGGGTGCTTCATACCTTCAGGAAGAGGTGATTGTTGAAGACGACCGCCCACCCTCAAAAGTCCCAAGGGATCCAAGAATGGAGTCAGACCTCGGAGATTAGTGGAGGCATAATCCTCGTCGCCACTGTGTATAGCGTTAGGTAAATAACAATTTTGGATAAGACGGATACAGGTTGTCTCCGCCGCGTTCAATTCTCTTAATGTCAAAGGTCCACACAGATTGGAGTTGCGGGCATTCTGGATGAATCGCCGCACATATGATACCGTCCTGAGAAGCTTCATAAATGATGAGAAGTTTTCGATCCATGACACAAGGTCAGGGACGACCTTTGAACTGAGAGTAGCAATTATACCGCCCCTAAGCTCGGGCAAAACTGTTGTCCGGCTACAAAATCTTTCGATCTTAGGCCAGTCATGGACGGGAAGTTGTAGCCAAGACGGTCCGTTCCACCATAGATCACTACGTAAAATCTGAGATGGGCGGAGACCCCGTGAGGCAGCGTCAGCTGGATTGTCCAATGTGCCCACGTGACGCCAGGACACCTCAGGAATTAACTGTAAAATTTCTACAATACGGTTGGCCACAAAGGTTTTCAATAAATGAGGTGGAGTATGTAGCCAACCTAACACAATAGCGGAATCCGTAAAGAAGAATATTTGATTTATCGAAATTCTGTCTCGAAATTTTTTCAGAGAGCTGAATAATTTTGCAAGAAGAAGAGCACCACAAAGCTCAAGCCTTGGGATAGAGAGCGGTTTTATAGGAGCCAGCTTAGATTTTGCTTTCAAGAGAAAAATTTGAACATTGTCATCCGTTACCGTTCTAATATAAATGATGGCCGAGAATCCCTTCTCTGAAGCGTCGCAGAAACCGACGAACTGGCAATCGTTACTGTGTTTCACCGGGATGAAACGTGATAAACGGATGGACACCAATTGGGGAACTTCCATCATGAAATTTTCCCAGTCAAGTTTGACCTCAGTTGGCAGAGGATCGTCCCAGCCGAGGCCTAATTTCCAAATATTTTGCAACAGAAGCTTGGCCAAAAATATCACCGGTGTTAAATAACCTAGAGGATCGAAGATACGCGCAATTGCAGATAGAACACCACGTTTAGTGCACTGAGGACGTGGGGTGGTGATATTATATGAGAACTCATCTGACGGAGCATTCCACTGGACCCCTAACACCTTAAAAACACAATCTTCTCCCTTCGAAAGTGAAATAGACCTTTCATGAAACTTCTCTGGAACTGCCTTGAGCACACTCTCTGAATTGCTGGCCCACTTACGAAGCTCGAAATTACCCTTCATGAGTAAATCAATTAGTTGTTGTTGAAGGCTGAGGGCTTCATCGATACTTGATGCCCCAGTTATGATATCATCCATATATACGTCCTCGCGTAACACTTTGGACGCATGGATGAAATGATGACCTTCATCCAGAGTGAGTTGTTTAAGAACGCGAAGAGCCAAATAGGGGGAGCAGGACATCCCGTAAGTCAAGGTGCACAATTCATATTCTTTAACGTCATCAGCAGGATCCGATCTCCAGTAAATATGTTGATAAAGACGATCCGGTTCATTGATAAGGATTTGGCGGTACATCTTACAGATATCCGTCACAAACACAATGCGATGAAGTCTAAAATTAAGCATGATGTCCGCAATATCAAGTTGAAGTTTCGGTCCAACAAAAAGATGTTGATTTAGAGAGCCGGTAGAAATCGACGACGACATGGACGCATCAAAGACCGCTCTCAACTTAGTTGTTGAGCTAGTCTCTTTTAAAATGCCATGATGGGGAATTATGTATTTCCCAGGAGAGGAAGCGATTTCCATGTGTCCCAGAGAGAGATACTCTTCCATAAAAGTGATATATTCCCGTCTCAATGTGGGATTTCTCAACAATTTCTTTTCCAAGTTGTAGAACCGCTTCAACGCTTGCGATCTTGAATCACTTAATAATGGTGAAGGAGATTTAAATGGAAGAGCAACAACGTACCTCCCTGAAGTCAAACGACGATGAGTCCGGGCAAAATGTTCTTCGCAAAGTTCCTCTTCCGGATCAGTCACAACTCCAATGCTAGGTTCCTCCAATTCCCAGAATCGTTCAAGTTGACGGTGAATAAAGGGAATCGTCGTGAGGGTCAAAACCGATGGCCTGGGGAAGGACTCAAAATCAACTGAATAGGCACCAGTAACAATCCAGCCAAGAGATGTTTTAATGGTGGCTAAATCTGTACCGATAATAGGGATGGGTCTACCTTCCAATATTTTATAGTAAATATCGGCACCTAAAAGGCAGTCGATAGGACGAGGCAGTCCAAAATTCAAATCGGCTAATTTGATCGAAGGGTTAATTTTTCTGATTATAATTTCCGGAACTGCAATAGATGGAAGATCCGACGTTATTTTGGTGACAACTGTGGCGCGGACACCTAGTAGAGGGGCTTTACGATGAATAGATTTCATCTCAAAAAATGTAGTTCCTAAGGACGGAACACTAAGGTCCCCGACAGAACTTATCTGATGGGAATCATTCGCCACCGTCAAGCGGAGTCGCCGAGCACAGTCTGAAGTCACCAATGAGGATTGAGCTCCCGAATCAATGAGAGCACGAACGGGATGAAAACATCCTCGAACATCTGTTATGAAAACAGTAGCAGTACTAAGAAGTATTTGTTGAGCTGGAACATCAAAAGAATTACCACGAAAGGTAAGAATCGATTTCGAAGTTCCTGAAGGCGTCCCCATAGATGGAGGCCTAGTATCTTCAACGAGGGTGTTTGTTGAAAAATGAAGTAAGGAATGGTGAAGAGATTGGCAAATGAGACATCTAATTTTAAATTTGCATTCGTCGGTAGTATGACCCGAAGTTAAATGATATTTACATCCCTTGAAGGTTTTTACAAAGTGGAAGCGTTGCGACGGCGACAGATTCAAAAAATTGGGACATTTGGTCAAATCATGGCCAGACAATTTACAGTATGGACACTTTGAAGTGCGCACATCCGATGGTTTCGAAGCTCTCTTGGTCGTCAAAAACACAGAAGAAGATTTATTATGGGTCTTCGTTGCCTTCGGGCAAGACGACTTACCGGGTTTGCTGGAAGACAGCTTCAGAATTTGCTGTCTGTCTCTGACAAACTCCAGAAGATCGTTGCATCGCGGAAATTCTTCCTTAACATGCTTGGATTCGAACATTTCCCTTGTTCTCTGGTCCAGACATTGAATAGCAAGATGAAACAAGATAAATTCCGCTTCATGAGGAATTTTTAGAAGTTGAAAAGCTTCCATACTGTCACCCACATGAGATAAAAATAATTTATAATTTTCGGAAACCTCTGGGTGAGATTTAAATGAGAGAAGTTTGTCCAAGAAGGATGTAGCTAAGAAACGCTTCTTATCGTAGCGAGCCATCAAAGTCTTCCAGGCTAGGTCATAATTAGCCTCCGTCACAGGTATGGACTTTAAAAGGGATCGAGCCTCACCATTCAGACTAGAAATTAAATAATAAAATTTATCAGTTTTAGACAGTGTCGGTTCATCGTGAATTAAAGAAATGAAAACATCTTTGAAATGCGGCCAATCTGTCAATTCGCCTGAAAAATTTGGAATATTAATTCTTGGGAGGCGCGACCTGGTGTCGTTGATAACAGAAATATTTTGAGTTGGAGAAGCTGCTCGTTCTCGAGCTGGCCTGGGAGGCGGACAAAGCTCCATATGAATCATAAGGATCTCATAGATATAACGTTTCGAGTTCGATAAAATCAAAGAATCTCTATCCGTAGGATAATCCTCGCCTTTCTGAGCATTTACAAAGTATGTTTCCAACGCTTCATTTGTAAAGTTTAATTCACTTCGAAGATTTGAAAGATCGGAGAACATCGCTTGAAATAGATTCGTTTGACTGTTATCTACCTTAGCTGCACGGCCTTGTTCTCGAATAGATTTAATATCTTGACATAAAGAATAAAGTTTGCGTCTTAATATTATTGTCCGAGAATCGGAGAAAGCAGCAACATTAACATCCGCTTCCTCACTTGCCATGATTAAAAGAAAATGAAAATTGAAAATGAAACGAAGTATTTCTAAGAAAATGAAATTAAAATAATAAATATATCTGAAGTTGAAATTAACAAAAGAAGCTAGAGTGAATATAAACAAACATTGAATCTTCTAGTAGAATCAAAACAAATACAAGAACCTAAATGAGTGCCACTGAAAATATTAGGTTGAAAAAAAATATATTTATGTATTTTAACACAAGAAAATGATAGACTATAAACTATTTAAAAAAATAGATTATAATATAAGAAGAGTCTATCAACATAAAAATAAAAATAGAAATCCACTGATTAATGGATAGAAGAATGTTATTTACCTTGTTATGACCTATTTCCAGATCATAATAATAACACCTGATTACTGTCATAAATGATAACACGAAGGTTATAGGCAGGTATGTGGTGCGCAATAACAAGAAAATAGCTAGATGTACAAAAATAGGATTAAATCCAAAGTAGGATTAGAATACATCTTTGAACAAAATTCAAATATATATTTTAACAAATATATATGTTCCTGGCCGGAATCACCAAATTCTATGTTAATAAATAACATAGACTAGATTTTGAAAAATGATATAATTATATTTCATTTCAAATACAAGGGCCAGTCGGCGTAGTTAAAAGGAAAAACAAAAATAAACAAAGTTAACTCTCCTGATGTGGAGGGGTGAATGTGGAAGATGGGCTGATGAACTGATCTCCAAACAAGGCCGAGAAGATCTGGGAGTAGGCTGAGGACGCCGTCACACCAGATGAGCCAAGTACCAGACTTCAGAGGTCCACGGAAAGGCGATCCGGATTGACGAGAGAAGTTGGTGGCCTTGAGGAGAACCCTAATGTCAACAGGCTGAAGGACCATGGAAGACTATCTGTCCAACACTGACCAGCGGTCATAACACGAACTATTCCCCACTCCCCCACATACATAGGCTCCTCCCACAAATTGTTAATATGATGTAATATAAACATAAGAATAAATTACATGAGTAATATTGACCATAGTTATTATGATAATAATATTAATAATTATTAGAATAATTAATGAAAGAAAACTTAAGAAAAAATACCTCTACAAAAATCAAAAATTAATTAAATGTTGCGCTAACAAAGCTCTTCTATCTCATGGTTTATTTTTCATTATTTTACCACTGTAAATATTTATTTTGTAAATGTATTTTTTTTTTATAGTATAGTTAATATAGTATAATAAAGTATAGTTTATAGTGTAGTTAGTTATTATGACTTGTCGTCACTCTGGTGGATATGAGCCGGACTCTACTATAGGCGTCCTAAATTTTGCCTTGGGGTCTTTAAGAAGTAACTGACATCGTACAGACTCGAGACCATCGCTTAACGTCCCATCCGAAACGACGGCGTGCTTAAGTTTATTTTACTTCCCAGATAAAATAAACTAGAGGCCTCGAACCCGAGAACTTGAGCACAGTAAGCAAGCATTCCGCTGAGCTACCGGCACCCTCTTTTATATTATATATTTATCATTATTCTTTACATATTCCTTTCTTTTATTGTTTCTTACATTATTATTATTTGTTTCAAATATTTCTTATAGCTTATGTATTATTACTTTCATATTGTTTTTCTACAGATTGTTGAATAAATAAATCAATACATTTTCTAAATACTTTTCAATTGCAGAAGGCCGGATGTAGTATAAAATTGTTTTATATTCATTTCAAATGTACAATGTGTTATCTTAACTTTCCAATTTATGAAATATATTTATTTTGTTGGATTGAAAATATTTTTCTTGAAAATTCAAAACTCTTTTGAACCTTTCATAAAGAAAAGCAATATTAAAGAGTTGGGGGGAAGTAGGTTTTCTTCCAACTCCCCCCCCCCCCCCCCCCCCCTCATCTCTTTGCCTTCTGATTCTTAAGAAAGATGGAAAGAACATTGCCGTGAAAATGGAAAATGTTTCGAATTTCCAATCTAAATACAAAGTTTAAAACTCCAAATGGATGGGGAGAGGTACGATTTCCTCTTTATATTCTTGGGGTGGAGTGGGTTGGGGAGAGTTTTTGGTGGGAGCGGGAAATATGAGCTTTGAGCGGGAACTCAGCCTAAACAGTATCAGATACTGAGGCCCGGAGGTGGGGCAGGTAATGAGGAAAGTTGACTGTCCAGTGTTGTGGTAGGTTGATGGCACCGCTAATAGATGGCAGCACTCTCCTATCTTCCTCTCTTCTGGCTGTTTATGTATTTACGTAACCCCATGTCTAAGTTCCTCAAATTATTGAGTGTACAATTTCAAAATCAACATATTGTGTATAACTGTGGCACATTTATGAAAACTGAAAATGTATTTTAACAAATTGTAACAAATTTTAACAAAAAACCATGACTCTCCCCAACAACAAAACCCTAACAGTTTGCACTTGGAATGCTCAAGGGCTGAACAATAAACATAGTATACTGGAGTTATTTCTAAGAAGATATAACGTTGACATAATACTCATCACTGAAACTAAATTGTCCCATAATTTAAATTTCTATATATCAGGCTACAAATCATACAGATCAGACCACCCCAGCGGTCGTCGCAAAGGAGGATCAGCGTTACTAATAAAACATTCGATAGGTCACGATGAGCTTCCACTTATAAAAGAAGACAAGTTTCAGATAACTCGAGTAGAACTCCATCATACTAACAAAAAATTACAAATAGGCTCATTTTATTCTGCTCCTGAAAACAGACTATCTCAATCGGATTTTTGGGGTATTATACATGAAATGAAAACTGATTTTATAATCGGTGGGGATTTCAACGCCAAGCATCCACGTTGGGGATGCCGACTAGCCAACCCCAGAGGGAGAGTACTGCTAAACACCGTTACTGCACTACAACTGGATGTGATCCACCCCTCTGAGCCGTCTTACTATCCACTTGATACAGTCCGTACCCCTGACATCCTTGATTTCTTCATTGGGAAGCGTGTTCAACACATCTCCTCTACTCCTCAGGTATTAAAAGAACTAAACTCTGATCATTTGCCAGTACTTCTTACTCTTCACTTCGATGGTTCTTTACAACACAACGCAGGCTTAATCAGGCACCCGTTCAATTGGAAGTTGTACAATAAAGTCATCAATCAGAGCGTGGATTTAAAAGTACCTCTGAAAACCCCAGCCGATGTAGATGCTGCGGTGGCTCAAATCACCAAGATAATTCAAACTGCAGCCAGCGAAGCATCTTCATCCAATCCACTGGGCCCTAAATCACCGTATAAACCTACTCTGATTATTCAACAACTTCTAACTGTAAAACACTCAGCTCGCGCAGAGTGGATGAGAACGAGGCATCCAAAAGACAAGCAGAGATTCAACAGGGCAACCAGGGATTTAACTCGAGCTCTGAAAGAGGAGAAGAATGTGTCGACCCGAAGCAGCATCAATGCTCTTAGCGCCACAGATGGCTCTCTCTGGATGAAAACAAAAACTATCATGAAAGTGCCAATTAATATTCCTCCTTTAAAGGTGGGACCCGAATGGTATGCTTCGTCTCAGGAGAAATGTGACCTGTTTGCTAACATACTTGTTCAGCAATTTACCCCACACGATGAAAGTGATTTGGTATCCACACAAAATGTATATAAGCGACTGGATGAGCCCCTACAACTCAGCCTGTTTTCAGACTACTTCACTCCGGGTCAGGTGACTAACGCCATAAATCGTTCACCGACAAAGAAGGCGCCAGGTCATGATCAGATTGTCCAGCCATTACTAAAAGCACTGCCACGAAAAGCTATAGTATATCTCACCCAGATATTCAATGCTATTCTACGGACGACCCACATCCCGAATCAGTGGAAACATGCTAAAATCGTCATGGTGAAAAAACCTAATAAGATGGCCAGTGATCCAACTAGTTATAGACCCATAAGTTTACTTCCCCTGTTTGCTAAAATATTTGAACGCTTGCTGTTACCAAAACTATTAATGTTCCTTTCTCCTCTCGTGCCTGATACACAGCTAGGATTTAGACAGTCGCACTCATGTCCGCAGCAACTTCATCGAATAGTAAATGAAATATTAAACACATACGAGGAAAAACAAGTATGCTTTGGGCTCTTCCTGGATACGGAAAAAGCCTTTGACAAGGTTTGGCACCCTGGACTACTCTGCAAGCTAAAACCCCATCTACCGGACACCTACTACAGAATTATAAAATCATACTTGTATTGCCGTACATTTTCCGTAAAATATGGTAACACAAGCTCAACATCTAAAGCGATATCAGCAGGAGTGCCGCAGGGCAGTGTTCTGGGGCCCTTTCTTTATCTAATTTATGCAAGTGACTTTCCTACCTCAGAAAATGTGACTGTAGCACAATTCGCAGATGATGTTGCTGCCCTCAGCAGAGCCCTGACTTCTGAAGATGCCAAACATTATCTACAACAATTCCTGAACGCAGTCAACTTATGGTGTTGCAAATGGCGCATAAAAATGAACTCCACTAAGTCAACAGTGGTAACTTTCACATATAAAAAAAATATACCAAATCCAACCATCTTTCTTAATGACATGCAAATCCCTTGTGCAGAACGAGTAAGATACCTAGGACTAATATTTGACGCGAAGCTAACATGGTCCCATCATGTCCAGCACCTAGTAGCGAAGACTCGCGGACGAATAACAAACTTGAAGTGTCTCCTCGACCACCGCTCACCCCTTGCTTTATCAGTAAAAAGACTGCTATATTTGGTGCTGATACGTCCGATCTGGCAGTACGCTTGTGGCCTATGGGGTTCAGCTGCTAAAAGCCACATAACCAGGATACAAACCACTCAAAATCGCGTCATGAGACTCATCACCGATGCACCGTGGTATGTTCGCAACACAGTTCTACATGCTGATCTTGAAATACCGGAAGTAGCGGAGGTCCTCAAAGAATCCTACATCCGAATGCAGACAACAATGGCCAACCACCCAAATCCACTGGTCCGGGAAATTGCTGAACACCCACCACCTTTACCACTGGAACGCAGACTTAAAAAGAAGCGACCGCATGATTTTCTTCTCATCAATTGATCAAAAGACAAATTTTTTTTTTTTTTTTTTTTTTTTTTTTTTTTCTTTCCTATATTATGTTCATTTTATCTACTTTAAAGTTACTTGTTCAGGGCAATTAATGAATTGTACCTGAGTTCATATCTCATGTTAATTAGGCCCTTGGTCTAGGTATTATTGTTATAGACAGCTCAACTATAATATTCATGTATAGAATAATAAAGTTTACAATAATTACAAAAAAAAAATTACAAAAAAAACAAATTGTAATCATTTCACATTGAAGAACTTTTCATTAAATCACGATGAAAAATGATAATAAAAACATACAATTTAAAAAAATATTATATCATTAATTTTCCCACGAACAGCGAACACATTGTATAAAAATGGTAGATCCGGTTATGAGATTCAAACCAGCTGAGCTTCAAACTAGGAATGATAACACAATAGAAACTAATTCCCGGAATTTTTTTTTAACAAAACCTTGTGTCTACTATTTTTCATATTTTAGTAACATCAACTACCAGGTGGGGTCACTTTCGACCCCGAACACATTTTTAGAGGAATTTAGCTTCGTGAAAATTCGACGATAAACTTTTCTCATATAATAACTATACGGCCTAGGCCTCGGCCGGGTTTCGAATCCGCGATCTTGAGCTCAATAGACAAGAGTGTACAGTTAGAAAACAAATAAATAAAGGATTACTCACTGCAGTGTGGATTACTAGTAAGTCACAAGTAAGGAAGTTTGTAACAATATCAGCCCATACGAAGATATGTAGACAGGGCTGACTACAAAATATCACTATTCAATATTTGCGATTCCATGTCTTTAGCTCATGTAAGATCGAAGATGCAATACCCAAATGGCTGCCCCGGGCCGCCTCCTAAATATTGCACCCTCCTCAACCTATTTTGAATATCTCTCGGACTCAACTTGCCTCTTGGATCTAATTTTCTCGAAAGCCCTCTCCAAAATGGCCGCCTACCCATTGCTCCTGTAACCATTTTAATATATAACTCTGCCCTTACTCAAATTTTATATTTCATTCGTCTAATTTCCATCATAGGTGGGCCCTTTTCGTCAAATAAGGCACGTAGCTCCGAAATGTACTTCGGGAAGTGAAAGAAAACTGTATATATAAATAAAACCCGAAGTTTATTTGATATATTTACTAAAAAAAACGGCTGAACTTGAAATTTTCAGGGAATCTAAAAACATTCAACTTGATATATTAGCCATGTGATGGCTAAACTTTTTGATTGGGGTCTTTAGAAAAAGAGAGGGCGACAAGTATTTTCAAATATTGAGTGGCACGTGATATTCTAGGTATCGAAAAGAATATTCCAAAATTAGGTGTAATATTTGACACTTTTTTAGGAAATTTCTGTTACTTCGTTGGCAACGGACCCTGAAGATCCTTAGCCGCCCATACCAACCTCCTCCACCGCGATCTGTCCTACTCTACCAGTCGCCAGTTGACGGCATCCTTTTTCACTAGGTCAGGACATCTCAACCGTGGTCTTCCTAGTGATCTGGCTCCTTGCACCTGAGTATCCATGATACTCCTCATACCTAGTCTACCGCAAGGGCCGTCATACTGTGGTTGATATTCCCAGAAAATGTCCCTCAGCTCTCTGTTTCTTCTGATCCTCCACTCCTGGGTTTTTCTATCCTTGACTGGACCTGCTATTTTCCTCAGCATTTTATTTTCGAATGTCTGGAAATGCTTCTCCGGTTGTAAGGTCAGATTCTGGGATTCACACGCATAGATCAGGACTGGCTTTATCCTGGAGGAGGGAGGGAGATGATCTGTAAAAAGAAACTGGTTGGTATAAGAATGACATGTTATGGCCACATTACATATATTTTACTGAAGGCGCCGGTAGCTCAGTGGTATGCGTGCTTGACTTCTGAGCTCAAGGTCGTGGGTTCGTAACCCGACCGAGGCCCTTAGTTTATTTTATCTGGGAGGTAAAATAAACTTAAGCACGCCGTCCTTCGGATGGGACGTTAAGCGATGGTCCCGAGCCTGTACGATGTCAGGCACTCGTTAAAGACCCCTACCCTAGATGAATAAAAATTTAGGGTAGGCAAAATTTAGGACTCCCACAGTAGAGTCGGGCTCATGTCCACCAGAGTGACGAAAGAGCGCTCTGGTAGTAGGCGATAATATGACCTCGTAGTTAAAGCCCGGGCATGAGTCATAAAACCTAACCTAACCTATATTTTACTTTTTCTTTATCTATTATCCTTTCTAATTAAACAACTGCCAATAATAAAAAATAGATTATAAAATTCGTTATGGGTAAGTAATAACAAAAAAATGGGTTCCCAGTGAATTCCTCTAAGATAAATTCATCTAAAAGTAAATTTGTCTAACCAGTACTTAATTCAAAAGTGTATTATTTTTTTACTTTCTTGTATCTTTAGTATATGTCTCTAAATGTGCAAGATTGGGACTTTGTGAATATTCCAACTCTAATCGATTTTTGCTATGAACTTGAAATTTGAAATGAAAATATTCTAACTTAAATCTGATCCAATTTTGGAAGAACTCGGAGATACACTTTACTTCGATGATGCCGTTCAAATTTATTACCTAATCAAAAATCTCTTCAAATAAATGTTGTATAGAAAACAGAAAGGCACATTATATATGAAATACGATTTTTCGCAGGTCGCCCCATTTGCTTGACTTACGTAAAAACGTATTGAAAAAATTGGTTACTATCAAAAATGTTCTTCACATTCAGCTCTCCAAAGAATATACAATAATTTGTGGTAAGGAATATTGTTATTTTTTTTAAATTGTAACGCATAACAAGAATTTTAAATTAGGTTATTTTACCATTGGTAGTTTTGTTTTATAAAAGGATAATAGAGAAAGGAATAGTAAAATATATGTAATGTCTCCATGATAGGGTGTGAATTCTGGACCCTGACCTTACACCCGGAGAACCGTTTGCAGACATTTGAATATAATATCGTATATAAGAATTTAAGTGAATTAATAAAATAAAACTCCAATAAATATAAAATACAAATAGACAAACAAATTAACTATTTAAAATTTCAGGTATGTGAACAGATATGTTGTAATGTGACATATGGTGATGTTAATAAGGTGTTAAAATAATAAGAACATATGAGTAAGATAGGAGCTGGAATTATATATATAAAATAATAGAATGAGATTAAAGTTGGGTTATGAACCTGTTTAAAATGTTTCTTTTAAGTGTAATTATCAGTTAACATTACACTTTGGCGCAGTCGGTAGGACACGAATTGATCAAGCAAAAGGAAGATTCGAGGGAATTGAAGAAGTGAAACAATTAAGGTATCTATTTAAACTCCTTAAATTATGATGTTTGCTTCCGAGACCCCTTTGTCCCCAACTGAGATCCCGGGGCAACAAAATATCTTGGCTTTGTTAGAAAGTCAACAACGGCTCAACCGCAATGAGCCGTTTTCTTTAGGAACAATGACACAGGGCGATGCGTATTTAGAGTTTGAATCCCTGATGATATTACGATCTAGTAACTCCTGGATCCTCTCCTGGGCCCACATGTACCTGTCCCTAGATAGCCTGTATGGCTTTAAACGTACAATTTCTGCGTCCCTCTTCAAATCAAAGGGAACTGAATACACCGAGAGAGACACACTTTCTTGAGGAATAGGAAACATTTTGATTAGATCCTCTTTGGTGCAAAGAACCTTGGATCTTATATGTACCTCCTGTGACTGTGGGCAGACACCTAATTCTTCATGAGTCGTTTTATTTATTATTGAATAACCTAACGCTCTTAAAGTGGCTAGCCCAACTATTAGGTCATAGGATAGTTGCTGGACTACATAGGCTTTGGTTTCCACGATCATTGAGTCGTATTTAATTTTGATTTGTACAGAATTTAGAATCCTTTCTGTGGCCCCGTTAAAGCCTCTGAGTACTTGTCTGTCGGAAACTAGCTGAAGGATCCATGCATATCTGCGTACATTGACGACATACTGATCGGCGGACGCTCGAAGGAAGAATGTGCTCACAAGACATATTTAGTTGTTGAAAGGCTAACTAAGGAAAATGTGAAAATTAACTTGGAAAAAAGCATTTTCTGCAATTCCAGCGTACCTTTTCTTGGAAGAGTTATTGATGGGAAAACAAAAACAACAAAACAAGAGTCCATAGAGAAAGTGAGAAATATGAGCAGACCTCACGATGTCCATACACTGCGGGTGTTCACTGGCCTCACCAGTCACTTCAGAGCATTTATCCCAAAGTATGCCGACATAGTCAGACCTCTAGACCGGCTGAAGGGTAAGGAGGTAGAATTCACGTGGACCAAAGAAACAGAGGATGCTTTTAGGACTTTAGTAGAGAAAATTACCAGCAACCCTGTGCTTCAGCTACCGGACTGGAACTTGCCATTCGAGCTGTGTACTGATGCATCCCACTTTGGTTGTGGAGCTATCTTGTATCAGCGGGACCAGGCTCTTCCCAAGAAGCAGCAGCTCAGAGTAATTGGGTATTTCTCTCATTCTTTCACGAGTGCGGAGCTCAACTATTCTGTGACAGAAAAGGAAGCCCTGGCTGTGGTAAAGGCAATTAAGTATTTCAGGTCGTACATAGAGTCTAGGGAGGTCTCCATAAACACCGACCATCAAGCACTCACCCACATAATGAATATAGCGGAACCTAAAGGCCGGCTGGCAAGGTGGCAGGTCTTTTTAATGAGCTATAATATCAAAATTCTACACCGAACCGGAAAAGATCTAGAAGATGCAGACGCCATTTCCAGGTTGTGTGTCAATACAGACGTACATCAAATTTGGCAAAAAGCTGAGACCGGTAACAACAAGGACAAAGTACAAGTAAAACCTGACATGGTGCCGGTGATCCTTCGTTCTTATCATGACGACCCCGACTCAGGTGGGCATGACGGATTTTGGAAAACCTATTTCAAAATCAAATGTAGATTTTATTGGCCAAACATGAAACAGAATATTCTGAATTATGTCAGAAGTTGTCATGCATGTCAATTAGCAAAATTTAAATTTAGGCCAAAACCTGATGTAATGATTATTCCAAGCACAGCAGATGCACCCTTCGAATGTATTCATTTGGATTTTGGTGAAAGAATGAAGAAATCAGAGACAAGCCGAAAGACACAGTCCTTTATTGTTGCTGTCGATGAACATTCAAGATATGTTTGTACCAAAGCCATGAAAGAAAGTGCATGTGCTGTTATAAATTTCTTAGAAGAGTTTCCTCACATCAATAAGGTGAAAAAGATAGTTACTGACAATGGACCGCAGTTTGTCTCAGGAGCATTGAAAACGTTCGCAGACGAGAGACAGATCAAGTTAGTTAAAACTGCTCCATATCACCCAGCTGGAAACGGATTGGCCGAAAGGAAAATCAGAGACATTAAACAATTCATGTCTCTATACCCTACCTTTAAAGGAGGTTGGAAAAACTGTTTAGACGCTGCCGTGAGACACATCAATAGATCGTACACTTCGTTCTTAGGTTGCTCCCCTCAGTTAAAAGCTTTCGGCGTCAAAGCTTCTCTGCCTGCTGACGATAAGTACGGAATCTCTCTCGATATGATCAAAGAAACGCCCTTGTCCGAAGAAAAACAAAACCAATATAAAGAAAATATGAAGCATTACTTCGACAAGCGACACGCTAAAAATATTCCAGTAATAACGGAAGAAGACCAAATTCTCGTGCAAAGCGGATACCAAGGAAAGAATCCCGTTATTAGAGGACCCTTCAAAATTAAGGAAATCATCCGGATGAACGGGTTTCCAAAAACAATAATATATTATGGGAACTCCGGAACAGAGCAGGCGGCTGCCATGAGGAACGTCTTGGTATATCATTGCAGGAGCAATGAAGGTCTTAAGAAAGGGAGTATGTAATGTGACATATGGTGATGTTAATAAGGTGTTAAAATAATAAGAACATATGAGTAAGATAGGAGCTGGAATTATATATATAAAATAATAGAATGAGATTAAAGTTGGGTTATGAACCTGTTTAAAATGTTTCTTTTAAGTGTAATTATCAGTTAACATTACATATGTTATTCTTGTTCTCCATCTGAGTCACAACTCTGGAGCTTTGAGCCAGAATTTAGGTGTCGAAGTGTCCCGAAAAAAGTTACTTGATTTACAACAATGTTTTAAACAAATAACAATAAATAAATAAAACTACTTTTAAAAACAAAAAAAACAAAACAGATCATTTGAATAAAATAAACAAATTAACTCAATAAATCGATAAAGAAGTAACTTCGAAGATCAATAAAAAATAAAATTTAGTTGAAATCATTTTAGATTTCTAATGAATGTATGAAATGACCTACTGACATACATAAATATAATAACAATATAATGAGATCATTTTTCAACTTTATGTCCGGGCTTAAAAGTTTAAAAAAAGTTAAAATGATTTATAAAATGTTATACATGTAATTATGATAATTGACATTTCGGCTGTAGCTGGGATGGCAGCTGTCAAAGCTCTAATAGGCTGCTATCTCCTTTTTTGGTGGAAAATAATATCCTTGACAGACATGATTTAATAATTTCATTTCATAATTCAAAACGTTAGGGGGCCTAGTCACAAAGTTGGGGGGCACCCTGCTGACCGCTTTTCAACTAATCTCATTCATTATGTGTGTCAGTTCGCTCCTTCATCTGTGTCCTTTGGTTCAACCATCACAAGACTGAAAATTAAATATAACCAAAGCCACGTAAAACCACTCTAACATGGGATGGTTACTAATCTTCCTTGGAGCTTTATGGTACGTCAGGGATCAGTCCTATCTGATCTCTCTCACTGACACCCAAACTGACTGGGGACCCTCAAGTAAGTATTCTCGGAACTCTCCTGTTTACAATATACACTGCCAATACATCTACCCATCCTGAAACCATTATCACCTTTACTATTCCAAAAACAAAACGGATCACTTTTTGGAGGGGGAAGAAAGCCGTTGTCAAAGCAACACAGAAAATATTGCTCTTTTCCTGGATATTTAGTTAAAGCCCGGGCATGAGTCACAATAACTAACTAACTTTTCTTGCATTTCAATGACGACATGGCTCATTTCCATGTAAATCATTAGAAATTGGAATTAATTGAAAACAAAAAAAAATAGTATTGTGAAAACGAGCAACATCATCAAAATCGATGGTGCAGTTCGCTAAAGCTCGGAATTGGAAAGTATTGTGGATAAGACAGTAACATGCAGGACACACAGAAGAGAGGCTGTTGTGGGTGTGAGACACAGGCTGTTGGGCCTGAGACCCAGTCAGCTGAGTGCTGTAAAGTTGGCCCATTTGGAGCTCACTAAGTTAAGTAAGTCTGGAGACAAGTTGCTGGCATAGCGTAGGAGGCAGGCTACTTTTTCAACAAGTTGCGTCAACTCTAACGAGCAACTTGCCTCATTAGAGCCAACTGTCAGACCCCCACCAAATCACCTATCATATCTGCTACTGCTAGCAGTAGCAGTATATGTTCTGGTATGCGCCCAAGTTTACGCAACTATGTATTTTGATACAGACATAAATTATACTCACGAATTTGTATATTGTGGTGTTGTATTGCCATTTTTCCGGTTGAACACAATTCCGTTAAACTTTTTCCAGTTTTTCAGGTCACCAGTTTTTTTTTTTTACATTACAAATTGGAAATCTTTAAATGATCGAAGGATTGTAGACAGTCATTTTTGAACGGTATGTTCAAAGCATTATATATGGATCATACTATTTGAAATGCGCATGTATCTGTGCCTTAACTCAACGTCGGAAATATAATGCTAAGGGGCATATATTGCGCGTACATTTGACCTTATTACTAAAATATCTTTCTGTAGCTAAAGTGTTATTTGTGTATCACCGTTCAAAAGCACAGGTTGTAGAATAGAACTAAGAAGAGAAAATAAGATGGAAAGTGGAGCCCACGCATGGGGTTGCTCTCTCTCTCTTTATCTTCTCCCTCTCCCGAGGCCCTTAGTTTATTTTATCTGGGAGGTAAAATAAACTTAAGCACGCCGTCCTTCGGACGGGACGTTAAGCGATGGTCCCGAGCCCGTACGATGTCAGGTACTCGTTAAAGACCCCTACCCTAGGTGAATAAAAATTTAGGGTAGGCAAAATTTAGGACTCCCACAGTAGAGTCGAGCTCATGTCCACCAGAGTGACGAAAGAGCGCTCTGGTAGTAGGCGATATGACCTCGTAGTTAAAGCCCGGGCATGAGTCATAAAACCTAACCTAATCTCTTCTCCCTCTCTTCCTGCCACTATCACAAGAGGAGAGAGGATAAACACGGGTGAGGTTATCCAAATCATTATCAAATTCTACAGATTGTTCGTTGCTCGAGGATTCCTACCTCGAAAATTATAGTGTAACTACGTTGTTAATGGTTCATTCATTTTTTAAAGGTTTCGTACCAAAAAAATCATGATAATAGCTCCTTTTTGAGCATTGGAACAATAAATACTTTTTTTTTTTATTAAATTCTTTATTTTGAATATTTACAATCGGTATAAACCATGAGTAAACTTGATGAATGACTTTTTTTTTTTAAATAATTATTATTATTATATATAATAAAATAATAATGGTCTCTATGTAAATAATATATGTACAAAACAAAGAGAAAATATTAAATGTAAATAATAATAAATATAAAAATAAAACAATAATAATGAAAATAAAATAAAATGATCATGAAAGCCCTTCAACTCGAGACCCCTCCAAACAATAAATACTAAGTTGAAAATATATCATTACATTTAGGAGGATATTGGTTCATAGTGACCAGAAGAAGGGACGTGTAAGTGTCCCGAAATATTATCCAAAAAATAAGAAGACACCTCTGGAAGAAATGCCGGAAACAACCAACAGTGGAACATCCCAGAGAAGTTTAAGAAACACAGGCTATTGAAGTTGTACGTCTATTTCTGGCGAAAAAATAATCCACACTATAGGTGAATAACTTTTTTATTCAATATTTGCAAGAGGACACACTTGTTGACACTAAAGAAGACTTGGGAAAGTTTACTGGTCAAACTAATTCTAGATTAAACCTACTTACCAGCAGTACTGAACCTATTTATATACTTGACCGATTTTTATAATTCACGAGAAGTCAGAGATACTTTTCCATTTATTAGGACTAATGCTTGAATGGAATTAATATTAAAATGTGTATTATGTTTTATAACAAAGCCATTACTGTTTCCCAAAGTTTTAATTTGGGTTTAAATCGGAGTGATTAGAAAGCAATTTTACTTCATAGAACTTGTTCTAAAATATGGAAGTAAAATTTTATATTTAGATATTTGTGTTGTTTAATTATTGTTAATGATTGTTGGGATATAAATGGAACACTATTTAGATCACTTTACTCCTTTATTAACCTGGACATACAGTGGCATCATTTTAAATTCCAATGAAATCTTATCAATCTGACTACTAGCGCTACAGGTGTGCCGATAATGAACTACTACTGATAAGGATTGTTTGTGGCGCTACCTAAGCGGAAACATCTATATTTTCACTGATTTGAACAACGAGAGGGTCAGGCTATATTTTCTGCGGGCGGAACGCCCGCTATAATACCCCTGTGAATTATTACAACGTAAATCGTAATCGTAAAAATAATTCTAATGATCAGGAACCAGAGAAAATAGAGTTCGAGTTTTTTCCGCTCAGGTAGCGCCACAAACAATCCTTGTCAGTAGTAGTTTATTATCGGCACACCCGTAGCGCTAGTAGTTAGATTGATAAGATTTCATTGGAATTTAAAATTATGCCATACAGTGTAAAACGTGATGAGAGAGAGAGAGAGGTTACACACACTGTTTCCCGAACTGCTGCCTCGATAGACAAATAATATTGTCCCTCAACAATTATTACATATAGTTAGTTAGGTTTTATGACTCATGCCCGGGCTTTAACTACAAGTCATATCGCCTACTACCAGAGCGCTCTTTCGTCACTCTGGTGGACATGAGCCCGACTCTACTGTGGGAGTCCTAAATTTTGCCTACCCTAAATTTTTATTCACTTAGGGCAGGGGTCTTTAACGAGTACCTGACATCGTACAGGCTCGGGGCCATCGCTTAACGTCCCATCCGAAGGACGGCGTGCTTAAGTTTATTTACCTCCCAGATAAAATAAACTAAGGGACTCGGTCGGGTTTCGAACCCACGTTCTTGAGCTCAGAAGGTAAGCACGCATACCACTGAGCTACCGGCGCTCCTATATAGTTAGTTCCGAATTAAAAATATTTTTTAAAAATGTGAATTTTTTGATTATAGCTAGTGTAGTAAAATTCGTGAGAAACAGGGTGTGACGGAGTGTGGATGTGGGGATAATCGCTGCCACTACGCAACCTCCCCCCACTTGACTCACCCTTTTCTCTTAGATCTTCTCTACTCGTGTTGGTAGATTGATTTTTTCGTCAAATCTTCAATGGATGTCAAATTTCATTTTTATAAATTTTTTTAGGATCATTGGAAATGCGCTCAAGCCTCTTCTTTAGCAATACTGTTTCATACACATGTTAAATAGATGATTGATAGGCGTCGAAATGCTACTTCCGATGGCAGCATGCCTCCCATAACCGAGGGCGCCGGTAGCCCAGTGGTATGCGTACTTGTCTTCTGAGCTCAAGATCGTGGGTTCGAAACCCGACCGAGGCCCTTAGTTTATTTTATCTGGGAGGTAAAATAAACTTAAGCACGCCGTCCTTCGGATGGGACATTAAGCGATGGTCCCGAGCATGTATGATGTCAGATACTCGTTAAAGACCCCTGCCCTAGGTGAATAAAAATTTAGGGTAGGCAAAATTTAGGACTCTCACAGTAGACTCGGGCTCATGTCCACCAGAAAGAGCGCTCTGGTAGTAGGCGATATGACCTCGTAGTTAAAGCCCGGGCAAGAGTCATAAAACCAACCAACCAACCTCCCATAACCTCTTTGCAATGGTTAATCATGGATGGCGTCTGCAGCAGAACGTGATTTTCGATTGGTGTAAATTTTGTGATTTTATACATTACTCATTAAGGATGACAAAAAAAAAAAAAAGGCAAAGAGAAGAAGTGTTTGAAATGAAAAAGTCAAACTGACCAGAGAACAGAAGAACGGAGAGAGAGTGGAGCAGGAAGTTGTAATGAGAGGCTGGGTGGCCACCTGGGAAGTTTCCTGGCCACCGCCAACTTTTCATCTCTCCCCCCTCCCCTGTAGCCACTTTGTCTGACAGAGGCATCCACCCTCTCCCACGGGGAGGGACCCACCCACAAAAAATAAAATTGGACCATAAATTCACAGCAAACAAAGACAAAAACTACACCATTTTCTTTTATTTTATTGGCACATAACATGGGGTAATTGTGCAGAATTAATATGATATTAATTATGTTTAAGGAGGAAACGTCTGATAAATTTACTTTGGTGGGCCTTTCATCTACATTTTATATTTCAGTAAATTTTAATATTATTTTCCAGAGAGGAAACCTTGTATGAAATTTTTTATGGAAGAATGAGTAAATAATTACATTGGAAAACGGGATAAAGAAACAGTATTCATATCATATAAGAATTTTCCTTCAAACCAAGATCCAACAATTCTGGTAAATAACGGTATTTTTTTTTAATCAATTTTTAAATTGAAACCTGGTTTCAATATATGCTTTAAACGGTTTTAAAATCTCTAAGATACTGGTAGGGTATCGACTGATTACTGGTCAGATTTCAGTTTATCATCGCTCAACCAGTGTTTATTTAGAACCTAAAACTGCTTCTTTAAAATTACTTCCCCAGCTTTTTGTTCGCCAGAATTTCATGTTTTTTGACCCACCCCCCTGCCCCAATTCCAAAAAATTAAAAAAAAGCGTACCTGTTTGCGTCAATGTGCCATTGTAGCGTCACAATAGTTTATATCCAGAACCCCTTAAGAAAGTCACTGATATTCACAAAAACTTTAATAACTGCCAATGAAATGAATGTATCGATATGAAATTTTATATTTACATTCAAAACTCATAAACTTTAATAACTGCTGATTTAATGTAGCGACACAAAACTCAAGTATGAGGAATCAAAAGTTCTTATATTATTCAACCATTGATTTTTAGTTCAAATGGTCGATTGGTTTTGGATGGAGAGCAAAAACAGTTGACTAATTCATTCTGGGGTAAAACATGGTGGTGTAACATACGACTTTTTATTTTGTTTTCTAAATACTACCTACTATTTTGATTTTGCAATAGTGTAAATAAAATCATAATCATTCAAGATCGACGAACAAAAATAGTAACTATTTATTTATTTCTTAGTTTATTTATTTGTATATTTACAACGGCATAACATTTGCCATTAGCAATTGCGATAAATAGTGCAGTGTCAGGTGCGTGGCTGTACTGCTGAGGTACGTGACCGAAGAGGAGTCCAGGCTAGTCCTGGAGCAGGTCCCTCTGCTATATCCGCTTGAGGCGTCGTGGTGGATTTGTGGGGAGGGTGTTTGTAGTTAATTTTTGTATAAGTGGATTGGCGTGATGATGGAGTTTGTCGTGAAAAGTATGATACCGTGTCGGTAAACGGCGCATCGGCAATGTGGCGTAGTATAATGAATTGTATTGACAAGAAGTTGTATGTTTGATTTTTCGGCTGATCCCCATATCTCGATGCCCTAAGTCCAGATGGGTTTTAGTATAGTGTTGTATATGTGAAGTTTGTTTTCAAGCGATAATGTCGATCGTCGTCCGATGATTGATTTCAGTCGTCCAAAGCGTCTTTTGAGGTCTGTGCGTTTCAGTCTAATATGAGTTGTCCAAGTTAAACGTCTGTCTAAATGAAGTCCTAGATATCGGACAGTGTCGGATGCAGGAATGGGCTGCTTGTTAATGTAAACTGATGGACAAGTGTTGTGTCTGAGGGTAAATTTGGTTTGCAGAGATTTGTTTCTATTAATTTTTATTCTCCATTTGTTGGCCCAATCTGTTAGCTGGTGTAAATGTCCCTGTAAGTTTGAGCTTGCTTGTGTTGGGTCTTAATTCGATAGCAATATGAAGTCCTGCCGGTATCTTACTACAATAGTCACTAGTCTTGGTTACGGTACGGTTCTTGTATGTTTTATTCAGATATCCAATAATCTTTCTTAACCGTATCAATAATTCTTTCCTATTTCCCATATAGGTTTGTGTTACGTGAACTCAGTGATACTGTTTACTTCCCCCAAATGTTGCGAACTGAATCGATTTTATCTATTATTTATTTTTTTTTTTTTTTTGGCCTTATGTACGGTGCATATTAGCCATGTCAATGTGTTATTTAGTTATATTTATGACATCATGGCCCCGGGAGAGAGTTCTATCAACGAAATAAAACTCACTCCCGGACGGGATTCGAACCCGCAAACCATGGTGAGACCATGCGACCTAAGCCCTACGCTCTAGCCCGCACGCCACCATGGCTCTCATTTTATCTATTCATTAGGTATTAGTCTAGAATGCCCTGCAGATGTTCTATTCCATAAACTTAATATTCGGGCTTAATCTAGCATTCTTTTCATATCTATTTACTTAGTTTTTTCAACGTTTTCATTGATATGAATTTAAAATAATGTACTGCAAATCGTACACATCAAGATAGGTTATAAATTAGATACATGAACAGTTATAAACTCTTAGGTTTGGATAGAAGAATATTAATAAATACAGTAAATACTATTTTTAATTATAATTTAATTTATTTTAAATATTTTTTTATATACCGAAGTATTTTTTTCACGACGATATTTTGGGACGTTCCCTTCCCGAGGTCGAAAGAAACAGAATAAAATAATAATAAAAAAATAAACCAATATAAATTAAATAAATTAGTAAGTAACTAATAAAAAATAATATTAGTAGAAAGACCTTACAGGAGTATAAATATCTGTGGAGAAACCCTGCCAAGGAAATAAAAATGAAGCTAAGTATGAAAGTTTTTTCATCTAATGTAATTTTATTCCTCTTTTTAAAATGAAAAAATAGGTTTCCTCAAATATTATGATTTTTATTTGAAGTATACATTTGTTTATTGTTTTTATAGGATCAGTTTGGCAAAAAATCGCCCATACCTTGCTAGCTTGTACAGACAGTGGACTATACAGGAGGGGATTAATCAAGCGATGAGCTTGGTGTGAGTCTGTAGCCAAGTTGCCCCCCCAACAAGGAGGCCCAACAACAAACTATAACTTCACCCGCTCCCCGAACAAAACTTGCCAAACTCTCCCCCACCCCCCGTTTTAGCCATAAACATGATTCTCCACTTAGTCCAAACTCAAACTAATAAATTGATCATTAATTTTTAAAGCTTCCTAACAAAATGAGATTCTTCTTGAAACAGAGACTCTGGTGAATTCCAGTCATAACTTTGTGTTATCCAAAAACTGGAGCTTCATGGGTTTTTGTTTTATATTTAAAATTTTATGAGTATTTTAGTTTATTGTGAAGTACAACATACCTATCCTCTGTGCACGTAGCCAAATGTTGTTGTTATGGCCATGGCCCCCACAAGGGTGGGGCTGGTGCAACTTTGGTTGCAGGGCCCGGGCCCAAGGGGGTCCGGCTCCAGTCCTTTTTATTTTTTTATTTTAGTAGATTTTGCAAGGGATCATAGCTTAAAAAGGCAAAATATATAATTATAAGAAAATTTAGTATAATAGATACATATTCTAGTTGTGCGAGTAAGTTATTATTTATTTAGTTGCGTGCATGGATAGTTACTCTTGTTTGCAAATTACTAGTATAAAACAGTCCGCACGAGACAGGTATAGACGGGCCCCACGCACTCCCTCAACCCTCCCCCACTCCTATTTCCCAGCCTATTGTCCAGCTGTTTCCCTCAGAGGAGTGTTCTAAAAATAGACGCATCGACGCATAGTATCAGTTTGACTGATTGAAAATGAATTGGCCAAAACTATTGACTTTTCAGATGTTATTGATAAATTTAGTCAAAAGAAAGCTAGGAATGCTATGATAATTTAGGGCAGTTAGGCTATAAGTAAGCTTTTGTTGTAGCCAGTGTATTAAACACACACAAACATCGTAATTTTTAGAGCTCTTAATGTTATTTTTTTTTAGATCGTAATACTAGTTTTTGTCAATTTTTATTTTAATGTTAGTGAGTCAAAGAAATCTAAAAATTTAAACGTTAATTTCAGTAAAATAAAAGTAAATGATATAATCACGGTAGCAATTGATGTGTGAAATAATTTAATCAATAAAGTTTGGTTTTAAAATCTAACTGATACTGTAACATTAATTATACCTTACAATCTATTTTTAGTTTAAATAAAATTGTAAAAGGGTTAAAAAATAACCATGTAATTATAATATAGCACATGACTATGAGATGGGGGGCCCGACCCTGATCCTGGTTACAGGGCCCGCAATCGAATTTGAGGGCCATGGTTTCGGCATATATTTTAAATTTCAACATTTCTTCCATTCTAATATTTTTATTTTTATTGTTTATTTTGGATGAGAGTCGGACCTGTTAAAATACTCCTCCCCACTAATCCTACTACCTCTCAATATTTACCAAAGTAGGCCTTAAGCCAGCCAGGAGCCATCCAGACCGCACGTACTTTTATCTATCCACCAGATCGTCCCATCACCACACCGTCCCATCACATCTTTCATCTGACCATCTAGCAGCCCCCCCATCTCAGAATCGTATCCGATAAGAACTTTATTATTTTACCTACGTTATGTATCTTTACTTTTATTTTTTATTTTAAACGTTATATTTTTCATCCCTAATACTAAGTTCAATTTTATGTTAATTTAATTTTATGTTTTGTTATCTTTTCAGTTGGCCAACTGCTCTTTACCAGGTTTTCTTTTGTTCATTAAATATCTTTTATCATTCTCAACTTAATCATTCTTATTATCTACCCCTTTATCTAGTCTCCAATATTTTGGAGTGGTCCTCCAGAACCGCCAGAGGTTTCATAGCCAGTTATTTGGAACTCTTATTTTGGATACCATTACCGGTCTATACATTTTGGTCCTCCGGGCCGGATGAAGAAAGGGGTAAATGATAAGATTGATTAAGTTGAAAATGATAGAAGATATTTAATGGACAAAAGAAAACCTCATAAAATGCAGTTGGCGAACAGAAAGCCAACATGAGCTACCCGCGCCCTCTCGACTCCTTTATGTTTCTTAATTGGCGATGAAATTATTGACGTAGATCACTCTGCATTTCTTTTCTGTTTCTACGGAAAAAACTCCCAAAACTAGCCCTTTTCGGTCCTATGCCGACCTGGGACCGGCATAAACAGGTTTTTCATTGAATCTAGTTGGTCTACTCATCCCCAGTCCTAATGGTCTTTTGACGAGCTGGAACTGGCAAACATACTTAACGCTAGAGGTCCAATGCCGGCTTCTCACCGGCATCGATTTTCTGTCCCTCTAGTCCTTTGCCGAGTCCTCCTAGGCATATTTTGAAGATGGCGCGCTATTCTAGACAATCAGCTGACCAATTTGATACCAAATAGTACCCCCAACACTCTATATGTGCTCTGTGAACGTCAGACGACGAGGAGAGACTGAATCTGACTGTATTCCACGCTCCATACAAATGGGACAACAAAACTCGACAGTGCAGAGTCTGCAGCGACCGTTCCAAGAAAAATGGGCGGTAAGAAACAAATATCTACTGCAAGACATGCTCTTCACGTCGGGGAATGTTTTCAGAAGTATCATACCCACAAAAAGTATAGATGATTTTAAATATATTAATTTACATATTTGTATAAATTACTTTTACATGTGAATAAAAATTGAATCCTCTTCTAGAAAGAAAATACGCAGTTTTATCATTTTTATGACCTCTTAAACAAAATGTGCTATTCGGTAGAAAACTATACGGACCACCAAGGCAACAAAAGGACACAGACTAATAGCCGGGGTTGTTTATGTAGGTCCTAGGTCGGCATCGGACCATGTGGCCATTCATGAAATCAGGAGTGGGACCGCAAAGGGCTAGAATGGAAACTGATGTAAAATAAGAAATCGGAAAATGTGGACGGGTATACATTTTATCTAATTGATTACGAGTGTATAGGGTGGCCTGCGCTCTACGATCTCATTTTGCTATCTATTGGTGGACTTTTCTGTTACTGGAGTATAGTTATATTTGGTTACTGCGACAGCTCTACTGTAAGACTCACTCTTTTCTTGTTGCAGGACCTCTTCTCAACACAGGCTTCCACTTCAACGTTGGGAACTGGCCGGGTCACGTGGAGACGGCCGGTAGCAGGAACTCTACCTGTGACTGGTTGCTGACGTACGAGGACTTAGCCAACAGCGGGGACAGTGAAGGGATCTTCCTCTCGGTAGCTCACTGGTACCCTCCTCATACCTCTTGTACCTACCTCATACAGGGGCAGCAGGGTCATATTATCCGGCTCTACTTCCCCAGGTAACTATCTAATTCTTACTTTACGTTACTCCTCCAACACCCACACTCTGTAGCACATGTGATTGGTATCAGTGCAGAAGGTTATCGGATCGAAGACATCCTGAGATACCATATTTCTTTATAATATAGTCCAAACACCGATAGTCACACATCGATAGGATCTCACGATCTCCTTTCCTTTCAAAGCCCGGTTTCTATAAAAGGACTGTTGCGAGAACCATCCGGCAGAGATTGAGGAACCTCATCGACCTGCGGTTTGCCCTTATATCATTCTTTTCGGAACCCCACCCAATTTAATCCTTTGTAAATGTCGCAATTTCATCTTCACTCGCTTTACGGCAGCCATTACGATCCGGGCTCTTTTACAAGTTCTTCAGCTTTCTTTTGGACATTCTGCATCTATCCTCATCACTAATAGGGTCGTACATCCCCCTCAACACATTCCTCTCCCGTATGGAAATGAGTTCATCCTTTCTTGTCAGGACTCAGGATTCTCGCACATATGATGATTTGGTTGGGTCTATTTTATAAATAATTACTTTGGCATCTCGGGACATCTTCTGATCAACATGTACCTCTTCTGAGTAAGAGATTTTCAATAAAGGTTGATCTCATTTGCTTACATTTGTTCTCTTGTGCTTCTTAGAAACTTTGTAAAGCGTTAAAAGAGCAAGAGTGCCGCTGCGGCTCTGTATTTTGTCCTGTTAAGCCTACGCCTCGACACTATCACAGACAGACCAAGCTAGCTCTTCTCGCTAGAAGTAATTAATTTTGTTCCAATCGAGCTGTACATGTTTCTGTTTGGTATAGATTTATAGTATAGATGTTGTTAGTTGTGGTGATATATCTGAATAGCCCCGACAGAGGGCTCCAATTAGTTAAGAGCTCTCATCACCGCTCTTGTTGTTCTTCTGTTTGCTTTGTTTGTTTCCACGTTACTCCTCCTTGCTTTGTTTTTCCCTTCCCAAATTATTTCTCTATCATTATGTCCCTTCTTTGCCCTATTTCATTAATCATGGAGCTCCCACAACTTCCTCTCTACTTTTTGTATATCCTTTTCTTTTCATTCATTCCTCATTTCTTTGTCAGAGGCTAACATCAAAATAAAAACCTTCGCATTATTATATTTTTTTTGTAAGTTGAGTCTTATTGTTGAAATATCTTAAATGGGGGGAGGGGTGGAGGGGGGAGGGGGGGGGGGGGGGGGGGAATACATAATGTTTCCGCACAACATTTTTACAGATTACTCCCCCTCTCTCTCAAATTCACTTCTCCTTCATTTAAAACTGGCGTTATTCGGTATAAGATAACGATATGAAAGTTATGGCATCAGCGAGTTACATTGTTAAATTTTAGGTTCAGCGTAATTCCTATTTATACTTCTACGTCCCTTCTTCTGGTCACTAAGAACATGATATCAGTTCAAGAACATGATTATGTTCAAAGTGACCAGAAGAAGGGACGTGGAAGTGTCCCAAAATATTGTCAAAAAAAGAAAAAAAAAGGAAACACTTCTGGGGAAAAAAATGTCGGAAAAATCAAGATAGTAACATCCCAGAAAAGTTTAAGAAACACAATGCTTGATATTATATCGGATTGGACTATAAATTCCAAATTTGGCATATAATTTGTTATTAATTTTTTATATAATTGCTGTTTTTATATTTTTCAGTTTTCGTATAAACCGTATCGAATCCCCAATCGCTGTATTCGATGGGGACTGTGGGGAGAGCTTGACCTTATATGACGCTGCTTGGCCAGACGACTCCAGAATCATCAAGACCTTCTGTGACACCTTCTCACGGCCCATGGAGAAACACGACTTTGTCTCGACGGGCAATGCGCTCTTCGTCCGCTTCGAGAGCAAGACTGGCAGCTATTCAGGGTAGGTGTCTTCAAAAATATGTCTTTCTGATCTTAAAATTGTTGACTCACCTGAACAGCCTGTCTAAAGGTCATGGAGTAGCATGACTGCCTCCGTGGACGTTACTCTCTTCGTCCGCTTCGAGAGCAAGACTGGCAGCCGCTTTTCCTTCTCAGAGAAATTGTTCTGAAAGCTAAGCGGCATTGCATCAATCGGTAACAGGGTATAGTACCTAAGTGAGCTAAATATTTATGAAATAAAAGTACGTAGTTACAGGTAAAGGTACAGTTTTTTCAATGTACCTAAAAATATGCCTAGATGCACTCTTAGTACCTTGGTATATTACAACTCTGCCATCAAATATTTGAAAATAGAGTCTGTATAAACCAGATCAGATAACATTAGAAACAATTCACTCTTGTAAAAATGAATTGAGGATATGTAATTTGGGTGGGTTATGTACGCATATATGATTTGGCCACCGACAAGGAAAGTTTGAGCAACGCTGCTCAAAGACAATTTGGCAATGTATTCGCAAGCCAGACATTTTTAATGATGTTTTTATCATTCCAAAGTTCAGGATCGAAACTTTTTTGCAACATTTTGTTTCAGAAGAAAGTTATTGCAATGCGAACTTTTCCATTTTGAAACGAGAGTTGGAGTTCAATGTTCTACAGAAATCTCTTTATGAATCAAACTTCTTTAATTTCGTAGAAAGTAGAATTCCTATCCTTTGATTCTTCGAGGAAAGTCGCTTATCCATCAAATTAATTTTTCATCTGTTACCAACACAAATATATTTTAATAAAATTGTCAATGATTTATTGTTTTACATCTCCGGTCCAAATTGTTCTCTTCACTGTCCCAACGTTTTCATATTTTCCGACTTTCTGAATCAAAGAATGGCAAGAAATTCGAATTACTGAGTTTATGAATGAAATGAATTTGCTTCAACATTTTTTTTTGTATCATTATATAGAGTGATTCTGAGTGTGACTTTCTTATACTCTGAAATACTAGTGTCAAAGGAATTTGATGGGGTGGTGGGGGAGATACACTTTTATAGACGAAACAAGTGAAAAGAAAAAAAAAAAAAATTATTTTTTATGCAATAAAATTGGAGGGGTTGTGTCCATCTGTTCTATGTAATCAGAAAGTTGTTTCTTTTCCTGTCTTTTTTCCTTGAGTTTGAAATTCGCTAGTGAAAAACGAGGAAAAGAATTCAATTCAAGTCTAGAACCAGTCATGTCAAAAGAATTATGTTTGGAGGGTTTGAATAATATTGTCGAAGCGAAGAATAAAGTTGTATAGAAGAATAACATTGGGAGAATAAACAAAGTTGGGACCGAGTTGGGTCTAGAAGAAAGAGAGGGGAGGAGTTTTTGTAGTAGCGGGGGGGGGGGGGGGGGGGGGGACCTCTTTCTGACAAATTAAGTTGGTCTGTCAGTAGAGATGGGAAATACCGTTCAGTTGGAACTAGTTCGGTCGTTTTCCGCAATCTCTTGGCTTTACAGGGGCCAAATATTTTGAGCCCTCTAAAAGAGCTGTGTAGGTGAAATTAGAAGCAGAGTTGCGTAAATTTTTAATTGCAATTAACAATTAATATTTTTTTTCACATTTTTAAATTTTCAACTATGAACATACATCACAATAAGAAAATATGAATAGACTTAAAAACACACCGATCTTGAGTTCCTTGATGAAGCGGCTGGTCAGCACCCCCGTCTCCTCGGGGGTCTTTCTCGGCAAGAAAGGTCACGCGCCCAACGACGATTCAGTCGTCAAGGAGGGTTCCCCGGCAAGGACTGGACCGCCATCCCTTCCTTGAACTTGTGCAAATTGTTATATAGCTGTTGTGTTACTTCGTGTAAGAATGGTATGTTTAGGTCGTGATGACATCATTACATTAATAGAAAACAATTTTAAAAATATTATCAATAACAAATGATATCACTGAAAAATTAACAAAAGAGAAAGACAACTAGATAATAAACATTGTGAAAGTCAAATAATCATAGAGCTAAAAATAATCCTCTTATATTTACAATAGTTACACCAACAAATTACTCCACGTAGGCGTAAATGTCTCCACTAACCCAATCCCCATTCTAACTCTTAACACTCTGCTCTGATATTGTTCTATGAATCCCAACCAAACAATCCTCCGCGACATCTAAAAAGGAGATGGCCTCGAGATCTAAGTATGATATTTTATTATTTTCCAGGGAACGTCAGCACTGGCTGACTACCCTCTAGAACTGAATATACCGGAAATACTTTCTAATTTCGTCTATATTTGAAAGTATATACCATAAAGAACTTGTGGTTTTTCTTCAAGATTTCTAGTACTTAGTTTTTATAAAAATGATTGCCGCTGTTGAAATTAAAAAATAAAAATTAACTTATAACAATGAGAGAATAAACAAAGTTGTGCCCGAGTTTGGTTTAGAAGATACAGAGGGGTGGAATGGACTTTTTGTAGGGAATTGAAGAGGGGGGGGGGGGGGGGGGGGGGGGACTTTTTCTGACAAATTAAGTTGGTCTGTCATTAGAGATGGGAAGAGGGTATAAGTTAAGAACGATGGGAAATATCGTTCAGTTGGAACTAGTTCAGTCGTTCCAACTTAACTCAGTTCGTTCACTGATATAGTTCGAAGAACAGTTGACCTCAACTCGGTTCAAAATGAGACCCTCGCGGCGCATACAGTTCCGCCCACTTGATAGATATAACTGACTAAATCTATGTGTAATGTCACAAAGCTTCGTAAATAGTCGTTCAAGTGTCATTAGAGTTGTTTAAGTGTAACATAGCCAAATTTCAGAATTCCAACTGGAGCTATATCCAAACCATGCTCCATCGTGGCATTTCAGTTGAGCGGAGTTAATTAACTGGACAACTGATTAATTGTCAATTGATTCGATTAGTTGGCAATTAACATTTTAATTGTTATTTGTTAATTTTTAATTGCAACAAGATCAATTATTTTTTTAATCTAAAAAATTGGAATCTTAAAGAAATATATGTGATGTGGCCATTACAGAACCTTATACCAACCCCGCTTACAGATCAATCTCTATTTCCCAAAATCATTTCATACTGGCATTACTGGGTTTATAAAAATAATGAGTTGGTCTCAGGTAAAAAAATCTTGAGCACGCCATCCTTCGGATGAGACGTTAAGCGATGGTCCCGACCCTACACGATGTTAAAATACCCCAGGGGAATAAAAATTTAGGGTAGGCAAAATTTAGGACTCTCATAGTAGAGGCGGGCTCATGTCCACCAAAGTGACGGAAGAGCTCTGGTGGTAGGCGATATGACCTTTTAGTTAAAGCCGACGCATGTGTCATAATAATTAACTAATAATAAAAAAATTATTCATAATTCGTTGCTATGCGATTCAATTTAAACATTATGTTAAAATATTTCCGAGGTCGTGGGTTCGTAACCCGACCGAGGCCCTTAGTTTATTTTATCTGGGAGGTAAAATAAACTTAAGCACGCCATCCTTCGGATGGGACGTTAAGCGATGGTCCCGAGCCTGTACGATGTCAGGTACTCGTTAAAGACCCCTACCCTAGGTGAATAAAAATTTAGGGTAGGCAAAATTTAGAACTCCCACAGTAGAGTCGGGCTCATGTCCACCAGAGTGACGAAAGAGCGCTCTGGTCGTAGGCGATATGACCTCGTAGTTAAAGCCTGGGCATGAGTCATAAAACCTAACCTAAAATATTTCCTACAGAAATTTATGTTTCATTCTTTGACGCACTACGATAACACTCTTGTATAACATTGATCATATTGATCCCATCTCAAATCGAAGGACTAACTAGCGATTGGACAATTAATAAGCAACATTTTTAGTAGGAACCAATTTTTCGGAAGTGTGTTCCAAAACTACATTTCAGAACGGGTTACGGCATGTATCTCGAATACCGGAAGACCTGTAAAAAATCATATTTCATATAAATTATGTATAATTATGTTATAAGGTGCCCTCCAATGTGTGATCTTATCACACTTCTCTAGGTACCCTTCAGTAAGTGATATCTAGGTACCCTACTCTAGTAAATGACCTTATCACACTTCTCTAGGTACCCTTCAGTAAGTGATATCTAGGTACCCTACTCTAGTAAATGACCTTATCACACTTCTCTGTCACTTTTTGAAAAATAGTAGGGAAACTCGATTTCACGGTTTCGAAGCACGGCGTTTATATTAATGTACTTCCGAATGAGCATCCTTAATTATTAACGTTCGAAAAAGCATAGAATCAAATTTGGTAATAATTTGTAGTAGCTGTGTGTAACTGGACTGATGTTTACTTTGTTAAGTAAGCCCAACAAAGCCCCTCAAATGGCAAACGTTTAATTGAAATCCTCTTATTTAAATTCGTCCCGAATAAGCCCAAATATAAATTTGAATACAAAATAAAATTAATGATAACACGCATTAATGTGCCCTTTTAATTGAAATAAAATTAAACATCTACATTAATTAGATTTCCTTTTAATTAACGTGTTGACAAATAATTTCTGGATGCCACACATGTATGCGGAGTGTTGTTTAATTTATAATACAATTTTATTTATTAATTTTTCCGATTTGGTGTTGAAATCAGTATATCTTATAGGATAATAACAGTTGAAACAAGTTCATAGCGAGCATTCTGAAGGGAGAGCCGGGGAAGCCGGGGAGGTGAGTCTTGTAGAGTACTTGAAGGCAGGGCGCAAGTTGTGACGCAAGGTGACTCACCGTGAGTTTCTGTGAAATACAGAAATGAATACAACAGTGAATGGTCATACGCAGCGTGAAGTAGGGATGCGTATCATGGAGGAAATATCGATATTTTATATCGTTACTGTATCGCATCGTAAGTATCGATGTACTACTATCGCAAACAATAAAATAAAAATATCGATATATCGTTGATATTTGGAAAGGAAAAATAAAAAAACAAAGAAACTAATATTTATAATGAATTTAATCAAAAAATTCTATCATTAGAAAAATGTAACATAAAAATCTGCTTAAGTGTCTAAAAATACCTTTCGCTCTTAATAAAACGTAAATTAAAGTTGATGTTGAAGGGATGAAGTGGTTATACAAAACTTATTACAATCTAAGCATTGTATTTATACTTATACATACACTTATATACATTGATGTTACTGCCAAAAACGTTCTTCCAATGGATTGTAAAAACAGCAACTTACCAACAGTTTTTGCACTCAATCTATTGCGTGAAGCTGTGACTGTTTGACCAGCTTTAGGTAAAAAAGAGCCAAGGAGATAGGAGCACAAAAATTATAGATAAAACGAAACTTCTCCAACTAAAGGAATATCGAAGGGACAATATCGATATGTGATATATCGCCTTGTAACTGTATCGATGCAAAAAATCTATATTTTCTCAAAGTTATATCGATATTTATGATATATCGTATATCTATACGCACCCCTAGCGTGAAGTGACTCAGTTTCTGCCTGCCGTGAGTCTGCGAACGTGTGTGTTCGTTCACAGTTTTACGACAGCACCAGTGTTTTTTCATTTTCAACATGAAAGAACAACTGGTACTTACGTATTAACGCCACCGCAGCAAATCAATCAACATGTATTTGTAAATTAAAAATTATTAAAGCTATTTATTTATTTTTGGACTTTATATTTATTATTAGCACGTATAATTATTGGTTTTGTAATATGAGGGCGCACCGCCCGCTTGATTGATAATCTGACCCACCCGTCATTCAAATCATAATAGTTAGTTCTGGTTTTAAGACTTTATATATTTGCGCGGCGGCGTATTAACGCATTAATCGCATCGGCGTATTAACGTATTAATCGCATTGCAAATGCGCAAATATATAAAGTCTTAAAACCAGAACTAACTATCATGATTTGAATGACGGGAGGGTCAGATTATCAATCAAGCGGGCGATGCTCCCGCATATTACAAAACCAATAATTATACGTGCTAATAATAAATATAAAGTCCAAAAATAAATAAATAGCTTTAATAATTTTTAATTTACAAATACATGTTGATTGATTTGCTGCGGTGGCGTTAATACGTAAGTACCGAACAACTTATAGACGTAGTTCCTGGGAGAAATATGTTGTACTAAACCAGTCATGGAGACTACATGTGAAGTAGATTTAAATCAGAGATAAGGGAAGAAGTTGCGACACAGATTGGGGTGAAATCAGGTAATAAGTCTTGTATTTTTAATAGAAATAAAAGATCTTGTCTTCCCACTGTTTTATTTTACACCAGAACCAGTTTTCAACGCAATAGCGTCATCATCAGTGGTTCATCTATCATAGAATATACAAAATATACAAATAATAAAAAGTATTAATAATTCATAAAGCATCAGGGTACAGAGTAAGGAAATAAAAATTATACAATTAACTTACCCCACCCACACAGCACAGCGGTTAGAAGACAACTGGCATAGCTCTAAGGGGTGGGGATAGCCAGGTTCACTCACTCTCTCAACATGCAAAAACCATTCATTCTAATATACAATAAATCTGTACATTATTATGCATTGTAACTACATGTACTATTGTAACATAAAATTTTTTTTCACCATACAGCCAAAGAAATTATTGTTGTCATAAAATATAATAATAAAAAATTAAAATAAATACAATATTAAAAATATTTTTACTATTGTATTTATTTATGTATTTATTTTAATTTTTTATTATTATATTTTATGACAACAATAATTTCCATAATGCCAGTTGTCTTCTAACCGCTGTGCTGTGTGGGTGGAGTAAGTTAATATATAATCACCTACAACTTTGTTTATTTACTAAATTGTTTCAACATAACATGTTCAGATTCAGATTGCTTGCTCTAAATTGTCTTGTCGTGTCTCCAGGTCCTCTCTGTATTACTGGGCCCATTACGACTTCTTCAACAATACCCACTTCGGCACTGCCGTGGAAGGGACTGCCTGCGATGAAGAGTTCTCGTCCTGGAACACCGTCTCAGGCTACCTTAGATCCCCGCTCAACACTCTTGTCTATAAGCGCTCTGGACCGGCTCAGTTCCTCACCTGCAGGTACAACTTTGTCACCGACCGCCGCCTCTTCGCCAGGATCATACTTACCATCAATTCGATTAACTTTAAGGTAAAAGATAATAACATTAATATTTGCTTTATTGGAGTGAAACTTTTTTAAGCACACTGGGCAACTTGGGACAAAGCTGGTGAATTAGCTATGAAATTATGTGACGCGCTGACGAGAGAGGGAGAGAGTTAGAAAGGGAGAGAAAGAACGTGCGCGCGCATACAACTTGAAGCGACAGAAGCAGATCCTTACATTCTTAATGATTTCTTTATTTTTTCTCATGTTTTGTTTATAACACTTTATTAATTAAGTCACACTGAACCGTATTTACTGGATGAACTTTTTTAAATATTAAATTAATACATGTTTACGAGTACATCAAGTAAGAATTTCTGGCAACACTGGTCGTAGCAGTGATGGTTACAATTGATTACCGAAATTTGTTTATTTATTTTTATAGTATTTCGTATAGTATTAAATATGCATAATGTTAAATTAGAATTATTCTGCTTTCGTTTTAACCTTTCCAGTAGTCTCTCAAGAGTTGGAAGAGAATTATCATACATTACCGCTCATTTTAGCTGGAGATTTTAATCTCAATTTTGCATCAGACCATGCTCAGCCCCTTGTTCAATTCCTCTACGATATATTTAAATTGCAAATGAATAACAATCCAAATGAGCCTACAACAAAAAACAAAAAAATTAAAAAATCGCGAAAGATGTTTCACTTACAATTATATATACAATGCATAACAAGCAAATGTGATACATGAATTTGTAAAATATCTTGAATATTGAAATGCGTCAGTTATTTATTGGGACTCATGCCCGGACTTTAAACGACGAGGTCATATCGCCTGTAATGTAAACAAACCCGTTGCCAAGACAACCGATGTCGAAGCGACGTTATTTTTTTGGAATCCATTTAGAAGACGAAATCAAAGTAAACGAAGAAAGAAAATTAAGAAAGAAGAAAAGAAAATGGAAATCTGAAGAACAAAACAAGTTTAAAAAGAAATAAAATACAGTAAAAGTAAAGAAAAGGTAGCTTTAGGCCTAACCTTACAGTTATCAACAAACATTTTAAATAATAATTACAAGATCCACCGACTGCAAAAGGAAACTAAATTTTCAGAAGGGATTAATTTAGCACCCAGAAACAAAATGAAACAGCTAAAAAGAAGAAGAATGAAGAAAATTTCAGGAAGTTATAAGCAAAATTAAGAAAAGGTCAATAATTAAAAAACGAGTCGGTAGAAGGTTGTGAAAATTTTTAGGAAAAGACAGTTAATTATTAAGAAAAGATTAAAGAAGAAAAAGAAGAGAAAAACTGCCCACATCAGAAAGAAAAGCCAGTAGTAAATTTTGAAGAAACGGTCAGTTCTAAAATACATCGAATCAACTAGGCCGGATCCCATCTGAAATAATACAAGTGATCCGAAAGTGTATACCACAAACTTTAAACACTGTTTTCGAGAAATGAAGAAGCCAAAATTAAAAACAAAAGTTACTGAAAATTAAGATGACAATTTAGAAAAGAGAAGAAACGGAAGAAAGGAGAGAAAACACCAAAAAATATTAATATTTAGAAGTAAAACAAGAGACAACAAAAAAAAGAAACTCGAATTTGCTACCCATAATTCCGTGCGGAGGGAGTTTAGTCAGTCTATGCTGGATTCTGGTAGAGGTGAAACCGGTGAGAGACTGGTCTCTGTTTTTTTGTTGAAATGTGTGAAAAGTAGTGAGTAAACAATTGAAAGTGAGTAAAAGTGACCGGTAAAAGATTGAAGGGATGTGGAGAGAGTGTGGACTCCAATTTTTATGTTAAAAAGTAAAATTTATTGTATATATGTTTCAAGTGTGACGTCACAAGGTAGTATCCATTTTTGTATATAAATTTTTCAATATGGCCATTTCAATTTTTCAAATTCATAAAATTTATTTTAGTAAAGCCAATTTATTTATAACCATGTTTTAATTTCCCCAAAATCTCTCTCAATGAAATTCAAATTTCAAAACCCATAGGCCTTGCGAACCCCAAAATTACCTTTGGAAGTAAGTACCAATTATTAAGGACATAATAGTTATAATTAATAATATATTTAGAATCATACCGGGAAATAATTTTGTTTTTTTTTATTGGTACCGGTAACGTAAATTCCAAGAATGAAAAGAGTTATTTATGACATAGTTTTTTCCTTGGGAGCCTCACTCCAAATCAATATATAATTTTTTTTTAATCTATTCAATTTAATATAACTATAGTCACATCAACATAAAGCAATATAAAATAATCTAGCATTATGGCATCTCCTTGTGGGGATAATTTCTTGTTTTTTTTTATTATGCATTCTTTGATCAATAAATAACTCGCATAGAGTCAACAAACATTTTCTTTAATAACGATTAAATAAGCCTAAAGTTGCATTATAACTAAAATCAGAAAAACAAGGCCATGAGGAGATTTGAGTTCCGTTTGGAGAGAGGGGAATATACTACATGAATTTTTGTTTATATACAAAAAAAAAAAAAAATATTGAACCAAAATATTTTTAAATTCATATTGATAATTTTTTTTTTTTGAATTCGAGATATTAAAGTTATTATTTAAAATGAAGCTCACTAAAGAGCAATCAGATAAAATGGACCAATTCATGGAACTTATGATGAGAAGCATAAAAAATTTAGAGACAAATTTAAGTAGTAAGATTGACGAACAGAATCAAATATTAAGTAGGATGATTAACGAAAGTAGAAAAGACATAGAAAATGTGAGGGAAAATTCAAGTAGGAGCATAGGCAATTCCGAAAGGAATCTGAATGTAAACGAAAGATGTGATAATAGTATAGAGAATATAGAAGATCAAAAAAATGTAGAAAATATTGAAAATAAGAGCAAAGAGAGAAAGGTTCAGACTGTAGAAGTAGAAAAAGAAACAAACTTAGAAAATTTAGTAGAGGAAGTCAAAATAGTCTCGGAAATTAGTTCTAGAAATAGCTTAGAAAGTGAAAGGACAGATTTAACAGTTAAAAGGAATTTCCAAAGTAGAGTAAAATCAGTAAGAAAATTTCTTTCCAAGGGAGAAATTATAATGAATTATCAGTTAGTGCAAACTAAGGTAGAATTAAGAAAATATGATAGTATGACTGTTGTGCATGAATGGAAAAATTATTTAAGAAAGAATTTACATGAGACTAGCTACCAGGTGGAAGACATTTTTAGAATACAATACAGAAAAACTGAAGTGAAAATTTATAAAATAAGGGGAAATGAAAAAAATGACGCAGTACTGACAGACAGACTACGCAAAATTTTATTTAGTGTGGAGGGGAAGATATTTGAAGACATTATACGGCGAGGTATTAGGAAAAAAATATATGCAATTAGTATAAGGCTCTGTAATTATTTAATTGCATCAGCCGAACTTACAGTAAGTAACTATTTTTGAAACTCGAATGAGTTATAGACAATAACAGACAGACGAACTGAGCAAAACTTTAGACAGAAAACTACGGATAAATGATATTTGCAATTGATAAAAGAATAAATGAATATTGTATGAATGAAGTTTATTTGGAATACATACGTGTGTTGTTGTTGAATTTATAATATGTTAATGTAAGGGCTTGTATTAGGTTAATAGAATGTAATCATGATGTTAATTTTATTTCGAAATGGTGTTTGTAAACAAAGGGGTAGAGAGAAGGTAACATCCCATGGAGAGGTTATAAACATGACCGAACTAGTTAGTTTATGATGAACGAGACCGAACTAGTACAGAAGGTGACCGACCTGGTTCATAAAGTGAACCGTTCAATTAGTGACCGGTAACCGTACTTTTGAATAGGGATATCCGATTTTCATGTAATTAAAGATATATATAGGATTTTTTATTAGAATTTTTTTTTTAATTTAATATTATATGTAGTAATTAAATCGAGAATGAAAGAGTAGAATAAATGAAGTATATTAGTTTTTTTTTTGTAGTTAATAAGCAAGCGGAGACTAATTGATCCCCTGCAATAAGCAAGCGGGGACAGTTAGGTCTCTTGCAGTATTTGGCGTCTGCACTTGCCCAGCCTAGAAACAGTAGACAGAGAACTAGCCCGGTCTCTCCGAAGCTTGACGCGCTTCCTGTATGTCGAGTCACAGGACTGGTTCCCGACGGAGCTGTCGCTTGGTGTCGGAGAGAGGGAGTGCAGATTGCCTCCTCTTTTTGGCATTGGGGGTCAGTATCTGGAAGGAACGGTCCAACTGGGGGCCAGAGAAGGATTTTTAGCTGATCCTGTGGGAATCGAACCTAGCCATCTCAGAAACATTTAGACAAAGCTAATACACATAAAACATACATTATTTCGGGGATTTATGATTTATTTGATACATTTATGTTACACCGTACGGACAACACAACATTAAGAAACGAAATCACTTTACATTACTCAACTTACACAATACACAGGAGGGGATTTTGTATTATTTTGCATTTTTTTATGATTTTATTTGTATATAGTGTAGATGTGTTAATTTAGTATTAGAGGAATGAATGCTGGTATAAAAGAAATTGAGAGTGAATGATCGCGAAATAAGGGGGGAGACAATATACATATATAGATTTTTATGTTGTGCAGTCTTTTCTAACATACCTATCACTAGTATATATTTGCATTTTCCCATAAGCGGAATTGTGCAGTCTTTTCTAACACATATACCACCATTATTTTGCATTTTCCCATAAGCGGATTTGTGCAGCCATTTTTTTTAACACAATACCACTATTATTATTTTGCATTTTCCCATAAGTGGATTTGTGCAGCCTTTCTAACACACATACCTTTAGTATTTATGCAATTTCCCATAAGTGGATTTGTGTAGCCATTTCTAACATACCTATCACTATTATTTATGCATTGGCATTGACCCATAAGTTGGTTTCTTACATCAGTACATTTATCTTTATTATACATATATGTAAGACCGTAGGAAGTGGAAGATTAGTAGATTTGCTGGCAAGTATTTTTTTTAGTTTTTTTTTTGGTAAAGAGAGTGAAGGGATAGGATTATTCGCAGGAAGAATTAAGAATTTTATAAATAGTTTCATCTAGATATGTTTTGTTTAAGAAAAGGGGATGTAATATAATTAATAATAAAATAATTAGAATACATGGGGATAATTTTTTCTTTGAGACTTACCAGACGTTACTGAAAACTTAGAATTTGAGGAAGTTATTGAGGAAGTTAGAGCTATTAGAGAATAGATAGCTAGATATTTATATTTTTTGTGAGATAGCCTACCCAAGGAAGGGAGGATCCACATTTTCTGCGACGATATATGAGAATAATAATCTACGATGATATAAGAAGTTATTAGGGATTTTTTTTTGAGATTAAGAAGTTGAAGTTTTTTTTTGAGCTATAGGAGGAGTTAGGGAATGGGCGAAGGCCTAGGTAACGTCGAAATAATGGGATAAGGAATATTTATACTTTGTAGGGGGGAATTTTGTAACTTGAGAAGTTGACATAGGAAGTTGAATTTTAATTGAACCAAAGATATGTGAAGAAATATTTAGAAAATGATGATGAGGAATGAGGAACTGAATTTAGAAAAGCAACCCAATTATTATTTTTTTATTTATGATTTGAAGTAGAATATAAATTTTTTTTGAGATTAAGATAGAAAGAAAGATGGAAAGTAAGAAAAGATATTAAGTGGTGAAGCGGCAATATTATAATTAAATATAAATTTTGTTTGTTTTGGTACATATGTCCAAAGGATATTAATTACAGTAAAGTTTGCATTTAGGTAATAATATGTTCAATATTTTTTTTTATATATGAAAATTAAAAGACAATTTTATTTGTCTTCCGCTCGTCCAAATTGTAAAGGACTGAGCTCAGTTTATAATTAGTGTGTAAAGAATTTTTTTTGTTTAATGTAAATTTGTTGTAAATGACAGTGGGGAATGAAGTGAAGTGACAGGTGCGAGATGAATTTTTGTTGAGGTGGTTTGTGAGCGTAGAGACACCCAAAAGTGCCGGTTCACGACGACCAATTGGAGGACGACAGGAGTGGATGAAGGCGGAAAAAGGACCAGGATAAAACAGATGAAGAGGGAACCTTTGGAACAAAAATTGTGATTCTAGAAACACAATTTTCGTTCCAGAAAAAAAAGGAGAAGGCAATTGTAATGTAAACAAACCCGTTGCCAAGACAACCGATGTCGAAGCGACGTTATTTTTTTGGAATCCATTTAGAAGACGAAATCAAAGTAAACGAAGAAAGAAAATTAAGAAAGAAGAAAAGAAAATGGAAATCTGAAGAACAAAACAAGTTTAAAAAGAAATAAAATACAGTAAAAGTAAAGAAAAGGTAGCTTTAGGCCTAACCTTACAGTTATCAACAAACATTTTAAATAATAATTACAAGATCCACCGACTTCAAAAGGAAACTAAATTTTCAGAAGGGATTAATTTAGCACCCAGAAACAAAATGAAACAGCTAAAAAGAAGAAGAATGAAGAAAATTTCAGGAAGTTATAAGCAAAATTAAGAAAAGGTCAATAATTAAAAAACGAGTCGGTAGAAGGTTGTGAAAATTTTTAGGAAAAGACAGTTAATTATTAAGAAAAGATTAAAGAAGAAAAAGAAGAGAAAAACTGCCCACATCAGAAAGAAAAGCCAGTAGTAAATTTTGAAGAAACGGTCAGTTCTAAAATACATCGAATCAACTAGGCCGGATCCCATCTGAAATAATACAAGTGATCCGAAAGTGTATACCACAAACTTTAAACACTGTTTTCGAGAAATGAAGAAGCCAAAATTAAAAACAAAAGTTACTGAAAATTAAGATGACAATTTAGAAAAGAGAAGAAACGGAAGAAAGGAGAGAAAACACCAAAAAATATTAATATTTAGAAGTAAAACAAGAGACAACAAAAAAAAGAAACTCGAATTTGCTACCCATAATTCCGTGCGGAGGGAGTTTAGTCAGTCTATGCTGGATTCTGGTAGAGGTGAAACCGGTGAGAGACTGGTCTCTGTTTTTTTGTTGAAATGTGTGAAAAGTAGTGAGTAAACAATTGAAAGTGAGTAAAAGTGACCGGTAAAAGATTGAAGGGATGTGGAGAGAGTGTGGACTCCAATTTTTATGTTAAAAAGTAAAATTTATTGTATATATGTTTCAAGTGTGACGTCACAAGGTAGTATCCATTTTTGTATATAAATTTTTCAATATGGCCATTTCAATTTTTCAAATTCATAAAATTTATTTTAGTAAAGCCAATTTATTTATAACCATGTTTTAATTTCTTTTAATTTCCCCAAAATCTCTCTCAATGAAATTCAAATTTCAAAACCCATAGGCCTTGCGAACCCCAAAATTACCTTTGGAAGTAAGTACCAATTATTAAGGACATAATAGTTATAATTAATAATATATTTAGAATCATACCGGGAAATAATTTTGTTTTTTTTTATTGGTACCGGTAACGTAAATTCCAAGAATGAAAAGAGTTATTTATGACATAGTTTTTTCCTTGGGAGCCTCACTCCAAATCAATATATAATTTTTTTTTAATCTATTCAATTTAATATAACTATAGTCACATCAACATAAAGCAATATAAAATAATCTAGCACGCCTTCTACCAGAGCGCTCTTTCGTTGCTCTGGTGGACATGAGCCCGACTCTACAGTGTGAGTCCTAAATGTTGCCTACCCAAAGTTTTATTCACCTAGGGCAGGGGTCTAACGAGTACCTGACATCGGCCTATAGGCTCGGGACCGTCGCTTAACGTCCTATCCGAAGACGGCGTGCTCACCTCTCAGATAAAAAATCTAAGGTCCTCAGCTGGGTTTCTAACCCGCGATTTTGAGCTCAGAAAGGAAGCATGCTACCTCTGAGCTACCGGCGCCTTCGTTATTGTTATTACTAATCACATACATGCCCGATCCTAAGAGTTAATAACTCGAGTCCGACTCCAAAGTTTAAAAGTATTTATTGTTTTTTGTAAAAACATCATCGGTTCCCTATTTTTAAATTAAATGTTATATTCTTAATTTACTGTAAAAATTTAATAAACTTTAAAAAAAATTAAAATATTGCTTCAAAAATAACAAAAATTGTCTTTTCTCACTTTGTGATTCCACAGAAATAGATAAATCAATAATGTATATTCAACAAAATAACAAATCGTGTTTGCTTACTGAATTCAAGATCGTGGGTTCCAAACCCGGGCGAGGCCCTCACTTCATTTTCTCTGGGAGGTAAAAAAAAAAAGGTAAGCACGCTGTCCTTCGGATGGGACGTTAGGCGATGGTCCCGAGCATGTACTATGTCAGGTACTCGTTAAAGACCCCTAACCTAGGTGAAAAAAAATTTAGGGTAGGCAAAATTTAGGACTTCTATAAGTTGAGTCGGGCTCATGTCCACCAGAGCGCTCTGATATTACCTTGTAGTTAAGGCTCCGGTATGAGTCATAATAACTAATTCTAATTTATAAGCTATCTTATATATACAATTTATGACGTATCCATTACCTTGTTATGGTTCGGAAATGTGCCTTCTAGTTTCGGGAGCGCCGAGGGAAAGCGAAACATTCCATTAATCTGCACTGGAATTACATTGACGTTGATTCACCGACCAAGTTTTTTTAAATGGGTATTTCGAAAGGTAAAATTGCCTAGCGTATATTATTTGTATAATTTATTGTTGTCACTTTATTTCAAAATGGCGACCAAATTTGAGTGTGCTTGCTGAAGGAAGTTAGTGAGATGACCAATAGGGCTATGTATCAGGGAATAGGAGAGCGCCCCTGGTAGGGAGGTCTTGAATCACTCGGGCGGATATTGGCTCTCTGAGCACGGACCTGCTACATTTATATAAAGACACCTCAGTGAATATAAAGTCGGGAGGATCAACTCTGTACACCTCCCCTCTCTCCGTCCTTAGGGAAATTTATTGAATGTCTCCCCCCCCCCCCCCCCCCTCTCAAGAAGACGGAAAAAGAGGAGTTCGAAGGATTTGTCAAAGTTAGTTGAGGCGTGTCCAAGGGTGGATGTGGAGAAGAACAGTTTTATCTCAACTCAGCCAGCAAACCCCACTCCAACTGTACATTCACACTTGTAGTTCTTCAATCCATCGGAAAAAAAAAAACGAGAAAGATATTATTTAAAGAAAGAGAAAATATCTGTTAAGGTACAATTTTCCAGTAGCTGCCGGCTCTTTCCGCATGAATCCAGGAAAGATCTTATATTGCTAGAAATATTTTGGACTTACAGTTTACGAAGAAATTACGGAGAAATTTGGCAAAAACCGACTTTGTCTATCAGCTCGGATGTCAATTTTTGATACATACGCTTGATTTGAATAAAAACGGTTTCATTTCAGATTTAATTAATTTAGTTCTTAGGAGGTAAACTCGAAAACTCAACCGATTTGGATAATTCTTTCAAACTTTAAAAGCAAATTTATTTCCGATGAACACATAGACTGAACATCTTCACGCTTTATCGAAAGGGAGCTGAGCTATGACGGGAAAAGTGAAACAGAGAGAGGCGCCATTTATTGCATATCCTGCATAAACCGTTGAAGATTTATCAAAATGTTGTATGGAGCAATTGTTTGCAATTGAAAAATCTATAAAAAAAAAGTCGGCGATAGCAACTTATCTGTAATTAATATAGTAATCAATAAGAGTTTTTATCTCTATACATATATCTGAAGGTTTGTCAAACAGTTGGCGCAAAAAACTGCTGAATCGATTCTAATGTATTTTTATATGGTTCATCATAAGCTCGATTGAATCAGTTATGTGGCGCCCCAAATTTTGAAAGGAAGAAGGGTTGTGGGAGAGTACCGAAACATAAAATAACACTTTAACGATTGACTTTTATGTATAAAACCAAAAATGTAGCAAATCAAATTTCCCACGTTTGATCAGACGGATATTTGACAGGGAGATTTTCGAGTTTTGAATTAAACATTGAGTGCGACATCATATTAAAGGTCTTATGTGGGCCGTGAGGCAACATAAATTCCCATTTATGCTGAGGAGGGGGGGAGTAAAAATCCACCGTCCTCAAAATCATTGAAAATTTCAACTTACTTCTAAAATCATGAAACTTATCCGGTTTATAACGTTACTGTTTAAGGTTATTAACCTGTTTAAATTTACTCCGGGAGAAGTCGAGTAACCTGCCAGTATGTTATATGTTATTTACTGTAGTATTTCAATTTACAATATGTACGAGTATATCAGCGTTTATTTGCAACTTCATTGTTAAATATACAGAAATAATTCCATAGAAGATTCAATTTAGATAATTTAGAGATGAATGGAATGTTTAGTTAAACTAAGCCTGTTTGATGCATGGCGGCTGTGAATTTCAATGGTGCCCCAATGGGAGGGGCGGATGTGTCCGGGGTGAGTTATGGGGGTTATTGTAACTCAGGGAGGTGGTGTGCTGTGTACATGTCCACACTGTGTAGTCCATACATTGTATATGTCCTATACTGTGTATGGAGGGCACACTCCTAGTGAATGCCATCCTACAACACAACTAAACAATATCTCTATACCAAGGTTATACAAAGAGAGCCACTCTCAATACTCCTCAGTCTTTTGTTACCTTCAAACAATTTACATACATAATATTATAGTAATACGAGTATATTACTGAGTGTATATACCAGGTTCGCTGAGAGGTTGGCCACATGTAGCACAGGTGTTGCTAATCTCCATTACTAAGTATACAACAAAGCCCTATTGGTTGGTTTACTTGGGACGAACAACTACTTAGGTCATCGCCCTACCGTGTTATATTTCTTGTCCTTACTGAGTCAGGGCACTCTTTATGCAAATGACGGAAACAAGGACCAAAAGCCATGATGGCATCCCGCAGAGGGATCGTGGACGGGCAAAGACCCAGGGGCTCCCAACGAAGCCAGGCCAAGGGACAAGCAACAGCACCTCTAGGCCACTCTCTATAATGTATTAGTATATGTAAGCATTACACTTAATCATCGAGACAGCGAAGCTTGATGATGAGGGTGTGCAGGTGTGAGGAAGGCCGTCCACACCCTCCAAGTCACGGGCAAGACTACTGTTTAGGCCCTAATCACCTGACGGAGTAACCGAAGTCGGCAAATTACCACTATCAGAAAAGTTGAGTTCAAATTCGTTGATACAGTCCGGTTTCCTTTAGGAAATCTATAACTATCCAGCGCTTCCTCCAAGCTCCTTGGAACATCATCCTCGCTTGTTTTCTGGGATTCCAATGTCGATCGGCACCCAGACGAAGACCACCCGCTTTCCCATTTTTCTTAGCATGGCATAAAGATTATTGTTGGCGTGATGAGATGAATACATACTATCTAGGCTCTGGATTGTATTAAGGGAGTCGGGCAAACTATGATCCCATTTTCCTGGACGGTCAGGGCGCAATATAATGCGAGCCCAATAGCAGTCAACTCAGCTGTGAAAATATTGCATAGGGCTTGTACTTCTTTTTCCTAACGGTGTCCGTGAAGGCACAGGCAGTAGACCCAATTACGTTGGAGCCATCGGTATAGATGACTATGGCCAGTGAAGTGGCTCAGAAGGGATAGAAACCGCTGCCTGATCTCTTCATGGTTCGTTGAGGCTTTGTGAACTTCATTTTTCTTCTCTAGATTGAAGAGAGGTTTTCTAAATGTCCAAGTTGGCAGATTTTCCCGTGTTTCTTCTATGTCAGCTTCTAGTAACTCCCAGGTAGCTCTTAACATTGTTGAAGAGGGTTCTGAATTTTGGACGGAATAGATAATTGTAACAAGGGTGTGTTGACTGGGTTACGATTGTTAAGAAGTAGTTAATGAAAACTGACATAATTGCAGAGATATTGTGAAATAATTCAAATGGACTTGAAAATAAAATAAAACTGGTTTATTTAATATGTTGTCTAATTTCACTAACTATATATACATGGGAGTACTTTCGGTATTTCTACCATCCTCAGCCAAAAGCATAGTTAGTCTTATCTCTTATGCTTTTGGCTGAGGATGGTAGAAATACCGAAAGTACTCCCATGTATATATTGTAGCATGTCTACCCTATAGATAATGCTCAGAACTGGCGATGTCTATGAGAGGATCGCGATCGCTAGGAGCAAAGTATGGGTTGTGTGGTGTTGAATAAACGAGAATTGCATTTGGAAGAGAATGCTCGGAACCAATGATGCCTGCGAGAGAATCGCGATCGCTGGGAGCGAAAATAAAGAATAATAGAGACACAATGGAAAGGAAGCCAAGATGATTGTCTACATCCGGTGTATAAGGAATAAGCAGTAAAGGTTTTTTTTTTTACTCCAGGTTTTCACACAACTAGAGGCAGATGTTAATTGGTAACATGCGATTGGCTGGAAATAAAATGGGCGGAGTCCGACGACCAATCAAGTCTCGAGAACTGTCCCCTACCACGGTCAGATATCGGAAGCCACTCCCCGTTTTACTCATTCTTCGTTCATGTCTTGGGTGATCACCACGTATCTTTTCTATAAGTAATATCAGTTAGAATATGTGAAATTAACATTCTTCGTTCATGTCTTGGGTGATCACCACGTATCTTTTCTATAAGTAATATCAGTTAGAATATGTGAAATTAACATTCTTCGTTCATGTCTTGGGTGATCACCACGTATCTTTTCTATAAGTAATATCAGTTAGAATATGTGAAATTAACATTCTTCGTTCATGTCTTGGGTGATCACCACGTATCTTTTCTATAAGTAATATCAGTTAGAATATGTGAAATTAACTTTCTTTGCTCATGTCTTGGTGGATCACCACGTATCTTTTCTATAAGTAAAGTTTAGTTTGAATATGTGAAATTACTAACATTCTTCGTTCATGTCTTGGTGGATCACCACGTATCTTTTCTATAAGTAAAGTTTAGTTTGAATATGTGAAATTAACAGTCTTCTTCGCTCATGTCTTGGCTGGTCACCACGTTCTTTTTATATTGTACAGTTGAGTTTAAATATGTGAATTGAGTCACTCTGCGTCCATGTCTCGGGTGACCACCACGTATATTATCTGTTTTAATATCAGTTTGAATATGTGAAATAGTCAGTGAGATACACATTTTGAATTCGGACGCGCCGGGTCAGTGGGGGTGTAACTTCTGGTGTGCCCTCGAAACTACGCAGATCTTCAGGGACTATGTGAATAGACGATTTCTACGGGAAGTCCAGAAAGGGTGATCACGCCGTCATTCGCCATGGATATCGTATCGAGGTACCTCGTAATTAAGTTATAATTCAGTCCTTCAGACACACGGCCAAATTATATATATATTCAATTGTTGTTTTGTAAATATGTTCTCATAAAATAAATATGTTAAAGTTATAGGTTTGATTCATTTCATTCCCCCCCCACTCATGCTTCTTCTGGTTGACAACAGTAATTAATTATTGTTAATTACTGATGTCAACTAACCGTTAAGATCTTGTAACCGTACTTCCCGTGGGAGTGCTTTCAGCTATTCAGGCATTGTTTAATTAAAGTCGCGATTTAAATAATTTTCAATTTTAATAATTTTTCGATCTCAATTTTATTTATTTTATTAATTACGTGATTTGCACTCACACAGGGAGGGAAATGGTTATTAATATAGTTAGTGAAATTAGACAACATATTAAATAAACCAGTTTTATTTTATTTTCAAGTCCAAGAAGTAGTTAGCTGATAGTTTCGGTCTTCTAAATAAGAAGGGGGCGATTTCAGACTCCGCATATAGGCTTACGACAAATCTGTTGCGGAAGGCACCTGTTGCCAATTGTATCTCAGTATGGTGAACCAAAACGAGAAGAGCGAGGTTGGGCAGCCATAATCCAGCTTTGAGCCTATCAGAGCCTTGTACACTCTGGGGAGAGCTACCCTATCAACTCCCCATCCAGTGTGCCCAAGGACCCTCAGTCACCTATTTCACTTCTCCTTTAACTGCTTGATATTAGGGATCCAGCTTTGAGCCTATCAGAGCCTTGTACACTCTGGGGAGAGCTACCCTATCAACTCCCCATCCAGTGTGCCCAAGGACCCTCAGTCGCCTATTTCACTTCTCCTTTAACTGCTTGATATTAGGGATCCAGCTTTGAGCCTATCAGAGCCTTGTACACTCTGGGGAGAGCTACCCTATCAACTCCCCATCCAGTGTGCCCAAGGACCCTCAGTCGCCTATTTCACTTCTCCTTTAACTGCTTGATATTAGGGATCCAGCTTTGAGCCTATCAGAGCCTTGTACACTCTGGGGAGAGCTACCCTATCAGCTCCCCATCCAGTGTGCCCAAGGACCCTCAGTCGCCTATTTCACTTCTCCTTTAACTGCTTGATATTAGGGATCCAGCTTTGAGCCTATCAGAGCCTTGTACACTCTGGGGAGAGCTACCCTATCAACTCCCCATCCAGTGTGCCCAAGGACCCTCAGTCGCCTATTTCACTTCTCCTTTAACTGCTTGATATTAGGGATCCAGCTTTGAGCCTATCAGAGCCTTGTACACTCTGGGGAGAGCTACCCTATCAGCTCCCCATCCAGTGTGCCCAAGGACCCTCAGTCGCCTATTTCACTTCTCCTTTAACTGCTTGATATTAGGGATCCAGCTTTGAGCCTATCAGAGCCTTGTACACTCTGGGGAGAGCTACCCTATCAACTCCCCATCCAGTGTGCCCAAGGACCCTCAGTCGCCTATTTCACTTCTCCTTTAACTGCTTGATATTAGGGATCCAGCTTTGAGCCTATCAGAGCCTTGTACACTCTGGGGAGAGCTACCCTATCAACTCCCCATCCAGTGTGCCCAAGGACCCTCAGTCGCCTATTTCACTTCTCCTTTAACTGCTTGATATTAGGGATCCAGCTTTGAGCCTATCAGAGCCTTGTACACTCTGGGGAGAGCTACCCTATCAACTCCCCATCCAGTGTGCCCAAGGACCCTCAGTCGCCTATTTCACTTCTCCTTTAACTGCTTGATATTAGGGATCCAGCTTTGAGCCTATCAGAGCCTTGTACACTCTGGGGAGAGCTACCCTATCAGCTCCCCATCCAGTGTGCCCAAGGACCCTCAGTCGCCTATTTCACTTCTCCTTTAACTGCTTGATATTAGGGATCCAGCTTTGAGCCTATCAGAGCCTTGTACACTCTGGGGAGAGATACCCTATCAGCTCCCCATCCAGTGTGCCCAAGGACCCTCAGTCGCCTATTTCACTTCTCCTTTAACTGCTTGATATTAGGGATCAAGCTTTGAGCCTATCAGAGCCTTGTACACTCTGGGGAGAGCTACCCTATCAGCTCCCCATCCAGTGTGCCCAAGGACCCTCAGTCGCCTATTTCACTTCTCCTTTAACTGCTTGATATTAGGGATCCAGCTTTGAGCCTATCAGAGCCTTGTACACTCTGGGGAGAGCTACCCTATCAACTCCCCATCCAGTGTGCCCAAGGACCCTCAGTCGCCTATTTCACTTCTCCTTTAACTGCTTGATATTAGGGATCCAGCTTTGAGCCTATCAGAGCCTTGTACACTCTGGGGAGAGCTACCCTATCAGCTCCCCATCCAGTGTGCCCAAGGACCCTCAGTCGCCTATTTCACTTCTCCTTTAACTGCTTGATATTAGGGATCCAGCTTTGAGCCTATCAGAGCCTTGTACACTCTGGGGAGAGCTACCCTATCAACTCCCCATCCAGTGTGCCCAAGGACCCTCAGTCGCCTATTTCACTTCTCCTTTAACTGCTTGATATTAGGGATCCAGCTTTGAGCCTATCAGAGCCTTGTACACTCTGGGGAGAGCTACCCTATCAGCTCCCCATCCAGTGTGCCCAAGGACCCTCAGTCGCCTATTTCACTTCTCCTTTAACTGCTTGATATTAGGGATCCAGCTTTGAGCCTATCAGAGCCTTGTACACTCTGGGGAGAGCTACCCTATCAGCTCCCCATCCAGTGTGCCCAAGGACCCTCAGTCGCCTATTTCACTTCTCCTTTAACTGCTTGATATTAGGGATCCAGCTTTGAGCCTATCAGAGCCTTGTACACTCTGGGGAGAGCTACCCTATCAGCTCCCCATCCAGTGTGCCCAAGGACCCTCAGTCGCCTATTTCACTTCTCCTTTAACTGCTTGATATTAGGGATCCAGCTTTGAGCCTATCAGAGCCTTGTACACTCTGGGGAGAGCTACCCTATCAACTCCCCATCCAGTGTGCCCAAGGACCCTCAGTCGCCTATTTCACTTCTCCTTTAACTGCTTGATATTAGGGATCCAGCTTTGAGCCTATCAGAGCCTTGTACACTCTGGGGAGAGCTACCCTATCAACTCCCCATCCAGTGTGCCAAAGGACCCTCAGTCGCCTATTTCACTTCTCCTTTAACTGCTTGATATTAGGGATCCAGCTTTGAGCCTATCAGAGCCTTGTACACTCTGGGGAGAGCTACCCTATCAACTCCCCATCCAGTGTGCCCAAGGACCCTCAGTCGCCTATTTCACTTCTCCTTTAACTGCTTGATATTAGGGATCCAGCTTTGAGCCTATCAGAGCCTTGTACACTCTGGGGAGAGCTACCCTATCAACTCCCCATCCAGTGTGCCCAAGGACCCTCAGTCGCCTATTTCACTTCTCCTTTAACTGCTTGATATTAGGGATCCAGCTTTGAGCCTATCAGAGCCTTGTACACTCTGGGGAGAGCTACCCTATCAACTCCCCATCCAGTGTGCCCAAGGACCCTCAGTCGCCTATTTCACTTCTCCTTTAACTGCTTAATATTAGGGATCCAGCTTTGAGCCTATCAGAGCCTTGTACACTCTGGGGAGAGCTACCCTATCAACTCCCCATCCAGTGTGCCCAAGGACCCTCAGTCGCCTATTTCACTTCTCCTTTAACTGCTTGATATTAGGGATCCAGCTTTGAGCCTATCAGAGCCTTGTACACTCTGGGGAGAGCTACCCTATCAACTCCCCATCCAGTGTGCCCAAGGACCCTCAGTCGCCTATTTCACTTCTCCTTTAACTGCTTGATATTAGGGATCCAGCTTTGAGCCTATCAGAGCCTTGTACACTCTGGGGAGAGCTACCCTATCAACTCCCCATCCAGTGTGCCAAAGGACCCTCAGTCGCCTATTTCACTTCTCCTTTAACTGCTTGATATTAGGGATCCAGCTTTGAGCCTATCAGAGCCTTGTACACTCTGGGGAGAGCTACCCTATCAACTCCCCATCCAGTGTGCCCAAGGACCCTCAGTCGCCTATTTCACTTCTCCTTTAACTGCTTGATATTAGGGATCCAGCTTTGAGCCTATCAGAGCCTTGTACACTCTGGGGAGAGCTACCCTATCAACTCCCCATCCAGTGTGCCCAAGGACCCTCAGTCGCCTATTTCACTTCTCCTTTAACTGCTTGATATTAGGGATCCAGCTTTGAGCCTATCAGAGCCTTGTACACTCTGGGGAGAGCTACCCTATCAACTCCCCATCCAGTGTGCCCAAGGACCCTCAGTCGCCTATTTCACTTCTCCTTTAACTGCTTAATATTAGGGATCCAGCTTTGAGCCTATCAGAGCCTTGTACACTCTGGGGAGAGCTACCCTATCAACTCCCCATCCAGTGTGCCCAAGGACCCTCAGTCGCCTATTTCACTTCTCCTTTAACTGCTTGATATTAGGGATCCAGCTTTGAGCCTATCAGAGCCTTGTACACTCTGGGGAGAGCTACCCTATCAACTCCCCATCCAGTGTGCCCAAGGACCCTCAGTCGCCTATTTCACTTCTCCTTTAACTGCTTGATATTAGGGATCCAGCTTTGAGCCTATCAGAGCCTTGTACACTCTGGGGAGAGCTACCCTATCAACTCCCCATCCAGTGTGCCCAAGGACCCTCAGTCGCCTATTTCACTTCTCCTTTAACTGCTTGATATTAGGGATCCAGCTTTGAGCCTATCAGAGCCTTGTACACTCTGGGGAGAGCTACCCTATCAACTCCCCATCCAGTGTGCCCAAGGACCCTCAGTCGCCTATTTCACTTCTCCTTTAACTGCTTGATATTAGGGATCCAGCTTTGAGCCTATCAGAGCCTTGTACACTCTGGGGAGAGCTACCCTATCAGCTCCCCATCCAGTGTGCCCAAGAACCCTCAGTCGCCTATTTCTCTTCTCCTTTAACTGCTTGATATTAGGGATCCAGCTTTGAGCCTATCAGAGCCTTGTACACTCTGGGGAGAGCTACCCTATCAACTCCCCATCCAGTGTGCCCAAGGACCCTCAGTCGCCTATTTCACTTCTCCTTTAACTGCATGATATTAGGGATCCAGCTTTGAGCCTATCAGAGCCTTGTACACTCTGGGGAGGGCTACCCTATCAGCTCCCCATCCAGTGTGCCCAAGGACCCTCAGTCGCCTATTTCACTTCTCCTTTAACTGCTTGATATTAGGGATCCAGCTTTGAGCCTATCAGAGCCTTGTACACTCTGGGGAGAGCTACCCTATCAACTCCCCATCCAGTGTGCCCAAGGACCCTCAGTCGCCTATTTCACTTCTCCTTTAACTGCTTGATATTAGGGATCCAGCTTTGAGCCTATCAGAGCCTTGTACACTCTGGGGAGAGCTACCCTATCAACTCCCCATCCAGTGTGCCCAAGGACCCTCAGTCGCCTATTTCACTTCTCCTTTAACTGCTTGATATTAGGGATCCAGCTTTGAGCCTATCAGAGCCTTGTACACTCTGGGGAGAGCTACCCTATCAACTCCCCATCCAGTGTGCCCAAGGACCCTCAGTCGCCTATTTCACTTCTCCTTTAACTGCTTGATATTAGGGATCCAGCTTTGAGCCTATCAGAGCCTTGTACACTCTGGGGAGAGCTACCCTATCAACTCCCCATTCAGTGTGCCCAAGGACCCTCAGTCGCCTATTTCACTTCTCCTTTAACTGCTTGATATTAGGGATCCAGCTTTGAGCCTATCAGAGCCTTGTACACTCTGGGGAGAGCTACCCTATCAACTCCCCATCCAGTGTGCCCAAGGACCCTCAGTCGCCTATTTCACTTCTCCTTTAACTGCTTGATATTAGGGATCCAGCTTTGAGCCTATCAGAGCCTTGTACACTCTGGGGAGAGCTACCCCATCAACTCCCCATCCAGTGTGCCCAAGGACCCTCAGTCGCCTATTTCACTTCTCCTTTAACTGCTTGATATTAGGGATCCAGCTTTGAGCCTATCAGAGCCTTGTACACTCTGGGGAGAGCTATCCTATCAGCTCCCCATCCAGTGTGCCCAAGGACCCTCAGTCGCCTATTTCACTTCTCCTTTAACTGCTTGATATTAGGGATCCAGCTATGAGCCTATCAGAGCCTTGTACACTCTGGGGAGAGCTACCCTATCAACTCCCCATCCAGTGTGCCCAAGGACCCTCAGTCGCCTATTTCACTTCTCCTTTAACTGCTTGATATTAGGGATCCAGCTTTGAGCCTATCAGAGCCTTGTACACTCTGGGGAGAGCTACCCTATCAGCTCCCCATCCAGTGTGCCCAAGGACCCTCAGTCGCCTATTTCACTTCTCCTTTAACTGCTTGATATTAGGTATCCAGCTTTGAGCCTATCAGAGCCTTGTACACTCTGGGGAGAGCTACCCTATCAACTCCCCATCCAGTGTGCCCAAGGACCCTCAGTCGCCTATTTCACTTCTCCTTTAACTGCTTGATATTAGGGATCCAGCTTTGAGCCTATCAGAGCCTTGTACACTCTGGGGAGAGCTACCCTATCAACTCCCCATCCAGTGTGCCCAAGGACCCTCAGTCGCCTATTTCACTTCTCCTTTAACTGCTTGATATTAGGGATCCAGCTTTGAGCCTATCAGAGCCTTGTACACTCTGGGGAGAGCTACCCTATCAACTCCCCATCCAGTGTGCCCAAGGACCCTCAGTCGCCTATTTCACTTCTCCTTTAACTGCTTGATATTAGGGATCCAGCTTTGAGCCTATCAGAGCCTTGTACACTCTGGGGAGAGCTACCCTATCAACTCCCCATCCAGTGTGCCCAAGGACCCTCAGTCGCCTATTTCACTTCTCCTTTAACTGCTTGATATTAGGGATCCAGCTTTGAGCCTATCAGAGCCTTGTACACTCTGGGGAGAGCTACCCTATCAGCTCCCCATCCAGTGTGCCCAAGGACCCTCAGTCGCCTATTTCACTTCTCCTTTAACTGCTTGATATTAGGGATCCAGCTTTGAGCCTATCAGAGCCTTGTACACTCTGGGGAGAGCTACCCTATCAGCTCCCCATCCAGTGTGCCCAAGGACCCTCAGTCGCCTATTTCACTTCTCCTTTAACTGCTTGATATTAGGGATCCAGCTTTGAGCCTATCAGAGCCTTGTACACTCTGGGGAGAGCTACCCTATCAGCTCCCCATCCAGTGTGCCCAAGGACCCTCAGTCGCCTATTTCACTTCTCCTTTAACTGCTTGATATTAGGGATCCAGCTTTGAGCCTATCAGAGCCTTGTACACTCTGGGGAGAGCTACCCTATCAGCTCCCCATCCAGTGTGCCCAAGGACCCTCAGTCGCCTATTTCACTTCTCCTTTAATTGCTTGATATTAGGGATCCAGCTTTGAGCCTATCAGAGCCTTGTACACTCTGGGGAGAGCTACCCTATCAACTCCCCATCCAGTGTGCCCAAGGACCCTCAGTCGCCTATTTCACTTCTCCTTTAACTGCTTGATATTAGGGATCCAGCTTTGAGCCTATCAGAGCCTTGTACACTCTGGGGAGAGCTACCCTATCAACTCCCCATCCAGTGTGCCCAAGGACCCTCAGTCGCCTATTTCACTTCTCCTTTAACTGCTTGATATTAGGGATCCAGCTTTGAGCCTATCAGAGCCTTGTACACTCTGGGGAGAGCTACCCTATCAGCTCCCCATCCAGTGTGCCCAAGGACCCTCAGTCGCCTATTTCACTTCTCCTTTAACTGCTTGATATTAGGGATCCAGCTTTGAGCCTATCAGAGCCTTGTACACTCTGGGGAGAGCTACCCTATCAACTCCCCATCCAGTGTGCCCAAGGACCCTCAGTCGCCTATTTCACTTCTCCTTTAACTGCTTGATATTAGGGATCCAGCTTTGAGCCTATCAGAGCCTTGTACACTCTGGGAAGAGCTACCCTATCAACTCCCCATCCAGTGTGCCCAAGGACCCTCAGTCGCCTATTTCACTTCTCCTTTAACTGCTTGATATTAGGGATCCAGCTTTGAGCCTATCAGAGCCTTGTACACTCTGGGGAGAGCTACCCTATCAACTCCCCATCCAGTGTGCCCAAGGACCCTCAGTCGCCTATTTCACTTCTCCTTTAACTGCTTGATATTAGGGATCCAGCTTTGAGCCTATCAGAGCCTTTTACACTCTGGGGAGAGCTACCTTATCAACTCCCCATCCAGTGTGCCCAAGGACCCTCAGTCGCCTATTTCACTTCTCCTTTAACTGCTTGATATTAGGGATCCAGCTTTGAGCCTATCAGAGCCTTGTACACTCTGGGGAGAGCTACCCTATCAGCTCCCCATCCAGTGTGCCCAAGGACCCTCAGTCGCCTATTTCACTTCTCCTTTAACTGCTTGATATTAGGGATCCAGCTTTGAGCCTATCTGAGCCTTGTACACTCTGGGGAGAGCTACCCTATCAACTCCCCATCCAGTGTGCCCAAGGACCCTCAGTCGCCTATTTCACTTCTCCTTTAACTGCTTGATATTAGGGATCCAGCTTTGAGCCTATCAGAGCCTTGTACACTCTGGGAGAGCTACCCTATCAACTCCCCATCCAGTGTGCCCAAGGACCCTCAGTCGCCTATTTCACTTCTCCTTTAACTGCTTGATATTAGGGATCCAGCTTTGAGCCTATCAGAGCCTTGTACACTCTGGGGAGAGCTACCCTATCAACTCCCCATCCAGTGTGCCCAAGGACCCTCAGTCGCCTATTTCACTTCTCCTTTAACTGCTTGATATTAGGGATCCAGCTTTGAGCCTATCAGAGCCTTGTACACTCTGGGGAGAGCTACCCTATCAACTCCCCATCTCGTGTGCCCAAGGACCCTCAGTCGCCTATTTCACTTCTCCTTTAACTGCTTGATATTAGGGATCCAGCTTTGAGCCTATCAGAGCCTTGTACACTCTGGGGAGAGCTACCCTATCAGCTCCCCATCCAGTGTGCCCAAGGACCCTCAGTCGCCTATTTCACTTCTCCTTTAACTGCTTGATATTAGGGATCCAGCTTTGAGCCTATCAGAGCCTTGTACACTCTGGGGAGAGCTACCCTATCAACTCCCCATCCAGTGTGCCCAAGGACCCTCAGTCGCCTATTTCACTTCTCCTTTAACTGCTTGATATTAGGGATCCAGCTTTGAGCCTATCAGAGCCTTGTACACTCTGGGGAGAGCTACCCTATCAACTCCCCATCCAGTGTGCCCAAGGACCCTCAGTCGCCTATTTCACTTCTCCTTTAACTGCTTGATATTAGGGATCCAGCTTTGAGCCTATCAGAGCCTTGTACACTCTGGGGAGAGCTACCCTATCAACTCCCCATCCAGTGTGCCCAAGGACCCTCAGTCGCCTATTTCACTTCTCCTTTAACTGCTTGATATTAGGGATCCAGCTTTGAGCCTATCAGAGCCTTGTACACTCTGGGGAGAGCTACCCTATCAACTCCCCATCCAGTGTGCCCAAGGACCCTCAGTCGCCTATTTCACTTCTCCTTTAACTGCTTGATATTAGGGATCCAGCTTTGAGCCTATCAGAGCCTTGTACACTCTGGGGAGAGCTACCCTATCAACTCCCCATCCAGTGTGCCGAAGGACCCTCAGTCGCCTATTTCACTTCTCCTTTAACTGCTTGATATTAGGGATCCAGCTTTGAGCCTATCAGAGCCTTGTGCACTCTGGGGAGAGCTACCCTATCAACTCCCCATCCAGTGTGCCCAAGGACCCTCAGTCGCCTATTTCACTTCTCCTTTAACTGCTTGATATTAGGGATCCAGCTTTGAGCCTATCTGAGCCTTGTACACTCTGGGGAGAGCTACCCTATCAGCTCCCCATCCAGTGTGCCCAAGGACCCTCAGTCGCCTATTTCACTTCTCCTTTAACTGCTTGATATTAGGGATCCAGCTTTGAGCCTATCAGAGCCTTGTACACTCTGGGGAGAGCTACCCTATCAGCTCCCCATCCAGTGTGCCCAAGGACCCTCAGTCGCCTATTTCACATCTCCTTTAACTGCTTGATATTAGGGATCCAGCTTTGAGCCTATCTGAGCCTTGTACACTCTGGGGAGAGCTACCCTATCAGCTCCCCATCCAGTGTGCCCAAGGACCCTCAGTCGCCTATTTCACTTCTCCTTTAACTGCTTGATATTAGGGATCCAGCTTTGAGCCTATCAGAGCCTTGTACACTCTGGGGAGAGCTACCCTATCAGCTCCCCATCCAGTGTGCCCAAGGACCCTCAGTCGCCTATTTCACTTCTCCTTTAACTGCTTGATATTAGGGATCCAGCTTTGAGCCTATCAGAGCCTTGTACACTCTGGGGAGAGCTACCCTATCAACTCCCCATCCAGTGTGCCCAAGGACCCTCAGTCGCCTATTTCACTTCTCCTTTAACTGCTTGATATTAGGGATCCAGCTTTGAGCCTATCTGAGCCTTGTACACTCTGGGGAGAGCTACCCTATCAGCTCCCCATCCAGTGTGCCCAAGGACCCTCAGTCGCCTATTTCACTTCTCCTTTAACTGCTTGATATTAGGGATCCAGCTTTGAGCCTATCAGAGCCTTGTACACTCTGGGGAGAGCTACCCTATCAACTCCCCATCCAGTGTGCTCAAGGACCCTCAGTCGCCTATTTCACTTCTCCTTTAACTGCTTGATATTAGGGATCCAGCTTTGAGCCTATCAGAGCCTTGTACACTCTGGGGAGAGCTACCCTATCAACTCCCCATCCAGTGTGCCCAAGGACCCTCAGTCGCCTATTTCACTTCTCCTTTAACTGCTTGATATTAGGGATCCAGCTTTGAGCCTATCAGAGCCTTGTGCACTCTGGGGAGAGCTACCCTATCAACTCCCCATCCAGTGTGCCCAAGGACCCTCAGTCGCCTATTTCACTTCTCCTTTAACTGCTTGATATTAGGGATCCAGCTTTGAGCCTATCTGAGCCTTGTACACTCTGGGGAGAGCTACCCTATCAGCTCCCCATCCAGTGTGCCCAAGGACCCTCAGTCGCCTATTTCACTTCTCCTTTAACTGCTTGATATTAGGGATCCAGCTTTGAGCCTATCAGAGCCTTGTACACTCTGGGGAGAGCTACCCTATCAGCTCCCCATCCAGTGTGCCCAAGGACCCTCAGTCGCCTATTTCACTTCTCCTTTAACTGCTTGATATTAGGGATCCAGCTTTGAGCCTATCAGAGCCTTGTACACTTTGGGGAGAGCTACCCTATCAACTCCCCATCCAGTGTGCCCAAGGACCCTCAGTCGCCTATTTCACTTCTCCTTTAACTGCTTGATATTAGGGATCCAGCTTTGAGCCTATCTGAGCCTTGTACACTCTGGGGAGAGCTACCCTATCAGCTCCCCATCCAGTGTGCCCAAGGACCCTCAGTCGCCTATTTCACTTCTCCTTTAACTGCTAGATATTAGGGATCCAGCTTTGAGCCTATCAGAGCCTTGTACACTCTGGGGAGAGCTACCCTATCAGCTCCCCATCCAGTGTGCCCAAGGACCCTCAGTCGCCTATTTCACTTCTCCTTTAACTGCTTGATATTAGGGATCCAGCTTTGAGCCTATCAGAGCCTTGTACACTCTGGGGAGAGCTACCCTATCAACTCCCCATCCAGTGTGCCCAAGGACCCTCAGTCGCCTATTTCACTTCTCCTTTAACTGCTTGATATTAGGGATCCAGCTTTGAGCCTATCTGAGCCTTGTACACTCTGGGGAGAGCTACCCTATCAGCTCCCCATCCAGTGTGCCCAAGGACCCTCAGTCGCCTATTTCACTTCTCCTTTAACTGCTTGATATTAGGGATCCAGCTTTGAGCCTATCAGAGCCTTGTACACTCTGGGGAGAGCTACCCTATCAGCTCCCCATCCAGTGTGCCCAAGGACCCTCAGTCGCCTATTTCACTTCTCCTTTAACTGCTTGATATTAGGGATCCAGCTTTGAGCCTATCAGAGCCTTGTACACTCTGGGGAGAGCTACCCTATCAACTCCCCATCCAGTGTGCCCAAGGACCCTCAGTCGCCTATTTCACTTCTCCTTTAACTGCTTGATATTAGGGATCCAGCTTTGAGCCTATCTGAGCCTTGTACACTCTGGGGAGAGCTACCCTATCAGCTCCCCATCCAGTGTGCCCAAGGACCCTCAGTCGCCTATTTCACTTCTCCTTTAACTGCTTGATATTAGGGATCCAGCTTTGAGCCTATCAGAGCCTTGTACTCTCTGGGGAGAGCTACCCTATCAACTCCCCATCCAGTGTGCTCAAGGACCCTCAGTCGCCTATTTCACTTCTCCTTTAACTGCTTGATATTAGGGATCCAGCTTTGAGCCTATCAGAGCCTTGTACACTCTGGGGAGAGCTACCCTATCAACTCCCCATCCAGTGTGCCCAAGGACCCTCAGTCGCCTATTTCACTTCTCCTTTAACTGCTTGATATTAGGGATCCAGCTTTGAGCCTATCAGAGCCTTGTACACTCTGGGGAGAGCTACCCTATCAACTCCCCATCCAGTGTGCCCAAGGACCCTCAGTCGCCTATTTCACTTCTCCTTTAACTGCTTGATATTAGGGATCCAGCTTTGAGCCTATCAGAGCCTTGTACACTCTGGGGAGAGCTACCCTATCAGCTCCCCATCCAGTGTGCCCAAGGACCCTCAGTCGCCTATTTCACTTCTCCTTTAACTGCTTGATATTAGGGATCCAGCTTTGAGCCTATCAGAGCCTTGTACACTCTGGGGAGAGCTACCCTATCAACTCCCCATCCAGTGTGCCCAAGGACCCTCAGTCGCCTATTTCACTTCTCCTTTAACTGCTTGATATTAGGGATCCAGCTTTGAGCCTATCAGAGCCTTGTACACTCTGGGGAGAGCTACCCTATCAACTCCCCATCCAGTGTGCCCAAGGACCCTCAGTCGCCTATTTCACTTCTCCTTTAACTGCTTGATATTAGGGATCCAGCTTTGAGCCTATCAGAGCCTTGTACACTCTGGGGAGAGCTACCCTATCAACTCCCCATCCAGTGTGCCCAAGGACCCTCAGTCGCCTATTTCACTTCTCCTTTAACTGCTTGATATTAGGGATCCAGCTTTGAGCCTATCAGAGCCTTGTACACTCTGGGGAGAGCTACCCTATCAACTCCCCATCCAGTGTGCCCAAGGACCCTCAGTCGCCTATTTCACTTCTCCTTTAACTGCTTGATATTAGGGATCCAGCTTTGAGCCTATCAGAGCCTTGTACACTCTGGGGAGAGCTACCCTATCAGCTCCCCATCCAGTGTGCCCAAGGACCCTCAGTCGCCTATTTCACTTCTCCTTTAACTGCTTGATATTAGGGATCCAGCTTTGAGCCTATCAGAGCCTTGTACACTCTGGGGAGAGCTACCCTATCAGCTCCCCATCCAGTGTGCCCAAGGACCCTCAGTCGCCTATTTCACTTCTCCTTTAACTGCTTGATATTAGGGATCCAGCTTTGAGCCTATCAGAGCCTTGTACACTCTGGGGAGAGCTACCCTATCAACTCCCCATCCAGTGTGCTCAAGGACCCTCAGTCGCCTATTTCACTTCTCCTTTAACTGCTTGATATTAGGGATCCAGCTTTGAGCCTATCAGAGCCTTGTACACTCTGGGGAGAGCTACCCTATCAACTCCCCATCCAGTGTGCCCAAGGACCCTCAGTCGCCTATTTCACTTCTCCTTTAACTGCTTGATATTAGGGATCCAGCTTTGAGCCTATCAGAGCCTTGTACACTCTGGGGAGAGCTACCCTATCAACTCCCCATCCAGTGTGCCCAAGGACCCTCAGTCGCCTATTTCACTTCTCCTTTAACTGCTTGATATTAGGGATCCAGCTTTGAGCCTATCAGAGCCTTGTGCACTCTGGGGAGAGCTACCCTATCAACTCCCCATCCAGTGTGCCCAAGGACCCTCAGTCGCCTATTTCACTTCTCCTTTAACTGCTTGATATTAGGGATCCAGCTTTGAGCCTATCTGAGCCTTGTACACTCTGGGGAGAGCTACCCTATCAGCTCCCCATCCAGTGTGCCCAAGGACCCTCAGTCGCCTATTTCACTTCTCCTTTAACTGCTTGATATTAGGGATCCAGCTTTGAGCCTATCAGAGCCTTGTACACTCTGGGGAGAGCTACCCTATCAGCTCCCCATCCAGTGTGCCCAAGGACCCTCAGTCGCCTATTTCACTTCTCCTTTAACTGCTTGATATTAGGGATCCAGCTTTGAGCCTATCAGAGCCTTGTACACTTTGGGGAGAGCTACCCTATCAACTCCCCATCCAGTGTGCCCAAGGACCCTCAGTCGCCTATTTCACTTCTCCTTTAACTGCTTGATATTAGGGATCCAGCTTTGAGCCTATCTGAGCCTTGTACACTCTGGGGAGAGCTACCCTATCAGCTCCCCATCCAGTGTGCCCAAGGACCCTCAGTCGCCTATTTCACTTCTCCTTTAACTGCTAGATATTAGGGATCCAGCTTTGAGCCTATCAGAGCCTTGTACACTCTGGGGAGAGCTACCCTATCAGCTCCCCATCCAGTGTGCCCAAGGACCCTCAGTCGCCTATTTCACTTCTCCTTTAACTGCTTGATATTAGGGATCCAGCTTTGAGCCTATCAGAGCCTTGTACACTCTGGGGAGAGCTACCCTATCAACTCCCCATCCAGTGTGCCCAAGGACCCTCAGTCGCCTATTTCACTTCTCCTTTAACTGCTTGATATTAGGGATCCAGCTTTGAGCCTATCTGAGCCTTGTACACTCTGGGGAGAGCTACCCTATCAGCTCCCCATCCAGTGTGCCCAAGGACCCTCAGTCGCCTATTTCACTTCTCCTTTAACTGCTTGATATTAGGGATCCAGCTTTGAGCCTATCAGAGCCTTGTACACTCTGGGGAGAGCTACCCTATCAGCTCCCCATCCAGTGTGCCCAAGGACCCTCAGTCGCCTATTTCACTTCTCCTTTAACTGCTTGATATTAGGGATCCAGCTTTGAGCCTATCAGAGCCTTGTACACTCTGGGGAGAGCTACCCTATCAACTCCCCATCCAGTGTGCCCAAGGACCCTCAGTCGCCTATTTCACTTCACCTTTAACTGCTTGATATTAGGGATCCAGCTTTGAGCCTATCTGAGCCTTGTACACTCTGGGGAGAGCTACCCTATCAGCTCCCCATCCAGTGTGCCCAAGGACCCTCAGTCGCCTATTTCACTTCTCCTTTAACTGCTTGATATTAGGGATCCAGCTTTGAGCCTATCAGAGCCTTGTACACTCTGGGGAGAGCTACCCTATCAACTCCCCATCCAGTGTGCTCAAGGACCCTCAGTCGCCTATTTCACTTCTCCTTTAACTGCTTGATATTAGGGATCCAGCTTTGAGCCTATCAGAGCCTTGTACACTCTGGGGAGAGCTACCCTATCAACTCCCCATCCAGTGTGCCCAAGGACCCTCAGTCGCCTATTTCACTTCTCCTTTAACTGCTTGATATTAGGGATCCAGCTTTGAGCCTATCAGAGCCTTGTACACTCTGGGGAGAGCTACCCTATCAGCTCCCCATCCAGTGTGCCCAAGGACCCTCAGTCGCCTATTTCACTTCTCCTTTAACTGCTTGATATTAGGGATCCAGCTTTGAGCCTATCAGAGCCTTGTACACTCTGGGGAGAGCTACCCTATCAACTCCCCATCCAGTGTGCCCAAGGACCCTCAGTCGCCTATTTCACTTCTCCTTTAACTGCTTGATATTAGGGATCCAGCTTTGAGCCTATCAGAGCCTTGTACACTCTGGGGAGAGCTACCCTATCAACTCCCCATCCAGTGTGCCCAAGGACCCTCAGTCGCCTATTTCACTTCTCCTTTAACTGCTTGATATTAGGGATCCAGCTTTGAGCCTATCAGAGCCTTGTACACTCTGGGGAGAGCTACCCTATCAACTCCCCATCCAGTGTGCCCAAGGACCCTCAGTCGCCTATTTCACTTCTCCTTTAACTGCTTGATATTAGGGATCCAGCTTTGAGCCTATCAGAGCCTTGTACACTCTGGGGAGAGCTACCCTATCAACTCCCCATCCAGTGTGCCCAAGGACCCTCAGTCGCCTATTTCACTTCTCCTTTAACTGCTTGATATTAGGGATCCAGCTTTGAGCCTATCAGAGCCTTGTACACTCTGGGGAGAGCTACCCTATCAGCTCCCCATCCAGTGTGCCCAAGGACCCTCAGTCGCCTATTTCACTTCTCCTTTAACTGCTTGATATTAGGGATCCAGCTTTGAGCCTATCAGAGCCTTGTACACTCTGGGGAGAGCTACCCTATCAGCTCCCCATCCAGTGTGCCCAAGGACCCTCAGTCGCCTATTTCACTTCTCCTTTAACTGCTTGATATTAGGGATCCAGCTTTGAGCCTATCAGAGCCTTGTACACTCTGGGGAGAGCTACCCTATCAACTCCCCATCCAGTGTGCTCAAGGACCCTCAGTCGCCTATTTCACTTCTCCTTTAACTGCTTGATATTAGGGATCCAGCTTTGAGCCTATCAGAGCCTTGTACACTCTGGGGAGAGCTACCCTATCAACTCCCCATCCAGTGTGCCCAAGGACCCTCAGTCGCCTATTTCACTTCTCCTTTAACTGCTTGATATTAGGGATCCAGCTTTGAGCCTATCAGAGCCTTGTGCACTCTGGGGAGAGCTACCCTATCAACTCCCCATCCAGTGTGCCCAAGGACCCTCAGTCGCCTATTTCACTTCTCCTTTAACTGCTTGATATTAGGGATCCAGCTTTGAGCCTATCTGAGCCTTGTACACTCTGGGGAGAGCTACCCTATCAGCTCCCCATCCAGTGTGCCCAAGGACCCTCAGTCGCCTATTTCACTTCTCCTTTAACTGCTTGATATTAGGGATCCAGCTTTGAGCCTATCAGAGCCTTGTACACTCTGGGGAGAGCTACCCTATCAACTCCCCATCCAGTGTGCTCAAGGACCCTCAGTCGCCTATTTCACTTCTCCTTTAACTGCTTGATATTAGGGATCCAGCTTTGAGCCTATCAGAGCCTTGTACACTCTGGGGAGAGCTACCCTATCAACTCCCCATCCAGTGTGCCCAAGGACCCTCAGTCGCCTATTTCACTTCTCCTTTAACTGCTTGATATTAGGGATCCAGCTGAGTCTCTAGAAATTTGAGATCCAGGAAGTGCGCGTGTTCCTTATGTTGTAGAGGAGAGTTATAGAAATTGATATTCCGAGGGGTAATTCGCATCCTCAGTCAGCTGAAATGAATGCAGAATGTTTTCTCCGAGGGGTATTGAACTCCTGTCTTCTGCAGCCCACTCCTGTAGCTTGTTGACTGATATTTGTCGGCTAGCTTATATCAGGTCGAGTTGACTAGACCGACAGAGGATGGCGAAGTCGCCGACAAATAAGAAGTCTATGGTATGTCTGTTGAAACAGCCTGCAATTTTGTTTATGACAACAGGAAATAAAGTAGTACTGAAGACACTGCCCTGGGGGACATCAGTTGTCTGAAGCCTATATTTTCTTACATCTTTAGTGTAAGGAGTTATTGTAATCGGGAGATATTCTGAGATTGAGTTTTCAGTGGAATTTTAATATTTCATGATGATGTCTTGGATCATTGGCAATGTTCAAAACGTAGTATGACCATAGTGTTATTGTTTGAAGAATGTTATTTTGAATTGCTTGAATTCTTTTGCTGGGAGGGGGTTTGGCAGATCGGTCTGATAACGGTCTTGTAGACACTCAGTTTGTGGTTGAGATGGAGTTAAAATCGGTAGTCTAGTAGTCTTTTAAGCAGTTCAAATCGTTGTTCCATTTTCTGTTGACTGCGTAACGTGTTTGTTCCAAGCGAAGCCAACCTCAAGGCGAATGTGAAGCGATTTGATCTAATTTATTTGTTCCTTCCACAGTCGCAGCCTGCCCTCTTAAAGTCATATTTAGTATTTTTTCTACATTTAAATAACGTCATTTTTGAATTCATTAAATTTAACCAAGCAGTGTCATCTCACCACGTTTAGACTCTTTAATTTGGTACATTTGTTTTAGCATGTGGCCCAACTTTATACTAGGCTTGTGCAACTTTTGTACAACTCAAAGTTTGTTCATTTTTGTCCACGAAACTGGATTTTTTAGTGGTACTTTCATTTGTACTTATCTACTTCTAAGTTCTGTTTTCGTAGGGAGTCGTAGATTTGGTCTACCCACGTTTAGTTACGTAGGGTAGGGGGGTTCTTAGTAAGTGCCTGAAATTGCACAGATTCGGGACCATGCTCAAGATTTTTTACCTACCAGATAAAAGACCTAAGGACCTCGGCTATAATACAGTAGTAATTCGCAAAGGCAACCTTAAATGGCTCACTATTGACTTCATTTTAAGACGGAGAGTGAATTTAATGGCCTTCTGAAGAGGAAGAGAAATATTTCATTAAGGATATTTATTTTGTTTAAGTGCTCCATAATGACACGGTGGTGGGGGTGGGGGGACTCTGAAGAGCAGTCTGTACTTAGAGAGATTTATCGCAAGGGAGAGGGGGAAGGGGGGAACTCCAAATGGAAGAATTAAGTTATATGACCCAGAGTGGACCTCAAGAGGCAGGTTTTAATTATGAAGTCTACTGAGAAGTGGGGGATGATAAACCCAACATGCACACTAAACCGACTTTAATGAAACTTAAGGAGCTTTAACAAAGAAAACTCGAACTTGGAGAAAGAGACCTGGAAGGGGACACAAAAACGGAATTTATGCCGTATAAATATTCAATGAAACCGACTGGAAATGTTCTCCCGTTGTGTTTTTATAACATTTTCAGCGGACTTGCGGCCACTTTCCTCTTTTTTTTCAGTGTAGCGCCCTCCCACCCCCCTGTAAAAACCTTGTTATCTCTTAGCCTCCCCCTCTAGTTTTCTTTTTTACTTTTTTAGAGGCCCATTCAACATGAAATTTATTTTATTCATTTCCGAGCTCTCTTTTTCTTTCTCGCTAGCTCCACCAAGAAGACAGAAATTCATAGATATTACTACAAAGAGCAACCAACAACAGCCATCTTTACAAGATCTTTATTCTTTAATTTATTTCCATTTTACTTTCTTATACATTAGGTATAAGAAAGTGTTGTAATCGTGAGAAAATCTGAGATCGAGATATCAACGGAATTCCAAGGTGCTCTGAACAAGTTCTGATCATTTTCGGAATTCTGTTTGTCTGTGTGTGAAACTTTGACAGTGCTCCAACTCAAAAACGATTGTAGCCTTTAGCTTGAAATTTGAAATAAAGATGTCACATGTGCTAAATTAGATCTGATTAAATTTTGGCCGAAATCAGACTTTTCTTCTGTGTCTAAGTACATTTTACAAGATGCTTATCATCATCATATATATAAAGCTGAAAATGTCTGTGCGTTGTACAGCTATAACTCACGAACGGCTTGATGGATTGGATTAATTTTTTTTTAATTTGTTCGTCATCGTCTGTGGAAGGTTATCGGCGTATTAGTACCTCAATATCTGGTCCATCCCAGCATCCACCCACGCAATCTTTGTAACTCAAAAACCACTGCAATGATTAATGAGGAATCTTTTTGAATAGATAAGTTTTATCTACCGGAAGGTTAAGGTCTATTTTTTTATCAACCCCTGGTCCATCCCAGCATCCACTCACGCAATCTTTGTTACTCGAAAACCATTGCAACGATTAATGAGAAATCTTTTTGAATAAATTAGTTTTAGCTCCAAAGCTAGCGTTACTACAGTTGAAGGACTATAAGCCTTATTCCGTATGAATAATTGAAAATTATAACATCATGAATGTACTGTCGAGGAACTGAATAGCCTTATAGGAGATATTGGGAGAAAAGTCAAAGTTCCCCGGGCAACGCCGGGTATTACTGCTAGTATACACTAAGAGACAAAAAAAGTGATTACTCCCTAGTGTGCAAGAATTTTAAGTCGCCTCTCCCTCTCCCTTATTGCATGTTTAATTACTTCACTTGTAACATTATGATTTCATATTAAAGTAACATTCCAATTTGGTAATTTTTTTTTACAAAAGTTACAAACTCACAATGTCGAAGTTATTATTTTATACAGCCAAATCTTTGAATTTTAGTCACAAAATAGGGCATCGTTAAAAAAAATTTTTACTCTCCCTCCGAACCCAATTTAACGATTTGGGTGAAAATCATTAGATACTTACTACTACCCAGGGACTTGTGAATCGTACTAAATTTCGTGTTGATCCATTCATTGTTATATCAACAATTATTAGTGTTTTTGTGTTAAGCCCACTTCTCTGACCCCCCACTTTTCTTTGGCTGATTTGGATGAAAATTGATATATTTCATCCATACATGTTATGTACATATGTTCTGGATACATATATAAAGTTTTGTGTCGATATATGCATTATATTGGGAGTTATCGTGTTCACAGACACACAGGATTTATTTTTATTTTGGATTCAGGGGTCGGAAGATATTCGAGTGAAAACTCAACATCGAATTGTAATCGATTAAATACCTTCCCCTATATTTTGATTCTGAAAATTAAACACTGAAATTTATCTACTTCCAAATGGGTTGTGGCCTATGCGCACCGCTATTACGTCCCTACTCTCAACGAACCAAGTATAATGTAAACCAAAGGTGAGTGATTGTTGAGTTGGACCTGTGTGTTGGTGGCCGAGGTTGGGTCGATGTTGCCTCAAGTACACGGGATTCCCATCAGAGACCGCTGTCGATGACATAAAATCACCATTAGAGCAGCCCGTTGCAGCTCTCTAGTACTGACACTCTGATTTGGTTGCAGACACTCACTCCTGACTACACTGTCTGTAGGCAGCCTTAGGATCCCAATGTTCTCAATGGCTACACAAGCAGAGATAATATGAATGTGGGTTTCAAAAGTAAGACTTCCCTTAAGGGGATGCTGTCACTGTGTGGACCTCCCTCACAAATCCGGCTTGTTTAAAATTAATTATAAAAATTGTAACAGTTTTTATCTTGGAGAGATAGGCTGGAAGCTGACGACTAAAGTGGGGGAACATTTGAGGAGAGGTGTCTCTGAATTGTTCCTACACCTTCAAAGCACAGACATGAGGCCCGCAAGGCCTCTTTCGTATATCCAATATCCAAAAAAATAGGAAGATGGATATTATTAAAAGTATAGAAATAAAATTGGAAAGGAAGACGAGAAGGTTTTTCCTTTCTTATATCTGTAGAATAAGAAAGTATTGCAAAAACCATGGTCGGGCGACTTTGTTATATATTAGACCGCCCGAACGTGGTTTTTGCAAATGTTCTCTATAGTTTGTAAACAAATCCAAGGTTAAGCTCGTGTTACAGTGAGTTGTGCCAACAGTCTTTCTCTCGAATTCGCTGTTTTGTTACCTGATATCACATGATGTTATAGACTTTTTCAGTTTTTGGGATATATTTAATTTTTTATCGCAGTGGGTTGTTTCTTTATTTTTAAATTGTTTATAGTTTATTTTAATATCGATTTCGTTAATTAACTATAGAATACCCTAATTCAGTTCTTTTCAGTTTAACCATAGGAATTTCCGTTATTAATCTGTGTGTATATCCTATTGCAGGAACATGCGTTCAACGCGGGGGGATGCGACGACTGCTGGGGCGGGCGCCACGACAAGTTGCTGGTGTGGGAGCCCAACAATAGCAGCAACCGCACCCCTGGTGGCCCAGGGCCCGGAACCTACTGCCTCTGTCGGAGCACCTCCATCACCAAGGGGGCCCCCGTCGCTGTCCGACTGTCTTCCAGCGAGGCGCTCACCCTGGAACTCAGGGTAGACACCGCCCACGCCGCTTCAAGCTACTTCAAACATCCCGCGGCTCTGTTTGAGGCTCACTATGAGTTTGTTCACAGCCCGCTTTGTGGGCCCGCCGTGATTCCTGCCTCCACGGAGGGGGAACTCCACTTCCCTCACTACGAAGCCCTGGGCTACACGGAGCCCCCCAGGAGCATTCGCTGCATCTGGGAAATCCGGGTCAACAGAGACCGCGATGTATGGTTACACTTCGACAAGGTAAGTCTCACCTGAAAACAAGGCATAGACAGGAAATATTTGCAGGAAGAGTAACTCCCCAACAGTTATGTGGGGATGGGAAAATTTCACCTGTCATAGCCTATACAATAATCGTATAGCAGCTGACGTATTTTATTGCTTGAAACGAAGCCAAAAATATCGTTATTGTACATAGTATTTTTCTAGTAGTTTTCTACCTAATATATATTCCTAGTAATTTTGGAAGGGAGGGAACCTACCTGGTTCGTTGAGAGGCTGTCCAAAGCGGTTGCAGATAGGTGCAGCTAAACTGCACTGCTGAATACACAACATGCCGATATATGTGTATCAGAAAATATATTTAACATTTTCTATTTTCCATTTTTAAATAATTACTTAACATCTCAAAATAGGCCTCAGGTTGCTTCACTATCTTGTCTTCATTTCCAACCGTGAGCAAGATTAGAGAATATATTCGAATAGTTGGTTGAGATGAAACAGTGTGAAGTTTTTTAGTAGAATCTTGGGCCCATCTTCTCTACCAATGACAAACGTTACGTAGTATTGTCCCCTGCTGAGGTTGTGTTCCCGATTGTAATTGTAATAGCCCTTTGCACAATCCACACTTTGGTCCTCTTTAACTGTGTTGGTCAAAGAGTCGTAAGAGACCCCCAGAACGGGGATTCAGGGGAATTTGCAACCCCATAGATCCTATCATTAGATGTCCTTCAATGCAATTAACTGTCGTAGATAAACGCCAGTTACTCTACTTCTACTCAAAACCTGAGATCATAGTGGAAACCAACACCCACTTTGACTAATGATTACGTTCGAATTGTTGGAGATAGATGATTAGTGTGTTCGATAGAAGTTAAACTATCTTCATTTTTTACGGCTTCTTAAGTCGAACACAAACACGAAATCTTTATGACAAGGGTCCGACGTACGTTAGCCTGTCCCTTTAGGCTACCTTGGAAATTGTTATTCTGGCGCATTACAATTGGATTGTTGGACGGTTTAGGAGGTGTCAGAACACTTTTATTGTTACCTATAATCTGATGATGTATAATTAAGTGTGTATGTGTGGGTTGCAGGTGCGGTTCACGACCGGAAACTGCGAGGATGGGCGTTTGGAGGTGTTCCTTCCATCGCGGCCCGACCATGCCTTCATGTCCATCTGTGGAAACAACGTAAGCGCCAAGGAGATGCCACCCCTCACTTCTGTCGACCTGACAGGCCACACTCCAGGAGAGCCGCCCTCTGTGAGGATTGAGTTCATTGGGACCACTACTCCAGCGAGGGCAGCCTTCAAGATAGCCTGGACTGAGCTGTTCCACCTACCAAGGAACCCAGATGGCACTCTTATGACCTCCCGACTTACCGAGGTATGTACTGATTGGCCTCCTGTCTCCCCATGGCTCCGAGTCTTAGTCTCTTCCTCGGCTCTTCAGTCCGTCAAAAGTCCTCGCCTCCTCAAGGAATTTTGAGAACCCGATAAGTTTGTTTATTATTATTGTAGAAATGAAACGTTCGTTGAGCCTGGTATGTTTACTAATGGTGACTTGTGTGTTTGAGCAGGAAAGCGGAGGGGTAGGTGCGCAGCGGGCGGACTGCGAGTTCCTGTGTCCGGGCGACTCTGGCCTGTGCATCCCGAGCGAGCTGGTCTGCAACGGGGTGGTCAACTGTCCAGGGCGGTACAACGAGTCAGGAGACGAGGGGCCCGAGACCTGCGCTTCCCGGGCTCCGCCCCCAGCTCCCAACTGGACCGTGGTGGGGCTGGGAGCATGTGGGGGACTCCTCCTCGCCTTGGCCTGCCTCATCCTTGCCTGTCGTATTTGCTGCCCCTGTTGCTCCAAGTCAGCCGATGACACCGACTACTGATATCCAACTCCTCCCCTCAATTGTAAATAATGTACAGTGGTGCTATCTTCACGACAAGGAAGTAATCTTCACGAAAAGAAAGCCATCTCCACGACAGTGGAGCCATCTTCACGTCAGTAGTGTCATCTGCACGACAGTGTTGTAACCGATGGACACATCTATTGTATTGTTGTTTTAAAGTAATAAGGTTTAGAGAATAAAATAAAAACATAAAAATCTGAAAACACCTAAAACTTGCTCAGTTCGAGTTATAGATTTTTGATTAAATATTTCTTAAATTGTTTTTAGTCCAAGAGCTTGGTGACTTTTATTTAACCTAGATTTACCATAACGGGACTTACTTCATGTGATTCATTATCATCACTTACTATAAGGAGACAAGGCGTTAAAAAACGGTGGGTGGGGGCCCCAGATATAGCGACATCAACCTGGCCTCGCCCTGCTCAGTAGTTCTTCCTTAGAAACGGTGGGTGGGGGCCCCAGAAATAGCGACATCAACATGGCCTCGCCCTGCTCAGTAGTTCCTCCTTAGAAACGGTGGGTGGGGGCCCCAGATATAGCGACATCAACATGGCCTCGCCCTGCTCAGTAGTTCCTCCTTAGAAACGGTGGGTGGGGGCCCCAGATATAGCGACATCAACATGGCCTCGCCCTGCTCAGTAGTTCCTCCTTAGAAACGGTGGGTGGGGGCCCCAGATATAGCGACATCAACATGGCCTCGCCCTGCTCAGTAGTTCCTCCTTAGAAACGAGGTAAAGATGAACACAACACACAGAGGTGTAGCATCAGGTTCAGACTACTGATATCCAGTTGGGTCTATGTTTCAGTATCTAAAGACACTCGAAAGGTCAAATTGTACATCGAACGTGGAAGGCCTAAATAACATTTCCTAAAAAATTGTATTTTTAATTTTCGCTACGACAAACCGGAAGTAATATCAGTAATGTTATAAGAACAAGACAATTTTAATAAATAAAACTGACTTATTTTTGAAATACTGGCTTTACCACAAATATTATATAAATATACTCAGGTTTAGTTATAAACTCAGTGTCAAAGATGACTCTTTTATTTATTTATATACAATACAAAACTCTAATAACTACTGTTGTAATGAATGTATTGACAGGAAATTTATATGTAAATTAACAATCCTATAAAAACGTCAGAACTTCAGACATTCTTTATTGTACTGTAAACAATTTGAAAAAACGAAAAAATCTGTTCTACTCTGATCAGTTGAAGAGTTATATTTGATTCTACTACAGACGGAATGGGCCCTATTGATGACGTCATGCTGGGGGCACCCACCATCCGTTTTTTTTTAACATCGCCCTCTCTCAGATGATGGAGAATCAGCAAGTCCCGTTCTTGGAGATCAGTATACACAATGGGTCCTAGATCTTGAACTGAATATTTGTGGAGTGGGTTTGCGACTTTCGTATGTTTGTACAGGAAATGGTGTAAAGCAAAATTACGCAAATTTATTTATTACTCCTATAGTCTGCATGGAGGGCAGGAAACTTACACATAATCACCTATTATCATACTTATAAATATTCTTTGACAACTTTTCTTACAGCCAGCACTTTAGATTTTGTAAATTTGTATGGAAATTATAAATTAAAACATTTTTTTTCTCGTTGAAAATAAATCAGATATTAGATTCCTCATTCGGGATCAAAATAAATCTTATCACTGCCATTTTGCTTTTTCTCTTATATTGCAGCAGCAGAAATTGTCATAGTGAAGCATCATTATCTCCAGAAATATTTTGTTCTTGTTGTCTTTGTTGAATGCTATCAACCAGTTTTTTTAATGAAATGTGTCTTTCAGTTTTCTCAATAAATTTTGTTTGATGATATTTCATTATATTATTAAGTATAACATTGTGATTGTTACAAAAATACAATTATTCTCCAATGTAAATCTCATGAGATCTACGTTAGAAACATGACTTTCAGAATCATAAATTCAATTTTTTTTAAATTCATCTTGTCAAGAGCTATCATACATATACAATTCGTATATACAGACACTTTTGTTGTTACTAACCAATTTTTTTCTGTCAATCCTTCCATATTTCCCAGGATGTTGAAAATTGCACAGTTTGAAGTATTTTATATCCGCAATTGTATTCCTGTGGTTGCGTTTATTAAAAAATTTATGCATTTATAAAAGCTAGAATAACAATTAACTACCACTTGTTTGTAAATACCAAAACTAATATCTAATTGTTCAAATGAGAAATATCACTGTTGGTGTAAACTGCCATCCATCTATGTACATAAAATACATTCTTTTGTGTTTCTGTTTGGATAATGTCTGATATTGTTTTGTAAATTTTTTTTTTTTTTCTAATAAAAACAGTAATTCTTTCCATGAAAATAAATAGTTTCCATAATTATTATGTACACTCTTCGCATTAAAAAAATAACTTTAGGCTACTTTGTTAAATAGTCTATGTAAGCAATATTGTGCAGGTATGTATAAAATAAGGCTAGCTATTGAAAAAATTGTTACTCTATTTTATCACATTGAGTTTTAATACTTCTGTTAATTGAAATTGACATTAATTTGCATTGTGTACATCGCAGTTCTACTTTTAATGGAAATGCCCCAGATTGACAATATTGATAATACATTACGGTGGTCCTTATATTTGTGCATGATTTTCCTGAAAAACACTTTTCTTGAATATTCGAGAAAAACACTTCTAGTAGTAACTAGGGGCTCTGGCCTGCTCGCTTCACCCACCAGCCCCCACCGACGGAATCCGCACCCCTGGACCTCGAATCATTCTTGTATGGAATGAGGAAAAATAAAAATCTTTAAAATGGACACTTATTATATTAAATAGGGACTATAAACCCTGAAAAGGTTGGGCTTATGTTTCGTGGACGTTTCGCTCTCAGGCAGAAGACAGATTGGTCTATAGAAAAGCAATTTGACTAATGGAGAAGCTAAGGCAGATATAGAATTAATATAGAATTAGTGGAAAGCAGACAGACGTAGCTACGGTCATGCACCCCTGTTAGGTGCGCCAGTAATCACGATAGCATTGAATACCGAAGAGGATATGAAGTCTAACGCTATAAAATTCCACTGTCATCCGCAACTATTTTAGGGGTGAGACCACAAATATTCAAAGAGTTCACGAAATAAAGACCACCTTAATATACATGTTAGTGAAATTTTTTATTTTTCCTGTTAGTTACTGGTATGTTCCTTTTTTTTTTATTATTGAATTTATAAATAGTATCATTTATTGAATACTGGGTCATGTTTTGTTTTTATATGGAGTGTTTCCGAAGTAGAAACTAGGACACCAATGCTTACAAGTGGCCTGAATGGCGTGACAGAGGGAAGAAGGCAGAGTTCTTCTTGACGATAATATATATATATACATATGGGATGGCTAAAATCATAATATAAAGTAATAACAAATACAATTTACCAGTCAAATAAAATTAGTGATGAAAAAAAATATATTACAGACAAGTTTATTAGATTGCACACTAAAGGGTTTCGTAGATTAAGAATGCTTTGATCCACATCAATAATTGGGAGATTTATGTAATAATTAAAAAGTTAATTAATAATTAACCTTAACATAAATAGGGTTTCGTGTACGGTCTTCCACCTACGGAAGAACTCGGGAAAACTTGAACATTTTTTCAAAACTCCTTCTTCAATCCTGGTAGGCAAAGGTGTATAACAATATAATCCTTCACAATTTCGGTAGGCAATTATTTTTAAAGATAATTTTTTATTTATATTCACATCTATAGCTGCCTTTCATGTACTGTGTCTACAACCTCATGTGATCTCTCCAATGATACAAAGTAAAGTTTTCAGTGTGTTAAAACCCCATAAGTCGTCATTACAGCTTCACTCTTCAATTGGTAATCTTAACTCAATGTCATACATAGTTCCTTTGCTCTCGGAAAAAAATTAATTCTTCATTGAATTTAGGTGAAAGAGAGTGAAAAGGCTCACAAGTTCATGAATAATTTACTGCAGAGCTCCTCAATATTGCCCATAAATTTTAGAAAGCATAATTTGATTTATCTTTTACGAAAATATATTTGTCAATTCTTACTGCCTATTACTTTAGAGCCCCAGGTTTTTTATTGTTTTTTGACGTGACAACGTTTTATAAATTGGAAGGCCAGCACCCCATGTTAGAAAACTTCGTTACCTACATATGTTACTTTCGTATCGCGCATGCGCCGAGAGAGAGTGCATCCGCCACCTTGTGTTATCTCTTAACTAATCGAATTGTTAATTGAACTTCACAATTACATTATTGTCCTACATGATGTCTAAATGTGAAAATAGCATTGATTTAAATAAACGCTTCATAAAATTGTTCACCATTCTAAAACTATTTGATCTATGAATTTGAAAATAATATTTTTATCGAATAAACTCTTTATAAAAATTTTAAACCAAATTTTAATTTTTTGAAAACTATTATCCTTATGAATGTTTTCTTTCTATATTGTTTTTAAATTGTTTCAAGGTTCAAAAATTTTATTAAAATGATTTGTTATATTTGATTCTTGACACTTTCGCTATCTCGCAACTCAGACGTCACGCTCATTTCGCCACGCATCGGAGTTGCACGCACCTGGTTTTTATAAATTTTTGTGTTTACACTTGTGGAGTTTCAATACTTATTTTACAGAGACAGCATTCCCTCGTCTGCTGTAGAATATTTGGAAAATAGTCTCTTGAAAAGTGGACTTGACAAATATATATATACATTTTTTAAACCATTTATTCACGCTGATTATTTCGTTCTAACCATGGAAATTATTTGCTTAAGTCATTATTAATAATATACTTTTCAGAACTACATTCTTCTATTTATTTTATGACTATTACAACCTAGCAAATATAGACGTTTCAGGAAGAACTCCCAGTCAGTATCTAAAAAAATGTTTTTCATACAAAACAATATTTGCTAGGTTGTAGAAACCAAAAAAAAATGAGAGAAGAATATAGTTGTGAAAAAAATATATTATTATAAATTCAGAATCTTCTTATACAACCCAAATGTTTCTTAAGCCTTTCATACGAACTTAAAAGCCATAAAATACCACATCTGTATCTAAATATGATTTTATTTACCATTAATTGAGACGTAGAAAGTTTGTATGTTTTATTAAGAATTGATAAACATGCAATTTATTCTACATACATGTACCTGTATATAAAATAAATAAAAAACATTTTGGAAATGTAATAGTACTAATAAATGTAAATAATGTGTCTTTCATGAATCCAAGCATTGTTTAAACCGAAGTTTGTGGATCAATATTTTAGTGAGTAAAGCCTATTGAAAAATTGTTTAAGTAGATAGTAAAGAAAATTTAATAGTTAGATTTTTACTCAGTTGTTACTTATTATTTATTTTTCTTTGTTTCGCTATTCATACGTATTTGAAATTCACCAAATCGAGCGTTTCATTTCACTAAAGCAACACAGTTAAAAGGGTCTTAGATAATGTGACATATTTAATGTTTAAATATGTTGTGAGTATTTGGTTGTTTAAAAATATTTACTTTACAAGTGTGAGCTCGCCTTCTCTAAAGGAAGCACAAATGTCACTTCTACTATGTGAAAATATATTTAAAATCTAAGGAAATGTACATATTTCTTCTGTCTATATTTTGACATTTCTAACTATGTGATATTTGTTAACTATATTTATGATTACTATGTACTAGTTACAATATCTCTGTTACTTTAATTTTTTTTATAGCGAGTAACAATAAATCTGCAGTAATGGATGAAAACAAAATTGTTAGTTTTGCAAGTAAAGTAACAACAATATCATGTATAATATAATGTTAAAATTTATGTCTTTGGGACGCGGGAAAAAAATTAATTTTATAAGACCAAAGTCCAAATTAAGTTTATGTGTTGTGCACATATATAAAATTCTTGTGTTAGGTTGTATAAATACTTTTAATTGTATTCAATGGCTTGAGTGTAAACCATCACGAGAAACCAGTAAAGTATAACAATTTATCTTTTTTTTTTTATCTAAAAAAAATACTGTTCAGACATATATTGTATTGCGACTATTGTTAAATATTCAAAATTTAATATTCTTAATCTTTGATTTAATGCCTGATTGGATTGTTTGTGGTTTAACATGATTAGACACATTAATTTTCTTTTCAGACACTGAAGAGTGTAATTTTGTTGACAAATTGAAAGATATAGTAAGATAAATGATAATTTAATAATTGGGGGGTTCCGTGGGTTGAAATCCAACAAAACAGAACTCTTATAGGGAGCTAGATATCTGTCTTTATCTGCCCTAATTTCAAAGGTAAAAATATGAAAGAAGAATTAATTCATAGAGAAATTCCGAAATAAAATTGTTCAAATTGGAACAATAGTTTTGTGAAGCAAGGAGATTTTCATATTTTGCTAATTTTTTGAAGACTCATTTAGCAATCATTTCAAGGTTTTGTATGCCTTACATTCCTTAAAATTTATTTTTACTACCATACATGTGAGCTGAAGTGAGGCTGTATTTCTTATAAACTTACTAAATGCTACCTATCGGCGTTATTGTGAACTGTTGGATTCTTCAGGAAATCTTTCATGTTTTCTCATTGCATGGGGAGGACACATCAGCGAACAATTTTCAAAATGCATATCCCTCCTGAAACATTGGTCACTTTTTCCCGCGCACCAAAACAATAATATAAGCTTTAAGACTTTTTTTTTTTTTTAATTGATTTAAACCATTTTTACGTCCGATTTGTTCCTGCACAACGTGTCGTTTCGTCATAACTGTGGTAAATTAATAAATATTTAGTAGATAGGTATATCCGTAAGTCCAAGTATGAGACTTGGATTCGTACATTGTCAATACTGTATTTGTATTTATATTTGTGTGTGTCTGTGTGTGTGTTTCTGAAAATATTTGCAGTTAGACTGAGGAGATTTGGTCAGTTGCAGGGAGGGGCCAAATCAAATTTTTAGGGAAATTCGCATTTTTCTAAGGGTTGAATTGACTAGTGATTGGTATATTTGAATATATGTTCAAATCCCCTTTCACAGTATCTTGATTTCTGTAAGAAGGGAATTCGTCATAAAAATTAATTTCCGACCAGTACTGGCTTTCAACGCAACTGCGTCATTATCAGTGGCACATCACCCGTACAGTATGAAGACTAAATGGACCCTGATGATGACGCAGTTACGTTGAAAGCCGGTTCTGGTTGGAAATAAAATATTGGGAAGACAACGTATTTCATTTATATGAGAATTCTCTTTTGCTTTAAAATAATTTAATAATCATTCATTTCATAATCACAATCTATCCCTTTCAAAAAATAACTAAATCAATTGACATTATTTAGGTAAATGTTTCTGAAACTAAAAATGCTCTTTTGTTTTCCTTTATTGCTAGCCACAACTTTACAAAAAAATATATATATATACATATGGGGTGACATATAGAAAAAAAAAGAAATGAAAAACACACATCGGTGAATCCTCATGGCATCACTTCATAACAGGAGATCTCTACGCCAAACTGTCTTTAACCTTCTTGGGGAATTATGGGATAAATTTGTATTTAAAATTTTGCAAACCTCCTGATTGGTGTGTAAATAAATTTCAATTTAGTTGGTTGTATCTATCATGTTCAAGTTGCGGTGTAAAGTCTTGTTGCTAATGTATAGTGGGCATTGTGTGATCAGCCAGAGTGTTTTGGATTGACAATTCTATATTCGTTTGATGTTCGAAGCATTTGATGTACCATATATTTGTAAGACATGAGTCCAGAGAGGTCGGAGAAGATAGGTGTAACAATTTAGTTTCTGTCGAGTTGATAATTTAGAACGACCAATTCAAAGTACAAGTCCCTGGTCTGTTGTGAGTCGTATCGTCCGAATGTGAGGTTTTCAAGTCAGCCTCCGAAGGTTAATTCTAAATATTGAGAAGGATCTTTTTTAAATAATAACTGAATCAATTGGCATTGATGTTAAAAATGATTTATGTAGGTTATGTTTCTTTTTTTTTTTTCACCTTTATTACATAATTTCCAACTATGAAATATATCACAACAAGGAAATATAATCACAAAGAAAAACAGAAATACCACTTGAGTCTCTTGATGAGACGGCTGGTCAATACCACCGCCTCCTCAGGGGTCCTCCTCAGGCAGGAGGTCACGCGGCCAACGACGATTCAGTCGCCGAGGAGGCCCGCCCGGCAAGGACCGGACCGACATGGCTTCCACCAGTGTATTCGGATGTGACGTGAACTTGTTGTGCAAATTTGTGTATAATTGTTGTCTAACTTCGTGTAAGAATGGTATGTTCAGGTCATGATGTAATGTTATGTTTGATACGTAGTAAGGGCATTGTGTGATTGTTCGGAGGATTTTATTTTGAATGGCTTGAATTCTTTTTGTGTGTGAGGGCTTAGCTGAACCCCAGAGCTGAACGCCATACGTCCAGATAGGCCTGATAACGGTCTTGTAGACACCCAGTTTGTGGTTGAGGTGAAGTTGAGATCGCTTGTCTAGTAGTCTTTTGAGTAGTCCAAATCGCCGTTTCATTTTCTGTCGAGTCTGTGTAACATGTTTATTCCATGTCAGTCGTCTGTCAAGATAGAGTCCTAAGTATCGTACGTCTTTGTCATGTTTTAGAGGGACATTATTCAGCCATACAGTTGGGCAGTCACCGCGCCTCAAGGCGAATGTAACATGAAGGGATTTGATCTCATTTATTTTCACCTTCCACAGACCTGGTTATGTTTCTAAAACTAAAATTTTTGTAAAACTATAGAAAACTTTGACAAAACGTTATGAATTATAAGTTTGAGTTCAAAACGAATATTTTTTTATTAACCCAACGGACTTCTGAGCTGAAGGTAAACAATTGTCCGTGAATCACCGGCCATGTATTTGGGGCCCTTAGCATCACAAATTAATCAATTAAATTTTCGCTCTCCCTCCAAAGCCAATCAACCGTTTGGACTAAAACTCAATATTAGACTTACACAGGGGCTTTTGAATCATCATGCTAAATTTTGTGTCGATACATTCATTACATCTGAAGTTATTATTATTGAGTGGAGTCACCATTCTCTGGATGCCGCCATTACATCGGCAGAAAGTGGGATTTTTTATTTGAGCCCACCTTCCTTTTGGGTGATTCCGCTGAAAAGTAATAGGTGTCATCCTTAGAGGGCTTTGAATTTACATATGAAATTTCATGTTAATACATTACTACGGCAGTTATTAGAACTTTTGTGTTAACACAGCAGTAATAATTGCTGATATAATGAATTTATCAAAATGAAATTTTATATTTAAATTCAAACCCCCCCCTAAGGACGTTATCTATCAATTGTTTTTTGGTTGAGACCTTTTATCTATATGGTAGTATAGGTGAAAAAGTGGCCAGTTAGGTCCAAGCAATATTTATTTTTATTTACGTTTCGAACTCTAATGGGCCATTATCATCAGAAAAGATTGCTTTTAACATTTATGAGAAATGTGTCTTCTATTTGGAACTTGGAATCAGAAATGGACACGTAATAGGAGGCACATCTCTCATAAATGTTTAAAGCAATCGTTTCTGATGATAATGGCCCATAAGAGGTCGAAACGTTTGTTATCTATCAATTTTCCGCGATGTTGTACGAAGGAAAAGAGAATACCAGAGAAGAGGATCTCAACTCAAAAACCTTAAGGTGTAATAAATGTATCGACACCAAATTTAGTATGAGGATTCACCGACATCTTTTTATGTTATTGTCATACCATCCCATCTTGCTGCCATAACATTCCTATGTTACTGTAATATCATTCTTAAGTTATTGTTGTATTAATCATAAAATTCTTTTGATTTTGTCATACTATTTCTATGTTACTGCCATTGTCATACAATACTCATGCTATTGTTATACCATTTGCAGAAAAATATGTTAATACTGACCTTTCTTTTATGAATGCTACGAATCGAAAAAAATTGTACAAAGTAGTTTTTTTATAAGATTGTTTTTAAACAAAATGTTGTTTGTAGTTTGTTCTTGTAGTTGTTACATACATATGTCTGTACAAAGTGTTTATACCGGTATTTCATGCCTGAATGTAACTGTAATGTAGTCACATATGTATATCCGTTGTATGTTTTAACGTACAAAAGTGTAGTTATTTTTTCTGTTACAATATTTGAAAAAGACCTAGCAGTTTCCCGCTTTCCTGTACTGTAAGTAGCCGATGTGAACTCTGGAAGTTGACGAACCAAACCTACCCAATGTGGCACACCTCAACAATAGACAATTGTTAACTTATATATTTTTTATAATAAATAAATGTTTTAAATGAGAGGTCTTTTTCTTATTAATTCCTTTTACAGTCAGAAGAATATTTGTTCCCCCTATGAAGTATATGGGAAGTTTTGTAATCTGTCAAAAATTCGATGCGGAGTTTTCAACGGAATTTCATGTTTTCACGATAACTCCCTAAAGAATGAATATATCTACATAGAATTTTATACGTGAATCCAGAACCCTCTAATGACGACATCTATTGATTTTCAGCCATAGTGACCAAAGGGAAGGGGGGAATTAGGGAGAGGCTTACATCAAAAACTGTAATAACTTCCGTTGCAATGATTGTATAGACAAAAAATTTCATATATGAATTTAAAACCGCATTAGAACGACACTTATTAATTTTTAGCGGGATCAGCAGAAGAGAAAGGGGGATCAGACGGGGCTCAACTCAAAAACCCTAACAACTGCCGATGTAATGAAGGTATCGACTCAAAATTTAGTATAAGAATTTAGGAGGCCCTATATTGAATAATAGCGTAAAAGGTCAACTGGTTGTGGCGGGGGAGCAAAAAGTTAATTGATTAATTTGGTCTGGGGAATTACATTGCCGGTGATTCACCGAAAAAGTTTTAAAAAAAAATAAACATTAAACTACTAGTTAATATACACATTATATTACTCAAATGTTACACGTCTATAGTTTCGTCAGTCACATTGTGCTTTCCAACAGGTGTGCCACTAAAACAAATGTAGGTAGATACTTTAAATTCATACAATTAGCATATACACAGCTCGAAGATACACATTTACGACTGAGCTCTGTGGAGAATCAAACCTTAGAAAGAATAAATAGCTTATTCTGATCATATTTGATTGATCATAAGCCTCCCCTCCCCTTTGGCCGATTTGGCGGGAAAATAGTCAATAATCAAAAATCAATAATCAATTTAAAACTTTGTTTCTAAGAAATACGATACCATTATTTAATTTCATCTGGGACAGCTTAGGTTTTTATTATAGATAGTTACTTAGTTATTATGACTCATGGCCAGGCTTTAACTACAGGTCATATCGCCTACTACCAGAGCGCTCTTTCGTCACTCTGGTAGACATGAGCCCCACTCTACTGTGGGAGTCCTAAATTTTGCCTACCCTAAATTTTTATTCACTTAGGGCAGGTGTCTTCAACGAGTACCTGACATCGTACAGGCTCGGGAACATCGCTTAACGTCATATCCGAAGTACGACGTGCTCAAGTTTATTTTACCTCACAGATAAAATAAACTAAAGGCCTCGGTCGGGTTTCGAACCCACGTTCTTGAGCTCAGAAGACAAGCACGGATACCACTGAGCTACCGGCGCCCTCTTTAATAATAATATTGTAACCATGGTATTCTTGATAAAACGTAAATTTTAAAAATAGTTATGTTGATTGTGTCCCATAAGTAAAATTGTTATTAAAAAAGGATTTCGTACCACTGATGATGATGCAGTTAACGGAACTAAAACTGTATGGTATAACATACAGGGAGGCTCAGGTGGAGGAAGGATTGGGGCAGTTTAAAATCGCCCTTTGAGTTGTTTCCTTTTTCACTATTTCCACTGCTTTAGCAATTAGTACTGCTAAAGAGCGCTCAAGACCGCCAAGCTTGTCCATTGCCGAGGATCCATAGGGGGGGTGTAGAATCTTGTTGAATATCCTTTGGGAAAATGAATTTTCACAAATTAGATCTGGAATTTATTCAATATTTTCGCAAAATGTTGTTTACAGTAAAGCCTCGTTATAAGACCTCCAATCAGAACGTTATAATGAAGCAACGAAGTAAAAGAGCGTTAACATCGGGAAAAGAGAATTGTGGAGAGGAGAATTGACTTGTTGAGCCTTGAACTATTCTGATCTGTTATTAGTTCAGAGCCCAAGGTGACATTTCTCTATTCTCACATTTCCTTACCTGCACTGGGACTCGACTGGACTGGATTGGACTGTTGCCAACAGCCTCATTATCGTCCTCTGTCAACGTTCCTATCCGGAGTTATCCTTGATATCCCCGTCTGCCTCCTTGCCTTTCACCGGTCCCAACTTTCAGGCAGTCCTGCCCACTGCAAGAAACTGGACGACTAACGTTGTTTGCTTGGAATATTTTTATAACGAGACATTGACATCCTGTTTGCTTGGAATAAAGAGGCAATACAATTGATACAATATTGACATATCTGCTTGGATCATAAGTCAAACGATTTAATTTGGACGTTCCCTGCTATGTTTAATACTTATCAAATAATTGTATCAAATTAGGGCACTATATAAGTAGAGACTTGAGCTAGCTAACGATAGTTAGGTAAGGGGTGCAGTGTTTCAGACTACATTATGCAACGTTGCGTGCACCACGCAAATCTACAGATTTCTCCTTCCAAGAAACTTTTCTCCATTCATTTCTAGACTTTTTCTGTTAATTTGTATTTTTAGTGTCGAGCGTGAGCGAAGAACATTGTACTTCTTTTTTTTTTACATTCCCAGTGAAGTATAGGGACAGTTATATAATTTCATATTTTCCGACCCCTCATTTCAAAAATAAAAATAAAAATTTTCTGTCAACGCAAAATTTAATGTTCAACTAAAATCGGCCAAAAAAAGTTGGGGATAAGGGGGCTCAACTCAAAAATTCTAGTAGCTGTAAATGGAATAAGTGTGTCTACACAAAGTTTAGTATGAAGATTCTGAAGTCATTGAAAACATCAACTAATGATTCTTAGCAAAAACAATCGATTATTGTTAGTGAGAGAGCACAAATTAGTTAATTAATTCGTGATGGGAAAGTACATTTCCGGTAATTCACCTTCGGCGTTTTTTTCTGTTATCTCTCTCTCGTAAATTTTTGTGAAAGTTGTAGTCAACTCTCGATAAATCAAAATTCTATCGACTGGGCAAAATTGTTCGACTTATCTACAATTCGACTTACCAAAGTTCGACTTATCGAGGTTGATGTTCGACTTATCAAATTAAAAACGGAACATAAGAAAGAGTAATTAATATGTAATATACCTACTGCAAAGTAAAAAAAAAGTGTATTAAGAATATGTATAAATGTACATTAATTCATACAAATGTAAATCATTTTCCAGTGCTTTTGTAATAGTCCCCAATTTCGTTTTGATTTTTTTGTTTTTTTGTTAAAAACATGTTGGACACTTCATTTAGGTTGGTAAAAAGCTAATTGTAGAAATTCTCTAGCAATAACCGCCTTACTTTTTTCTCCTTTCTCCACTTCGCGAATCAACTTAAGCTTTTCACTCACTGAAAAAATTTTTAGTTTTCGCGGGTACATTGTACAATGTGGCGCAACGACTGAATAACAACGGTACAATAGGTAGTCGCCTCACAGGCCCATTTTTCTCAGTTTGACTTATTGTACATATTGTTTTCTTTTTCTTTTCTATATCTCGCACATTGTGACTTGATGAAGGGACGTAAGAACGTCCCGAAACATCGTTGGGATAAAGACACTTCCGAAGAGTTTTTTGAAAAATAATTATTTTAATTTTTATTAAATTGAAAAATGTTTCTACTTATTATAAAATGTGTCTATGTATTATTTTTTTTTTATAATCATATATTTTTTAAGGCTAGGTTAGGACTCATGCCCTGGCTTCAACTACGAGGTCATATCGCCTACTACCAGAGCGCTCTTTTTCGTTTCCTTGATTTACCCGAAAACGGTTAGTCCTACCGAAAAGATGATTCTTTGCAAAATATTTTCTTATAAAATTTTCATTTGCTAATAAGACCACAGATTTGATGAGATAGAATCAATATGACAAAAGTTACGGCGCCTCAAAGAATGAAAAATAAATATCGGTAGGAAATGTTTCAAAATTAGTTACCTATTTTGACTCATGCCCGGGCTATAACTACGAGATCATATCGCCTACTAACAGAGCGCTCTTTCGACACTCTGGTGGACATGAGCCCGACTCTACTATGGGACTCCTAAATTTTGCCTACCCTAAATTTTTATTCACCTAGGGCAGGGGTCTTTAACGAGTACCTGACATCGCACAAGCTCAGGACCATCGCTTAACGTCCCATTCGAAGGATGGCGTGCTTAAGTTTATTTTACCTCTCAGATAGGTTTCGAACCCACGTTCTTGAGCTCAGAAGACAAGTCCGAATACATTTTTTGCGTTCTGTGTTGATATAGTGGAAATACTAATGAATAAAATAAAATGATAGATAAAACACTTGTTTTTCGAACACTTATATTGTCTAATTCCACAAACATATACTTAAATGTGTACCTGTTTCGGCTTACGCCATCGTCAGCACAATGTTCAACAATTATTGTTGAACATTGTGCTGATGATGGCGTAAGCCGAAACCGGTACACATTTAAGTATATGTTTGTGGAATTAGACAATATAAGTGTTCAAAAAACAAGTGTTTTATCTATCATTTTATTTTATTCAGAAGACAAGCACGCATACCACTGAGCTACCGGCGCCCTCTATATTTTTAAGTTTTTATTTATTTCATTTCAATTTTTTTAATAGTTTTGTTATTATTACTAATCATAGGTGTGTTAGACTCAAGTAGTTATAAATCTAATTTATAAGCTATCTTAATGTATAAATTCTTTTGACGTATTACCATCTACTGGTTTAACGGAAATAAATTTACTATTATTATTTACTCATTGTTCCTGTTAATTGGCCCGAATTAGACCTATTGAGGTAATATTTACGTTATACGACATGGGACCAGAGAATCTCATCGACATAACTATGAATTCGACTTATCGAGAGTTGACTAAATGGTTGTTTGTTGGCTTTAAAAAAAAAAAAAAACATTTAAAAACACGTTTAGACGTGTTGTCTAGATAATCAAATAAACGCCCATTTCAACTTTAATAATATGTATAGATGACTAGTGTATGTTATGTACGTGTATGTGTGGTTTTCCCAGCCGAGGACTAGGAACCTCACAGATCTATTAGTTGCCTTTAGAAAGTCCTCTCATCTTGCTAAAGGTTAACTAACAACTTACACATCACAGCAAAAGGTCGGAGGTTCGCCTTCACTTCTTCAAATAAGTTATCTTAACCCCACAATATCCACTTAACAGTATTTACTATTCGCCTCATTTATTTATCAGGTACCATCCACATTTGTGCAGATCAACCTCCCCTATATCTTTGTAAGTATTGATCCTATCTCACACCTCAGTACATATTTATAGTTTGAAATTTAATCAAATTTTTCGGTAGAACTAACAGTTTTCGTGTGAATCAAACAAACGTCGAAAAAAAAAAAAAGGCCAAAAGTTGGGCCTTTGAAAAATGTATAAAATGCGCCTTTCCTTTTTCTCTACAACTTTTATTTGAAAACAGTTTTGATTAGGTCATAAATATAAGTAGTATCTATCTGGGAGATGAAAAACTTTGAGAACGCTGTCCTTCGGATGGGACATTGAGGTTCCGAGCCTGTACGATGTCAGATACTCGTTGAATACTCCCTATTCTAGGTGAATAAAAATAGGGTTGGCAAAATTTAGCACTTCCATTGTAGAATCGGGCTCATGTCTACCAGAGTGACGAAAGAGCGCTCTGGTATAGGCGATATGACCGGTTAAACCCGGGTCACAAACAAGTAAAGTTGTCATATTTTTCGTCAAATTGTGGCCGAAATCTAATCAGATCTAAGATAAGTGACTTCTTAATTCCAAAATTCAAATTCGTGACAATAATCGTTTTTGCGTTAGTGCGCTCACAAAGTTCCAAACACATACACACAGACAAACAGGGGCGTAGCCAGGAGTATGAGCAATGGGGAGCAAAGTTACGCTACAGGGGTGGGGGATATAGACTCCCCTCAGCCCGCAGTTTCAGCGGTTAGCGCTGCAGACTTTTTGTTATTAATTAGGGAGACTCGGACCCTTAGAAGCCTCCCCTGAGGTAACCATTCACTGTAATACTTAAACTGACTTTACATGAGCAGCAAAAATGCAAAGCGCAGCTGTAGCAAATGCACGCTATGGTTTCTGTGCTTTTAGATTTAAATTACTCACAGCGTGTATTTGCTGTTGCTGCGCTTTGCATTTTTAGTGCGCATGTAAAATCAGCTTTAAGAAAATTACGTAAGCAACATAAATTAAGATTTTGAGCTAGAAAATGAAATGATGGAATTCATGTATATTTAAATAAATGTAATATGACTTGTTTTGTACATGTACATTTAAGTAACAGCTGATTGTTGATTTAAGAATCAGAGCCACAGGAAAATTGAAGATCCTATTGGTAACTTGCAAGCAATCCATTTTTAATAAAAACTATTTTTTTATTGCGCGTTTCGTGCCGCACCCCCCCCCCCCCCCCCCCCCCCGGCTACGCCCCTGCAGACAAACATCATAGTAAAGATGGACAAAACGTGTTCAGAGGACGTTGATATTTGAAAATCTCGGATTTTCGCACGATCACAATACTTCCTAATACTATATACTATAGAGATATTCCTGTCTGTCTGTGTGTGTGGGGGGGGGGGGGGGGGGGGGGGACACGGTAACTCCCGACAAAATAAATGTTTCGAGACAAAACGAAATAGTCTTATAAAGGTACTAAAGATATAAGAAAGTAAGAATGATTGAGTTTAAATGAGGCATGGAAAGTTGCTGAAATTGTTCAAAAGTAAACATTTGTTTTTTTCTTTCAAGGAGAGGAATTGAAGAAATTCGTGCCGGTGGCTGGCGATGCGGGAAATCGGAAGAGGTATTAGAGCGAGAAATATGGAGCAGCTCGTTAGCAATCAGTTCATTTGGAATAAGGTACTGCATGGATAAAGACAAGGAACGTTTATCAAAGATAACATAACTGAAATGTAAACATCCTCAAGATGACCCTGTTTTCTGTTGTTAACAACAAAGTAAACAATCAGTTGATTGGATTCTTAATCCTCATACTAAACCCCTCATACTGTGTCGATACATTCATTACATCAGCAGTTATAGAGACGTTTGACTTGAGTACCCCGTCTGATTTCCCCGCTTCCTTTCAGCCGATTTGGCTGAGAATCTATGGGTGTCTTCCTCATATGAATTATCGTGTTGATACATTCATTCTGTATGAAGTTATCATGTTTACAGACACACACACACCGACAGATAGACTTTTTTTATCTTTCATTTATGAAATCAGGGATTCGGAAAACATGAAATTCCTTTGAAAACTTAACTTCTAATTACTGAGCGATTACATAACTTCTCTACTAGGAAAGTGTAATGTAGAAGAAGGGTTCATGACCAATACTTAGTGAAAGGATGGGCACACTACGATGCAACCTTAATACGATAACTACGATGCATACAAAGAATAAAGAATCAGCCATTATCTACGCATAGTGTAAAGAATGTTTAAAGGATCCCAAATTTATCGCGGGTACTGCCAGTGGTTATTTATCGCGGGTACTACCAGTAGTTATTTATCGCGGGTACTACCAGTAGTTATTTATCGGGGGCACTACCAGTAGTTATTTATCGCGGGTACTACCAATAGTTATTTATCGCGGATACTGCCAGTAGTTATTTACAGCGGGTACTACCAGTAGTTATTTATTCATAGGATATATTCTCCTAGTAAATCTCATCCTTAAGCTATTTTATTGAACTGGTAGTAGTTTAAAAAAGTCCTATTTTTTCTCTCTGTCATTTCGATATTCGAAATTTTGTAAAAATTCTTGATCGTATTTTTGTCAACATTCCTGTCACAAAATTAAAGTTTTGAAATTTCCTAAAACTTTCGGTTTGATTAGTTTTGATAAGGTAGTTTTTTAAATGGCACTACTTTGAAAAAATATTTTTAAAACTCATTCAAAATTGCATTTTTAGTGACATTTTTATATCACAAAAAGCTGAGTTTATCGGCTCTTTACTTAAAATTTACTCTAAACCAATATGTTCTGCGTGTCTGTCATAAATATGAAATATCTGCTTCAATATCGTTGAATCAATTAATGACAATACTTTTTTTTTTTTTTTTGTAATCCTGCAAAAAGTGTCAGTAATATTTTTTATTTAGTTTGGTCCACATAACGTTTGAATTGTTCTATCTGGCCCCCATCGATAAAAGTTTACCCATACCTGCCTTAATGCAAACCAGGAATCACGTCTGATTGCTCTGAAACCTGCCTAACCCGTAACCACCATTAGCTAACCATCCAGCTAGGTTAGCCATGCTCCCCCGTCTTGGTTATCCTCAGTTTTCTGTTTCCCCTTTATCCTGTTTTCCCAACTTTCCGTTGTTCTTCTTCAGTGAACATCTCTCATGCATATAATTTTCACTTCAATTTCCTTATTTTTGTTTTACGTTGAGTTTGTAATTTGTGGGAGAGCAGACGGCCTTTTGAGGTGACTTTCCCTTCCCAGTGGTGACAGTCAGCCAAAGTTTTCTTAAGCGGCTTCCAATGAGGTGTACGATCTGGTGAAGGATGACACATATTGAGCCCCAGCCAAATATTCCAAAAGCACAATGCAAACGAAAGCAAGAAATATTGGTATGTGGAAGCGGGGATGGAGTGGGCGGTACTGGGACAGGCGGGCTTCAGATAGCCACAACAGGAACCGTAGTTACGAGGACTTTTATTGCTGTTAAAACCGAATTAACTTCGTTCGATAGCAACGCGGAAACGTAACTGATTTGCCTATCCAATTTGGAAGACTAAGAAAGAAAAAAAAATAGTTCAATGAAAGTGTGGGAAGAGCATCACGTTCCCTAAGAGGGCCCCATAGCTTATTGTACTGCCAGCGTCCAGCCACCGGATCCTCTTACTATCTTACTAGGAGTAGAACTGCCTTTATTATCTTATCACTGGCCTTTAGTGGCTTACATAGAACTATCCAGTGGCCCACTAACTGAGTGTGGGAGGAGCTGTCACTTTCTCACGCCACCGGGGGAACGGCCGGCTAACTGCCACAGCTCATTGTACTGCCAGCGTCCACCCATCACGGATCCTCTCACTGTGAGTAGAACTGCTTTCATTATCTTATCACTGGCCTTTAGTGGCTTACATAGAACTATCCAGTGGCCCACTAACTGAGTGTGGGAGGAGTAGTCACTTTCTCCCGCCACCGGGGGGACTGCCGGCATACTGCCACAGCTCATTGTACTGCCAGCGTCCACCCATCACGGATCCTCTCACTGTGAGTAGAACTGCTTTCATTATCTTATCACTGGCCTTTAGTGGCTATCAAGGGGGCCAGCCAGTGGCCCACTAACTGAGTGTGGGAGGAGCTGTCACTTTCTCCCGCCACCGGGGGGACAGCCGGCACACTGCCACAGCTCATTGTACTGCCAGCGTCCACCCGTCACGGATCCTCTCACTGTGAGTAGAACTGCTTTCATTATCTTATCACTGGCCTTTAGTGGCTATCAAGGGGGCCAGCCAGTGGCCCTCTAACTGAGTGTGGGAGGAGTAGTCACTTTCTCCCGCCACCGGGGGGACTGCCGGCATACTGCCACAGCTCATTGTACTGCCAGCGTCCACCCATCACGGATCCTCTCACTGTGAGTAGAACTGCTTTCATTATCTTATCACTGGCCTTTAGTGGCAATCAAGGGGGCCAGCCAGTGGCCCACTAACTGAGTGTGGGGGGAGGAGCTGTCACTTTCTCCCGCCACCGAGGGGACTGCCGCAGCTCACTGCCAAAGTCCCACCACCACGGATCCTCTCACTGTGAGTAGTAGTGCCTTTATCATCTTATCACTGGCCTTTAGTGGCTCGAGTCAGCCAGAGGCCCACTAACTGAGTGTGAGAGGAGCTGCCACTTTCTGCCATCACATGAAGGGCAACTTAGCCCAGAAAGTTTCTTGACCTTACACTTTGAGAAGGGTGTGAACGTCATCACTTGTCTAAGAACGTACTTAATCTAATGCCAAACGGAACAGAGTGTATAACAATATGAAAAGAGACCTAGCGACCACTTGAGGAGGCCAGTTAGCGCATTAAATCTGCATGATTGACCGTTGCGTGCCTCGTCGAGCTCTATCAACCGAGCATTGTGATGCCATGTTAACTCTATGTAAATTTCCACACTGTTCCCTATGTAAATTCCATTCAGTCATCATGTTCCCTTTAACGGTAGGCCTCAAACGACCCACCACCAGATGTCGTGATGTGCACTCAACAAATGAGCTACTACTAAACCCATATTACTTCATGACTTTCGGGACAAAACCATCCGTTCGAGAGGGGGCTTGGTCCTCTAACGCTAAAAGTGGTCATGTGACGCATTTATTGAAAGCTATTTTCATTTTCCTGGACTTTGAAAATGTTTATGTTTTTACTATCGACATTTTAAATTAAGTTAGGTTAAATATATAAAAAAAATATTATAAAATAAAGAGGGCGCCGGTAGCTCAGTGGTCTGCGTGCTTGACTTCTGAGCTCAAGATAGTGGGTTCGTAACCCGACCGAGGCCCTTAGTTTATTTTATCTGGGAGGTAAAATAAACTTAAATACGCCGTCCTTCGGATGGGACGTTAAGCGATGGTCCCGAGCCTGTACGATGTCAGGTACTCGTTAAAGACCCCTACCCTAGGTGAATAAAAAATTTAGGGTAGGCAAAATTTATGACTCCCACAGTAGAGTCGGGCTCATGTCCACCAGAGTGACGAAAGAGCACTCTGGTAGTAGGCGATATGACCTCGTAGTTAAAGCCCGGGCATGAGTCATAAAACCTAACCTAACCTAACCCTATTATAAAATAAAGGAGTTACATTTTGTGTTAAATGAGGTACAAATGGTATTCTTCATACTCAAGAAATAAAGAAATTGTTACCTTCGTCACTTACGAAATTTGACACTTTACAATTCCGACAATTTATTTTTTACTTGCCCTGTTATACGAAGTAGAGGGGAAGTTATGCTATCGGTCACTTATATATATTTATTTTCTACGAAATTGGCCGAAGGGAAGGAGGTGATCAGAAGAGAGGGCTTAACTCAAAAACCTTAATAACTGTCAATGTAGCAAATATGTCAGCACGAAATTTGATATGAGCGATTCAGGAGTCCCTAAAAGAGACCTCTATTGATATTCAAACAAATCGTAAAGTGGTTTCAGAGGAAAAACGTGATTAATTCGCCTTGGGGAAGTACCTACATTGCCAATGATCCACCGACGACTTTTTATTGGACGAATAGTTATTGAGATATTTAGTCAAAATATACAGAAAAACGAGGCTTTCTCTCTTAACCCTCTAAACTCTCTTAAACCTCTTAAACGTGTACACAGACATTTATTTTTTGATTATTGAAATCAGGCGATCGGGAAATTGAAATTCCAATGAAAACATCGAGTTTCCGACCGATTACAAAGTTTCTTACTTTTGGATCTGTGCAAGGAATTATGCATCGTGATTCTGCTATTGACATATATGCAGAGATATTGTGGAACACTTGATAAAAATAAAGAAAACGTATGTTTTTTAAAAAATATTGTCTATTTCACAAATAATATAATAATAATATGGGAGTACTTTCGGTATTGCTACCATCTTCAGCCACGACTTAACAAATACTGTATTTGTTAATTAGTGGCTGAAGATGGTAGCAATACCGAAAGTACTCCCATATTATATATTATTTGTGAAATAGACAATATTTTTTAAAAATCATACGTTTTCTTCATTTTTAAACGTATGCATGTTCAACTTTTCCGGAAGGCTGATGTGTAACAGGCTCAGACTAGACTTACGTCTGCTTTGTTCTGTAGGTAGTTGCCTTTCGAAACTGGGTTAATGTCGTGACGAAACTGTTTTCTATCTTCAGATACCGCTCCTCTGTGGGGGCGGGGCTACAAAACTAATAATATTTATTTCTTATTCCCTGATCCTTACTCAGAGTGAAACTTGCCCAAATCCTGTGTAATCGCGTTGCTCAATTTAGAAGGTTAACCCGATCTACCCTGTAGAATACATCTTCCGCCTGCTCCGAGCGTGTCGTAGAAGACGACTAAGAGGCTACAGAACGCGGTGCGTCCTTCATCCCTCAGATGCTTGTCCTCATCTCAAAGGGTAAACCCGTCTTACCCTGGAGAGCAGGATCAGAATATCTTTTTAGCTCTTTGAGCGTGTAAGAGGCGACTAAAAAGACGTGGGTACGGTGATATGGTCTCTCATCATTTCACAAGTACGAGCGGTTAACACTCTCTGCACAGGAGGTGTAGGAGAGTAGAATAATTCTAGTCTTAGCTAAATTGCGGTTGGATTTGTAGTGGCTGCTATTACACTGAGGTCATAATTTGTCACCAGGTTAGATTAGGAACAAATGGTGGACCCAGAGAGAGGTGGGACTAGACGGCTTCAACAGAGCAAGCAGGAGACCAATAATGTAATGTCAAACATTCTCTTTCATTCTCATTCTCATTCAAGGTCGGATTCTATCTTCAGCAGGGCTTGGGCGATAATCAATTCTTTCTTGATTTAGGATCCGAATATTTCCATATTTCAATTTTCCTGATAAGAACCAAAAAAAAACGTCAAGTAAATGCACATAGATTCCTCACAAGTAAATCTCCTCAGCTGATTATTACCCTTATCTGTATTTTGTTAAGAGAAAAATTTAATTATAAATTGTCTGATAAAATCGTTGCAGGTTAACTATCCTTAATTATCATCACCACAAAATTTTAAATGGCACCACTTACAAGCCAAGCCGAACTTATATACCAAGTTTCATAAAAATCCGTTCAGTGGTTCTTGAGTTAAACATATGACAAGGATTTTGGGGTTTGTTTTGACTTGAAACACAAAGATCTTAAGCAACATTTTGAGCAAAAAATGTTTGGGCTCTCAGAAACGATCCTTCAGTTAAGAGGAAGCAACGGCTCATGAATATTGCGGTGACGGCTCCCCTGGCTAGTCCCACTGATGCCAATTGATATTAATGTCTATACATTAGTTTTGCGTTCTCACCCAAGCTATCATGTCAAATATATATTTTTTTAAATTCTATTCTTGGATAAATCATTAAGTGTCTCTGTTAGGAACTATCCTGAAATAAACATACTGAAGAGAGCTGGTCCTTTCAGCCCGGGGTTGGAGTAGGGACACCGGGTCATTAAACAACATCTATTTGCTGATACACAAACTAAACGTCAGAGAGTCCAGCCTATTTAATTATTCCAAGGTGGTTTGTCTTGGAAACTGGGTCACTTTCCCCTCAGTCGACTCTACTTTCAGTGGTCAAAAAACCGTGGTCCACCTAACCAAACTAGTTTTTACTTTCTTGTAACTTTGGTATAAGAAAATATTGTAATCACGCGAAAATCTAATATTACGTTTTCAACAGAATTTCTCGTCTCAAGGTCCCGTCCCCCCCCCCCCCCCCCCTGAACACGTTTTGCTAACTTGGATATGCTTAGATTTTAACTGAAATAAAACATATTGAGATACAAATACATTTTACATGATGCTCATATTTATAACTAGTCAAATACAAGTTGTAGAGAAAACTGAAAGGCACATTTCATACAGTATATAATTTTTTAAAGTTCGCTCGATTTGCAAGATACAAGTCCAAAACCGTCTTAATATGTTTTCAAACCCATTTTTTTTTATGCGTTTGCTCGATTTGCAAGGAAACGGTTAATCCTATCGAAACATTGGTTCTTACCAACAAAGTTCCATATTAAATTTCCAATCGCAATATGTCCTCAGATTTGAGCTAGGACTAATAAGACCGAGGTTACAGCGCCCCAAGGAAGTAAATTAAATTTACAATTTAATTCTCAGCGCCCTGCTTTTTTCTTATCCAGTTATAATGAAAAATATTATGACAAATTATGAAAAAGATATTTTATGCTTTGACTTTGATTTTATGCTTTGACTGATTCAAGCTATTGAGATTTACCTTAGGAGAAAATATGCTCATGAAATGAATAAAGTATTATACAGTTTTTATTTATACTTAAATAAAATACATAATATATCTTTCTATCATATATATCATTAATTGGTTTTAGTATATTTTCTTAACCTATACTGTAAACATTAGGTGTTGATTCTGCGTAAAAATTATATAAATGGTTCCTCGTCCCACCGCTCCGGTGCAGTACAATAATTTTTACATTGATTTTCACAGTAATTTTTCCTATACTGGTCTTTCAGTGCAGTCACCGGAGAAAAGAATTGATTTTAATTTTTATTCGCCCTTCAAATTTTGGTGCCCTAGGTCTAACTCCATCGCTAGAGGTAACTGAAATGTTGGACACGAGGCCCCAACTGAGAATGTGGGGCAGCCAGCAGGTGAAGCCAGATAATATTAAGAATATCCCATTTAATATAAATACTATATTTTTGGCAGAGAGCTGAGGGAGCCAGTCTCGAGGTAATTGTGGGTTCCGGGTTAGTTTGTCTGTGTCATGTTTGGTTAGTGCAGCTGAGTGGGTAGCGTGACGCTACATTTCAGAACAGAACGTCCAGTCGACAACCCAACGCATCACTAACAAACTTTTTCACACAAATAGCAAGTACTGTCTTAAACAATATCTAACACACTCAACTATTTTCGGGATCCAGCTACAGCAGAGCGCTCTAGCGACGGGGCTCGAGGAACGTTCCAAAATGTTAATTTTCATACTGTGACTTATCAACATTTTGGCGGGCTCTCATATACTAGGTTAACCATATAATAATATAAATATATGTGATATAACCACAACAGGACTTTGTTATTCCAACCACATTTATACATATCAATCTCCTTCCCCTGCTCAAATTCAATTCATATTACTGGGTATATGAATGTAATGTATTAGTAACAGCGACTTTATTTGTTTCATTATACAGAGTACTATTCTGAGAATGATTTCTTAAACAGTGGCGTAGCTAGAGCCCTGAATGTGCCGTATGAAAATTTCTTGGGGTCTTCTTTTCGGAAAATAAACAAAAACACTCGCATAAACAAAATATATTTGAAAATAACAAAAACAACAATACATATTAAAAAATTTAACTCTAAAAAAAATATTCTAGTGGTTAAATAAATATTTTTCTTGCCTTTTTTTTCGGTGAACGTATTTATTATATCATCCATTGATAAGTCCGATAGCCGTTCTTGTCCGCACATTTTTCGATGAATCTATGAAAATACGGGGTTGAGACGATTTATTTGGTAAAAAGATTACAACTCAGTGTGAATTTTGGGGTTTTTCAAAAACATATTGACTGGCCTGGCCTGTATGGTACTTTCCCGAAACGGAATAATATAGAGCTGCGGCGGAGTGTTTTATTATTTATTCATTAGGGCTTGGCTTTTATCAATATGACTATGGATAACGATTTTTTGCTTATGTATGTTGGAGCCCCACTAGCTCGAGGGCCGTGTTTCATTGCTACAACTGCTACAGCGGGAGCTACGCCACTGTTCTTATACCTAGTAATGCCACTATGAAATGAGTTTGAGAACAGGAGGAGGGAGTGATCTGTACAAAAGTGGTTGGTATAAGAAATTCCTAATATGACTACATCAAATATATTTTATTTGTTTTCTTTATTTTCATATTTTTCAATATAAAACTATCGATAATAAAAAAAATGTTATAGTCCGTTGCTATACGTTTCAATTTAAACATAACTTTAAGATATTCTGTAAGGAAATTAATCGTTCTTGGAGGCGCTATAACTTTGTTAATATTGTTCTCATCTCAAATCTTAGAGCACTTAGACGATTGGAATTATAATAAGAAAAATTTTTGGTAAAAACCAATTTATCAATAGGACTAAACGTTTTCGCATAAATAGAGTGATTTTCAGCCAAATCGACCAAAGCGGAGGAGATCATTAGGGAGGAGGGGAGAAAAATGTTGAAAACAACATCAAATTACTGGCCGATTGTATAACTTGCCCTTCGTTGAGCTGGGGAAGTAGAAATGGAATGTCTATAACATCACAAAGCAGAGATCTGAGCCACTACGCCATGAGGAGAATCAATGAATCTTATTTGATAAGTGAAATAACAAACTAATGAACAAGATATTTAGATAATTATACATCGATATATTTTGATAAAAGTTAGAATGTGAGCCGCTGAGGTCGCGCCTGATCAGATATGAACCTCCTAACAAACCTCCGGCTCTGATAAACAATCAGAGGACTGACTTTTGTTTTATAAAAGTTTCAAACCTATTAGTATAATGAGGAGCAATTGTCAACAGGACAAAATGAGCTTGTTTTTCTAAGGATCCTTTGTTTTCAAATTTGGAAATTATGAGTACCATTCAGAAAGAATATTAGATGTAAATGAAATCAAATCTACTTGTAATAGAGTCATTAGAGAAAATAGGAGCAAGATTTGGTTTTCATATCAGCAAAAATAACTGTTCTTAAAGTGGTCTATCTGAATGTGAACATAGAACACGAACTGTGGAAGGAAAATAGGGCTCTAGGCAGTGGGGAATTAGAGCCCTAGGGAGAGGGGAATTAGAGCCCTAGGCAGAATGGAATTAGAGCCCTAGGCAGAGGGGGATTAGAGCCCTAGGCAGAAGGGAATTAGAGCCCTAGGCAGAGGGGAATTAGAGCCCTAGGCAGAAGGGAATTAGAGCCCTAGGCAGAGGGGAATTAGAGCCCTAGGCAGAGGGGAACTACGCTGTAACAGGGAAAGCGCTGCCAGTACAATACTTTCATATACCCGCACCCAGCATGAAATGGATTTGATGGAAATAGGGGAGGGGGAGAGTGATCTGTAAAAAAGTGGCTGGTATAAGGAATGTTATGGCCATATAACAATATATTTATATTTCTTCAAGTTAAATCTTATTACACAACGTTATTTCGGTGCGATTAGGCGCCACTTCTTCAGATCACTAAGAGCAAAATATAGAAAAAAAATCATGGCTCCGGTAGCTCAGAGATAGTGTGATGGCCTACTGAGCTCAAGATTGCGGGTTCGAAACCCAGTCGAGGCTCTTAGATTTTTTATCTGATAGGTGGTGCCGAGAGTGTGCGATGTCAGGTACTCTTTAAAGAGTCCTACCTTAGCCAACATTTAGGACTCCCAGAGTAGAGTCGGATTCTTGTCCACCTTTTGATTGACGAAAGAGCGCTCTGGTAGTAGGTGATATGACCTTGTAGTTAAAGCCATGACATGAAACACCATAACGAACCAGAAGAAAAAAAATATAGGTAGGTATATATAAATTAAGAAATAACAATAAAGTATAGTGAATAACTAATAAGGATAGAGAGGAGCCGTGATGTGAGAAAGTCTGGCTGAGCTCACTTTCTCGGCTGGCCCCGATCTGAGCCGGTCTGTCTCACTCTCTCCGCACACTCCTACTTTCAGTTGTCACCTTCATTTGGGAAAGTTCACATCAACTCACTCCCGCCTCCCGTCTTCTCTTCAAAATACCTCTCAGACTCTAGTAGCTTCATCTAAAGACACAACTGTGCCCACATAGGCTATATCAAAAATTTCAAAATGGCTGCCATTAGGTAAAATTTATAGCAATTTTTTTTTTTTTTATTTCACATGAACTCTTCGAGTGAGATATTATTTTAATGGATATTATATGGCGATTCAAAAATATAAACCTAAAAAATTAGAAATTTAAAATTCTGGGGGTATTGAGGGTCAGTCAATGAAGAAAATACTATTCAAATGCCAACGTTTCGATATATTTCATATCATCATCAGGGCCTAACAAACATGGGGGTATCAAGATTAGAAAAATATAATGGGTGATCGATTAAAATTATATATAGGTACATAAATATACATTCACTCATACAACTCCACATAAATACATATATACATCCTAATACATTCACATACATATACACATTGATGAACAACAAGGAAACTTACTATGAATATAGATGGTTGAGGAGAAGGCATGAAGAATGTGAGGTCTTACGTTCAACTAAGGGTACAGAAGGGTCGAGGGTAACAGATAATAAATCCGGGGAAAACCCCAGTTAACGGGACTTAAATTTGAAGAGAACTACTTACTGGCTAACAGATATTTTACTATGTTGAGAAAAAATAAAATAAAATAAAAACTCTATAATTATATAAATAGTAACATAATTTAACTTATTAATTAAATGAAGAATTTTAGACAGAAGTGACACTAACCGAAAATGAAATAATACATAATAAAGAATAAATAGACACACAATGAAATTAATCTAAATTTTAAATATTAAATATAATTGGAGACAGAACTATGGATTCAGCAGTTTTGAAGCAAATTGGCATAAATGTTGCTCAGGTTATTGGTATCAGTGCGAAAATTGACAGTATTTGAGGTTTTGGCAATATACACCATTTCCAGTGTCAGCCTTTTATAGTAATTGATTTCTCTGTCGAGAATTTTGGTGTTAGCGAAATCAAACTTATGTTTGTTCAGGCTATGGTGTTTGATTAGGGCGCTGCAATTATCGGAGTCAGTTTTTGTTCTACAATCATACTCATGCTGGTATAATCTCTTTTTTAAATATTGAGATGTCATGCCAACATAAGATGATGAACAATCTGAACAGGGTATCTGATAGATGAGGTCAGACTGGTTGTTTTTTGGGGTAGGTTCTTTAATTTGGGAGAATAGTGACTTGACAACTTTAAAATTTTTAGGAGCAATCCTCACATTATCAAATTTTAGTATTTTCATTAATCTTTCAGACAGTTGTACAATATAAGGGATAGAAAAATATTTAAAATTATTATTGGTGGGTTCTGGGTTATTAATGAGCGTGATAGGGTTGTTTAATATTATTCTGTCAATGGTTTTGCATGGGTAGCCATTTTTTCTTAAAATAGTTTTGATGTTATTTAAATTATCGTTATGGTAAGTTGTAGAACTGAGTCTTTGCATTCTATTGATCATTGCAGTGGCAAAATTGATTTTTTGGGAAAAGGGGTGATGAGAATAAAAATGAAAGTATCTGTCAGATTTAATAGAATTGATATACCAATTGGTAGATATAGAGCCATCATCGTTTCTAATAACTAGGGTGTCCAGGAAAGGGAGGCAATTATTATTTTCAAGCTCATAGGTGAATTTTAACCTGGGGTGAAAGGAATTAAATAAGTCAAGGGTCTGGGTCAAAAGATTATATGGAATGCAGGTACAAATATCATCTACAAATTTGAATAAAAAAGGAATTTTATAGGGTAGTTTAGGAATAATAGAGTCTAAGAGTTTATTCATAATGAGATCAGCCAGAATGGGACCCAGACTACTCCCCATGGCAGTGCCAAATATCTGTTTGTAAAATGTATTATTATATACGAAGTATCCATTAGTGCAACAAAGTTCAACTAACTCAATAAATGTACATTTAGGAAGGGAAGTAAATGATTCTATTTTTGACCAGTTGTCTTTTATAATGTTTAAGACATCAGAGATGGGAACATTGGTGAACAGTGAAGCCACATCCAATGAAATCAATTGAAAACCAGGAGGGACAGAGAGATTTTTGATTGATTCTACGAAATTGAATGAATCCTTAGCATTATATGGACTATCAGACATGTTTTTTAGAATGTTGGCTAAGTACTTGGCCAGTGAATACATGGGGGATTGAACAAATGAAATAATGGGACGTAGAGGGTTACCAGGTTTGTGAGTCTTCACCAACCCATATATTTTAGGAGGTTGGGGGCTGAAATTAACTAATTTTTTCATGGTGTGCGTATCAATATACCCTGATGAGTGAGCAGCTTTAATCAAAGAATTAGTAGTGTTTTTTAATTTAATAGTGGGATCTTTGTTCAGCGTTAGGTAAGTAGCAGGGTCGGATATTAACGAGCTCATCTTATTCTCATATTCTGTTTTATTAATTGCGACGGTTTGTTTGGACTTGTCTGCAGATATTATTAAAATGTCAGGATTATTACGTAAAAACTTTTTTGACGACTTTTCATTAGGACCTAAGTTTTCCATTCCCTATAAACACAATGACATTCCCGTACCAAAATTAATTGCAGATGTTGAATATATTATTAACTCTATGCCCAATAATGAAGAAAAAGATCCCATTAGAGCACGCTGTGTTAACGCGATTACTAATCACATCAATAAAAATAAACAAATAAATATTAATAAACCGAATGTCTTGGGTAGAGCCTTTGAATCGTCAAAAAAGTTTTTACGTAATAATCCTGACATTTTAATAATATCTGCAGACAAGTCCAAACAAACCGTCGCAATTAATAAAACAGAATATGAGAATAAGATGAGCTCGTTAATATCCGACCCTGCTACTTACCTAACGCTGAACAAAGATCCCACTATTAAATTAAAAAACACTACTAATTCTTTGATTAAAGCTGCTCACTCATCAGGGTATATTGATACGCACACCATGAAAAAATTAGTTAATTTCAGCCCCCAACCTCCTAAAATATATGGGTTGGTGAAGACTCACAAACCTGGTAACCCTCTACGTCCCATTATTTCATTTGTTCAATCCCCCATGTATTCACTGGCCAAGTACTTAGCCAACATTCTAAAAAACATGTCTGATAGTCCATATAATGCTAAGGATTCATTCAATTTCGTAGAATCAATCAAAAATCTCTCTGTCCCTCCTGGTTTTCAATTGATTTCATTGGATGTGGCTTCACTGTTCACCAATGTTCCCATCTCTGATGTCTTAAACATTATAAAAGACAACTGGTCAAAAATAGAATCATTTACTTCCCTTCCTAAATGTACATTTATTGAGTTAGTTGAACTTTGTTGCACTAATGGATACTTCGTATATAATAATACATTTTACAAACAGATATTTGGCACTGCCATGGGGAGTAGTCTGGGTCCCATTCTGGCTGATCTCATTATGAATAAACTCTTAGACTCTATTATTCCTAAACTACCCTATAAAATTCCTTTTTTATTCAAATTTGTAGATGATATTTGTACCTGCATTCCATATAATCTTTTGACCCAGACCCTTGACTTATTTAATTCCTTTCACCCCAGGTTAAAATTCACCTATGAGCTTGAAAATAATAATTGCCTCCCTTTCCTGGACACCCTAGTTATTAGAAACGATGATGGCTCTATATCTACCAATTGGTATATCAATTCTATTAAATCTGACAGATACTTTCATTTTTATTCTCATCACCCCTTTTCCCAAAAAATCAATTTTGCCACTGCAATGATCAATAGAATGCAAAGACTCAGTTCTACAACTTACCATAACGATAATTTAAATAACATCAAAACTATTTTAAGAAAAAATGGCTACCCATGCAAAACCATTGACAGAATAATATTAAACAACCCTATCACGCTCATTAATAACCCAGAACCCACCAATAATAATTTTAAATATTTTTCTATCCCTTATATTGTACAACTGTCTGAAAGATTAATGAAAATACTAAAATTTGATAATGTGAGGATTGCTCCTAAAAATTTTAAAGTTGTCAAGTCACTATTCTCCCAAATTAAAGAACCTACCCCAAAAAACAACCAGTCTGACCTCATCTATCAGATACCCTGTTCAGATTGTTCATCATCTTATGTTGGCATGACATCTCAATATTTAAAAAAGAGATTATACCAGCATGAGTATGATTGTAGAACAAAAACTGACTCCGATAATTGCAGCGCCCTAATCAAACACCATAGCCTGAACAAACATAAGTTTGATTTCGCTAACACCAAAATTCTCGACAGAGAAATCAATTACTATAAAAGGCTGACACTGGAAATGGTGTATATTGCCAAAACCTCAAATACTGTCAATTTTCGCACTGATACCAATAACCTGAGCAACATTTATGCCAATTTGCTTCAAAACTGCTGAATCCATAGTTCTGTCTCCAATTATATTTAATATTTAAAATTTAGATTAATTTCATTGTGTGTCTATTTATTCTTTATTATGTATTATTTCATTTTCGGTTAGTGTCACTTCTGTCTAAAATTCTTCATTTAATTAATAAGTTAAATTATGTTACTATTTATATAATTATAGAGTTTTTATTTTATTTTATTTTTTCTCAACATAGTAAAATATCTGTTAGCCAGTAAGTAGTTCTCTTCAAATTTAAGTCCCGTTAACTGGGGTTTTCCCCGGATTTATTATCTGTTACCCTCGACCCTTCTGTACCCTTAGTTGAACGTAAGACCTCACATTCTTCATGCCTTCTCCTCAACCATCTATATTCATAGTAAGTTTCCTTGTTGTTCATCAATGTGTATATGTATGTGAATGTATTAGGATGTATATATGTATTTATGTGGAGTTGTATGAGTGAATGTATATTTATGTACCTATATATAATTTTAATCGATCACCCATTATATTTTTCTAATCTTGATACCCCCATGTTTGTTAGGCCCTGATGATGATATGAAATATATCGAAACGTTGGCATTTGAATAGTATTTTCTTCATTGACTGACCCTCAATACCCCCAGAATTTTGAATTCTACAGTCGCTAGCAAACATCTACTAAAAAATTAGATTTTAACTAAACAAAACCTACGTCACAACCAGGGGCGTAGCCAGGGGAGGGCAGGGGGCGCGCGTGACCCCCCCCCCCCCCCCCCCCCCGTGGCCAGAGCAAAAAACCAAGATAAAAATTAAATTAAATAAAAAAATTGTTTTTATTAAAAATTGATTGCTTGTAAGTTTCCAATAGGATCTTCAAATTGCCCGTGCGTCTGATTCCTAAATCAGCAATCAGCTGTTACATAAATGTACATGTACAAAACAAGTCATATTATATTTATTTAAATATATATGAATTCGATCATTTCATTTCCTCTCTCAAAATCGTCATTTATGCTATATTTTAAACTCTTAAAGCTGATATTTCATGCGCAGTAAAAATGCAAAGCGCAGCAGCAGCAAATGCACGCTACTGGATGTGAGTCATTTAATTATAAAAGCACAGAAACCACAGCGTGCATTTGCTGCTGCTGCGCTTTGCATTTTTGCTGTTCATGTAAAGTCAACTTAAGTATTGCAGTCAGTGGTTACCTCAGAGGGAGCTTTTAGGGGTCCGAGTCTCCCAAATTAATAACAAAAAGTCTGCAGCACTAACCACGGAAACTGCGGGCTGTGTCCCCGGGAGTCTGTACCTCCTACCTCCCACCCTCGTAGCCTAACTGTGCCCCCCCCCCCCCCCCCCTGCTTAAAATCCTGGCTATGCCCCTGGTCACAACAAAATAAAACAAAATATGGTATCACCATATAATAATATTTGTTAGTCATTGTGACTCCCATGCTTGGGCTTTAACTTTAGCGCTCAGTCGTCGCTTTGGTGGATTGGAGCCCGACTCTACTGTGGGAGTCCTACATTTTGCCTACCTAGGGGTCTTTAACCTGACATCGCACATGCTCGAGACCATCGCTTAAAGTCCCATCCAAAGGACGACATGCTCAAGGTTTTTTCTCTTCCGAGATATAGCTTTCTAGCGCTGTATCATGTTAGAAGTGACCCTCCCATCGCTTTACGTGGGTGTGGAGCTGTGGATGTCTTTAGAGTTTCAATGCCCTATACAGACACGACTGATAATTCCCTATCAGGAACCGTACTCACGTTCATCTCGTCTCTTACGTAACAAAGATTAACTCTCTACAGAAAAAAAAAATCATCAGTGTACTTCCTCAGAGTTTTATCGGTTATTCTCCGTCAGGTTGTTAGCAGATTTTCAACTTTTTATTTATTTATATATTTTTTTCTAATAGTTTATGGCACGAGAATAACGGATGTGAAAGATTTCCCTTTCATCATGCATCTCTCATGTCGTTAGTTAAAAACCCATTGTAAAACCCATTCATTTGTATTCCTGCAAAAATAGACCCGTGCTGCCCCAAAGGACACTGAGAAAAAAATAGAACTAATTCGAAGACGTATAGATGCATTAGAGCAAGCAGTGGCGTATACAAAAGGGTGAGGGGGGGAGGGGAGTAAAAGCAGAATCCCCCCCCCCTCCCCTTTGCGCAGAGGCTCATACGTCAGAAGATAAAGAAATATGCACGTTAAATTGGGAAAGACATCATGACATCATTCGTTTACAGACTCAGACTGTTATTCAACCTGTTACTATTATTATAATATTTCAGTCTTGATTATTAATTCATGCGCTTTGTCAAACAGCCAAAATATTAGCCCCCTTCTCCTTCATCGTTCCAAATCTTGTGAATAGCGTATAACATCCAAATCTTGAACCAAAGAAATTTTACCCTCCCCCTGATGAACATCCTGGATCCGCCCTTGGGAGCAAGTTGTCATTGTTCAAATCTTACAACAAACCCCTTGCTGCCAATAATATAATGCATTTCGTTATAAATGGTGTTGTTTGGGAGTTTGCTACAAACGCCTCATAGCACGCCGAGAGAGCTTGTGATCCAGGCGGAACACTGACTGGTTGTACTACGGTAGGACGCCGGCGGTCGGGAACTACGCAGTATCAGACTACTTTCTTTTTTATCCAATGGGAGACGACAAATCTGCTGAACACTGGGTACCGTCACCAACTGCAATAAGTTGTTTCCCGCATATCAACTCCCCCTAGGACCATCGTACAGCAGACATTGGAGGGCCACATGCTCTGCAGTCTCGATGCCACCTCACAAACAGTTCATGAAAACTCAAAAATAATCTCTTTTGCCTGATTTGACTAAATATCAACAGGCATTTACGGACTAATAGTTATAATAAAATTCCGTGTTGATTGTTTCACTGTCAAGTGCACTGTCATTGTTGCACTGTCAAGTTATCGATTTTTGGACATAATGTTTTTTATTGTTGTGGAAGCTTTGAGGGTAAAAAACATAAAATTGTGGTGGAAACACAATATCGAATTTTTGACAGATCAATTATAATTACATTCAGTTCATGCCGAATCCTTCTGGAACTGAAAATAATTATACCAACTTTACGTTGAAACTAAAGTTTTCAATGTAGGTTTCCATGCACGAACAGATCACAGTATTCCGTCACAAACGAATTACGGTATCAGATTTCCAGATTTGCTTCAGACGGACACAACCTCCAATCTTTCTCATAATAGTCTTACGAATGCAGGATATGAAAACCTGGAGTTCCGCGTAATTTGCTAAGACAGAACCTCATCACTGGTTGATTTTTTTTCCTTCCATTATGTAATATCTCTGTAATACACAGCAGTGGGAAAAAAAGGTTAAATGAACCACGCTTAATTCTTTTGGCATTTAAATGCAAATATATATAAAACATATATTTGTAAGACATGAAGTAATCTATTGAGGTTCATAGTTCCACCTTTGTAGGAGTGAAAATGTTAATAAATAGAATCGTGGAATAGAATCCATGGGGTATATTTGAAAACTATTTCAGTTTTATCCGTTTTAGATCAAACAAGACCAATTATTATGCAGCTAAAGACAACTGGTCTTTAACTGCATAATAATAATATTTATTTTAATTGGATACGTCGTACAAGTTTGTACATCAAAGTTAGCTTAGAAATTATATAAATCAAACGATCTTAAATCCTAGAATAATTTTTCGTTTGATTACTTCATATTATGAAGTATTTATATATTTAAAAAATAAATAATAAAATATAAATTAATAGAAAATTCCTAATATTAATAAATTAGGTTAGGTTTTATGACTCATGCCCTGGTTTTAACTATGAGGTCATATCGCCTACTAACAGAGCGCTCTTTCGTTACTCTGGTGGACATGAGCCCGACTCTACTGTGGGAGTCCTAAATTTTGCCTACCCTAAATTTTTATTCACCTAGTGCAGGGGTCTTTAACGAGTACCTGGCATCATAAAGGCTCGGGACCATCGCTTAACGTCTCATCCGAAGGACGGCATGCTTAAGTTTATTTTACCTCCCAGATAAAATAAACTAAAGGGCCTCGGTCATTTTCTTCAATTATATATCTATACCTAATATGTAAATAGAGAACCTTTGTTTGTTTATTTGAGGTTATCTCAGAAAGTACTTGACCAATTTGGTTAATTCTTTCACCGTTGGAAAGCTTTTTTTTTCCGGCGGGCAAAGGCTGTACATCTTCAAGGATTTTTGAAAAGGAGTTGAGCACTGCTGATAAAAGTGAAACAAGTCTGAGAATTCTATTTATTGCCTTTTTCCTGCTTTAAACCGTAGAAGATATATCGAAATGATGTATGGAGCAATTGTTAGCAATAAAAAGTTTTACAAAAAAGTCAGCAACAGTATATACATATCTATAACAGATAGGCTTCAATAAAAGATTTTATCTATACATATAAATCTTTGGTTTTGTCTCTTAATCTGTTTGTAACAACAACGTCTGTAGGTAGCATCTTTATAAGTCCAATTGATCATAGGCTTCATGGCGTCTCATATATTTGAACGCGAGGGAAGATGGGAACAATATAAATGTGTAAACGGTTGATCAGATTACAAATTCTTGGATTTTATTTTTTTCTCAATGTCTCAGTATAAAATGTTGATTTGTTGTGGCTTAGTAGTGTCTTAGATCCCACTCAAAGTAAGTCGAATGAAATTTTGACAGAAAATTGGATCGTCAGATTTGACGCGTAACAAAAAAAAGTTATCGGTTTATCACCGGCAATGTACTTCCCCAGCACGAATTAAGCAATGAAATTTTTTATCTCCTTCCAAAACTGAATCCTCATACAAAAAACACATGCTTAAAGCCTAAAAAATTTGACTTTTGACGAATTTACCGTTAGACGAATTTATATTAGATGAATTTACCTAGACCCGAGGTAGCCAGGAGGGGAGGAAGGAGAGGGGTGGGAACGGAGGGGGGAAGTGGGATGGAGTGCGGGAGAATAAGGTCTTTATTCTTTGTCGGGATATCGCACGTAAACAGCTTCAGGTAAGGTAATATAAACAGTTACGCCGGGTAACCTGCAACTTCTAATAATAATTATAACATATTGCCCCACCCACATTATTAACGAAGTTATGTAATCGTTCAGAAATTTGATATTGATTTTTCACCTGAATTTCATGTTTTTCGATCCCCAATTTCAAAGTTAATAAAAAAAATTATTTTGATTGAATAAGTGTATAAATACAACATTTAAAATATTTATCCAGAACTTCATCATCCCTTCATCAAAACATTCCATAAGAACCTCAGCAACCATCCTAATCTTCTCACACAATGCCTAACCTCACAGAGACACCCTGACAATCCTCCGTGGCGTCTAAAAAGATGTTGACCACGGGACCTGCTAAAAAATGAACATTCTTACACTGTCTTCTCCCAAATGATGTATTCTTGTTATAAGCCGGTATGTATACATTTTTACTACGGAATAAACAGTATATTAATAAACGTTTGTTTTGTTGTTGCTTGATTGCAGGGGTGAGTTTTGTATCCATGATTTCCAAAGCCTGAAGGCCCATATAACAGCCTCTCGTTGTTATTTAACTATCTACTGTTCTTCCTCTTTACCAAAACGCAGGATCCTTTGGATGCTCTGTTTCCTCAACTAATCTAAGATTCTCCATCGGGGATGTAAATAAACTTCACATTCGCCCAGGATTTCCTCCATCACTTCACAACTTCTGCAGAAAGGATGAGGAACAAGACCCATTATAAAGAGATATTTTCTTACTGAGCCATGTCCTTTAGATGGGTTGGTCAAGAAGAGTTGTTCTTCTTCTGTCAATCGGTTCTCTCATCAACTCTTTTGACTGTCGAAACTCAGGTTGTTCGCACCAAAGTGAGTTTTCTTCCTGCAATGTCCATTCCTCCAGGACGGTTTTGCAATGCTCCTTCGGGATCCCTATTCAAGGGTCGGGTCCCATAAGGTCTCTCTTGCTTTGTTGTTAGTTTGTTTCTATTTGCTGGTGGATGTTTGTCCATCTTAAAAATAATGTTCACCACAAAGTGGTTTTTTTAAGGAGAATAGACATTATAATAGGAAAATGTTTGTTTCATTTGTTCAACTCTATCTCAATGGATACCATTTAGATATAAAATAACACTTTGGAAGAGCTTTTCCAAAACAGATTGAAATGTTTTCAACCTTCCATTTTATGTACCTATGTCGATTTATTACTCTGACGATTGTTCGTTAAATGTTGCAAACCTTCAACTCACCAACAAATATCCCAACCTTACTTTACTCATTGTAATAAATATTATTTTCTCAATTTTTAATACTTAGTTTTACAATATTCTTTCATTTCAATTTCCCAGCTAGACGCATAGGGAAAGTGATGTATTCGTTCAAAATTCGAAGTTGAGTTTTCCCCGTAAATTCGTATTTTCCGATCTTTTGATTTCAAGAATGAAAAAATTAATGCTACAAAGACTTAAATTATCGACATGTAGTTTTGTAAGTATATTCAGATCTCTCTGATAATGACACCTATCGATTTGCGCAACTATCGATTGTATACATTCCCCTATACTATGTTTAACTGGGGAAGTTAAAGATGTTAGGGAATTAAAATTAAAAATGAGAGTATTAGTATTGTTTCTAGTGGTGTCTAATAATAATACTAATAATATTTATTTTCGTTAAATCATGACATGGTAATACGATACGTCATTAAAATGTATATACAAAATATATATAATATATATATATATATATTTTTTTTGCAATCTGTATACAATATATACATAATAAACAAAATGTATATATAAATTGAAAGATAGCTTATAAACAGCTATACAATATAAGATGAAGCAGCTGTATGAAATTCCATATTATGGAATACCTCTTATGGGATATGGGTTAACAGTTTTTCGAACAAATACCTGTCGGTTATCTTGACCAAAACTAAATGTTAATTTTGGAATTCACCCCTTACACCCTCTACCTACGCTAATGGATCAGAGCAAAGAACTCTATAAGAAATGGCGACATTGGCGTAGATCCCGCTAGATGAGGTGCGATGTTAGCGTAGGAAGATTTGAGCGTGGGGCGAAAATTTAAATTTGCCCCAGGCCGCTCGGTATCTCCAACCCACGTAAATCTACCTTTTTTTCTTCAAATTTCTTTTTGGCTTGTTTTTGTTTTCAATGACAGTCCCAGAGAGCGGCATCTATCCAATCTTTGTTATTCACTTTGTATCAGTACCGTCATGAATCTGAATATTGTTAGTTGACCTTCATAGTGTTAAAACGCCTAAACAGCCTAGTTAAGCAACACACATGTTGCTTGTCTCAAAAACATTTCTTGTCTACATATAGAATTAGTTATTGTGTCTCGTGCCCGGGCTACAATTACGAGGTCATATTGCCTACTACCAGAGCGCTCTTTCGTCGTTATGGTGGACATGATCCCGACTACTATGGGAGTCCTAAATTTTGCCTACTCTAAATATTCATTTAAGAAAATATTCATCTAGCGTAGGGGTCTTTAATGAGTACCTACCTGACATCCTACAGGCTCGGGACCATCGCTTAACGTCCCATACGAATCAGTGGTACAAGCTGAATTCTATAGAAGTACCCTAAAAGTCAAAAGCCTGAAATGAAACGTATATGTGAGTTTGATGTTGACAGCAACCCAACTCAATAAATTTCAAATAAACTACGTAATAAAGTAGTTTTAGAACTCTCATTTATTTTGATAGTTAATAAACCTCTATAGAATCTTCATCTTAAATTCTCTTCCGAAATTCGTTCATACTTTTTTTTTATATCCGGCAGAACTATGGATGTCTGTTCGTGCGGCGGTATCAAGACTGCAGAACATGTGGTCCTCGAATGCCCCCTGTACGACCAAGCTAGGGTGGAGTTGATTCATGGAACAAGATCGTATTTGGGACTGGATCTACGGCAGATGGTGATGGAAACAGACTACCCGATGTTCTGCCGATTCGTCGGCTCCTGGTGGGAGCAGAAACAGGCAATGTAAGATAGTAACCCCTTGAGCTTTGGCTGAACGTAGACTGGGGGAGGCTTTGACTGAACGTAGACTGGGTGATGTTGCTGCAACGCAAGGCGCACCCTCTTTTAAAACCAACTAAAAAAAAAAAAAAAGAACTATGGATATTTCGAAAAGGAATTTTAGAGAGGAGACTTGAGATATTTTGTCATACCAAATATAATATATAATAGGAGGATAAGCGATGATCTCTAGCCTCATCTTCTTGTCTTTTTTTTTTCTAAATATATATTTATGTTTTCTAATGTATTCAGTGCCTCAACACTATGATCATGTAGCGTTTGACGTTTTCTATCTCTAGTCACACTTTCTCTCCTTTATTGATCTTTTGTATTAATTGGTTGCTGTTATAAAAATAATTGGGTATTTTAAAAAATATATAATAATTGTTGAGATTGAAAACTAAGAGCATCTCGTTTTATCAAACTAGTTTAGTTAGTTATTGTGATCGTGGAAACATGAGCCCTGCTAAGTGGGAAACCTAAATTTTGCCTACACAGCTTCAGTTACCTAAGGTAGAGGTCTATAATCACTACGTAACATCCACATCAAACTGTTTCTGTTCCTTTTGCATCCCCGGCTGAGGGGTGGTATAGGGGGAATTATATAATCGATCCAAAATTCGATGTTCAGTTATAACCGGAATTTCATATTTTCCAACCACCGGAACACAATAAAGAGAGAAAAAGTCGTCGGTGAACCATTGGCAATTTATTTTTCATTCATAAATTTTCTCTTTCTGTCTCTGAAACCAATTTACCGATTTGGCTGCAAATTAATAGGTGTTTTACTCAGGGATTTCTGAATCATCATACTAAATTGCGTAGTTTTTTGAGTTATGCCCCCCTTCATTTGATTTCCCCCAGCCCAATTTGGCTAAAAATTGTGTCATCCCTATGGAGTTTTTGATTTACTATAACGAATACCTGACATAGCACAGACTCGGGAACATCGCTTAACGTCCCATCCGAAGGACGAATTGCTCAAGATTTTTGGACCTCCCAAATAAAAAGCCTAATTATGATAACCCCTTATCAAATGAACGTTCTTATCTTAAGTGTAGTCCAACCGATCCAGCAAGTTCGTAAAAGTACCTATACAAGAATAGTAGAAAATCGTCAGGAAAAACTACTGCTGAATTATTTCAGATTAGCCTGCGTCATAGCGCGTATCCGGTATTAACATATCAATGGAGTTTGGTTACGTAAATATTTAAATTAGGTCCCCCAGAGAAATAGAACAACAGGTCTAAGCTTCTATGAGGGGACCGTTTTACACATCATTGGTAAGATAATATATTCTAAGGGCAGATTTTATTAAAAAGATATAACTAAATTTGATAGATAAAGGGGTTCATCTTGTTTTATGTGCCTTTTATTTAATATAAGAAGACTGTTTTAGTTATATTCACATTTATTAATTATGTGTTATTATTAAACAACAACAGAAGAACTAACTGCAACTTCCCTTTAGGTATCCTACAGTGTTGCCACCTCAAGGCTATTGAATATCAAAATACATTACCCAAACATCTTTCCCTTTAAGTATGTTTATATTTTAACAAACATTTCAATTTTTTGGCATATAAACATCATAGTTGTAGGACACATGATCAAGAACATAATATAAAATACAGCTATAGCTAAAATACATGAAACAATAATTATACATAATAATCAAGATATATGGAACATATTATAAGAAGCACTTACAATTATTCTTAGAATGATACTTATTAAGTCTAAACTTTACAATTTGTTAAGTCGTCTTACCGCTCGTCCAGATCTAGTTTGGTAACCATCAGGACTATTCACAAAATTATTACTAGTGTTAGGCACACTAATTTTTTTTTTTTTCATTATTAATTGTTTCATTTAATTCGTTGTCACAATTCCCATTACACTCTAAATCATCATCATATTCAGCAAACTGGGTAATGTTGTATGTACCTCTTAGATTAGGTTAGGTTTTATGACAGGGCTTCGACGAGTTCATATCGCCTACTCCCAGAGCGCTCTTTCGTCACTCTGGTGGACATGAGCCCGACTCTACTGTGGGAATCCTCAATTTTGCCTACCCTAAATTTTATTCACCTAGGGCAGGGGTCATTAACGAGTACCTGACATCGTAGGCTCGGGACCATCGCTTAACGTCCCATCCGAAGAACGGCGTGCTTAAGTTTATTTTACCTCCCAGATAAAATAAACTAAGGGCCTCGGTCGGATTTCGAACCCACGTTCTTGAGCTCAGTAGAGAAGCAAGCATACCACTGAGCTACCGGCGTCCTCAGAATTTTACGTTTGCTCGATTTACCTGAAAACGATTAGACTTATCGAAAAATTGATTCATACCAAAAATGTTCCTTATTAAATTTCCAATCGAATGTGTCCTTAGATTGGAGACAGAACCAATGCGACCTAAGTTTAAATCACATCTTACATAAATCGAGTCTAATAACGTTGATATTTATTTGTTATTAATCATATGATTTTTAACAAGATTAGAGGATATATTGGATATATATTAGAGGATATGTGATTCATTAGAGTTAGTTATTATTGTTAGTTATTATAGACTCATGCCCGGGCTTTAACGAGTACCTGACATCGTACAGGCTCGGGACCATCACTTAACGTCCCATCCGAAGGACGGCGTGCTTACGTTTTACTTTCCAGATAAAATAAACTAAGGGCGTCGGTTGGGTTCATTAGAAGTTTATGTTATACCTTGATGATGCAGAAAATGTCAAACCGGTTTTAAAACACCGAAGCCCGGTTTTTTATCTGGGAGGTGAAAAAACTTTAAGCACGCCGTCCTTCGGATGGGACGTTAAGCAATGGTCCCGAGCATTTGCTGTGTCAGATACTCGTTAAAGACCTCTACTCAAACTGAATAAACCTGGATAGACAAAATTTAGGACTCCTACATGAGTGACGAAAGAGCGTTCTGGTAGTGGGCAATATGACCTCATAGTTAAAGCCCGGGCATGAGTCACAATAACTAACCAACTAACTGGATTACAATCACTTTATTTACCTTAGATATAATGTCATTTATAACTAGCAGGTTTCCCGGCGTTGCCTGATTAGTTTTATTTATTGCTATTAATTTATATTTTTATTTTTAAAACAGGTTTCTTTGAAGAACAAAGCAGAACAAACTATTAAATAATAAAATGAAAAATGGCGGTCTCACGTCTTTAATCTAATTGGGTTAACAGAGTGGGCAGGGCTATACAAAATGTGAAGGTTCATTTTGGTCCTAGCTAAAGATCAACCAACATAAGGCACGTGTGATTAAATATATCACATATCACGTGTAGTATGGACGCTAACTTTGTCACAGTCTCACATATAATATGTTATTGTTAACACGATAAAGCATTACAATAACAAGAGGTGTCCTAATTACCTATCTACATAATTGTGTAATTTTTTGAAAATCATCCTTGGCGTCATCTTTTTACAAATTTGTAGGAGGGAGTTACCTTTCTACAGGTTATCCTTTTTTCTCCTTGGCTAATCGACTTATAGGGGAAGTCATGTAATTGATTACATAATCGATGTTATCTCCGGAACTTCATGTTTTCCGACCGCTTATTCCAAACAGTTACAATTTAAATACTACATTAAAATATTTCCTTTAGAAATTTATTATACATTGTTTGAGGCGCTATTACTTTGTTTGCATTAGGACTGAACTATTTTAGCATAAATCAAGCAAACGTAAAAAAAGTGGATTTCAAGACAACATTTTAGGACTGTTTTCGACATCTCGAAAACCGGGCGAAAATCGTATTTCAGTTTTCTCTACAAATTTTATTTGTAGAGTTTCTTGAGTAGAACATAAATATAAATATCTTGTAAAATGTAGTTAGGCCCCATAGTAGAGTGGTCTTAATTGTCATCTGATTCCAGCTAACATCTAATCTGATGTAACTGAGATTGTGAAATGTTTATTTCAAATTTCCAGGTTTATTGTTACTGTTTTTAAGATAGAGCGCTCATAAAGTTTCAATCACATACACACACAAACAAACGCATAGATAGACATCATCGCAAAATTGTTAAATTGTGTTCAGTGGGTGTTCATACTCGTTGGCGTTGCTAGGGAGGGGAGGGGTGGGTACGCCCCCCCAGAAAAGTGCGATCTAATGTACCTAATTTTAAAAAAAATTATAATACATAACGACAACTCCACCACAGACAAACATTACAGTCACGACAATAGAAGGATATAGAAAGCTTCAGTTCCCAGTCAGAAGTTATTCGGATTCAAATTACGCTTTCTTAAAGTTTGAACTCCCAACGAATGCTGCCAATCGGCGAAGTATGACAGTTTACCATGTCACAACAAAACGCGCGGCAATTTTAAAATTTCTCCCAAAAACTCCACATGGCGGTGCAATTTTTAAGTAAAATAAAATACTATTAGGACTAACTGCAAATTTTAGAATGTATTCAATGAAATCCGTAAAAAGGGAAAATAATTGTTTGTTAAAGTTCATTTAGTGCTATCAGCTAAAAGAGAATGTAATAGTAAAAAATTAATTTCAGCTGAAAAAGTATTGTCCCGATTTTCTGAAAAAAAAAAGAAAATTAAGGTTTATTTAATTGAGGTTAGGTTAGGTTTTATGACTCATGCCCGGGCTTTAACTACGAGGTCATATCGCCTACTACCAGAGCGCTCTTTCGTCACTCTGGTGGACATGAGCCCGTCTCTACTGTGGGAGTCCTAAATTTTGCCTACCCTAAATTTTTTATTCACCTAGGGTAGGGGTCTTTAACGAGTACCTGACATCGAACAGGCTCGGGACCATCGCTTAACGTCCCATCCGAAGGACGGCGTGCTTAAGTTTATTTTACCTCCCAATTAAAATAAACTAAAAGGCCTCGGTCGGGTTTCGAACCCACGATCTTGAGCTCAGAAGGCAAGCACGCATACCACTGAGCTACCGGCGCCCTCTTATTAATTTGAGAATATTTACTTACTACTACTTATTGTATAAGACTGGATGACTAGACTGATGAAAATTTTAATGGTTGATTTAAATTTGTGTTGATTTTTTTGCAATGGTACCTGATTTTTAATTAAACTTTTTTCTTTTATTTATTTATCTTAAGCCACAACTATGCAAAAAATGCACAACCAGCGGCTGGGCTGACATTTGCTATACAAAAATAATAAAAATAAAATAAAATAATAAAAATAAATATGACATGAGAGGCTTGAGAGAGAAAAAAACACCCAGCGATGAACCCTCATGGCATCACTTCATACCAGGAGATCTCTATGCCAAACTCTCTTTAATCTTCTTGGGGGATTGTGGAGTAAATTTGTACATAAGATTTTGCGAACTTCCGGATTGGTGTGTAAGTAAATTTTAGAAACGTTGGTATAAATGTTTAATGTTTGTGTCTATGGGTGTGACGTTCAAGTCGCGGTGTAAAGTCTTGTTGCTAACGTATGGTGTGCATTGCTTGATCAGTCGGAGAGTCTTGGATTGAAATACCTGTATTCATTTGATGTTCGAAGTCTTGGCTGTACCAGAGGTCGGAGAAGATAGGTATAACAATTCAGTTTTTGTCGAGTAGATCATTTAGAACGCCTATTCAAAATACTGTACAATAGTCTAAGTCGCCGGTCTAGTGTGAGTCGTGTCGTCCGTGTGTGAGGATTCCAAGTCAGCCTTCTATCGAGGGTTAATCCTAAATATTTTATGGAAGAGTTATGAGATAATGGCAATTTTTATGGGTTTTTTTAATGGTAATTTTGTGGTGTTAAATTTAATTTTCCAGGATTTACTCCAAACTTTAATTTTTTTTTTTTTTTATGGCATTTCAACCACGAGGGTCACTGATGCCTGACTGTTCAAATAATAAGTACGAGATCCCTCAGAGAAACCGGGGGGCGAACGGAGGGGGGACCCCGCACAGGACCCCGGGGCACCCAGTGAGCGTCCCAACCAGGCCAGGGGACAAGCAACGGCACAACTGGGCGTCTCTCTTTAGGCATTGGGCTTAGGCCCCGGTGTAGCTAGGCCTGTTGGAGAGGGTGTGCTTATATGTGGAATTTTGTTGAGGTGTTGCTGTAGTATGAGTGAAGTGGTGTGAGGATCTGTGTGAGAGGCTAGAATGCTGATGTCATCTGCGTATGTGGCTGTTAATGTGAGAGGGTCGGTGGATAAGTCGAAGGTGTTCATGGAGTATAATAGGGGGGCTAATATTGAGCCGGAATTAAACTTAAACTAAAAATATGATTGTGAAATGTAAACTATTGTTTTATTATCTCGGTCGTGTTGACCGTTTGCACCCCTTCTCAGGCCCCCCCTGAGAATAATTCTAGCTACGCCAATGTACTTATTTCCTTATACTAAAGATATATAAGAAAGTTAAAAATTAAAACAAATATTGTTGAGCTGTTGGAGCCATGGATCGTTTGACATTACCAAACTCTCACTTTATTCAAAGGTCTCTTATTACAAAACTGACTGAAGTAGATGTCATTAGTGCATTTCATTCCCTCAGCCCAAAATATAAAACAATTAATTATTTCTTGTGACACATTTTGAGTAGGAGGTTTTGTAACCCAGTTTGGAAACAACTGGCTGTAGTGAAAATTACACAAATGTATTTCTACATCATGATAATGCAGTTGACATATTTCTGATACAGCCATATAATTTTTTTTGGGGGGGGGGGGGGGGGGGGGGGATTTGGGTAAAATGGCATTCATCAATAATTGGCCTACAATGAGGACATATATTATAGAACAGCTTACATATTATATTGTAACAAACCGAATCATATATGTTTGTCAGTAGGTCACATGCATTCATTGTCGATCTAGAATAGCCCGAGACAGGTTCTAACTTGTAACCTAATTAGAACTTATTTGTTCATTGTTTATTGATTTATGGTGTCTATTTATTTTCATTCAAATAACCTGTTTTGGTCCTTTTATGTTTAAATTAGTTTTCTTGTGATTTTAAATTATTTTAATGTTGCTATTCATTAAAAATATGTTTTTGATCAAGTAATCACTTGTAGTTTTACACAGTGCTAGTACAGAACTAAAAAAAATTGAAAATATATTTATTTTTTCCCAAGATCGCTCTAGGTTTATGAGATACATTCCGAAAACATTCCTGAAATGTCGTTTCGAAACACATTTTTTTAGACGTTGGCATGTTTTATGTGAAAATACTTCAATCAATCAATCATGGCGCTACAACACGATGACGGTCGTGGCCTCCTCCACCAACAGCCGCCAATTGTCTCGATCCAGTGCGGCTGCCATCCAGTTTTTGTTGCGAAATATGTTTCGGGCATCTTCTGCCACACCATCTACCCATCTCAGCTTAGGTCTCCCTCGCCGTCTTACTCCATGAATGGGCTCCATTAGCAGCTTCTTCGACATTTCCTCAGCTTTCATCCTGATGACATGTCCTGTCCATCTTAACAGCCCAATCTTCATGACTTTCAGATCATCTGGTTTTCTGTATAGTTCATAGAGCTCCTGATTGTTGCGTCTGCGCCATGCATGGCCTACTTGCACTCGTGAAAATGATTAGTCCTATCGAAAAACTATTCCGTGCCAAAAATGTTTCTTATCAAACTTCCAACTGACAAAATGACTTCACACTTATAATATAATCAATACGAACAAAGACAAGAAAATATTTTTAAATAATGTTTAAATTAAAACGCACAGCCATGAATTTAAAACCACTTTTTTTTTTTTTTGTAGAAAGAGAAAAAATAAAAAAAAAAAAGATGATCTTATGCCAACCCCCTTTGTACAGATCACTCTCATTCACCCTCAAATTAATTTCATACTTGCATTACTGTGTTTATGAAAGTCACTCTCATAACTACGCTATACAATGAAACAAAGAAAACAGCTGACAAAAAGTTGTCAGCAATTGACTCAGAAACTTCGGATTTAGAGCACAGAGTTTCAGGTCATTTTACAACAAATCAGTCAATGAATATTGTACTCTGAAGCGCAAGGTGCAAGAAATGCAGCACCAGCATACATATGTACATTCAGAAGGTCCCATTTATCTGATAAGGAAAAAAAACTTTCAAAAATTGCAGAATATAGTTTTCTTGTAGAACTTGCACTTCGTGTTTAACAGTTTAGGTTTTTCCAAATTTTCTTTATAATTTTGAACAAATCCAAGGTTCTTAGGGTTGCAGTGGATTGTTCCAACGGCCCTTCTCTCGAATTTGGTGTTTTGTTATCTTTAGACACTACATTCTATTTAGACTTTTACCGTTTTACTGATTGTTCACAATTTTTTTTTCTTTCTTAGAATGTCACATACCCAATGTCAACCTGAAGATTACAACGAATCACATGACGTATAAATACGTATAGACTTTTCATAACATACATACAAAATTGTTAAAAAACAATACTCTGCCTTCCAGTTGCGCAGTCAGATATATTTATTTTGCCATGTAACATCCGTGTTACATTTCATTATGTGTTCTTGCAATATATTTGAATAGGATGGCCAACTATAGATAGCCCACCGCTAATAAAGACAGTAGTTTATGCGACGAAAAACGAGACAATGAGTCACCATTACACTCCAGATCTATTCATCTGAACAATGTTCTTTTCAAGCTTCACTATACTAGTATTTCACTGAAAATGGAAACGAAAGGGTGCAATTATAGTCCGTAATGTTTGACAATCGAGAATTTTCAAGGAGCCCTATTACGTAAGGCGACTTTTCGAAACAGTCTTTCAAAACTTGGTCCTCCTTTCGCCAGACAAATCGTTGGGGTTTCATGGAGAGCCGGTGTGAAAGTTGACAGCTCATGCAGAACCCACTTTAACTAAAAGTTCATATCGCCTACTACCAGAGCGCTCTTTAGTCACTCTGGTGGACATGAGCCCACCCACTCTACAATGGGGGTCGTAAATTTTGTCTACCCTAAATTTTTATTCACCTAAGGAACTTGTCTTTAACGAGCACCTTACATCGTACAGGCTCGGGACCATCGCTTAACGTCCCATCCGAAGGACGGCGTGCTTAAGATTATTTTACCTCCCAGATAAAATGAACTAAGAGCCTCGGCCGGGTTTTGAACCGTCGACTTTGAGCTCAGTAGGCAAGCACGCAAACCACTGAGCTACCGGCACCCTCTTCAGTTTGAGATTATTTACTTCTGCATCTATACAAAGTAATCAGTCAGAAATTCGACGTTGATTTTTCACTGGAATTTCATGTTTTGCGAACCCCTGATTACAAACGTTTTCAATGATTCATTGGCAATATACTACTTGCCAGAACGAATTAATCAATGGACTTTTCGGGGCCCCCTCTCATTCCCGCTTCACTTCTGCCCATTCAGCTGAAAATATATAAGTGTCGTCCTTTGATTTTGAACTCACATATAAAATTGTGTGTTGATATATTATTTACAAAAACCGTTATTAACGTTTTTGAGCTAAGCCTCCCCCCTAATCCCCCCTCCCCTTTGACCGAGTTGGCTGAAAATCGAGAGGTGTTTTCCCTATGGGTTTATGGTCACACACATATAAAATTTCATGTTTTAATTCATTCTATCGGCAGTTATTGGAGTTTTTAAGTTAAACATCACCCCTAATCCCCCTCCTCTCTTTGGTCAATTTGGCTGAAAAACTATAGGTGTCGTCGTTAGAGGGTTCTGGATTCACATGTAAAATTATCGTGAGTTATCGTGTTCACCGACTCACAGACGCACATTCACACATACATAATATTTTATTTTTTTAAATATTTGTGATCTAAAGGTCGAAAAACATGAAATTCCGTTGAAAACTCCTCATCGAATTTTTGACTTATTACATAACTTCCCCTATTCTTCGTATAGCTGGGGAAGTAAAAGTTGTCGGTGAATCATCGACCGTTTGGTCTAAAACTCAATATTCGTCCTACACAGAGGCTTCTGAAACCTCACACCAATCAAAAAAAAAAAAATTGTGTCGATGCATTAATTATATCGACAGGTCACCCCCTATGATCCTCCCCTCTCCTTCGGCCAATTCCGCTGAAAATTAATAGGTGTCAGTACGGGAATTTGAATATGAAGAGAAGGGGGACTTGACTCAAAAAGCCCAATAACTGCCAATGTAAGGAATGTATCAACAAGAAATTTTATATTTAAATTCAAAACCCAATAAGAACGGCCGCTATGATTAACCCGCGAAATCGGCGGATTGGAAGAGAGGTAAGGGGATGGGGACTCGACTGTTCTTTTTTGGAATCAAAGAGTCGGAAAATAAAAAAATAGCCGTGAAACCTCAACATTGATCTATATAATAACTTCCCCTATATTTTGTACAGCTGGGGAAGTGAAAAGTATTAAATAATTTGATAAGCCACTTGTGGACAAAACAAGAGGTGAAGCTGACGAACTGTTGGCGCATGTCCAAAGAGGCAGGTTCCTAAACGACACGTGCACTCAACTGTTTGGCTAATATGTCTCATGTGAACTAGTTCAAATTATATTGTCCAAAATGTTTTTATATTTCCAGGTATATGTTCAAAAAAAACGTGTTCAGTTTTCAACAGAATTTCATGTTTTATATCCTCTGAATCTAGAAATATAACACAGAACCCTGATTAATGAATGGAGCATGTATTGAAATTGCTCCCCTGGATGTGTCTATGCGGCTGTTCGCCGTCTCGCCTCTTTACTTCACTGGATGTGTCGATGCGGCTGTTCATGTGTCTATGCGGCTGTTCGCCGTCTCGCCTCTTTACTTCCCTGATGTGTCTATGCGGCTGTTCGCCGTCTCGCCTCTTTAGTTCCCTGGATGTGTCTATGCGGCTGTTCGCCGTCTCGCCTCTTTACTTCACTGGATGTGTCTATGCGGTTGTTCATGTGTCTATGCGGCTGTTCGCCATCTCGCCTCTTTACTTCCCTGGATGTATCAACGCGGCTGTTCGCCTTCTCACCTCTTTACTCCCCTGTCAACGCCGCTGGTCATCTTTTCGCCTCTTTACTTCCCTGGATGTGCCTATGCGACTGTCTATCCCTTCTCGCCTTCCTTGGCTGGTCCTCCAAACTCAACACATCCCTCTATATTTCTATAACTAGAATATCCCAGGTTCTATAAATACCCAGATATTCTAGAGGTGGGCTTGGTTCCTATCTCACGTAAGACTATACTATTGTGTTTTGTCCTAGTTCTGTCGTCTACCTCACTTCTACGTCAGTTTCATTTTTAAATCGCCTTTCAAATGAACTTCAGAATTCAGGTATTTATTATTGTTATTTTTACTTCCTCAGATATACGAAGTATAGGGGAAGTTATGTAACCAGTCAGAAATTCGATGTTAAGTTTTCAGAGGAATATCATGTTTTCCAACCTTTTATTTCCGAAAATGGGGGAAAACAAATGATGTCTGTGTATATGCATATTTATTTTTCTTGTTTATATGTGTGCTGATGTCTATGTGAAAATATATACATTAAATGTTTTTCATCTGAGTATGACTGTCACATCATCAACGGACACCCCTGTATAATTTCTTTTTCCCACCTATGTACGTTAAAGAAACGTTTCAGTGTATATACATTCAAGTCCCTATGTAAGCCAAATACTGATTTTTAACCAAAACATTTTTGAAGGGAGAGCGAAAACTTGATTCAATAATCGTGAATTGGGTAGTACATTGTACCAGTACAAGTAGATTTTTTTTTCCTTTATTTACTTCTCCAGCTACACGAAGTGTAGGGGAAGTTATGTAATCTGTCAAAAAATTCGATGTCGAGTTTTCAACGAAATGTCATGTCTTCCGACCTCCAGATCCTAATCTGTAATAAAAAATGTCTATCTGTCTATATGTCTGTGAACACGATATTGTTCACGACACAACACGACAACTCCCGATAGAATAAATGTATCAACACAAAATTTTATATATGAATAATTAAAATCTATTATTTAAAGAAAACCCTTCAACACACCGTTCTTCATCTTTGGGATGTTAAGCGACGGTTCCGAGTAACCTATGTAACTAAACCTGGGTAAGCAACGGTCGGACTCATGCCTAACAGAGCGATTAAAGAGTCTGGTAGTAGGCGAAATTACCTCATAGGTAAAGTCTGGGTATTAGGCACAAAAATAAACAAAATATTATTATTTTATTTCTATAGTAAAGGTAACAACACCGATAGCACAGAGGTAGCGTGCTAGCCTACTTAACTCAAGATCGCGGGTTCGAAACCCCGAGGTCCTTAGTTAAACCTCGGGCATGAGTCACATTAACTGACTAAGGTTTATGTTGTTTTTCCAATTTTAGTATTGCTTTTGTTTTTTTAATAGTTTGAACATATTTCATAACTATGATTTCTTCAACAACTCAATTTCATTATTTTACAATAGTTAGTTATTATGACTCATGCCTGAACTATGAGGTTATATCGCCTACTACCAGAATGCTCTTTCGTTGCTCTGGTGGACATAAGCCCTACTCTACAGTGGGCGTTCTAAATTTTGTCGTTTATTCGCTTAGGGTAGGGGTCTTTAGTCTTTTCTTTTTCCTTTTCGAATTTTCGCTGAGCGAACATATTACCCTTTTATTGTATGCTGAGTTACAGTGATTGTCCCAACACATTCCTAAACATAACTAACGGCAAAAAAAGAGACTCCGTACTCTCGTTAATAAAGATACGTTTAAAATGTTCGATCTGCGCAACTCTAAAAAACAATGTCGTAATTTTCTCCTTTAATGTTGACAGTAGTTGGTCATTGAGTGTCCGTATATAGTGTAGAATGGTTTTTGATTGCAAGTAGGAAATGTTCTCAGCACGGATGGTTTAATTTCGACCTATCATATCTAGTTAATTTATTTGTGTTTGTACCAGATCCTGTTTGGTAAATAGCTCCAAATTGGCTCCTATCCAATGAAATATGCATGACTGCGGCACAGGTCGATGACCAAATCTGGAAGGCGTGGGTCTGCAGCAGCCAGCAAGATGTGTACCTCTAGCGCAGTTTACTCAGGAACCGCGCTGGTCGACGACCAAAAGGTTTTGTGGCGTTTGTGCAGTAACCAGTAAGAGGTATATCTCTGGCGCAGTTTGCAAAGGGGCGACACAGGTCGATGACCGAATGGTGTTGTGGTTTATCTAGGAGGCGTGGGCCTGCAGCAGCCAGCAAGAGGTGTATCTCTGGCGCAGTTTGCGTAGGCCGACCTGTCTGTGTCTCTATATGCCGCTGGAGACACATTTCTTGTTCCTCCTACTCAAAAGTGCCCCAAAATTAACTAATGGTAAATTTAGGGAGACGGACACATTCGATTCTTGACTCAACTATGCTGAAAAATATATCTTTTTACCAAATGGATCAATTTTGATCAAATTCAATACACTATACTTGTGAACCTCAATTCGCACGTTTAAAGGGTTTGAAAATAGAAATATTTGGTTACATGAGAACAATTTTACCCCGGTTTGGCTGCCATGTACACAAACGTTTCTGGAATTTGAATTTTCGAAGAATATCTCACGATCTTCGCCATTATGTCTGCAATTTCTAAATTAATTTTGAGTCTTGATTTTATTCTTTTTACAATATTATCGATTTTATATTTGCATTTTTATATATAAAACATTGTATTAACAAAATAATGTTTTCTATTATTACGTGGTTGAATTTTATGTATTCCAAAAGACGTTTAAATCCTTCATGTATAATATATTTTTTAAATAAAAGAGAAATAAATATATCGATACTTTGCGTGCCAATATTACATAGTATCGATATCATGACCGAATGTTGGCGCCCAAGGCAGCACGAGGATGAGGGTGTCCACACCCTTCAAGCCTGGCATTGTTTTGTTCGGAGCCCAGAGGTGCCGTCCTCAACTTTCTTCCATACTTAATAATTTGTATAGCCATAGTATTATTTTACTGTCCTAATCAATGGTCAGCTCCGACCCACACATCTTTCTATTTTTATTATAAAGCATTATTTAAAAATGTTTCATACCTTACCAAACCTGTCCTTTCCTTTCACTCCCCTCCTTCTGTGGGCAAATGTCCAGTTGTGACCATTGGTCCATCCCCTCCCTGAGGAGTGTGAAGGTGTCCTGACTGGTCTGTGTCTATGTTGCAGGTTCGACAGGATGTAGGACCAGCTACAGAGTCCTCTCCCAGGAGGGTGAGTACAAAACTCTTTACATTTCTTACCAATGCCATGTTGGGCCCCAAGCAGCTCACCAATTTATCTTCTCCTAAAAGGTTGGGTTCCCAATCGAAGAAAAATATTTTCATAGATATTCATTCTCTTCAGGCTCAACTTACTTCCTGATGCATCAAAATCAATCAAAGGGCGCCGGTAGGTCAGAGGTAGCGTGCCTGATCGCGGGTTTGAAACCCGGCCTAGACCTCAGGCTTTTTATTTGGGAGGTAAAAGACCTCGAGCACGCTATTCGATTGGGACGTGAGGCTCTTTCTGTAGAGTCGGGCTCGTGTCCAACAGAGCGACGAAAGAGCACTCTGGTCATATCGTCGATACAAATGGTAAATATCGAATGTGAAAAACACCACTTTTCAGGAAAGTGAATAAACTGTTTCATGGTTCATTCAAAATCAATGCTTATTGTCAAACATTTTTTACCTATGTCATTATACGTGGTCTTATGCCTTATAGATGACCCTATAAGAATTTTATCGAATTATGTATCTTAATTAGTCAAAACGCACATTCGTTAGTTTGATTATCTATAATTGATGATTATTTTTCTATAATTTACAACGCAAACTATTGAATGTGGCATTTTCGTTAGTTTGCATTGTATAATATTTAAATATTTACATTGCAAACTATTGAATATGTCACAATCGATAGTCTGCTTTAAAACAGCTCATTGTTTTACAAAAAATTGCAACAGCAAACACACGAACATGACATATTTAATACTTTGCCATGCAGGAAATTTGATTTTGTTCCTATTCGAACTAGATCAAAAACGCGAATGTGGTACATTCGAGACTTTGAAACATCCCAGTTCAAAAACTGTTCACAATAACGAATGCAGAATAAAGAATTTTTTATTCGTCACTTTGATTTTGGACATCATTACATAGTTTGGATATTCGTCCCTTTGCCAGGGTTATTCCTCCCCTTTACAACGTGAATTCAGATTCGAGAGTTCGCTACAACATTCATCCGTCCTAAAAGCTATCGCTTTAGACCGAAAACGAAAAATGCGTTTTTTCACATTCGATACTTTGCATTTGTATCGACGATATGCAATGTGTCTTTTAATTTTGTCTGCAGTTTTGTTAAAAGTATTTTCTGACTTAAGTGAAACTTAAGACGTATATGCAAAAATGTAATCAAATGTACGTTATTTTCATCCAATTTGCGCCCAGATCTAATCACTTCGAGGTAAGGAGGAATTAATCGTATATTTAACATTTTTAGAGTCATCCGAGTGACTCATACCCGGGTTTCAAAGCGTCCTTTCCTTGCTCTGGTGGACATCAGACAGACTCGACTCTGAAAGTCCTGAATTTACCTACCAAGGTTTAATTAGCGTAGGGTCTTTAACGAGTACCTAACATCGTATAGGCTCAGGACCATCGCTTATTAGATTTCCCATCCAAAGGACGGACTTGAAAGCCAACCTCTGAGCTACCGACTCGAACTTAGGATATAAAATTGAGTGGGAAGTAACCAGAATGTACCGAACGCAATCCATTCTCCATTGTAAAAATGTGGCTGACTCGTCGGTATGTCAGGTATTCTAAAACTAGGGAAGTCCTACATCTCCCACTAACAAGATTACTGCTGATCAATATCTTAGCATCCCTTTCTCAATCCTTTTGTCAATAACTAACTGTAGTCTGAGCTAAAGCTCGTTCTCTCCGTTCTATTCTATTTCGAACATGGTACACCATTTTTAATTCCCAATTTCAAGAAATTTCTCTAAAGATTCTACTTTATGAAAATCTTTTGACACAGTTATAAATCACTTAAAATTAAGAAAACACAGTCAAAGGCATTGTAAAACACAGGTAACACTAGGTTATCAATAATGCTCAGTCACGGCGACTATGCAGTTATATAAGATTGTTTTTTGCTATTTAACGTCATATCAAATGCGACGGGGGATTCTGTAACCACCAGACTCTCAGCTATCCTAATCTAGGTTTAAAAATCACCCTACTACAAAATCAGTCATTTTTCCTTAAAAGTTTATATATGCTTTTAACTATTATAATTAACAATTAAAATAAAACAGAGCTAGATAAGAAATACTAGTAGCAGTGGCGGAACTGCAGTTTTAGAAGTTCTGAGGCTTTTCACTTGAAATAAGGCCACCCTCCAGAAATTTGTTGAGTAAAACATCAATGAGGTTAGGTGAGTTAGGACTATTAAATATTTAAAAATTGATTTTATATACATAACGACAATAAAGTAATTGATTCATTTATACAGTCATAAAATATGAAGAAACTGGTGTATTGTTTTTATATTTACTGAAAGAAGAAATTTCATTGCAGTTATAAATGTATAAATCATTCGTTATATTATCGTCGCTAAAAATACAATAACAAAAACAGTAAATGGGAAAGTATGCATTTTTTAAAAATTCAATTTAAAAAGAAATAAACCACATACAAAAATATATGCGTTTCTTAGGCTTCTCCAGGATGCTTGTTGGTTACTTTTTTTCCAGAGTTTCTTCCTTGATTTGACAAGAGATAAATGAGTAAACTTTTTATTGCACTAAAAAATAAAAAAATTATGGCAATGAATGGGTTTTTTTTTTACAAAATACATATTCTAATAGTTAGAATATAAAAAAATATATAATAATAACAAATAAATAATAAAGTAACGAAATAAAAAGTTATGAATAATATTAACATAATGAAAATAAATATGGACATGCACTTAAATAGAAATAAAAAGAAATAGTGCAAGTTGATTTAACAATATTATTGGACAATAAATATATTTTAAAAAGAGGCTGGATATCCCAATTATTTTTATAATGGATCTCATAATGGTTAGTTATTAGGACTCATTCCCCGGCTTTAACTACAAGGTCATATTGCCTACTACCAGAGCGCTCTTTCGTCACCCTGGTGGACATGAGCCCAACTCTACAATGGGAGTTTTAAATGTTACCTATCCTAAATTTTTATTCAACTAGGTTAGGGGTTTTAAGCTACACCTGACATCGTGCAGGCTCGGGATCATAGCTTAACGTCCCCTCCGAAGGACGGCGTGCTTAAGTTTATTTTACTTACCGGATAAAATGAACTGAGGGCCTCGGCTGGGTTTTGAACCCACGATTTTGGGCTCAGTAAGCAAGCACGCATACAACTGAGCTATCGAAGTCCTCTATACTCATAATATATTTTTTAAATAAACATTAAAATACTTGTACAATGAAACAGAGTTACACTTAACACCGTGTAATTAACACACATGCAGTGTTAATGAAGAACCGTCTGCGTAAAATGACAGTAAGCAAGGTCCCATTGGCTTTGGGTACCAGAGGCTTGAGTCTGAATGGTAGATCCGCCACTGCTTAGTCGTAGCTTTCTAACGGAGCTTGCCTGGTCTGTCAAAAGAAAAGTGAAACCGACTAGAAAGTAATGATCAAGTGAATGTCTCTTGTGGTGATAGTGGGAGGGAGATTCGACTGTCACGTACCAAACCTGGTCGTGCCGAACCATGAACCACATTCATCTGTTCTTATATTACTTCATAATCTGGCCATATAACCCTGTATTTTTATTATTATTTTATTGTGTAAACATCTTTGTCAATAAAAAAAAAATCGTCTGTGAATCACCGGCAATGTACTTCCCCAGAACGAATTAATCAATTAACGTTTCGCTCCCCCTCCAAAACCAGTCGACCGTTTGCGCTAATATTCAACAGTTGACTTACACAGGGGATCCTTAATCCTCATTTTTGAATTTAGCCCCCTCCCCTGGCTTATATCGCTGAAATTTGACAGATTATATCCTCATTGGGTTTAGACTTTAAATATGAAATTTCTTGTCGACACATGATACATCGAATCCACATATGAAATTTTGTGTCGATACATTCATTACAAAGGCAGTTATTAGAGTATATGAGTTAAGCCTCTCCTAATCCTCCCTTCTCTTTGACTAATTTGGCTGAAAATTGATAGGTGCTGTCCTTATGGGGTTTTGGCCAATACGGTTTCAAAACATATAACCTTAAACGTACTCAGGTTCTTATAGACTATAATGCATTAGGTTTTGCGATCCCTTAAAAACAGTCAATCGTTTGAGATAAAAATCAATAGTTTACTTACATAGGGCCTCTGAATCCTTATACTAAATTTTGTTTGATAAATGCATTATATCGGCAGTTATTGGGGCTTTTGAGTTGAGTTCCTTTTGACCGATTTGGCTGGAAATCATAGGTGTCGTCCTTGTGGGATTCTGGACACACATAGGTGTCTTCCTTGTGGGGTTCTGGACACACATAGGTGTCGTTCTTGTGGGGTTCTGGACACACATAGGTGTCGTCCTTGTGGGGTTCTGGACACACATAGGTGTCGTCCTTGTGGGGTTCTGGACACACATAGGTGTCGTCCTTGTGAGGTTCTGGACACACATATACAATTTCTTGTCGATACATTTATTCTTCGAGAGTTATCGTGTTCACAGACATTTTTGACATAAAATTTCGGTGAAAATTCATCTTCCAATTTCTAACCGATTGTATAACTTCCCCTATACTTCATAAAGTGTTTTTACATCTCTAGAAATATGATGTGGAAACAAATGTTGTTTGGGTGTCTCCTGGAGAGTGACAGAGGTGAGAGACCTCTGGGGGTGAATCAGGGAACTGGGAGAGGAGTGTTGCCCATATGTGGAGCTCCACCTACGGAGGGTGACCTCAGATACAAGGTGGTGTAGGTGAGCAACGACTTCCTCTTCTTCCTGGCTCGCTCACAAGGATGCAAGTACGCTCGTCTACTGGCAACGCTTGCTTAGAGCTCGGATACACAAGATATGCATGGTCTTCCAATGACAAAACACAACTCAATTGGACACAGTTATGACTTGTGTCTATCTGTGACAACGTTCTGCGTTGGGTTCTATGCCCGCGGGAAATTTAAAATCAGTTACTGGAAAATGCTCATAAGTACGATTGTTATGGAGACATTGTTTCATGTAGCTAAAAAAAAATAACGCTTTTCTTTTGTATTCCCGGGCTTTAACCTACTACCAGAGCGCTCATAGTTAACATGACTAGGGTCTTGAAGGACCTCACATAGCACAGGCTCGTTTAATACTCAAAATTATCGCTTAATGTCGCATCCGAAGAACAGCTTGCTCAAGGTTTTATACACCCCAGATAAAAACCTAAAGGCCTCGGCCAGATTTCAAACCTGCGATCTTAAGCAAGCATGCACAGGATTTATGTGTAAATTAATATATTATGTAAATTTCACAAATGGAAATGTTACTGGCAGGAATTTGCTGATAAAGAACTACTCTGATACTCGTAAATAGTTTAATAATAATTTGTTGAAAAATATCAATAACTTGAAAAAGCAATAATCTTACTTGACATGTCAAGGGAACATAAAGAGAACTTAATAATTGTATTTATCGTTGTTATTCTTTTTTTCCTGTATTTCTTAACAGTTCACTTTAATAACAAACATCATCAATATAATTCATGGCCATCCTTTCAGGACAACAGGCCTGCAGCAAATAATGGCTGAATGTATAAGTAAATATATGAAAAAAATAATAACTAAAAGAAGATTAACTTAATGGTTTTGTATATTTATTGAAAATTTAGTAATAGTAGTTTTATGTATAAATTCGAATGGGGCATTTGAAGTCGATTTATGTTTTCTAGAAACAAATTGTTAGTTATTGTCTCATGCCCAGCCTTCAACTAAGAACTTTTTTTTTTGTTTCATTGTAGAGCGTAATTCTGAGAGTAACTTTCTTATACAGAGTAATGCCAGTATGAGATGATTTTGAGACAAGGGAGGGGGAGAGAGAGTGGATCTGTAAGTGTGGTATAAGAAAGTCCTGTAATGGCCACATCTCATATATTTTATTTTTTTCTTAACTTTTATAATTTTTCATAAAACTACCAATAATAGTTAGTTATTATGGAATCATGTCTGGGCTTTAACTACAACGTCATATCGCCTACTACCAGAGCGCTGTTTTGTCACTCTAGTGGACATGAGCCCGACTCTACTACGGGAATCCTACCAGAATTACCTCCCAGATAAAATAAAATAAGAGCCTCGGCCGGGTTTCGAACCCACAATCCTGAGCTCAGTAAGCAAGCACGAATACCACTGAGCTACCGGCGCCAACCTCTCTCTTCTACCAATAATAAAAAAAAAATTGTATAATTCGTTGCTACGCGAAACAATTTAAACATTATTTTGAAACATTTTCTACAGATATTTATTTTTCATTATTTGAGTCGTTATAACTTTTGTCATATTGAAAATTTTATAAGGAACATTTTTGCAAAGAATCATTTTTTCGGTAGGACTAACCGTTTACGGGTAAATCAGGGAAACTTCTAAAAATATGTGTTTCTAATTCGGCATTTATCTCGAAAACCAGACGGATCCACGAAAAATCTAATTCGTATTAAATACTTTTTTTTTAGTTTTCTCTACCACCATTATTTGAAACGATTTTTGATTAGATCATAAACATAAGCGGTGTGTTGTAAAATGTACCTAGTTAGATGCGCTCACAACTTCCATTAACATACACATACACCATCGGCCAAAACGTATTCAGAGTACCTTGAAACGTGAAAATCCGTTTAAACTTTGTTCTCGAATTTCCGCACGATTACAATACTACGAAAGTAAAAACAAGTATTTACTAGCCATTGCAACAAAAAAAACCTTATTGGGTGAAAGTTGAAAATCGATATTTTCTTTCCTACTTTACTTAAATTGTCTTGAGGTGAAGAAACCTAGTTTCTTTTTGGAATTGCCTGTAAAGAGAAAAGTAATATTAAAACAACTTTCAAAATAATAATAATAATAATGACGGAAATATATGTACTACACGTATCTAGGCTGGATCTATTAGAGTCAATGTATGTAGTTATGTGTCATTTGAGGATGGTGCTGCAGTCTGACGGGGGATCTGCGTGACCTTATGTGAGTTAGCTGAATATAATTGTAGCAGAATGTCTGGTAGGATGTGCCTCGTTATCCCAATGTTCACACCATTGCATTATACTCGTCACCTCCCAGTATAAACTAGAAAGGAGGTAGGCCAGTCTATACCTCAACCAGGCAAGGAACCAGAGAAGCCGCGCCGGTTCTCTCCCAAAGAATAGATTAAGTTTAATTTATAATATTCTTCCATGTTTGGGATTTTATACTTAAATTCATTATAATTAATTTTTAATAAATTTCAATTTGATAATCAAGTTATTTAATATTTTAGAGTATATAAACTTACATTTTTCTCTTAAAAACTAAAGAACCAATCATTGAATCATATCGCGTTTTCAGAGGCTGCAATATTTCTACCACTAATTTTTTTCGGAAGGACTAATATGATGAAAAAAGTTATCTTTTTGTTGATTTGCATATTTTAAAATTACTGTTTAATAAGTATTTTATAATAATAATAAATATTTAATAAGTTCGTTGAGATCTCTTCTTTTTGTTGACATGACTTGACATAGGGAAAAAGAGCAGAATATAATATATTTTAGCCTAAATTTTGAGGAATTGAAGCAGATGTACGGTGCTCCAATATCTGTACCCCCGGCTAAGTTTACAGATATCACAGATTTGCTACCTTTCGTACCTATGCATGGAACCATTATTTCCACCAAATTCTTCATTCTCAACCCAACTGTTCCACCATTAATAAAAAGCGACGAACCAATCACTATTTTGTTTTGTTTAATCCTATCGTTTTGAATAACATCACAATAGAAGCGAAAAGGGCCCTTATTTACCAACAAGCTGTATAACTAGCTGCCAGAAGTTAACTAGTGGGAAAACAACAAATATGTAAGTAACAATTAACTATTTGGTTAACAGAGACACACTGTGTAGAGTTCGCCCTTGGTTAAAAATCTTTAATTGCGATTTTCTCAAAACTAGCATTTGTTGAGTTTGCCCTTTTGGTCGAGAGCGCCTCATATTTAGGCCGCCTTTCGTTAGGTTAAGAACCTCGTTACTTTGCAACCTGCAACCAACGAAATTTAACATCTTTCACACTTTTTCTCTAACTTCCCTCTGAATCCTTATCTGCCTCAATACGGACAAATAAAACTGTTATATAATTACAAAAACCGTCCTAAAATTGGGTCACGCCTCGAGAGGGGTAAGGTTCAAATTTTGTAACAGGGAGAGGATGGGTCTTGAAAAGAGTTACGTAAATCAATATAACGCCCTAACTCTTCTGACCCCCCTGATTTTAAATATGAAATTTCATGTCGATACATTCATTACACCGGCAGTTATTAGAGTTTTTGGGTTAAGCCCCTCCCTAATCCTTCCTTTCCTTTTGACCAATTTGGCTGAAAATCAATAGATATCGTTCTTAGGCAGTTCCGGATGCACATATAAAATTTCGTATTGATATAATCATTCTATCGGGAGTTATCGTGTTCAGAGTTGCACACACACAGAAATTTGTTTTTTTATTTTGGAATGAAGGTCGAAAAACATGAAATTCCTCTGAAAACTGAACATAAAATTTCTAGCCGATTACATAACTTCTCCTATACTTTGGGGAAGCAAAAAAATTTGATTCCAATGGAGTATTAGTAACCGTTATGTAATCATTTAGCCATAATTGCACAATAAATACAGAACAAAATAAACAAAAGAAAAAAATACCGATTAAATATTTATAAAAATTAATATTCAACATACAGTTACTCAGTATATAATGAGTAAAGTGAAGGTGGAGTTATGTATGTAACGGTGTATCGACCCCTGACATTATCTGTTACAATACGGTATCACAAGACAGGACAGCCATCAGCCTTGAGGGACCCCGGGTCACCTTGTACCACCACTTTCATTTCTTTTATGTCCTTTGGCATTCAGGATTTTCTGCTTTTAGTCCTACAAAAAATAAGAACCTAAGATAAGAAAAAAAAAATTTGTAAGGATAACAAGATAGGAGGGGGGGCAGTTGGTGAGACCAGTTGTAATTCGACATTTGTCAGCTTATCTATATTGGTCAGTTAAGTTTTTATTTATTTTATTATTTTACACTATAAACATTTAATGTAGAATTTTATTAATTAAATAAAACTTTTACTTTCCCGTATGGAAAGTTAAGTAATCACGAAACAATTCGAAATTGGCATTATACATTTTTTTTGTGGTGTTTGAGGACTTCAGGATCAAACTAAAACATTTTCTAGAAAATGTCAGTAGAATATAATTTCTTTGTATGAATATGTGTGGGTCCATGTCTCTCTTTCTTCATTTCTCCAACACTAGTGGATCTATTTCTACAAAATTTCTGGAAAATGCCAATATAATATGCTATGAACCACTATTGAGACAGCAACTTTCAAGCGAAATACTCAAGCTTTAATGATATAGAGCTCCAAGCTTGAAGAAACATGGATGATATTTAGTATGCCTTCAGCATTCGTCTAGACCAGTGGTTCCCAACCTTTTGTGGCCCATCTCGCCTTTCTGGAGGTTCACTAACACCTATCGCCCCCTTTTCATTTTAATTGTATGCCTAATTTTAATTTGAAGTAAAGTGTAAATAATAAAGCAGTTTTATTATTTTAAACAATTTTATTACTGTATATAAAAACAACCAAAGCAGTTTTATCCGGTTACTCTTAAATAAGATAGAAAAAAAAATTAAAATGTTCATTTTTTACAGATTTTTTTTAAGAACGAAGAAGTGAAATAATTAAGATCATTGACATACATTTAAAAAACAGGAGTACATGTTTTCATTTTTTAATTGGAATCTGGAAAAATTAAGAAAGTTGACAGTTAAAATTTGAAGAAAAAAAAATGAAAGTTTGAAAACTTTGTTATTGTTTTATTTTACGTGCTACCCGGCAACTTCTACTGTACAGTACTATTTTAATTTTTCCCCCTTTGAATACTCATCGCCCCCCACTTATTTATTGCCCCTCTGCTAACCCAAATCGCCCACTTGGGGGCGATCGCCCCCAGGTTGGGAACCACTGGTCTAGACAAAGCAAAAAACGAATTTAAGTAAATTGATCGAAGGGAAGGGGAGATTAGGGGAGAGGTTTAACTCAAAAACTTGAACAACTTCCGATAGAATTATTGTATCGTCAAGGAATTCCATAAGCACGACACTTATTAATTTTCAGTGGAATCGGCACAAGGGAAGAGGGGATCGGACGAAGGCTCAACTCAAACACCCCAAACAACTGCCGATGTAATGAATATATCATGAAATTTCATATTTGAAGTCAAAGCCCAACGAGGACATAACCTGTCAAATTTCAGCGACATCGGCTGAACGGAAGGGGGTTCAGGAGAGGGGGCTCAATTCAAAATCCCTAATTACACAAAATTAAGTAAGAGGATTAACTAATTTGTTTTGGGGAAGTACATTTCCGGTGATTGACGACTATTTTATAAATTATTTTTACGTAAACAATTTAAGGGTTTTCCTAAATAGTAATTTGAGAGAATGCAGAATGAAGATTTCCTTATACTGGATTTCAGTATTGCAAAACTCCATTGCTTATTAATTTTAAATTTAACGATTTAATCGTGCAAACTTGAGCGTACTTCACGGGGATGAGCGCACTTCATTTCTTTTATAATTCTTCTAGTTCTAGTCTTCTATAATCGACCCTACAGCATCGTTCAGTTTTTTTTAATTTATCGTTCTCACTCCAAGGCTGTCTTCAAGATGAGGAAGTCTATTTGACAACAGGAAGTGACGGTAGTCAACATAACCAAATCAACAAATTTGAATCTTTCCTTAATCAGGTTTCCACAATTCAACTTCGTTTCAGCAGCGATCGGTTCTCAGGAAGCATTTTGTGAACATATTTACGTAAGCGATCCAGGACAAATGTGGTCATATCGTAATAAAAAGATGTTTAGATTGTTTTACTTACAACTCTTTAGCTGATATGATCTTAGGGGTCAAATTAAATTGTCCTATTGTAGGGTGGACAGGAGTTGATCTTCGTATAGAAAGTAGAGGGAAACGTAAAAGAAATAATCGAAATATTGAAAAAATATCGGATCTTGATATCGATACATGATAGTATCGGGAATCAAAGTATCGATTTTATTTAAATTAATAATTAATTTTAAATTACGTTATTAATGAAACTAATAATGTTTTATTTGTTTTATGAATTTAATGTTTTATATAATATATCTCGTATATATTATATTATCTCATATTATGTATAAAAATTCGACGACGGATCACTTGCAGTGTACTTCCCCAGCGCGGATAAATTAACTGTTTTTGCTCTCCCCATGAGTCTAATTTAACGATTTGGTTAAAAATCGATAGATGTCTTTCTTACTCAGTAACTTTTGAATCATCCATCATATTACGTTTTTGAGTTAGGCCTCCACTTCCCTTTGACCGATTTGGCTGAAAATTGATACATTTTGTCCTTATGAAATTTTGAATACACATTAAAATTGTTTGCTGATTCATAGATTACAACAGCAGTTATACGGTTTTTGAGTTGATCCTCCCTGGATTCACCTTCCTAGGAAGATTTTGCGGAAAATTCATATGAATTTATATGTAAAAGATATATATTCGTTATAACACTCCCCCTTGTAACCTATTGTATGAATTGCTATGTATTTTTTCTCGATATAATGCTACGATTCTCAGCTAAAACGCTCTTTTTTTCCAGTCAGAGAATGAAAAACCATAAAATTTGATCAAGGGGGGAATTTATGGGTACTTTTTCCATATACTCTCAAACTTCTCCTCTTGTTTCTTTTTTCAGACTTATTTCTCTTTAGATTTCACTTGCCTCTCGTCACACATAGATGAATTTTTCATTTAAAACAAATAATAACAAGTTCAAAGAAATCCTTTTTTTCTGTTGCGGAAAATTCATTCGAGATTTTCAAAAAACCTCGATGAATAAAAAAGATTTTGCCACTTCCAAAAATATTAGCCCATCTCTACATTGCGGCCATTTTGAAAACAGCGAGCTGAGTTTACTGTTTTCTGGGGAACAAGCCGCAAAAATGTTCAGAAAATATGATCAGTTGGAAGAAATTTTGAAAAATTGGTTCTTTCATGCCCAAAGCTCGGACATCCCCGCATTTGCTTATTATTCTAATCTTAACGTAAACATTTTTGAGAAAAAAAAAATTGAATTTTTGTGTTTTCCCGGTTATAATGCGCATCTCATCTGTTCACTGAAGGAACGTTATAACGAGGTTTTACTGTACATCGAAACAAAAATATCGGTACAGAAGATCAATATTAAACTTTTCGATATGTTAGCTCACCCTGCAACTCAACTCCTTAAATGAGATACATTCCAACAAACAATCGTCACATAGCATAATCATCTTGGCTACTTAAAAAGCATTGTTCCCTCCTATAATTATTACTAAGTTGTTTTTACACTGTAATTATTTTAATTAGACCTCAACTTGTCATTAGCTGAACCTATTAGGTAAATGTAAAAAAATCATAGTTCTGTCGATTATCTAGCATTGCTTATCATTACCTCTAATGGTTTATAAATCTTTTTCTTGGTATAAATATTTACTATATAAAAGGCCATGACAAAGGCCCCAATCGAAGGCAGCAGCCTAGGGCGGCAAAAACGGCAGATTATTTTTACTTTAAAAATGTATTTATTTCATTTTTTTAAATTATGTTTAAAAATCTGCTGGTTTCTTTTTAAATGCGTCATTATTGTTTGATAAAAATAATTTTTACTTTCTAATGGTTAGTTATTGTGACTCATTCCCGGGCTTCGATGTCATGTTGCCCTAATAACAAAGCGCTCTTTCTTCGCTCTGGTGGACATGAGCCCGACTCGAATTTTGCATATCTAGGTTTATTCCACTACGGTAGGTATCTTTAAGGAGCACTTGACATTGTTCAAGCTCAGGACCATCGCTTAACGACCCATCCGAAGGACGGCGAGCTCAAGGTTTTTTCACCTCCCAGAAAAAAACCTAAAAGCCTCGGCCGGGTTTCGAACCAGCGATCTTGAGGAGCTCAGTAGGCTAGCATGCTACCAGAGGGCTCTTCAAATGGCGCTTAAGAGCGCCGAGAGCACATATACTATAGTCTGTGCTACTATAGTACGTATACTAGTCTCTGTGTTCCGGGAGGTAGGCGCAACTCCCACCACAGTAGAGTCGGATTCATGTTCATCAGAGCGAGAAAAAGTTCATTTGAAGCCCAGGCTTGTTACAAATAACAAAATAAATAAAATTTATTTATTCATTATTCAATAATGAGGGCCAGCAGTAATTTTATCAAGCATTATAAAAAAAATATATATTTAATTTTTCCAATGTACATGAAATAATTTTCTAATTTTTATGAAAATATCATTATTTATCCATTAAACCAAACAAAGAAAATAAAAGTTATTTCAAATTTCGAACTGTCAAAATACGTTAAATACTCATCGGTATTTATGAATTCCTTTAAGATTACTATGACAAATCTAAATTATATAAAAATCAAAATTGTTAGCCCAGAAAAGTGATTCGTTTTGATACGAAATGAGCCAAGTAAGAGTGAAGGAGGCCTGATGTAACATACATAAGTCTTCAAGTTCACATGAGAAAGTGTTAGCCCATTGTATTATAGCTAACAATAGCCGGGATCTGGAACAAAAATTAAAATATACTTCTCATGAAGAATAATTGAACCGAATTAGCTTACTGTCCTGTCATGGTTCACTAATATTGAACAACTATTCAACGATTCAAGTGTCCGGAGTACACAAAAAGGCTGCCTCCAATAGAACCTATTATGGTAACTTTGAATCCAGCTATCTTTTATTTATTTCAACTCATAGACTTAATACATATTATTTTCCCATATTTCCTAAATTATTCTATCAAAATAACTATTATACCTATTTTTATCACTAATTTTTTATTTTATTTCTTTTTTTTTCTTCTTCTTTCTCTTCTCTGTCTGGGCATCCTTCTTCTCTTTTATAGTTAACCATCATTGTATTATGCTCCATCGATTTTTATGAATTTATATTTATATAATTTCTTATTATATACATTCTTCTATTTATATCATTATTTTTATTTCTTCATTATTAAGCTGTTCATGTTAATTTTTTATTTATCTATATTTATTATTGTCTAGTCTCTCTCCACTGCAGCTCTTATTTATTTATTTTTGTATTATTTCCTTATAAGACATACTGATACTTTATTTCATTGTTTCTTTTTATTTTTGACTATGTATGTATTTATTCTTAGGGGACCTCGGTCCCAGAATAAAATGTATTTCCATTTCATTTCATATCTAATAATTTTAAACGTTTCGGGCGACATCTCCAAAGTATCTAAAATTGTTTAAAAACAATAATCAGTATTTATATAATTTGTCATAATTCAAATATAAAAAATAATAACACAATCATCCTATGGAACATTTATATTTTTTATACTCATTTATTTGTATTATACATAAAATTTCATGGGTGGTTTTTCAGCAACACTGACAAGGTACGATGGGGATGAGTCAAAGACCTCAAGAACTGGTACTTCTCTTTAGGTTTTTGATTTGTAGGACAATGACCGGCACCACAATTATTTATTAATAACAATAATATTTATTTCCGTTAAACTGTAACATAGTAATAGGATACGTCTCAAAAAATATAAACATCAAGATAGCTTATAAATTAGATACATAAGCAGAAAATTAATATTATTTTTATTTATTTTATTTTGAATGGCCTCATGAAAGAAGCATATCAGCCATGACTCCAATTTTAAGAAAAGGTTGTTAAATCAGAAAATTAATAAATAATATCGGTACAGTTTTAAAATATATTTTAGGCTATGATAAATATTTTTTATAATTCTTCCAAAAGTGTCTTCTTTCACGATATTTCATAACATTTGTACGTCCCCTTTCTCAGATATATAGAAAATGAAGAAAAATTAAAAAAATAAAAATAAATATAAACCAATAAAAATATAATAAATAAATTTAAAAAAAAATGATGGTATAAGTAAGAAAAATATTAAACAAAAAGTTATTTCAATAGATCTTGTAGTAACTCTGACAAAAAAATAAAAATTAAACCGAACTATGATTATAAATAATGTTTTTGTATATGAAACACCACTTTTACATCATGGTTATTTTATTATTTTTGAACAATGAGAAAAAAAAAATGATATCAGCCGGTCTAGATATTATGTAGGTATGTGAAACAGTAGCCCTGAAAAGCAACACCTTCCACTATAACGGTCCTCACCCGTTCTTTACACTTTTATTTTTTTTAAATATTTAATTCTACATTTATTATTTCCTCTATCAAACTGGATAACACAAAGGAGACCTTGCACAATCACCTTTTGTTGCCAGAAGTCATATTGTCACTCACTACAATAGTTATTATGACATTTTATTTAATTGTTTATTATCAGCTTCTTCATGCAGTGACATGATTCTAATTTAAGGTTTAATATTCAAGCCGCTTTGAGAACTTTCACTCCACTTTAAGTTTATATCCGGTTCGTTGAGAGGTTGATCTGAGCCACAACCAAAATGAGCCCTCATACCGCCCATTCTATTATTAGCCAATCAAATTAGATAAACTGTAATTTCGCAGGACTACCATTTTCTAATGTTATGCCCATTTTGTGAAAAGAGCCTCGTGTTTTGTACCAAATGAAGTTGTATGTTACTTGGTTATTATTATTGTTCATTGTGAATCTTGGCCGAGGACCTTTGGTTTTTTAGCCAGGAGCTAAAAAAAAAAAGAGGAACTGAGTGAGTGATCTGTAAACATCTGCTTTAGTTTCGAAAACTTGCTACCATGCGCTGATTTTGATAAAAAATTGTTTTATAATGATACAATAAGCAAAGTAGTATGAGGAATTAAACTTTCAAATTAATTGTTCTTCAATTTATTTTATACATAAAATTATAGGTTTGTGATAGCTAAAATAAGATATAAGTATACAACTATGATTGTAGTGTCTAAATACCGCGAGAATACAGCGTCAAGAGTAGTTTTCTAATTTGTTGATGAAATACTTCGATTCGTATTCATTTGTAGATTAAGTTTGTTATTTAAAACTAAAATAAGCTGTATCTCCTGAAATGGGTAAAAACATTATACTTATCATTTGTTGTGACAATATGACAACAAATATATTATTTATTGATCGACATTTTCAGCAGTTGATATTATTATATATATAAAACAATATTGTACATCATGCAATAATATATTGAAATATTATATATTATATTTTTTTAGATTTACACAGCTATATTAGAATTTTATTTATTGTGAAAAATTTAAGCTATCGAAGCTTGTTTACTTAAAAGTTTCTTACCGAAAGATCATCTTATAGTCGTAATATTGATATTTTAGTTAAAGTCACTACAATGGTAAATATGATCAATATTGTTGTAAACATACAATAGAAATAAATGATCAAAAAGAGTTGACATCACAGATAAAGAAGTGAGTAGTTGTGTTTGTGCGCTGCGCGCGCAACCGTCCAACACACACACATCAACGAGACTTAAACTCTGACTTTGCTCCTACCGAGAGCTAACATGTTTACATATCAAAACTTTGAGCCCACCGTATTTTGGATGTGGCGTTAAATGATGGTCTTGCGCCTGTGCTGTGTTAGGTACTCGCTCAAACACCAGGGTGGGCTGGAAAGCAGGAGTGACAAAAGAGCGCACCCAATATGACCTCATAGTTAAAGCCCAGGCATGAATCGCAAAAACAACAGTTGCGCAACATGAAATTCCTAAAATGTCTTCAATATATTCTCCTGAGTTGGCCATTGTTTTGCATTTTGCAATAGTGTCTACCTGCGCAGTATGGATGAGAATAATAAAAATTGAAGGAAAAAGAATTACAAGTTTTAATGTTGATGTTTACCTTAACCACATACAATTATTTATTTATTTTTTTAAATTTAAAAACAATTCTTGAGGAAGTGAATTAAAAGAAGTAATTTAAAAGCAAACTTTTCCTCCAGCCCTTTTCTCGTCTCGGTTATCAACTGATCTAAAACAGGCCGCATTAGAACATGATCAAAGATGTCAAATAGATACTGGCTACCTGAAAGATGAGGTTATATAGTATTTACTCACTTATGAAGTGTCTTACTCAGTAAGTTCATAAGTTTCAAGAACCCGTCTTTCCACGATACTAATAGCATATAAATATTTGCATGTCATAAATATAATAGCCTCCTCACATTGCTCACAAGGAGCGTCCCCTTCCTCGAACCATTTCAATGGATTTAAACTTAATTATTTTATTATACCAGGGGGTCGGAAAACAGGAAATGTCGTTAAAAACTCAAAAACGGTGACTTCTTCTATACTTTGCTGGGGAAGAGAAAGATAGAAACAGATAAGAAAAAATAAGCTTTAGAAATTTAGAGAGAAAAAAAAGTCGTGATGGGTCAGAGTGGGTTCGGTGAGGCACCTTCTCCAAGTCATGTTGGCCAGCTTTCACTATTTACTTAGCTCCATGGGTCCTCGCAGGATAATTTCATAGGGAGGGAAAGGCAAGTCGGGGGAGGGGGTAATCTTTATGTAAAAACTCAGTTCTGATCGGAAGTTCAGTCTGGCCATATTTTGGTTCAAGTCTGTTTTGCCTCAAATATTGCTCCCTGTACCCTGTATGTATTGCTTCTTTGGAAGCTCTATTGTAGGAGTCCTGAATGTTGCTTATTCAGGTGTAATTAGAGTAGAGGTCGCATTATGAAGTTCGGGGCCACCATTCAAAGTCTCATCCAAAGGATGACGCGCTCAATCGGCAGGGTTTCGGTTATAAAACAAATTTTAATCACAATCAGTGCAAGACAGCAACATTTTGAAACTAAAGATGTTAACACATCAATTCTCGTGAGCACCGCGTCACTCACATTACTTTTTTTTTTTAGCCGTCTCTTTTGCTATATATTGTAAATCAGGAGCAAAATATGTGATGAAAGGAAAGGTTGGAGATATGCTGTAGTGTGATAGTTGCTAGGATACTCTCATGTGGTCCAGGTCCAGGCACAAAGACAAGACTTGCTCCATATGTGCAGGAGGCGGCCTTGGACTTGCACAGAGGCGGGGAGCTGGGAGCGGGAGGCCGTGCGCTCTGTGGAAAGTGGGTTGTGTTAGGTTGGAGGGGGGGTCTCTGCAGCTCACATCAACTCCACACGTTCCACTCAACACACGGCTCCAGGTCTGTCTGTCTGTCTATCGCTTCTCTACACTAAATTCGAAACTATCAAACTGTCAACTACAAAATAAATCTATATCTATTGCTTTACCTATTCTGTGCTGTCTTCTCCTGTTTATTTCTTCTAATTAGTTAAATTTTCCTTTTATATTAACAAATGCAATAACTGTACCATCTTACATTATTAAATCTCAACTATGTATTATGCATTTATGTGTTCTTGGTTTAATTTCCCGTCTTTACTCCCCATTAGACAGAAAAGGCGAACTCTCTGCAAGTATCTTCTGTACTAGGAGGTACTCAGATACGCACCATATCTGGCTCCATATTTCTGTATCGTGTTTTCTAAAAAAAATTTACATTTCATCATTGACCCCTAGGATACTAAAAAAAAGTAATCGATGAAAATTAATCAACTACCGTTGTCGCACTCCCTTCCCAACCGACCATTTGGACTAAAACTCAATATTTCACTTACATATTGGCTTCTGAATCCTCATACTAAACGGTGTATACATTAATTTCATAGTCAGTTATTAGGGTATTTAAGTCGAGACCCTCTTCTTGGCCCCACTCTTCCCATCGACCGATTTCGCGGGATATTAATGTGTAGGACTTTGAATTTACGTATGAAATTTCGTATTAATACATTCATTACAATAACAGTTATTAGAGTTTTTGTGATAGGCCTCCCCCTATTACCCCTCTCCCTTTTGGCAGATTTGGTTGAAAATCAATAGGTGTTCTCCTTAGAGGGTTCTGAATACACATATCAAATTTCTTGTCGATACTTTCATTCTATCGTGAGTTAGCGTGTTCACGCACACACTGCCAATGTAACAAATACATCAATATGACATTTAGTAGTCCGTGAGTACGAGATCTGTTGATTTTCAATTTAATCGGTTAATTGATTGCAGAGGGAGAGAGAAGACTTACTTCAATAATTTACGCTGGAAATAAAGTACTTTGCCGGTGAATCACTAACGACTTTCTTTATTGGGTTCAGACGGTCGGAAAACATAAAATTTTGTTGAAAACTCCGCATCGAATTTTTTGGCCGATTACAGCTGGAGAAATAAAATTATTTTTACCTGCCACCCAACTTGACTCGTTGATAAAATTATATTTTCCTGAAATTCTATTAAACCTGGCATTGAAGATGGTCGAATATGACTGAAAGCTGACTATGCAAAAAAAACTTGTGGGTGGACAACTGTTTTTTTTTTTAAATAAAATATGTAGAACCTCAACCTCACAATAAAATTGCGCAGATAAATAATAAAATAATATTTTCTAACCCTGCTGCCCACAATAACTCTTGATGAAACTTTCTTGTAAATACAATAATTTAAAATAGGATATAATACTCTGTACTTCGGTGCAAAGCAACAGCTGTCATCTATAAGTTTCAGAGAAGAAACATAAAGAATTAGTCATAGATACATGTTTGGAGCAAAATATGGCCGCTACTCAAATTCATAACTAATTTATTGATAAATATTTCTCAAAAACCTGTATACAACATTATGCGAAATCGGTACGAGTTACACAATCTGGGGAGGGTGGACGTTCGACCTCCGGAGTCTTTTATCTGTTATCTCGGTCAGTTTAGGATCAGATAATATCCATACAATAACTTTTTAACTGAATATTGTGAAACATCCAGTTACATTTCAGGATATAAATCACTATGTGTGAGTATAATAATTAACTAAGCAAAACTCCAACGAAATTTAAAAAAATATCCCGTTAATTCTAACAAACAAACAAAAAAGACTTATTCAACTTATTGACCTTTTTTTATGGGTGAGGGGAGATGACCTTGGGGATTTTCCCCATAATGCGACCATCTACTTGCATTTAATGAAACGTGAAAAATATACTATAGAGAAGTATGGTCAGATCACACATAGAAGGGTTCCGTATGTCGAGGCAGTGACCATACTAATATAGTTATTTAATATCGATTCTGCCTATGGCAGTACCACGAAAACTGGACGATTATATAGTTATATATAAATAAAAAAACGACATTAAAATAATGTAAGGTTTATTATAAATTATTAGTTCACAATATAAATCCATTTATTTCTCTAGATCAACTTACAAAAGGTTACACATAGTTTGAATAAATGGACAAACAGAAACAAAAACAAAACTTTAAAAAATAAATAAAATAAACGAAGATAATTTAACGTTTAAATGAAATAAAAATTGTTATCTGCAGTCAACACTCACACTTGAGTACTCTGCATAGTTAAATTGATTATTTTTTTTATTTTTTTTTTTTTGTATTAACAAGGATGATATAATAATTTTTAGGCTGAATATGAAGTAGTAAAAAATAAAATAATAAATTGATTGAAAAAAACAAAACCCCCAGAACATTCAGGTGTGAGATACAATCAGTTTTTTATAGTTTTTCAAACATTTTTATTATGGCAGCCAGTGACGATGGTTTCCACCGAAAGGTATGACAACAGTTATTTTATTATGGCAGCCAGTGACGATGGTTTCCACCGAAAGGTATGACAACAGTTATTTTATTATGGCAGCCAGTGACGATGGTTTCCACCGAAAGGTATGACAACAGTTATTTTATTATGGCAGCCAGTGACGATGGTTTCCACCGAAAGGTATGACAACAGTTATTTTATTATGGCAGCCAGTGACGATGGTTTCCACCGAAAGGTATGACAACAGTTATTTTATTATGGCAGCCAGTGACGATGGTTTCCACCGAAAGGTATGACAACAGTTATTTTATTATGGCAGCCAGTGACGATGGTTTCCACCGAAAGGTATGACAACAGTTATTTTATTATGGCAGCCAGTGACGATGGTTTCCACCGAAAGGTATGACAACAGTTATTTTATTATGGCAGCCAGTGACGATGGTTTCCACCGAAAGGTATGACAACAGTTATTTTATTATGGCAGCCAGTGACGATGGTTTCCACCGAAAGGTATGACAACAGTTATTTTATTATGGCAGCCAGTGACGATGGTTTCCACCGAAAGGTATGACAACAGTTATTTTATTATGTTTTACAAACGCATTAAATACAATGTTGGGCCTTGAAGAGTTACAAAGCTAAACTTTGGCCAAAGTTAGACTATCAGTTGGAGGGAAGAGTTACTGTAGAAAAACGAAGTTACAAAATCTAACTTTGACTCGAATTGCTGAAGTATCAAGAGTTATAGGGACAGCCGGAGTTATGTTAGAAAAGCGAGTTACAAAATCTGACTTTAACTGGAATTGCTGGTATTAAGAGTTAGAGGGACAGCTGGAGTTATGTTAGAAAAGCGAAGTTACAAAATCTGACTTTTACTGGAATTGCTGAAGTATCAAGAGTTAGAGGGACAGCCGGAGTTATGTTAGAAAAGAGAGTTACAAAATCTAACTTTGACTAGAAATGCTGAAATAATCAAGAGTTAGAGGGACAGCTGGAGTTATGTTAGAAAAGCGAAGTTACAAAATCTGACTTTTACTGGAATTGCTGGTATCAAGAGTTAGAGGGACAGCCGGAGTTATGTTAGAAAAGAGAGTTACAAAATCTAACTTTGACTAGAAATGCTGAAATAATCAAGAGTTAGAGGGACAGCTGGAGTTATGTTAGAAAAGCGAAGTTACAAAATCTAACTTTGACTAGAATTGCTGGTATCAAGAGTTAGAGGGACAGCTGGAGTTAGATTAGAAAAGCGAGTTACAAAATCTGACTTTCACTCACCTTCAGCTCTTGCTTGGCCCACATTCTCCCCTTCTATGGACATTTTGTCTTCAGCCAACTAGTTAGTTATCTCTTTATTACCTTTGTTAGTTCAAGTAAATATTGTTTTGATTTCATTGTCTTTACTTTCGCCACAATAACGGAGCAAATAATTGTGAAAATATGTTTCTTTGAAATCTAATTACTCTGAATCCGAATAACGTGTTTTCAGGACTATGCCTTTCTGCGTTTTTCTTCATGCGAATTAACCCAGTGGTCATTTGGGGCCAAAATAAATGCAAAGAACATTAAATCAATGAACTATTCGCTTATTAATTTACTAGTTAATAATAAAAATATTTATATCCATTAAACCAGAACATAATGATAAAAATGTGTGCATTAAGATAGCTTATAAATTAGATACATAAACAGATAGTAACTCTTAGTCGGACACCCATGTGATTAATAATAACAATAAATAATAAAATAAAATGAATAAATAAACAGTTGAACATACATGAGTACAACAATAAAAATACTAATAAGCACAATTTAAATTATGATAAATATTTTTTCCAATTCTTCCGGAAGTGTCTTTTTCACGACGATATTTCTGGGCGTTCCCACGACCCCTCGTCAGGTCACAATGTGCGTACTATAGAAAAGAAAACCAAAAATGTTTTAAAAATAATAGCACAAAAAAGTATATATACATATATAATTATAAAAATATATGAATAAACAATAATACATAAAATAATAAACCAACTTAAAAAAATAAATTAGTATATAAGTAATCAAAAATAATGATATTAGTAATGAAATACATACTAAACAAAACGTCGACTCGACAGACGTTGAAGAAAGAATCTTAGGAGGAACACTGCGAAGAAAATAAAAATGAAAGCTATGTATCAAATATTAGATATGAAGTACGATGTTTATATCACAGTTATTTTATTCTTTTTGAACAATGAGAAAAAAAAAAATAGGATAGATTTCTTTATCAATTGGCATAAAATTAAATGGTTTACGGTTGAATCCACACAGAATATTCATAAAAGTCTGTTAGTAATTTCAGTTGAATTGAAAGCACTGCATAACACAGTTCAGTGGTTCTTTGTTCAAAAAGAGGAATTCGTCAGTGCTATAGACGAAGAAGAAATTGGTGGGCTTAAGTTAGAAAGGGAATGTAGTAAATAATAGAAAAATATTGTGAACGAATATAGGAAGGAGCAGATAATCTTGATGTGGAAAGGTGAACTGAAGAAGGTGGTCACAGGAGAGTTAGGGAGGGAGGCATCCATCTGATTTCTCCAACACTCCCATATTTAATGGTACGATATAAACCTTACATCTCACGTCACAGTATTGCCTCAATAAATACATTGACTCCTTATTAGATGTTTAATGCAGCTTTACACCATTATATTTCTTAAGGATATCTTCAGATACTAGTTAATGTTTCCACTATATTGTTCAAATGTTATACTAGCAGAAAAATAAAAGGCAGTGAATTTCATCAGTGAAGATTGCAGAATCAAGCACTCTAAAACTTAGATGTAACCTTTAACAGTCCTAATAAGTTTTTATATTTTAGTTTTAATGATTCTAAAACTTATTCATTATTCGATGCTAATGGTACATCGTGTAAATACATTAGAATACAATTATATTACTGTACACGGTGTTTCCTTAGGAGACCTTAGTCCCAGAATAAATTGTCTTTTTCATTTCCCCTGCTGGCACACATCAACGTGGCATCTTTGTTAATGTAAAAGAGCAGATGATTTTATAGTTGTACACACACTTTTCAAAAAATCAACAATTAGTATTGTTTCCTATTACAGCCCTCTATTGAATAGTTACAAAGTTAACTATAAAAGATTTGCTGGCATTATTTCAAATAGTAAGTATAGTAAGACGCTACATACTTGGCACCCCGTGTCAATCGGCCGATAAAGGCTGTCATTTGTTACCTCGGCGTTGAGAGCTGGACGGAGACGCTCCCCACTGTATATTTTGGCATGAGGGAGGTCAGGGAATACACGGGAGCCTCTCCGTCGAATATACTTCGTCAGGGGTCATAGGAAACTCGTGCGCCTTTCCAGAGAGGCCCCATGAGGAGTCATGGGAATATCGGACACACCGGTCAGATTTTGTACATCAAAAAATCTATGTAGAAGCTCGGCTTGAGTTTCCGTCCTGGTCCCTTTCAAGGGGTAAAGTGAAGAGCCGACCTTTGTTATCCGGCAATTCGCAACATACACTCAGATGGTTTTGACGGGTTTATGCGCCTAGGAGACCATTCGATGCGTCCTATAAAGGGTCATATCCTGTTTTGGGGTGGAACAAGAAGACAGCTACCGTAGAGAAAAGACTCCCGTCCACCGTCTCACTGGAAATAAGTGAGCGGGGTAGCTCTCCGGCCGCGGCCCAGATCGACACCAACTCAGGACCGTCCGGCTTTACAATGGAGGTGATCGTTTGTAAGGTGTGGAGGAGGGGGGGGGGGGCATTAAATTAGTCTTGAGTTGACGCTACACCATAATTACTATTATAACCAATGTTTGCCCAGCCACTTAACCCAAATTCTGATGTTGCAGAGGGATGATGCTTCCTACGGTGGTACTGACTGTGCTACTCGGGATGGCGGCGGGAGTGAAACCTGACCCACCGAGACCTGGGGTGATCGGAGCCAAGGGACTAGCCACGGCGGCCGACTGCACTGGACCGGTCGGCTTCTCTGCGACCGGCACTGCCAGAGTCCACCAAACCGGCCTCATCAGCTACCGGACCACTCTGGTCGACCGAGGGGTCGGCTTTAGCCGAGAGACTGGCGAGTTCACCGTCCATTGTCCAGGCATCTACCACATCGCCTTCGCAGCCTACTCAAGCCAGCCGAACACTAGGTAAGCCATGCCATCCTTGGTGCATAGTAACAATCAGACCGGTTCAGCGGATTAACGGGTCGGCTTGAGCCGGTTAGAAATTGAATTAAGACAGGAAAAAGTAATCCAAGCGAAAAGATACTCAGATCCCAAGCTCCCTCTGCAAACATGGATGGGTGGTTTACACACAAGGTGCACCCGAAACAATAAAGGACAAGGAAGTGGTTCCTTTCTCACTCCCCTTTTCATTATTAAGCGCAATGAGTCTATGGCTATGGCCGTCATGTAGAAAACCGTTGGTTTTGAAATGACCATTCTTTTATGCTCATGAAGTTTTCTTTTAGTAGCGTTCCCTAAACACAGTAATTCCCTTAAAAATCCAGTCAGAAAGTTCTATTTAGAGCCGCCATTTTGAAAATGACATCTATGAGAGATCTTTTCAAACAAAAGTTGTTTACTATTTTATTCAAAACTAGGGGCTTCGAGATAACTCTTGGATTCAGCCCATCTTCAGGAGAGGACAGAGCCTCCAATTTCATGGTGAGGAGTCATAAGATACATTGTTTGAATGGTCTTTTCAATCATTCTTCCAAGCAGATACTTATTTACTGTTGCTCAATAGGTGAAAAGGTTTGTGAAGCTACTCAATCTCAAGTTAAGGAGCCGTTTACATTCGTGACTTCCCACTTTTTCAATTGGAGAACTCAATCTATCCATTTTTTGGGCGCAGTATGTAATGACACATGATTGCTTGTTGTAGGGTGGTGCTGAAGAAGCGGAGCTCGACCAACAGCACGTGGAGCGAGTTGCTGAGTGCTGGAGGAAGCACTGGCGGGGGTGGCTCCAACCAGATGCTGCTGGACCTCGGGGTCGGGGACCAGACGGGGGTGTGGTTGGTCTCTGGTAACATCGACACGGAGCAGGACAACCAAGTGGCTCCCACCTCCTTCACAGCCTTCCGCATCGCCAAAAAGTGACCTCTCCATCCTCTCGCTCCCCCATCTCACCTCACCATCCCACTTACCTCAGGTCAACATCCTTTCTTTATATAGCTTAAAGAAAGCACTAAAAAAACATATTTATCACTGGAAAGCCTCCTCTTAAAGAAATATAGGAATGTGTACCTGAGAGGCAGACTTGTTTTAGCGGGTTTCTATAAACAGCTCATGCACTCAACCCGGTTGGTAAGATCTACATTTTCATAAAACATGCGCGAGGCTTCGCTAATCCCACCCTGCACTAGCCCCAACAAATCTTTCTCTAGGCTATTTGTTGTCCCGAATTATAGGAACAGATTGGTATGGGTCATGGAGGCAGAATGGGGCTAACAAAGCAAGTCCAGAGCCTCGGGAGTGGTAATTCATCTGTGGGGAAATTTAGTAGGAGCGCACTACAAGAACTGTCCAGCTCTATACAATTGAGTGCTGCCCAACTCTGTTAGAGACACACCAGAATCAAACTTTTTTTTTTTTTTTTTTCTCTTTATCTTTTCCTACAAATAAACTTTTATTTTTCCGCTAACAATAGTTATAAAAAAAGTTCTTTGCATGATATTCTTTCTCAAATACTAACCTTTTCCATTTCATCTAACACCTCTTCAGCATGCAAATTTGTCTATCTTTCAACTTCATTCTCCTCTTCTTTAACTATTTTCTCTTTACTTTAACTATCTTCTATGCATGCCTGAAGATGTAAATCTTTATTCTTTTGTAGGTTTATTACATTTTATCATGTAAATATAAAATTTCAGACAATGACACATTTTAAACAAAGATTCGCATGAATACGAAAATTCTTGAAGGATACAATGCAATGAAATATTTTTTCACACTTTAGAAAGCCTAAGATTGCTTAAAATTCATTCGAATTATTAACTTTTTTTTTTTAAAGAATAATTTCAACCTACATTTCTTCCTCATACTAACAGGTATTATTTTCAAATATTACCTTTCTTTTATTTCATCTTCTCTTTCTTCATCTGTCACCTGACATAGACAACATTTGTTATTCTCCGATGAACCTGAATACTGTGTATGTTATAACGCATGCTCTTTTCAATGTTCTTTTTTCGATACTTTTCTTTACTGCTACTATTGACCGTCACGTATACGCTCTTCTTACTCGCTTTCTTGTCGATTCCTCTTCTTTCCACTGAACTTCTTAGACAATACCTATTCAACTTTCACTATTAGGTACAAACTACTTTTAATACAATCCTCTATCTTGCTCTTAATTAATCTAATGAGTTCTAACACTTCCCCTTCCTTATCTTAAACCTATCTTAGACTGATTTCCTTTCTAATGAACTTCTCTCAGAAGTTTATCAATCTTTATATTACGTCAGACTCTTCTCTTTCCTTCTGAACTTCTCTTGCAGAACTTTACCAATCTACTACAACTGCAGTAGTAACGAGACTATCTCAAGCTCTTCTTATTTATTCTTTTCATTTTCACGCCCTCCTCTCATTATCCTCTTTTCTTTTTACTACTGAACTTCTATGTCCTTTATCGCTCTTCTATTACAATTATCACGCTACTGACAGAAACTACTGTATTATTTTTCTCTTACAACCCTCTACTGAACTTCTATGAGAATTCTTCATCGCTCTTCTCAAACAAATACCACAAACAGACTATATATTGTACTCATCTTACCCTCTCCCTTTCAGCCTTCTTTCCACTTTACCTTCTTTTCCCTTAGAACTTCTTAGACTATCACTTCTTGAATACTACCACTACTGAAAACATCTGTAATACTCTCTGCAAACTGTTACTATTTGGCATTTCCAATTTTATTCTTTTCACTGTACTAAACATTCAACGATTTTATATCAACTCTTCCTTTACTACAACAGCTGTGCTCTTCTTACTCCATTTCTTTCAGCCTCTTCTCCACTCTACTGAACTAAAATACTATATAGTCTATCTTATACAACACACTATCACCGACAGTCCCCATCATACTCTTCTTTCGTTCTTCTTCTCTCTACTGAATTCCTACAATACCATATCGTCTATCTTATACTATATACTATCACCGACAGTCCCCATCATACTCTTTTTCATTCTTCCTCTCTTCCAGCCTCTTCTTCTCTCTACTGAACTTCTACAATACTATATCGTCTATCTTATGGTACATTCTATCACCGACAGCCTTCTTCTTTCGTTCATTCTCTCTCCTTCAGCCTCTTCTCTCTACTAAACTTCTACAATACTATATCGTCAATTGTATACTACATACTATCACCGACAGTCCCCATCATACTCTTCTTTCATTCTTCCTCTATCTTCCAGCCTCTTCTTCTCTCTACTAAACTTCTACAATACTATATCGTCTATCTCATACTACATACTATCACCGCCAGCCTTCGTCTTTCGTTCTTCCTCTTCCAGCCTCTTCTTCTCTCTACTGAGTTACTACAATACTGTATCGTCGATCTTATACTACATACTATCAACGACAGTCCCCATCATATTCTTCTTTCGTTCTTCCTCTCGCTTATTCTCTCTACTAAACTTCTACAATACTATATCGTCAATCTTATACTATATACTATCACCGACAGTCCCCATCATACTCTTCTTTCATTCTTCCTCTATCTTCCAGCCTCTTCTTCTCTCTACTAAACTTCTACAATACTATATCGTCTATCTCATACTACATACTATCACCGCCAGCCTTCTTCTTTCGTTCTTCCTCTTCCAGCCTCTTCTTCTTTCTACTGAGTTACTATAATACAGTATCGTCGATCTTATACTACATACTATCAACGACAGTCCCCATCATATTCTTCTTTCGTTCTTCCTCTCTCTTCTTCTCTCTACTGAACTTCTACAATACTATATCGTCTATCTTATACTACATACTATCACCAACAGCCTTCTCCCCCTCTCTTCCAGCCTCTTCTTTTATCTACTGACTTTCTACAATACTATATCGTCTATCTTCTAGCCTCTTCTTTCTACTGAACTTCTACAATACTATATCGTCTATATTCTAGCCTCTTCTTCTTTCTACTGAGTTACTACAATACTGTATCGTCGATCTTATAGTACATACTATCACCGACAGTCCCCATCATATTCTTTTTTCGTCCTTCCTCTCTCTTATTCTCTCTACTGAACTTCTACAATACTATATCGTCGACTTTATACTACATACTATCACCGACAGCCTTCTTCTTCCGTTCTTCCTCTCTCTTCCAGCCTCTTCTTGTCTCTACTAAACTTCTACAATACTATATCGTCTATCTTATTCTACATACTATCACCGCCAGCCTTCTTCTTTCGTTCTTCCTCTTCCAGCCTCTTCTTCTACTGAGTTACTACAATACTGTATCGTCGATCTTATACTACATACTATCAACGACAGTCCCCATCATATTCTTCTTTCGTTCTTCCTCTCTCTTCTTCTCTCTACTGAACTTCTACAATACTATATCGTCTATCTTATACTACATACTATCACCGACAGTCCCCATCATACTCTTCTTTCATTCTTCCTCTATCTTCCAGCCTCTTCTTCTCTCTACTGAACTTCTACAATACTATATCGTCTATCTCATACTACATACTATCACCGCCAGCCTTCTTCTTTCGTTCTTCCTCTTCCAGCCTCTTCTTCTTTCTACTGAGTTACTACAATACTGTATCGTCGATCTTATACTACATACTATCAACGACAGTCCCCATCATATTCTTCTTTCGTTCTTCCTCTCTTCTTCTCTCTACTGAACTTCTACAATACTATATCGTCTATCTTATACTACATACTATCACCGACAGTCCCCATCATACTCTTCTTTCATTCTTCCTCTATCTTCCAGCCTCTTCTTCTCTCTACTAAACTTCTACAATACTATATCGTCTATCTCATACTACATACTATCACCGCCAGCCTTCTTCTTTCGTTCTTCCTCTTCCAGCCTCTTCTTCTTTCTACTGAGTTACTACAATACTGTATCGTCGATCTTATACTACATACTATCAACGACAGTCCCCATCATATTCTTCTTTCGTTCTTCCTCTCTCTTCTTCTCTCTACTGAACTTCTACAATACTATATCGTCTATCTTATACTACATACTATCACCAACAGCCTTCTCCCTCTCTCTTCCAGCCTCTTCTTTTATCTACTGACCTTCTACAATACTATATCGTCTATCTTCTAGCCTCTTCTTTCTACTGAACTTCTACAATACTATATCGTCTATATTCTAGCCTCTTCTTCTTTCTACTGAGTTACTACAATACTGTATCGTCGATCTTATAGTACATACTATCACCGACAGTCCCCATCATATTCTGCGTTCGTTCTTCCTCTCTCTTATTCTCTCTACTGAACTTCTACAATACTATATCGTCGACTTTATACTACATACTATCACCGACAGCCCTCTCTTCCGTTCTTCCTCTCTCTTCCAGCCTCTTCTTCTCTCTACTATAATTCTACAATACTATATCGTCTATCTCATACTACATACTATCACCGACATTCCCCATCATACTCTTCTTCCGTTCTTCCTCTCTCTTCCAGCCTCTTCTTCTGTCTACTGAACTTCTACAATACTATATCGTCTATCTTACACTATATACTATCACCGACAGTCCCTATCATATTCTTCTTTCGTTCTTCTTCTCTCTACTGAACTTCTACAATACCAAATCGTCTATCTTCTAGCCTCTTCTTCTTTCTACTGAACTTCTACAATATATCGTCTATCTTACTGCGTCTAATACTACATACTATTACCGACAGTCCCCATCATACTCTTCTTTCATTCTTCCTCTCTCTTCCAGCCTCTTCTTCTCTCTACTAAACTTCTACAATACTATATTGTCTATTTTATACTACATACTATCACCGACAGCCTTCTTCTTTCATTCTTCTTCTCTCCTCCAGCATCTTCTTCTATCTACTGACCTTCTACAATACTATATCATCTATCTTCTAGCCTCTTCTTCTTTCTATGGAACTTCTACAACATTATATCGTCTATCTTACTACGTCTAATACTACATCGTATACTACTTACTATCACCGACAGTCCCCATCATACTCTTCTTTCGTTCTTCCTCTCTCTTCCAGCCTCTTCTTTCCTCTACTGAACTTCTACAATACTATATCGTCTATCTTATACTACATACTCTCTCTACTGAACGTCTACAATACTATATCGTCTATCTTTCAGTCTCTTTTTCTCTCTACTAAACTTCTACAATACTATATCGTCTATCTTACTACATCTAATACTACATACTATTACCGACAGTCCCCATCATACTTTTCTTTCACTTTTCCAGCCTCTTCTCTCTACTAAACTTCTACAATACTATATCGTCTATCTTATTCAACATACTATATCGTCTATCTTATTCAACATACTATCACCGACAGCCTTCTTTCATTCTTCCTCTCTCCTCCAGCCTCTTCTTCTATCTACTGACCTTCTACAATACTATATCGTCTATCGTCTAGCCTCTTCATTCTACTGAACTTCTACAATACTATATCGTCTATCTTACTACGTCTAATACTACATCGTATACTACACACTATTACCGACAGTCCCCATCGTACTCTTGTTTCATTCTTACTCTCTCTTCCAGCCTCTTCTTCTCTCTACTAAACTTCTACAATACTATATCGTCTATCTTATTCTACATTCAATCACCGACAGTCCCCTTCATACATTTCATTCTTCTTCTCTCTTCTACTATCTATTGAACTTCTAGACAATATTTCATGGCTCTTGTTAGATTAATACCATTGACAACTTCTATTCATTCCTTATGTTCGTCATCTCTCCTCTAGTCTCTTCTCATTACTGAACATACTACACATTACTGCCCCACTCTTCTAAAGCTACTATTAACGTATTTATCTTGCTCTTAATTCCTTTCACCCTTTTCATCTCTTTACTACTATTTTTAATGAGCTTCCCTTGCAAATCAACTTATTAACAATCTACTATAACTACCCATAAGCGATCATGTTTCTCTCACTTTTCATTACTGACTCTTTTTCTTCCTACTGAACTTCTCTCAGTATCTATCATGCTTTTCTCACTCTTCCTATCATTTTATATCCTTTTGTCCTATCTCTATTCTGAACATTCTATGACAATACCTCATCGATTTTACTACTTCCACCGAATCATACTTTCTTACACTCTTCCTTAAAGTCTCTTCTTCTCTCAACTGAATTTCTTTCAGTATTACTTCCATTCTTCCCAAATACTGTCAGTATTGCTGAGAATATCCATTATAATCTTCGCAAACCCCAACGTTCTTCCTCTTTCTTCTTCTCTCTTTTGAACTTCTAGAAAATATTTCATCCCTCTTGTTAGTCTACTACTACTGACAGCCTCTTCTTTCTATTTACCTTCCACCCTCTTCTGATCTTTTACAATACTCTATCGCCTATCTTATACTAACTACTATTACCAACTGATCTTCTACAATACTCTATCGCCTATCTTATACAAACTACTATCACCAACGTTCTTCCTCTCTCTCCTAGCCTCTTCTTCTCTTTTGAACTTCTAGACAATACTTCATCCATCTTGTTCGCCTACTACTCCTGACAGCTTCTTCTTACTATTACCTTCCACCCTCTTCTGATCTTCTACAATACTCTATCGCCTATCTTATACAAACTACTATCACCAACGTTCTTCCTCTCTCTCCTAGCCTCTTCTTCTCTTTTGAACTTCTAGACAATACTTCATCCCTCTTGTTCGCCTACTACTCCTGACAGCTTCTTCTTACTATTACCTTCCACCCTCTTCTGATCTTCTACAATACTCTATCGCCTATCTTATACAAACTACTATCACCAACGTTCTTCCTCTCTCTCCTAGCCTCTTCTTCTCTTTTGAACTTCTAGACAATACTTCATCCCTCTTGTTAGCCTACTACTACTGACAGCCTCTTCTTACTATTACCTTCCACCCTCTTCTGATCTTTTACAATACTCTATCGCCTATCTTATACTAACTACTATTACCAACTGATCTTCTTATCTTCTACAATACTATATCGCCTATCTTATACAAACTACTATCACCAACGTTCTTCCTCTCTCTCCTAGCCTCTTCTTCTCTTTTGAACGTTCTTGTTAAACTACTACAACTGACAGCCCCTATTATGCTCTTCTTACTATTTACCTTTCACCCTCCTCTTATCTTTTATTATACTCTATCGCCTATCTTATACTAACTACTATCACCAACGTTCTTCCTCTCTCTCCTAGCCTCTTCTTCTCTTTTGAACTTCTAGACAATACTTCATCCCTCTTGTTAGCCTACTACTACTGACAGCCTCTTCTTACTATTACCTTCCACCCTCTTCTGATCTTTTACAATACTCTATCGCCTATCTTATACTAACTACTATTACCAACTGATCTTCTTATCTTCTACAATACTATATCGCCTATCTTATACAAACTACTATCACCAACGTTCTTCCTCTCTCTCCTAGCCTCTTCTTCTCTTTTGAACGTTCTTGTTAAACTACTACAACTGACAGCCTCTATTATGCTCTTCTTACTATTTACCTTTCACCCTCCTCTTATCTTTTACTATACTCTATCGCCTATCTTATACTAACTACTATCACCAACGTTCTTCGTTCTTCTTTCTTCTTCTAGCCTCTTCATCTCTCTATTGAACTTCTAGACAATACTTCGTCGCTCTTGTTAGTCTACTACAACTGACAGCCTCTATTATGCTCTTCTTACTCTTTACCTTCTACCCTTTTTTTTCCTCCACTGATCTTCTACAACATTTATCTTATACTACTATCACCAACAGTCTCCATCATACGCTTCTAGTCTCTTCTTCGCTCTATTGAACTTTTAGACAATATTTCAACGCTCTTGTTAGCCTACTACTCCTGACAGCTTCTTCTTACTATTACCTTTCACCCTCTTCTGATCTTCTACAATACTCTATCGCCTATCTTATACTAACTTATACTTATACTTCTTTCTTCTTCTAGCCTCTTCATCTCTCTATTGAACTTCTAGACAATACTTCGTCACTCTTGTTAGTGTACTACAACTGACAGCCTCTATTATGCTCTTCTTACTCTTTACCTTCTACCCTTTTTTTTCCTCCACTGATCTTCTACAACATTTATCTTATACTACTATCACCAACAGTCTCCATCATACGCTTCTAGTTTCTTCTTCGCTCTATTGAACTTCTAGACAATACTTCAACGCTCTTATTAGACTACTACTCTTTTACTTCCAGCCTCTTTTTCCCTTTCTTCTACTGATGTCAGACGCTTTTACTACTATCAACATACTCCCCTTCTTACTCTCTCTTTTAACCTTTTCTTCTCACTACTGAACTTCTAGACAATACTTTTATACTTCTCCTTTCAGTCTCTCTTCTTCCTAATGAACTTTTTACACTGTTACTTTTATTCTTAAATGCATCTATGCTTTCCACTAACTGATTAAGTGTTTACACCATTCTTCTTTTCTCTGTACTTAACCGATCTTCTAACACTATTATATCAATTCTTCATTTCATACAGCCACAAAGTCTCTTTGTGCTCTCCTCACTATTTTCCTTCCAGCCTCTTATTCCCTTCAGTGAACTTCTACAATACTTTATCACTTTGCTCATACTACTATCTCTACTATCACCTAGTCTCTATCCTACTCTTCTTATTCTCGTCCTCACTCTACCAGCCTTTTTTTCTCTCTACCGAACTTCGATGATACCTTCATCACTCTTCTTTTATTACTACTACAACTGACAGCCTCTATTGTGCTCTTCTTACTCATGTCCTTCTTTCTATTGCCACACACAGTCTTTTTTATTATTATACTTGCATCTTTATCATCTTTTTTTCCTCCCAGGCGCTTCTGCTCCCTACTGAACTTCTTTCCAGTCTACATATCCTTATCGCTCTTCCTGTACTACTACTACTAACAGCTAAACTCTTCTTACTCTCTTCCTTTCAGCCTTCATCTCACTCTACCTTACTTTCTTTTCCCAACTGAACTTTTTATACTGTCACTTCCATTCTTCTTTAATACTTCTACTTCTGAGAAGAGAAGTTATACTCTGCAAACTGATACTACTTTGCTTGTCTACTTTTCTTATTACACTGTGCTGAACAGATCGTCCAACACCATCCATCAACTTTTCATTTACTACAACCATCTATTGCCTCTATTGTAAACTTCTTACTCTTTTCTCTCTAGCCTCTTTTTCGCACTTCAATAATACTACAACGCTTTTCTTATACTACTTCCTCAGACAGTCTCCATCATACTCTTCTTATGTTCTTCCTCTCTCTTCTCTCCACTGAACTCCTAGACAATACTTCATCACTCTCTATGCCACTACCAACCGACAGTCCTTTTCATGCTCTTTTACTCTTCTAATGTATTACTCTTTTTCTTCCAGGTTCTCATTCCCTCTACTATTGAACTTCTATAATACTTCATCGCTTTGCTCATAGTTCAGCCTCTATTCTGCTCTTCTTACTCTCTTCCCTTTCCTTCCTCTATTGTTCTTCTTATACCACCAACAGATTCTATTATGTTCTTCTTTTTTCATTTCTGCCTATTCTTCTCTCCAATGAACTTTTTACACTATTACTTTCATTCTTAAATAATACTACTACTGCTGCTGAGAGCATGTTATACTCAACGCAAGCTGTTATTGTCTTCTTTTTGCATGTACTAAACTGATCTTCTAACTCTATTATATCAACTCTCCATTTACTACAACCACCTACAGACTCCAGTGTACTCTTCCTTTTTATTTTCCTTCCAGCCTCTTCTCCCCTCTACTAAACTCCTACAATACTACGTCGCTCATCACGTGTTTACGTTCTTCCTTTCTCTTCTCACTACTGAACTTCTAGACAATACATCATCACTCTTCTACTAATTTCCTTCCAGCCTCATCTCTTTACTACTAATGTCTTATCCATTTTGTCTGCTCCCATTTCTAATGAACTTCACTCGCAGAACTCCAACTTTCTGATACTACTTATACCTACATATATCACGCTTTTACCCTTACACTTTTCCTTCCTTCTGAACTTCTCTCGTAGTACTTTACCGATCTCCTTTCACGACTAGTACTGACAGTCTATCTCAATAGCTTCTTATTCTTTTTCATTTTCGCCTTCTCTTTCTACTGAACTTGTCAAAAAGTACTTCTATCATTCGTTATTACTACTGCTGACACTATCTGTTAAGTTTTTCTTACTATATTTCTTTTGTTTCTTTGTTCTCTACTGGACTATGACAGTACTTTATCGATCTTCTTATACTTTACTCTTCCACTCTTCTTTCCACTGTACTACACCGATCTCCTTATACAATTACCTCATTCGTCTTTACTACAACTTCACAGCCTAGTATCATGCTCACCCTACACTGTTGCAACTTTCTTTTCTCACTCTTTCTAATCAACTTCACTTTCCTCACAGTATTCTATCATTTAACACTATTACTTTTATTTTACTTTTCATTTTTACTATTATCCTTTACTCTTCTACTGTCCGTGTACTTATTCTTATGGTACTATAACGATCTTCTAACACTACTACTTCCATTCTGCTTTTAAAACTACTACTACTACCGAGTTTCTATCATGCTCTTCTCACTATTTTCTTTTTCTACTTTTCTAGTTTCTATTGTACCTCTCTTGATGGATCTATCTTCTTACACTATTACTTCCATTTTGTTACTTATTACTATTGCTGCTGAGAACTGTTATGCTCTCCTTAAAGTGTTATTACTTTGCTTTTACACTCTCTTGCTTTTCATTATACTTCATCGGTCTGTTTCAATATATCTTCAATATATCTTCTGATATTATTACCTCCATTCTTCCTAAAGCCAATGACAGCTGTAACATGCTCTTCGAACTCCGTTACTAGTATCCCTTCTCGCACTATTACTTCCATTCTTCATCAACTACTACTGTCAAGTTCATCATGCTCTCTACCTCTCTCTTAAAATTACATACATCTTCTCGTACTCACATCTTCTCTTACTATTTCTATCCTTATTTTATTCCTGACTACTACAGTCTATATCCTGTTCTTCTCACTTACTATTATCCTTTACTCTTCTTCTGCCGACTGTGCTTTTCTTACAGTAATATAACAATTTTCTCACAGTACATCTCCATATTTCTTTTAAAACTTGCTTTCTTTACTCTGTTACTTTTCTACTCATCTTATTTCCACTTCACTTCTCTCAATGTATCATTCTTCTTACTTTACTTCCATTTTTCTCCCCAAGTCTCCTCAAACTATAATTATTTTGCTTCTTCACTCTTCTTATTTCAAGAGTACTTCATGAATCGTCTAACATTCTCTATTATGCTCTTTTTAACTCTCTACTAGAATTTTATGACAGCTCTTGTTATACCAGCACTATTGACTGACTACCAAGCTTCTGTCACTCAAGCTGCTATTACCTGCTACTATTCTCATTTTCTATTCTATATTTCAATTTACTTCTGATACACACACTATTTAGCTCTTCTTACTATTTCTCTTTCGTCTCCTCTTCTTTCCGCTAACTTCTCGAACGGCACTTAAAACCCTAATTTTACACTACCACGACAGACAGTCTCTATCTTCTGTCGCTACTACTCTCAAAATCTGTCTTACATCTAATGAAATTATACATGTTTTGCTTCTCTTTTCTTAGAGTACTATCCTCACACTATTACGTTTCTCCGACTCTTGTCCTTTTTGTTTTCTCTACCTATTTTTGAAATAGTACTTCTCGATCTCTCTTCGCTTTTACTACTGTCAAACGCTATCTTACTCTTTTCCTTCCTACTGACTTTCTGTCACCCTTTACTATAACTACTGACAGTCTTCTATTATACATGTTCTGCTTCTCTTTTCTAACAGTACTATCCTTACACTATTCCGTTTCTCCGACTCTTGTCCTTTTTGTTTTCTCTACCTATTTTTGAAATAGTACTTCTCGATCTCTCTTCTCTCTTACTACTGTCAGACGCTATCTTACTCTTCTCCTTCCTACTTACTTTCTGTCACCCTTTACTATAACTACTGACAGTCTTCTATTATACATGTTTTGCTTCTGTTTCTTACAGTACTATCCTTACACTATTACGTTTCTCCGACTCTTGTCCTTTTTGTTTTCTCTACCTATTTTTGAAATAGTACTTCTCGATCTCTCTTCGCTTTTACTACTGTCAGACGCTATCTTACTCTTTTCCTTCCTACTGACTTTCTGTCACCCTTTACTATAACTACTGACAGTCTTCTATTATACATGTTCTGCTTCTCTTTTCTAACAGTACTATCCTTACACTATTCCGTTTCTCCGACTCTTGTCCTTTTTGTTTTCTCTACCTATTTTTGAAATAGTACTTCTCGATCTCTCTTCTCTCTTACTACTGTCAGACGCTATCTTACTCTTCTCCTTCCTACTTACTTTCTGTCACCCTTTACTATAACTACTGACAGTCTTCTATTATACATGTTTTGCTTCTCTTTTCTTACAGTACTATCCTTACACTATTACGTTTCTCCGACTCTTGTCCTTTTTGTTTTCTCTACCTATTTTTGAAATAGTACTTCTCGATCTCTCTTCGCTCTTACTACTGTCAGACGCTATCTTACTTTCTCCTTCCTACTGACTTTCTGTCACCCTTTACTATAACTACTGACAGTCTTCTATTATACATGTTCTGCTTCTCTTTTCTTACAGTACTATCCTTACACTATTACGTCTCTCCGACTCTTGGCCTTTTTGTTTTCTCTACCTATTTTTGAAATAGTACTTCTCGATCTCTCTTCGCTCTTACTACTGTCAGACGCTATCTTCTCATCCGCTCCCTTTCAACTTCTCTCTCACAACTCTATCATCTTCATATACTACTTTCACTCTATATCTCACTTCTCTTTCCAGACTCTTCTACTTCCTACTGAACTCCTATTGCCTTTTACTATAACTACTGACAGTCTTCTATTATACATGTTCTGCTTTCCTTTTCTTACAGTACTATCTCCATACAATGTTACGTTCATTTTTCCGACTCATCCTTTTCGTCTTCTCTCCTACATATTTTCAAATAGTACTTATCGATCTTTTGCTATTACTACTGTCATACGCGGTCTTATTCATATGTTCCCATTTCTAATCAACTTTTCTCTCAGAACTCATCAATATTTTGATATTACTTTTACACTGTCATGCTCCTCCAACATCTCTTTCTATACTCTAGTACTTCTAACACCTTTGCTATAATTATTGAGTTTTCTATTATACCACGATCTTCTTACGCTATTACGATCACTTTTCCATCTCTTCCCCCTTTCGTCTTCTCTCCTACATATTTTTCAAATAGTTCTTATCTATCTTCTCTTACTATTAGACGCTATCCTGATCTTCTTACTCGTATCATTTTCGCCTGCTCCCATTTCTAATCAACTTCTCTCTCAGAACTTTATCAATCTTCTCATTATCTATATCATATTATCTATCACTGATCCTCTCACTTTTCATTTCAGACTCTTCTCCTTCCTACTGAACTTCTTTCATATTTTACTATTACTAGTGAGTCTCATATTTTACTATTACTAATGACAGTCTTCTATTATACATTTCTTGCTTTATTTTTTTTACAATACTATCTCGATCTCTTTACCCTTTATGTCATTTTTCGTTTAGTGATACTAGTGCTACTAAGAACCCCTACCACGCTTTTCAGACTCAAGTTACTATTCCTCTCCCACTATTCTCCTGTCAACTGTACTTATCTTACTATACAACATAGATCTTTGTGTACTATTACTTCTATTCTTATTTTACTACCATTACTACTACTGACAGTCTCTATCATGCTCTTCCCACTCTCTCTACCTTCTTACCTCCAATTTTCTTGACTCAACTATTACTATTGCTGCTGAGAACTTTGAGGCTCTCAATGGATTATACTAACCTCAGGCTGTTATTACTTTGCTTTTCATTTCTTCTTCTTTCTACTGCCCTATACCGATCTTTATACACTTTAACCTCCTTTACTACTCAGTCTCTTCATGCTCTCCGTACTCCGCTAAAATTGTCTACTCCCACTCTAAACAACTACACTTTCTTTATAGTACTTTATCGACCTTCTTCCAACATTATTATTTTCATTCCTAAACTACTCTTATTATTACGGACACTCTCTGTTTTGCTTTCGCCACTATTCTATTTTCCTCTTCTTCTTCCCACTATAAATCTCTCAATTTATCGATCTTCTTACACAATTACTTCCCTTCTTCTTCACCACTATCACTACTGCTGAGAACCCTATTATGCTCTCCTCAAACTGTTATCATTTTGCTTTTTCTCTCTTCTTTCCACTGTACTACTGGTCTTCTTACATTATTACATCCACTCATCCTTTGACCGACTACTGATGGTCCCTAGCACGCTCACTCTATGTTACTGCACATTTATCAGTACTTTACCGACCTTCTTACAATATCACAATTATTTTTCTACTACCCCTACTATTACTACGGACTCTCCATTTCACTAATACTAATACTTCCATTCTTCTCTTACTACTACTACCGACTGTCTCTCATACTTTTCTCACTTTGTTACTACTTTCCTCTTCTACTCTCAATGTATCGGGTCTTCTTACATCATTACATTCATTTTCAATTCACGGTAGAAACTACTCCTATTGCTCCGGATACTCTGTTATACTTTGTTCACTATGTTACTATTTTCCTTTAACACTCTTCTTTATAATTTACCTCTCTTGAAGTACTGAGTCGAGCTCTTAACACTATTTCTCCTATTCTTTTTTCACTGATGCTAACAGCCTGTATCATGTTCTTCAAATTCCGTTATCATTATCCCCTCTTGCATTCTTCTCTTACTACTACTGACATTCTCTCATCATGATCTCTTCAATATGTTACGTTTTATTTTCCAGCTTTCCATATTGCTATTGCTCCTGTCAATGTTAATTTAATTACAACAGTATATTGATCTCCTTGCATCATTACTTCTGTTCTTCACTTCTGACTACTAGACAGCCCCTGGATAGTACACTTCCATTTTTCTTTTAAAACTACTACTATTATCGAGTACATCATGTTCTTCTCACTCCGACACTATTTTCTTTTACCATTCTTCTACTTTCAACTGTAGTGCTTATGGAACTGTATCGATCTCCTTACCCCCCCATTACTCAAATTCTTATTATTATTATTATTATTTCTGGCAGTCCCTGTAATGCTCTCTTTATTCTGCTGCTATTTTCCTTTCTACACTTTTCCTGTCACTCCTTTATTTATATATCTATCTCCTTGCACTATTACTTCCTTACTTCTTTTAGGCCAGCCGCACATCAGGCGAAATGAGACAGCTTGAGACTAGTCATTTTCTGTCAGACTGAATCGACGACGAAGTTAACGTGGGTTGTAATGGGTCAGCCGAAGACCTGGCGAGACATTCGTCACCGACGGGCAAAGACGATCTACGGTGCCTGGAATTAGTCTAGTTTCGAAGCGGCTGGACATCCCGCTCTGCGTTTGCGTGTACTATCTAACAGTGTTGTCAAGCCGCCATTCAACATACCCTCCGAAAAACAGAGTGTCCTAAGATTTTTGAACAGTGACATGCAATAAAAATGTTTTGTTTCATTAATAAAAATAATACTAATCGAAGAATATAAATACTGAAACTTATAGCAACTACATTATAGAAAACTTCTTTATTTGCATAGAGTATAATTGTCGACCAAAATTGAATTTTCAAGTAAAGGTTGTTTATTCTGCGACTAACAGGTTCGCCCGGAGTAACTTTGCGTATTTTACTTCACCCGAGGCTGATTATACGTAATGTCCGGACAAAGAATAAAATGTTTTATTCCCTCCCCCATCCAAAAGAATATGTTATATTATCTATAATCTTATGCCTCAACACAACCCCTTTCCCCTTTCAAAAATTTAAGAAACTGGGCTTTTATGGTTGCTATATGTGAAATTTCAAGGAAACCCAAACAACTGTTAAAGAGCTGCTAAACAAATTATGTTTTGGCCTACCTCAAAACTCTCCTCTTCCCCTCTTGTTCAAAATTTAGAATTGCCACATAGTAATATTGTAAGTTGGGTCATCCTTGAAAAGTTTCTTGATTATGCTATCAGCCTTTTTTGAATTATTAGATAACGGACAGACAATAATTACATTTTGAACAAATCTCAATAAATTACTCATTTCCTTCATATTAATTATGTACATTGAAAATAATACTATAAAGCACTTACCTAAATGTAGCTATTAACCTCTCTGCAGGCGTCACACTCCTGCGATATTTTGCTTTTCAAATTCATATTTATTTACTTTAATATATAATCATAAATATTTATACTCACTAAATTAAAGCATTTCTTAATTGTTCGTAGTCCATTCAAAAAAATAGTAAGATTTCATTTTTGATTTACGGGATACGTCCGAAACCTGCGAACTGGTTTTTCCTCCCCTAAACATAACATATAATATAAAAAACACCTCTTCATAACAGACCATATTGACTCAGAATGAGACAGAGACCGAGACATTGTCATAGACAGCTTTGCCTCATCCGGTGCGCCTCCGGTCTTAAAGACTACAAACCTCTAAGACTTACCTCAAATGTTATTATTTGTATATATACTTTACTTACACGATTCATTCCATATCAAATCAACTAATGTCTGAACCATGATCTCTCAAATTTGTATGATTTCTGCAAACGTTATACCTTAGTGAGAATACAAAAAGTATAGATTTTGAATTGTTTGGAGCAATCGTATCAATAAAGGTGGGGAAAGCCAGGAATTGAGAATGTTTTGCATGTTTCAAGTGACAGTAACACGTTTTGTAGCAATGAAGGAGCTGTGTGGGCTTATTTCACAGGTCTTGAATAGGGCAATTTGATGTATTACACGATAAAATTTATTAAGCAATACTTTTTCAAAGAATTTCAAAACTATTTTTTGAATAGGTAACACACCATTTTCATTTTTGTAAAAAAATTATCTTTACTGTCCAACTATATACGTTTATAAATATATATATACAATATAGGTATATGTTTTCAATTCATATGAATCTTTGCCACTTTTGAGGGCATAAGAATGACTGAACATATTTTTTCACAAAAATATTTTAAAGATGAGAAAAAATATTATTGAGAAATGTTTTTGTATAATACATCAAGTTAAAGCATATACTACATACCGACCCTCATAGCTGCAATAAATGTTGAGCTATAGCCAACTTGAAGTATATAAAACCTTCCAAATATTGTGATTTTCCCACCTTTTCATAAGCTCCGTACTTCTGATACCATCGCTTTATAAAATTTCAAAAATAGGTAATTTTTTTTATTCTTACTAGATACAACTTACGCGAAGAAAATCATAAAGAGGTCAAGGTCCAGACATTGGTTAATTTAACATGGAATGAGCTATTTCAAAACAGATTAATAAAATATGCATAAATACTTATAATAATAATTATTAGCAATGTAAAATAGCAACCTCTCTGGTGTTGAGATATATAAGAGGAGCTCGGCCACGCGCTCTGGCTTTTCGTTCGCCGCCGAGGACTATACCAATACCAACACTAGCAGAAAATTAGCCCGCTGGTGCCACTCTATAGAAAATATTGCAAATCTCTGTCAAACAGATCGAAGTGCACAACCTATTTAGGTACTTTTTACTGCAACTCAAAAGTTGAAACCTACCAGAAACCTTGTCAAAATGATCTAGTCTCTTTAGAGTACCAGATGCACCCTTTAAGAGAGAAAAAAACGAAATGTTTTTTTAATTCTCTTGGAAATTCTTCCAATTGAAACTTAGGACCTTTTTTGCATATTTCACTCTTCATTAATTATTCATTTTTCTTTCTTCAAAATGTATAATCTAATCTACATATATAAAAATTGTATAATTTCTTCTTCGCCACTTTTTCATACTTCCTTCTTCTATTTAAATTTTCTTACTTCATGACGTGTACCAATTATGGTTATTATAAACTCATTCTTGTTACTAGCCTAAACTTCTTTCTTCCTAATTTCTTTCTTCTATTACAATAAAAAAAATTTACCTGTTACATTTTATACTATAGTTATAAATTCTTTCTTCTGTCTTCAAAATTTCTAACTGCAATCTTTACTTTTAAAAAAAAATTTCTTTCTTCGTAATTTTTTTCTTACTTCTTTTTTCAGCATAATTTTCATTTTTTGAAAAATATAAAACAGAAAAATTTAAATTGATAATTGGCTATATAAAAAGAATAATAATAATAATAATACCATAAAAACTATTTGTATGATTGAAATATGAATATTCTTGCTTCATTGCTTCTTTCTTCGACATTATTGTCCGAAAATCGTATAATGGCTAAAAATAAAATATGCCATAAGCAAATCTATCAAAATTTATTGGATATCAAAAAGCTCACTCATTTTTAACAAAAATATAATTTTTTTTTTATGTACCACTTCTTAATTATTCTTTCTGTCTGACACATTTCTATAAATATTTGTTTAAACTAAGTGTATAGATAAATTATTTAATACAATTATTTTTCTTGTTTAAAAGAACAATAACATATTATTATTTTGTTAAATGTAACATATTATTTCTTTATGGGGAGCTGCTACTGCTACTTCACTGATTTCCTACTTGTTACTAACAGCTATCACTAAAAGACCGGTAGGATGGTGAGCAGTGAATCCTTTGTCCCTTTTCCCTCCCACATACCACTCTCTTAACCTTCATTTTCCTTACCAGCTCCTTATAGTTTTCTTTAAGGGGGAAAAAACCTATTTTTGAAGACTGAAGAAAAGAAGAAGATGAATAATTGAAATATATTTAGTGAGTATTTCAGAATTAGAAACAAATAAAAACTGAGGGAAGTCAAGAGTGATGTAAATAAAAAAACTCAGTATTTGGCCAACGTTTCGGAAACTATTTATTTACTTCTTCAGGGCATTATAATATACTTGAGTGGTGTTGGTCCACTTTTACCACACATATCCACTCTAGTCATTATAAGGCCTTGAAGGAGATAAATAGTTTCCGAAACGTTGGCCAAATACTGAATTTTTTATTCACCCGACTTCCCTCAACATTATAAATAAAAGATAATTGTGAATATATAGCAGCGTAGGGATAAAATCCAATAAATGTTTAGTAAAAACAGAAAACTAAGTTCACACAAATTAGGATTTTATCTTACATCAAGTCCGACTGGTCTGATGGATGTTAGGATATCCATGGTGAACACATTCAATACAGAAAACAACCCAAACATTAGATCTAAGGCTCAGTTTCTAAGGGCCCTTACACACCAAAGCCGAGCCGTGCCGGGCCGGGCGATGCGATGCGAAGCCGAGCCGAGCGGAATCTGCCTGCGTTCGCACCGAAGCCGATTTGTAGTGAGAGGTGCTTCTTTCCTATTCAGTCTCAGTTGAAACGTGGTGCAAAATAATGTCATCAACTTTGATGATGATGATGTTATTGGATAGTTCATCACTTGATGATGAATGTGTGGCAGAAAGAAGGCGATTCTTTCTTGATTCGAACTAATTAATATTTCTATGTCAACACTCATTATAATGTTAAAAAATTTAAAAAACAAAAACCACTTCAAACAATAAAAAAACAATATATTTCGCAATATGATGTAACTCACTGGGCTGAAACACCGAACTAGACTGAATGACGGAAAAAAAGGCTTGGCAGAAAACGCTCGAATTGGCGGGAGGTAGTACTGCTCAAAACCGCTCGGCTCGGCCCGGCATCGTCCGGCGCGGCCCGGCCTTGGTTTGAATACTCCCATCTAAACCCTGCGTATCTAGCGCTCAAGCGTTTTCCGCCCGGCCCGGCTTTGGTGTGAAACCCCACTAAGAAATAACTTATCCCATTTGTACTGGTTTAAAAGTAGGTAATCAAAAACTACGAAACCGCTTTTTCGGGGTTCAATGAAGCCCCTAAAGTTGTCAAAGCAAATATCTCCCAAATCGTAAATTATATGAAAACAAAATTGAATAAAATTTGTATTTATATATTTGGGATTTTGAGCACATTTTTGGAGTTACATTGAGTAAATTTACCTTTGAAAATGATGGTCGATATCCACCTGTAGACTGAGTTTTGGAAAATTTTAATCTACATCCTCGGTACTACAGCTCGGTAGGATTTTGTATTGATACACAGCTAAAAAAAAATTGTAAGAATACAACATATAAAATCATTTTTTTCACAAGTTGTAAAATAAAAACATAGTCTGACCCTGAATGATTTTATTATTTGTACTAGCCGGAACTGGGCAACCTTGAATGCCGAGTAACAAACAATATAATCTGAAAGCTCACACTACATATATATTTTACAACCGGACAAGACAATAAGAAATAAACGTCGTTGCTATATAGATGAGAAAATATAAGAAAGGTTAAGTACAAATGATTGCAATGGATATGAGACGAAATTCTCGAAATGAGTCATACTGTCAAAAAAAGGATAGAGTGAAACTTCTTCCTCCGAACTATTTTTTTAAATATATAATATATTTATAGCCATTTGATATTTGGTCAGTGCTACTAGAAACAATTAATTTATAATTAGACGATAAAAATAAATGTAAAAAAAAAACTATTTTTAGATTGAGTAATTCAGCCGCATTTATCTATTATATTAATCAACAATAGGGGCACGCATCGCAAAAATTTTAAAAAACACTAATACTTTAAAACAGACAGATTCAAACGAGTTTTCTACTCAATTTTAAGCTCACTAGTAAATGTCAAAAATTAATTCAATTTATTAAAAACGTAAGTTTAATAAGAAGTAAATAAATGCAATGAGATTTACATGTTTGAACTCTGTCAAGGTGGTTTGACACAGCGAGGCTGACATTATGCCACTGCCATCATGGCATCATGAGGCACCATGCAAGCTATAGTGGCCGTCGCCATTTTAAGGCCCTTTGAATTGAACTTCAAAAAAATTAATTGAAAGATTAACAATACCATTTCAACCATTATTTAATTTTTTTAATTCATTAATAAGTTGACATTAAAAATAAGAAATTACGTAGACCATGTTCGAAATCATGACAGATTTGACATCTGACATAACGACGATTGTTTTCAAGCCGCCATTCCACATTCATGACCAAAATATTTAATATTAAAGTAATTTTTATCGAGCTAATTAATTGAAAATAGTTTAAATTAATTTTTCCGATTAATTTGTTAAAAAAATGTTCTTTGAAAATAATTAATTTATAGCCAAAGATGATCCAAAAATAAATGCTAACGTTTAATAGACATGAGGCTTTTCATTCGATGCGGGAATATTTTCAACACAATGTAAAAAATCGTTTATTTTTAGATTGGGTAATTCAGAAGCATTTTTCTATTCTAATAATGAACAATAGGGCACGCATAGTAATTATAAATAAAAAAACACACTTAAACTTCTAATAGGCAGATCCAAACAACGTGTTTTAAACTCAATTTTAAGCTTACTAGTAAACGTCAAAAAATAATTCAATTTATAAAAACTAAACAGTTTAAATAAGGAATAAATCAATGCGATGAGACTTACGTGTTTTGGATCCTGTCAAAGCGTGGTTTGACATAGCGAGGCTATTATTTTCAACAAAATGTAATAAATCGCCAGTTTAATTGGGTAATTCTGAAGCATTCATGTATTCTATCAATCAATAATAGAGGCACGCATAGTAACGATTATAAATTTAAAAAACATAATAATACTTATAAAAGATAGACTCAAACAATATGTTTTCCGATCAATTTTAAGCTTACTAGTTCAAAAATTAATTCAATTTATTAAAAATCAAACAATTTAAATAAGGAATAAAGCAATGCGATGAGACTTACATGTGTTTTGAACCCTGTCAAAGTGTGGTTTGACATAGCGAGGCTGACATTATGCCACTGCCATGAAGCCGCAAGCTATAGTGGCCGTCGCCATTTTGAGGCCTTTTAGATTTAGGGTAAAAAAAATAATTATGGAAATTGAAATCGTTGAAAATTCCTTTTCCTCTTTTATTTCTTATTTTATTTTCAAAACGGTTTGAAGTAAGGAATATTTCCAAGAAGAAATAAAGACACTTAAATAATCGATTTGTACACTTAATTGGTAATGGTAAAATATCTCTAGGTTATTGGTTTAATACCGTTACTTTGATTTGAGTCCCAGCATTTTCTTGTTTTGAAATCAGGGGGCTATTACAATCATGGATAAAAGGCTATTCAAAATTACCTTTTACAGTAAAATAACTTACAATATATTACATATTGTTAACATGCGCTGTTCGCTTCATCTGTAATTTAAATTAATTACAACAATTTATAACAGTAAAAGTAGAAATAGTATTGTATTCATCAATATGTATGTAAATTAACTGGACTTAATTTCGGAATAAATTACATTGAATGCATGCTTTAAAAAAAATAAAAAGACAATATGAAAAGCAATACCTATGACATTTAAAAAACATTACTTTTTTTTTTTGTTGGCCTTATGTGCGATGCATATTAGCCATGTCTCTGACAGTGTTATTTAATTATTTACAACATCCAAAGCCCCGGCAGAGAATTGTATCTACCAAATAAAACTCCCTCCCGGATGGGATTCGAACCCATAAAGCTTGACAACCCCTAATCGAGATGTTGCTTCTCAATTTCGAAATAGTTTGAATATCTGTCGTAAAATGTACCGTGAAAACGAATTGGACCCCAAGATATAGTCGAAGCTCAAAACTAAAAATAGCCCTAGTAAATTTAGGTCATAATGCTAGCAAACAAAAAAAAAGTTCACTTCGAATGTGCGAATTCTGTGTACTACCACACATATATTTTTTTGTACTAGCACACATACAATCAGTAACAAAAATTTTCGGACAATTTATAATTTTGTTTTTCTTTTGCAGTTACACATAGTTATATGGCAAAATATTTAATTCAAGCAAAGTTTTAAATTTCGAGATCATCAATCATTTCAAAACGCCGTAAAACAATTAATTAAACATTTACAGCTAATAGGAAATTTTGCATTAATAATTGAAGACAAGAAATTCACGTAACAAAATTTTCTGGACACCTGTTGTTTGTTTTGTAAACAAATGCGACTCTGATCATGATCTTTAATCCCTTCTCAACCAACCGCTAATACCGAACAAATAAAATGTGTTTATATCCTTCTATTACTGCATTCAGTAGTTATTTGTATTTCCTGCTGTCAAGATGGGTCGAACATCTTTTGAAGTTCAACAGATAATAATTTTTAATTATGAAAAAGGATTAAGTGTCCGCAAAATCGGTGGTATGGTAGGCCGGAGTAAAAGCACCGTAGCCGATGTAATTCGAAGGTATAAGCACGAGGATCGGATAGATTTGAAATCTTCCTCTGGCCGTCCAAGAGTATTAAACGACCGAGAAAGGTGTAGCGTTGTCCGGAAAATTAAAAACAAGCCCTCGAGGAGTGCACCTCAGATCGTCGCCGAGGTATACAGAGAAACGGGAAAGAAAGTTCACCCACAAAATGTTCGAAGAATTCTAAAAGAAGCAGGATATAATGGGAGAGTACCAAAAACCGTTTGTGAGTGAAAAAAATATAAAAAAAAGATTGAGCTTCGCAAAAGAGTTCCAGAATCTTCAGAAATTTTTTGGAGTAATGTCATTCATCTGCGAGGTAAAATAAACTTAAGCACTCCGTCCTTCGGATGGGATGTTAAGCGATGGTCATGAGCCTGTACGATGTCAGGTCAAAGCGTTTGAGCTCTCACATAAACACACGCATGCAATTGATCTCTGATGTTCACACGATTACAAAATTAAAAGTAAAGTAATAGTATATGTATACATATATTACATGGAAGTAAACGGACATGATCTGGAAACATTTATTTGTCGAAATATCGGAGAAAAAACGTTTAAATTAGAAAAATTGGGTACTTAGTTTCTTTAGAGGGAAGGTGGAGGGGATAGAGTAGGGGGAAGGGACGGTTTCTGCCGAGGGTCAGCGCTGCTGTCGCTCTCTTCCAACGTCATATCACAAAAATCTAGTTTTCTGACATTACATGACCTGAGATTTCTTTTTATGTTGTGAAGAGTTACAAGATACAAGAATATTTTATTATTGCGGTTTGTTCTATTGCAAGCAAATACTTTTGAATGTAAGTTTAATATATTTAGTCCCGACAGTCGCGACAAAATTTGGAGAAGGCGTAATGAGGAGCTGAATCCAAAAAATTTAAAACCAATAGTAAAACATGGGGGGTGGCTCAGTGATGGTGTGGGGGTGTATGGCGTCTAGTGGAATTGGTGAACTGGTTTTCATTGAAACCACCATGACTGGAAAAGTTTATGCCGAATTACTAAGGAGCAATTTGAAAAAGAGTGCTGAAAAACTTGGGATTTTACGGACTTTTCATTTTTACCAAGACAACGATCCGAAACACACCTGTGAATTGGTACGTACTTGGCTTTTGTATAACTGCCCTTAAAGTTATGAAACCCCCCCCAATCGCCCGATCTCAACCCAATTGAACACGTATGGGGTGAGCTCGACAGGAAAATTCGATTAACACCCATTGCTTCAAAAAACGAATTGAAACAAAAGTTATTAGAAGAGTGGGGTAAAATATCTCCAAATTTCACCAAAAAATTAGTTTCATCAATGCCGAATCGAATGAAAGATGTTATTACACAAGAAGGGTACCCAACCAAATATTAATTAACATTATGGTTTTTGAATTTGTGAAATCGTAAAAAAAACATTGAATTTATTTATAGTTGTTTACATTTTTGTCCGAAAATTTTTGTTACCTACATTACTTGTTATAAAATTTATTAAATTAAAATATTTATTTGTTCTAATCAAAGCTGTTTTCCTTTATCCTAACCCACTTTTGAATTCTTATTCTTGATTGAAAAATGGCTTTAATTATTTTTTTAAATTATTTTTTATTACTTTTGCATTTAATTATTATAATTTTTTATTGAAAAATCAAACCGTCCGAACATTTTTGTTACTGACTGTATATTTTTTTATATCCCTGTTGTAGTCAGATCCCTTGGTATAAGTTTATTTTGATTTTTCAAATATTCACCATGATCCGAAACACAGATTAGTACTAACTGACCTCATGAGGAACCAGTGTGACGTGAATATGTTCGTAATTTCATTATTGAAATAACAGTCCGATATTTGATGGAATCTCCCTTTTACTCTTGTTTTCTCTTATATTTTTTTGACTATTCAAGTTTTACTTCCAATGGCCTATATTTTTCTATTAACACTGTGAGCTCACGGTTGCAATACCTAAATTATCAGACAATAGTCTGATGCGACAAAAACATTCTGGATAAAAGAGACCAGCATACATCGAACTGTCATTTCAGCAAGAAATATCCTTATTATAGTTGTGTTTTTTATATTTTATCTCAGTAATTGGTACTTTTAATATATGTAATGTAATTGGATATATTCTATTCTTATTTGTTTATGTAAATTTTAGCATAGAGATATTGTCCGACTATGTAGTGATGCTGATTTTCTACATTTAAGCTGGAAGTAGAATGGTTTAACAGTATTGATGCTTGGTTGTTGAATCACGAATGGAACACTCAAAACCATCCCGTCAGTAGCCTAATTTGTACATAAATGTTATCATCTTTCATTTCCCTATTTTTGTTCTGGTGTAACGCTATTTTAATTTATTATTTTTAAATTCTTTCTTTCATTTGTGTTTATAAATATCATTATTTTAACAACCCATGTCTTTCCCGTTTAAGTTCATTGATTCAAGAAGTTTTATTTTTCTGATTACTTTATCGTTCTTCAGGTTAAAATCGTCAATAATTTCGGTCTCGATTTATTTATATGTAGATTTTGTGACTTATTAAGGTATAATTTGATGTCTGGAATATATAAATGAGAAAATCTTGATTTTGTCGGTCTGTTCATTCGTCTGAATGTTAGTAACCCTAAAAATTGTAACCACTCAATATCCGGAACTACGAAACGGATTTCGATGAAATTTTCCAATTGATCGGATCACCTGACAAGAGAGTAATGGGCTGGTAAAAGTTGGAAAAAATCATAATTTCACGTTACTCTCTCATTTTTGTTTATCGCCAGTCAGAAATAGATTATATAAAGTGTTTTTCTTTAATCTCAGCTATAAAACATTCTTTACATTAGTTAGAAGTCGAGATATGCCCTTCAGAATAGTAGCGCCTTACCCCTAAGCAAACGCCTTCTGTAATGGGGGGCTGGTTATTGCTTAGCACATACTATTTCGGTTTGTATAATATAAATCCCCGTCAGGAACAATAGAACTATAAACATCTGAACATTAATCATATGAATAATAACCATATCGTGTACTTTGATGAATTAGTAACTGGAAGAATGAGACATTTACAATTCTTCGGCTCCTGGAGAACATGTGCATGATGATGTTAATTAATTTTACAGGTCAATAAATGTAGTGAACACGTAATAGCATGCACCCCCCTCCCCCCCACATTATTTTGTTTCAAATATAATAATGTGCAGTGTAGATATTTAGAGCAATTGAATGGAAAATTAAAATTTAACTACAATTGCTGGTCACACCAAAAATTATTTTTTAACTTTTTGTGATATCCTTTAACACTACACTCTATAAGGTTCTTCGGGCCGCGAAGCTATGCTGTTATATGGTAACAAGTGGTAAAACTTGTTAAGCATATCACATATTATTATTACATCCGCAATCTAATATGTTCATAAGTGTGTTTCAGAAGTCAGAACGATATGTGCAGGAACCTTCCTTTTTCTTTTTGGAATCCCTTAGCGCAGTTGATTGTATATTGTGTAGCTTAAAATGAGACTTTAAAATAAGAAAAATATCCTAGTTAGAGACCAGGTATTACAAGTTCAGATAAAAATATGGTTAAAATAATACACTATCAGGGCCTTCTCGTCTTATGTTTATTTTTTGTTAGATCACGTTTCACCCATTAGGGCATTTCCAAAACTTACACAATGCAATATCCAAAATTATAAAATTTTTAAACCACGTCAAAAATCAAATATATATTTTTCTTTTTTAAATAAAACATGATCTATTGGCTTTCTTTGTATCAACCTTGTGACCATTCTCTATTTTTTTCTTAGTTAATGAGTTGTGTGAAACTTAAAAAGTTGTTGATTAATTTGAATTCAAATAAATGGGAACATTAGACGTTATAAAATTTGTTGAGGCACCCTTACATGGCCAAGCCAGTAGAACGTGGAACAAAAAAAAACAAGTTTTATTTTTAAAAAGACAAAAATATAACATATTGAATTTCTGACATAGCTTAAGAACTGTATAACTTATGATTAGTATGGATTGTGTAAATTTTGAAAATGGGCGAAACGTGAACAAACAAGAAAAAATAACCATATTTGGGATAATGTGTTATTATAACCATATTTTTCAACTGCAAATTCTTCTGGTCTCAAACTTATTTAGTGGGATGGGAACTGAAGGAACTGCACTAAGGGGTTTCTAATCAGGCTTAAATCGGGATATAAACAAATATTACAAGGTTATTCTCTCACCTCCCCTCTCCCGAAAAATAATTGCAAGGATCTATTAGATCCACAATTAGATCAAAACAATGAGGCAAGTTATAGGAATATCTTTGCACCTCGAAATTTGAGGAACCCCCACATGATTACTAAATGGAGTAAACTTAGAAACTGTATAACTAAGATTTCTATGGATACTAAAGTGTGTAAGTTTCGCAAATGACCAAATTGGGGAAACGTAAACAAACGTGAACAAATAAACATATTTAGAAAACCGTGATAGTGTTTATTTTTATTTTTTTCAGTTAAAATGTATAAAAAAAAGAAAAGGAATGGATCTAAAATCGTTCACTTCTTATCACAGGACTTCTGGAACACACTATGTTGGAAGCTAGTCATATCTAGTAGGGAGCTGCACACATTTGTATATAAATTTGATATTTCTTTTTTCACTCATGTTATTAAACTGGTGGGCATGTTGTACACTCTTGTGTAGTGCAGTGTACTGTACTGTTGGTATACCTAATACGTGTCTGTTTGCAGCCGGCTCTGTGTGCATCTAGTCACATCTATCAGTCTCTATCATCTGGCCTCTTCTTCCTCCCATCTTCTACCTCTCTTCTATCATTGTCGAATGCTTTAGTACTACTTACCGCTTTCTTGAGACCACGGAGTTGAGGGAGTTGGGACAGTTGGACTCTCTCCCACCGCCTCACTCCCTCATTTCGTGGCCTTTTTAGTAGATTGTTGTATTTTTTTATCTTTATATACTTAAAACATTTTCTTATTTCTGATTTTATAATAATTTCTTTGTTGTTGCCTGCATGATAGAAGTAAGTGAAAATCTAAAATACATATATAGAAAGAGCATGATTAAGCTAAGTTAGCGAATGGGAGCGGCTCCTGTGCATTGTGATGGATGTTGGCCAATATCTGTGGAAATTTAAAGGGAGAGGGATTTTTTAATTTGGAGCACAAAGAGGAAAATAAAAAATAAAATACTCGTTACTGTTTAGTTATAATAAGAGTATAATTCTGAATCTTTTCCTTTTCTTTAGGTTTAAAGCTCTTTTTTTCCACAACGGAACTAGGAATTATAATGGCTACTAATAATATTTGCTCAACTTACATTTTCGTTTTCATAGTTCTTTCAAACTTTCATGTTTTTATATTGATTAATGAAATTATTAACATATCTTTCAATGGGAAATCGACGGCTACTGCACTGGTTATTGATTGTCTTCTTTAAGCTTATTAATATACCAAACTACGTGGCAACAGTGCATCGCTACTACACATCTCAGCTTCAGTTTCAAGGTTAGTTCAACAAAAACACCGAACGAATCAGTCGGCCTTCATTCTTTAAGCGACCTTTCTCTTCCGCTCTTCGATATCTTTTCTCTTGGCCTTCCCTCTTTTTCTTTCTCTCTTATAAGACACGTCTTCCTTTCTTTTTAAGTGACATTCTATTTTCTCCTTCGCTTTTCAAGACACTTCTCTCTGTTTTCTTGACACTTCCTTCTTTCTTCATTTCTCTTCAAAATCCTTCTCTTTTTGTCTTTAAGGCACTCTTTCTCTATCTCTCGTTAAGACCCTTCACTTTTCTCTTATAGCTAAGTACTTCACTCTTTCTATTTGTTTCCCCTTTACTCTCTTTAAGGCCCTTCTGTCTATCTCTTTAAGGGACTTCCTTCTATCTTTTTCTATTTTCAAGACACTTCTCTCTTTCTCTTCGAGACACTTTAGTATTTCTCTTTCTTATATTCAAACCCTACTCCTTTTCTCTTTAAAACACTTCCCTCTTTCAGTTTCTCCTGTTAAGATCCTTTTCTTTTCACTTTAAGATATTTCACTCTTACTCTTGCTTTTTTTAAGACATTACTTTCATTAAAACCTTCTGTCATTCTCTTTACTTCCTTCTTTCTCTTTCACTTTTTAAGACACTCCTCTCCTATTCTTTGACACTTCCCTCTTTCTCTTTGACATCCTCTTTTTCTTTCTTTCTGATACTTTTATCTTTCTCTTTAAGAAACTTCCTCTTCTCTATTGCTTTTTAGACATTTCTCTCTTTCTTTTTAAAACATCTCCTTCTTTCTTTTTTAAGACACTTCTCTTTTCTCCTCAGTATCCTTCTCTTTTTTCTTTATTGCCCTTCTCACTTTCTCTTTAAAACCTTTTTAAGATACCTCTTTTCAAGGGTCTTCCTTCTTTCTCTTTCGCTTTTCAAGACACATCTCTTTCTCTTAAAAACTTTCCTCTTTCTTTTTCGCTCTTTAAGACCCTTATTATTTTCGCTTTAAGACACATATCTTTTTCTTCGACAACCTTCTCTCTTTAAGACACGTCTCTGTTTCTCTTTCAGAGGCTTACTTCTTTCTCTCCATAAGGTTTTTCTCGCGGTATAAGACACTTCTCTCTTTCTCTTTGACACTTCCATCTTTTTTTAAAGACCCTTCTCTTTTTCTCTTTAAGACACTTCTCTCTTTATCTTTCGTTCTATATGACCTTTCTCTCTTTCTTTTCAAAACACTTTCCTCTTTCTTTCTTTAAGACACTTTTCTGTTTAAGGCCCTTCTCTCTTTCTCATCTTTCATTCTCTTTTACTCTTAAATTCACTTCACTTTTCTGTTTAAGACACTCTCTGTCTATCTCTCTCTCTATATATATAAGACTTTCTTCTTTCACTTTCACACTACTACCCTTCTCTTTTTTTTTTCTTCATGACTTCTCTTTTTAGCACTTTTCTCTTTCATACACTTCCTTCTTTCCTTTTAAGATACTTTCCTCATTCTTTCTCCCTTTCTCTTTAAGACATTTTCCTCCTTCTCTATTTAAAACACTTCTTTCTTCTTCTCTTTCAGATATCTACTTCTTTTTTTTTTTATATCCTAATAATTGAAAGTATATGTAGTTGCGATTTGCAGTAGCCATGTAGTGGGGGATTGCTTTTCCACAGGTAAATAATTGTATTGTGCTCAATTGTTGTGATGAGGGGGGGGGGGGGGGGGGGGGGGGGGGGGGGGAGCCGCTCCATGTGCCAGTCTTCGCATAGTTCCACAGCTGGTTGTGTAGAGATAAATATTATCTAAACCAATAAGTGCCATTCCAGCTGGTTTCAGAATCCGCTACACTAGTGCTTACAGTGGCCTGGCCCCATAACTACATTACCTACCCGACTGTTTGAATCATTCAAGTCGATTTTTAAATAATTTAACAATATAGTTGTTAAAAACCGGGTTCCGAGAGGTTAATGAACGCCACAGTTACCAAATAATATCAGGTGAAGTAAACGGTCTGTGGGGATATAATAATTCACCATTATGCTGGCAATCACAATTTTTAAGTAAACCTGAAAACGATCGTTCAGGTTTCCTAACAAGGTTTTATAAATACAAATTAAATAACAATACAAATATACATAAAATAAAAGGTATTTGTTGTTAAATTTAGAATAGGCCGCTGGAGCTTACTGCTGTAGTTGGGCCTTGAATGGCACTTAACGGTTTAGACAATATTTAGTAGAGAGCACCACTTACAGCAGATATGTTTGTCGTTATTGTTACTGATTTCACATTAATAATTGCCATAAATGAGTGTTTGTGCTATGTATCTTGCAGGATTTATCTTTCTTGACCACTTTTAACCATTTTATTATATTTTTCGATTTACTACTTATTTGTTTTTCAAATAACCTCTTTGAGAATGTTGTGAATTTCTATTTATAAAAAATAATACCTTTGTCAAAGGGAATGTGGTTTCTTTTTTTTTTCTCTGTTTCCTGTTTCTGACATATTATTAAATATTATCTTTCTTTGTTAATTTTTTCTGACTGATGGTGGAGGAAGAATGAAATGTGTAGAAGCAACTATTCTTATTAGCATGTGAAGAAAACATTCCTATACATTTGATTTAATTTGTTCTCGTTAAATAATATCTTTTCAATTTAATGTATATAGGTATATACTTTTATATTAGATAGTTGTATTTGTTTAGATTAAAAGCATTAATTGCTGCTATGTTGTACACAGAATTACGGTCAATAGGCACGATTGAAGAGCTCTACCGAAAAAGAGCCATGTACGCCAGAATGTTTGAGAAAATTACTGTTTAAGTTGTCATGTTTTAAAATACTGAACAAAATATTATTTTATATATTATTAATTTTAATAAAATTTTAAAATGTAATTTTTTCCCCACGAATTCCATAAATGAAATATATTGTACTCAAACTATTGATCTAACCCATTGGTTCTTTTCTTTTAATTTTATGTTTGACTTCTGTTTTTCTCTTTGTAAATCGATGGTTAGCTGGTAAAATACATGTAGCAAAAAAAAAAAAATTAGGAATCGCGGTTCTATGGCAACATTGCAACAAGTAAAACTTCATAACTCCACAGTTTTTTAAAACTGTGAAAATTTACATCATGAGTTTTACCAGTCAACAATCGATATAATTTAAATTGGATATTTGTGGTTTGATGTGAGTTAAGCCCAGCCTGTTTCTAGCCTGATCTATATCAACAAACAGACTGGGTTTAATCCGATATTATTTATGTATACCAAATTTTGTACTCATTCATTTTATGTTAGTCTTCTGTCTTTCTCTCTGTAAACCTGTTTTGTTATTATTATTCAATTGTTATTTTGTGTTATAAGTTGTATTTTTTCTGAGATGTAAGGGAGAAGAATAAATCTAGGTTTATTTATCTTTAAACATGACGTTTATAATAATAAATACAACATTTCATAATATATTTTAATATTTAGTATGTAATATTGTTTAAAAAAATCCTTTATTTTTGAAAAAAAAATGAAAAATTAAAAAAAAATATATTAGCATCTGCTTTGTTAGTACTAAATTTTTGTTAAGTTTGTTAAATAAAATTCAGTTTAAAGTAAAATGTTTTTTTTTTATATTTTCATAAATCAGTTGCTATTCGTTTGCAAAATATTTTTAATTAGAGGGATTAATTCACAATGCCTCCTGTCTCTTTTTTAAATAATTTTTTTTTATGAAACGTTCGCAAGTACATTTTTTGTTTACCCGAGCAATTTTTCTATTTTTTTAATTCATATAGTTTTGCACTTTTGACACAGTATGACAAAGTTTTCTGTTAAATCATATTTGTTTCTGCTCAATGTATTGATATATTAAAATCAGTGTCTCTGAAACTATTAGTCCTAAACATTTATTTCTGTTTTGGTGTTTTTGAGAAATGATATTTTTTTAGTAATATTTATTAACGTATTGCTATGTATCTAAAAAACAATGCGAAATGTAAACTTTTACGACCAATAGTTTTTCATATTTCTATTCATCGTAATATTACATTATACTATGAACTCCAAAATGTTAAAAACTCTTATATTATTTGGAAAACAGATACATGGAGACATGAGTAATTCTACAGTTATGATATGTTATAATGAGAGGGCAGTTATATTACATAGCAGAGGGTAAGCTTTTTCCAAGAACATTTTTTTAGAAGGATAGATTTAGCCATAAAATGTTCAAGTGGAGTTGTTTGATAAGTTCTAGGGTGCCAGTAGCTCAGAGGTATCATGCTGGCCCACCAAGCTCAAGATGGCGGTTTCGAAACCCTGCCGGAACTTCCATTTTTATCTGGGAGGAAAAACTTTTGAGCATGCCGTCCTTCGACTGGGATATTAAGCGATGGTATTCGCTAATACCCCTAACCTAGGTAAACTAAACCAGGGTAAGCATATTTAGGGCTCCCACAATAAAGTCGGACTCATTTTCACCAGAGCGACAAAAGAGTGCTTTGGTATGAGGCGATATGATCTCGTAGTTAAAGCCCGGGCATGAGTCACATTAACTAAATGTAAAAGCTCTAGATCAAATAGAGATGGAGGGGTAGAGGAAGACAGATAAAGTGAATGTTTACAAACATTCCGTCTTCTAAACTTTTAGTCTTAGTATTTAAGGAAACGTTTCGAGCTTAAGCTCATCATCATCAGCATTCTCAATGCTAAGAAAACATCCATAAAGATAGGAAGAAGTAAAGAAAAAAAAATATATGTCTCATTGTAAAATGTAGATATTTTAAGACCTAGCAACATCTTCATCACTTACGGTCCGCTCTTTCATAGCAAAATAGCTAGGTTACTGTCTTTTAAATATCTACATTACCCAACGACACATCATCAGACCTACTTCTTATTCAGAAGTTTCTTTCTTTCTTACCTTTATTACTGTTTGATTATTTACTAAAATGACAGCATTTAGAATGGGCTGATAACGAGTTCAGGGTCGAAACGTTCCCTTAAATAATGTAAGATTCAAATTTTGAAATACTGAATGCCTGCAGACCTAGCCGAGTCCAAACCTCCTTCTTCTCAATTCCTCTCGATCTTCAGCTTCAGTCCTGGGATGCCACACCGACCCGAGATGTCCCGCTCTTTCTGGAACCTAGACCCAACATTGAAAAGGTAGACATGGCGAATCCCTCATCGTATCCAAAACCCATCGAGGCGACCCAAAGGATATATTGTACACCAAAGTTAAGTAGAAACATAGCCCTGACCTATTTTATTTCAGCTTTAAAATTATAAGAAAAGCAGAAAAAAATTATTTTTATTAACTTAGATTACGAATAAGTCCTTAAGACCGCCTGATTTAATTTGTTTCTGGCCTTCTCTATCACATGGGTCTCAACATGTTAAGATTAATCTGAAACTGTACTTAGTATATTATAATTGCAATTTATGTTACCAGGGAACTATGTTAATAATAACCTATGTTACCCATCCAGTTCAATTTATAAATCCGGTGCAATTTAATCAAATGATATAAAGGCTTCCTCTACGGTTGAACAAAAAGAAAAAAAAAAAAAAAATCTGTTTAGCGTAAGAGGCTATTGGAACCTGTTTACAAAAATTTGGTATTTAATAGAACCGCGAGAAAATGAATGAATACGAACCGTACATATAACAAATCAAAATTTGGTTAAAAATAAAACCATATTTGTACATTAAAGTGTCCCAAAAATATGTGAATGTATGGAATGTATGTTACCTAAGGGGTAACTGTGATTTTGGAAAATAGTTAATCAGATAGTTTATAGGTTTCATAGGTTGGTCCGCTTCTCTGGCCAGTGGACAGCTGTAGAAAGTTCTAGTAGATAGAAGGGTGGCATGTTCCCTGGTTCTATTTTGAAGAAAAAACTACCGGGAGGAAATTGGTAAGTTTGGATGATACAGGTGTAATTAACCTTGGGGAAAAGGCTGCGAACAAGCAGGAGGCTGGGAAAATTGACAAACGTGAACCCTTTTGGAAAAACATGGAAAAGGAACTACAGGTTGTGCTAGCTGAACAAGGGTAGAAGGTGGAATGACAAAGGTAAGTAGCTCCCAGTTGTGTGGTTGGTTGCTATTTAACAACCTTATATTTTTCAAGTTATTTTCTTTCAAAAGTAGCAGACCGCTACATAAATAACAAAAATAATAGATTTTAATATCAGGGTACTTTATCAGTGTATACTAACTTTCAGTTGTACTTGTTATTTTCCTTTCATTTTACTCATCGAGCTGTATTTTCCTACTATCTGCTGTTTTGTTGCCAATTGCCGAACTGCTATTCTACTACTCGCAATTTTTTACTCTGCTTTGCGTTGTAAATATTGAGTGAACAAACTGCTACCAAAACCTAAACGAATTTGTTTGATGTTTCCCCCCCCCCCCCCCCCCCCCCCCCTCTGCTACTTAACTTATTAATTTTGTCAGCATTGTTGATTACTGTTTTATTTTTCTTAGTACACACAAATATTTACACATTTTTCCCTAACTGGTCTAGCATGTCCACATATTCCTGTATTTTGCATATCAGATTATTTTTGTTGTAGAGGGCTACAATGCCCTGGAGCGCTGATAAGGAGTCCGAACAAAGTAGAAAAAATTTCCCTTCCACCGCCGTTATCATGTGGAGAGCAGCCGCGATTGCACTAAGTTCTGCAGTGTAGAAGCTGCATTGTTGGGTTAGCTTATATTTGTAAGCTTTGTCCCCTATCACCACTGCATAACCCACTTCATTTCCGCACTTAGAGCCATCTGTGAAAATTATTTGACGTTGGTGTAATTTTTCCCTTCTGTTCTTTAAAAAGGACCTTTAAGTATTTTGAACTAACAAGCTCCAGAAGAAAAAATAAAAAGTAAATCATTCCTTTTTGCATATTACATTTATTACTGAACATTTAATATTTATTATAAAACATAAAATCCTCTTGACAACGAAAATTAGAAAATATTTTAGGTAATAATCATATCTATCGACAATAAAGCAATTTCCAGTATCGATATGGCTGCTAATGGCCTGATCTAATTTTATCAGAGCCTCTGATAACGAGTGAGGTTACACCTTTCGATGCAGTTCGATTTAAGGCTACGATTTGCTTGCTCATACTTAGATTTAATTTTATGAATCAAAAATAATTCAATTCGTGACGAAGGACTCCATAAGTTGTTTTAAAACACAAAAAATTACTGCTCATTATGTTTAGTGGATCTCAGTTTATTGACAATGCCTTTTTCAAGCAAAAATAAAGCCATTGATTATAAAGCTAGGCTAGAATATAAATTATATTTAGTAAGTAACCTTTTTTCTTTAATTTACGGCTTGCTCACCTCTCTAATATATTTCATTGTTGAAGCTTGTAGGCCTAAACTTTCATTCGCTATTTCTTTATCTTGTCTTAAGAACTATATGATTCGAAGTTTCATTCCTTTTCGAATATTAAATTTATTACTAAATACATAATATTATGTACCTTAAACTACATAATTTGTTTGAAAACATATCCATCTATTTAATTTCATTGTTGGAGATTGTAGTTATAAACGTCCATTTATTTACCTTGCCAGGGGATGTGTATATGCAGGAAAGGGGGTCTATATGATGGAGAAAAGTGATAGGCAACTTTAAATTATATTTAAATATTATATATATATTTTTTTTTTTGCAAGTGCCCATTGAGCTGGCAGTTGAAGCTCTCAATTCTGTGGCTCATTTTGAAGTAAAATCTAGCCAGAGTATAGAAATCTGCTATTGTGTAGACTCTACACAATGGCAGATTTCTACACTGTAGAGGCTTGCACCGACATTGGACAAATACATTTTTATTTCGGTTAGCTAATTCTGATGACATATTAATCGATCCTATTTAACTTACCCTAGGCCCGAGAAGATCCTGATCTCAAATTTGACCTGTCTGACTGTGATTTGAAGAATGTGCCTAAAGGAGTGTATTCCATTTGTAAAGTATTAAGGAAGGAATCACTCATCCTTAAGGTATGTTGTTTCCTATATCTCTATTTAGACATTGATAACATTTTCTAAACTATTCAGTTCTGTGTTAACTCTGGGGACACATGAGCGTAAAAATAACGGACATCGGAAGTTTTATCTAATCACAATATGTGTCATACATTGCAATGGTTAGTTGTAATTGACATTGCATGCATTAGTCACTAACTTCGTTCTAACGTTCGTGTGGCCCAGGTCTACGCTTTAGCCAAGTTTTAAAAAAACGTTTACGTTCCAATTATGAAGGACTCATACATCAATAACTCAGTTACAATAATTGTTATATAGGTATGTGCATTATAAATATTTTCAATTCAATATTGTTTTTTTTTGCCAATAACTTTTCTTCTGATACAGTATCTTTCACTACTTAGCTGTACGCACTTCTGTTAAACCTCTGTCAGTTGATAAGCAGGTGTTCCATGTCCTCCTTGACTCTATATAGCGAGCATTCTTCCGTGTGTGCCAACTTCATTCATTATAAGCACCTGTCCATGCGAGCATGCTCCGGATCAGTGTTGCCACTTCTGCTCTAGCGAGTCCCCTATCCAACCGCCTGGGTCTCCTTGTTATCTGTCGTTCTATTTTTGTTTTTATGAAGGGATGCCTTTTCATATTGCTGTTGCCATACTCTCTGCCCTTTTTATATATAATGTATTTATGACTATGTTCGTGTTACCTCACGTTTAACTTAGAGAAATTCAGTTCTGTACACTTGATAATGTTGTAAGATGCGAAACTATAGTCGTGTAACAATACAGTGGAAATATTCGATAAGTCGTGTGTGTATTTTTTTAAGTATCCTTCTGAAATGATTCACGAAAAAAATTATTGATCGGCTGTAAAATGGTTAAATTGGAAATCGGAGCTTTCCATGTTGAAGTAGAGATTTGAAGTAGGGTTTATTTTGCAGAACAACGTGCTGAGCTCTCTGTCTGGGGGAGGTAGCCTGGAGGAACTGTCCCTGTTGAGTGTGTTGGACCTGCGCTCTAACAGACTCACCGCTCTCCCGGACTCCATACAAGCTCTCTCCAGTCTACAGGTAACTTTTGTCTAATTTTAAATTTCTTAGTCAAAACTAATTAAGACATACTTTATATTTCTTAAGTTTCCTCAGGAGCAAGATGGCTATAGTCTCCCAACTGTTTTCTTGTATAAATGAATATCTAGTTTTGGATTTGAAAATTACATATCTTTTCGTATTTTACATATCCAATCGTATCTTGACTAAACAATATCATTTGTAATATAAAACATTAAACGAATAGACGTTGCTTGGCATCATTATTTTCGAGAGGATTTCACAGATGCGAGGAACCTTCGGCTGTGGGACTAATGAATATTGACTCGGAAAATCTTAAGGGGCGGAATATTTGGAGGAGGCCAAGGCTCGAGTGAGGCTGTAGCGCCGAGAATGTACGTATTTATGTATGCGTTTTAAGTAGCTGAACTTGCTAAAAGCCCATATTCTATTTTTTCTGCTCTAGATCCCTTTGTTCGGAGCATATTATAAAAACCTATCATCTGTCTACTATTGTATCCTATGTTATATAATTATTTATTTATTTCTAGGAGCTGTATCTTAACAATAATTTAATAAAGCACCTGCCGGAAAGTATAGTTCTACTAAGGAAACTGCGAGTGCTGAGTGCGCCATTCAACCGACTGAAGCGGCTTCCCCCCAACATAGATGAGCTGAGCATGCTAGAGGAGATGCGGGTGCAAGGAAACCCAGCTCTTTGCCTGCTCCCCGACAGACTCTCCCTCTGTCCTCGCCTCTCCAAACTCTCTCTGGATGTGGGGCGGTACACCCATCCTCCAGACCATGTAGTCCTCCAGGGAACCTCGGCTGTACTCTCCTACCTAGCCTCACGTTAGTAATATCAACTACTCCTAACTCTTATTTAAAAGACCAGTCATACGCGTCCCTCTAGAAACACAGAAAACACCTTATGTCTATTTCCCTTTTCGTTTCGAATGAAATTGTATTTTTTCTTCAAAACTCCCAGATTTCAGTCTATTAATTGTCATTGTTGCAATTAAAAAATAACAATTGAACTGTTAATTGCCAACTATCAATTAAATCAGTTGTCAATTATACAATTGATGTTTCTCATTTATTTGTTTATTTCATTTTTAATTCAATAAAAATATTAATTAATTGAACTTGAAAGAAATAAAACTTGTTTATTTATGATATTGTCTAATTTCACCAACTATATTTACATGGGAGTACTTTCGGTATTTCTACCATCCTCAGCCAAAAGCATAAGAGATAAGACTAAGTTAATATTACAGAATGTCAGCCTCTCGAGGAACCCCTTACCCTCCCTCCTGGTGTTCCCCATGACGTCAGACATTCCTAACTAAGCTAAATTGTCAAGCTGTGAGATATTTTATGACAAGGCGGTCCCCATATTTCAAATGTGTGATCCCTTCTAAGATCTAGGTATAAAGCATTAACAATGAACAGGCGAATAATATAACATTAACAAATCAAAAATAATTGGTTCCAATTACATCCTAATTAAAATTATTATACTGTAAATTATATATATATATATATATATATATATATATATATATATATATATATATATATATATATATATATATATATATATATATATATATATATATATATATATATATATATATATATATATATATATATATATATATATATATATATATATATATATATATATATATATATATATATATATATATATATCTATTGTCAAGATTCAGATAAATTATAGATATATATATATATATATATATTGGTAAATTCTATGTATATTTAAACGTACCTGTGCACATCGACTGGAGGGTCATATTATTGGTGACAGTAAAGGGGAATATTTTAGATTGGTTTGGTCGTTCATACAATTTCCATTTTTTAAAGTTCTGTTTATTTCTAATTGTTCTAATGAGTTGAGCAATGGGCTTTTTTCGCAGAAATGAAGGTATTTTATGCCTGTGTCTTTATCAAATGTATGTTTGTGTTGGTTGATGTGTTGTGCAAATGTTGATTTTGATATGTGGTGATATGGTGAAATTATAATATCATAAATAAACAAGTTTTATTTCTTTCAAGTTCATTTGAATTATTTCACAGTATCTCTGCAATAATGTCAGTTTTCATTAATTAATTGTTGCTAGCTGGTACATTTGCTGTTGTCCAGGTCTGGGAATGGAGTACACGGGGCCTGAGTCCAGAAGCGACCCGCAGCCAGCCCCTCAGCCACCGCAGCCAGTCTCCCAGCCTCCTTCCTCTTTGGATCTACACATACAGGTGCCTATTCTAGTATGGGTATACCAGGTTCGTTGAGAGGCTGACCAAGCACAGGTCGGTGATAATAAACTCTATTCCTAAAGTCACAACAATGCTGGACTTGAGACGAACTCATTATTAAATTAAATTTGTATTATTAGGAATGCGTTGTAATGATAACTATAGATAATGAAAACGAAAGTCTGTCTTCTGTCTCTTTATCCACTTCAACACAGACAACCCACCTTGCCTAGGGACTTCAAATTTGCTACTTAAACTAAAAGGTAGTGCAGCCATCCAACTACAGGGAAAATACAAATACCTGAAAAATCCGGAGCTAGAAGAATACGCAAAGTTTCGATGAGTAAAAAAGAAATATGTTTTCCAAGAAATACAAATTGAGTATCAAAATAAAGAAATTGAAAATTTTGAATCAGGACTCAGTTTTTCAAAATTGCGCCCGTTGTTGGCGCAAATGCATACAGAGGCTCTAGCACTCACGTATTTGCTCCTGGTCACATGCTATTCGGAATGGGAACATAGTAAGGTGGCTCAGATCTGGGACAGAGCGGGATGATGACAAGTCGTGGGTCGGAACAATGCACAATATTATGATATCTTTTTCTAAAATGGCGACTAAAGGTTGGTATTGTGTCCATGAGGTCTTCCGCTTCCGCCTTCTATTCTAAAACGATCGAATTTGGCTTACAATTGTAGTTCTATAGCCTCTTTAGGGTCTACTAGGAAAGTACTTTCAAGTTCATAGAAAATTTTGCTCCGGTATATGCGCAAAATCACGGTACATTTGAATATATATATTTCCCAGGAAATACAAGCCTTCTGTATAAATATGAAATTTGCTTACTGCTATTTTCAAAATGGCGGCCGTCATTTGCGATAAACGTTTTCCATAAACCTTGGCGCAACCACCCTTTAATCTAAAACGATCAAATTATTCATATGAGTGTAGCTTGGTAGATCAAAGAAAGGAAAAAAAAACTGTGAAGTACATGAAGAAGAGGGGGTATCCTTGAAAAAATTAATGCCCGCTTATCAAATTAAAGATATTACTGCCCTAAACATGAAATTGTTCAGTTCACCAGCACTTTCAAAATGGCGGTCGTTATTTGCGATAAAATTCTTTCATAAGTTCAAATTTGACATTTTTAATTTTTGTTTGTTAGCCGATAAAAAGAAAAAGTACGTACAAGTTTGCGAAAATATTTCCAGGTGGAATAAGCGCAAAATTGCATTTATTTTTCTTATTGTGCATGTGCACCTACAAAACTCTTCAATGTGTGATCTGACCACAATTGTTCATAGTATTTAAAAATGATTAGTTTCTTCACATTTAAACCAGATTAAGTACTTGAATAGTAGAGGAGAGACATTTAGATTTAGTTAGCTTGTAGTAGAGTGGGTGTGACTCAACCAACTTTGTGGGCTTATTTTGGTCAGCCTCTTAAAAACCAATTATAAATCTGTCTTAGCGTTTCTTCCTAGTGCACGTTCAGTAGATTTTTTTAAAAATCTTTTCTCATTAATTTATTTTATTTCTTCATGTGCAATTGTTGTTTTTAGGCAAAGTTAGAAGAATTCGAAAGGAAAAAGGCACGTTATGGTTCACCTCCTGCTTATTTTATTATTTTTGCCTAGTTACGTTTAATTGTTGAGTATGATTTTGTTTTATTTTATTATATTTTTTTATATAATATTTAACAATAAGTTGCTTTATTTCATTTTTATATTTGATTCGTCTAGTTCCAAAAGCAGACAATTGCAGTTTTTTAAATTTTACAGAAGGGAGAAAATAAGTATGCCTGGGACCCATACTGTATTGTATTGGGGATTCTCCTATTTTTTTAAGCAGTGAACTACTGCTTTATTATTTCAGTTGAACCATTGACATATACGGGACAAAAATTAACTTTTCGTAATAGTATTTTCACTATTTGAGGTCTCCAAAATGCAAAAAAAAAAAGACAGACACAAAAGAGTTTTGCAAAAAAAATCTCTGAAAACTGACATTATTGCAGAGATATTGTGAAATAATTCAAATGAACTTGAAAGAAATAAAACTTGTTTATTTATGATATTGTCTAATTTCACCAACTATATTTACATGGGAGTACTTTCGGTATTTCTACCATCCTCAGCCAAAAGCATAAGAGATAAGACTGAAGAGTCTTTCATCGCTCTGGTGGATATGAGCACGACTCCTAATAATAAATTAAACAACACCAAAGTAGTTGGAATGGTCACGTCGCCCAATTGGCTGAACATTTTTTTTAAATATAATCTATATGGAGAGGAGTCTAGAGCATGTAGTGAGGCTCTAAGCTTTTCTCAGTAGAATTAACCATTCATCTCGTTTTGAAACATTCATTCCTGATCACAGTTTTTAGTAATGAAAGCGTAATTTCGAACAAATGGGACTACTACCACAGTAAAACTTTAAAAGCTTATGTAAAAGATGGGGTAAAAAAAATTGTTTTGAAATTTTTAGTCATTTGTCTGGTTTTGGAACAAGACAACTCATTCAGACCTTGATCATTTTCTACAATTATTGGTTTCATTAAGTATAAAAGGTTCATTAACTTTCCTTTTGTTTAACACATTAATTGATAAATATTAATTTCGAAAACTCCATTTAATTGACACTTCAAAAATATTATATAAATTATTTTATAAAAACCTTTTATACTTCACCTTACACAGTGGTTTTTACATGTGATCTAGTCATTTCTCTTCCCCCACCAATTTTTTTGATAGAAATTGATAATGAAAAAAAAACATGATCATTTCATTAGTCCCCCATACACACACAAAACGAAAATCTCACTAAGTCATAAGCTTCGCTTTTTATCAATAAACTTTCTACTTTTTTTAAAAAAACAAAACTAATTAACTTTTGTTAATTTAATGTTTATTTAATTCTTTATTTTCTGTTTTTTACTAGAGCCTCTGCACCACCAGCATCACTTCTGTAATTTAACTTTTGTATTAACATCTTATGAAGCAGTTTTAATAACCATTTTGTCTATAATTGGGACGATATACCTCAGTCAGGATGGAAAAATATCTTCTTATTAATTACTAGCAAGTTATCGTGGTATACCTGGTTAAAAAAAAAAAAAATCTCAAAATTTTGTCACAACGAGATGTAGATGGCTGTTGCTCGGCACGTATTATCTGGGATGCCTGCCGTTGCCCGGCACATACTAGTGGGGAGCTGGCCGTTGCCTTAATAAGCAGGAAATGAGGAATAAAGCTGGTTGTTCTTCTGTATAATACACACAGTGTATATATATATTTATATTGTATATGAGGGCGCCGGTAGCTTAGTGGTATGCGTGCTTGCTTATTGAGCTCAAAATCGTGGGTTCGAAACCTGGCCAAGGTCCTTAGTTTATTTTACCTCCCAGATAAAATAACTCTTAAATAAACTTAAGCACGCCGTCCTTTGGATGGGACATTAAGCGATGGTCGCGAGCCTGTACGTTGTGAGTCACTCGTTAAAGAACCCTACTCTCTGTGAATAAAAATTTAGAGTAGGCAAAATTCCCATTGTAGAGTGAGGCTCATGTCCACCAGAGTGACGAAATGATAGTAGGCGATATGTAGTTAAAGCCCGGGCAAGAGTCATAATAACTAACTCTCTTATATATCTTGACTAGTAGGTTATCCGGCGATGCCCGGTTACTGACTAAGCAGGTTAGTAACTTTAAGAAGATGATTTTAGATATAAGTTGAATTTTTCTATAATTTCGACCCCCTTCCTCTCCCTTTTCTTTCAAAATTTAGAGATGCCATATTGCCTATGTTTCAGTCAGGCTTATATTGATACTTCTTATGATATTCCATTAATTCGGACATCTGTTTAGGCGTGATGTTGAAAGAAATCTTCAACTCCACAAACAAACAAACGTCATTTCAACGTTATTATCATCGATATGATATTTATATAATAATTTTGATTGTTTTGATTAGTATTGTGTTTGTGTGGATAGGAGGTGAAGCAGAAGGAATGTCTGGCCTTAGAGATGGAGATGGCCCACCAAAAGGACCAAGAAGTCCTTCTTCAGAACGAACGCAAAAAAGACAAGGTTAAGGTAGGCTCTTTTAACTAGCTGTTAAAAAGTATTGAACTGATCATAATATATTTATCTGGCGTCATTTGTTTACTTTATTTGCAGTTGGTTGAAGATTTAAAAAAACAACAGGTAAAGATTGCAGAGGAGGTACTTCGATTTCAGAGTCAAAAAGAAGCAGAAAGGGAAAGACTCATCGAAACTCTTAAACAAGGTATTGATTTCATAAAGTATGTTGATATTGTACAGAATCACTCACTACATCAGATGGTTACAGCCAACATATGTATAAGTTCACTCTGCCGCGTTCCAGTTGGAGAGACCGGTAAGGAGAGGGCAGTACAGATTCCCAGGGATCAGCCAGGAGGCTTAGTAGAATACTCCAATTTGAATTAACTATCCTGATACCTTATTGCATGCAAAATACCTCCCTTTTCTGAAATAAGTAACAATCTTTTTAAATGTGTTTTATTTCCTTTACGACTTTTTTTTCATTTGGTTTCATTCATTTCTTCTTTAATTGATTTTTTCTTCAGTTCCTCAAAAATTTTGGATTGTGATATCGTAAAATACCAATGTTCATTTTTTTCTTTAATATTTTTCCTCAACGAGCTGTTATAAATAAATAACAAAGAGTTGTACCATATTTGTCTTTCTTTTATCTTGTTTCTTGTACTTCTTCCCATGGACTAAATAAATAATATTGTTTTTGTTTCTTTATTTTCTGTTTTATTTCTATTTTCTAATTATTTGTGTCTTGAAAATATGTTTACTTAGTTTTTCTTAAAAAAAAATATTTGTCTTATTTAAATCCGCCATGTTAGAAGTTGTTATTTGAATTTCTATTTCTTATAAATGTAGTTAAAATTTTGTACCTCATAATACTTGCTGTGATCCCCACTCCGCTGTATACTGGAGTAGGTGGGGTTGCCAGGGAGGAGTGGGGGTGCGACTTATTCAGATCCCAGCTATCAGGTAGGACGTTCAAAATGAGAGTAGCAATTCGAGTTATTGAAGCTGTGTAATGGTGTGTTTTCTAGCTGAGCTGGAGGCAGACTCTGTGGTGAGCAGGCTGCTGGAGATGCACCGAGCCTCCAGGGAGCCTTGGTCCATCCTCCAGCAGACAGAGCTAGACAGGGCCGCAGAGCAGCTCATCTTCCACCATCGGCTTACTGGAGATCTCAAACGGAAGGAAATTATAGGTGAGTCTTATGTAGTATCTGCTCTCGCCCACATTTCCCTTCATGTTCTTGTTAATATGCTAGGGTTTCCGCTCCTACTGCTAGCTTCTTCCCATTTTCCAACTTACAAGAGACACGTTCTCTGGAGGAGCCTGTTTTTACCGAACGGTTTCGTTTCTCCGGGACATCAGGGATCGGGGGGAGGGGACATGGCTTCCGCAGCTGCAGGCAAACTGGAATATGAAGGAAGCACTCTAAACTGCTGTTATCATTAGTTACGTAAAATAACCAGTCCATAGTCATGCTTGTTCTTAAAAGGACTGAATTACCCTGAAGGTTTAGTGTAATTGGTTACTGAATGATTCAGGAGTTTATAGGGCCTAAGCTAATATCAAACAGAACAGGATCAGATAAAAAAGTATGTGGATATGGAAATAGAAGACAGAAACTGTAGACACCTTTTTTTTTACTCATTCTATGTTGTATTTTTGTTTACTGTGTCTGTTGACTGTTTCAGCTGCGATGGAATCCCTTCTCAAGGAGGAATGCTCCAAACTGACGCACTATGAGGAGACCCGAAGTCAGATTATCAAAGATTCGCTCTCCAAGTAAGTGGGAACAGTCCTTTACAACAAAAACATCTTGGATAATATATTTGCATTTTTCAAACGATGGAGTTTTACGGGTATAATGCCAATATTTAAAGCAATAAACCTGTAATTGAAATATGTGCTGCATGATCAGACCTCCAAGTTTTTCACTAGAAGGCTTTTAAAGAAGATTTGCCGAGTTGTCGATTTTAATGTGTTATTTATTTATTTTTTTAAACGATTGGCCTCACTATGTCAGGTATGTTCCGGCGACTTATAACCAACTGTTAGTAGTCCGCACTTTGTGAAGGCCTTTTTTTGAGATCCATCGACAAGAAAAGTTTGAGTAACACTGACCTGGCGAACCTTCCAGAAATAATACTTGTCTTTTTGTTTACAGAGAGGCGGAGTGGGACGAGACAGTGACGGCTTTACTGCGGAGCGGCGGACGGGACACGAGTGCAGTGGAGCTCTGGGACGAAGCGGGCCAGGAAGCAGCAGTGGCCACTCTCCTGGAGCGGACAGACCTGGAGTCAGAGCGGCTGAGGGCTCAGCTGGCTATCATAGAACAGCAACTGGCCCACATCACAGCCACGGAGCTCCGTCGGTCCAGGCTGAGCCTCGACCACATCACGGTAGGATGGCCCAGATAGATGATGGGCGCGCCCAAAGTTACATGTTTTAAAGTTTTCTTTGTTCCGGAAGCGGTGAAGGATCATACATTATCTGATGGGCCTGCTAAACCATGTGCTGAGTGCCTGTTACAGAATTTATTGAACAGCAGCAGAGACTAATCTGACATCTAATCTGTTGGTCCGAATGCCTTGAACTTGAATGAAATAAAACTCGTTTATTTGTGGTATTGTCTAATTTCACAGAATATATATACATGGGAGTACTTTCGAATAAACTAGTTTTATTTAATTCAAGTTCATTTGAATTATTTCACAATATCTCTGCAATAATGTCAGTTTTCATTAACATGAAAATGTTAGAGGAAATATGTGACCATGGCTAGTCAAACGGGAATTTTGAAATTAAAAATTATTAAAATACATTTGTATTATTTTAATGAAACGGAAAATGGACATTGACTTCTGTATTTGACTTCTTTCTCATAATTTCTTTATCAGAGATAGAATCGATGTTAACGTAGATGTAATGTCTCAAAGATCGCCGATTGGTAATTATATTCAATGGTGAATGAGTTTCCCGCCTAACTCGAGAACGGTTAGGTCAATTTTATTGACGTTTTGTGAATGGAGCTTTATTTTCATCATTGGAAAAACTTTCTATTCTCGGAATACTGCATTTGTTTTTCCGGTTAGAGAAAATACGTATGAAAAAATTCTTAAACAGTAATTTAAAATTCATATTCAAAGTAATGTAAATAGCTATTTCCCTAAACTAGGTCCGAATCGTATTGGTTTCATTCATTCAATTCGACTCAACTGCTGTTATTTTTTATTTGGTATCGTCTCTATTTATAGGAATATTGAGAGGGAAGGTTTACTAGCTAAGAGTGTCTATTGAGGCCCGTACATGTCCTATTTCTATTGTTCCTTTTGTTGAGACATGTGTTTCTTGGTGTGCTTAGAGCGAGCTGAGCGTGCGGCGATGCCAGTTGTCGGAGCTGCTAATGGAGGTGCTGAGCCAGCGAGAGGCCCGGAAAGGCCAGTTGCTCAACATGCTCCGAAGGATGGAGGCCGTTGCCCAAGGAGAGGAGGACTACTGGCTGGAGCAGTACCAGAAGTTGGTGGAGTGTCAGACCCGGTTGGAGCCTCGTCTCATTCGGGCCATGGTCCTAGCCGGCCAGCACCGCCACCTTCCTGTCCTCATCAACCTCTCCTCTATCGATCTCCACCAGCTCGACTCCCATCAGCTAGCTCTGGTACTCACCCTCACTTTTCAAATATTCCTCATGAAATTTCACATATGTAACTATTTTTATCTTCCATAATACCATCGTAAAAGAAGTTGTACTAAATGTATGAAGTAAGTTCGACCTGTTTTCATTTTCTTTGATTGATTGCCTAATTTATCGAAAAATTGGTTCTTATAATAAACTCTTCCTTCTAAACTTTCTAATCGTCTGTATGTCCTCAGACATAGGATGACCACAGCTGGAGCTGTAAAGTGCTAAAAACATATGTACATGAATAAAGAATTCAAAAATTGTAAATTCAAATTCCGTTCAATTCAACGTAACTACTTTATTATTTTTTTGAAAATAGTTTATACTTATAGGTATGCAGGTATTGGTATGCATGTCCACTGCAGAAATGTTTCAAAACAGTTTTTGCAATGATTTCGAAAATCAGTGCTTTAGGGCAAATTCAAGCTCAATCCTTGGGCCCCTGGAGTTGCTCTTGTCCCCCTCCATTCTGATTCCCCAAATTTTTTTTTTCCATATAATTTGATCAGATATTTACAGGGTCGGATATGGAGGGAGCTGGTTCCCTCGGGCGATAGACGTGAACCAACCCCTCAAGTCACGACTACACACACCCCCGCTTGTCGGAACCCATCCCTCGACCAATTATCTTTCCCTCCGTCCGCTTGTCTCACCACACATGGTGCCCCAAATTTAAATAGTTCATCGGAGGAGGGGGGGATGACAAACTTAACCCCCCCCCCCCCCCCTTTACAAAATTATCTTAAAATTAATTTAATAACCAATTTGAATAGTTTAAACTAACTTGGCGACTAATAAAAAAGTTATTTCAGTTTGTTCTGATATTAAAAAACTGGAGTTGTTAATTTTTGGATGCATAACGGTGAACTCTGGTTTTAGGCTGGTGTGGAGAGCGAGGAAGACATAGCAGGGATCTTGAAGGCGGTGCGAAGCTACCTCTCGGAGTCTGCCTTGGAACCGTCGGCTCCTCTGGACGACACTCCTTCCGCACCCTCCGTAGAGTATCAGGCCGAGTGTGTCGTCTGCATGGCTGCCCAGGTGACCATACTCAGCTTAGGTTAGATAGAAGTTGCCGTGAAATCAGGCGCATGACACACTAGAATGCCAAATCTTTACACCAGTCAGTCTGCTGAACCCATTGAAGAGAGCTACTAGCTGGCATCGTTGGTCCTTCAGTGTTGTCATCTCAATTCAATTAGTTATTTTAAAGACAGGAAAAGTCTTTGATTTTAATTTTATTAATATTCTCATGTTATCCAGTAATCATTTTGTTAAATGCGCAAACATAATTTAAATTTTTGTATAAATTAGTTTATCTTGTGAGAATTTAATAATTTATCTTTAATTTGTGTCAATGTTTGTGAAAAAGGAAGCAGCCATGGGATTTCTTAGTTGATATTCCAACCCTTTCCGTACCTGATACATAAGAATGGTTTGCACTCAGAAAATTGTATATGTTTAAAACTAAACTGACGATGGGGTAATGTCGAAACAGGTAGTTCTGGAACTCGATCTTTGGGATAGTATTTAGCTCTCTCAGTGATGCGAGAGAGCTAAATGCTAGATCTCATCTATGCTTGTGAAACGACGGCCCTTTAAGGTTCTCTTTATTGTTGGGAACAGAAAAAAGGCACACGGAGCCATGTCTGGCGAATATGGAGGCTGGGGCGTCAGTATAGTGTTGTTTTTGGCCAAAAATTGACGAGCAAGCAATAAAATGTGAGCAGGTGCATTATCATGGTGCAAAAGCCATGAATTGTTTCGCCACAAATCCGGACGTTTTTTTCGGATTGCTTCACGCAAACGGCGTTGCACTTGTAGGTAGTACTCCTTTTTGATCGTTTGACCTTGTGGCAAGAACTCATGGTGTACTATGCCATTAAAATCGAAAAACAGAGAGACCTTCACATTCGACCGCACTTGTCGTGCTTTTATACCACTCGTAAACCCTAGTTTTATTCACCAAAAGCAATATTTAACATTTGTAAAACTTTGCTGCACTTTATTCAATTCTTATAGTCAAATTTAATGCAAATTCTCTGATCCATTTTGTAAATTCGCCGATCGTACCAAAACACATATAACATCTTTGACAGCTGACAGCAGACTAAACATCCGGTTTGGCTAACAATGTACAGATACTTTTCAGACATGTTTACCAACACAACAATGAAAAAATCGCGCGAATCGGACTAATACAATCCGCGAAATTACAAAACTCCCGTTACTTTTTGAACACACCTTGTACATGTATACAGTTTTTTGTGGTAATGTTTCCTCAATATGTCCTGTATTATTTCTTTATTATAAGTTTTCCTAATATGATGGTGTTTCTCAACTGAGAAGGTTGTGGATTAGGTGAGGTTATTGCGACTTACTAATGTTGTGTGTCTGTTCCCAGTGCGAGGTGGTCTATGTGCCTTGCGGCCACCTGTGCTGCTGCAGAAGTTGCTCACTACAGCTCCTCTCCTGCCCACTCTGCAGAGGAGAGATACTCTCCAAAGTCATCGTTATACCTGCTACATAACCTTCTATATTACCTGTTACTTTTATATTATCAACATTTTTGTACACGTAAAATTTGCAATGATTTAAAGTACCTGCTATTTTTAATATAATTTTATATAATGAAACACCTACGATATTATAACACATATCGTCGCCCCAGTTCAAGTGGGAAACAATTCAAAAATAATGGTTTTGAGATAGAACAGCATTTATTATTTGCTCTTGGGGACTTATCTGCGTAATAACATCGTGCTAGGCTACTGAGCTTAAGACCGCGGTTTCAAACCCGGCTGAGGCTCTTCCAGTTTTTTTTATCCAGGAGGTAAAAGAACCTCGTAAAAGTAGGGCCATTGGTAAGAGCATTGAATGCTTAGGTCCCTAGGTGTACGGGCTGGTGTGTATACCCTGTATATTTATCCACGTAATACTGGCAATCACTCAAACCTGTAAAATTTGGAATTGTATCTCTGTTGAACTGTTCCATACATATGTATCCAGAAGTGTTTATTTTCGCACCCTTCATTATCAGTGGTGTGTAAAGATATAAACCCTAATGGAAAGCCTTTGAAAGACATTTGAAGACTCTTATTATAAATATGAAATTGTTACACTAAAAAATAATATAATTATTTAAGAGGGGTTATTCTTTATTGTATTGGACCGGAAAAAGAACTTTGAGGTCTTCCTGCTCAATATTAACAAGAGATTTTTAAAGTTATTATTTAATTTGATCTAGTCAAACTGAACCAAAGTAGTTCTGCAGTTCTACTAGTCATGTCGAGGGTCGGTTTTAGTTGGAATCATGTTTGGCCTAACTGCATCTTTACCTTCCAACCAATCAAATACATTGTTGTACTCGTAACATCTCTATTACATTTTTTTTCAAAAGGTAATCTGATTGATTGATAGATAAAGAATTGGGGTTAAGCCAAACCGCTGTTTCGTAACTGTCGAGTGCTTACTTACGGAATACAGACCTAAATCACTTAAATGGTTACGAAATATATTTTATTTTGTATCCTTTCACCTGCTTCCAATCGAATCACTTCTTAAGCCGGGTCCACAATATTTAAGAATATAGGAAATTTGTTTTATCTCTTTTCCAGTTTTTTTAAAAAATTATTTACAATAATGTTTTTCTTCAATATTACGATTGGATTGATACTTAGAATAGGTTTATGATAAATATCATATGTTTGAGTGTAAAATAATATATGTTTAACTGGGCAACGAAAGACAATAGAAATAGCGTTTAGTAGCTGCAAACGGGCACATGGATTGTTATTTTTCTGCAACGAGCTACATATATAACTTAAAGCCATTTAGCATGTTTTGTTATGTAATGTGGATCCGGCGTAGGCAGTACATATTTAGAAAATACCTGTATTGATTATTTACATTAATTCTTATATTCTTCTTTTATGAATTAAAAATATATTTTTAAGGATTATGAAGGTTTTTTATTTCTATCCCTCAATTTTTTTTCTTGCGATCCCTATGTATATAATCTATACTAATGTATAAAGACGTAAGTTTGTATGTAGGAAGTCTCCGAAACTACTGGACCGATTTTCATTTCCGGAAAAAACGCTATCTATGGCTTACATAACTGTTTAAAAGTAATATTATTGCTTTTATTAACAAGAGTTTGTTCTGTTATTTAATACATATTAATAAATTGCGTAAAGTAGTTAATTTCTTTTGAAATTACATAGTGATGTATTTACAAAAATTTAAATTTTTTAATTTGTTTTTCTTTGATTCCTTGTGTGTATACATGAGAAGTAAATGAATGAATAATAACTTTTCTAAGAAAACTTTTTTTTTTGTTAGTAGCAGAGGCGTAGGCAGCATCTCGCATCGGGGAGGTGGTGGGACGAAATTAAGCATGTAGTTCGTAAATAAATGGCCGATAAAATGAAAGAAAAAAAATTTAGAAGACCACCCACCCCAAGCTTCTATTCTCCGAAGGCCCATAGATAACATTTTTTGTAGCCTTACCTCCAGACTGACTCCGAACCTATTACACAATTACAGTAATTTACAAGGGCCTTTGGAACGGGAATACCTTTCCGGGTAAGCCCTAACCACTGGATGCCTAAGATATTATCAAGTCATGGAGATTTTAACTCGTAGCTCTAATTTAAAAGAAAGAACAAACCGAACTGTTGAAGCGAGGGCCTCGAGAGTGCTGAACATGTAAGCCGTTACAAACAGGCTAAAATTACTAACCGGGCTGATAGGGTAATTGCCTAGGCATAAGCTGAACAACAGCTTTTCGTTAAATTTCAAATGTAGCATTCTTGTAGGCTCGGTTCAAACAGGATCACATTTTGAACGGGAGTGTGGGGACCAACACTTAAAATGAGTGATAATCTCCTTAACAGTTGATAGGGTTTTAAAGAAATTGAACACAAAACATCCTTATAATAGGTCATGTGGCATTTCAAAATTTTGAACGAAGCTTTGACAGCTATTAAGTAATAAGCGGATCGATAATGAGACTAACCGATTACTAACATAAAACGGGAAGTAGGATGTGCGGGTAATCTGCCATCAATAAACAGAAGTTGAAATAAGTACAAGAAATAAATAGCATGGATACGCTTCGAATATAGATGTTATTACAGACTAATTAGTCGTTTCTAACTCTTCTTCAAGACTTTTTCGACCACCTGAGTATCAGCCTAAATAACTGGTTTTAGCAGATGTTCTGTTTGTGACCGGAGTTTCCACTTCTTCCGAGGAGTGGACCGAAGATTCCCTCTCGGTAAGACGTCCACCCGAACTTCTCCACCAACAGCCATTGTGTAGTGGTAACGGCATATATATTTTACAAATTATTTATTTTCAGGTTGTATGAAGAAATTTTAATTCAGAATAATATATTTTCGGCAGCTATACTATTCTCCCATTTATTTTTCGGTTTCAAAATTAATCCTAGATGTTTCGGGAAGTATTGCAATCAGTATCTAGGTTTTTTCTACATTTAATTAGTACCGTCATACGTTCATCTTAATTTAATAAAATAAATGACGTTTTAAATGATACTTAACATTTTCTGTGGAGATTTTGTGAAACAATGAAAAATAAAGAAAATATTATCTAAAAAAATATATTTATCTACAGCCACGGACTGAACAAATATATTTGTGATTCGTTGAGGATGGTAGCAATACGGAAAGTACTCCCACATATTATATATATTTTGTGAGACAATATTTTGAAAAACGTACGTTTTATTCATTTTTTACATTTTAAATGTTTTCTAAAATGATAACCTCAAATTAATTGGTACATTACTTTATCTGCTCTCATTACTAATCTGTCTGAATATAATGCATTGAGGCATATCTACCAAGTTTCAAACTTTTATCTCTATTAGAAGTGACTGAAAAAGTGATCGGGAGATTTGACCGAATTAATATAAGCTAGGTATATAATATAAAATAAAATGGAAAAAAAAAAAAAAAAAAGATTGATTACTTTTTTTAAATTTTTTTATTGTACAGTGTTACATATACGGCATCCTGAAGAAACTAAATTGATAAATAGGAAATACAGAATTACAATATGAACAACTATACAATGCTTATAAATGCAAGAAATATATTTATTCATTATGTTTTTCAGTAAATCAAACTGTGTTTTATATGTATAATTTACAGTAGTAAAATAAATTAAAAAGATAAAAATCACAACAAAATAGTATTATTTGAAAGGGGGGAAAAATAAAATAAATCAGTCATAATAAGACTTTGTGAATAATAAATCCAAATAAGGTAAAATAATACATAGACTCAGTATGGAGTCAGTAACTATATAATAAAGTATATGTTATAGGAACGAATTTAAAACAAGTTCATAATAAAATAATTTTGTCAATTATGTCACATTTATCTCCTAGAAAAGAGCAATTTAATAAAGTTTAAAACAAATAATTTTCTATATTTCAATTTTTTTATGTTATATATATACATATACATTATATAAGTATGTACGTGTATATTACACTAAGCTGGGTACTAAGATAAAAACCGTATAGCTGTCCAACTGTACACAAGGCAATATATAGATACTCTCAATTTATAATACGTAGTTTGAACCAAATAAATCAAATTCATTTGATAATACTTCTATAATTGAAATAATAAATAACTGCAACAAAACGCTAATAAAATAATAATACATTTATTTAATTTTTATGGCTAATATTCCTCAACATAATGTTTAATGCTTGTATCTAAAATATATAAAAGTTGGCAGGTTAACGCTCTGGAGAAAATATAGAAAAGCCAACTTTTTCTTCAGATGATTCGTGAAAACACTGGAGAGCATATATTATTCGATTCTGTTTCTTTTAAAAATAAGATAAAATTCTAATTATTTTTATACAAAAATCATGAAGGAAAATCAGTTTATATAGAGAACACTGTTCCTATTTATATGTATATATATATATTTCCCCAATTGTTTATACATTTCTTTTCATTTCCAGTTTAACTTTATCCTTCCTTAATAAAAAAAAAAAAAGACTAGCATACACAGTTTACATGTTAAAACGTTCCGACGCACTCTACACATTCATCTTATCTCGTCTGTGGCACTCCACCTACGATATATAACGTAACAAAACGATACTATAATAAAAACTTAAAAACGCTTGAGCATACAAAAAGTTCGAGTTTGTTGGAAAAGTTGATTAGAAAAGAAGTAAATAAAAAAGGTCTATGTACATGAGAAATATCACAGGGCGCGGGGGGCCCACTTAATAAAAATATAGTACTATTTACAGCAGTTGGTGGGTGTTCTATCTCTGTACAGCGTTGACAACCTTGAGGAGACTCTTCTAGGACGCGGCCGTTATCGACAGAGTTCAGGAGACCAGAGGCCAGTTCTTATAGCCAGCAGAGCGGAGAAGACGGCCCTGCTCAGCAACTCGAGCAGATAGAACCTGATGGCGAGTGTCTATCTCTGCACAGCGTTGAGGACATCCTTGAGGGTGTTGTGGAGCTCATCCAGGACGCGGCCGTTATCGGCAGAGTTCTTGTGGCCAGCAGAGCGGAGATGACGACCCTGGGCCTCTACCCGGCTCAGCAGCTCCATCAGATGGAAGCGGGTAGCGGGGGGCGCCACGCAGCTGACGTAGCCCAGACAGGACGAGTGGAAGAGGCCCACCTTGTCGGAGAGCTGGAGCCAGTTGGCCGAACTGACGGAGGAAGCCGTCTTGAGAGTGCAGATGCTGCTCTCGAGGGCCTGCCAAATCTCCAGCACACTGGAGAGGCCGCCACCAGGGGTGGCATAGATAGCGGGAGGGGGAGGCGGCTTGCGCACCGTGGCGGGCTTGGTGGGCACGGCTGGCTTCTCCTCCGGCGGGGGCCACTTCCGCACGCCTCCCTCTGGCGGACTCTCCCCCTCCCACATCTTCTTCAGACTGCTGATGCTCCCCGTGCTACGCCTCTTGTCCTCCTCCTCTTCATCCTCCTGGGGCCGCACCTCCACCTTCCTCAGTTTAGATTTCATCTCTACGATGTCCTCCACCTTGCTCTCCGGCTTGGCTGGTGTCTTCTTCGTCTTTCTCCCCTCGCCCTCCTCTTTCAGTTCCATCATCTCTTTCATCATGCCTGGGAGGGCCGATTTGAGCACCTCCTCCGGGGACTCCTTGTCCTTGTCCTGTTGTTGCTGTTGCGGGACTGGGGGCGGCTGCTTGATGGGCGGGCTAGGGGGCCGCTCCTTGGGCGCCCTTCTTGGTCCCGGTTCTGATTTGGCCGAACCTGCGCTGTCGGTGGAGGGCTCTCTCTTCCTCAGACTTACCCCGAACCTATAGGGCTGAGGGGCGGCTGGGCCCAGGTCCTCCGGGGGCGGGGGTGGGGGAAACTCTAGGTCAGCCAGACAGGGCTGTCCGGCACGAACCCGCCCCCGTGGTGAGCTCGGGGGCTGGTGGTGGTGGGTGAATCCTCCCGAGGAGTTGGAGCGGATCATCTGGCCGGGGGCCTGTGCCTTGCTCCTGGGGCTCCGTTGGGCCGGTGGGGTCTCGCTTCCTGCTGCAAAATAATCAATATCAACTAGTTGCTTTGAGATGAAAATATCTATTTAACTGAGAGACGTCATATTAAAATAGTATGTTTAGAATAATAGCCTTTCCCAAAAAATGTTTGTTTTTCTTGGAGAATATCCAACACCCCCACTTTTTTTCAGTCTAGTTCCATTAAGGCAACCTTATCTCGTGTAAATCTGGGTTGGATACCCACCCTATTTCTACTTCAATAAACTTTCGATAACTCTCACTCCGATTATCCCACACCATGATTTGCCCTGAACCTTTCATAGAAGATGGAAAAGGCCATTTATTTACAACCAAATTTTTTTTGGAATCTTTCATTATCGTCAAATAAGTAGATAGGACGTCATTTTGTAATGGCACTGGAAGGGAAGACTTACCGGAGGGTTCGACGGGAGGCTGGTTGTTCTGGCGGAGGGACTCCAGGTAGGCCCCGATCCGCGCTCCCTTCGGCAGAGTCCCGTACCTGTTGATCGCCTTACGAACGTTCTGCACTTCCAGCGCTGCCACCTGCACCACCTAAACACATTTACAATAGTTGATCAATTATTTGTCGCATAAACTCAAAGAACTCATCCACAGAGAAATGCCGTCTCCTTCAAGGCAACTTCTTATACTTTTTCGCTCAAAATTTGCAATTTTTACATAAAATGAAAAAAATATTAACATTTTTTCCACAAAACTCGAACTCTTGGCACCGCCCATATCTTGTGACATACGAGCCATAAAAAATTGATACCCATTTCATAGGAAATCTTGTAATCTACGGATTACTTTTCATTACTTTTTTTCCTTGTATCTAGCCATATAAGTTACACTAGCTGAAAAATTCAAAAAAAATAAAAGTCCTCTTCAGAGAAAGACTGGGAAAATGTCCGTCCTCCTCCAGGCTGTTTACTGTGGAGGTTGTAAGTCTTGTCCATCCTCAGAAACTGCCTTTAGTCCCCTCTTCAGACATTCAGGCAGATTTTTCTTCGTCTGTTTCCCTTTTTTTTTTTTTTTTTACTTTTTGAGTCTCAAGTCTCCCATTATTTACCGTTCTGACCAAAAACTTCATTGTAATGCACCGATTTTAGCCCGTTCCTCTACCGTCAACAACGAAATCCCCAGTATTGAGAATAATGTCCCATCTAAATAAACTCAAGAACTCAAGTGATAACGATGTTCTTTGTCTGCTCTTAAACGTTTCATTAACAAGACCTTTCTTCCATGTAATAAATACTTTTAAATTAAGCCGAAAAAAGACATGAATGATATTATATCTTGGATGTCCGAAAACATTACTGCGTTCTGTGTCGATATAGTGGAAAACGAATAAAATAAATAAAAGCAAAGAACCAAAAAAATATATACATAGTGTACCGGTTTCGGGTTACGCAATCGTCACCACAATGCTCAAGAGTTCACTTGAAATGAAAATAAATAAAGGTTTTTTAGTTTTCAAACCTGACAAAAACAAATATTTTCTAATAAAATATGGGGAAACCTTTCTACACTATATTAAAATAATGTTTAAAGGTATACAAACTTTTTTTTTTGTTTCAACACAAACTGTTGCCTCAATATGTGCACATGTTAAATATACACAATGCTTCAATAATAATAACTGTACGAAAACTATTTTGTTGTCAATACTAAATTTTAATTAGAACCGAGCTCTTCCAAGCTTCAATAAGTAATCTGATGAGAGATGATTGTAAGTGAACTTTGTGCTGACGATGACGTAACCCGAAACCGATACACTTTAAGTATGTATTTTTTGTGGAATTAGACAATATAAAAGTTGAACAAGTTCTCTATTTTTATTTATATTATATTTTGGACACAATACGCTCTGGAAATATGCGATATGACCTCACAGTTGAAGCCCGGGCATGAGTCACAAACTAGCAAACAATTTCTACCAAAAATACTATTTTCTTCTTAACTGTGTGTTGAACAGAACAGGTGTTTCTTTTGGAGAGGGTCAACCTAAGAGGCGAGAAGGAATGAATACCACCAAATAAAATCGACAGAAAGCCACCTACAGTATTAACTTAACCATTGTTCATTGTTTCGTAAGTTGTAAGCGTTCTTCTTCACCTCCAAGAAAACGCTACATAGGGTTAACAGATACAATACTAAGATACCAAGAGAAGCGATGTTGAGTTAGACTGTATTGTGTACACACCCAAAGTGCTATCATAGTTGTTAAGTTGAGACACGAAAAACAATCAGATGGAAATTAGATGATGTGTTAAAATGACTATTCTGTTAAATGAAGAAAAACTGTAATTAAAACTTCTATAATATTTTTTGTCGAAGTATTAGAGAAAAAAAAAAGTTGCTGCGCAGAATAGGACGGAACTAATTCAATTTCAACATTGGTTAGAAATCGCTATTGCACCATTTTGAATATGATTTTGAAAGGGCAATGAATTAGGAAATATTACATATTTTTGCATTTTTTATTCATATTCAAATCTTCCTCAAATACCGGAAAACTTAGTGCAGTTTTCCAAGATTTGTAGGATTTTCCTTCACTGTAAGAGCAAAGGTTCATTCATAATTTCAAGAAAATCAGGAAAGAGGTACTAGGTTTCTCCCCCCCTTACTTTCCCAAAAATGAAAATATTTTTGAGATCGCCTTGTCGAGACTTTAGAACTGATGCGCCTCTAAATAATATCCGTAAAAAAAGTTCACTTCACCTTTCTTGTATTATTTTTTATTCCACAAATCAAACCCACATAGCCTATGTTCTAAGTTAAAAACATCCTGAACATTAACATAGGTTAGGATGTTTTTGTGTTAAAAGACAAGGCGGGGCGAGGAAAAATTGATCTATGTTTTCAAGAAACGGGAATTTGAATAATTACAAAGTTTCGAATTGCTCTCCTGAAATTATTTTTTTTTAAGTTTCGTCGGTTCTCAAGAGAACCATCGAATGTCATTAACACAAAAATATCTTAACCTATATTAATGTTCAGGATATTTTTAAAACCACCCAACTTAAAATATAGGCTACGTGGTGTCCCAAATTTTTGATTTGGGGACCCCCCAATAAAGAAATAATAATAAAAAAGAGAAGTGAAGGTTCACATCCTAAAAAATCAATGTTTTATATAATGGTTCAGGTAGTGAAGCAAAGCATGAACTCAGCAAGCGTAGGACTCACAGATACGGGGGCCATCAGTCGGAAGAGCTGCCCAAGGCGTCCTCCCCTTACACAGAGACAACAAATCAATAAACATAATCCTACAAAAACATTTCTTATTTATTAATTCATTGTGAACTAGCTTATTGAGTCTATTAATCTGGTATGTTCCTTTATTAACCGGTACTTAACAACATCAACAAAACCTCTCTGTAACATTCGTTATCCATTCACCATGATATCATGAGTCATGGATGTGACCTGAGCTTTATGAATGAGTGATAACATTTTTAGGATATTTCTTCCTGACAATAGTGGTGGATCAGTTGTTCATTATGACAAATACTTTTTGATTTACAACATGCTTTATTCAGTACGAGGTTGACTCATGCGCAAGTAAGAGGGAAGTAAAAAGGCTTGATTACTACATAGATAAAGGCTACTGTACCAATGGTGGATTGGGCTGGTACTCACCTTGGGAGGATGATCCTGAGATGCGGTCCTATGGAAGGACTCGGACTGGGTACCCCCCGACTCGTCCGTATCGGGTGTGTTCTGCTCCTCTGAGTCTGTCTTCTGTCCCAGCGACTGCAGCTCCTTAGAGATACCTGCCGCACATTCATAAGTTACATCAATAACGTATTATGAGGAAAAATAATTTTAGAAGCCTAATGCTAATCATGGCGACAAATAAATAAATATATTTACAATATTAAATCTTACAATATTACATCTTCTAAACAGTTAAAGATATGGAAATGTTGTTAAGGACTATTCTAATAATCCTAGAGGTCGATAGAGAGTCAAAGTCAGGCTGGAGTGAAACACTGTCTACGGTACTATCAGGCCTGAGGGCGGCGTTGCAACATATCGTCTACCTGCGGAGATGATAGCAAAAGCCCCAGCTGATCGAAAACCAAGTTATGAGCAAGTTGAGACCAGCACCGGCCAGCCACCACAGTAGTAAACGTCAGACGTACATTCCCAGGGACCTGCAGAGGTATATTGTCCGAAATGACGCCATGAAGGCACCGCTCCAGGCCTCCTACGACGGTCCTTTGAGAGATGTACCACGGAACATGTACACCATCAGCCGAGCTAGGAAGGCGGTGACGGTGGCCACCGACAGACTGAAACCAGCCTAACCCTACCAGGCCGGCCATAGCTGACGCTTGAGAGAAAATGGTTTGCCCCTTAATATAAAAAACTTGTCTCCTTGGCATATGGCGATTGTAAATAAAATTATTTTAAATCTGAAATTTAGTTCGACCATAGTAGACGTTAAGGATTAAAGATGTAGCTCTCGTCAGGCGTTTTCAAGGTCTTACAAATTTCAAAATGTTTAAAAAACGTTTGAGGGGTGTTACATGTATAAGACTTTCCACCAGAAGTTATGTGTTACTTTCACTTTTTTTAAATATGTATTAATTACGTTGATTTCTTTATTTGGGGTGGATATCTTTGGGGACGTCCTAGATCCCAGACTTACCAATGCAAGAAGATGAAGTACAGAACCAGAGGGTCCCCGGCTCCTAACAATACACATATACAACGAGAGCTCATGCGGGCTGTTTTTAGTTTTAACTTCAATCATGAGATCTATACCGTGGGGGCTGGGGAGTGGGTGTTCTTGAGAGCGCCCTAATTCACCGGCTTCTACCAATCAACACGCAAGAAGTTGACAAACACAACGAGAGCTCATGCGGGCTGTCGTCAGTTTTACCTTCAAATATGAGATCTATACGTGGGCGGCTGGGAGAATGGGTGTCCTTGGAAGTGTTCTGAGTCCCCAACGCCTACCAATATACACACAGTGCTCATGCAGGCTGTTGTTAGTTTTGCTTAGAAATTTGAGATCTGTACCAAGAGGGAAAGGGGCTATGGGTGTCCTCAGGACCATCCTGGGTCTCAGCCTCCTACCAATAATACGCAAAAAGACACACACAACGAGTGCTCATGCAGACTGTTGTCAGTTTTACCTTCAAATTTGAGATCTATACCGTTAAGTGGGGGGCCGGGAGTGCGGCCGTCCTCGGGGCCGCCCTGGGTCTTAGTCTCCTACCAATAACACACAAGAAGACACACACAACGAGTGCTCATGCAGACTGTTGTCAGTTTTACCTTCAAATATGAGATCTATACCGTTAAGTGGGGGACCGGGAGTGTGGCCGTCCTCGGTCTGTCTCCTACCAATAACACGCAAGAAGACACACACAACGAGTGCTCATGCAGACTGTTGTCAGTTTTACCTTCAAATATGAGATCTATACCGTTAAGTGGGGGGCCGGGAGTATGGCCGTCCTCGGCGCCGTCCTGGATCCCAGATTCCTGCTCCCCATAGGTCGAGTCCCGGAACGAGCTGCATGACGACAGCAGACTGTAAAACAAAAACATATATAACACACCTTCAAATAAATCACCAATTATATCCAAAGAAATAAGATTGAAAAAAAAAATGTTATATTTTATTCTATAATCTTAGGTCGTGGTCAGAAACTCCAGGGTAAACTTTTGGTTCAGCCGTTCTCAAATAAAAAGAGGGGGAGAGGGGAGGAAGGGAGCGGGGGCGAAGAATGAGTTACAAATAAAAAAAAAACATTAAGCGAATATATATTTCCTAAAAATGGATGAACACTATTCAGAAATAAATTTGAAGAATATAGAGAATGTAGGAAGAAGACTACTACCTAGTTCGCTTGGGAGGAGCTGGGGCGGTCTTGCCCTTGCGGTTAGTGGTCCGCCGCATCTGTACCAGGCTGGAGGGGGTGGTCGTGCTCTTGAGGGGGGCTCCAGAGCTCAGACTGTTGCTGCTCTTGTGGGGGGCTGTGGAGCTGGGAGTACTGCTGAACGTGGACAGCTTTCCCGGCCCCCCACTGTCACCTTCCTCTGCAAAACACAATTCACAGATGAGAAATTAGCTTTTCGTATTCTGCCTCTCTGAAGGCCGAGTTTCATCAGATGAGAAAAATGTCGCGTATGCGTCCTAGTCTTTTCTTTTAGCAGAAACTCAAGAACCGAAGGCAATAAATGAACGATATATTTTCAATCCTTACCCAGATAAATGAGACAAACCTAACTTTTTTTTTAAACCAAAAACATATTTCACTTTGAGAAATCAAATGAGCACATTAGCAACTATGCTGAAACCTACAACGCGTCAACTGTCACAACCTCACACGTTCTACGTTATTAAAGTTTTCAACCAAGGGCAGTTGTCGTAGCCCTACCCTACTTTATAGGTAGCGGCACATTTGATGCTGTACCACTTTGATTTTTTTAAATATAAAAAAATGTAAATCCATTTCATTTCGGTTATCACGTATGTACGTTAACTCTGGTCCTCAGCTACGGAATGCGGGGCTTAGACCATAGCTGGCTTAGATCATAGCTATCATTATTTACAACTTCTAAGTTGAGGAACGCGGACATACTGTGGAAACTTGTAATAAATGAATAAAACAACTTTATGAAGTTTGTTTAAATGAATAAAACAAACTTAAGCGGTGAAACAAAAATCACTCAAAATTTAGTTTTTAACTTTTTAACGCTACAATTTTGAAGGTTAAGGGGTGGAGAGTTGCAACTTGTTTTGATATAAATGGGACTCTATAAGCTATTTATTGATGCATCAGTTATTACTTTACGATTAGTTTCGCAGATATAAGCGTCCGACATATTTTTGTTGCGGGGAAAGAAAATAAGTTTCTGCCTACGACACTGATGGTGGTTCTACTTAGTAACAGACATTGAAATAACTGATGTTGCAATATGAAAATGTACTAAGTGCTGAATTCTCCCCAAGTGGCTGTAACATGGTTCAAGGATGGATTACTGGGAATTATCCCAGAAACAGGGCTGAACTTGACCAGTAATACGAGTAATTTCAGTCCATCTGCAGTTATTCCAAGTAGTGTTCTGTGAGTGTGTTGACATTATCTTACTTTGTACTTGATCAGGAAGAAGAACCATATTGTTTGTGGGGGTGCCATGCGGCTTCTTGTAGGGGAGCTGGGGAGTTGAGGATCCTTGTAACTGCTTCTCCACCTCTGGAACAAATAGCAATGATAAAAATAAATAATATAAAAAGTATTAATCCTTGTGTTGACACTTTACATCTAATTACAAATTTATTATATAAAGAATGACGCCTTATGTAGTAGAGAAACTGTTAGAAAATGTATTTTTGAGTAAAGTTCTACACAATTATAAATACAGGTCCGCGAAGGTATAGATAGAATAACATTCCCAACGCAATAGAGCACTCAAAAAATATGTTTTCCAGGGGCAGCAAAGCGTTTTTTTTTTAATTTTCAAGAAAAATAAACGGTTCTTTGATAACTCTTAAAATTGTCAACTGATAATTGTGAAATATCTTTTTTGATGACTCACAGTTTCTAAATGAAGGATTTATAAAAAAAAAATATCAGTCTTTTAAAAATCTTCACTCACACTCATCACATTCTGTTTTAGTTATCGAGAATTTTAGATTCAATTTCTGATGACTGAAGATAAATTAATTGAAAGTATTTTACAAATATTTTTTTCCTTGATTTATGCAATACATACCTTCCATGATGTTCGACTCCTGGAACATGTTCTCCAGAGCATGGTGTATCTCCTGGAAGGAGGGGCGTTCTAGAGGCTCCCACTGCCAGCACTGCCTCATCAGGTCGTAGATCTTGGGCGGGCATCCTGGCGGACACTCCATCCGGTAGCCCTTCTCCAGCATGTGGTACACCTCCGTCAGATCCACCCCAGGGTAGGGTGACATTCCGTAGGTGGCGATCTCCCACAGCAGGATACCGAATGCCCAAACGTCCGACTAGACACAAAAACAACACACCATTTTGTTAAAATATCTGCGACTAAGCAAAAGAGATGGTCGGAGATATTTTAGAGTCAAAGAGCTATAGAGTTGGACACAAGTGAATTATTTTTTCTGTTTGTTTTTATTGACCAAACAACATTTGTGTAATAGGTTCCTATTACAAAATAATCCGCAAAAACAAACGGCTATGCACTGACCAACTGACTCACTCACATATCGATATTCTAACTCACTTCCCGTAGTATTAGCTGTTACTTTTTTTCGAAATACCAAACCAACGGGAAAATCCAAAAATGTGTGAAATAACGACTGTGAGGCATTCGAACCGGAGTACCTGCTCTGTGTGGTTTAAATGAAATGTAGTGACCCCCCCTCCGAATTAAGGGTTGGCTGCATACCTTGGTGGAGAACTTGTTGTATGCGAGTCCCTCGGGAGCAGTCCACTTGATGGGAAACTTGGCCCCTGCGTGGGCAGTGTACGTATCGTCCCTCATCAGACGGGCCAGTCCGAAGTCAGCCACCTTCACCAGATGGTTGTCACCGACCAGACAGTTACGAGCCGCCAGGTCCCGGTGGATGAAGCATCGCGACTCCAAGTAACTCATACCTACACACATACACGTGCATTACATCTTTGTTGGTACACCCAACATAAGCAAGCCTCAAAACTCAACATCAATTTTTTGGTCGATTATACAACTTCCTCCATATTATGTAGGTGGGGAAGTAAAAGTGAAATATTATTATAATTTCCATTTTAAGTTACCGGAAGCGATCTGCGTGGCGATGTACATGAGCACGACTGCGTCTATGTTCTCCTTGCTGCCCAACCGCAGGTAGTCTAGCAGGTTTCCCTTCGACATGAACTCCGTGATGATGTAGAAGGGAGGCTCCCGAGTACATACTCCTGCAAAAAACAACAAAATTAACTACGTCAAATGAGTTCGTTTTCCTAACGACGAATTTAAACTGATTCCCTTCTATTTTTCTTTTGGGCGAATTCGGTAAATTGAGTACCTAGAATATTATGTTGTCCCTTGGGCTTAACGTCGCAGTTAACTGATTACAAAATTTGAGATTAATCTATAGCTTCCTTTAACCCTTCTCTACTTTTAGATTCACTGCCTGATGAGGGCAGATAATTCCTGAAACTAGTTGTGGTGTAAATAAAATATATTGTTGGACATATACCTCCGTACTACTTATTCAAATCCACTACATCTGCCTACCAATCAAGAAATAAATATTTTGGTTCCCTACGGGTTTTAAGGCCTTAGAAAGACATAGAAGATTGCCTTGATGCCCTCTGACAATCTCTGCAAGTGACTTACTTACACGACACATCAGAGAGATCAAACACTGAACGGTTCTGTAGGTATATTCACGTCATTCATACGTTTCGAAAACTATGGACAGAATAACGTTCTTTACAATTCATCTCAATTTCCAATGGTGACCAAATATAGTCAATAATGTATGCGTTCATCCGCAAGAGCTATCGTGGATACAATATTCGTTTATGGTTTTATTTCACTCATCGATGCTATTGTATATATAATATCCATAGTCTTTTCGTTGCATGAAGGAAGTACACAGAGTAAAGGTATTGGGTATGATGATGTTACCTAAAAGCTGCACTAGGTTCGGGTGCTTCATCTCTTTCATGATAGAGGCCTCCTCCAAGAAGTCCTTCAGGGCCATCGTGTCCTCCTACAATAGAGACAGTTTACTTAGTTCGGGCGGGCAAAGACAACTTAAAAATACCTCCAAATTAGGCGAAAAGTCCATTATAGAGACCGAATCTATTTGCACACAAAAAAGCCATATTATATATAGTAAAGGCTGAAATGTGCCATAAAAATGCTTAAAAAATATATAATTTAATACATCACTATAATCAATAATATAATTTTACCAAAATACTTAAAAATAATATATCATAAAAATGGTATTCTAAGCATGTAATATCAATTATGAAAAATTATTGTTGGCAGTTGTTGGTTCGCATGTATAATTCTTATTTCTTGAGTACAAAAATAAATTTAAAAAAATGCATTTTAAAGAATGAAAGGATGACATAAATATTTACTTCAATTCCTCGGACGAAATGTTTAGACAAAGATTGCGGCTCAAAGATCATACATACGTATGGTGTAGGTACTAGTGGTCAGTTTAAACAGTAATTTAGGTTTTTTGTGTGATGTATATTTAAGCATAATTTAAGTAATTGAGGAGATTAGAAACATATCTACATGTTGACATTCAATTGTAGAGAGTGTGGTCAAGTTACCCCAAAAAATAACTATAAATAGGGTTAAAAAAAAAGAGAAATAAAGGTTGCTTGTAGTACTTCAGCCTTCAAGAGTGCGGTTATCTAAACTCATCAAAAATTTAGTCATTGCTATGATGACATGTAGCTTTTGGCGATTTGAAAGTCAATGTGTCACCGTGGCAACGTGTAAAAATCATGGATCAGTTATCACGCCTTACACTATTACATCTTGTCAAGTGATCATTAATATTTAAAAACCTGTGTTTTAAAATACTGTTTATTTGTTTTGTTGGGTCCCTCTTCCAATTATTCTTCTTCTTCCCCCAGCCACCCTCTCCTGTAGTCATAAACTGACTGCTGGAAGGTTCCCGAACATTGAACCCAGCTCGGACACATCGCATTACTACAAATAGCCCTTTACAGACAGCTTTATCTTCCAACCTAAAGTGTTATATTATACCTTAAGGGTTTTGACAGCTACTGTCTTGTTGTACCTCTTCCAGACAGCCTCGTACACATCCCCGTACTGACCTCCTCCCAGCTTGTGCCGCATCACGATGTCCGTCCTGTTGATCTCCCACTCGTCTGGCTCTGCAACATTCAGTGAACCTGGTATTACTAGTTGGGTAACATATTTACTTGTAATCAATAGAACTTATTATAAATATACATAGCATGGAATTTTTATGAGAATATAATTGGAATAATATGGATGAAAAAATTCCCTGATATCAATGAAAATTCCTTGATATTTCCTTAACTTTCCCCTGATTACCTAAATTCCCTGACTTTTCCCGGTCTTCCAGAAAGTGGTCACCCTGTATATCTTCAACGGTTTAAGCAGCGTATGCAATAAATGATGCCCGGATGGCCGTATCTCCGACTTGCTTCATGCTACCTTCCTTTTGATAAGGCGTGAAGATAACCAATGTCCACCGAAAAGGAATAATTACCAACGGTGAAAGAATTATCCAAATAGGTCAAATATTTATTGAAATTACCTCTAATACAAAAACCATCTTTCTCTCTTTCTGTGTTAGTATACTTGCCTGGACTGAGGGCGAAGACAGCCGGCTTGTTATGCTTGGGGGCTGGGTAGAGAAGCTGGGTGATGAGGCCGTCTGAGTGCATCGAGTGGTGATGAACCAGTTCCGCCAGTGTGTTGAACCGGCTCTCCGTCGTCACGTACACCTGACATACACGGAAACACATCATTAAAAAATCAGTCGTCAATGTTCTTCCCCAGCTCACAAATTGTTTGTGAAATGCAATAAGAGATTAGGCAGGGAATGATGTGAGGACGATGCAAGCTTCTACTAAGTTTCTGCTCTCTCCTGTAAGACTCTATAACCAGACGATACCTCCCAGAACCAACGTTACTGACCGTATACCAAGTAGTAGGAACTATGGGGCTCCGCATCGCCTAATAAAATTACCTAAATAGAAATACTATCACACCGAATGCTGAAGTACGAGAGACTTACAATAATTAACGAGACAAATGGCTATGGACGAAAAACTTTAAATTACACTGCTTTTCAACGTAATCTCCACTAACATTTAGGCATTTATCCCACCGCTCTGGGAGCTTTCTAATTCCAGTGGTAAAAAATTCTTGAACTTAATGACGGAGCTACTTGTGTACAGGTTTTTTGACCGCTATTGTCTTCGAACTTAGTGCTGCGTAAAAACTCTTTGAGTGGGCCGAACAGATGTAAATCGGATGGCGCGAAGTCGGGACTATAAGATGGTGGCAACAACTCCTAACCCAAATTTTCAATGATCTCTCGCGTTTTGTGGGCGGGCGTTATCGTGCAGCAGAATCACTTTTTGAGAGAGCACCCTGGCTTTTTCTCCTTGATCGAATGCACGGTTCCAACACTAATATGATTGTTTTTTTCAAACAGCTGATTGAATTTGTATCCAAGGTTGCCAACTTGACCCTCAGAAAGTTTCATCTAATACTATTTTCCCCGCTTTTGCAGTTTGTCTCCTTTATTATTATAACGTCCCTCGTAACATTTTTGTAAAATAGATATATAATCTGGTGGAAAAACAATTTAAGCTCCTGGACCTTGCCTGCAAGCCAGGTCTCTTATGGCTGAACCTTGGATCACTTCTGGATCATGCCACCTTTGTGTTTCTACCTCCACAAAGCCCGGCCATTTAACTGGAAAGAGTCCTTATAAGACAATGGTTCCCACACATCCGCCATGGTAATTAGGACTTGCATTCCACAAGAGGCCACCATCAAGATAGGTGAATAACCCAGTCCACTGACTCTCGGTATACAGGGGGGCATTGAAACTCGCGGACAGTCTGCTGCAGTGGATAATAAATAAGTACTATATATATAAATACAGATTCGAGTTCTCATTCTGCCGGCCCGGAAGCCTCCGCTGAGGCCTCGACTGGCTATCAAAAGTTAGTCAACGTAACTTATGTTACTATGAAAGAAATCAACCTCTTTAATGTCCTTCCCAACTTATTGAAAAAAATAAATACAATAAAACGTGTAAATTAGAAATGTTTATGTTAGAGGAAAGACTCTAATCGAAAGCAAAATATTTTCTCATTGTTAAAAAAAAAAAAAATCGTATAAAAGTCCTGTTTATTTATAAATTGTAGCTTTAGTTCATACTTTGTTTTCATTTTTATTTCCTTGGCAGTGGTCCTCCACCAATATCCTATAATTCCTATCGTAATTGCTTTGTTTAATAGTTTTATTATTATCATTAATTTTATAAATTATTTACTATTTACTTTACTGTACTGTTATTTGTAGGCGTGTAAATGTCGCCCTAAAAGGAGATTTATCTTAAAGAAACATGTAAAATATTTATAATTGGAAAAAAAGTATCTTTTATTTATATTTATATCAGGAATTTTATATTAATTTACGTTCTATTATTATTTATTTTTACTTTTTTATACCTATAGTATAAAGTATTGTAATAGTACAAAAAACCGAGATCGAGTTTTCAACTGATTTTTACGTTTCAAGGTCCTCTAAATACGTTTTGACCATTTTCGCGATGATTTATGTTCGTGTATGTGATTGAAAAGTTGTGACCTCTCTACCGCAAAAACGACTGTAGCTATGAACTTGAAATATGGAATGAAAAGGTCACATGTTCTAACTTAGGTATGATTATATTTTAGCCGAAATCGAACTAAAATTGAGACCACTTTCCCCCGGGACCTAACTACATTTTACAAGATACAGCTTATGTTTATGACCTAATCAAAAATCTTTTCGAATAATAGTTGTAGAGAATACTAAAATAGATAATTTATATGAAATACGATTTATCGCAGGTCGTCTGGTTATTGAGATACATGTCGAAAACCGTCTTGAAATGTAGTTTTGAAACTGAAATACATATTCTTAGACGTTTCCTTGATTTACCCGAAAACAGTTAGTCCTATCGCAAAATTGATTCTTACTAAAATTGTTCCTAATAAAATTTACTTCTCTCATAAAATTTACAATCGCTATTAAGTCCGCAAATTTGAGGTAGGATCAATACGACAAAACGACTGAGGGCGCCGGTAGCTCAGTGGTATGCGTGCTTGACTTCTGAGCTCAAGGTCGTGGGTTCGTAGCCCGACCGAGGCCCTTAGTTTATTTTATCTGGGAGGTAAAATAAACTTAAGCGCGCCGTCCTTCGGATGGTCCCGAGCCTGTACGATGTCAGGTACTCGTTAAAGACCCCTACCCTAGATGAATAAAAATTAGGGTAGGCAACATTTAGGACTCCCACAGTAGAGTCGGGCTCATGTCCACCAGAGTGACGAAAGAGCGCTCTGGTAGTAGGCGATATGACCTCGTAGTTAAAGCCCGGGCATGAGTCATAAAACCAAACCAAACCAATACGACAAAAGAGCCCCGAAAAATGTAAACCAAATGTCTATAAAGAATATATCTCAATCATTTTTAAATCTTAACTCATAGCAACGAACTTTAAAATATGGTTTATGTCATGGTAATTTTGTTTTTGAAAAATTATAAAAATTCAAGAAAAATATGTGGCCATAACAGGATTTTCTTATACCAACAACGCTTACAGATCACTCTCTCTCTCCTCTTCACCTTCTCGAAATCATTTCATATTGTCTCTTTGAACAGCGTTATCTTGAGAGTAGACATTTTTGTACCCAATGTGATCTGTAAGTGTGGTTGGTATAAGAAAGTCCTGTAATGGACACATCACAAATTTTTAATAATTATTATTATTCCTCTCATGTGATTATTTTTTATATTTTAAAATTTAATATCCGTAGATTTATATAATTTATAAACTATTTTGATGTACAAAACAAAACATTACGACGTACCGAATTTCTATGTTATGGTTGAAAGAAAATAAATATTATTATTTTTACTATGTACTCACCTTTGTGTCAGGGTCCTCGTTGATGCGGTAGTGATAGACCCGTCCCTCGTACCTCAAGGAGATGCTCCTCTGGCCAGGCGAGCTCTCACTCTCCCTGACCAAGAAGCTCCCGTTGATGCCAGAGGAAAGGAGGTACTCCGCGGCGTTCCTCGAGATGGGTCCGTGGTACCAGGAGTGTTTCTCAAGAGAGTTGACCGGGGTGACGTAGTTGGAAGGGACCCAGCCGAGCTGTCCGGCCGCTGAGTGAGCTTCACACCATTCCCCGCTCTTGTTGTATGATAGGATCCGCACCTGCTCCCCTGCAACAACACCATCAGCATCAGTAACATGCTATATTATACTTCATTAGTTGACATTAACCAAATGTAGGTCAAATGAGCTCTCACAGTGCATAGGGTAACACTCCATCCAAACCAATCAAGTCGAAGAGCCAAGAGAAAAATCAATAAATTATAATGAGGTCTGCAGATTAGGTATTTAAAAAAATTGTGGGCTATATCCATTTTAATGTTCGAATACATTTCTGCAATTTGCTATAGTGGAAAGCTAATAAAATAAATATAAAAATAAAGAAGTGGTTCATCTTTTATATTGTCCTAATCCTATTTCTTATATATATACTACGACAATACGAACAATACGGTATTGTTCTCAATTTTTTTTTTATATCGAAGAACAATAATATTCACTCCCACTTCTCGATTATTGAAACTCACCGCGCACACGTATTAGAGCACACAAACAGGGCGGGAATTCAAAATTAAAGTTTGTGATTATATAATTCACTCCCTAAAAATTTAAAAAACAGTTTGCAATAAATTCATATTTTTATTCAATTAAAAAAATTCCCGGATGACAATAAAAAATCTCGGAGATTTCCCGGTTTTTCAAGGACTAAAAAAATTCCCGGTTTTCAAGGAATTCAAGGATGTATGGACACCCTGTATGTACTACAAACCCCATTCTTTAGTTTTTTGTTTTTTTTTTCATTTCTTACTATTATATTTTCATGATTTTGTTCATCTTTAAACTCAAATATTTGTAAATGTTCTGTTAAGGCAGGACTTCCCTACAGTCACAGCCTTAGGTAATCTCAACCTAAGGATTGATAACTTAAAATGTAATTTTTGAACTTTATGCTGAAGATGGCGGAAGCCGAAACAGATACACTATATGCATATATTTTATGGAATTAGAGAATAAAAAAGTTAAACAAGTTATTTATTTTATATTCGTTTCAGCTCAAGTAAAGACCATACGAGTAATTTTTAGGTTTCGTGTCTGTTTGTTTGTCCTATCGTCACGAGAAAAATATATTTTCAACCAAACTTCATATTTTGAACTTGCCTATTCAAGAATAGATTTTATGCTACATATGATTCCAAAATCCTTAAATAGAGAGAGGATAGAGAGAGGGGAGGGGTGGTTTTCTTGGAGGCAGAATCAGCTATTTCATATTTTCCAAGTTATTATTAATCCTACTAGAAACATTTACTGTATCAGTATGAAATATATTTTCATTGTTAACTTTTTTTTTTTTTTGCAAAAAGTCAGTCTGCCTGTTCCATGATCATGAAGAAATGGCTGAACATATTCGAGAATTAGGGTACACAGAATTTCAAAATCACTAAATAAAGAGGGGTTTACTGGATATAGAAAAGGTTATTTCATGTTTTGTTTTTTCTGTTAACACTGGTCCTGAGTGAAAAAGTTACAGAACTAATATGAAAGAGGCTCCAAGGAGCTGAGAGAGAGAGGGTGGCGGAGGGGAAGGGAAAAGTGGGAGAAGGGAAGAATAATACATTTTAAATCTTTGAATATTCTACACCCGGACAACGCTGGGTAACATGCTAGTAAAATTCTAAGAGTGAAGTATTACCAGTCAAAGAAAAGAAAACTAAAATTAAACTAAATAAAAACTAACAGTTTATACGTATATAGTTTGTAATATTCCGACAAAATCCAGGTCACAGTGAAATACAAGTCCTCAGTTTAAAAAAAAAAATCTTTAGCATAAAATTCTAACCCCCGACCAAAAAAAGGGAGATTGATTTGATCTGAACTTTGTATGTATGTAAATTCCCACATAACTCTCCAAGGTCGAATCGATTTGGTTGCGGTTTTCTATATGAAGCAGCAGGTTTTTCGGTTTTAAGATATATTTTACTTGGAAATTCGGTAGCTATCTTGGTTTCGCCATTCTGACTTTCTTTATGAGTATTCCGATCGAAATTGAAAATGTAATAGTACTATCGAGAGTTGAAAATGGTTCTGGAGAAATATTCCTATTTTCCGCCATATTTTTACTTTGTTATATCATTAATACAAGCATATATTGTAATCCTACGAAAACTTACGTTTCAAGGTCGTTTTAAATGAATTACGATTTTTCGTAGGTCACCCGGTTCGCGAGAAATATGATGAAAAACTGACCTGAAAAGTTGTTTTGAAATTAAATTTTTTAGACGTCTGCTCGCTTTATGCGAACACGGTTAAGACCTATAGAAAAATACATTCTTACAAAAATGTTTCCTATTAAATTTTCAACCAACGAAGTGCCCTCAACGATAGGACCAATACGAACGAAGTTATAGCACTTCAAAGAACGAACAATAGATTTCCTCAGGGAATATGTTCACACTGTGTGTACAGATCATAAGTTAATTTCATTCTGGCATTACTGGGTGTAAGAAAGTCACTCTCAGAATTACGCTTAGCCTTCGGGCGCCTCCACCGCCTTATCAGAAAATTTCGCTCCCGATCCCAATGCGCTTGGTTAGATTGGCGGGACCGTTAGGTTTTCTCTAGTTAACTATTAACACAACAGATAGCGCGCTGGTCCCATTTTTCTAGCTATCGTGTACTGGTCACAAGTCAGTTGCAAAGTTTACCATCTCCGGCAACGTTGATCACGGCGATGCAAGTGCCGCCTTGCAATTAGTCTTGTCGCCATTGTGAAAAAAATGTAAGTATATTTTTCTCGTATTTTTGTCTTATGTACGTTCTATAGTTTTTACTCAATACTTTCTTTTCATTTATTCATTGTTTGTATGATTATTATATGTTTTATTTTAATTTTTTTGCTGTTTACCTTCAACTATATTTTTTCAAATCTGTCTCGTACGCCGACCCAGCCAATGACCTACCCGCTATCATTTCTTTTATATTTGTGTTTTATGGAACGCTACAACAGACCAGAAGATATTAGGCGAATTCTTGACGAATTGGAAAAAGAGGATCCCTGTGATTTTGAGGACGATCCAGACGATATTGCTTTCGAGCCCGAAGTGATTGAAAAAGATGATCATGACAGAAGAGGAAATGTAAAGTGCTGATGAAGAGGACCTATGCTTATAAGAAATTTCTATTTGTATTTTGATAAGTAAAATTCGATGTTATTCTATTTGCGTTTTGATAAATAAAATTTTATGTTAAAGTTGAATGATTTATTTGATGTGTTTCCCACGTTTTAATGACTAAGATGACTAATCTCATTGCTTGGAATAAACGGGTATTCAATGCCTTAATAAAGGTTTTAAATGTGTTTAGCTAAAATTTGTGTACATGTGGTTTTTCATCGAAATGCCAGTGATTCGTGAAGGGCGGTGAAAACGCGAGCGTGACTACATGCAAGCGCCCGAAGGTTAAACAAAGAAAACCGCTAATGCCAACAAATTACTTTCATACATCCACTAATGTCAGTATAGAGGGAGGAGAAATAAGAGTAATTCTCGTATGCACTAAAGTGGTTGGTATAAGAAAGTCCTCTTATGGCCACATCCCATATATTTTATTTTTAAGAACTACCAGGGAATGTAAAGAGCTGGAAGAAGGAGTGCTCACCTATAACGAAACAGTCAGGGCCCCAGAAACGGATGATGCGTCTCAGGAAGTTGTCCTCCATGATGAGATGAAGCAGACGGTAATATCCCTGCTAGGCAACCAATCTACCTGTCTATCTAGCTAATTATCTCATTGGGGAAAAAAAACTATCTATGACTCCAAACATGATATTATACTCACTTCTAATAATAGGTCCTCTGATTATAATATCGAATAATAACTATCGACCCCCTGATACCTGCCTCTATCAATAAATTTAGATTAACTAATGATAATCATTTTTACTTCCCCAGATATACGAAGTATAGGGGAAGCTAGTTAATCGGTCAGACATTCGATGTTGAATATTCACAGGAACGCCTTGTTTACAGAACTCAAATATGAAAAAATAAAATAAAAACCTGGAGGATTATTGGAGGGGCTCCACACGAAAACCATAATACCTCCCCTTGTATGCAATGTATTGACACAAAATTTCATAAGTAAATTCAAAATCCCATAATGACACCTATTAATTTTCAGCGGATGTAATGAATGTATTGACACAAAACTTGGTATCATGATTCAGAAGCCCATATATGTATAAGTCAACTATTATATTAACATTTATAAACGGTCGATGGTTTTGGAGGGAGAGCAAGACTTTAGTTTATTAATTCGTGCTGGGGAAGTACATTGCAGATGATCCACCGTAGCTTATAAACCTATTAATTAGTTTGAATGTCCTCCTAAAAGATATCTTGGAAAGTAGGATATTAAAACTATACAACTGAAAATCTTTATGGCTTCTAGTTGAGAAACTTGGACATATTGTGGAAACGTTTTATAAGTTATATTGTGTCATACAATCCTCCCAGGAGATTAAAGAGGAGATGGAACCGTGACTTACTATAATCCCAAACTGCAACCGCCCACTTCATGAAACAAAATCATAATATCCCCATAATATTCAATGATAATAATCATAATATTCATTGTTTTTAAATTTCGCCCTGAGGAGCTACCGCTGGGTAGCCATCCTCTCTCACGCCTATCAAGACATCAACTATCAATCAAGTCCTCTTGGTAGCTGGTTGTTGCGTAATGGCAACAGTTCCGACCAACATTATAAGACAAAAATAAAAAAAAATTATATTGTAATTATTAATTTCACACTAACATTTATAAATAAACTACCGATTTTGGCATTACATCGTCAGGTTTATATAAATCTTACAATTAGTTTATAACTAAACCATCTATAGTTTATGTACAAATGTTTTTCTTGTGGAATATACAATATTTCAAAAAATACAATTATTTTATTTACTTCTTTATGACTCCAAAAAAAAAATTAAATAAAAAAAAATAAAATTAAAAAAAAAAATATCTAAACGAAACAGATTATACTGTATATATTGTAGAAAAAAATGGTTATAAATAGTTTATCTAAATAAAGACTTTTTTTTAAACTCTTTTCTGAAGCTTCCACAGTTCGGAGGCCGTAAACCTAAACCTATTAACGAGTATATGACGACTGGCTGTGTCCTCTAGTGATATATCTTGGAAACGGTTAAAGCTATATAACTGAAACAAAGACAAAGTGATATGTTGTTGGGTTTCGAACCTCTGTCCTTCGGGTAATGATAGGTCATAGGTCTATGGGATAAGTTAATTTGGATTGGAGGGATTTGAGCCCATGCTCCTTGGGGATGGTGACACGACCCCCCCCCCCCCCCCCCCCCCCCCCCGGGCTCCGCCTCCTTGGCACATTGCATTTTTCACACTAAAAACATTACAAATTATCGAGATTTCAGCTAAAAAATAGAACGTCGGTAAATTACCCGTTATATACTTCCCCAGCACAAATTAATCAATTACGTTTTCGTTACATAGTCATACTAAATTTTGCGTTAAGCGATTTAAACCTCCCCCTCTCCCCTTCGGCTAATTCCACTGAAAATTAATAGGTGCTGTCCATATAGGGCTTCGTTAATTATGAAATTTCGTGTCAAGAGACATTCATTACAATGGCAGTTATTAGAGTTTTTGCGATAAGCCTTCCACCCTAATTCCTCCATTTCCTTTGGTCGATTTGGCTGGAAATCAATAGGTGATATCGTTAGAGGGTTCTGGATACACATATAAAATTTCGTATCGATACATTCATTCTATCGGGAGTTATAGTGTTCACAGACGTATACAGGAGACCGAAAAATAGAAATTCCGTTGCAAACTCCGCAACTTCGTAAACTGTAAGGGGATGGCTCTGTGAACATTGACCTTACAAGAGGTATTTACTTTTCATGTCTCTTTGTCCCCTCTTTACATGAAAATGACTGAACATAATCCAACCAAATATCATATTTTGTATCTTCCTATTTAGGAATATGTTTTGGATACATATGATTTCAGAATATAGATAGAGGAGGGGTTTAATTGGTAACATAAAGTTATTTATAATATTTATCCTATAAGAAAAAATTACAAAATCATTTCATTTCCTGTTCAAAATAACTATAATAAGAGTTAGATAATAACATTTACGAGTAGCAAAAGAGCCGAGAGGAAGCGAAGTGGGGAGGGAATGTTTTGAGGGGGTGAGCTGGAGGGAGGAAGTGGGAAAGGGAGGAGGAGAAAGAGCTTCTTTCTCTTTGTCCAGATATCGCACGTAATCAGCTTCAGATAAAGTAATAAAACGCAAAGTTACTGCCGGGTAACCTGCTGGTATTTTTATATTATAGAATGAATTACTTATATTTTTATTACTACTTCAATCAGTAACTCAATATCAATTTTAATTATTTTAAAAAATGTAATTAAAAAATAAAATGTTAATCTTCAAATTCGTATCAATATATACGATTTTTAGAGACCTATTTATTTAGCAAATGGAAACTATAGATAAAAACATACAGTATGCAATCAAAATCACTATAAAAAAAGATGCACAATGAAGATGTTGAAATATATGTTAAAAATGTTGACACGCTACGTTATATATAAAAAAATAAGGGTTCATAGCAAAACAAAATGGAGAATATTATAATTTGTTGTACTTGAAATGTCTGGATGGACGAAATATCGTATATCTAAATGAAGAAAATATAAATTGAGAGGAGACCAAAAGGGCCAATATTTGGGAATTATTGAAATACCTACATCAAATAAAATGTTAAGATAATTCACAGCTAGCGATTGTGATGGTAGAAATATGAACTAACCTTATTTTTACTTTCGTTGAATTTCTTTATCATATTTTCATTGTCCGGCCAATATAAATTTTATATTATCGAAACCATGGGATCGGCGAATATCCATGGCAGTGGCGTAGGCAGAAACTGAATATATTGCTGAAATTAATAAAACATAAAAATAAAGTTCAGGAAGGAAACCTTCAATGCGTGGTCCTCTCACACGTCTCTGAAATTTTTTTTACACTTTCCCATAGGGAAAGAAATGAAATCAAAGTTACAGGGATGACATTGTACCCAGCATTAGCGCTCATCTACACCGTGTTCATGAAGAGGTTGACCAAACCGGCAGCCAAAATGAAGTCCACACAGCGCAGTGGGTACCGCACATTCTATTAGTCTAGTCTATACAATCTCTAAATCTGTAAAATCGAAGCTGTGAATCATCAGTCTCTGCCTACGACATGTTGCGCTAACAATAAAACGTAACTGAAAGAGAGAGGTACATGGGATCTAATAGATTAAGATCCAACCATGAAGAGAAACGAAAGAAAGAGAACGGTTAGAATGAAGACAAGAATGGGAATAACGAGGGTAAGAAATGGCCTTCTCCCTACAGACACAGAAATGGAACAAAAGATGTAGGAAGCGTTGAAAGGGAAAAGTAGGTTTTGTACGCCAAAGTGCCCACACACTACCAACAGAACACTTTTACAAGTTTATTCCAAAATAAAGTGGAAGAAATCACGTGTTGAGGACCGTGAGGGTACCTTTCTTGAGAGTGAGCTGGTTCTCGCCGGAGGCCTGGAAGTCGTAGAGAGCCACAAAGAGCTGAGGATCGTCCTCCTCCTGGGCCAACAGGTTCTCCTTGGAAGTCCACCGGGAGGCAAGTCCAGCAGGCTCGGGGATGTGCGGGAGTGGCCGGCTGGCCAGCAGCGCTTCTGTAACACAACACATACATAATAGGTGGCGACTTATAGACAGCCAGGATATGAGTGGCTCTGACTACCGTGGAAGAAATGAGTGGCACTGACGTCTGTGGCGTAGGTGGGGACACTGTGGCGGAGGTGAGTGACACTGACGACAGTGGAGTGAGGAAGAAATGGAGTGTGGTAACGGTTTTGGAGAAGATGAAGGTAACTAAGATATCGCTAGAGTGCAGACACCATTCACTCGTCATAAGAGTTTCGTTTGGGGACCTCGACTAACAGAACGTATTTTTCTTTTCAATTAACGAGCAACAATGTCTACATGAATGAAGATTTCATTCATTGTTTAAATTTGAGGGTGAGACAATATATCAATGACCCCACATCCCATTCATATTGATTTATTGAGAGACCTTTTGTTTCAGATAAAAGCTGATTCACGTCACTGCACAGATGCACTTTGTCTTCCCAGTCATATACATATAGATCAAAATGCAACTGACTAATCAAAATTCCCAGCCTAAACCAGTGGGGCTATAAACTCAATATTTGGCACTTAGTTTGGTTCTAGGCGTCAAAGTGACAAAATCCAACTTTCTGGTTCTAAGTACCTCAAAAAATTGTTTGAATGAAATGGTTTCCCAGTGTATATTGTAAAACGGAATGAGTTTTCCATACAATAATGTTTGTTTGACTGGAGAATAGAGGCTGATTCGCACATGGCAACGGGTTGAGACCGCGAGTATTCACACACGACAGACCGTCTGACCCCCATTCACTCCTCCCAGCAGTGGCTTGGCCAGGAGCAGGTTTCAGGGAACCTACCGCAGTAAATCATTACATTTTTCTATGTAGACAAGGAGAGAGGAGAAATCGTCGTTTAATCGTATTTGAATTTTTTCAACGTTCACAGCGTACTCATAGGTAAATGTGACGAGGGAAGGGAATTATGATTCTTTGATCCACTTTTTGGAAACCGAAGAACAAAAAAAGTTATGGCTCCAGTTGTGGGCCTGTCTCGTCTCCCATAAGAAAAATCGTACAACAGAACAGACCATCATGGTGCTGATTTTCAAGAAAAGTTACAGCAGCGCGGCATCATAAAAATAACTTACGTGAAAGGGTTCTGAGAGTACATAATGAAAATTTGTTTTTCAAGATTTTAAAATTAATAAAGCCCGAGCCAGGACGTTCGAAAGAGCAACCAAATATGTCACCTCCCCGTACCAACTGACCGATTTTTTTAAAAACAATTCAGCGAGCACCAATGAGGTGTGATACCGTTGCTATGGAGACTACAAACCTGCAGAACGTTGCACAACGGATCTATGTAAATGAAACAATCCGGAGTGGCATAATGAAGGGAAATAGGGCAAAATTGTATATCTGGAATTATTTCGACAAGTTCTTCGACGGGACCGATGTCTCCTAGAGACAGGGCCATGGCCACCTAGAGACAAGATCAAGGTCATATACAGATAGGTCCGATGTCATTTAGAGATAGGACCAAGGCCATCCAAAGACAAGGTCAAGACCGGCAGGATGTAGGACCTATGTCATAAAGAGACGGGACCAAGATCATCTACAGACAGTTCACCCAGAGACAGGACTAAGGTCACCTAGAGAGCTGCAATGCCATGGAGGACAATGGTCACCAACAGACAAGTCAAGGTCACCCAGAGACAGGACAACGGTCACCTGAAGACCCAGAGGGCGAAGGTCATCAGTGGGGCGGGAGCCGGAAAGTTTACTACCTCCCTCGTTACATAACTAAAATTTAATAAAGATAAAAAGGCTAGAAAGCTGGATGCTTCCTGAAACACCTCCGGAGGTAGAAAGTGAGGGAAGCCACATCAGAAACAGGTTCACCTCCAGCAAAAAGCAGTCAATTATCGGGGAAATCAGTAGTCCAACAGAAACTGGTAATAACGGACGGAAGAGAGGTCATGGGAACTTTCCCTGAGGAGGTGGACCATCCTTCCTGCAAACAAGGGACCCCATACAATACTTTGCAGTTGTGGCTGCCCCACAACTCAGTCGGTATCAATTCAATACTCCTGGATCACAAGAGGTTGTAAAGGACGTCGGAAGGTTTAGCCAACTTCTGAGTACGTTCTTATACGGTGTGTTTATCTGGTCCCGTTTGTTTCAATAGACATTGTCTTAACGATCCATAACAAAGAATATTTTTACAACGTTTTTCAATTTGATTGTTTTGGCGTGAGCCAAGTAAATATTCAAAACGAAGGTAGTCAGGCTATTTAGCTTCAAGATGGTGGCCACATTTCCAAAATAGCTTGACATCTTTTTGGATAAATGATGGAAATATGTATCAATCCGATTGAAGTGAACATAACTCACTATGGCCAATCCGACAACACAGTTGCTAAGTACAACAAAAAAAAAAGTTGTTAGTAAACCACTGGCAATGGTACTTCCCCAGCGCGAATTATGAAGTTTTTACTCTCCTACTGAACCCAAGGTACCGATTTGATTAATAATCAAATAGGTGTCGTACTCAGAGACTTGTGAATCGTCATAGTAAATTTCACGCAGATGCATTCGTTACATCGGCAGTTATTGGGATTTCTGTGTTGTTTCCTCCCCTATTTTTTCTGGATACACATGAAAAATTTCGTGTCGATACATTTCTTCCATTGGGAGTTATCGTGTTTACAGACACAACGGCATTTTTTCCTTCATTTTTTAAAATCATGAAAACTACATAGACATTTTAACCAATTACATAACTTTCCCTGTACTTCTTAGAACTGGGGAAGTAAACAAAACAAATAAATGAAAAAAGTATTAAATAAAAAACCTGGGCTGGGTCTTTTGGAGGTTGCATGTCGGAGGGCCTTCCTGAAGCAGAGAGCTCGGGCACACATGGTGTTGTGGGAGCTTTGAGTGCCAGGAGAGCGGTCCGCGGTCCCCACTCCGGGACCCTCCCTGTCTGCCCCCGCATTCCGATCAGCCGGTCTGGGAGGGGTTCAAACGGAGACAGTTACCGTACCGACCTCTGTCCCCTTTGACAAAGGTCTAGTACTAGAGTACACATGCGGAGCGTCAAGATCAATCGTTTATCAACTAAGCCCCCCAACTACGCAACCCCTAAAACGTTTTTCAAATTTTAGCGGTTTCACATTTCCAGGTCATCACACTACTATTATTAAAGTCCTCATTTGTCAATTTTGACCAATAAAAATAAGTCGATATTGGGTCAACAGTTTCAGATTGAAGATGGCGTTGATATTCAGATCCTTACTTTTAAATACTTATAAACGAAATGAACCTTCTTGTAGAGAATTTTATACTGTTCCATGTTGACATTTTTTTTGTATTAATAAACGAAATATTTGTGAAAAACCTGTCCAGATTCATATTAGTTAATACAGATTAATGTAATTTATTATTATTTTTAACTCCCAACGCAAAAGGAGGGGTGTTAAAAGTTTGAAGCCTTTGTCTCTGTGTGTCTGTCTGTGGCATCGTAGCTACAAGACGGCTGAACCGATTTCAAAGCGGTTTTTTTTGTTTCAAAAGCTTGTTTTTGCGAGACGGTTTTTAGCCACGTTTGGAGCGAATCGGGTACGCCGTCTCCAAGATATTCAGGTTTCATCAGAGCCTGTGTAGGCAAATGTTTGATATAAAGCCAAGCCCCACTTTTTTTGAAGGTTTATTTTTTGTCTCGGTTTTTTTTTTAATTTTCAATTTTTTTTTTTTACATAAAATCAATAGTTCACAAATATCGCAAAAAAACAAAAAAAAAAAAAACATTTTACCTATTTTTAACGGAACTCAACTTCTTATCAAGATTTCGACATAACCGTAAATTTTCGTATTCTGCAGGGTGAAATTAGCCTAAGTACTATCTTTCAACAAATTGGTACCTACTCATATATGAAAGGGCGTTCGGATAGTTACAATATCAGCTTCTGGCGAGAGAGAACTGGTCTAATAACGCAAAAAGGAAACTCAACATAACTTTGAAAGGAGTATCATTAGTAAATATAAATAAAATTGAATAGAATGAATTATACATACTTGAGTATAAACAAAATGTAAAAAATGCTATCATTTGCAATTAAAATAAATTACGGACAAAACGGGATTGGAAAAATGATCTGGTGTAGGAAAAATGATCCGGTATTGGAATTCTTAGGATCCTGCAATTGGAGGGGAGTGGAGCTACAGAAGAGAGATTGGATAACAAAGGTATCAAGTGGTACCACTCAACGCTCAGTGTACACCACACCACACCTCCAAATGGCACATTCAGCGGAACATTCCCATAGGGATTTCAAAAGGTAGCACAATCCTCCTCGTTTCATTTAATTTAATTTTTTACTGTACTAAAGTAAATTAACTTTAGTACAGTAAAAAAAAAAAAATTGTTGGTGTATCACCGGCAGTCGATTTCCCAACAAAAAATTAATCAATTATGGTTTCGCTCTCCTTTTGAAACTAATCGACCTTTTGGACTAAAAATCGATATTTGAATAACTTATTGACTTCCGGATCCTAATACTAAATTTTGTTTCGATGCATTCATTACATCGGCAGTTATTAAGGTTTTTGAGTTGAGTCCCCTTTTCATTTGGTCAATTTTGCAGAAATTTAGTGGGAGTCTTCCTTATAAAGGGAGTTTCGAATTTGTAGTTAGCTAGTTATTGTGACTCATGCCCGGGCTTTCATTACGAGGTTGTATCGCTTAGTACCATAGCGCTCTTTCATTAATCTGGTGAACATAAGCCCGTAAGAGTAGTTAATTTTGCCTACTCAGTTTTATATATGTAGGTTGGGGGTCTTTAACAAGTACTGTAAACTTCTTCATTACATCATTGAATTATAAAGAAAACACGAATGTTTTTTAAATATTGACTATTTCACAAGATATATAAAATATATGGGAGTACTTTTTCGGTATTGCTACCATCTTCAGCCACGACTTAACAAATACTAAATGGAAGTTCAACAGTACTGTTCAGTTGAACTTCCAGTTAGTATTTGTTAAGTCGTGGCTTAAGATGGTAGCAATACCGAATGTACTCCCATATATTTTATATGGGAATTCCACACCAACTCAGCATGACGTTACACCAACCGATTTTTTTATGGAAAACTAATGTCATTTTTGGATTCCTCATCCAAAAATAAGCTTAAATACAAATTTTCAGCCTTTTTCGATCGATATTTTTTTCTACAGAAGGAAAACATTTTGTTGTCTTTTTTCGAGTTTTTCACAATACGATTTTTTATTTTTTGATTTTAACTATCAATATCGGCTGAAAAAATATGTTCTACAGATGATTTCAATCGGAAATTTTCTGTAGATTTCGAAAATGTTATCGAAAATATAAAAAAAATTGACCTTTTCACTGAAAATGGCAATTCATAATTTTTTTCACATTTTTTTCATGATTTTTTTTCGACATGCTAGTACACCTATTTTTCATCCGTAACACATAGAAATTGTTGTTCGGGAGTTGAACTTTCATAAAAAAAAAATTTCGTTCTGGGTTAAACATTTTTATGAACTGTATAATAGGAATTAAAGTAATTATCGATTTTAAGTGAGTTTTTCATTTAAAATCGATAATTACTTTGTTTTTCTTCTGTAGAAAAAAATATCGATCAAAAAAGGCTGAACATTTGTATTTAAGCTTATTTTTGGATGAGGAATCCAAAAATGACATTAGTTTTCCATAAAAAAATCGGTGGCTGTAACGTCATGCTGAGTTGGTGTGGAATTACCCATATATCTTATGAAATAGACAATATTTGAAGAACATTCGAGTTTTCTTTATAATTTATTAAGTGTTTCACAATCTCTCTGCAAAGATGTTAAATATCATTACATCATTACATTGGCAATTATTACAGTTTTTAGCTGAGTTCCTCTCTTTTGGCAGATTTGGCTGAAAATCAATAGGTGTTGTCCTTAAAGGGCTTTGAATTTACATATGAAATTACAGTGTCAATATATTCATTATAGCGGCAGGTATTAGAGTTTTTGTTTCCTCCTAATCTCCCCTTGCCTCTTGACACAAAACGGTGTTATTGGTTTCTGCATATACATATAAAATTTCATGTCAATACATTAATTCTATCGAAAGGTATCGCATTCAGACACACACACAGGCATTTCTTCCTTCATTTTTGGATTTAAGGTTTCGGAAAGTATGAAATTCCGGTAAAAACAACATATAAATTCTGACCAGTTACATAACTTCCCTTATACTCATAAAGCTGGGGAAATAAACCAGTAATTTGGTATAGTTGAGACTCCTCATGGTATAATGGCTTAGATGGCTATTTTATGATGTGAAGATTTCCGGATCGATTTTGTTCAACTGAAAATATTATTATAACATTACTATAATATTGAATACATTAAGATAAAACTACTGCTGTAACGGAGTAAATTTTAGAGGTAGATAAGAGCAATAACCTGTCGAATGATTTTTCAATATATATTTTTATCTTTACTGGACGTAAAAAATAATGGAGCTGATTTCTTTCTATAACTTCAAAAACTTATTCAAAGGAGCCTCTAAGACCGTTTTAACTGAAAAAACCCCCAAAATTTCATACAAGCTAACTGATAGACAAACATAAAATCTCGGGTAGACATGAGGGTCATTCAATAAGTCCTTAGAAAATCCAAGAGAATGGCACGCGGGTCAATGAAAATCGTTTGTTTTTCGGAAGAATCATATTCAGTAGATAGCTGTTAAATTTTTAGCTATATCGATCATGTGGTTTTATTTTTATCGTCGATTGAAACAGAGAACTTGTTTCTTTATTTTTTTTTTTTTTTGGCTTTATGTACGGTGCATATTAGCCATGTCAATGTGTTGTAATATAGTTATTTATGACATCCATAGCCCCGGGAGGGAGTTCTATCTACGAAATAAAACTCATCCCATCCAAAATCTTACTTTGTATGGAGCTAAAAGGAGATTATGTTGAAAAATAAATAAAATCTACCCAAAATACTTTGTTTTTGTGTCTTTTTCTTAAGACTTATTGAACGACCCTTGTACATTCAATCTATCGAGAGTTATCGTGAAAACTGACCGATTACATAACTTGCCCTATACCATCTCCTCTCCGGAATTCAGAATTAGTTGGGTGAATGACTCGGGGTGGGGGACTATCTGCTCGCGAAGCAATGTCGCTATCAGACTGGCTCCTATAGTTAGTGCTGACTCCGATGAGGTGTCTAGCCAGTTCTATGTCCACCAGGGTCTTCCGCCCGACACTCCATCTGACCAATATCCCTAACGAGCAATAATAACAAAGGAACCATATCAATGGATGCGTCCATTCAATGGAACTTGAGAGTTGACAAGAAACATGGTTTTTGTTTTTAATAATATATAAAGTTTTCGCCAAATATATGGGCTGAATAGTTTGTATGAGTCTAAACCGGTGCACTATACGTATATAATGATTAATACGAGTCGACAGTATCTTTTCTCAATGTAGAAGGAAATCGAGGTTCTGTCGTGTAAAAGAAAATGCAAAATTTGGCCAACGTTTCGAAAACTATTTATTTTCTTCTTCAGGGCCTTATAATCACTTGAGTGGATGTGTGTGGTGAAGGTGTTGTAAGTTTGTAGTGTGCACTCACTACAATGGACACTTATAAGGCCCTGAAGAAGAAAATAAATAGTTTTCGAAACGTTAGCCAAATTTTGCATTTTCTTTTACAAGACAGAACCTCGATTTCCTTCTACACTATATGTACATTCTTGTGGAATTTACCAAAATATGTGTTAAACAAGTTAGTTATCTATATCGACACAGATCGCGATCATGTATATGGACTAAGTGGTTATTCCATAAACAAACAGAAAAAAAACACCTAATTTCTTTCTCCAGCATGAATTAATCAACCATTTTTTCGCTCTCGCCCCAAGACCAATCGACCGTGATCGATAGTTGATTTACAAATTCAATTCATCGAATATTATTATAGTTTTTTAGTTGAGCCCCACTTCCCTTCGGCCGATTCCGCTGAAAATTAATATATGTTGTCCATATGGGCTATCGAATTTAGTTTCGATATATTCATTACATCGGCAGTTACTAGGGTTTTTAAGTAGAGCCAAATCCCTTCGTCCGATTTGGTTGACAATCATTAGGTCCTTATACGGATCTGGATTCACATTCAATTTTGTGTCGTTATATTCATTCTATCAGGAGTTCGAAAGAGGATTTTTTTTTCATAATTTTTCGAAATAGGGAGTCGGAAAACTAGCAATTCCAGTGAAAATTGAACATCGAATTTCTGATAGTTTAGATAACTTCCTCTATACTTCGACTAACAGGGGAAGTAAATATGAGCTGAACAGGAAATGTAAACATAACGCAAGGAAACAGGATATAGGATCTGAGGCTATAAAATTTCGTGTCGATACATTCATTTCATCGGCACTTATTATAGTTTTTGTGACTAGCCTTCTTTCCTTTCGCTGATTTAGCTTAAAACAAAACGTCGTCTTTATGAGGTTTTGGATTCACATATAAAATTTCATATCGATACATTCATTCTATGTTATCATGTTTACAGAAACAAGGAATTTTCATCTTTGGAATTAGGAGGTCGGAAAAAATGAAACACTGGTGAAAACCTCAACATCGGATTCCTGACAGATTACATAATTGTAATTTGTTATCATTTCAGAAGAGATTAAAAGCTTTTGTTCCTGTAATTAGGTCAAAAAAAAGGCGTATGAGTAATGTGACAAAGAAAAGTGAAGAAGGGGTGAAACTATTACTCAAATCACTATATACCTATATATACACGATTGCAAAATATATTTCGAATTTCATACTCAATATATTCCTTTCAAGTACATTGTCCAGTTTGAGTACATAATTTTTGCGCAGTTATATATGGTTTCCAGTTCCCCCGCACAATTCAAGGCCGCCCATATCGTTTCGTCAGATGCCACTCAAACCTTTGAAAACATTACTTTCCATGATATCTGACACTCATTTCCTTTATGCTCTTAGAAGCCTTAACAAGAGAAGATCCCCTTCAGAACGCGCATTAAACACCCCATTTCAGGGGTAGTCACATGAATGGACTAAGTGTGTCAGAACAGGCTTCTTCACTATAACCTTTGTCTGAAACACTTAACACCGTCTTCATGAACCAATTGAGACACAATTTTTTGATAGGTTCGTTTAATTGGCAAGCGAAGTGACCTCTATACATTCAGATGAGACTGAAGCCAGTCGATATTCGTCTATAAATATATATGTTCGACCTGAGCTCGTAAAAATGTTTACTCAAACACCCCAAGATAACTACAGTTTCAGTGAATATATGTCAAAAGAAGAGAAGGAGCTTAACTCAAAGAACTGGCGATGTATCGACATGCAATTTTGTACGCGAACCTACAGCCCATAATGTTGGCATCTATCAATTTTAAACCGGAAGGTGGGGAGGGGGGGTAAAGAATGGAGGAGGCCAAGAACCTATTACCTGTTAGAAGGCTATTAACATAGAATAATCACAGCCCAGCAAATACTACCTGGGTGTCCACATACTAGCAGGGTGCCGGCCGTTGTCCAGCATGTACAAAATAAACAGCTGACCAATAAGTAGAAGAATAATATTAATTGTGACTCATACCCCGACTTTAACTACGAGGTCGTATCGCCTACTACCAGTGCTCTTTGATCCCTCTTGTGAGAGTCCTAAATTTTGCTTAGCCAGGTTGCTTCACCTATGGTAGGTGTTCTTCAATGAGTATCTGACATTCTGCAGGATTAACGCGATCTTATGTTCATTAAGCAAGTACGCTACTGGCGCCCTTTATACTAATATACGTAAAAAATTTAGTGTCGATACATTCAATACAGTTTTTTAGTTGTGTCCCCTCCCTCTCTCCTTAGGTCGATTTAATTTCAATTTGGTCTCAATATCTTATGGGGGGTTCTGGATACACATACTGAACGTCATGTCGATATATCGACAGTTATTAGAGTTTTTGGGTTAAGCCCTTTACCTTATACCTTTCATTTGGCTGAATATTAATGAGTGTTATGGGTTCCTGGATACACATACTGAATGTCGATACATGTCATGTCGATACATCGACAGTTATTAGAGTTTTTGGGTTAAGCCCTTTACCTTATACCTTTCATTTGACTGAATATTAATGAGTGTTATGGGTTCCTGGATACACATAATTTATATAGATACATTCATTCGGGAGGTATCGTGTTAAGACCCAAACAAGCATTTTGTTTTCATTTTTGGATTCATGGGGTCGGATAATATGAAATTTCGGTGAAAACTCAACATCGAATTTCTGAACAATTGCATAACTTCCCTTATACTTCGTATAGCTGGAAAAGTAAAAACAGTCATTCATAACTGAACCTCCTCATAGCGACCATGAAGGACGGCGTGCTCAACTATCGGCACCCATTGTTTATTTCGAGACAACTAATCTATGGATCTTACATAGTTTATGAGAAAACAGTGATTCCTATCGAAAAATTGGTTCTTATAAAAAATGTTCCTCATAAAATTTCCAACTATCGATTTGAACCAAGATTAGAGATAGGACGAAAGCGAACATTACAACACGCCAAAGAAGGTGAAACGGAGGTGTTTATAGCATATTGTTCAAGGACCCAGAGCATGGATTCCACCCACCTGTGTTAACCAAATTTGATATTTAACAACTGCAAACATTCGTCAAGCCATTTCAATTTACATTAATATCAGACCAAAACTATTACCACTTTACATAAAGAAGAACTTTCTACTACCACTTTGTAAATATCTCTTTAACCCTTAGAGGGACGGGCTGGCGCACAGCGTGCGCCGAGGGCAGGAAATTTCCTGTGAATCACTGCTATTTTCTTCTAGGAAGCCCAAACTCTTATTACCCTCCTACCAACTCCCCACCCCTATGTTGTGTTAGTTGTTCTCGATCAGGATTCAGTTGTCATAGTTTTATCCTCGCTCTGTGTTTGAAAAGTCACTGTTGGCGCATTCCGTGCGCCGCCCGTCCCGGTATGTCTCGCCGCGATATTGTGTCCCCTTCTCAGTATTCTATCATTCTTCAAGAACTTAGTGATGCTGATGTTGATGAGTCAAATGCTTCTGATGTTGATGTGGAAGAAATCATTGAGCAAAGTGACCACGATAGTGATTCTGAGGTTGAAGGAGAGCTTGAGGGAAAAGAAGGCAATTCATCGTAAGAGGATAACGATTCAGGTGAGGACGATTATTTCGTTAAAAAGTTATATAAAACCCGCATTGTGAAAGGTAAAAAACTTAAGGAAATTTCTGAATCACATAATTGGAAAAAAGTTCCACTAAAAAGTAAGTTTTCACGAACTCCCAAAAACAATATTTTGAAAAAAATTCTTCCACACCCGAAAAATTGTGATGACGTTCATGACGAGCTTTCAGCATTCCATAAAATGATAACTACAGACATGATTAATTTGATAGTCAAATATACGAATTCTCGTATTGAATATTGCAAACAAAGCGGACATTATCAACAAAGCAGTTAACAAAACGTGAAAGAAACTGACAGAGGAGAAATAATGGCTTTTATTGGAATTTTATATTTACTAGGACAAAAAAAGATGTCCAAAATAGATCTGAACGAAGCATGGTCTCGTGATGGTACGGGGATCGAAACTTTCACGTATTTATTTTATAATACATAAATTCAATAAATCTGAAATACATTTTTATGCTCATTGTTTCCATTACTCATTATAAGTAGACTCATGATGAATACTTGATCTGCTAGACTACTTTATTAGCGGTGTTTGATGTTAAAATTGTGAAAAACCGTGTGGCGCACTCAGTGCACCACCCGTCCCCCAGCGTTATGAGTTATCACCCGACCCTCTAAGAATTAAATATGTTTGATCAAATAGTTGGCTCATGGAAGTAGTGAATGATAAACATTATAAAATATTGTAGGACTATTGAGGGTCAGTCAAAGATGGAAGACAACACTATTCAAACGCCAACGTTTCGATACATTTTATATCATCATCAGGGCCTAGAAACATGGGGGGGGAATCCCCCAACCCTGCTTATTCAATAGTAAGTCAGTGTTCCACCTATTTGGCTATTTCCATTATTATCAATGTTTATGTATAGTAATGTATTCAGATTTAATTTTATTCTGTATTAGTGTACGTTCATGTTTATGGTTAACAATGTATCTATATTTAATTTTAATGTTGATTAATGTATTCATAGTAAGTCAGGTTCAATTTTTAACTCGTTACAATGTCTATTTTAACGTTCAGTAATGTTTATCAACACACTAATTTTGTTTAATTGTGATTCTAATCTTGATTCCCCCCCATGTTTGTAGGTCCTGATGATGATATAAAATATATCGAAACGTTGGCGTTTGAATAGTGTTGCCTGTTTTCTTCCATCTTTGACTGACCCTCAATATTCCTACAATTAGAATATACAATCGCTAATCAACATCTATAATAAAATATGAAAATATACTACCATAGAGATTGTACTACGTTTCATCACGACCTCAACAACCATTCTTAAACGAAGTTAGACGACAATTATACACAAATTTGCATAACAAGTTCACGACACAACGGAAAGCAATGGTGGAAGCTATGTCGGTTCGGTCCTTACCGGGGCAGCCCCCCTCGACGGCTCGTGATCTCCTTCCTGGAGCTAGAGTGCTGACCAGCCGCTTCATCAAGAGTATCAAGACATGTTTATTGTTACTCTGCTCATATTTCCTTGTTATGAATGTTCAAAGTTGGAAATGTTTACATAATACGAAAAAAAAATAATGATTGATATAAATAAAATGATTACTACAATAGTTATAGAATATTTCAATACACATTTACATGAGAAAAAACTCTTCAGCACATATGAGGAGTTTGGAGCCAGAGCGGACCAACCCACAATTTTTCGGAAAATGAGTTATTACCATCCTGATGTTGGCATAGGTTCCCTTTTTTCAAAACCAGTGTGGATCACTTAGTTTCTTCACTTCAGTGATAGATAGCAGCACTTTAAGTTTAGTCCACAAATATTTTGTGCATATATTTTCAAAGTCACAATGGATCATACGGCCTTCAAAAACTTTATAGAACACACTCATCCAATACTATTCTAAAATTTCAAATATAAATAAATATTTGGGGCCCATTTATGGAGATGAACAAAATGTACTCAATTTTCAATTGCCATTTTCTTCCAGTTGGTCCGCTCTGGCTCCAAACTCCTCATATAAAATACTGTAAAGAAATATGTTTAATAAAAGCAAGATGATTACTAGAAAAATTGTAGAGCGTTTTATAACATAATATGAGAAAAAACTGAAGAAAAAAAAATCACATACAAAATTGAATTCTGGAAACGAATATGTTTGATATAATAAAATGATTCTTAAAACAGCATTTACAAAACATATCATTTACAAAACATATCATTTACACAAGTAATATGAGAAAAAAACTCTTATGACGTACAAAATTGAATTCTGGAAACAAATATGTTTGATATAAACAAAATGATTCCTAGAAAAGTTGTTGAGCATTTCAAAACACATCATTTACATGAGAAAAAACTCTTATCACTTACAGAATTGAATTCTAGAAAACAGTCTGTCCTATTGAAGCCATTGCAAGTTTTTTTATTATGCCTGGAGAAGGTCTAGCAACATCCATATTATTAATTTTTGAAATGGACTTCGCAAAGTTTCACTAATCCTTAAGTGCCTTACATTTCCTTTACAAGTATGTCGAACCGACATTACTTCAGGAATATACCGTTTCCGTGACAGAATCACAAGTTCAACAGTGATTGTCATCAAACACTCAGGCGCGTACACATAGACACTCTCTCATTGCAAAAGATATGTTTGTTGATTTCAAAATCTAATAACGATATCTCTTTCTGAAATAGTAGGCAGGTTATAATATGCAGATTCGCTTATCAGCTCAGTTGCTATCGTGGAGACTTGATCGTTCAAGTTTATATTACCAACTCATATTATTACAGTGTTTGTCTGGTGAGTAGTTTGTGTTAGATTTGACTGAAAACCAATAATGCAAGTGGTCAAATTTAATAAAGTGACAAGTTCTGTCTTGGTGAGAGGAGGAAGGGAGAAGGTCAATAATGTCCCTAAATAGAAACTAGAACATTGACTACGTTTCGGAAAGAGCCGTCTCTAAATATAGATGTACGCTAGAAATAGAATAGTACCTGCAAGATCGAGTAGACTACATTCGTCCCATTGGTATCCGGTCGACAGTGGGCAGTTAGACGGCATCCCACTGACTGGCTAGCAGGGAGGAGGGGCCATCCCCCCCACCAGAGGGCTCCTCCATTGTAGAGGCCTTGATGGCTCAGTGGTTAGAGTATCCGCAGCATCCTACGTAGGGAGCTAATTGGGCCTCCGATAGATGTCAACAGTCCCATTCCAATAGATTACGGATAATAAAACCGCTCCGGCGCTAGTGAACTAGGATACGGCTTGATCGTGGATGTTCTCCATGCTGACCGTACAAACCGAACCGACTGGCAAAAGCTATAAGCTACCTTTACAACGGTCCAACTTCTCAACAGCGAGAGTCCCAAACGTTGCTTACCCAGATTTAGTTACACAGGTTACGGGTCTTTAATGAGTATCTCACAGACTCGAGAACATAGCTTAACGCCCCATCCGAAGGTTCTTTTCTTATCACTTAATAATTTGAACTGAACTCTTCTAATTGTGATCTCATTTAGCGACTATGGTTACTCTGTCAGTTGATTAGGGCCTAACTAGTGGTCTAGCCACGTCTGGCTAGGTTGAGGCCTCTGGATTAGAACAGTCCCGGACTTGGAGGTTCATTCGTTCACCTGCACACCCTCATCTTCAAGCTTCGCTATCTCCACCATTACGCCTAACGCTAGATATACTTGTTCATTAGAAAGAGTGTCCCGGCAGTGCTGTTGCTTGCCCCCTGGCCTTGCCTGCCTGTTCATTGGGTGCCCCTGGGTCCCGTGCTTTCCAGGTCCCTTTGGCCTCCTGCGGGATCCCATCATGGCCCTTGTTTCCGTCATTTGCATTAAAAGTGCTCAGTTCTAACAAGAAATATAATGCAGTAGGGCTATAATAACCTAAGTAGTTATTCGCCCCAAATAAACCAATCAATCAACTATTATCATCATCATAGTCGCTACAGCCCGTCAAGAGCCTTGGCCTCCTCCAGGAAATGTCCCTGGGCCAGTCTCCACCAGCCCACCACTACCAAACCGTCTTGCGTCTCTATTCACTGTCTCCAGTCATCTTCTTCTGGGTCCTCTCACTCTTCTCCTACCTTCCGGTGTCATATTCACGAGTTTCCTTGGTATAAGGTCCTCATCCATCCGTCTTACGTGTCCAGCCCAACGGTGTCTGGCAACTCTAATCCAGTGAGAATCAATCAAATATTCCAGAATAAAATATTTCTCCTTACATCGGTTTATGGAAACAGTACAGGTCCTCTTGAAGTACATATTGTATTTGTAACAAATCATATCAGGTACTTTTTCAGGATAACATGTTCATCCTCCTGTCGGCCCTTTTATTTAAGCAATACGAAAAAACTAGTGGCGGATAAATTGAGAGAAAAAATACACTATTTTTTGTTTTTAACATTGTTGAAAACATAAATGCTGTCAACATATATAACTGTTTTCCACTTTTGGTTATCAATATACACTGACAACACATGTTGCCAACAATGTTGTGCCAGTAAAAAGGCAGCTTTAAGAATACAAAACGTGGATGTCAGGAGCCTTCATGTCTGGGTAATTATTGTTAAGAATATGTTAGTTAAGTGGGAGGGGAGGAGGGTTATCTAGAGCTGTGTTATCTAAGAGAGAGAGCAGGCCATGGAGGATTGATAGATAGATAGCTGGGTGGACAATGGGGCTATTGTCTGACTCAGCCAGATAGCCACAGGGCTGTCTGATAACCACTCAGCCATTTTGGCACACATTCCTAGAGGGACACCCATACATGCAGGTTCTCATGGAACAAAACGCAGGTTTACCACCCCTTTAAATTGAATGTCTGAAGATGCTTAGGGGTGCTGCAACTAAGTCAGTGACAACCCCAGTTCAGGATTTAGGATTAACCAAGGTGTAAATATGTGTCCTCCTTATGAGGTTTTGGATTTACACATAAAATTTCATGTCAATACATTCATTAGACCGGCAGTTATTAGGAGTTTTGAGTTAAGCCCCCTACCCCAAATTCCTTCCTTCATAGGCCGATTTGGCTGGAAATCAATAGAAAAACCCCATAAGGTGACGTCCATATGGGGTTTAGGATTTATGTAGCTAGTTAGTTATTGTGACTCATACTTTAACTACGAGGTCATATCGCCTACTACCAGAGCGCACTTTCTTAACTCTGAAAACATGAGCCCGCTCTACTGTGGGAGCCCTAAAGGTTTATTCACCTAGAGTAGGGGTCTTTAAAGAGTAACTATCATCGCACAGGCTCGGGTTTAACATCCTATATCCGAAGGACGGCATGCTCAAGGTTTTTTCACCTCCCAGCTAAAAAACCTAAGGGGCCTCGGCCGGGTTTCGAACCCGCGATCTTGAGCTCAGTAGGCAGGTAGGAGCATGCTACATTTGTGCTACGGGCGCACTCAAATTACTTATAAAATTTCTAAATTAATAATAAACAGTAATAATCAAACCAACCTTTTAATAAAATTTCTGTAAACGGTGATGAACCCAGGATGTGTTTTTTAAATTAACTACCCCCTTTAAATAACATTTCTGAAAATGCTTAAGGGTAGTTTTTAAGGAATAATAAATATAAAATTCAGATACTAAAATTCATTCAATAAGAACCATATTTTCTAAAGAAAAGTGGATACCTATGTTAGACCTCTAGAGGAGCATAACTTCTCCAACAAGATTTCAATGCTAATTTAACTCGGTGAAAAGATGACATGGGGGCAGCTTAAGCCGCCCTCAGCATTTTTTCAAAGAGGTTCAGACATTCCAAGAATCGGCTCTATTAAAATACATCCTTTTGAGAGAGAGTACCTTACCTAGAAATGTAACTCTCCCATAGTTACATTCTGAATTTTGCGAAAGTCGTTCATTCCGAATGTGAGGTACAAAAGAATTCAATATTCGGGATTACAGAGGGATAACATTTTTCAAGTAAATCACCAATTAAAATGAAATTCAGAAAAATGCTTAGTGGTAGTTTTTATAAGACGGTCCAAAATTCACCGATAGAAATTTCATTAAAATCTGAGTTAATGGAAATTTGAACAACTATAACACTCATTTAGACAAATATATATTTTTTTTTAATTTGATTTTTGGGGAATTTGAAGTTTTTAGCACCCATTATCTAACAATAAGTTCCAATCGCATTTAATGTTGGTCTGTTCCAGCTGAAGTGTGTTAGACGCCTATCAAATAGACCACGACGTTTTTGTGAAAAAGCGTATCTCTGGTTTTAATTGAAAAAATAAAATCATTTCCCAAAACGGCTTTAATGAATTTCATAGTAGAGATTATGATCTACATACCTGCCAATTTCAGTTTAAATCGGTTCAGTGGTTAGTTGCAACTAAACTTTTTTTTTTATTGTTTAAAAAGTGAAAAACGTTTTTCATTTGTTTTTGTGACTCATGCCCGGTTTACAACTACAAGGTCATTGCCTATTACCAGAGGACTTTTCGACGACACGAGCTCGACCTTATTGTGGGAGTCCTTTTTACCAATCCAGGTTTAGTTAGGGTAGGAATCTTCAATGACTAACTAACATCGCATTGGCATGGGACCGCCAATTAACGTCCTTTCCCAACTACAGTTTCCTCAAAGTTTCGTTTTAGTTCCCAGACAAAAAAAACCTAAGAACCCCGGTGTAGAGTTTAGTTAATTAGTTATTATGACTTACGCCCGGGCTTTATCTACAAGGCATATCGCCTACTACCAGAGCGCACTTTCGTCACTCTGGTGGACATGAGCTCGACTCTACTATGGGAGTCCTAAATTTTGCCTACCCTAAATTTTTATTCACCTAGGGTAGGGGTCTTTAACGAGTACCTGACATCGCACAGGCTCGGGACCATCGCTTAATGTCCCATCCGAAGGACGGCGTGCTTAAGTTTATTTTACTTCCCAGATAAAATGAACTAAGGGCCTCTGCCGAGTTTCGAACCCGCAATTTTGAGCGCAGTAAGCAAGCACGCATACCACTGGGCTACTGATAGGGAGTTGAAAATTATAATGACACTGTTGCCATGGCGACTATATAGACAACTCTTTTTTTTTTAATTCCATAGTCTATAAATGTTGTATTGCAATAAAAAGTATTTAATGAAACTAGGAGGATTGCGCAAGCTTTCCAAAACATATTCAAAGCCCTATGGGAAAGTTCCTTGCAACCCGACCTGCTCTTATTTTACAATAAAAAAAAATATATATATATTTTTTATCTGAAATCTTTATACAATAATATACATAATAAGTAAATAGGGTGGCTTCATACATGGCTTAGGAAAATGAGACTCCGGTTCATATTCTAAGCCAATGTGGGGCGCTAGAAAGCAGATTTCACTGCTTCGGGTCTGCCAATACGGAACCGAAGCAGGTAATGGAAGGAACCTGCAGAAGAATCCTGGACTTTATTAAAGATACACGGCTACTGCAGGAACCAACCAACACACACAGGGCACACAATAGGTCTACTCTGGCCGCGGTGACACAATCAGCTCGCGAAAAAAAAAAAAAAAAGGTGGCTTCATACATGGATAAATGTCAATATAACATAATGGGATTACAAAATAACAAAATATCTCACTTCCATAGATCTTGTGGCCATCTCCTGTTCAGACGGCGTGGAGGATTGTTTGGATGGAGTACAGAGGATAAGACTTGTGAAAATGGGTCAGTTTTTTGAAGTTTTTCCCCCTCTTTTGTTAATTTTTCACGGATTTCATTAATTATTGATAATATATTTCCATTTTTTTTTTATTGTACAGATTTACTTCAATAATTATTAAAAAAATAAAATGTATTTGATTTTTACACAATTTTATCTTTCCAATCTGTGACTTCTGCTGTGATTTATGATTACATTTTACAGTAAAAAAAAATTAACCATTACAAAACAATTGTATTTGCAAAAAAATTACTTACAATTAAATTCATTCATTGTCAATTGTTACACTCACAATGAACAATTAAATGTAATTGTTAATTACTATTACAAATTTGCCCACCTCAGCTGAAAACACACATTAGAAATAGCAAACTTACATCCGCTACATCTATCTATATCAACAAACAGTCTAGTTGGAGTAACTCAAGGCCCAGGAAGTGACTCACTCTCTCAGGTTTATATATTCACAGATTCAATCCACCATTAACGAACGACACACTAAGTAAATATCGTTCATAGGGAACTTCATTCTTATATTCATCCGAATTGAATTACAAATGTCATCGAATTGTCAATTCACATACTACATAAGACAGCCAATTCAAAATAATTAAATAAAAAAAATATGTGCAGACAGCAGTTGCATTGAACTCCATAGGTCTCTTTGTGGGCTTTGCGAAGTTATAGAAATGCTCCTAATTCGAATAAATTAGTTTTAATATGGTATAGTATAAAACCAGGTGGCTATAGACACCCATAAACAGGAATATGGGCAGTTTCAACCTGCATTTCTTCTTTTTTCAAGAATTAATAGGAGATGTTCAATGGTAACAGAGCTTTACACTCAATGCAATATATTTATTTTATTAACTAACCGCTGAACCTACTCTTTAACCGTAATAGGTAAGTACCTATGTAAAGGAGACCATTCTCTTCAATATATTACAAATTTTTGAAATTCTTTAGTTTCGGGTAAATTACTATTTAAAATTGAAAGTAATAATAACTAACGATCTGTTTTTTCGTAAAAAACATGAGACCAATAGTTGACCTATACAGACATTTCTGAATCCTCATACTACATAAATTTCCTGTCGATACATTACATCGACAGTTATTAGAGTTTTTGAGTTAAATCCCTTACCCCCTCTCCTTGACCGAAACTCAATAGTGTCGTCCTTATGAGGTACTGGATACACATAAATGTACCGACATTCATTCTACCAGGAGTTGTGTTAAAAGACATGGAAAATATTTTGTTTTCTTTACTGGAAACAGGCTTTCGGAATCCATACATTTCCGGTGAAAACTCAACAACAAATTTCTGTCCGATCAAATAACTTCCCCTATACTTCATATAACTGGGAAAGTAAAAATAAGCAGAAGAACAGGAGGAGATGTAAACAGAAGGCGTGCAAATAGAATATATGATATAGGATCTGGAGGACCGTAATAACTACCTACCCACATAGATAAGCTGGCAAAACTGATGAACTAATACATACATATATAGCCCTCTCTTTTTCATCAAACCTTGATTTGTTGTCCAGAAGAATACTCCACAATGGGACATAGAGCCAAGTTGTTATAAACGATTTGTTTCTATTTTTAAAAAAAGTTCATTAAAAATAGTATAATACTTGTGAAACCTAGATTCAACGAATTTTTTTGCAATAAAAATCAATCTAAAGTGACTATCATATATGTATGTCTATTTATAATTCAAGTGAGTTAAAATTTTACGATAACTATTGGAAATATTAAGTAAAATACCGTGGACTAACAACAAAAAATGTTACGTAAAGCTACTGCAAATTAATTTGAGGTTAATTAGCAGTTTGTATAAAAATAAATATAAAAAGTTATACCAATGAGTTATTCTTATATTGAATTAATGACGAACATCATATTTATAGTAACTGACTAAATGTGTAACAAAATCTTTTTAGCTACTGACGATGGGAGTACTTCCCGAAAGGTCTTCCATTTAATATATTGTGGAACCAAAAAAGAATAAATCGGAGAATAATATAGTTGCCAAAAATACTCAACACTTGAAAATGTTTTCTCTTTTGTTAATTTAAGTTTGTAACTGATCAAAAATTCGATAACGAGTATAAACCGGAAATTATTCTTTCTCGTTTCCCTGAATCTAAAAATAAAAAAATAAAAAATTTCCTGGAAGTGTTACTAATGGGCTGCTGAATTGGCATAGATATGTAAATGCTGCCCCAATACATTCAGCCCATCCAGAGATTAGGATTTGGAAATAAGACCTAATTTTTTAGGACCAATGAATGGATTTTTCGTTAGAAGAGAACACTTTTTTATATATATCCTAAAGCACTTGAAGATAGTGAGATTAATACACTCTTTTAAACATAATTAATTCATGAGCAAATAAATATTATTGTTTTATTCCACTAGACGTCCCAGTACCGCCATCAGATTTTTATAAATACATCCACTTATATTATTTCAATTCCTTTATTAACAAGAGTGGATTGGCGTAATTTTTTTTAGTAAATATAAAATAAAATTACATGCACTAAATAATTACGATCAGTTAAGTGCATGTCCCATTTCACTGTCTTCAGTCGCCTGAATTGTTTTAAAAATTTTAATGTAAAAAGATCAATATTTCGGTAGCCACCAGTCTAATGCTGAGCCTAAATGAAACCTTTCTCTTTGAGAACCTTCTCATATAGTTGGTTGTAGGAGAGCAAATTTATGTGTATTATTTTAATTGTAAATCATTTTTCTGGCTGAGAATGAAAGCAAGATACGTGATCTCAAAATAGAAAAAAAAAATAGTTCATTGTCCCCCAGTTTGGTAGTGTTATTATCTTGTTTTACTTTTATCGATAATTTAAAACATTTTCTGTTTAAAAGGCATTTAGTTTAAAACTTCATTCACTTGTCTGCTTTAAAGTAAACACGAATGGAATCAACTCTCAAAGATGGGAATGAAATACAGTTACGTTAGTTTTGGGGACCGAAGTACACATTAGATTATTGTTATAACATGTAGAAAATTAGTTCAAACATTTCCTAAATGTTATTCACGCAAAGGATTAAGGTAGTATGTCCTTTTTTTAAATGAAAAGTTTAAGAAAAAAATGAATTGCACAATAATTTGTTGCACCTTCGGTTACCAATACGCATTCATTCCCCTGAGTCAACGTTTTATTCCCTTGGTGCTGTACATTTAAATATTTCAACACTAGCTTAACTACAGCTCTCAAAACTTATCTTTGGCGGTATTTTATTATAGGTTGATGAAAATGTAATAATTACAAATTTTAATAACATTTGAAAAAATATGCCACTATTCTCTGATTTTTTTTGATGACCCACATAAGATTTTTCATTATTTTTGTTTTCTGAAGTGGAAAAACAGGGAATATTGGAAACTGGAATTTTTGACCGAACCCATAACTTTTCCTCAACTACGTACAACTGGGGAGTAAGAAGTGTTGGAGGAAACAGTAACTGTATAAATAATGAATGTAAACTCCAAATTGTATACATGGATCCATAGGACCATAAGTGAAACACCTGTTGATTTTCAATCAAATCAGAAGGGTGTTAAGAAAGAGTGCAATCTTGTTAATTACAAATAACTAAAGCAGGGGAATTACAATGTCGGGAGTTGAGCCTTATTGCTTTCGATTCCACTTTATCAGATACTCTATTCGAATGGAATCTGAACTGGGATAATATATGCATATATTATACATTTTCGTTATCATTATTGATATATCCTTATATACGATTGTTGTATAAACAATGTTCAACAGAACCAACAAACATATCTATATCTAGATGGGGTCTATAAAATCAAAGTCCACATTAAGATTTAAACGAATTCATGTTGCTTTTATGAATAGTAAACTAAAAGAATTGAGGATTATGCAAATTTATAGATAGAATTTAATATTTTTTTGAAACCGATGGAAACGACTCACACAAAGGTCAATGCATAACTTGATACCGCCCAAAAGTTAATAAAAAATTATGCAATATATAAGCTGGAAAGAAGGAAACGGTGACAAATTAGATTAAAGTTACGTACGGTAGTGACCGTAAAAAGAGAATATATCAATAAAGGTGTGTGTTGTTGAAATGAATTAAGTATAATGTTTATTTGAAGGTAAACAAATACATCCGGAACAGAGTAATTAATTTTCTTCAATTATTATAATGAAGAACAAAATGAAATAGGAAGAGAAATGTTGTGGTATGGTTTTAAAAGTAAATTTATTAGACCAAGTGACTTACCACTGTGCTCAGTAAATATATTGGATCCTTGAGTCCTTCCATCCTTGGAGAGTGACTGTCTGGGCTTGTTGCGAACGGACCTGACGGTGAGGGACTGAGACTGTGAGCCTGTGTGAAGACCGCGTTCTTTAGCTTGTTGGGCGCCCATCGTGCCACAGGCCCAACATTCCCAGGCAGCTCTCCTCCTCTAACTGGAGCCACAGCACACAATCACATCACCCACTGGGACCATAGCAGAGCACAAGCAAACCAAACAGAGAACAACAGATCAGAAAAACATGGTCCGCCTCCCCGTGTCTATCAGTCGGCCATATTTAACAACCTGACGTCGATTATTTAGTTGGAGAAGTGGCCGGGGGGAGCGCTAGCCACCACTGATCTCTATATACACTGGCTAGCAGATGGGGGGTGTCCAAGCTTGAATGAAAATTGAACAGCGCCATTTGTGAGGTAAATGGGCATCTATATGGTGACAAGTCGAATTTGTAAATACAATAGATCATGTTATTTAATTCCATAAATAGATGAAAGAAAAAGAAGCATCATCGTGTACGAGTGCTCGTATTATAAAATATAAAAACAACATTTCACAAGTAAATTAACGAAAACGTAATATGTGTCAATCATTAAACATTAATACTTTACCTTGCATAAATTATTTTAAACACAGGTTTCCATTAAAATATGCCTATATTGTGGGCAGAAATTTGAAACCCACGGAATATACATATTCAAGGTTATGTTCTGATTATTTTATCTGCAGAAGCTATATCCTTCATCTTATTTATTTTACTTAAAGGTGAGAAAAAAAATGTTCATTCATGTATGTAGTATATTGTTATACAATACAATATTTTTCTTGTATGATATACATCTACGAATTCACAAAATATGATAAAAATTTTTAAAATAAATTGAATTAGGTATATAACTACTTAACAAGTATTTATCTCTAAATGCAATTATGTTTCGTGTCAGTGAAAAATTGTTCATCTGCATACGAATAACAGCGAACTTTTGTATAACAGTGAATCTTTTAATTTTTATAGAAATTAGTAATTGTTTTCTAATAAATCTACACTTAATCATAACATTATTTCTTCATTAATTTTTAATATATTTCTTTCTTTTTGAGAACACAATTTATAGATCACCGCTAAAAACGATTCAGCTGATTGGCTAAATGGACCATACTGTGCCTGACAACGTCACAAATGGCGCCTTGTATTATACCAGTGTATAAGAGATCAGTGCTAGCCACATGCCTATCAGCTGGCTGCTATATTTCATATCTCCTATTTCACTACTTGTTACTGCTCCTACAAAATACATACGTGTCAACTACAAATAACTAATACAGTGTTACTATCATAGAGCGGGTTTAGTGGTTAGAGTTAATATTCGAAGCTCCAGGCAGGTGGAGCGGCCGTAGTAAAATATATATAAGTAATTAAAGCCTCACCCTGGTTTCTTATCATATATCTTGAGAATGGTAGATTAGCATTTACTAACGACGCGAGTAAAGTTAAACATTAAGTTCTAATGTTACATCATGTTTTAAAATCTCTTGAATTATCGACAAAGAAAAGTGTACTCTCATTTTTTTTGGCCTAATTGCATTGAATGAATTTTTGTTTATAAAATATATTTGAATGAGTCCTAGCGTTCCAAGAAAAAAAGTACCCAGCGATCCCTTTATACACCTATTAAATTATTTAAGCTATTTCCGCCTTTATGAACTAGTTCGTTCCCCATCCTGAATTAGTTCGGTTTCGTTCCCTTTCATAGTTCAATTGAACCAGTTCGTTCATGAAGTACACAATTCTCCCGCCAAGGTTAGTTTAAAGTTGGTCCTTCTATGGTTCATAAAACAGCCAGTGACAAAGTGGTGGAGTGTGGAGGAATGGCGGCCGCCAAGATAGAAGACCTGAACTTGCCTGGAGCTGTGGTACTGCGCCTCATTAAGGACAGTCTGCCCGATGGAGTGAGCGTGGCCAAGGATGCCAGACTTGCCATCGGCAGGGCTGCATCAATGTTTATACTCTACCTCACCGATCTCTCCAACAGAATAGCCGTCCAAAACAGTAGGAAAACAGTTCATGGCAATGACATTTTAAAGGCATTGGCAGAAGGAGAGTTTACCCAGTTCATACAGCCTTTAGCCGAAGCTATGCAAGGTTTGTTGTATTCAATTTCATTTTCTGGTATTATTAGGTTTGTTCGCCTCACTGAACTCACTATACACCGCCAAGGTCCCGCTTATAATTGCTTTATGTCAGGGAAAAGAGTCATGTAAATCTGAAAAAGAGAAGAAAAAAAAATGAAAAAGTATAATATGTGTTGCCAAGATTGATAACCCTCGCGTAGGTTCTAAACGTATTTTTCTACGAACTGTTAATATTCTCTTAAAATCTCACTCTGATTTATGACTCACCTGGTCAATGGCAATTATGTTTTGCTTTCTATTTTGAAGATCATTTGATTTGTTAAGCCTCTCAACTACAACTCCACTTACGACACGAACAGCATGCAAAACGTAACGGTATCCAAATTCAACATTGAATTTATTTCGCAAGGCGAATATTTCTTTTACTGTGCCATAAATATAAAAAAGTTTTTCTACTCATGAAAAATAATTGAATTGAATGACACTACTTTCCCACTTCGTCGCTCATGATGGGCATGAGGCCGACGCAACTGTGGGAGTCATAAATTTTGCCTACTGAGGTTTATTCGCCTAGGATAGGGGGTTATGTGTGTAGAAATTAAGTGGAATGTGACTAATTCATTATGTTTTCAATGTTATGTATAATCTTATCAAATTGTTTTTCCGCGATTTCTATCATCCTACTCTGTGGGCGATTTGGCTTAAAATCATCAGATCTCTTACCGACTTCTCAATACAACTTCTCATATTTTGGCTAATATGCTATGTTCATAAGGACAAAAAAAAAACTCGCGAAAATAAACGTTTCTTTTTTAGTTGATAGAGTTTAGCCCCTCCTATTCTTTGGGTGTTAACACTTTCTAGTTTTCCCATGGACGATTTATTTCATGATACCACTACGCCACCCCCAGTTCCACCTCGGTACTATTTTTTGTTATTACTAATACATTTGCCATGATAAAGCAGAAGAGATTGAGCTTTATTTGTTGATAACAGCTGAAACTGGAGGTAGTGTAATGGTAAGGCTAATGCGCAATAGCGAAAAAACGACGTGCAAAACCAAATATCTGGAAACAGTTTTAGATGTGCAAAACTGAAAGAGTAAAGGCCCCTTTACCTTTTATAATGGTGTATTTTTTTCAATTAATTCTACCCGGAGATACAATATAATCTACATAAATACACGCAAACTTGCAGAGTTCTCTAAATACTGTTAAGAATTTATTTTGTATTTTGTACCATCTGCCTTGAAAAAGCAAATATGTATTTTTTGTCTCATTGTTAGTTATTGTGACTCACGAAGTTGACGGCCTTTCAAAGCGACGTTTTGCAGCAATATCATTTGACATACAACTTTATGCGTTTTAACATAATGCCTCTATATTTCCTACGACTGAAAAAGTAAAGAAAACATTTGTCGGTGAATCATCGGCTACATACTTCCCCAGAACGAATTAATTACGTTTTCGCTCTTCCCCCAAAGCCAATCGACCGTTTGGGCCACAACTCAAAATTTGACTTACATAGTTGCTTCTGAATCGTCATACTAAATTTTGTATCGATACATTCAATATTCGGCAGTTATTAAGCCTTTTGAGTTGCGTCCCCCCTGATCCCCCCCTTCCCATTCCGCTAAAAATTAAGAGATTTGGTCCTTAGAGGACTTTGAATTTAGATATGATATTTCATATCAATACATTTATTACAACGGCAATTATTAAGAGTTTTTGTGTTAAGTCTCATCCCTAATCCTCTGTTCCCTGTGGCCGATTTGGTTGGAAATAGTGTCGATACATTCATTTTATTGTGAGTTATCGTGCTCACAGACCCGGAAATTTTTTTTTCATTCATTTTTGGAATAAGGAAAACATGGAATTTCATTGAAAACTCCGCATCAAATTGCTAACCGATTACATAACTTCCCCTATACTTCTTGTATATAGCTTGGGAAGTAAAATTAGAAATTACATTACTTTTTTTTTTTTTTTTTTTCAGAATACAAGAAGCAGTTGCAAACGAAGAAACAAAAAACGGATGATAAACCAAACGGAGACTGTTCGGCAACTAACGAAGAGGCGGTCTCGGATGAAGAGGTGATGGAGGAGAGCGAAGTTGTGGAGGAAGGAGTTCCTGAGTAGCTTCATATAAAGGCTGTCTCGCCCGCTTCAGTTAGTTGTACATTACTGTTATTTGAAAGTACACCAGTAATAATCTGTAAAACCTCTCTAATTCCTACTATATCGGATCTAAGATAATAAAAACTTTTGGACTATGAATGAGATTCTTAATTTATGTACAATATATTTATCACAGTCTTATTTATTTTTTGTTTTTAAAACGTCGCAATTACAGACATCGGGATCACTCCCATCATCAGTATCTATAATTCATTTGTTCTTTATGTTAACACCTTTTTCAATCTCTATTTATTGAGTCAACCTCTATATTTAGAGTCTTGACTTGAGAGTTTATATATAGAGGTTAATAAATATGAGATGTAAAAAGAAGTTTTTGATTATTCACATGAAAGAATGTTAACATGAAGAACAAATAAATTATATATGCTGATGATAGAAGTTCTTCCCGAAACGTCCGTAATTGCTACTTTTTAAAAACCAAAATTGTATCTATTTATTAAAGTTTTAATAATAGAGTTTTTTTTTAACTGAAGAAAAATTGCTGTAAAACTTAGTAATGACACTCATTTCACAGAACAAGTGTGAGCCTTATAATATTATATTTATTTTAATACAAAATTCTTCAAATTATTGATAATATTTTAGGCGAGAAAAAAATTATTCTGTAGAATTTATACAAGTTTCTGGATTAGTGAGGTTTTACTGTACACTAATGATCTTTAACCAATTGGACCTGCCTATGGGATTCGCGAACATTTTAAATTCATAAGCCTTTATGTAATTTGTAAAATGTTAGTTCAATTGTAATATCTGTATTTTTGTTTTGGGGATAATCCTCTATAGTTCATACTATGGTAGTCTTATTTATAATCTGACAAAAAATCGTTAATCAAAAATTTCATAAGGAACCTTTAACGGATTTCGCATAAAGCAAATGATTCTAATAACAATTTACTTAGCCAAGGACTATGGCGCAAATATTGCAGTAACTGAATCAGGTAGATGACCAACAATTATGTGAAAAGTCGCACCTTTTAAATATAATTTTTATTCTCTCTATGATTTTTATTTACAAAAAAAAAAAGCACTTTTATTTGAGAAAATTGTGTTTTTACAGAGACCGCATTTTAAGATAATTTTCAATTGAACTTTGTGAGAATGGTCAGCAAAGGATTAGTGTATATTAATGTTTATTACTGAATTAATTAAAATCATATATAATTATTTGAAATTTATAGCTATGGTGTACTTTCTAAGATTAATCCAGAAAATCAAAACGTACTTTGTAGAATGCACCCAAGCTCTCTTCTACAGTAATTTCCCAATATTTTTCTCCTTAATTTTCACTCATGCGCAATACAACTTTCAAACACGAAGTAAAAACCTAAACCTTTTCCTACGGTTTTCTTTTAATGTCTTTTGGTTGGTTCAATCATCTCTTTAAGCACCATAGTCTCCAACCGTTTACGTAACGGATAGATAAAAAAAAGTTGGACACATAGGGCCAAAATATATTACTTTTAGACAGATTCACCCATCGTATGTTGGGATATGTTTAGTAGTGTGTTGAGAGAGTTTTTTCATTCCGCAATAATGAAAAACATTTCTGTGAATGCTTTTGTAATGAAGTGTATTTTTGATGAAGTTAGTAGTAAATTACTCGAAACATAGTTATCAAATAATTCATTAAAACACCAATTTATCGACCAATTAAAAGTTGTATTGCCTCTGCGCGAAATTTGAGACGTAAAACATATATATATATACTCTAAAATAGTACTTGGGTGCCAATGTGTACATAGTATTGAATTGCTAAAATATTTAGCTTAATTTTTACGATTTTAGATTTTTTACTCGTACTATTTATTATAGGACAAAAACATAATTTAAAAAAAATTATAAACTTTTAAAAAAATAAGACATTTGATTGTAAATAAGAGAAGCAGAACTTAATTCCAACTTTGTATCAATCAGCTACATTGTGTGTCTAATCAAAATGGAGGTTTTTGGCTTACTTACTGAATCGTAAGAACATAATGTTTTGAGTTAGTGGAAATGTACGTACTTTAAAAATATTCTTAACTAGTAAGCTATCTAGAGCCTTGTAATTGATACGACTTCACAAGGTTGCTTCCTAACTTAACTATTGTACCTGCTTTCCAGATTGGGTCAGTTAGCTCATTTTAAATATTTAATCTTTGAAATTAAATATATCTGTAATATTAGAAAAACTGAATATAACATGTGATGTACCTATGTAAATGACTAAAATATCGTTTTTATAAGATTACATTTTTTTGAATTTTGAAATAAACGTTTCTAGCTTTTTTACTCCTACTATTATAGAAAGTATAGTTAAACAAAAAAAAAACATAATTTTTTAAGATAAACATTTGTGTATGATTCACCGACAATGTACTTCCCTGGCACAAATTAAGTTTTTAGTTATTTATTATGCCTTATGTCGGGGCTTCAACTACGAGGTAATATCGCCTACTGCAGAGCGCTCTTTCGCTCTGATGGACATGAGCCCGACTGTGGCAGTCCTAAATTTTGTCTACCTAGGTTTATTCAGTTACTTTTTAGTATAGTTAGGTTTTAGTTAGTTATTTAGTTAGCATTATACAGTTGAAGACTGAATATGACATGTGATGTATGTAGATGACTAAGATATAATTTTTATTAGATTTTAGGGACATCGAAATCCTCATTCTTAATTTCACGTCTGTGTATTCGATTACATTACGTGTGTGTTTACAGAGAGACAGGAAATGTATTTTCATTTTTAGAATTAGGTCGGAAAACAAAAAATTCCTGTTAAAACTACTCAAAATTTCTGACAGAATTCATAACTTTCCCTATACTTCGTTTAACTGGGGAAGTAAAAATATTACATTTCTAAATAAGAAAAGCAGGACCCAATGCCACCTTTTATAGAATCAACCACATTTTAGGCTTATTCAAATGGAAGTTTGGCGAGGGACTATTTAGATTATTATAAACGTTTCAGCAAATTTACTGACGTCTTAAGAACAGTAGAAAAGTTGTCTTGTGTGCATGAGTGGTAAATCTGTCGAAACTTAACAAAATTAATGCTAATATCTATTCTTAACATAATTAATGCTAATATCTATTCTAATGCTCCCCTCCCCAATCTCTTCCTACTTTATTAATACTTTTATCAGTTACCAATGTATCACCATGTGAGACATCCCCTAAACTATAGGTGTTTTGTTAAGTAGAGTTGTCCGTATGAAAAATACGTTGAAAAAAAAAAAAAAAAGAACCTTTAAACTTTCTGCGCTTTTTGTCTCTGGTTATTATTATCTAATTATATTCTATAATAAAGAAAAAACAAAGAAATAGTTTAATTTGTATATTGTCTAATTTCACGAATATGACAAACATTTATTCAATCCTCAGATTAACTGAGAATACCTACAGCTGTCTCCTAGGGGAGTCCTGCCTTAACATAACATTTACAAATTACAAACTTCAATATTATATGATATAACCTTATTTCTTATTTATAAGTTTTCTACTATAAACCTCGTTAGTGATGGCTGATGTGCGCTGTTCATAAAGCCAGAAAAGGGGAGGAAAAGAAAAAAAACTCGTTCTCTCGTTTTATTTTCAAATGCCTTACTATTGCATTTTCTTTATTTTATTATATTATTGACAACTCAAATGAGGTTTATATTAGAATACTTATATATAAGAAATAAGGTTATATCTTATAATATTGAAGTAGAAGAAGAAAATAACATAAATGCGAACATACTCTTTATAATAAAAATACACAATATAATATATTAAGTTAGTGGCGTTCACAAAGGTGAGAATTTGAAGTGAGATTGGTCGTGCAAACAATTCCCATTTTTTCTAGTTTCATTAGTTTCCATCAGTTCCAGAGAGTCAAGCTGTCTACCTTTTTTCTTATTACAGATGTGTGTTCTTCGACCCGTTCTTTAAATTTAAGTCCTTTATAAACCGAACTTCACGATTGCCATTCGAGCTGATACACTCCGCTTCTATCTTCTATTTTTATTTTATGTATGTATGCATTTTCATTTTCTTGTACTTCTACATGTCATATAACCCTTATTTCTTTTTATACTATAAACGTCATTCTTCAGTTTGTATATTTATTAAAAATTATCTTACTGATATATTTCTTTATTTTATTATATTATTGACTGAAACATTTTCAAGGACTTCACTATGGGGTAGGGTGTCACAGCCTCAGTTAACCTCAGCTTTGAGGATTGTATAAATATGACAACCTAGCAAACTTAAATGTCACTTTTGAACTTTGTGCTGACACTTGCATAAACCGAAACCAGTACACTTTTGTGGAATTAGACAAACAAGAAGTTGAGCAAGTTCTTTCTTTGTACTTATTTTATTAGCTTTCCACTATATCGACACGGAAGTGTGTTTGGAAGGCGCCTTCGTAGTATGGTGAATGGATTGGTGAACTCATGAGAAAAAGCCACCGCAGACGGACATACTGGTTTTTCCCTATGATTATTTGGATATAAAAAAATATATAGCCATACCATTTCAATCGTTGGACTGTTCTTATATTTCTAGTACATAATATACATTAGCGTGCAACAAAGTACATTACCCGTGACAACGTGGGGAAATGACTATTAAGAAAATATATTCGAAGCTAGAAAACATATGACAATGTGTACCTTATCGGATAAACCCAAGTAATGTAGCCATTAAGCAGTGTTTTGAAACGCAGCTCATATTTCCCCTCACCAGAATCACAAATGAAGGTAATAAAACACAACGCTATTACATATTTTTAATATAAATTTTGTTTATTATGTACATAGAATTAATATTCAAAATAGTATATCTGAAGAAAAGAATAAATATTATCAAAAAACTATTTTCCTGTGACAAAATATTTTGAATATCTACACAAAAGTAGACTACCAATAAAGTATTGTTAAATTATGTACAAGTAGATAGTTTATCGTGTTCAAAGCATGAAGCGCTTAAAGATACAAACAGGGCTCTAGTCAAAACAAAGTTAATTCTATGATATAAAGGTTTCGGCGTGAGAAGTTCAATGGCAACGTCAAATGACTATACTTTCTATAGTCCCTTATTTACTAAATTACTCTGCTTAGACACCATTTTCGTTTTCAATCCATTTTTCTCCAGAAATACGTTTTTATTTAAAAATATAATTACAAGATCATTCAGACTATCTGGACGTTTAGTATTCGTTCATCTCTAGGGTTCTGCTAAGCTTTTCATTATAATTCAAACGTAACATTACAATCGCGACCTAAAAATAGCATTCTAACGCCAGTTCACACAAATTGTGGAAGTTCGCACCTCATCCGACCACACTGGAGGAAGAAATGTCAGTCCGGTCCTCGCCGGCCAATGCGATTGAATTGTAGTTGGACCTCCAGCCTGAAGAGCGTCATGCTCACCAAATCACGTTTTTTTTTGTATACTACTTTTATACTCAGTTATTTGATATTTGTCTTCTTTTTCTAGCCAACACAACTTCTATCTGTTTTCTTAAGAAAAGTAAACACATAGAAGATTAAAACGATAAATACGGAAATAATAGTTAAGAAGATTAGATTAAAAACGAAGAAGAACCTAATTAAGATGTATGATGGGAAAATAATTTGGTAATCTAGGCACTAATTTTGGTATCGGACAGGAAACAAAGAATTTTGCTATACACCTCCAAAAAGAGTTTCATAGCTGAAAGGGCAAGTGACGTGAGGATAAACATCGTTGAAAAAAAATGTTCCTTAACGAAGTAACATGGAGCCCTCCATCATGATAGGATTCATGGTGTCAGGGACTCAACACCCGGAACAGAGTGGACTGTCCATTCGTCTGATCCTGATGCCCGAGTTTTATCTATAGCCTATTGCCAGAACGTTCTTTCGTCGCTCTGTTGGACATGAGCCCAAAGACTAATGGTGGAGTCCTAAAGGTTGAGCTACTTAGGATAGGGGTCTCTAACAATACCTGACATCGTACAGGCCTAGAGACTACCGCTTGACGTCCAATCCGAAGTCAAAAGCGCGATCTTGGGCACACCACGCTATCTCCATGTTACCGGACTCGGACTCCCTCAAAAGATAAATATAAATACATTTTTTACTTTAACATAGTTGGACCAGTTCTTTTCACTTGTGGGTAGCCTAACTTCTTAACTTATTCGTATATGTATGTATTTCTGGAGTAAAAGGATGGAAAATGTCCCAAAATGCCTCCATTGTAACATTATAGAATTTTTTAGAAACATTTTCTGCAGAGATATTGTAAAACGCTTTATAAAAAAGAAAGAAAAACGTACAATATAATATACAGTACTCCTTTGTCGCTCTGGTGAACATCAGCCCGGCTCTATTATGGGAGTCCTAAATTTTGCTTATACTAAATTTTTTATTATGTAGGGGTCTTTAACGAATACTTGATTTCGTACAGGCTCGGGACCATCGCTTAACGTCCTAACTGAAGGACAGCGTGCTCAAGGTTTTTTCACCTCCCAGATAAAAGATCTAAGGGCCTCAGCTGGGTTTCAAACCCGCCATCTTCAGCTCAGTAAGCAAGCATCCATACCACTGAGCTATCCTCCCCATATATTATAGGTTATGTTAGGTTTTATGACTCATGCCCGGGCTTTAACTACGAGGTCATATCACCTGCTACCAGAGCGCTCTTTCGTCACTCTGGTGGACATGAACCCGACTCTACTGTGGGAGTCCTAAATTTTGCCTACCCTAAATTTTCATTCACTTAGGGTAGGGGTCTTTAACGAGTACCTGACATCGTACAGGCTCGGGACCATCGCTTAACGTCCCATCCGAAGGACGGCGAGCTTAAGTTTATTTTACCTCCCAGATAAAATAAACTAAGGGCCTCGGTCGGGATACGAACCCACGTTCTTGAGCTCAGAAGTCAAGCACGCATTGAGCTACCGGCGCCCTCTCCCATATATTATATATATTTTGTGAAATAGACAATATTTTGAAATACGTTTTTCTTTCTTTAAAATATATGACGACAATAAATGGCTATTTATGGATAATAAATACGCTCGCAAATGATTCTATACTAACAATAAGTAATGTTCTCGTCACTGATTCAATGATAAGAAACACTTCTCTGAAGGAGGGGAAGGAGGGTATCTCGTCTTCTCCGAGGTATTGTCAACGTTTTATAAGAGCAAACTTCTTTATTATTTAGAGAGGTGTTGTCATATACGGATAAGTTTACGAGAAAAAGTAATGAAGCCCAAATTGTTAGTCCTAAATTTCCTCCTCAGAGGTAGATACTTTTAGTTTCATAATAATTTGAAGTTCATATCATAAATTACACTGAAACGAAAACATTGAATTCTGTAATTTTTGTGAATACGACTGTTCTTATGAAAACTGAAATTATTTAGATTAAAAACAAGACAATTGATTGGACGAGCTAATTTTCAAGTTTTTGCACTACTAATTTTTTTAGAATTAGTATTGCTCGTGCTTCTAATAATTAGTAAAGCTCAACTCGTAGAAAGGGGCGAGTAGACTCATTCGTAAGGAATGTTCAAGCTCTACAATTTTGGCCACAAGTCTTTATCATATCTATAGTAGTTTTTGAGGAAATTCCCAAAAAACTACGGTAAAGTTGACAAAACCATAAAACTAATAACAAACACTTGCCTGTCAGTTTTCAGAGGAACCCCCCCTTACTTGGAAAGGGATCTTCACGACCTTCATTAAAAACTAACAATACATTGATTCCCTTTTTATTTCATTAGTCGTATTGTTTTTTTTAATAAAATAAATATAATACATATATTTTTTAAAACAATTAAAACATACAGATATGTATATATAAACACGTTAGATAAGTAAATAAAAGATGTTATATACAAAATGTTAAAACACTAAAATAAATACTATGCCTATATATTATGGACGTTGCTAGCTTTATTTTCTTAACCTATGTTATATAAAATGGTACGGAAAGTTTTATTTGTCCTCTAATCAAATTATTTTTAGGCCACATTTTAAAATTCATTATAAAAATATTAGGGTTATTCATTTTTCTGAATTGATTGCTTGCCTAGGCCAACATTTCTATAATTAAGGTAACTCATATTTTGTAACTATCAAAAAATATTAAGGGGTCAATAAGAAGAAACCGTTCTCTAGCACAGGTCTCCAATCATCTAACTTAAGTCATACATTCCATGTTAACAGCACATGCCAAGGTTTTACCTAAACTCAATGTTGTTTCGAGATGTCACTAACAATAAGTAAAGGTGATTAAGAAACACTTCTATTAAGTTTCTTAGCCATTTATGCTTTGAGAAATAAGACTTTCTTCATTGTAGCAGATAATTTGAAATAAAATATAATAACATTCATTACCTCACCAATTTAGTTTATAGACATTATATAAACCCGCATCTGATGATTGAATGCCAGGCCTTTTTTTTAGTTTCTTTCAAAAACAACTTTGAAAATGATGAATTCTCTTCACCACAACTTCCTTATTCGCAGCTTCCGTTATATATTTGGGGAATCCATTGAGGAAACTGAGCTATTGGTCGGTGCGTCACTCACGAGTTCAGACTTGTCAGATTGCATAGGCGAAATATCAGGTGACCCTTAGTTGCATAGGCCGGGCGGGCAATTGACTCAAGGGCTTACGCAAGCGGCTTGAGTTCAACGTTTCGACTCGCCTGAAACAAACCTAGTCTGCGCTGTTAAGTATGTAGGAGACGTTTAAAAACATTTGCATTTTAAAAATTATATGTAAGCAACAACACAGGCATTGCAGCTTCGAGTCGACCTCTTTTTTTATTTTTTTTTTTAACGCCATGGCGACCCTATTATTTATTTTTAAATTAGGTGGTTTTAATTTTTTTAATCTGAAAAACGTTTCCGCACGAATTGGCCAACTTGCCGATGGCGTATCTCTGGACCCCCCTGGCTCATAAGCACTTTTTTTTATGCCAAGAAATATATTTATTTTATGAGGCGCCCAATACCTTATTTTTTCTTCATAGTTTGATGATGAGATCTGCTTGTTTCCCAAGTTCAAGTGTCTTGTCAATGGCACAGGTGTTATTTCGTAAAACCTGATAAAGGCTTATTGAGACCTGGTGGTGCTCGAGTATGCCCCGGAGATCTCGGCACTCCTCAAACAGGTGGCTAACGCTCAGTGGTCCCTGGCACTATGCCTGGGGGTGAGCCTGGTGTGCCCCAGCCCGAGCCTGGCCAGGATCACCTTCTCCCTTGTTGCCTAAGGTTATAGCTGGTCCAGGCCCTCACTCCAACCTTTACCTCCTGCTCCCATGCTATGATCACCCTCCAACTCGGAGCTTCTTATCCGTGGTTACGGTTCTTCCAGGCTTGAAAAGAACGATTGTTTCTTTTGCCGCCTGGCTAGCTTTTTCGTGGCCGCTACGCGCTGTGTGACTTGCAACCCAGGTGAACTGTACCCGCTTCCCCAAACTCACCAAATTCGTCAGTTATCCATTTATCACCCTGACAATAGACTGGAACGGGTACATGTTTGTCCAGGCTTTGGGGGGTGCGGATGATGGTGTTAACAGATGTACTCATGGCACGCAAAGTTGGCTACTTCGGCGAAACTTTACATTTTATCTATGTTAAATATATTAATATTTCCAAAGAAATTATTTATCATACTGTTTGTTTAAAAAAAAATTCAAAATGAAGACTGTCTTGCCCTGAATGAAAATATTTGATTTCACGTGGAATGGCCCATATCTAAAATCGCCTTTGCTTAAGTTTTGATCTCTTAATATTTTTTAACAGTAGACAAAGATATATAGATAAGAAAAGTAAGTGTAGCGCTAGGCTATCATACATTGGAGACACTGGAGGCAGGAGGGGAGGGCTGGTAGAGGGCAGCAGTGTTCAGGAAGGAAGCAAGGCTGGTATAGTAACCTGGAGAGGCCCAGGTGTCATTGTGGCCACCCTCAGCCACCTGGAGGAGGTGCTTGTGAGAGGAGGGACACAAGGTGTACAGCTGAGACATCATGGAGGAGGGGACTAGGGCGTCCGACAAGCCGGAGATGAACAGGCAGGGCAGGGTCACACTCCGGATCTTATCTCGGGACAGCAGCTGTAACAGAGAACAACAGTAGAGGTCATATCATATCCACACCAGGCAGCTCAGGAAGGCCTAATTCACCCACTCTTGAAGTCACGCCTGATGAACTGAATTATAAATACGCAATGCGTGTACAGTGTTGTGACCATGGACGGAAGTCTAATTACAGTACAATTCCGAGTTACCCGGCTAGTGAACCGACATTTTTTCTTCTTAAGGTGGCCAAATAAAAAAAAAAAAGTCAAACAATTGCGCGACGGGACCAATCGAACTTCACTATTTTAGTTTTGCTTAATTTATATTATTATTAAAAATTGAAATACGTTTCTAAGAAAATCTTCAAAAATTATGAGAGTTATTACAGAAAACTTATTAAAATTAGCGTTTTCAGCTTCTGTAGGATGACAGTAGGTTGATTTTTTCTGTTGTTTTTTTTCCAGAGGTGTCTTCGTTTTTGACAATATTTCGGGACACTTCCCTTCTTCGGGTCAAAATGAACGAATTTAAATGGTTCATTGTGACCAGAAGAAGAGACGTGGAAGTGCCCCGAAATATATTCAAAAATATATATAACTATATAGCATATATCCATTTTGCGCCAATACCAATTCCCCTCCAAATCAATAATAAAATTTAGAGCCACTAAGCCTTTAGACTGGAATTTGGGGTTTTTTAAGTTTCTTACATTTCGTCGACGAAATTAAAATATTATGAAATTTAAAAAAGTGATTCTCGACCTAAATTAGTACTATTTTCCACGACTTGTGAGTTGTGAATATCGTTATAGATTATTTTTTACCATCCCAACTCCACAAGTGATGGAGTCAACCCGTCACGAATTGACTTGATCGAAAGGTACTCACAAAAAAGTTGTCTGCTTTAAATAAAAATACTCAAATTAGAAAAAAAGAATAAAAAAACACTTGTCTATTGAACTTGGCACTACCACTTGCGATGTTCTATCACAAATTTTTAATAATATTACCTTTTTAACAAAATAAAGGGTCTTTTATCAATTTTAGGCAAATAACAGGATACTCAAGTCACTGATGATGGGAAGAAAGAACCCGAAACGTTTGACAATGTAACAAAAGAAATTTATAAATAAATTGGGAGTAAGAAATAAAAAGCTGCTGGAATATAAAACCTATTTGTCTATTGATTTTAATTAAAATATGAAACATTTGTACTATTTTATTTAAATATCCAAGGCCCTTACCGAAAATTCATGTAAATATTAAAAGAAATAGACAAAGGAGGTTTAAGATGAACATAAAAGGGGTAGGTGAGATATATTTTACAACCTCTCAAGCTGCGATCCACTATTTTTGATGGGGTCTATAGAGTCCCGTTATTCTATTGGGCAATCGGGCAACCCACAAGGTAGAAGAGGACAGACCACGGCCCAGGAGGGGAACATATTCTACGACAGAATCATAAAAAAATTGAGGGAGCAAGGCTCTTCAGACATTGGTTGATCTGAAATGGACTGGCCCGAAGAAAGAACCTGCTTAAATGACACAATTGTATTGACAAAATGAGTGACAAGGAGACAAAAAGGAGCGCAAAGGACTGGGGGCAAACCAGTTAATCGGCGCTTCAAGATCTTTAATTTAATAACAATTTACCATGAATAGGGGGAAAAAAATTCAATTAGTTGCTTTATGACTTATTAATAATAAGTAAATAATTATTTTGGAGTCAGACTATTTCTTCCTAATTGTGGGCCAACCTTTGTGTAAAATTTAAAGGTTCAGAGATCAAACAGGTCACAGTCCCTGTTGAATACGCAGGCCGACACAAAAGGTTTCCCTAAAAAAATTAATTCTAGATTTAAAATGTATTTATTCTGAATTTATGAAATAATTAATAAATAAACAAACAGAAAATAAAAATATAGTGCAGTATGAGGTACAATCTCATAAATTTTTCGAACAGGAAATTGATAATATGTATCTGACAGTTTTGGTACCTTGTTTTTATAGACGAAGAGCGGTAAAAACCTCATCCAGGAATTCTTAAAGAGGGCTGCTGCTATCTCAGGGATGGAGGTGAAGGTGTTCTCCAGGATCAGACACCAGATCCTGCAGGAGTACTGAGGACGAGATGCCAGGTCTATCGCAACAGCACCCCCTGGCCAACATAACAAACAAACTACTGAGTCGTCAAATAATTATATAGAAAAAGAAGCCTAAAGAATTATACTTGCTATAAATATGGTAAAGTATTAAAGCATTCCCTTCCTTCTGCGGCTCGGAGTAATTCCTCCTAAAGATCTTTACACTTACGAATCTTTTAAGAAAGGTTTATTTTTATTCGAGAAGCTACAAAAATATTGAGCAGAAAAAAAACCAACATTTATTGGCAATTAATCCCTTATATTTCTCAGATCATTTAAATTGTTTTCCTTGTCTCAGCATTACAACTTTTGCTGTTGGAGGATTATATATACTGGTGGGCTGGTGCTTTGCACCTAGGGACCTAAGCGCTGGGCTTCGAGTTTACTTTGTTATCTAGTAGTTTACACTACCAATACCAATTCCTTCATAAAGGATCAAGTCCTCCTGTTTCCTCAACGAATATGAGAATGCTCCTATGGTACAATCTTCTTCTAAGATCACATCTTTATCGAAAATGTGGAATCTCGTCCGAGCATTACCCAGGAAGTGAGCCGCCGTCTCGTCTTCTCCACATTTGTCACGTGGGGCTGTCCTTGACTTCTAGATGGGTAGGTTTCTATTGAGCGGATCGTGTTCTGTTGCCGAAGCTCGCTTCTTTTGAGGTTCAGGATTCCAATCCTCTAACACCTTGGAATCCTCCCCTGTTAAAGGTTTGCTTGGTACCTTATGCTAGACTCCTTTTCCCTTTGGCATTTTTTAAATATTTTGCGCAGTACTGAAGATATTTCAATTTTTGCCTTATTATTTGGAATACAAATTTTCTAATTAGACAATTAAGACAAAATGCGTTACCAAATACCTAAGGAACGGCCAAAAACAATGATGCGGTTGTGGTTGATGTCAGGACGGGCAGCGAGGAAATCCATGGCAGCCATCGCGTCCATGTAGAGTCCCTTCTCGGAGGGATAGCCCTTAGAGAGGCCGTAGCCCCGGTACTCCACCATCAAGAGGTTGCAGCCCAGGTGCCTGTACAGCCCCGCCGCGTTGTGAAGCCTGTACAATACAATAGCAATATACATATCAACAGTAACAGCCTCATTCTCAACAGTGTTGCTACTATCCATGTTCCCAGTATATTATTTATTTTAGCGCTATCGTAAATCTTTAAAAAATAAGACATTCCTATAATTTTTAGAGCTAAGAATCACATGTGTATATATATAGAATCACATACATATATGTATGTCCTGTCCAATATGATATGGAGCCAGTCACAACACGTCTAGACATTTCAGAACAAAATTCTTCATGTGTCTCTGAATGCACTGTCCGGAACAGTCAAATCCATGAGGGATTGGGTGTTCTTCAAACCGCAGTCTACCTAAGGTTCTTAGTGGATAACCACCATTGCAGACTAGGTCTGTGCTCTGGAGCTGCCCACTATAATCTTGGCCAGCCTGCTCTACACAGAAGGCTCAAACATATAAATAAATAAAACAAACTTATTTTATTATTCTTATTTACAGTCCGAGAAACGCGGATATATTCAAGTCACCATCAGCGAAAAACCTGCGTATTTTTTTTATTGAACATGAGGTTTCATCTACCGAACGGATCATGTTCAAACTTTGTGGATTGTCTGCTTATTTTTAGGCTGATTGAGTACGTATACATGTAAAAGAATGTTGATGTGGACATGAGTAGGACCTTTCTAGATATTCGACTGTTATCAACTAATATTTTTGAAGTAACACAAACTGTTATGGTAAACAAATGTTTTCTTGCGGTAACAAACAAAATGTCAGAAAATAATTTTGTGACTACATTTAAAATTTTATTGTAGAGAAAACAAAATTGAAAATGTTTTTAGTTGTAATCCTTTTGAATTTTTTGAATATTTTATCGTTTTTGACAAATATAGTAGCTGGAGTAAGTGAAAGTGACAAAAACTGTTGCGCATGACCAAATATCTGTTTAATATCATACATACATATATATATACATTTGATATAATATATAATACCTATGTCCCATATTTCCAGCATTACCATGAAAGAACACAAGGGTGGGTGCAGAAGCAGTCGAGTTGGGCTGTTTGATGAAGTATAAATGAATTAATGTTCCATCTAAACTTTTGATAAATAGATTCTGAAAAGGCAGATCAAATGAAGAGGGAGCCTGGACAAGTACCCGAGATTGACAATTGTCATTAGGGTGGAATAAAAGATGATCTTGAGACAGATAAAAGAAACCTGAAAGAAGAAAAAAACATATGTAACAATTACATTACTTTTAATTTATAAAGGAATACAAAAAAGAAAATTTGCATACTTCCTGTTGTAAAAAAGAAAAGACCAGTCGCTAAAACACCACCGAACATCCAAAAAACAAACAAAAAGGCACAAGTAGAAGCACAAAGTGGTCTCCAACATTTTAGAACTAGTATCATGAACCATGGAAACAGCTTTAATGATTCTATCTTTACCGCCATTACCTTCTAAAGTAAAACATTTGGATTTTTGAAACAGAAAAATAGAGCTAAAATTACAATTGTATTTATAAATACAAAATTTTTGAAAAGGTTACGGTAATGTTACCCTTGGGCAGTAGGGGCAGGGAAAGCATCATATTCAAATTATAAAAATGAACAAATTCAACATTACGATAATCAAAACAATTTTGAATAATGTATTCTGGCTTTAAAACGTATGGGATTTCAGTTTTTAAAGATAAAGTGTAGGAAAATACATTTTAAAGAAAGTTAATGTTGAAAACTTATAGTGCATTTAATAATTGCCTCAAAATATTTATTTTCAATATAAAATGAAATATGTTTTCATGATTTGATCTCTACTTTCGAAGGGAGAGAGATCATTTTCACTATGGACGAGATTCAGTTTTTTGGAAGAAGATGTACCTTGGGTTCCCCCGTGTTCTATAATATTTTGTCCCTCATAATCTAATCCGGGGCAAGGTTCCCAACCCCACCAGAGTCAACAGACTTGTCATGCCAAAGCCAAAGTTATTTATGCAACATACACGTATATGTAATAACTTTAAAAACATGTAAAAAAATGGTTCCCCCCATACACATACATCCACACAAAATAAAGAATATAACATGAAAATAGATGAGATTCATCTTATTGACACTCAACATAAGATAATGTAATTAAATTGTACTACGTTAAGCTGTCAATGCAAATTTTTATTATAATGTGTGGTTCCCCCCCCCCCCCCCCCTCACCGCTTTTTCTCGCCGCTTCATTATTGGAGGCCATTAGGCTTATATGGTTAAGATTTTGTAGTTAATACAAGCAATTATTTTAGAGACAAGATAAAGTTGTTAACACTTCAACAATTCGAACAAATTAGAATAATATGTTAGTCCTGGGGCATTATCAGTTGCATAATGCTTTCTCCTCTGGACTAGATAATAAGGGAGTTAGTCATATAAGTATTTCGGGAAACCGGGTAAATAATGGAAGATTTGATTAGTGTCATGCATAAAGCAAAACTGGGTAATACTGAATATGTTATTAAATTGTTTTTATTTATAACGGAAGAGCATAATTACTTACGTTTATTCACTGTTACGTGATAAAATATTATTGGACATTGAAGAGGTCTGTTTGTTTAAGCTTTCCTACCTCCATGGACTAAGGCGTGATTCTATGATGGAATACAGGAACTTGCCTTTGGCCTTCAGAGTGGCCAACTTATGATATTGGTTGCTCTAGGTTAGAGATTTGACGTTTCGCAATATTTGTTGGAGTGTTTTTCTTTCTTTTTTCTTTTTTTCGTAGATTACAGTTCCCGTCAAGTTGTAATTTTTCATGAAACTGAGCATTGATGAAGTTTTCTGGTATGTTCAACCAATGTTTAATGTAAACTTTTGTACAATATTTTTTTATAACTGTTCAACTGGACTTCAACTGCCTTATAAAAATATGTTTTATTTATTAGAATAATAGTAATATTTTTGATTCAAATTCTCACTTCTCGTAACCATTCTCTCTCTTTTTTTCTAGGTTACAAGGGAATTTGGCCATCTAAAAGGAAGAAATTTGTAATACCGTTTTGCAGTGTACGTTTTGTGTATTCAGTGACAAATGTTCATTCATCATAATCTTTTCAAATTCTTTGTAGCATATTTGTGAACTGCATGAGCAGTAAATATGTTGATAATTCAGAAGTTATTCTTTATTTCGTTATCAAAATTGAAGACATTTCCTGATCGCTTTTCCTGACGATGAACTATTTAGGATTTCAAATTATATATTGTTTCGTTTAGTTTTTTTTTACGATTATTTTGTAGTTGTTTAAATTAAACACAATTAAGATGTCTTTTGTTTACTTTTGGTTCGGTTCCTTGTTATTTTGCATTGCATTTGTTGATGTTGGCGTTGATTGTGAAGATGAAGACCATGTCGTACAGATGTCAAACACGGAAAGGGAACAACTCAAGTAATTAGACATTTATTATAATTTATCAATCTTTTTCACTAGTTATTTACGTATATTCATTTTTTTATGTTTTTTTTTTAGGGAAGAAGCGAGGGATATGTTTTACCATGCCTACAGAGCCTATATGGTGAGTTGGAACCTACTTTTCGGATAATATAGTAATTAAACTGTCTATATTACAGTATAGTTCATTAATTACATTGCTCAACAGCCATTTTAAAAAAAGTTGCATTAGGGAGAAAAGTTGCAGAGAATTCTGTAATAGAGCGTTTATGAGAAAAATATAAAGGCATGTTGACAGAATAGACTAGTCAATCTTAGCGACATACTGTGTGCGAATCATTTCTTTCAATATTTAGTTTTTTTGTTTTTTATTTTAGTGGATTTCTATAGAAATCAATATGCGCTCATCCGATAAGTAAAATCTATGGAAACCATCATATTTTCATCGGTTTGAATGATTCCTCAGTACGATTTGTGGCCTCGTTCGCATTTTTACCATGTACAGCATCTCAATTATGAACTGTACAAGTAAAAAATTGCTATTTTGAGGTATGCAGATTCAAGTGCTACATGCTCACTTGAGAGTAAAACCCCTAGGTCGTGATAATGCCAGCTACATATAGCTAATGTCCTCTCTGTTACAGGATAACGCCTACCCTGCTGACGAGCTGATGCCGCTCAGCTGCGAGGGTCGCTACCGAGGGAGCCATCCATCTAGAGGAGACCTTGACGACTCCCTTGGAAAGTGAGTACACAGCACAATTAACCAATATATGACATTTTACTTCACCAGCTACGAAGAATAGGAGACACTATGTAATCAGTCAGAATCTCGATGTAGAGTTTTCACCGGAGTTTCGTGTTTTCCAACCCTCCTGATTCCAAAAATGAAAAAAAAATGTCTATATGTGTATAACTGCATGATAACTCTCGATAGAATATATCGACACGAAATTTTATATGCATTTTCAGAATAACAGGACGACACGTATTGATTTTAAACCAACTCGACCAAAAGGGGGAAAAACAACTAATAACTGCCATTGTAAGGAATTTATTGACACAAAATTTCATATGTGAAAGACACAAAACCACAAAAGAACGATACATATTAATTTCCCGCGAAATCGGCTCAAGGGAAGGGGGCTCGACTGAAAAACGCTATCAACTGCCGATGTGATGAATGTTTCGATGCAACTTTTTGTATGAGGATTCAGAAGTCTACCTTTGATTTTTTGCCCAAACGGTCGGTTGGTTTTGGCAGAAGGGAAAACACGTAATTGATTAATTATTTCTGGGGATGTATATTGTCGGTGATTTACCGACGACTTATTTTGTTTGTGACCTCTTCATATTAGTGGGGGAGAACTATCGAAACTTTTGACGACTATCAACATCGCGATAGTTTTTCTCTTAATTTTTGCGATAGACACAGGAATGTCAGTCAGCTTAATAAATTGTCATGAAAAAATCAAGGCCACCATAAAAAATGTAGTACGGGCTTGTCGCATATCGACAGTAACTCGTTCTGGAGAGAAGTGTTCTTCGACAATTGGTCATACAGAATGTATTATTATTTTTTGATTCCCCTCTTCTTCAGTTTATACTTCTGCGATATCCCATAACAAGTACACCGTCTTGGTATTATATGCAGATTACTCAAGTGGCTGCATCAAAACCTCCAGATAGCAGTTCATTAGCATCTCTTAACCACCTCTCCTGTTAGTTTACCAGATGGAAGTTCCGGTTAAAAGCCAATAAGACTGAAGTAAAGATTTTTTTCCTCCGCTAATCTACCACGGAAGTCCAGGAAGACTGTGGGTTGAAGGACTCCCCATGCCTTGGAACCCTCAGGTTGTCTAGTACCTTGGTTCATTCTTAGACACTCATTAAAACAAAACTCACCCATGCACACACCACTCAAACACTCCTGCTTATTACTTCTGCACAAAACATTTCTTATCCCTCTGTTTACATACAGTTGTCCAATATGGCATATCGCCAGTCAACTCATAACACGACTAGAGATATTCAGAACAAAATTCTTCCTGTATCTCTGAATGAATCATGGAACATCAAAACCAATGAGGATTTAGGAGTTCCTGTGATATCTACCACACTAATATTGGCCAGTCAACTCTCCACTCGAAAGCTCAAGACAAGATTATACCAATATTTTCTTAATATCATAAAGTTCGCTTTGGGTTTCTGATTATTAATGTTTATTTAGAGAGGTTACCGAGGACCGTGGCCATGTTCGAAGTGGAGACAAATGTTTTTAGCGAACATTCCTTCTATCTGTCATTATTAATTCTATGTGAGAAAGTATTGTTAAATTAATTGTTTGTTTATGCAAGTAGACATTGATGAGCTCGTTGTTGGAGATATCACTGTCGTTCCACATCGCTATGTAAATTATGCCAATGAAGCAACTTGTGTCTTATCAACTTATTAAATAATATATATCAATTTGGAACATGTTTGAGAATAGTTTGGATTATTTCAAGAAGAAAAAGTTTCTCATGTTTCAAAATTCCTGATAATTACTTTCAACGGTTCCTAAATATAGTGGGGTTCCGCAATCAATGATTGACAGAAAAAATACTCCATATAGAAAGGTTAGCTGTCACAGAGATAGCATCTTAATACACTAAGAGTCGTCCCCCTTGACATTGTCAAATAAGACCGCCCTCCTGAGGGCTTGCCTCAGCACTAGCTGGGACCGTCTCAGTACTTATTTGTAAAGAGGTGGGAATTACTGCGAACATCTTACGGCAAAAAGAGCAGTGACATTACGTTGAATCAGTCCTCCATCAGGTGCCCTGAACGCACACTTGAAAATTCCAATGGAAAGGGAGATCATGTTATATGTATATAATTTTAAAAGTCTTCCAAAAAGAATCTTTCTTTTTTCCAAGCACTTAGGCTGTTTTCGTTTTGCGTTACCTTTACTCAAAACAATTTCTTGAAGAAAAAATAAAGCGATTTTTTTTAGGTAGTTCTTTTCAAGGTTATTTAAAGTCCTCTTCAAGCTTATTTAAAATAGTTTTACGTAATAAGTTGAACTTATAATATTCCTTAATAAATGTACGTTGAAACTTGCCCTACAAAATGGCTCAGCCCTAACATTGAGCTGTGTTGCAGTTTCTCCCTGAGTCTTATCGACTCTCTGGACACGCTTGTGGTGCTCGGGGACATCGCTGAGTTCGAGCATGCCGTCCAACTGGTTCTCCGGGACGTCTCCTTCGACTCGGACCTCACCGTGTCCGTCTTTGAGACAAACATCAGGGTGCTGGGTGGTCTACTGTCTGCACACATCCTAGCAGACTATGTTAAGGAGAAGCTAGGGGTGATGAAGTGGTACCGAGGGGAGCTGCTGGAGCTGGCTAAGGACCTTGGCTACAGACTGCTGCCTGCCTTCAATACAACTACAGGCATACCTCAAGCTAGGGTGAGTAGATATGTATAATTGGATAACTGTATACAACAACGAGCATTTCCAAGGGTTTGGGTTCGGTTTTTTCTTACTAATATGTAATTTCCTCTAACAAATCCTCTATAAAATATGGCTTTTCTCCTTAGTTTGTACTTGACTTGGTATAATTTCTAACTACCGGGTGATCAGCAGCCAAAAAAAAAAAATGAAGAGAAAAAAAAAAAAGATTTTTGTTTTCTTAATTTCAATGGCATTCAATCAAAATTCAACATTTACCTATCCAGAGGAGAGAAAAAAAACTGGTAGTATAACGAGTGGTTTTCTTTTTCGCAATATCTTCCTATCTGTGTTGTACGGATCAAAAAATCTAATTGAAAACTATTGAGGTCCTCTCTGAAAGGAGTATTCTTCGAAAGAATATGTCCAGATTCTGGGTTCCAGACCATGTTATTTTTCTTTCAGTGTCATTAAGAATATGAGTAGGCTCAGAGCCATCTGCGTTCAGCACTTACATAAGATAGGCAAATAGGCCTCCTCACTTTGCGACACTTGTTTTGAAGTGGATGCCTTGGAACATATCTTCATAGCATCCAACAAATATCGGGCACAACGCCAATTCCTATTGGATGAACTGGTAAAACTATACAATCTATCTTCTAATATGAAGATATTTTAGTCCAACCCTCAAAAGACCTAACATATTATAATGAATTGTGGGGTCCAGAGGAGGGCAGTGTACCGACCGGTTGGGTGGGGGCTTGAGGCGGTATCGTTGGGCTCTCTGGAAATAGTCCCGGTCTTGGAGGTTGTGGACGGCAGCATATACTTGTGTGCACATAAAAAATGACTTTTCTGCAAGTAATATTGCTTGTTTCAACTGTTTGGTTCAATATTGAATGTAATGAAAAAGTTGCAAGTATGAGGTTTCATGTGTTTTTATTCACTTCGCCCATTGTTTTATTGCTGTTGTTTAGGTGAACCTGCGTCACGGCGTGAAGACGGCCAAGCTGTGGAACTCGCGAGAGACATGTACAGCGTGCGCGGGGACGATGCTCCTCGAGATGGCAGCCCTGTCGCGACTCAGCGGGGATCCTATCTTTGAGGAGAAGGCCGATCGGGGGATGGACAGTCTATGGGGTCTCCGCCATCGTGGCTCCGGCCTCATGGGAGCCGTCCTGGATGTAGAGAGTGGCCGGTGGGTACGTCGGGAGTCCGGGGTTGGCGCAGGCATCGACTCCTACTACGAGTACTGCCTCAAGGCCTACATATTGCTCGGCCACCCAAAGTACCTCGCCAGGTTCAACAAGGTAAAAGTCGTCGGCGAATCACTCACAATGTCCTTCCTCAACGCCAATTAACCAACTCAATGTTCGCTCTCACCCTGGGACCAAACTATTGGTTTGATTTGGTTGAAAATAATGTCTTACTTAGGGACTTCTGAATCCTCATAAGAAAATTCGTGTCGATACATTCATTAGATCGGCAATTAAGGTTTGTGAATTGAGTTCTCTTTCGCTGGCCCCCTTTTCCTTAGGCCGATTCGGCTGAAATTTAAGGGGTGTCATCTTCTTGGGTATAATAAAATAAAATGTTGAGATAAAATAATGGAGAACAAAATTAGAATATAAAAAAATATCTTAATTATTTCAAACTATTTTTATTTTCTGTATACAAAAGTACTAACTAACCTCAAATGTATTTGCTGTATCTTTAAAACATTTTTTTTTATGTTCTATTATATATATTTATAATTTTTTATGTTAACTTATTGGTATATTACGTAAGATTCGATTATATATCTTTGAAATCTAAAGTAAAATACAAGTAAGTTAACATTAGAAATTAAATGTCTATAGGTCTGAGCAAAAAAAATGCGTATAATGGAACAGCAACCTAAAAAAAAACTCCATATAATGATGATGGGAGTTCTTACCAAAACGTATATATTTGCTATGTTGTAAAAACCAAAAACATACAATATAGCTGCCGATAAATATATTATTGTGAATTAATAACAACAAAATAAACTAAAGGCATCGATATGTAATATATTAAACAGGCATGAGAATGATATTTTGAACTTTATTCATCTAAATTATAAAGAAAATACGAATGTTTTTTAAATATTGTCTATATCACAATATAAAATATAGGGAGTACTTTCGGTATTGCTACCATCTTCAGCCACGACTTAACAAATACTGACACAACACTAACAAATACTCCCATATATTTTATATATCTTGTGAAATAGACCATATTTAAAAAACATTCGTGTTTTCCTTATAATTTATTAAGTGTTTCACAATCTCTCTGCAAAAATGTTAAATATCTATTCATCTAGATAAACATTTTAGCTAGGACGAGTTTGTTGTACTTAAATTGGTGTGTTGTTTATGTTAGCACTACTCAGCTGTGATGAAGTACGTGAGTCAGGGACCCATGTTGCTGGACGTCCATATGCACAGGCCTCATACCAACGCACGCAACTTCATGGATGCACTTCTCGCCTTCTGGCCAGGACTTCAGGTTTGTCAATTTTCCGAGAACATAATATTTTTAAGTTGGACTATCCATGTCAAAGACATCAGATAAAAGGTTTCGTTTTATGGTGAACCACTTCACCGCTCTGTAATCACAATGAACAGTTCATAACTAGACCTGACGATGGTGTGAGGCCGAAACCGGTAATTTTATTTTTATAAATATCTTTAGTGGAATAGACAATATTTCAAAAAATAACTTTGTTGTATTTATTTATTACAAATTCCACAATATGTCCGCGTTCCTCAACTTAGAAGTTGTAAAAAATAAATACGTATAAAAAATATACTCATGAAAAAGGCTATATCTAGAAAATAGTTATACATTAGCTGTAAAAATAAAATGAGTTTTTAATTTTGTCGATTTATATTTAATTTATATAAAAAGGAAATAATGACTTCCACTATTTGCTTTCACCTTCGAAGTTGTTACTGAACTGAAGCGTTATTTTATAGTAGAACCAACGACATATCGCACAATATATTGTCTTTCAATATAACACATAGGCGGTCATTATTATTGTAAAATATCAAATATTATTACCGCTTTAATCTGTTCTAAGAAAATATATATAACTAAGAAGTACAGTGTGGCCAAGTCGAATGACTGAACATAAAATAACAGATATAGCAATTTCTCTTGTTTTAATTCTTTATAAATTAATTAATTTTAATTCTTTATCTCTCACATAAAAGTGTATCAAATCAGCACGCTTTGTATGTGCTACTTGTTTTATTTGAGTTATTTCATTTTATATGCGCCTCGCACTTGAGTAGATAGGACATAATGCGGCCTACAAATGCGATAGGGTTGCTAATCACTGTCATATTGTCTTAGGTTTCCACAGGAGAGCAGTCATAGTCAGAAATATCTTACTGAACTATATATTTGTTATTAAAACAAAAGTATTTGTCTAACGATCAGTTTAAACAAATCTGAGTCAAGAATCAGGTGTCAAGTTTGTTATGGTCGTTCATAGCAGAGAAAAATGAATGAAACTTTTACATAACAATAGACCATTTGTTTTACCCCTAATATTTACAGATCGATAATAACGGTTATGAAAGATTTTTTGGATAAAAATATTTTTTTAAATATCAAAAATCATTTTTTGAACATATGAACATACTAGGTTCAATTATTTTTTAAAAATAAACTAAATATATTTTTTTCTTCAATAAAAATAATTTGTCGGCTTTGCGATCCTCCCAAATTTACTTCCCTTGGCAACTACCCCTTCTGCCTTCCTCCTGGGGTTCTCTGTTCTTATAAGATTGCTTGCGCTTTCATTACAGATATTTACTGGTTTCTTAGGGTTAAAATTATAATTAAAAAATACATCTGAAAGTTCACATATAACGTAAAAATAAATAATTTACGAATAATCACATCGTAGGTAATAATAGTAATTTTTTTATTTTTTACTATGTTAAGAAGTATATTTCCGAGAAAATTCGATTACATTTTGAAAGTATAGTTAGTTTTTGTGATTCATGTCCGGGCTTTAATTACTTGGTCATGTCGCCTACTACCAGAACTCTGTTTCGTTGCTCTGGTGGACATGAGCCTGACTCAACTGTGGGAGTCTTAAATGTTGCGTACCTAGGTTTATTCGCCTAGGGAAGAGCTAATGTGTGTTGATATTAAGCCGAACGTGATCAATTCATTATGTTTTCATTCATTGGTTTTTAATGTGTACAATTTTATCTAATTGTTTTTTCCGCAATTTATACCATCTTACTCTTTGTGCGATCTGGCTGAAGCCAAAATGATTTGAAAATCATTAGGTCTCTTATTTACAGACTTCTCAGTACAACATATAATATTTCGCGACGGTACGTTCATTTTTTTGAAAAGTAAATAACATTGAGCCCCTCCTATTCTATTGGTGATACTCAGTATATTACTTTACACTTTCGGTTTTGCCCATGAACGTTTTATTAGGTTATGGTAGGGATCTTCAAAGAGTATCTGATATGGTACAGGCTCAGGACGGTTTTTTCACCTCCCAGATAAAAAACATTAGGGCCTCAGCAGGGTTTCAAACGCGATATATTTGTCAGTAATATAAATATTATGGAGTCGTATGTTGTGGATGGATTTATGGACTGTAGTAACTTGCATGGTTTAGGTGCTGAGCGGTGACCTGAAGCCAGCTGTGGAGACCCATGAGATGCTCTACCAAGTGATGCAGCGGCACACCTTCATACCAGAGGCCTTCACTACCGACTTTCAGGTAAGTTCACATAAGTTATTTTTCTTGTCGAGACCTCAAAAAGCGTCACTCAATATTGCATAGCATACCTGACACGGATAACTGGGTTCGGTACATACTAGCTGTGCTGTCCAGCAAAAAGAGCCCCAACTAGTATGTGCCGAATAACACAAGCCTGTTGCCGTATGTTGGTATTTTGTGGAGCTCATTGTGACGAAATTTCGTTTTAAAATGATAGAGTTACCATTCTGATGATCTTCTCTTAAACATCGAGTAAGGTTGAAATTCTCCATTACTTGGACCAACAAGTTTTATCTAAATTTTTTATTAGAAAAGCGTAGGAGGGAAAGGTCATTCATCTGAAGGATACTAAGATTTCATTAATTTCAACAAGTAGCGGGAGCTGACTGATATATCTTGAAAATACTTAGTAATTTTTTTCTAAAGAAAATCAACTCTTTAGCTGGGATACGAAAGGTGATTTTCGTTTTTGTTCTTTTAATTGACCCGTCATTACCTGGCAGTCATAAACTTACAGGAAATTAACGAGATATCAACATTAAATAAAATACGCCAATATATACTGTATACAATTTAGTCGCAAAGATGTTCAATCAAAAAGTGAAAAAAAAAACAACAATTCATATATTCAGTGGTTGATTTTGAGCTTCCTCAGCGAAATTATAAAACTGCTCTTTGGTAGCCATAGGTTTTATTACACCACCAGTAGTTTTACAACTTTTTGGATTCACATTTACGCTAGTTACTTTTTGGATTCACATTTATACTAGTCACTTTTTGTATTCACATTTAAATTAGTCACTTTTTCGTGGAGTAGAAGTATATTGAGTATTCTTTTTCAGGTCCACTGGGGGCAGTACCCCCTACGGCCGGAGTTCCTCGAATCGACCTATTTCCTGTACCGGGCTACCGGGGACCACCACTACTTAAGGGTGGGGCAGAAGATCCTCCGGGGTCTGCAGGCCTACACCAGGGTCCCCTGCGGTTATGCAGCCCTTTCAGACGTCAGATCTGGTCGCCATGACGACAGGTATTCATTCCAGAACATGTTTTACTTGTGACACTGTTTTGTTTGTGGAGTACAGCTTATCCCCAAAGTGAGCCATATGATTTGAAGCAGGGATATGAAATGTTGATCACGAGTAGTAAACAGTGAAGGGGAAGCGCTTTGTGAAATCACTACCAAAGCCGCCATTATAGAAAAATGGCAGACGAATTTATTATTCGAATATAGTTGCTCTGACGACTAATTTGATTTCGCTCTGTAAAACACAACCCGATCGGATATTTTTTCTCTACTTGCCTGCTCCTGGCCTCTCATTTAATGAAGTAACAAATTACACCAAATCAAAAATACTGACATGCGGAACTTTTTGGTGATTTTGGAAACTTTTGGTTCGAAGTTATAGAGAAAGGAATTAACACAAATCTTTAAAACGTCGTGTTCTTTTTTTCGGTTCCCCTTAAACTCAGAAACGTGAAAACATTTACTCAAAATAAAATCATCGAATGCAAATCGACAGCCATACAATACCTACTCAAACTGACAAATCCTTCCCAAAACCCACCCCAGCCTCCTCCAGACCCAACCTTACATTCTCAATCAATAGTAGATAAATCGGACATATTCAGGCTTCCAATCTCCAACTCTGAGTTCGATGCCGCCATCAGCTCCAAAAAAGATACAGCTCCTGGCAGAGACGAAATTAGTTATCAGATGATTAAAAGACTTCCTTATAACATAAAACATTCCTTAATTGCGTGTTACAATAAATCCTTCCGATTAAAAGTAATTCCGGAAGAATGGCGCGAAATACAAATAGTACCGATACTAAAACCAAACAAAGACCCGCAGGAAATCACTTCATACAGGCCCATAGCTCTCTTATCCTGTCCAGCAAAAGTTTTTAATATAATTATGAAGAAAAGATTCGAATGGTTTGTGGAATATCACAATCTTCTCAGTCCACAGTGTCTGGGTTTCCGTAGCGGCCGATCCACAACTGATGCCCTTATGATACTCACATCTTCAATCGAGATAGCATTTTCTAAAAAACAAATACTTATGGCCCTATTCATAGACATAGACAAAGCATATGACAATGTAAATATTACCAAACTAATAAACGTCCTCGATAAATCAAAAATCCCACAGGAGATAACGGTATGGCTACATAAATATTTATTTAAGAAAACACTATATATAAAGACAGATGAAGGGGACGTAGAGATGGACTCATACAAAGGACTGTTACAGGGAGATGTTTGGTCACCAATCCTCTTTAACATGTATACTAGAGAGCTACACGAAGAGCTAGATGAGGGCATCAGTCTACTGCAATACGCCGATGACATAGTGATCTTCACAACACAACCCACAGTAGACCAGTAGACCATCACCAAACTAGAGGGGGGACTCAGTACTCTCTCCAACAGACTGGACGACTTGAAACTCAGGATCAACATTGACAAATCGACACTCGTACCTTTCACAAAGAAGAGAAACATCAACCACAACAACATCAAATTACAATATATTCATATCACCATACCCGTTGCTAAGGAACACAAATTTCTTGGTCTTTGGTTAGATACAAAACTTTCCTTCAAGAAACATATATCCCATACAATAGCAAAATCACAAAAACCAATAAATCTCCTGAAATGTATAGCAGGAGGTTTGAGTTGGGGGGCACATCCCACCAACATGATCCACCTATATAAGAGCTTAGTTCGACCACTGCTGGAGTATGGCTGCGAGGTTTATGGCTCCACCAGAACACCCCTCATTCAGAAACTTAGTGTAATACAAAACCAGGCCTTAGAAATTTCATTGAGGACATTTAAAACAACTCCTATCAATGCCGTTCTGGTGGAAGCCGGAGAACTTCCACTTCCACTCAGACGTAAATTACAGTTAAAAAGAAAACTTACAAAAATACACGCCGACAAATCACACCCTTTCAACGATTTAATAAATAGACAAAAAATCCACTTGAACAAGTACATTCAAAATACACTAGCAGAACTCAGGCCAACATTACAGACACTACATCGGACCGACAAACCGTTCTCATTTATTGCGCCCATCCCACTATCAAACCTTATCATAAAATCCAATCCAGACATTAGGACAATCAAAACATCCAAAAACAACTTAGACCCCACAATCCTAAAAGCCAACACAATAGAAATGATTAACACTCTTTACGATAAATGTCACAAACTCTTCACAGATGCTTCAAAAACACCAGAGGGGACGGGGATAGGTATCTTCGATCCCCAAACAGACACTAACCTAACAGAAAAAATCTCACCACATCATAACGTCTGTACCTCTGAACTGATTGCTATTCAAAAGGCCATAGACTACTCTAAAAGTATTACATTTTCAGAAGAGATAGTTATATTGACCGACTCTAAATCCGCCTACCAACTACTACGCAACTTTCACCTCAAAACTCGCAGCAATTACATACTCTCCACAATAGCTACATCCATTTACCAGTCAGATAAGAACTATTACATTCAATGGATTCCTGGACACATCAATTTGACTGACAACGACAGAGCTGACCACCTAGCCAAGCGAGGAACGGCAAAGGACACAGTGACACTCAGAATCGACTTGACCTTAGAAGACACCCTTTCCATCCTACAACACCAGACACTCACGGAATGGCAAACCAACTATACTGACATATCCCAAACCAAAGGACAATTCCACTACAGAGTACAGAAGACAATAACGACAAAGCCATGGTTCCACCCACACAGTAAGACACTGACGACTAAACAAATCATATATTTGACACGACTGAGGACCGGACATGCCAGAACAAACAAATACTTACATCTAATCAAAATAAAACCATCCCCCAACTGTGAACACTGCAATGAGACTGAGGACGTAATCCACATTTTCACTAACTGCAAAAAATACGACAACCAGAGACAACATGAGACACTACTATCCAACGAAAACACATTTCTTCAAACAATAGCTAACATTAATACCATAGAAAACATTAACAGACTCATTAAATTTATTACCAAATCAAAAATAGAATTATAGGATCAATGGACTACTACATACTCGCTCCGGCTTTATAGGACTACAATTAGTCTTACTCCATAATAAAAAAAAAAAAAAAAAAAAAAAAAAAATTAAGAATGACATACAATTCTTCTGATGGCGTTTTTGGCGTATCGATAAGGTATGGGATATCAATTTTTTTTTTTATGACAATTTTTATTCATTCGGACGAAATCTACGGGATGGTTGTAAGTAGGAAAGATGTAGATATGACTAAGTACTCCAGGAAGAACCGTCCATATAGTTTTGTTTTTTTAACGTATTGACTTTTACAGATATTTTCGTTCTTAATCATTCTTCCCTTATTTACTGGACTATAATGTTGCTGGGTTTGTTTGCGACAGGATGGACTCGTACGTGCTGGCAGAGACCCTCAAGTACCTGTTCCTGCTGTTTGCGGACCCCGCGGAGCTCGTTCTCAGTCTCGACGACTTCCTCTTCACCACCGAGGCCCACCTCCTTCCTCTCAGTCTCTCCAGGCTCTCGCCAAGGAACATCTCACAAGTCAGTATTTATTTATTTGTTGGCTGTGTTACCCGGCACTCCCGGGATATTTACTACATTTCGAAGCTTCTACCAACATTCATTTACAATCATTATATTGAAATAAAGTTTATTAATACGGTTGGTACGGAACACTTACCTTTCGAGGACCGACTCGTACTTGACCGTTTTTTTTTACGAATACAATTGTTGCAATATTGAAAGAGCTAAAATTGAAATTGTTTGATGAATTGCATATTTTAGTTGTGCTATCCCTGACAGTTTCGTGGAGTTTTGTTGCATCGTTAACGAGCGACCCTCGCTTTGTAATTCCCGATGTGATGCCCGGGTCAAGCGCGCGTACAGACAAATGTACTTCAGCTTCTTTATTGTGTGTTGTCAGGAGACAGGAGGAGGTTTTGAGGACGAGGATCTGCCCCAGCAGTGCCCCTCTTCACTCCGGCTCTTCCCTCAGGCACTCCGCAGGCCGCTCAAGAACTTCGTGGCGGACACATGCCCTGACACTAGTCAGCCCACCCAGAGAAGGAGGCTTATTGCTGCCAACTTCCAGGTAAAACACTTCATTATTTAAAAAAGAAATGTAAAAGGAACACTTCTTTTTTATTTACCTGATTGTTATGAATTGGGTTTGGTGACGTCAAATCTGCCGAATAGAGATATACTTAAACCTGGTACTCATTCCAGGGCATTATATCAAAATCTCAGTCAGATTAGTCGAGTGGCTTACCGTCCATCCGTTGCATGTCATAAGTTGTAATTTTTTCAAACTTTTAATTATCAGCTGTTAAATAAAACCCATGATAGGTTTAAAATTCAGGTATATATAGTTATTGTGACTCATGTCCGGGCTTTAACTACCAGAACGCTCTTTTGTACTCTGGTGGACATAAGCCCGACTATTATGGGACTACTATGTCAGGTAAATATAATATAAAAAGTAAGGAAGTAAAAAAAATAATGTAAAAAAAGTTTTTCAAAGGGTCTATTTCATTTATAGTATATTAAAATAAAATTTTAGATTTTATTGCATTAAAGAATACAACCTTTATATATACTACATATTTTTATGGTTATAGAAAATAAAAAAAGTATGTATAATATATAATAATAACAAATAACCATGGCGGCCGTGCGGGCTAGAGCGTAGGGTTTTAGTCGCATGGTCTCACCTTGGTTTGCGGGTTCGAATCCCGTCCGGGAGTGAGTTTTATTTCGTAGATAAAACTTCCTCCCGGGGCCATGGATGTCGTAAATAATTAGGTAAATCATCATTATAAGAGTCATGGCTAATATGCATCGTACATGAGGCCAAAAAATAAAAATAAAATAACAAATAATTACTATAGTAACTATAGAAAAATAATACATATGGACATACACTATTAATAGAAATAGTGCAAGCAATTAGAAAACAAAATCAATTCAAACTTAGATAAAACAAAATATGACCCTTGATAAGAGAAAATTGTGTTATGTAGCCATAACACAAAAATAAAAACTGAAAAGAAAAATAGTTAGTTATTATGACTCATGCCCGGCCTTAAACTACGAGGTCATATCGCCTACTACCAGAGCGCTCTTTCGTCACTCTGGTGGACATGAGCCCGACTCTACTGTGGGAGTCCTAAATTTTGTCTACCCTAAATTTTTATTCACCTAGAGCAGGGGTCTTTAACGAGTACCTGACATCGTACAGGCTCGGGATCATCTATATATATATATTTATCTGGGAGGTAAATCTCGTAAACAATAAATTAAATTATATTTTTCCCAATTTTTAAGTCACAAATAGAAATAAATTGTTAATTTTTTCTACATCTACATTAAAGTGGAAATGTCAATAATATGCATTAAAAAAATAAATTCCGACAAGAGGTGTCGCATTTTATGTTACATTGATATTGTCTACAATAACCTGTCTATACAGTCTCTGCAACATAAAATGTGACACCTTATATTATGTCGGAATTTATTTGTTTAATAATGTCTATTATTCATATTCTCTACTTTTCAGTGTACTATAATTGAAATATTATCTTTTCGAAGAAATTGTTTTTTCAAACTATTGACTCTTTCTTTAGAGAGAGAATTTGACTCTAATCTTGTTCTTCAGTTATATCCTCAGAAGCCCCCTCAAGAAGTAAACGTCAAACGAATGTTTTTGGGCGATAATTGTTTTCAAAATTAAGTTTAAATTCTGAGCAAAACTCTTACAGACAGATTGTACAGAGTTACAAGTGAAAAATGTCATGCCTCTAAAAAAACACGAACAACTTTGTGGGGTGCCAATCTGTGCCTCCAAAGTACAGCTTTTCAACTATTTTGATCTCAATACTTGATCGAATCTTTCGAAACAGATCATATTTGATTGGAAGAAGGGATGTTTCGGTGTGGTATTGCCAGTGCTGGTAATGTTATTATGAAGATATGCTTTGACTGTTGCAGACCGCCAACCCTGACCACATGAGGATCATCGGTGACATGGGGATCAGCCTCACCCACCTGGAGGATGGCCGCATTCAACTCCTCCAGACTTACTCCAAGGTAGATTCAATAATACTCTTTCCGTTCCTTCTGTTCCGAATCAGAACACCCTTTTTCCCAGTTTAATGTTCAGTTTCGGAAAGGAACTATATAGTGAAGACATTTTTTTGGTTCAGAAATAATGTTATACGGGTATATACTTATTCCCATTCGGTTAGCTCTAAACATTTACCTTCTTGTTGGTAATTTTTGGAAAAGATTCTTGTCTCCACCAACAACCTACTGATATACGAAGAAACAAAAGGTTGAAGAAAGGAATTTTGTGCTTTCGTCAAAATTGGTTGGGTAAAACCCTAGAAATGTAAAATTCCCTTGGTGTAATCCAAGCGTATTCTACGACAGTTTTTTTTATGTTAAGGTGGGTTTACACGGGTCGACCGAATTGATCAACGCGGTTGATTCAACCGGAGTGAACAATGTTGTTGAACGAAATATGTATACACGGTTCACTCGAATGGAATCTCTGCTAGTGAACCAGTCGTTTTCAAGATGGCTTCTAACGAATTTAGCAGGCGTTTATATCATTTGTGACCGATTAATATGTATTTGTCAACAACTCGATAAAAATAAAGAGGAGAAAAAGACGTTGGTGGGTTCTTGGAGTGCAAACTGGACACAAAAACAAATCAGCTTGTGGGTACCAGAAAGTTTAGGTTTGTAAACGTCATCAAGTCTCTCACCGCTTTTTTAAGAATTGAGTAATTTTCCCAATTATGAGCAATATCGTGTTCTTATTGATTTTATTTTTAGTTTAACATCCTCGGTAGCTACTTTGGCAAATTCAACTGCCTGACCATATTTTCAACAGCTTTATCGCGACAGTTTTCGTTGCGGTACAACGCCGATTTACTGTTCCACAAACATTCCTCATTGTTTAGTACACCAAGAACCAAAATAGTATGATCGTCCCTCCATTTAAACACCATATTTTTTAAAGTTTATCAGAGAAACAAGCAATAACGGACAAAAGGTGAAAACAACTCAACAGCGCAAAAAGTGGTTCAATACTGAAGATTGGATTCACTTTGGTTTATTCTTATAATATTCAATGTGGGGGAACTGTCAATTGATCTAAAAGTTGGGCGGCCCCAACTCTTCCGTTTTTCATCCGCGTTGCTCAATTTCATTGAAACTAGCTGTTTACACAGTTCACTTAGGTTGAATCAACCGTGTTGTTCAATGGGGTCGACCCGTGTAAACCCCCCTTTACCAGAGTTTTACCAAGCCTATTTTGCCAATTTTTTTTATAGGCTATTGATATGATGATATCTTATGACTTTTATGTAATACCATCATTTTATAGGATTATTATAATGGAACTTATGGATACATTTTCACATTGGTTCTAGTTCTAAAATAAACAATGTGAAGACAACTACTTGTTATTCATTAGGAACTTAGTAAGCACTTTTTTGTAACTATTATAAGTGGAACTTTTCTGGTAAAATTGTTATGAAGATTCTAAAATAATTGTTAAAATGAAACAGAATGTAAAAGTGCTGGGCTATTTATAAATATTATGATGTTTCGGCTTCAATGTGCAAACTTTATACCTTCCCTATTAACACATATTGTTTTCGTTAAAATTCTTAAAAGAGGTTGGGACTTGGATGCTCAAATCTCAGCCTCCAGTTTATATGTCTATAAATAGTAACTGTAATTTCAATTATATTCTTGGGTCTTTCGTATTATGACCGTATTTCAAAGAACGTAATGACACCCATTTGGGTTTTCCGAAGATAACCTTTTGAGCACAATTTAAGTTTTTGCTAAGAGTTTCCTTGTAATACCCAATGTGTGTTGTTGCGCAGGCAAGGAGCGTTGCGGAGGCGAGAGAAGGGCTGGTGTTCATGCAGGAGATGCTGGAACTGGCGAGGGCCCAGGGTCCCGAGGCACTGCCCCAGGCGGTGCTCTTCACTGAGAGTGGAGTCCCCAGAACGCTCCTCGCGGGGCCTGCTCACTTCGGACCCCAGTTGCGGGGAAACCACAAGGTCCGCTGCACTCATTAAAAAAAAAAAATTATTTATGGATTCATTTATTACCTAATGATAAGCTAGTGTTTTGAATTCTGGCCACAGTAACCTGACATATTTAACGGATGTTCTTGAAATTTCATACGCAGCTATCCACATTCTAAGCACGTTCCCTGTAGTTAAAAAAAAAAAAAAAAAAAAAATGACCCATTGGGAGGGGCACTAGTAACACAAAGTTCAAAAAATATGTATTTCTCATTTTTTTTTTTTTTTTTTTTTTTTTTTATTTCGACTTAATTTATGATGAAGCAGTCAATTTGATCGTTTGCGAAAAATGTTGATTGCACTGCGTGTTTTGATGTTCACCAGATCAGTAATCTTTCGACACCTAATTAATCTATAGGTGACGTGCTATGAGTGTCTGGTAACTGCAAATAAAATTTAGAGATCATTTAATCTGTGACAAGAATCAAAAACTCTGGAATTTCCAACAAGAAAACATTTTTGTGATTTGTTTGGTTGCGCAGGTGACTGGGAGGATAGGAGTAACGGATCCCCTGGACGCTTGCGGAACTCTGAGCAACCCGGAGACCATCCGGGGCAGGATCGCCATCGTCCAAAGAGGCAACTGCATGTTCGTGGACAAGGTGAGCTATAGAGCCTTTCCAGTGGACGGAGGTAGTGGTGGTCGAAACGTCCGGAAAAAACTAACAAAAGGCTCTCGTTAGCATTCTATAATTTTTTTGATTAATAGAAATAGTAATCTTTTTAATAATAACTAGGAGCTCCTTCGGCCGTCGGGAGGTTCCCCTCGACCCTCCGGCTCGCTTTCGCATTTTCTAGCGCTTGAGTTGAAAAAGAAACATATTAAATTGAAAAGATATATAAATGGTACAGGTAGGACTCTGTACTTTCAAATCTCTGGCTACTGGTCCCATCTTTATTCAGACAACAAATAGTTGGTCACAAATTTAATACGCAACATTCTTTGTAAATTCAATTTTTTTCGTTAGAAGCGCTCCTCCTTTAAAACATGAGAAATTTTGTCACCTTTTAGAGATCCTGTCACGAGGAAAAACTTGTCTGCAAACAGTCACAACTCCGCTCACAAAGCAACTCACAACGCCCTAGCTAACCTCTTGTAACGAAGTGTTTTACTGTTTCAGGCCCGTAAGATAATGGAGGCGGGTGCAATAGGAGGGATCGTGATAGACAACACTGGGGAGGGGAGCCGGTCTTCGCCACTGTTCGCCATGTCTGGGGACGGCACGGATGATGTCAACATTCCTGTTGTGTTCCTCTTCGCCAAGGACGCCTCTCAGCTCCTGTCTGCCCTCTCCAAGGACCTCTCTATGCAAGTCTCCTTGGCCTATAGAAATCCAACTTCAGGTGACTACTCTATTATTGCCTTTTGGCCACAGTCATATCGATCAGATGCAAAAATGGGGAATGCAAAATTCTCAGTACTTAGCGCGTGTGCCAGGTAGGGTAAGTGGTATCCGGTGGGGTATCGAGATCTTCATACTGTTGGAAGACGATATAATAGCATGCACGAAAATGCTTTCTGGACATCTTCAAATGGTAGTTTTGCTTGAAAAAATGCGTCGATAACGGACTTTTCAGTGGTTTTCCTTCATTCTCACGAAAATCATGTATCTGATCGAGACGAGATCTTGAAGGGGCTTTTTGGTCTTGAACAATTACAGAAAAGAACAAAAAAATATAATCAATATTGTAGGCCATCAAAGCAAACTGTTACGGAGATCCTGCGAGTTATTTTTCACGATGTAGAGAGAAGTATCTAGCTGAAAAGCGCACCTCTACGCCTGGATTTACCCAATTTTCTTCGAGAACTTTATATATAATAAAATGGCAGCTTGCAAAAGCGTAAAATTTCCTTAAAAAAGGTAAATCATAGTTTAGAGTATTTAAAGATAACAATTTAATTTAATTTTCTGGATGTATTTTCTGGGTTAACTGCTACATTTCTGAGAACATTTAAATATGAAAATCGTAGAGTGTAATGTAAACTTCTCTAGATCTAATCATTAGTTCTTACAGAGTGGACTTCGCCAGATCCGGATCAGCTAAAGATCAAAATATGCAATTCTAACAAAATCATGAAGGGTTACTTGTGGATGCCGCAACTTCTATGTAAAACCTTAAAAGGACCCTTCATCAAATAGAAGAATATTTACTTTTAGATCAAGCTTAATATGTGCGACAATTCCATGAGGGGAGATAAGCGGTATTACACGATATTTAAAATGTGCATTGCTTGACACATGACGTACAACGCGCACAGCGTAACTCATACGAACTCGCAAGCATACTCATTCTAAAGGAGATTTAATGCCCTATATTTGAAACTATTTCTGAGTGACAGTTAATCAATTAATCTAATAATATTTAAGGAATCGAAGAAGAAATACTGGATGTTAAAGGGACATTGAACAGAGTTCCTGTTCATTTTTATTTATTTTTTTATTAAGCGTAAATATTTATTTTTTTCTTATTTGGTATTTAGTTTTAGTTCATAAAATATGAAATAAAAATAACATTTAATTTAATAAATTCCATACAGTTGTAGAATTTGTCGTATGTCTTGAAAGCTATCTATAATATATATTTTTATGTACTATATTCATCACAGCATCTCTTCTCCCATTTATGTTTTTGTCATTTAAAAAAAATCGGGAATTACTCCGATCATAAGGATCTATAATTGATTCTATTATTTATGTTAACATTCCTTCTGTCCATCAGAATCTTCTTTTTATACATTATATTTATTGAGTCGACCTCTATATGCAAACACCAATTTTGTTTATCGAACTTAATCTTCCATATTACGATGGCGCCGGTAGCTCACTGGTATGTGTGCTTGCTTACTGAGCTCAAGTTCGCGGGTTCGAGACCCGGCCGGAGGTCCTTAGTTTATTTTATCTGGGAGGTAAAATAAAGTTAAGCATCCCGTCCTTCGAATGGGACGTTAAGCGATGGACCTGAGCCTGAACGATGTCAGGTACTCGTTAAAGACCCCTATCCTAGGTGAATAAAAATTTAGGTTAGGCAAAATTTAGGACTGCCATAGTAGAGTCGGGCTCATGTCCACCAGAGTGACGAAAGAGCTCTCTGGTAGTAGGCGATATGACCTTTTAGTTAAAGCTCGGGCATGAGTCATAATAACTAACTCTTCCATATTACAAAAACGAATTTTGTAAATAATTTGAAACTAATCGGAATAGGCAAATGTCCTGGGTATAACGGCCCAAAACATTCGCATGTACGGTTAAAGGTTCGAAGATAATTCGTTATTATTAATACATTTAAGAGAAATTTGTTGTCTAGACGTCCGCTATAATAATATCAATCAAACAAAGCCTCTTGCGTGTTTTTCTTGAAAATTGCTAATAAGGTTCATGTGAAAGTATTATACGAAATTTTACTGAAATCTGTTCATTTCCTTAAGAGAATTCTTAATATTAAGCTATGTTAATGTTTCAGAGGAAAGTTCGGACAAGAAGCTTGAAGATATTATCGATGAAACAAACAGTTCCGTCCAAAAGAAATTCTCTTTAAACAAAAATTTACAAGGAGAGGTAAGAATGAATGGTATTTTTTAAATGTTTGACGTGCACTGAAAATAATTAATCTAAATATCTATTTTTTATTTAAATATGTTCATTCCAGGGTGAGATAGTCGAAGTGGGTAGTCCAGAGGAAGAAGAGCTGAGGAAGGAGACCGGGATAGGATCGGAGGAAGAGCTGGCACTGGCCGTGGCGGGGCTACCGGAGAAACTGCAGAACATCCTGAACACACTGTCTGAGAATGGGGGGAAAAGAGCCCCCCTCACAAGAAGTGAGCCACCCCCATCTCCGCGCCTCCAACTCTAACATAGACGTACACATACATAGTTCCATCGGATCAAACGGCAACTATCTTTCAATATAACTAAAATAATACAAATATATGTACGAAGGATGCTACCGAAACATCCTTGTCAATCAGAGCATATGAAAATTTGAGCCAAAAATTGTATGGGTAATTTGTTTTGTTGTAATTAAGATTAAGAAATCAATTATTTTCTGGCCGAATTATTTGCGATATTTTATATATATATATATACAAGTTTTTTGTATTCAGTTTTCAGACTTTTCTACCTCAGTCAGAACTCACTGAAGGAGTGTAGGTCTTGAGAAGTGGATATTGTGGGTTCTTATCCACATAAAAGATACCGATAATAATTACCATTAACAGATACCGATAACATTAAGTACACCAGTAACGAATAAAGGTAGCAGTTAATAGTAACAAATACCATTTCTAAATTTTATTACAACTATCACTAGTTCAGTTTCAGCATCCCCCACCACCATGACGCAAAGCGAGGTAACCAACCTTTTTTGGACTAATTTTTTTTTATGTGATAAAGAATGCGATATAAAATCGCGTTTTGAAGTAAGCACATAATCGATTTATTTTTAATTTAAAATTCAATTGAATACAAAACTTCTCAGTACTTGACATTCCTTTGTTCTCTTACATATTTTTTAGTGTACATTTATAAAAAAAAATTATTCTTGAAAGAATTGTCTAACTACTCAAGAGGCCATTGAGCGAAAACAATCTTCAAAAAAATCATGCACATTATTTTTAAGTGATACTAAATAATTACAAAGTAAGTTTCAAATCGGAGAATGTCGATTATTTTCATAGGTGGAATTGTGATACATGTCCCTCTGTATGGGCATGATACTGATAAATAAGTGGTGTCTGGTCTAACTTGCCAAATGTTCCGATATCAGGTATTAAAGAAAAAATGTTCCCTAATTATTTTAATTAAAAATTAAATATATGTTTATTATTTTTGTATGTTGCACAATCAATACAATAATCAGTCTACAACTGTGGTCATAAATGAGCTGAGTCTCCTTGAAAGTGAAAAATCATTTAATGTGTTTGCTCCAAGGAGGTAATTCATTGGTGATATAAGAAAATAGCTCCATGCAATATTTCATAGGACGGGGCATTTAAACATTTTTTTTATATTTTAATTAATTGAGAGGAATTCAATTCAAATCATGGAATAATATAAAATATCTGTGGTAAATTTAGTAAAATGTATTTTTATGTCTCGAGCAATTTAAATCTTGAAAGTTTGGTTCAATAAGATGACTCCAAATGTTTTCAACTAATATGGGCTACGTAATTAATCATATAACTGGATGTACAAAGTATTTTCTCGGGGTTTACAAAACTTTTAAAGATGGAGCTGTCACTTTGCATCGAATTTTTCTATTTTTATTTAATTCTATCTGAACTTTTTAATGTCCAATGTACTTTTCATTTAGCAGAATCCCTCTCATTTATTTGACTTGAAAATAATGACTATTTTTTGTTTGTTTTCTTTATTTATTTCCATTATTTTATGTTGTTTCTTAAATAAGTAATTATTTTAGTTAACATTTTTTTTTGGTTTCTTGAAAAACGTGTAGATATGTAATGTAATAAAGTTATTTAAATTTGCTGCTACAATTGTGTGCTTAATGTGTTGTTCCGCCCCCTATTGCTTTAACGAGAGGAAATGTGCCCTTGGACAATGACGTTTTTATGGCTGTTCCCTAATGTATGTAATTAGAAATGATGTATATATTTATTATTTATCACTGTTGTGCAATCAACACAATCAGCTTACATCCGTGGTCATAAATGGGCTGAGGAGTCTTCTTGAAAGAGAAAAATCAATTATTGTCTTTGCTCCTAAGGGTGGTGGCCAAGAGTCCCTTTAAAAAATATCTTATATTTTAATTGAAGGTAATTCAATTCAAACCATGGTTAAAATATTTGTGGTCAATTTCCTAACCTGTCTGGTCCAAAGTAATTCTTGGAAGTTTTATGCAAAAAAAAAACTTCAAATGTTTTTAGTTTTTTTTTTTGTAGAAATTACAAGTAAGAAATTAAAAAGTATATATCTCGATTTACAAAATCTTTTTCTTGTACTTCACCAAGTTTTTAAGGATGGAGCTCTGCCAACATGCAGCGAATCTTTCTGTTTTTATTTACTTTTATCTGGATTATGAACTTCTTAATGCTCACTGTATTTTTCATTTAGCAGAATTCCTCTCATTTATTTGACTTGAAAATATTTTTTTTTATTTTTGTTTTCTTTATTTATATTCTATATTTTATGTTGTTTATGAAGTAATTACTTTATTTACAATGTTTTGTTTGTTGTTTCTTGAAAAAAGTGTAGATATGTAATGTAATAAAGTTATTTAAATATGCTGCTTCAATGCTTATGTGTTGTTCCTCTTCCTATTGCTAAACAAGGAGAAATGTGCTCTTGGATGAAGATGTTTTCTGTTGTTGGGAGGGAAATATATACAAGGATAGGAAAAACAATAAATAACCAGAAAACAAAACATTAAATTATTTATTTATGTTCATAGGAATAGAATAGCTATCTAATACAAGATAAATATTTACAAAGGCATAAATACAAGGATGACATTAACAATAAATAAACTTAACTAAAAACATCAAATCAATTTTTTTATTTATATACATAGTAATAAAATAATTATCGAGCACAAGGTGCAAATGCGACTATTTACAAATTAGAAGAATAACTGCGATTATTTACAAATTAGAATGACTTGCTAGTTAATTAATATCCATTTTATACTACAACTAACAGGTTCTCCCGGCAATGCACGGGGGTGTATTGACATTCTATACTGTGACAGAACACCAGTGCGTTTAAATAGAATACAGTTTGTACTATTTGGACAGAATCTAAACTGCAGTTACATTTACAGTTTGTTGACTCGAGTACAGAATGGCCTGGTGAAATCAAACTTTGATATAACAATTACGCCGTCTTGTACTTCTTATGATTTGGTGGGGCATTAATAGTCCATTGGAGGGATACATCGAATCTGGCTTTCCAAGTGGTTAGGACAGTCAAGCAATGAGATCGGGGACTGAGACTGAGCCAATCAGAACAGCCATCAACTCGTTTTTAGCACATTAATACACGTATGATATTTGATCCACATCTACTACTAGAAGACATGTTCATTGGTATCAATTAGCATTAAATTCTGTATCACTGCATTCTGGGCATCGCGATGCATTATCTAAAAAACTACTTTTAAAATTAAATGCAATATTGGCTCTAAACTGAAAGGACAACGAAAATTCTGCCTTTCATAATTTTAGGTGAAAAAGTATTTCTCATTTTCCCAAAATTCTACGAATAAGTTATTTGATTTCGAATGTTGACTAGAATTTCGACAATTTGAGGGTACAAAATGTCTTTGGCATTGATTCCTATAACCATGTCAATATGCGTGAAATTTGGATCTGGTACAGCCTCTTCCATTATCAAGTTGGGCAGTGCATCAGCCAGTCTATCAGCGGCCTGAAGAAAAGAACAAAATTAGTGCAATGGCAAGACAGTTTCAAAAGTGACGTAATAATCTCTTCCAGGGAAACAAAAATAGAGCTAATAACCTTTGTCCGACTCTCAACCATTTTAGAGACGTTTTCTGGTAAACACAATTTTATACTAAAATTAGGGTCTAAAACGTCTGTTGCAACCAATGAAATCTATGTGATGTTAGAAAACATCTCTGAAACTTCAAATACCATCAAAATACGCCTGGCAGAAGAATACAAAAACAAAAAAATTAAATTTTTTTAAAAACTTATTTTTGGATTTTTACTGCAAAAAACAATCTTCACTTGTAGGAAAATAGAGGAGCCAAGCCGCCTTCAGACATGTACTTTATGTAAGTTCTTGTATTTACCTATTGTAACTAAGACTTGACTTAACAATTATTGTCGTCAATGATCAACTCGTCTGCTTATTTTACACTGTGAACACGAACAGTTCAGCCACAACCAGTCTGGTACTTGTCTCAAGGTCTGTACCAACTCGGTCACAAATGAAATCTTCCGACCTCACATCCCATGGCGGTCTTCCGAACTCTGTAATTCGACTGAAGAACCGTTTTCAAAAAGATTAGTATACACATTGGTAAACACTGCAAGTATGCACATTGTTAAACACTGCAAGTATTCGCATTGGTAAACACTGCAAGTATGCACATTGGTAAACACTGCACTACTGTAAATTAATATCACTGAACTTGATACCCTTTGAGCATCCGATGCATTACCATTACAAAATCGATTTACTAAATGGACGTCAGTATATACTCACTTGCTGGTTTAGTGGCTCATAATAATTTTCCTAGGGTAGAGGTCGTACAGTCTAAACATGTTTAGATAAAAAATCAACCCTAAATATAGATGTCTGGATGTAGTCTTAATATTCTCATCAGAAAAGTGCAAGAACTTACATAAAGCAATATAGCTAGGGGTTTCTGGGAATATATATATAAAATTTGGTGTCGATACATTAATTCTATCAGGAGATTTGGTGATCATTGATGGACAGACAAACACAGAGGAATCAGAGGTTCGGAAAACATGAGATTCCGTTGACAACTCTACACGGATTTTCTGTCCCATTAAAACTTCCTCCATACTTCGTAGAACCTTGAACCTAATTTTCTGTAAAATATTATTTAATGATTTAATATTTTATTTTTAAAAGGGTCATATGACCAACTAAAATCGCTATAGTTCATGTACAGTAGACTCTCCCTTATCCGGCGTTGCCGGGACCAACGCGTCGGTCGTCGCGACGTGACGCCGGATAACGAAATCATTAATTAATGAGAAAAAATATATCAATTAAAGCATAAAAAAAAAGTGTTTTTAGGTGAGCTACGGAATAAAACACGTATGTATTTTGTTGATAACATTTTAAAAAGATATTTTGAAATCTGCGTTTAATTACATACATATTTAAAACAAAATCTAAAATTCTAAAAATATTATTTGTTAAAAAAATCGGTAATTTTCTTTTGTTTCGCTAACACAACACTGTTCCGTGCTGCATAGTCTCACCACTTGTTAAGTGTTAAGACGTCTGAAAACGTGGAGGATGGTTGTCGTTCAACAGAAGTGCTTTCTCTAAGGCCTCCTTACCTTTTTTGTGTGACATATGATCAATGGTTTCATCTTCATTATTTTCATAAATGTTTGATTTTCAACTATGTATTTATTATAATTTATTTATAGGATATTAGTGAAGTAATAAAATATTGTATTAGCGTTCTCTTTATTATAATTACAATGTACCTACATATGTATGTATGTACAATAAAAATACATAAAAGATTCGTGAGTTACGGAATTATTATGTGCTCATAAATACACGTGGCTCATATAATTGATAATCTAATAATTAAATGTTAATTTTAGTTTAACAAATTTGATATTATTTTGCGAGCGCCGGATAAGGGAGCGCGCCGGTTAACAGAACGCCGGATAAGGGAGAGTCTACTGTATTTCAAATAAAGTCAAGTTGGAATTAAAGTTCATTGCTGTTTTGATATTTACCTTTTTGGGGGAAAGTGCATCGTTATGACCATAGAATATTGCAATTGGTACAATAACTCTGCTTAGTTGATATTCGGGTGGCTTAGAGCTGTTGTACCTCCTCACATTCTGTCTCGCACCGTAATCAAACTGCTTAAATTCACCTGAAACAACAAATTATAGAAATTTACAAAAAAATACAAATCATGAAAAAAATATATTTAAAATAAAATAGGATTACCTGATCTAAACAGTTGAAACAAATGAAATACAGTTTTGGTCGATGATCCTGAGATGGTAGAAGCAAGTGTGCGAGGCAATTTCCTCTGAAAATAGGTAAAAATAAATCAATTGTAACTTATTTTGGATTTCTGAACAATTTTCCATAATACACTCTACTACCGATTAACCGGAATAATGATGGGTCGGAGTCCACGGATAAAGCATAATCACGGTTAACACAAAGGCTAAAGTTAACATGGAGTTAGTTAGTAATTGTGATTCATGTAAAGGCTTTCACTACGAGGTTATATCGCCTTCAACCAGAGCACTTTTTCGTGCTCTGGTGGACAACTCTACTGTGGGAGTCCTAAATTTTGCTTACCTAGGTTTATTCACCTAGAGTAAGGGTCTTTAACGAGTATCTGACATCGTACAGGTTTGGGATCATCGCTTAACGTCCCATCCGAAGGACGGCGTGCTCAAGATTTTTTTACCTCCCAGAGGGCCTGGGCCGAGTTTCGAACCCGCAATCTTGAGTAAAGTAGGCAAGCACGCTACCTCTGAGCTACGGCTTCTTCAATTAACATGGATGGTTTTATTTAGAAATGCAGGTTAATGAGGTTAAAACATGACAAGAAGGACTTATAGAATCCAGGGCTGAGAAATGTTCATTCTTTAATAGAACCTTACCCTTACTGGAATCTAACTCCACATGCATTCTTGTCTTCCTAACATGTGTAAAGTATGATCTAGCTAATCTTCATTGTATAATTATGCCATTCATTCTTTCATTTACTGTAATGGTAATAGTGCATTTGAACTTAAGCATTTTTCCGAAGGGCTTTCTTTATTTGCATAAGATTGTTTTCCTTCATCTATTTAATTGATTTTAACATTTTTCATCGACTCACTAATCCAATGTGTGTCCGACTCTAAGATTTATTAACTGTTTATATGTCTAATGATGTGTTTATATATCTAATTCATCAAGTATCTTCATGTATACATTTTTATAACACATCCTATTACCATGTTATGGTTTAACGGAAATAAATATTATTACTATAATCAAACACAGAACTATCTAAGTCTCTATGTTTTATTGAGTTGCTTCTCTCCACTTATCAGCGGCTAAAATAGTGTTGTATTATATTATCAGTTACCCTGTCAAGGTTAGCTCTATGTTCACCGGCGTAGTTGCCAATCAAATCCAGACATAGGTCCTGAAGAGGGGACTTGTGGCTGCAGAACCACTGGATCAGGGAGAACATCCGTTTTGTCCTCGGGAACAACTCATACATTCCCAGAGAACTGTACCGTTTCTAAAGTCAAATACATTCATTGATTATTAAAATAAAAATTCAATCATTGAGAAAGATAAAAAGAAAAGCTCTAATGAAGTACAATGAATGCCTAGCGGCCATTTCATGTCATTTCTGGTTCTAATGAAAGCTGAGGAACTGTACTTCACAATGACCTGACTAAAACATGAATATAAAATTCGGTTATGAAAAATATTTATATTATATTTTTAAACAGAGACAAATTTTAGGACTCTTGTACAGAGCCGATCTCATGTCCACCAGAGCAACGAAACAGCGCTCTTGTAGTAGGCGATATGAAATACCCGGGCAAGAGTCAAAATAACTAACTACAACCGAACCATACGCATGTAGACTATCAGTTTAATTTAAATGTATATTCTCTGTTTTAACACTAATATGGCAAGTTTATAACCGTCTAAATCTAAATATTTTTTTTTGTATTTTGAAATTTCTCGAAATTTTCCCAAATGCGAGTACTTTGAGAGGCGTTGTCTTGCAGAAAATATATTAAATTTCACATGTAGCATCCTTATAAGCTCGGTTACAGTTACTAACCGAGAAGATAACGATAGTAACTTTAAGGAGGTTAGTAACGTTATCTATTTACTGCCCCGGTTACTGTAACAGGGCTTATAAGAATGCTCCATATCTTTGATGAAAATTTGATCAACTGTTAAAAAGCTAGCACTCATTTTATGTTTTGGGTCCTTAATCTCACCCCGTTCAAAAGTTTGAGATGCCACGTAGCTTATATTCCAAGTTGGATGATGAAAATACATTCAGCTATACAGTGAAGCTCATACAAGATCAGTATCTATATATTTTCTATATTCCTTTTTTTTTCTCACCAGAGAGGTTGAAAAATAAGCAACATCCACTGTATAGAAAAGTATTACATACCCACAACTGGCTCTGTCTGAGAGCAGCCTCCCTGACGGGAGTGGAACTGAACTCATCGAAGGGCGGTGCCAGGGCCACTGGAGACATGAAAACCGCAGCATACACCTTCTGGTTGTATTCAGGTCGGGTAGAGGCCATCACCAGGAACACACAGGTACCTTCCGGACACAGATATCAACAGCAAATATTAGACATATCATTTTTCTTTCTCTAAACTATCAACCTTTGATGTAAGGTGGGTTGGGGCAAGTGCGGCCCAAAATTCACTAACAATTACGAAACTTTTACTGACGGACATCAAATATTCTTCATATTCTAGTTTTATAATTAAATAATTGAAAATATGTCTAAGTACGCACTCGCCCCACAGAACCTGGTGTAAGTGCATAGTTGGCCTTTATTTACTGCTTGGTTCTCTTTACCTTAATCTGGTGATAAGTGGGGTTATACATTTTTTCTTTTGTCATTTCTCGTTTGTTGGTGAAATCATACTATCAGATGAAGGTTGTGCTTGGCGCTTATGCACTCAAATGGCTGCTGCTTTAAAGAGCAAACTTTTTACATTATAATTGCACAGGCAACATCTTATGACCAGTTTTTGACTGATATTTCACGCCTGCGCATTTGCGAAGATTTTCGACATCATCAGACTTCCTTGTTACAAAAAGAAAACAAATTGGATAAAAAGGAGATATTAAGCGAAACAATATGCTTTGAGGTTATGGGTTGGTGCATTCTTATGAATGACGAGATATTGCTCAAATAATGCTTCAGTGACATTTATACTTACTGATGAACAAGATTCCAAACCATCTTATTGTAGAATTATCATGACTCAGGACAGTGGCGTAGGCAGAGACAATAATACCGAACTATATGTTTAAAGCTTTCTGGTAGTAGGCGAAATGACCTCACAGTTGCAGCCAAAATCAAACAAATGTTAACTAATTACTAAGACAATGTGATGTCATCAGAGCAGTGATTATACCTGTGGTCCGCGGCGCGGCGTATATCAATATAAATTTAACATTTTCACCTTTTTATATTTAATCTAATTCTAATATACAAGAACATATTTTTAATATAATGATTGGATTTTCGATTTTAATTCATAAAGGTATCCAAAACTGGGTGACAAGGCACTTAAAGTACTTATTCCTTTCCACTCAACGTACATGTAAGAACCTGTAGTTTCTACTCTTAGTGATTTAAAAAAAAAACTTAGAAATCGCTTGCAAATGGAACCAGGATTGAGACTAATATTCTATAAAGTCTAATATTGAAAAACTAGTGAGCGAACTTGAAGCACAAGACTCCCATTAAATGTATTTGTAATTGTATTGTGCAAATAATAAATTATAGGAAAATAATTTAGTTCTTAATTTTATATCCATGTCGTTTCTTAGTTATGTTGCAGTGAATTTGTATTGACCATTTATGGGTTAATAATTAAAGACTTTAAGTGGGCTGTTTAATGTTAAGTTGTGATCCGAGTTGGGAAATGGTTCACTGATGTGAAAAGGTTGGGAACTACTGACCTAGAGTTCTTCAGTAATTGATCTGATCAGATTTCTCTGTTAATTTCTCGTTTTTGTATGCTACAAAGACACAAAGGAAGAAAGCGGATTGTGCTTGCTCTGCTTGTGTCTCGAGCCCGCCCTCAACAGTGTCTATATGAACTATACCTACCTATGTGAGAATAATAATAAAAACAATACAATTTAACAAACTTCTTGAGCCATCGAATGGGACCTTAAACGATAGTCCCGAACCTGTGCGATGTAAGGTACTCTTACCCACAAACCGGTGTAGGCAACATCTAGGATTCCCAGACTCGGGCTCATGCCCACCAGAGCGAAGACAGAGCTCTCTGGTAGTAGGCGATATGACCTCGATATAGCCAAGGCACGAATCAGAAACAACAAAAATAAAACGACTTTGCTAATTATTTATTAGTTTCTATATATTTTCGTTTGTACATACCTAATGAATGACCAATGTAGTACAATTTGGGTACTTGTCTAACATCCAGAATTTTATCAATGAAAGCTGGTAAGTCGTAATATCCCGCTTCGTGGAAGCTGAAATCATATTTAATATTTTCAGTTGGTCATAAACAAATACATTTCTATTGGTGCAAATCTTATTTCAACATGTTGACTGGCAGCGAAATAATTTCACTTATGAAACACCGTAATTTTCATTTTCTTACAATTAAAAATAGCTAATAATAATAAAAATATTTTTGAAAATACACAGTAAAGAATTTTATGACTAATTTATGATGGGAGCATATGAGTAGTAGAGGTGAGTAGCTTCTATGGCTGCCTGTCAACCAGGTCATGGAATTATTACACATGATGGCAGCATAAGTATTGTCTATCAGCGATTGGAAACGCATCTCCATGCCACCCTGTGCAGCTACACATATTGCAGTTACCTAAATATCGGCTGCATAAATCTATATACACAGGATGTCCCATTTAAAATGGATCAAAACAATATAGCTTGGAAACTACGAACAATTGAAAAAAGCCATGGAGGGATTCCTGTTTTTTTAGTACTTTTGGTAGTTTTTCACTTGATATTATTGGTATTGAAATTTGAAATTAAATGCATGGAATCGACATGTGGACGGGTTTTTGCCCTGTTCACCCCAATTTCATTTGCATCATTTAAAAATACATAGAGAAGAAAAAACCCGTGTTTCGCAACTCGTAATTTTTTAATTAGTTCTTGAAAGAGACGGTCTTAAGTGTGAACCTTACGAAACGTCATTTTTCTAAATGGGCTGTAGGAAAAATAGTAGTCGTGTACACCGTTTAATCTATCAAAACCAATCTTTGCATAGGTTCATAACTTTGGTCCGTTCCAGGTTTTAGTGATATTCTGGAGGGGATACATAGCTGCGTATGCACCGCATAAATGACTCTCCTCTTTCATTGATCCAAAATTATTAACATTTCCCAATAGTCACTAAAATATCTCCTTGAAACATGGATCCTAGGATGAGTGGACATTCTTTAAGCCTATTTACGAAATATTTTTAGAATTATCTTTCGAACAAGGAGGCATCCGAAAATTTCATTTTTGCCGAAAGAGATGGGCATGTGCCATACTGCTTTAAAGACCTCTACATTATTGATACGTACAAAATACCTTCACAAATTACCTAGGCCATTTAGCACCTGAAATTTACTATGGTTAAGACTCACCACTTCTAATGCCTCAAAATTATTGAAGATTTCAACTTCTTTCTTAAATCACCTAATTTAAAGTGTATGCAGTGTCAAAAATTGCCAATAAAGAATATATATAAATATCACTCATATATTTGTATTTTGGGGACCAGGTTCCACTCGATTTTAGCAACATTACCTCTATGACAAGGGATTTGACTCGGTCGGGCAACATCGGCTACTGGAGATAGTAACATTCTACTAAAGTTCAATAAAAACATTTATGATCAACTTTTTGTTTTCAGTGTAGTCTGGGTTGGATCTGATCAATGCACTATAGAGAGATTTGTACAACATGGATGTTGAAAGCTTTCAGAAGTTGGTCTGGACAGTACAAAACAGAACAAGTTCAAGAAGTCCTCGGAAACATGGAGTGAATCCTGATTAAGAGCAGGATGTCGTCCTCCTCCTTCATCCACCCTACACTAATACATATACACTTTTGGGAGGAGTGCAGGACTATAGAGGATACTCACTGGGCCAATACCAAATGAACCGTCGTTCCCTTTTATTTATTTCCAGGGCTTATTAAAAAACTTCTTTGGGCTCATTCCACTAGAGAGACGAAAAAGCCCGTAATTTTTCAAGAAAGAAAAAACAATAAAGAGACACTAAATATATTCTTATATGGACTCTACTAATAACAAAAACTAAAAATAATATTAGCCCACTCATATACAAAAGTTGATGAAATACATTTTCAACAATTAAATAAAATTTCACAAATTTTCCGTAAAATTTGAGATTTTTTTTTTACTTATTAAAATAGATATATTTATTTTAAGTTAGGTGGTAAACATAAAATCGTTTAAAAATATTACATTAAACATGATATTACATAAATAAAATTAGGTTAAACCTTAACCTTAGGTTTTCTTTTTGACCTATTAAATTACTTTTATCTAGTTAGTTATTATGACTCATGCCCGGGCTTTAACTTGAGAATATAACACGAGGTCATACAGCCTACTACTAGAACGCTCTTTCGTCACTCTGGTGGACATGAGCCGACTCTATTGTAGGAGGCCTAAATTTTGCCTACCCTAAATTTTTATTCACCTAGGTAGGGCAGGGGTCTTTAACGAGTACCTGACATCGTACAGGCTCGGGACCATCGCTTAATGACCCATCCGAAGGACGGTGTGCTTAAATTTATTTTACCTCCCAGATAAAATAAACTAAGGGCCTCGCCTGGGTTTCGAACCCACGATCTTGAGCTCAGAAGGCAAGCACGTATACCACTGAGCTACCGGCGCCCTCTACATTTATCTATAATACTATATAAGAGAACTTTACATCTATTTTTCTCTGCAAAATGTTGTATAATGTCAACGAAATAATTTTTATTAGAGGTTCCTTTCAATGCTCATAAGAGCCAGATTATTAAGCCTAATTACAATAAATTTTAATTTATATCTACCTACTTATTGTAGAAACTAAGGCTTAAGACTTAAGAAAAAGTTTATAGATACGTTTACAATTAGGCTCTGATAAAGCTTAAATAATAAATGTTATTAAAATTTGTCACCTGAAATCCCAAAAACGAGGATCTGATCTAGCATACTTGACATGCCGTTGCGAATTTGAATTACCTCTTTGATCTCCGAGCCAGACATCAAACCCAGCTTCCAAGAGCAGGAAAGCTGTAAATTAAAGTAACCCAACATAAAATGGAATGAATAAAGTCACCATAAATAACATGTTTATGAACGACCTTTAATTCAACTACTTCCCTTTGTTAACAACTTAGAACCAGTTCTGCTTCATAATATTAGTATACATATCATTTATCGTAGTCAATATTTATTGTCACTATTTGATATTTTTTATTTTATTATAATTTCAATTAATATCTTCGTTTTATTCATTTAGTTATTTTATAGACAGGAAAAACTTCTTATTTTAATTTTAATAATATTCTCATCAGTAATTATTTTGTTAAATAAACAATCATTATAGAATAATAACAGAGTTTAATTAATGGTGATAAACTGTTGCATAGTGGTAAAAACAATATCTATTAAATGAGTTTACTTATACTGAGTTATTAGGGTTAATTTTTGGAAGAACGAATCCAATTATGTTTAACCTATAATTGTGATGAATGAAGCTCATAATAAATGAATAATCTGAAAATTTGATATATATTTTTTATATTAAAGACAATATTCTCTCTGAATATTGTCTTTAAATTGCAAAAAATTATAGTTTGAATTGTCACTCTCCATGGTGACAATTTGTTTATATTACAATATAATATATTCCCAACTCACGTTTCTAATGCCAGGAATTAAGCATGCAAGATGTCCGAAAATTCAACCAAATGTTTTATGCAGTAACAGATAAGATTAAGCAGAATGAAATAATTTTGAGACATCTATAAGTCCCGCCCAAAGGAAACTTCCTCGACAAAACACAACGACGTCCTCGTTCTCGAAGAAGATATCAATAAAAATTGTCATCCCGAAACTATTTCCCGATCATCATAAAGATTTGGAAGTGAAATATTAATTTTTTAGGAAAATGTTTTGTCTCGACTATAGCGTAGACTTTGGCACTCCTGATGCCTGTTCCACCTCCATTTCCTTAAAATAACGAATAAGAGTGACTGAAGATTCGGGAAAGAACGATTTGAAACTTGAGTTGGAAGTCCACAAAAGGCTTTCTACAGGGCCCTGGTGAGTTGACGTTGTCTTTCGACTGCCAAAAAAACCTGATACTCCCTAAGCTTCCTGACCAGAGTGCATACTACTCTCGTCAGTTTTATTGTTACAATTTTGCGATACGTAAACATACGAAAGAAAACACCTTCCTTTATACGTGTTGTGAAAGTGACCATAATAAAGGGTTATTATATAACTATATAAAATATTAGTATACCTACTTCCAAAAAAATGATGTTCCAGCATTACATACTTTACATTTTTAAAAAATGGAGTAACTTTGCACCAAACTGTTGCAAAAAGGAGTATGTCCCTGATACTCTTGCAAAACGGAGTAGTTCCAAAATAAAAAATCAAATATTTCATAATGACCTAATAAATAGATTTATTTTGTAGATAGAAATTTGGTAGGCTTTGGGGAAACAAAACAAACTTTTTTTCTGATTCGTTTAAAATTAAATTACATTCATAACACTAAAACTTATCTAACTGCGTCTGATGAAAAATTTGATCATCAGGACATACTCCCTTTTGCAATTGGGCGACTCATATGTCGTTTTAAATACGTAAATAAATAAATTAGAATTGAGAGAGAAGATTGTTACCTAAATCTTGATGAGGTCCTCTGAGAACCCAGGTGTCCGAGGTGGAGAAGAGGCCGTGCATGAGGAGGACCGGAGGCCCCTGCTCCTTGCCCAGTCTGTGGAGGTCCAAGAAGTAGCCATCTTCAGTGAGGACTTGATAGCGTGTACACTCCAGCCCCCAGCCAGTCACCAGCTCCATCTGCAACATGACCCAACCCATCTTTAGCTCCATTCAATCTCAACTTGGACACGTGTTATAATAGTGCATAAATCCATGATCGAGTTATCGTTTTAAGAATGAACATGTTTTGACCATTTTCGCAATGTGATTAGAACTTTGTGAGCACTCTAACTCAGAATCAATACTAGCAATGAACATGAAATTTAAGATCAAGATGTCACATGTGCTAACTTAGATCTGATTAGATATTGACCGAAAATACACAAAAATTCATACCATTTTACATATGACAATATGTAACTTATATTTATGACCTAATTAAAAAAACTCTTCAAATAAAAGATGTTGAGAAAATTAAAAGGCACAACTTTCTTAAGCAGTAATGCCAGTATATATAAGTGATCTGTGAAAAATGGTTGTTATAAGTCCTGTACGTATATCCCTATATGTTTTCCAGATATATTATTTAATAACACTTTATTTGGATCAGAGTACAAATAATAAAAAGAACATCTCCCTTGTACTATATTATATAGTAACTAACATTGTTACCCGTTGTTGACGGGTAGATACCGTTTGTGCGAAAATATGTTAATATGATTAATTGAATATTAAGTAACTTAATTGTAAACTAATTGAATATTACCAGTAAATATAACGGAAATTCAATGCATCGAAGGTCGTCTGTTTTGCAAGATACATACCGAAAACCGTCCTTGTTTTGAATCCGATTTTTTTATGTTTGCTTGATTTATGCAAAAACTGTTAGTACTATCGGAGTATTAACCCTACCAGTACCTACTAGTACCAGAAGAGTTCTTTATAACATTTCCAAACGCCTGACTGTCCTTAGATTTGAGATGCGACCAATACGAACAAAGTTATTGTTAAATGCAATGAATTTTAAAATATCTTTTTATTATTGGTAATTGTTTTTATTAAAAAGGATAAAAAAAAAATACATCTAATATTAAAAATAAATATATAACTTATTAATAAAATATTAGTTGAAAATAAATTTAAAAAATAATTATATTCAGCACTTTGCAACGATTTAAGTAAAATTTGCGGAGTTTTAGAAATTTCTGTCGAGTAATTCTTCTATAATTGAAGTAAGTTTCCTTTCTTTCAATACCTTTTCAATAGTTGTTCTTAGTTCATCTTATATGGTTTATATTAATTGTTAGCTTCATTATTATTTCCTCACGAAGTTTAAAATCATTATTTGATGAATGTAAAAATATTGGTGTTTATGCGATGATATTTCTCATCAGTTGGAACTTCTGATGGGACTGCTAAGGATGTTTGGTATAAGAAAGTCCTGTTATGGCCATATCACATTTATTTTTACTTAATTTAATGAATTCATTCTTTTCTTGGTGTTTTATAATATTTGTTTATAATTTGTAAATAGTTCTCTTTATAAAAAATAAATAAAAATAAAACATTTCGTTGATAAGATTTCTATTGTATATTCTAAAATTACTATGAATTCCTTACAAGAATCATGAACAGTAGGAGTGGATTAGAAATGAGGCTGAGGTTCTAAAGAAAGACACAACACGGAGAGTGGATGTGGAAGGTTATTGGGTTGTTATATTGTGTAGGTCACCAACCAATAAATCTTGTTCCGGCTTCTCAGCCGATGTCCGGTCTACACGGATATAAGGAAGAAATATGTGAGGAACTACTACATTATCGGACAGGAAGTTGTCTGTTATGTGAAGGACGCCAGGAGTATACAAGCATCCGAGGCTCTCTCACACGTTTCGCTAAAAGTATAATGAAAAATATATGTGATAAGTTCCCATAACAGGACTTTCTTATACCAACCACATTAGCACAGATCACTCTCCCTCGCCTTTAATTGTTACTGGGCCGTTCTTCGGAGGGGAACATAAGTAGCGGTTCGCGATTCAGATACTTGTTAAAGATCACTATTCTAATTAAACGACTCCGACAATAGAACTAACAGGGATAAGAGGATTGATTGCTTAGGTCCCTAGGTGTACGCACACACACATCTATCTATAAGACTTGCTCATGATGACCTTGATGGATCAGTGACTGCTATGATATACAACATAATAGCTGCAGGCACTGCTTCAATATAAATTAACTAATTGAGTTAATATTCTCATCATTACCTACCAGGAAAATACTACATTTTTTTATCTTATCATTTCAGACTTATGTAACATTGAATTATTTTAATAATAGTTATTATTAAAAAAAAAATAAAATAAAAAAAAAATATATATATATATATTATACATAATACACTATGAGCAGGTCGGAAATGCACGGAACTATACTATAGGGCTGTTGCCATAGCTTTCGGTGGATACCGTCGTCACTGGCTGCTGATCGAGTACTGTGAGCGAGCGCTTTCGATGTGAAGACATCATCTTCAAGCCACTGTTAATGTTGTACTGAGGTTAGTCCGTGTTTGTTGTCTTATAATCGTCCGTTTCAGGTAATTTGTTTATCTCTGAGGTCCGTCTCAGATAGTCTGTCTATGAGTTTGGTCTCAGGTAGTCTGTTTACAGGTGTAATTAAGTGGTCGAAGTTGGTGGAGCGAATATAACATATTTACTGGCGGAACTAACCCCTTAGAATTATATATTAGGTTTGGTTTGGTTAGATTTTATGACTCATTATATATTATATGACTCCCGGGCTTTGACTACGAGGTCATATCGCAGACTACGAGAGCGCTCTTTCGTCACTCTGGTGGACATGAGCCCAACTCTACAATGAGAGTCCTAAATTTTGCCTACCCTAAATTCTTATTCACCTAGGATAGGGATCTTTAAAGAGTACCTGAATCGAACAGGCTCGGGACCATCGCTTAATGTCCCATCCGAAGGACGGCGTGCTTAATGTTATTTTACCTTCATAGATAAAATAAACTAAGGGCCTCGGTCGGGTGCGAACCCACGATCTTAAGCCCAGAAGGCAAGCACGCATAACACTGAGCTACCGGCTTCATGATTGCAAGGTTTTCTAATGCTGTTAGATAATTATGCATATTTACTTCTTTATTTGCATTAAGTTAATCTTTGCAAGGTTCTCTTGCTGGTTCTTTCTTATATGAGATAAACGAAGAGGCGAAAACAAATGACGATTAGTATAAATTAATAAATCATTTTTGTGTCGATACATTCACTAGGGAGGTTGATTGAAGTACTAAAGACGCAACGTTGCCAAGACTTGCACCCCTTCCCTGCCTCCAAGTTCTCCAAAATTCTCCAAGTTAGTCAGGAACCGTCATTACACGAGTCCTTGCCCAATGATAAACATCTTACAATTTATCATCCACACCAAAAATTTAACGATAAATTCTAGTCCAGATTCAAACAGCCACATCTCAAATTAGAAAATAGAGTGAGATTAAATTAGGTAGACTACATAAATAGAATTTAATCACGAAAAACCTTTTTACAACCAAGCGTAAAATATGTAATCTATTCTGTACATTATAACGGATCAATTTGTTTTATCTTATATTTCTTTCATCAATGCGTTCAAACATGCAAATTTAAAATTGATAATTTTATATTCTATTAAAAAAAAAACTCTTCACATGAAATGATCTTTAATATAGATTAATTAGTGAGTGAAAAATACTAAATTACACGTCCCCCGTTCCTGCTGGATGGGGTATTAGGCGGAGACTTAATACAAAAACTGTAATTTCTGCCAATATAATGAACGTATTGATAAGCTGAGGCTGCTCGAATAAAAAAACAATTAAAAAAATAACTGCCCTTGTGATGAATGTATCGACACAAAATTTATTATGAGGATTCATGATGTTTAGACCAAACGGTCGATTGGTTTTGGAGGGAGAGCGAAAACTTAATTGATTAATTCTTTCTGGGGAAGTACATTGCCGGTGATACACCGACGTCTTTTTTTTCCTATTTTCTTTCTCTATGTTGCCTAAGTTATTTTTTTAGTGTACGAAAACCGGTTTAAAAAATAAACAAGATGACAACTTCCTGTTTCATTTTATGAAAAAAACGTTTAACTTCCCTCATTTGAAATTGGAATTTTTAAAAATATATTTTTGAATAGCACAACCTTGCTTTTAATTATATCAAATTTTCTATTCTCTCTAAATTCTATTTTTATTGCGTCATTTTGAAATTCGCACAAAACTGAGTTTTATTGGCTTTTCGAAGAACATTTTATCTTATTTATCCAGTTAAAAGTGACCCAACTCGACTGAAAGCTTCACTTTGATTTCTTACTCGACTCCCTATGACAATTTTTTGCAGTTACGACTTCGGAAATTTGGCTACTTATTAAAGGTTGAAAAACCCCGACCCTAATTGAATCGGTGAACTCGAGAACGGATCTGTCAATTTTATGGATCAGCTGTTGTGTGCTACGTGTTTATATACGATTTATGCGTTAAAATAATACGTTTGATTATTAATTTAATACGTTTGATTATTAATTTAATACGTTTAGTTTTATTCTGAGTTTAAATATTTTAAGATGACAAAAACTTGAACGGAACGTATTCGACAATTTCATGCAAATGCAAATACAAATTAATACAAGAAAGTCAACATAAAGGTAATTTTTAATAATTACGCTCCTTTTATAATTTTAAATTATTAAAATTATTTTAAAGAAAAATTTAATTTTACTATTTGCACCGACCTTCTTATTTGATAGGTGCCCTTATAGGATTCATGATACATAAATGAAATTTTTTGGCGATATATTCATTCTAGCGGGAGCTATCGTGTTCACAAACAGCATTTTATCTTATTTAATTTTTGCATCCAGGAGGTCGGAAAACATGGAATACTGTTGAAAATCGTGGAATTGGAGGTCGAAAAAAAGAAAAACCTGGTGAAAACTCAACATGAATTTCTGATAAAATTCACAACTTCCCCCATACTTCGTACAGCTGTGGTAGTCAAATTGTTAATATTTACCTAGTACACAAAATAAAAAGGAAATGTTTATGACTAATAGTTATTAAGATATCAAGTTTAGACTTAACACAATAAAAATATAATAAATATAAAAATAAAACATAAAAATATAATATAAATAAACTATAAAAAAACAGAAATAAACAAAATATTCAATAGGTAACTCTTTCATTAGTATTACATACCAAAATCAGTGGATGATCTTCCATGAGGCTTAAGCATTAGGCCCCCAAAGCTAATGGGGCCCTCTTACCAAGCACAGTCATGTCACACAGACGGCTCAGCGTTTAATGTAATAAATGTTAAGTGTAACTCTTTTTCACTGTGTATTTTTATATTTATTTTAAAAAGATATTATGAATATAGAGGGCGCCGGTAGCTCAGTGGTATGCGTGCTTGACTTCTGAGCTCAAGAACGTGGGTTCCTAGCCCGACCGAGGTCTTTAGTTTATTTTATATGGGAGGTAAAATAAAATTAAGCACGCCGTCCTTCGGATGGGACGTTAAGCGATTGTCCCGATGCTGTACGATGTCAGGTACTCGTTAAAGACCCCTGCCCTAGGTGAATAAAAATTGTAGTAGGCGATATGACCTCGTAGTTAAAGCCCAGGCATGAGTCATAAAACCTAACCTAACCTATTATGAATATAAAAATATACCATATATATAAAAATATATAGCATGAAAATAAATGGAATATCCCGCCTTTGTTTAAAATAAGATTTTCTTCTTACAGAGCTTCATCAAGTAGGTGCCGGTAGAGGCACTTCCATCGATTTGCCGATAACGCCTCCAGTAGGTGCAAGAACTGTACCGGAATATTGTCAAACCAAGTTGAAGACAATATTTCAAAGAAATAAATAATCACAGAGAAGTATATGAAACCCAGATATATTATTTATTTATTTAATTTGTTAAGATGTATTTTTTTTTGTATTACATATTACTTTATCGTATCTAATTGTCCCGATATTTATAATTATCATAACTGCAATAAAGTTTTTTCTGCAGAATACCTTAAGAAACCTTCACTTGTTAAGAATTATGTTATATATTCTATAAATTTATAAATAAATAAATTATTACGTTACTCTCGTTACAAATACAAGAAAGTCGTCAATGAATCACCTGCAATGTACTTCCCCAGCACGAATTAATCAACTAAGTTTTAGCTCTCCTTCACAAAACAAATTGATTTTTTGTTCTAAAAATGAACCGGTCGACTTTCATAAAGACATCTGAATCCTCACTCAAAATGTTTTGTTTATGTATCAACAGTGTACTCATTACATCGGCAGTTTAAGGGTTTTTGAGTTGAGCCCCCTTTGATCTTTTCCTTCCCTTTTGATTTGGCTGAAAATTAATATGTGATGTTCTTATGAGGTTCTGCATAGACACATAAAGTTTCGTAATGATACATTCATTCTATCGGGATTTATCCTGTCGACAGATAGAATTTTTTTTCTCATTTTTAGAATGAGGGGATCGAAATATGAGTTTCTGCTGAAAACTCAACATCGAATTACGAAGCTTTTTCTATACTTCATGTAGTTGGGGAAGGAAAAACAGATAAATATATGCTACGATAAGGGATGAGATCTAAAACATATTTGTTAATGTTTATTTACTTTTTGCCCTACCCCAATTAACCTCATATATTCCTCAACAAACTTCTGCCTTCAAAAGAAAAACCCCAGAACCCCAAAACTATAGATTCGCAATTGGTCAAAATCATATAAAAATGGAAATTTGGAAGCGGGAAGAGATATGGTTTTGGGATTAAATTTCGCAATATCCAATATCTGATGAATTTAGTACTTACAGTAGAAGGAAGCAAGTCAGGAGGATGTGCTGCAGTAATCCCATAAGTAAGAAGAAGGAATGCAAGGACCCAGTGCATCGTGTCACAAGTTTACACAAAGTACCACTGTATCATTAGACCGCCCTGGTACAATGCCGATATAAACCTACCCCCACTTCCTACCTCCAACCTTGTCCGTCCTTCCTATTTCAAATTAATTAATCGATGATTATCTTGCCGGCTCCCTGTTTTTTCTACAGCCCGCATTCTATTGCCATCTGAAGGTTCACTGGAGGTGAGACAATAGACCGAGGATCATCGCTTGCCACCACAATAATCCCATTGTCATGTAAATAGGGAAATGAATTAATATTTATTTCTGCTGGTTATTTTTACTTTCTTATTATACCTGGTAGTATAAGGAAGTATTGTAATTGTGTGAATTCTGAAAACAACGGAATTTCACGTTTCAAGGTCTCCAGAGCAACTTTTGACCAGTCTGTGTGGATACAGTAAAATCCCTCTTTACGGACACCCCTCTCCGACGGACACCTCTCTAACGGACGCAGACAACCAATTTTTCGACATCAAGAAAAACATTTATCTCCTAAGCGGAGACTTACAAAAACAATTAATTTGAAAAATGTTAGTTTGAATGCTTTTTATTATTCTTAGAATTCGCTGTATGTGAAACAGGCATACCTACTTACTAAAAAATATAAAGAAAAACAAATGTTTTTTTAGAAATATTGTCCATTTCACAAGATATATAAAATATATGGGCCGTCCTTCGGATGGGACGATAAGCGATGGTCCCGAGCCTGTACGATGTCAGCTACTCGTTAAAGACCCCTACCCTAGGTGAATAAAAATTTAGGGTAGGCAAAATTTAGGACTCCCACAGTAGAGTCGGACTCATGTCCACCAGTGTGACGAAAGAGCGCTCTGGTAGTAGGCGATATGACCTAGTAGTTAAAGCCCGGGCATAAGTCATAAAACCTAACCTAACCTAAAATATATGGGAGTACTAGAGATGGTGGCAATACCGAAAGTACTCCCATATAGTTTATATATCTTATGAATAGACAATATTTTAAAAAAAAATTGCTTCACAATATCTCTGCGAGAATGTTAAGTATCATACATACCTACTGTTTGGTTTATGAACTTAAAATCCATAATAACCATTATTATCTAATTATCTATTGTTCGTTACCTATATATGTGGTATTAAACATAAAAGCAAATATATCGTTTTGTATATGTACCTTTATACATATAATGATTTTTTTTTTTTCAACCCTCCTCAATGGACAATTTTCTTGGTCCCGTGACTGTCCGTTGCAAAGGGGTAGTACTGTATATGATTTGAACTTTGTGAGCGCTGTAACTCAGAAACGATTGTAGCAATGAACATGACATTTGAAATAAAAATGTCACATGGGGTAACTTTACTCGTGTTGTGTCTATAAACAGCTGATGCGCCGGCATTTGTTTCGACCGTCTATTGTCCTCCATTCATTTTTAGTAAAGGCGAATTTAATTAATAGTCTTTTTATATTAAATATAAATTTTGTTAATTAATTAATTAATTTACTAATGTTTTAACAGCTGCTTTTATTTAAAAAATCAATATTTCAGCCGTTTTCATAAAAAAACTCAACACTTCAGCGATTCTCCTCCTTGAGAAAAATAATTAATTTTTAAGTATTTTAATCTATTTAATTTAAAAAAAATATACATTTTTAAGATTTCAATTTATTTTTTGTTTTCCATATTGTTTTACTGTAGAGAAGGACAGAGAAACACTCAGTGGGGCTGTAAAAAGGGACAGTTGGTATTATAAACTTACATTTGCCTAGTGTTTGTTAAGTTGTGGCGGAAAATGGTAGCAATACCGAAAGTACTCACATATTTTATATACACTGATGGACAAAATTAAAGCACCACTCAATTTCAGTAGTTTAAAATTAAATCTATTATCGCTCTCCTTAATATTATTTAACTATTGGTAATCAGGATTTATTGTTTATTGTACACATAATCTGTAAATAACGCTTTGTTTATTCTTATACCGATATGTTAATCCCTTTTTCTCAAACGGCAGCATTATGCTCTCCATTTTAGTACCTTTTTTCTTTAGTTGATTTTCTTCGTAATCTCAAACGTTTTTAATTTCTTTCAATGGCCCCAGTCAGGCATTTGAGTGAGTGTGATAGTGTTAGGGCTGTAACATTAGTAGAGGAAGGGTGCAGGCAGCGTCAAGTCGCTAGGAGACTGGGTCATCAGTCGACCATAGGCAGGGCTCTTCGCCGCTTTAGAGAAACAGGTCGTCACACCAGAAGGCAGACCAGACATTTACCATTAACTAGATTCTGTTCTTGTATTTAATACGTTATTACTAAATAGAGAAAAGTAGTTACTTTCCCCTGAAATTATATTGGGTTGTAGAACATTATTGTCATTGATCTGCAAAAGTGTTACTTTGTGAGTTGAGCATGTCGTTTGTAAATAGTGGGAGCCATGGTGGCCGTGTGGGCTAGAGCGTAGGGCTTTGGTCGCATGGTCTCACCATGGTTTGCGGGTTCGAATCCCGTTCGGGAGTGAGTTTTATTTCGTAGATAGAAGTCCCTCCCGGGGCTATGGATATCGTAAATATAACTAAATAAAACATTGACATGGCTAATATGCATCGTACATAAGACCCCCCAAAAAAAAGAAAAAAAAAAGTATTTTGAATACAATGTGTGTTGTTTGTACATCACAATATATGTTATATATTGAACTGTTTTATATAATTTTTTCAGTTACTTTTCAAATTGTTATATTTAAAAAAGTTTTTTTTAGATAGCCTGATGATGAGGGTAACATTGAAGGCCGGTAATACATAATAATAACATCTGTGAGAGGTCAGACTATATTTTAATTTAGCTACCTTGGAGATATTTGGTTTGTCGTGGGCCGTTTTGGGGTTAAAGGGGGGGAGTTGAACAGCTTGGTGAGGATGGGGGTAATGGTGAGTAGATGAAGGGTGTCTTGGGACAAGGTAGGAGGGAGGGGGAGGGGGAGACGGACCATCACTCTTAGTAATGAGATGATGGAATGTTTGTGTAAGTGAAGCAGCCCTGTAGTTGCACTGTTGTCCAACGTCATCTCAGGTGACCAGTGCTAATGCACCGTATGTAGCATACACTAATTTAGGGTATAAACCCGACACCTCTCACACCCAACATCACATCCTCACTAGCATATAGCATAATACTAGGACCCTAACTTTCTCAATAGATTTATTCAATTCTCCTCTCAAGTTTTATTTTTTAGTATGACTAGTCTGCTTTTGAGATTTCCTTCATCATGCCTTCTACAATATGGAGTAAATAAAATCCTGGCTAAAATTAAATTTTGGTATTTTACTTTATTAATATTATTATTATTCATTTTGTATATATTTTATTTTATTTATTTTTTTATTTATTACTACATTGAAGCCTATTAAGGCTTATTGTAGAGAGTTGGTGTACAAATGAATATACGTTTTAAATAATAATAAAGTAAGAATTTCACAACTTCATAAATTTCTAAATATCTAAATATTAAAATAAATGCGCACATTTATTTATATATGCAAAACAGAAAAATATATACTTTTATATACATACATACGCATATACATATGATAATAACTTTAAAAAAAAAATAAAAAAAAAAAACCTAAAGTAATAATAAACATTAACTCAAACCACTTTGTACTTGAATAAATAACAAATCTTTAACAAAAAATAGTATGAGAATCTCAACTTTAATTCATTTCCCATTATCTTTTTTTTTTTTTTATTGTAAGTTAGATTTTTTTTTTTTATTGTGTTAGATTTTTTTTTTTATAATGTTTGCTTTTTTAAATTAATAGCATTGAGAATGTAGTAATAGACATAACTTATTTGCTCCAAAGAAACAATCTCTAATATTCTAATAATATTACTTTCATCTTCATCAGAGTTTTTAATATATTTAGATAAATATCTTTCTCTAATATTATTTTACAAAGGACAGTTTAATAAAAAATGAACAATATCTTCTTTGAGTTCTCTACAACAACATTTACATTGATCCTTTTCAAAAATAATTTTTTCTTTATTTATATACAAACTGATATGGTGTTTAGAAGCCAAACGTAACTGACCTACTGCTCTAATTTTATTGATGTGACAATTAAATAACATATGGCAACTCACAGAACCAAAAGAGCACATATTTCTATAATATAAGTTGTACTTGGAGTTGAGGATTTATATATTTTATCATTAGAATGTCTTTTTATTTTTTCATTTATTTGATCTTATTTATTTTAAGTTTTTCCATTATTATAATTTTGAACATAGTTTTTAGGGAACCTGACTAATTCAAATTCAAATCCAGTCAGTATACCCAATTTTCGTTCTCATTTATTTGAAAAAGATAATGAATTTTTTTAGACTATTAACTTACGTTAATTTTGCAATAACAAGACTACAAAAAGTATATTTAAAAAAATAAATTAAATCATGGAGAACATAATATTATAAGTTTTTATTTTACTTTACTAGTTCAGCATATTACATGCTAAGCTAGTAGGTATAAATATAGACATAAAATAAATAACATTTAAAATAACAGATTGACGTAGTCTCATCTTGAGAGCCATCTAGGACTGATCTGAGAACCATCATAGAAGTGAACAAATAGATAAAAATAAAAGATGAACGTAAAAGATAATTCTGAGAATGGTTAGGCATTCATAATTGTTAGCAATTATGAAAATAAAATAGGAGAAAAGTAAACTTGAACACTTGGTCTCTAAGGGAGGATGTCTTGAGGGAGCCGTGGCTTGAGTAGTCTTCCCTAGTTCATAATAGGCTTTAAATAATATCATATTATAAGTAATTTACTGACCAAATATATTTGATATAAAATATTTAATGCTATTCATTTTTTTTAATAACAAATTTTACATAGTACAAAACCAAGAACGTTTTATAATACATGTTTTATTAACAATTTCTTATATATAAATTCAAAATTAAGTGGCAATAAATATTTATCTAAAATACTTTTATTTTCCTGTTAACTCTTTGCGGTCGGTATTCTATCGAATCGTCCCTCACAAAAGACCAAGTATTCAAGTTTTCCATCCCTAATTTAATAAACATTATCGTTTTCTTGGGAGAAAGAAGAGCAGAAAAACACAAAGGACGGTTTCATCTTGAAGATGTGTAACGAGCTCATAGATAATACAAAAAAAACGTTACGCAAACATTAATTATATTTTAAATATTCCAATCTCTTCTGGACTATTCTTTTGTATTTTTATCACTTACTTTTATTGAAAACTAAATCCTCAAAAACACTCATAATAAAGGATTATCTACAAAGAATATCAAATGTGTCGGAACAGATACTGTAGGCCCGGTATTCAGATATCTAGGAGGTGCTAGTACTTCTAGCTTCAGGCAGGCCTTCACACTGCCTCACCCACACTACAGCAGCACTCAGATTTCGGAGGTCGTCGTCGCCCTGTACATGTGATAATGAACTAAATAAGAAACGGTGGAGTAGCTGCCATCTACTTTACAAGTCGAGAGGGTTGTAAGTAGAAGAATCAGAAGTAGGCAATCTTAATACAGGAGGAGTAGTGAGAAGGGGGATGAGAGGGCGGTTTTCTGTAAAATGATGGATCGAAGGGGAAGATGTTAATAAGGATCCTGATAGATGAGGTGGCGATCTGGGTGTAATCGGGGCAGACACAGACCGAGACAGAAGCTAACTGGCCCGGCAGAGTGGTCGGTACAATGGAGTGATGGATGTGGTCCTCTATTGTGAGCTGGCCTCATCCGAATAAAAATACCAAGCAACTCCACTACCAAGTCCTACCACTTTACCTTCCTCCAAGTATCATGCCTCCCTTTCAACTTATTGGATTTCGATCTGCAAGCTTCCCGGACTTAAATTCATTGAACAAATAATAAACTGGGTCCCTGGTCGCTCTGGTATTCAGGGATACGAGGAAGCGAACCGACTGGCCGAGGTCGGTTCTAGTGGCCAGATCCCTGCTCGGAATATTCAGGGAGGCATACTGAACTCGTACAAAAAGTCGTCGGAGAATCACCAGCAATGTACTTCCCTGAATTAATCAATTAACTTTTCGCTCCCCTTCCAAAACCAGTCGGCCGTTTGCGCTAATATTCTATAGTTACTTACATAAGGGCTTCTAAATCCTCATACTAAATTTTGTGTCTATAAATTCATTAGATCGGCAGTTATTAGGATTTTTGAATTGAGCCCCTCTCTGATCTCCTCCTTCCCTTCGGACGATTCCGCTGAACATTGATGTGTCGTCTTTAGAGGGTTTTGAATTTACATATGGAATTTTGTGTCGGTAAATTCATTACATCGGCAGTTATTAGGGTTTTCGAATTGAGCTCCCTCCCCTGAACTCTTTTTTCCATCGGCCAATATTGCTGAAATTTGACAGGTTATGCACCTATTGGGTTTTGACTTTAAATATGAAGTTTCACGTCATTTTTTAAGGGTGTGGTGATGACCAGATTCTCATACCTCTAAGTTTTTTCGATGCCTCGCCTCCTGTTCTTCCTCCATTGTTGGGAAAGCCTTGTCTCCCGCCCGTCAAGCTTGAGTCCACTACTTCACGTCCCTCAGATAAAACCACATGACACGAGTCAAGCGATTAGACGCGTTCCTTCCCGCCCGCCACGCTTGAGTCCACCACTCACGTTCCTCAGATAAAACTACATCACACGAGTCACAGCGAATAGACGCGTTCTCTCCCGCCCGCCACGCTTGAGTCCACCACTCACGTTCCTCAGATAAAACTACATCACACGAGTCACAGCGAATAGACGCGTTCTCTCCCGCCCGCCACGCTTGAGTCCACCACTCACGTTCCTCAGATAAAGCCATCACACGAGTCACAGCGAATAGACGCGTTCTCTCCCGTCCGCCACGATATCTCCTCTCTTTAATATTTTATCATGCTCACTTACCACTAGGAACCTATTCGATTTTGACTCCACTCTTTGAAAGTTTGGTGTCTCTAAGGGAGGCGAGAAGCAATGGGAAAACTTTCCCTCAACAAAGTTGTGGCGCCTAATATTTCTGAAAGAGCCCCAATATAATAAACTATTTTGGACGGGTGAGCCAGCACAGCTCAGCTGGAACTTGCAGAGGAGCTAGTAATGGATTAGGTGAAACTTCCTTCCTCTCTCATATATCATTGATCTCTTCTTCAATTAAATAGAAAGAGGCCTCCATGAGTGACTGGCTACTAACCTAACCGGCTTATCCATATTTTCTTCTGAACTTCTTAAATTAGTTGTTATTTCATAAAGTTATAACTAATTTAATTATACAATCGTTGAAAATGAATAGAAAAGGAACTGTTTTGATGGTATACTAGAAAAAAAAGTTAATTATCATCATATATCATCTCCATAAAATGCCCCTTTATTTAACAACCTTTCCTTACAATAATTTGTACGTTTGTGTATTTGAGGTAATCACAAGAACAACTTAACCGTAGGAATAGATAATTAAATACACAATTTCTTTGTCAAACTTCACTATATATTCTCAAATACTCAACTAGTTTCGCAGTGTTATGGCATTATCAAGAGTGACTTATAAACTTTATTTTATTTTATAAGTGACTCTTGATAATGCCATAACACGGCGAAACTAGTTGAGTATTTGAGAATATATAGTGAAGTTTGACAAAGAAATTGTATATTTAATTATCTATTCCTAGAATGGAGCTTCACAAAGTAAATCTGGAAACCATAAATTATTTGAAATTTAACCGTAATTCCTTTTACCGTTGGAAGCTTATTTTTTTCCGGCGGACATAGGCTGTACATCTTCAGGCTTTATCAAAATGGAGCTGAGCAGAGGTGGTAAAACTGAAGTGAGTCGGAGGAGAAATACCCAATAATTGTAAGAAAATGTTGTTAAATAAAGGGGCATTTTATTGGAGGAGAAATACCCAATAATTGTAAGGAAATATTGTTAAATAAAGGGGCATTTTATTGGAGGAGAAATACCCAATAATTGTAAGGAAATGTTGTTAAATAAAGGGGCATCTTATTGGAGGAGAAATACCCAATAATTGTAAGGAAATGTTGTTAAATAAAGGGGCATTTTATTGGAGGAGAAATACCCAATAATTGTAAGGAAATGTTGTTAAATAAAGGGGCATTTTATTGGAGGAGAAATACCCAATAATTGTAAGGAAATGTTGTTAAATAAAGGGGCATTTTATTGGAGTCATGGCTGATATGCACGTCTATGAGGCCATTCAAAATAAAAATAATAATAATTATAATAAAACCATCAGTTAATAAAAAAAATATGTTTGTCAATATAATTTTTAGTGCTGAATCGATCATGTGTTTTCCAGATAAAAATGGATATTTTAAGTTTATTTTGTCTCTCTCAATTTCCTTTTTGGCCACTACAACAAATGTAAGAAGGAGTTGAGTACATTTTATATCACATTCTTAGGATAATATTCAATTATAGTAAGTAATACATTTTTGTTATGTTCCCGAAAGAGACACACAAGAGTAACAAACACTCTTCTGCAAAATTCCGGGTGCTGGTCCTCACTTAAATGTATACCTGTTTAATTTTTGCCTCCTGAAACCGAAACTCCTCGGATGGAACATTAAGCGATGGTCCTCGTTAAAGACCCCTAATTAAACATGGGTAGGTCTCTCACAGTAGAATCGGGCTCTTCTCCACCAGAGCGTGGAGAACTCATTTTGGCCATTTTTCGAATTAACAACTTATTCTATATGACCATAGAAATAATCGTACATAATTGACGATATCCTTACCACGCACTCACCACTTATCTGTGTTGAAGTATAGGGCTTTTAATGCGAAACCGATTCGGTAGGTAGGTAGAACATTACTTTTATTCATCTTCTAAAGAATCATCCTGGAACATCGTTACCGACAGAAAGTTCAAATGTAGCTCGCATATTCGTGCGAACACGCTCCTTGTGTAATCCCAGCCTTTCGTACATTCTTATAAAATATAGTTAATTCACTGCGCACCAAACATCCATATGTCTCAAAACACAGATTTTACCCAGTCACTCTTCTGCCGGTCAGATTTCTATTCAATGAAGAGGACAAGTTTGCAAAGAAGTTGGCCTACGTGGAGGAGCCTCTGGTCCCTGAAGAAGAGGTCCGTGAGGGATGCTGGAGTCGAACCCCGCACTCTCACTCTTCCAAGACACCAGAACTTCACCACAGTCATGGAGTGAGCAGACGGCTCATCTCTATCTTTGTAGCCTACTGCACTGTCCTGTCTTTTGGCTTCTACATTCTCTGCAGAGACCCTTGAAGTACTTATTCTTAGTATAGCTGTCCCAGACAGCCTCACCCTAAGTAAATAGTAGTCGAGTATTTTCCAATACTTTTAGGTCAACCTCAATATTAATAAAATTGCATATATGGAAGCATGAACCTTTCCTCTCTTAACATATATTTAACTTTAAAATCATAGAATCATTTCGATTACTTTAATTCAGTCGTTGCTCATTCTTCTGAATGATCTTCTGGTACTTAAAAACAAATTTTCAAAGTTAGCCATGTTCCACAGTCTATATTTCCTGGCCTTCATGATGAACCTAAATACCATCGAATAATAATGTATTTCTTCCATCTAATTATTCTTTAATTTTTTTTTTTTGGCACTTAAGATTTGCATTGGTTTTATTTGGCCGAGAAGAAGTAATCCTGGTGATGAGTATTATATAAGATGAGCCTTGAGTAAACGTTGTTTATTAATTATTAACAGGTTCACCCGGCGTTGCCCGGTTAATAACTTTGCAACTTCCAAGTTGAGAAATTCGGGCATATTGTGGAAACTTATAAGAAATAAATAAAACTAACTTCTGTTTTGAATTTTTTAGTAGAATAGAGAATATTTTAAAGAATAAGTTTGTTTTATTTACAACTTTGCATTGGTTAGTAACTGAAAGTTATTATTTAAGTTAATAATATTCTTGAGACTTACCGTCTCACTTACCAGGCCCCCTCAGCATATAGTATATTTTGGATGTAATATGATTTTCGAATGAACTTCGACATTTCACATCACATTCATAGTTAGGCATTATCATTAAGAAAATTTGATGATAGCATTATTCAAAAAATAAAATGAATACATTCTGGAAAATAAATGAGTACAAAAATAATAATATCAATAAATACAACAATTTTAAATTATGATAAATATTGTTTTATAATTCTTCCAGAAGTGTCTTTTTCACGACGATATTTTGGGTTGTTCTTACGTCCCTTCCTCTGGTCATAATGTGCGAAGAAAATAAGAAAAAATAAATAACAATAAAAAAAAGCGAGTGTGCCTCACCCACATAAGCGCACGCTTGTAGTGAAACTTCTTTTGTCTTCATTAACCATGCGAATTAAATAAACAAATAATAAATAAATATATGTATATATATTATATGTATTAACCATTGTAAAGTACATAAAGTTTAGGTTAATAAAGAACAATAAAAATATTAAACCTAAATATATTTAAAAATTATATTTTATTCATTTGGTACTTCATTGTTACTTACAAATGCTACCAGTGGTTTGTGATAACTAAAGTGCAACATAAATATTCTTATATCAACTTTATCTTGTAATAAAATTTAATCAATAATTTTAAAAATTGTAAAATATAAATAGAGCGTAATTATTAAAAATTACCTTTATGTTGACTTTCTTGTTGCTGTATTTGCTTGTGTCTTGCACGGAATTGTCGAACACGTTCCATTGAAGTTTTTGGCATTCTTAACTATTTAACCCTAACTGAGAATAAAACTAAACGTATTAAATTAATAATCAAACATATTATTTTAACGCATAAACCGTATATAAATACGTAGCGCACAACAGCTGATGCATCGACACCGACCTAAACTCGTAGTTGACTTGTACGCATACGCTACTCATCCCCCTATCCTAAGCGAGTTTCATGTTTGATTTTTTATGTCGAGGTAATTCCGATTCACTAGCTCGCTAAAGAAGTTTCAATTCAAAACTGATTACTGTATGCATTTTTGTGAATATGCCTATAATAATAAATTGTTTTTCTTTGTTTTTATTCCAACTGAATTTATTTAATTGAGCACTTGCACCAGAATTACTTTTATCGCTCCTATAAAATGAATGAAAGTCTTAGAAGCAAAACATTGCTAGAGTTCTTTCCTAAACATCTATATTTGCTAGCTTGTAAAAACCAAAAATTAAATGGGAGAAGAATATAACTATATACAGTATAGTATTATAAATCAGAATCCCAAAAGGGAATAAATAGTTATGGGTTTTTGTTAAATTCAAGGCTCCCTGTTCCTCTTGAATAGGGAAATCCTCAAATAAAATTTAATTTCGCCGGAGCTTCTTAATTATTGGACAAGGACATGATGGGGAAACAGAGAACAAAAATAAAGAGACACAAAATAATTATAATACTGAGAACAATGTAAAAAAAAAAATATATATATATATATTATAAGAAAAATTATATATATATACATGTATATTCAATGTCGCAAAAAATAATAAATCTTGTTAATCAAAATAAAATTAAAAATTAACTTGAGCTTAAAAATAAATTCTTATCAAAATATATCAAAAAGATTGGGTAAATAATTATTATATATTATCGGACATATCGGATCTATAATAAAAACAAACAGAGTATAAATTCTTAAAACAAAAAAAAATATATAATCGACTATAGACTACCTACAAAGAAAGTAGTTCCGTAAGAAACAATGTTTAAATACGTAATTAAAACTGAAAATACTAACGTGACCTCACGATGAAAATAAAAATAAAATGATAAATATCTAACAGTGTGGTGAAAATGTTGAAATTGAAATACAAACAAAAATGATGATCTTCGAAAGATGATGGAACCCAAAGAACGGTGAGACCAAAAGAACGAAGCTCATCGGATGAACGAAGACAAAGCTGAACGGGGACACTGGCAGATAGCAAGTCCAGAAAGAAGTTCAAGAAAACCAAAAAAGGAAGGATCGTAATAAAATAGGGCAATAAATCAAAACGTAAAATAGGTCCACACACGGGCAAGTATAGCATGGGACTGACTGGGGCTGAGTCTCAGACTCAGAGAGGGATTAGCCGTGTGTTTACATTACGAACGTTGTTGCCTAAACAGGTTTATTCATTAAATCACAAATAGACATTCTCATCTAAAGGCCCCCATACACGAACGATCCATCAGTCCATTTGGCGACGCGTCGATCCAAAAACTCACCATGTATGGTGGAACTCGGATGGACTCGTGGACTTGAGCCGACAGGTTATATATAACAACAGGTTATATATTGTATATTTAGCACTCCAAATATTCATGACGCCGAGCCATGGCGTCATGAATTGGCCTGTCTGTGTGTGGCAAGTCTAGAGCCAAATGGACTGGGACGAGCCATTGGACCGATCGTGTGTGTGACTGGTCAATCCAAAACTTTGGATTAGTATTGGAAACGCATCAGCCGTGGCAACATCTCTCTCTTTCTTTCTACGAAACCGTCTCGATAAATTATAAAATTAGTGTCAATACCTACTATAAAAATAATTAATATAATCAGATAATTTTATTTATTATTAATAATAATTAATAAAATGGCTAGTGGTAGAGATTTTGTGTTAGAAGTAATAGAGAAATATAAAGAACACGAATGTCTATGGAAAATAAAACTTGAAGACTATCACAACAAAATAAAAAGAAACGTAGCATTAGATGACATATTGGAATTATTCAAAATAAAAGATCCGGTTTTTTTTGGTTTTCTTTTTTTAATGAAAATACAAGCAGTTATAGCATATAATATTTCTAATTCGTCCATAATAATTTAATTGGTTTTGTATAAAGACGACTAAACTCACTTAACAAACAGTTCTATGACAGACTGGGGAGCCAGGCACTCTGGCTCTATGGATCGGTCGTGAGTGGGTCCGTTTTTTTGACTCGGGCCAAACGGACTCGAGCCAAATGGACTGGGGCCGTTTGACCCGCTCGTGTATGGGGGGCTTAAGAAGTTGGAAGAGACAGTATTATTTCACATTTTCCTGATTAGTTTTTCTTCAATTTAAAGTGTATCCGACCAGGTTCCCCTCGCTCCAGATGAATTCCCTGAACACAATTGTTAGTTACAACATTTGTTAAGAAGATTTGTGAACTGTGGAAAAACTCACTCCCACTCCCCCCCACCCATTAATTTTATAAGATAACAAATCTGAAAAGCAGTGAATTTTTCGTTTGTAATTAAGACAAGACTGCGAGAAAGAAGGGTGTTGGTACTGTTCTCTGGGCAACCCTTCCTCTAAGGGTGGAGATAAGGAGATAGGTGGGCTTCATTCATTAACTTTGTCAGCCCAGGACATGGCATCTCTCGCCCTTTATAATTAGCCTTCTTCAGTGGTCCACAAGACCGATAGAACTCCCACTTGAACCGCCTAACCACTCCCACATGTCTTCACCTCTTTCTTTCTTTGCTATTCATTAACAAACATGAGTTACAAAAAAGGGCTAATTACCAGACTGAATAAGAGTTTTTGGTACGTGAAAAGCTTTAATAATTTCTTTTTAAAAGTTTACCACTGAAAGGACTGCTTTTAGGTACACTTCAACTAAATACAGTTCCGTAGGTTGAAATCCGGAAACGGAACTTTACCTTGTGTGTCTCTATCTCTCTAGACTCTAGAGTCTAGAGACTAATTCATTTGAGAAAATACATCCCAATGCTAGGAAAATTGGAAGCCACAGTATTTCTCCTCCCACCGCGAAGGCGAAAATTCGATCGCTAAAACAAAATACTAATTTTCTGAAAGAACCAAACAGGTTGTCATATGTAAATTAACTGCAAGAAAATATATAATAAAAACAAACATTAAATTAAAAAAAAAACCGACACAAAAAAATGAGGGCTGGGAAGGACTTTTTTTTTGCGCGGGGGGGGGGGGGGGGGCTTGAAGGGCATAAGAGGTGGCTTGGGGTGGGGGGGGGGGGGGGGGGGGGGGGTCTCTAGCTGTAATGGAGGCCGAGATACACAGGCTCTGATGAAGCGTGGATCTTGGAAACGGCTAAAACCAACTCGCAAATACCATCTTTTGAAACAAAAAAACCGCTTGGAAATCGGTTCAGCTGTCTTGGAGCTATGATGCCACACACAGACAAAGGCTTCAAACTTAAAACACCCCTCCTTTTGCATCGGGGGTTAAAAATATATTTCATATATAAATAGTATATAATATATTTCTGGGCTTACAAAGAAGCAACATCTGAATATTCATGAATATCCGATTAACTCCAGTCGATTCTTCAATTTTTGTTGATATCGATATCGAATGTTATTATTTAGTGAAACTGTTGTTGTCTGATGGTGTTTTATTACAATTTTTTGAAAGTTTACAGACTGAGAGTTCAATCGTCTGAACCGACACATACGATGAAAACTTGAAGACAGAATCCCCCAATATCGAAATTGCATGACAACTTATGAAAAGTACAAGACGTCTTGTGACCAAAGGACACCCCTCTCAATCGTATCTGACGACAAATGACTGCCACAACCGACAAAGAAAAAAGCGAAGTACTCATGAATTGGAAAATAAATTAACGACGACATACGCAGACGATCATCCCACTCATCATAGTTCAATCATATTAAATTAGCACATGTGACATAATTTCATATTTCCAGTTCATAGCTAAAATCTGCTTCTTGGATTAGAGTGATCACTAAGTTTCAATCACATACACACATCCGGTCACATAGGCATCATCGCGAAAATGGACAAAACATGTTTAGGGGACCTTAAAATGGAGATAGATATGTGTTTTTTTTAAAATATACATATCGTGGGCTTACTGCAAGAACCCATTAAGTCATTTTCCTTAGTTGTATATTTCAGCCTACATTTGCAATATATTGTCTTAATAGGTTTTGTTTTTCCTGTTTACTACAACAGATATACAAACAGCGACTTAGTTGGTTCTTTCATTGCAAAGAGCACATTTTTTTCAAATCAGCGAAAAAATGACTTAATGCGTTCTTGCAGTAAGCCCACGATATTATGTTCAGAAAGAGAAACTCAACACTAGGTCAATAGACAATGGTCAGACAATTGGAGAGGGCGCAGGTAACTCAGCCTACTGAGCTCAAGATAGAGGGTTCGAAACCCAGCCAAGGCCTTTAGGCTTTTTATCTGGGATGTGAAAAAATCATGAGCACGCCGTCCTTTGGATGGGACGTTAAGCGATGGTCCCGAGCCTGCACGTTGACAGATACTGGTTAAAGACCCTTATCCTAGGTGAATATCCAAGAGTAGGCAACATTTAGGTCTCTACAGTAGGCTGACCTTGCAATTTTTTTTTTTTTTTTTGTGGGGGAGGAGGAAATCCCTAACGGACGAAGGGGAGTATCGAGCTTCCCGACAGTGTGGGAACCGCACCCACTAAAACCTCCTCCCCAAGCTCCTGGGTGCTTTCATCCCTGGTGTGGGAGCATAACACCCTCTTCGTCCTCCCGATGAGGAACCATAGTTGTAGTTAAATTCATACCGGGTTAGGCCCGCCAGGTGTTATTGACACCGGCGGTTCGCCGAGGCTCGAGGTTAGGAGGCGTTTTTTCGCCTCCTCCACGCCGCTACAAATTGGGTGAGTGCCGGGTAACAAGACTCGGCCACCAACTGCTGCAGGGTCAGCCCCAAGTACGATCCGGTCGAGCGTATCAACGCCGCCCTAGGCCCGTCGTTCAGCGGACATTCGATGACCACGTGTTCCGCAGTCTCGACGCCACCGCACGCACAGTTCGGGCTGTCTTTCCTTTTGAAATAGAAAAGCTTGGCGTTGAAGTCGCCATGACCAGATAGGATCTGGGACGTCCAATGGTCCGGCTGGACCCATGTCGAGGCAAGTCGTGCCCGTACATCCGGGCAGAAGGCGTGTGTCGTTCGGCCATCCGATGAATCCGTCCAGCGCCGCTGCCATCTGGTCATTATCCACTCCTGGACAATGTCCCCGCAACGCTCTGGCCTGCCGTCGAGTTTCTTGAAAGTTTCTTGAAAATATGTTCAGCTGTTTTTGCATTATTTCCTGACAAATATACATGCAGACTTTCTGTTTTATTTCATAAACTTATGCCAAAATAAGGCGAAAAAATGCCTAATGCTAAACCTGAAATGTGTTCATTTATAATTTTGTCTGAGTTAGAAGGAGCGGGCTATGGTTTCTTTTCATAGCCCCTAATTACCTCAGTTAGTGGTCTGAAGATACGAGGAGCCTCTTCAACTCCACGTCTCTTGACACATGTCTACAGTTTGTTATTAATTAACAACCATCCTGTCCCTCACAAACAGGCTAATCACCTCTCTGACTTAGGTTTTTGGTAACTGAGGCTATCTTCTCAACACATCTCTTAACGTCTTCTTGCAAGTTAAGGGTATGCACTTGGACTGCATATAATTATGATGTTTCTAAAGTGCATCCCATTCATGAAGTTTTACCACATGGAATTTCCTTTTACATTGCTTACAATTTAATTATTTTTGTACATTTACACTAAGGGCTCCTCCTTCAACCCCCTTTTGCTTCGTCTTCCTGCACCCCATCTCGTACAGGATGGGCTGGTGTATCCATGGAAGGTCTACTGTGAGCTTCGTAAATGTTACCTACTCAGATTTGATTAGGATAGGGGTCTTTAATGAGTACCTGACAACTCTCAGACTTGGGACTGCCATTTAAAGTTCATTTCGAAGGACGACGTGCTCATATTTTATTTTTATTTTTAGATACATTTTTTTTTTTTTAATATTTACATTCGGTAATAAAGTAAATATGATATGAGTTAATAAGAAAAGAGAAAAGTTTGTACAGCCCATGATAACAAAATAAATTATCTATGCAAAAACAATAAATAAAATATGTTTATAAATATAAATAAATAAATACAAAATAAAGTAAAAAATAAATAAATAAAATAATAATATTAATTTATTCTGATCGAGAACCGAATTCTTCTCCCTATCTTCAATGGAGACAGGGAAGGCCGCGAGGGGCCGTCTCTGCCTTCAGGAGCAATATTCCAATCTCACACTATATAATAACTTTAACATGCAATTTGTAAATCAGTGGAATAATAATCAACATCCTTATAAGCCCCGTGCAAATGTAGGCAATGCGAAACAATAAGTTGAACAATAATTAGTAGAACAAAATGAGCTGAACAACAATCAGTTTCCCCTTCATTTGTTTGGGTTGAATGTTGAATCTTAAGGCAGTATTTTAAAAAAAAATGTAAAAAATGTGTAACTTTTAAAAATAATGATGAAAATAAAAGAATCATTTATTTCTGTTTCAGGAGTTTTTTTATTAATATTCAAAAACAGGGAGGGGGAAAAAATACAAACGGAATTAATTATTCTATCTGAAACGTTAGAGGAGATAAGAGTATCGGGTGTGTCAAAAGGAGTAGGATGTTGTCAGGACCGAAACAGATCTGTTTCTTAATTGGCCCTCTGTGAATACCACATCAAAAAGGGAATTGTATGTTATTTAAGAAAAGTTGGGAAGAGAAATTTAAGATTCGTACATTTCGTACGGTTCTTCTTAAGGACAAGTGATAATGATATGTTCCTTCTGCTTCATACGTATGTTAATTATAATGTTTCTTCATGAGAAGGTCATACAATAATTACATTTAACTAATTCAAATCAACAAGTTAATAATATCTTCAGATTTTTAATTTCTTGTACTTATAGTATAAGGAAGTAATCGTGCGAAAACCCGAGATCGAGTTTTCAAGGTATTTACATGTTTCAAGGTCCCCTGAATACGTTTTGACCATTTTCGCGATGATATCTTTGTATGTAACTATAATTTTGCTCTAACTCAGAGATGGTTGTAGCTTTGAACTTGAAATTTGAAATGAAACTAACTTACATCGGCCGAAATCGGACGAAAACGGAGGCCATTTTACTACGGACTTTGGTGCTTAAGTACATTTTCCACGACACCGCTTATATTTATGATCTAATCAAAAATCACTTCAAATAAAAGTTGTGGAGAAACCTCAAAGGGACATTTTATAAGAAATACTTTTTTTCGAAGGTGGCCCGGTTCGAGAGATACATGGAGAGGTAGTTCAACTGTGGTGAGTGTGTCATGAACGTCTGCCAACGTCATCGTCAATTTATTTTCTAAATGGTTCACCAAGTGCTAGGTTATACTTCGAAGGACATTCAATATAAAATAAAGAAAAAATGTATGTTTAAAAAAAAAATTGTTTATTCCACAAAATATATATATATATATATATATATATATATATATATATATATATATAATATGGGAGTAATTTCGGTACTGCTACCATCTTCAGCCACGTATTAACAAATACTAGTAACATTATGAAGATGGTAGCAATACCGAAAGAACTCCAATATTATTAACCCACGACGCAAAAGGAGGGGTTTATAAATTTGAGGCCTTTGTATGTGTGTGTCTGTCTGTGGCATCGTAGCTCCAAGACGGCTGAACCGATTTCAAAGCGATTTGTTCGTTTCAAAAGCTGTTATTTGCGAGATGGTTCTTAGCCATGTTTGGTAGAAATCGGGTATGCCCTCTCCAATATATTCAGGTTTCATCAGAGCCTGTGTAGGGATCTCGGCCTCTATTACAGCTAGAGACTTGGGAGTTTGAGCTAAAATGTTTATAAGGCCTTCCCAAAAAAACGCTTTCTCCACCAAGGTTTCAGTTTTTTTTTAATTTTAAATTTTATATACCTATATATTTTGTGAAATAGACAATATTTTTTAAAGAAGTTTTTCTTTATTTTTTATTAAGTGTTTCACATTATCTCTGGAAAAAATGTTAAGTAACATTAATATAGAATACAATTTTCGCAGGTCGCTCGGTTTGCGAGATACATTCCGAAAACCGTTCTGAAACGTCGTTATGAAAGACGTTTGCTCGATTTGCGCAAAAACGATTGGTTCGATCAAAAAATTGGTCCTTGCCAAAAATCCTTTAACTTATTATAATTTCAATAGCTAATATGTCTTCAGATAAATTATAGTGCAAACAACACTTGAACGAAAGATAAACGAAGAGGTTTTCATAAGCTAACCCATTACAAAAGCTCTCTTTCATCCAATCCCCACTTCATCCTTTAGGAATAACAATAAATGTCCCCTCCTACAAAACATTAATAATGTCAATTCTTGTGGATTTGGAATGAATAAGAAGGGGGAAGATCTGGGTTCTACAGAACAAAGAATCTCCCCCTCCAAACTTAATTATGACGTCTTAACCATGACGTAATCAAAAGAACAGAAGGGGAGGGGGAGAAAGCAAAGCGGTCGTGAAATCTCTTTTTAATTAAATTGTTTTCTTTTTTTTTTTTTAAAAAAAAAGGCCTCTTCGAAAGAAAGTTATAGTTAAGAAAAAGAAATAAAGAGTAAGAAAAAAAAAGGTAACTTTTAATGGAGTGGCTGTTTCAGAGCAATATTAGGTGTTGAAAAGTGTTTTATGGGAGTGAGGGAAGACCAGGGTGAAGCCATTTAAAAATACGGGGAAAGTTTTGTTGGGGTGTGGAATGGGCCCCCTACCGGCAATAAAACCAACTCAAGAGTCAATAAGTACAAGTTGTTTAGGAGGCAACACTTGGTCGAGTTGTTGCAGCAGTCACACCAACAACCCAACTAAACAACACTCAGTTGTTACACTGTACCTACCTCTCTGGAGAAGGAAACTGCTCCGGCAATAACCACAAATACATACATATATAGTTTTATAACTTCTTTAACATCCCCCGACTACACCAAATATAGAAGTTATGTAATCGGTAAAAACGGAATTTGAGTTTTCATCGGATTTCAAGTTTTCCGATTTTCTGATTGAAAAAAAAAATCGTCGGACAAGAACCGGTGTGATGTATAAAAATAATACACACATTAAATTATTAATAATAGAAAAAAAATTATATTTATTTTTCTATAAAAAAAAAACTAAATTAGTAAATAAATAATAAGAAACCATTTCTTTTAAAAGAAATGCCAGTAAAAAACAAAACACGGCCATCAGCTGTTTTTTTAGTGTGTGTAGAGAGTGTCGAGGCCTGGTAGAATGGTGACAGTCTGAGTATGTGGAGAGTGGTGTTTAGGCTTAAAATGTAATGAACTAAATAGAAGTAAATTGACGGTGAAATTGATCCGCAAAGAAGGTACTGTTGTTTGTTTATATGAACAGGATATATGCCCAGAAATATATAACTTGAATTTTAAAAAATGGCCAAAATATAAAACAAAAAAAGGGTTGAATTAGTGTTAAGAACTTAGTTTTTAAGATTTTTCTTTTGACTTTGTTTGTTTTAATGTTTAGTTTTCTTTATTTTAGAATGTAGATGATTTAAGAAAATAAACCCAATATTTGTTTTCGTAAATTCTATTCTATTTATTTTCCCTGTTGGCCCAGTAAGATAATTTGAAAACCTTTGGATTAGATTTAATATTATTTAAAATTATTAAAAATGGCATCTCTTTAGAAATCCAAATGAAAAGTTGGTTAATTGAATTTTCTATTTCAATTACGTGCACTTTCTTCAAAATTGCACGTCTTGAACTTTTGATATTTGTGGTAACCAATTGTTTATTTAATTATTCTTTTTTGTTTTAATTATTATTTCATTATTATTAATTATATATATTTTTATTTATTTATCATTTAATTAAGATTAAGTCATTAAGTTTTTTCTCTCCCTTCGACCTTTTTCTCTAAAAATCAAAATTTGACTTACATTGTGTCTTCTGAATCCTCATATTAAATTTTGTGCCGATACATTCATTATATCGGTAGTTATTTGGGTTTCTGAGTTGAGCCTTCTCTCTCACCCACCTTTCCTTCGGCTGATTCCACTGAAAATTAATAGGTGATAGAAGTTTTAAATTTAGGTATGAAATTTCATTCATTACAACGGGAGTTATTAGAGTTTTTGTGTTAAACTGATCCTTCATTCCCCTCTGGACAATAGGGCTGAAAATCAATAGGTGCTGTCCTTATGGGGTTTTGAACAGACCTATACATTTTCGTATCGATTCATTTGTTCTCATGGAAGTTATCGGGTTCACAGACATACAAAGTCACAGATAAGATTTTTTTTTATATTGAAATTAAGAAAAACATGTGATTCCAACATTTCTGACCAATTAATAACGTCCTCTATATTTCCTATATGTATAATAATAGCTGCAGATTTCATATTTCCTGTTATGATGTTTGGATCGTCCTGCATTGACCACATCATATATATTTTAAAATAATTTTTCATAAAAACAACTAATAATAAACTATTTTTTGTTAGGTTAGGTTAGATTTTATGACTCATGCCCGGGCTTTAACAACGAGGTCATATCGCCTACTACCAGAGCGCTCTTTCGTCACTCTGGTGGACATGAGCCCGACTCTACTGGGGAGTCCTAAATTTTGCCTACCCTAAATTTTTATTCATCTAGGGTCTTTAACGAGTAGCTGACATCGTACAGGCTCGGGACCATCGTTTAACGTCCCATCCGAAGGGCGGCGTGCTTAAGTTTATTTTACCTCCCAGATAAAATAAACTAAGGGCCTCGGTCGGGTTACGAACCCACGACCTTGAGCTCAGAAGTCAAGCACGCATACCACTGAGCTACCGGCGCCCTCAACTATTTTTTGTGATTCGTTACCACGATACTTTGAAATCTTTCCTACGGAAAGTTATTTTACATTCTTTGACGCGCTATAACTTCCGCGCTATTTGTCCTATCTGAAATATGAGGCCACGTTAGCGATTTGAAATTTAATAAGAAATAATATTGCTAAGAGACAATTTTTCAATAGGACTAACAGTTTTCGGGTAAATCAAGAAAACGTTTAAACATATATGTTTCAAAACAGGATTTCAGGACGGTTTTCGGTATGTTTCTCAAAAATCGGACGATCTGCAAAAAATAGTATTTTAGTTTTCTCTACAATTTTTACATGAAAAGATTTTTGAATAAGTTCATAAATATAACAGGTATATTGTAAAAGTCTTTAGTTCAGAAGTAAAGTTATTCAAGTTCGATTACGGCCTAAATCTAATACGATTTAAGCTAGTACAAGTCTTCTCCATTCCAAATTTCAAATTCCTAGAGATAATAGTTTTTCTTTAGAGCGCTCACAACTTTCCATCACATACACAAAGACATCATGGTCAAGATGTGTTCAAGGTGGCTTGAAAAGTAAAATCCGTTTTTAAAACTCGATCTCGGATTTTCACACGAATACATGGTAATAGGATACGTCAAAATAATTTTTCAAAATAGCTTATAAATTAGAATTATAGCTACTTGAGTCTAACACAGGTATGAATAGTAGCAATAACAAAACTATTTAAAAAAATTAATAGGAACTGAATAAATAAATACTTAAAAATATATTAGTATAAAAAACAAAAAAGAAACATAGATACATTTATAATAAGTTGACACATTTTTCAATTTAATAAAAATTAAAACTATTTTTCAAGAAACTCTTCGGAAGTGTCTTTATCCCAACGATGTTTCGGGACGTTCTTACGTCCCTTCGTCAGGTCCCAATGTGCGAGATATAGAAAAGAAAAAGAAAACAATGTACCTATAACAATATATAAAAAAAAATATATATATATATATATATATATATATATATATATTATTTAATTATAAATAAATAAATAAAAAATATATAAATGAATAAATAAAAAATTATAAATGAAACAATAACGTACATTCGACTGAACTTTCAGGTGTGGAGGAACTCTGCCCAAAGAATAAAAATGAAAGCTCTGAATCAAATAATGTTTTTGGATATGAAACACGATTTTTTATTGTGATTATATTATTCTTTTTGAACAGTGTGAATAAAATTCCGTTTTTGTGTATAGGGTTTCCTCTAACATAAACATTTTTAGTTGAAGTTTAAATTTATTTATTGTGTTTATTGACTTCAAGAAGTTGAGAAGGGCATTAAAAAAATTAATTCCTTTAAGATTTATACTTTTTTCAAAAAGAGAAGAGCAATGTTTAGTTATTTGAAAGTCTTCTTTTTTCCTGGTATCGTAATCATGACTAGTATTGTTGGGAAAATATTTTTATTTTTTCTAATAACCTACTTAGGTATAAGAAAGTAAAAAAAAATTAAAAGTAAGTTAGTTACTCCCACCAGCGCTGCTCCTGGAAATAGTTAATACTAACAGTTGAAATAACCATCTAATTGTTTATGAGGTAAGCGGGGCGGAGAGGGGGCTAGTGGTAGTGTAGTGGTCAGTGGTCAGTGTAACAATGTGCAGGAGGGCTGAGATAACACAGATAACGGGCCATCTACCGTCCCCCAGGTCTACCTAGCACCTAGCACCTATCACCTTGCACCTTGTACCCTCTAACCCTACCTACATCGTCTTAGTTACCTTCCTAACGAGTCTCCTATCTAGTCTCTTCTTCCCTACTAACACTTACATTAATCGAAAAATTCTATCTCTTGGCTGGAAGGAAATGGCCTGAATAAATTGGGTTTGAAATGTCTAGTTGCAATAAATATACTAAGCCACTTTTTTGTAATTCGGATGCATTTTTTTTTTTTTCAGATAGTTATGAATCTAGGCTTTTTTGTGAAAAAGCTAGAATTTAACAATCAGAAAACAATTTTCACTCTCATGTCCGTTTTTTTAGTGAAGCGGTACAGGTTCTCTTATACATATCGCACCCCGGCGAGAATAACCTCACAACTCAAAAAACCTCATTTTACAGTTCAGCAAAAATAAAGTTCACTTACATGGTGAAATCAAAGTCCAATTATTGCAACATGTATCTTTATTAGTTAGGAATTGTGCTACTTATTTTTTTTATACTTTAAACACCTTCATATTTTTCCAAGGCTAGAGTAAATTGTACTTTGAGTTGTGTCACTCTTGCTGAAAAGAACAAGACAATTTTGTTAGTTGTGCCTTTATGTCAATAATTGTAATAATTTGGTATAATTCATGATAAAAATAGAATGGAATAATTGTATTTGTCGGCGTCCAATGACCTAGATTCAATGAGGTGACTTGTCTTCATTGTGGCTAGGACGGCTTCTATAGACGAGTTGTCATCTCCTAGCATCTCATGTAGGTTTCTTGTTTGTAAACTCATGGTCATTAGTATTTTCTTATATCCAGAGTACTCCTCCAGAATGTTGCCGAGTGTGGCCTACATGGAGCCGCATCAGACATACCTCCTCCTGCCTATTCTGTCTTTCGGAGCTTTTCCATTTATCAATATTTGTTTTGATGGACCTAAGTTTATTTGTTAGATCCACGTTAGTCCACACAGAGGCCCAGCTCCCTTTTATTTTGGGGCGCAGGCATTTCTTCAGGTCTGGTATTGTCTTCACTACCATTTCTTCTCCAGGTATCGTTGCTGCTTCCTTAGCCACATTATCAGCTGTATCGTTCCCTTCGATTCCCACATGTGAGGGGATCCAACAAAAGATTACTTGTTTTTTATTACTTGCACAATTTGCAAGGAGTTTTTGTATTTTATATACAAGCAGAAAATGTACATTCGGATAAAAAGTATAGTATCCACAACCCTCTAAGGGCTACGTCTATTGGATTGTCTGCCAAATCGGCCAAAATTTAGTATGACCATTCAAAAGCCACTGTGTAAGTCAACTATTCTATATTTGAGAATCGTGCTGGGAATGTACATTAGGGTGTTCGTAAAAAGTAAAAAGTTCGATTTTTCAAAGTCCCCATCCAAATTCTTGTGTTGTTTGACGAAAAAAAATTTTGTGAATTTTTCAGATTTTTTTGAATGAATTTACTTGGCCCTGTGGGCGGTCAAAGTTTAACACGTGTTTTCAATGGGGTTTTTGAATATTTACATATTTTTAAGTGTAGGTCTTAGTATTTTTAATATAAAAATCTAAAAATACATGGATTATGGGTTTTCGGGGTCGCTGAAAACGAATTTCATATTTAAAAAAATTTTTTGACAGTCACATTTCCCAAAAAACTCGTACAAACATTGACGAAAATGATAAAAATTTTCGAATCGATGATTCATTTTAATGAATTATTAATTTTTTAATATGAAATTCGTTTTCAGCGACCCCGAAAACCCATAATCCATGTATTTTTAGATTTTTATATTAAAAATACTAAGACCTACACTTAAAAATATGTAAATGTTCAAAAACCCCATTTAAAACACATGTTAAACTTTGACCGCCCACAGGGCCAGGTTAATTCATTCAAAAAAATCTGAAAAAATTCACAAAATTTTTTTTCGTCAAACTACACAAGAATTTGGATGGGGACTTTGAAAAATCGAACTTTTTACTTTTTACGACCACCCTAATGTACATAGCCAGTGATTGAAATGAAGGAGTCGGGGGAAATCCTGGGGAAAACTCATCATAGAACATCTGATCGATGACATACCTTCCCCTATACCTCTTAAAGCTGCTGAAGTAACATGTCCCTGATGAGTATTTTAAGATGGACCGGAAGGAAGAGATGTGGTCTACTGTGAGAGGACTGGAGGTCGTTGTCAAACCCCTGAGGTGAGCAGGAAGACCTGAGACAATGAACAAGGCAAGTGCCATATGCGGACCTGACGCATTATTAAATTAATTGAATACTGAGATAAGTCATTGGGATATATCGTGCACATCTCATACAGCAACATATGTTTACTCTTTTTTTTTTTAGGAGAGAGTTTTTCACTTTCTTATACGTTTACAGTTACACGGTCAGGTTTCAAGGAGCCCTAAATAACTTTTGACAATTTTCGCGATGTATCTATCAGTGTGTCTGTACGTGAGTGAAACTTTGTTAGCTCTCTAATTTAAATGTTGCATGCAGCCATGAATTTGAAATATGAAATGAAAATGTCACATTTGCTAACATAGATCTGTTTAGATTTTGACCGAAATCAGACAAAAATTAAAACCACTTTAAGTCGAATGTACATTTTACAAGATTCCGCTTATATTAATGAGAAAATCTCATCAAATAAAAGTTGTAGAGAAAATTGAGACACGTTTTGTATGAAATACGATTGCACATTGTCCGGTTTTGGAGATACGAGTACATGCCGAAAACCGTTATGAAAGTCGTTTTGATACACATACGAGACGTTTCCTTGATTTACCAGAAAATGGTTAGTCCTATCGAAACTGATGTTGCACAAAAGCAAGGTGCACTCGAAACAATAAAGAGCAATAATAAAGTGGGAGGTTAGTCATATATTCAAAGTCAACAATGACTTAAATAGAAGATTTTTTTTTTTTTTTTTCTTTAATTCCGGGTGCTCCGGTAAATCACCCGCCCCGCAACTTCGTCGGGGAAGAGACTATATCAAATGTACAATATACATAAAATACAAATATAGCTATATAATACAATATGACTATATACAATTTATGGTGGTATGGGGGTGTCTGGGGCGACAGTCTCTGGTCCCTATTATTTATATTTCCTATTATGGGACAGGCTGACACTCCCAGACCTCCTAGTGTTGCGGCTACCTGGTGGCGCCGAGAGAGCTTGAGAATAGTTAAATTCTGGGGGTATTGAGGGTCAGTCAATGAAGAAAACACTATTCAAATGCCAACGTTTCGATATATTTCATATCATCATCAGGGCCTAACAAACATGGGGGTATCAAGATTAGAAAAATATAATGGGTGATCGATTAAAATTATATCTGTTACCCTCGACCCTTCTGTACCCTTAGTTGAACGTAAGACCTCACAGTCTTCATGCCTTCTCCTCAACCATCTATATTCATAGTAAGTTTCCTTGTTGTTCATCAATGTGTATACGTATGTGAATGTATTAGGATGTATATATGTATTTATGTGAAGTTGTATGAGTGAATGTATATTTATGTACCTATATATAATTTTAATCGATCACCCATTATATTTTTCTAATCTTGATACCCCCATGTTTGTTAGGCCCTGATGATGATATGAAATATATCGAAACGTTGGCATTTGAATAGTGTTTTCTTCATTGACTGACCCTCAATACCCCCAGAATTTTGAATTCTACAGTCGCTAGCAAACATCTACCTTGAGATTAGTGGGATGGGGCTGTTTCTACATCGCGGTCGCCGGGGGTAGACTTCGGGCTTGGCCCGTCAATCTCCCCCGGCGCCGGGTCAAGAGGGCTTTTTCTGTTCCCGCCAGGAGGTGACAAACCGGCTGAACGCCGGGTAGTTGGACTCCATCATCAACTCCGACAGGATCAATCCCAGATACGATCCTGTCGCGCGGATCAACTCCACCCTAGACGTGTCGTACAGCGGGCAATCGAGGACCACATGTTCTGCAGTCTCGATGCCGCCACTCGAACAGTTCGGGCTATCCTTCCTCTTAAAGTAGAAGATTATTAACTTTAGTCGAGCAAAAATACTTGCATAATAAACTGCTCTGAGGAGTTTTAAACAATTTAAAAAAATAGAAAAAAAAATCCTATCGGAAAATTATTTTTTTTATTGTTAGTAGTTTAAAAAAAATATATATGTGATGTGGCCATTACAGGACATTCTTATACCAATGTTGCTTTTACAGATCACTCAGTATCCTCCTCCCCCTCTCAAATTTATGTCATACTGGCATTACTGGGTATAAGAAAGTCATTATCAGAATTACACTTTACAATGAAAGAAAAAGAAATTGATTATGCTAACATATTACTTTCATATACCTAGTAACGCCAATGAATGAAATGAATTTAAGAGGGGGGGGGGGGGGGGGGGGGTTGAGTGATCTGTAAAAAATGGTTGATATAAGAAAGTCCTGTTACGGCAACATCACATATATACTCCTTTTTAACCCCCGACGCCAAAAGAGGCGTTTTAAGTTTGAAGCCTTTGTCTATGTCTGTCTGTGACAACGTAGCTCCAAGACGGCAGAACCGATTTCAAAGCGGTTTTTTCGTTTCAAAAGCTGGTATTTGAGAGATGGTTCTTAGCCATGTATGGTGGAAATCGGGTATGCCGTTTCCAAGATATTCAGGTTTCATCAGAGCCTGTGTAGGGATTTCGGCCTCTATTCTAGAGACTTGGAGTTTGAGCTCAGTTTATAAGGCCAAGCCCCTCCACCCCAAGCCGCCCTCCTAACCCTTCAAGCCCCTCACCCCCTCCCCCCCAAAAAAAACTCTGTCCACCAAGGTTTCAAAAAAAAAAATTAACAAAAAAAAAAGTATTTTGTCGAGGGTTTTCAAAATTTTTAATTTTATGTTTTATTCATATTTCACTTTGGACATATCGAATCATTGAGGCTCCTTGAAAGTCTAGCCACATCTCTCTGGCTTGGGTTGGCCCCCCACAGCTGGCTACCTCGAAGACGAAGAATGCCAATATAAAGTTGATCCAACCACAGAGCTCTGAATGGTAAAGAGATTTACCCTTGTTCTGTGTTTCATCTGGCAAACTTTATCAATCTCTTCAATGAGGTTGGGGACCCCTGGTGGTGAAGTGACTAGAGTGTGGGCAAGAGTAGCAGCGAGGATCCAGTTGAGACGTTTAAATTTTATAGTGTACATATATTTTTCTAGTACCTATTTGACAATGTTTTCAAATTGCGTTATTCGGACATTATTCTGTAGTTGGGTGTCCTTACAAATAAAAAAAAATGTAACTATGATATATTTGATGTGGCAATTGCTTATACCAATCACGGTTTTACAGATCACACTCCCCTCCTCCCCCTCAAATTCATTTCAAACTAGCATTATTGTGCATATGAAAGTGTTGGCATCAAGATTACTTTGTTTCGTCATGCAGCTTACTTAGAGTGTGACCTTCTTATATCCAGTAATGCCAGATTGAAATTAAATTTAGGGAGGGGGGGAGGCGGGAGAGAGATCTGTAAAACTACGGTTGGTATAAGAAAAACTGGGATTTCGAGACGAGATTTAAAATACGGTTTTCTGGATGTATTTCGCAAACCGAGCGACCTACAAAAATTGTATTCTATATTAAATACAGTCTAACTTTTATTTGAAGAAGAGATATCACATAGCGAATTTCAAGTTTATCGCGAAAATGATCAAATCGTATTCAGAAGACCATAAAACAATGCACAACAAAGAGGATCAACAAATATGTTCATTGTGTGCTACAGATGAAGTAGAATCAGTTTTTCATTTTTTGTGCAGTTTTCCGGTTTTGCGGAAATATAATTATATATTTTAGTCATGATTATTTGTCAAAAAGTAAATTGGTGCGGTATTTGAATGGTGAAAGCTGGTCTGTTGTTCTGAAGTATTGTAAGGCGGCCGGGTCATTTAGACTTAAATTTATTAATTAATCTAAATTAGAAAATTATGAGTAGAGTATTTCAATAATATTGTTTTTTGTATTTAAAATGTAAAGGCAGGCATTATTTTTATTTTTATTTATTTACTTTCTTATTTTTTTAAATGATGCTACTTGAATATTTTGTTATATATAGAAAATAAAGTCAAAATTATAGTCTTTGAACTTCTCCCGATGGTATGTACCAGGGGTATCTGTCCAATTTTTATGTTATCCATAATTTGAATTGTATTTGTATTTTTGGAAAAGTAATAAAGACAGTTTATTATTATGTATTATTATTAAATACAGTCTAACCTACAACTTTTATTTGAAGATGTGATATCACATAGCGAATTTCAAGTTTATCGCGAAAATGTTTAAATCGTATTCAGAAGACCATGAAACGTGAAAATCCCTTGAAAACTCGATCTCGGATTTTACTTTCTTATAGTAACTTTTTAATACTTTCTTGTATTAATTGTATAAGCAAGTAAACAGACTTTTCTCAAGTGTTCGAAGTATTATAGCCGACTGCAAATGTTCGGAGACTTTCAGGAAGGCCAGATTCGTTGGTTGGAAGAGATAACGAATTTCACCTTAAAATTAGTTAAATAAAATGTGTCACTATATCAAAATTCACGACTGTATAATATTTTCTGCAATGCTACCATGATTATATATTTGATTATTGTTGACTATTGTGTAAGAGGTTAGATAGAACGTTCTAAAACAGTACTGTAGAAGAGATAAGGAACTCCAAGATTAGCTGACCGTTCGAGTGCAGCCGTACTCTCATTGTCATGTCAGTGCGCTGTATCTCAGTATCCAGGACATCGTGAGTTGACAGTGCGTCTCACATCAGTCGTGTGTGGCTGGCTCAGTCGTGAACTAGTACTTCCCCATGTTTCAGTCCTCAACCATGAGTTGACAGTTCATAAAACCAAAGTGACCCATTCTTCCTTTCGGACATCTGTCAGCCCTTTATCTAGATCTCCTGAAGTATGTCCTCTGCATCCTGGCTCATATTCTTCCTGACGGTCCTACTCGGGCTAACAAGGAGTTTCCTTCATGTCCTCTATCTCCAGAGACCTCCTTCCCGACGAAGGATACTAGCTGTACTCCTTCTTGTCTACATCCTCTGGTGTGTATATAGCCAGACCTGGCTTCTGGTTCGCTGGATCATCAGGACGCATGGAATCTGGACAATCCCTGTAGTCGCTCTGCTTCATTACGCTACGCGAACATTTCTGCATGTTCCTGTTCGCTAATCTTCATGTAAAAGTTTGTACATACATTGCTGTTTGTGCTAGAATAAAAGAAAAAATACAGACATAATGTTAACAATGTAATATGAGCACGTAGGCAACAATTGTGTAAATAATAATTTAAATTAATCATTTATTATTTTTCGCGACCTACAAATTGTTTTTTGAGAGTGGGCCAATTTATATGTGTTAACAGGATGTTGCGAAACGAGATTACTCTTAAAAATAAAATACGTTGTCTCCCACTGTTTTATTTCCAACCAGAACCGATTATCAAAAGGAACCGCTTCACCAACAGTGGTACATCTCACCCTTACAGTATATTATAAGGTAACACTATGTTTCATTAGACTTCATATTATACAGGTGAGATGTGCCACTGATGATGAGGCAATTGTGTTGAAAACCGATTCTGGTCGGAAATAAAAGAGTGGGAAGACAACGTTTTTATTTCTATAGGTCAATTTATTTATATATATATATATATATATATATATATATATATATATATATATTTTATTTTCATTTTCTGCTTTAATATGCCCTTATTTCTTATACATATACGAGTATACTATGTATTCTACTATAAATCCCATTTCTTACTATTATATTTTCTTTATTTTATTATATTATTGACAACTCAAATATTTGTAATAGTTCTGTTAAGGCAGGGATTCCTCCCCCTCCCCCATGGACTTCTCTAGGTCTGTACCTATCGCAACCTTAGGTTATCTCTGGTAACCTGAGGATTGTATAAATATGACAACTTAGCAAACTTGATGTCATTTTTGCCGAAACTAGTAAACTTTATGATATATTTTCGTGGAATTAGACAATATAAAAGTTCTTTGTTTCTATTTATTTTAAATGTAATATATATATATATGCTGGTGGGATGGAGTTTTCCACCTAGGGACCTAAGCATCCAATGCTTTTATCCCTTCTCTGGAAGATGGGCTTCCACCTTACTTTATTACCTGTTTGCTTATATTACCTAAACTAAGTCCTTCATGAAGTACCCAGTCTCCCAGTCTCCTTGATGAACCTTAGAATGCTCCCGTGGTCCAATCTTCTAAAGTCCTCGATTACAACTTTGCCAAAGATGTGGAATCTCGTCATTAAATGTAATAACTACCGATATAATTAATATATCGACACAACATTTAGTACTAATATTCATAAGTCCTTGTGTAAGTCAACTATCGATATTTAGTTATGAGGTTCGATTGGTGTTAGTGGGAGGCGAGTTTGGTTACAAAGGCTTGATACTCAGCTAACTTCCATCTTTGAGGCTGCTACATTTCTCAGTATCAAGTAGAGAGGGCTCGCTATCATTTGCCTCCCGACAAACCTCCGGAGATAAATACAGACAAGTCCCGGCTCGGAACCAGACAATGCTCCATAATTACCCGGGTCTCTCTTTGACGTCCCGGCTGGCGGGGTTGTTAAATCGTCTGAAAGGGGACCCTATTTTCCTCACCCCTATATTTTTCCGACATCAGAAAGTCTTTACAATTTTCAACCCTTGTCTTTTGTTATTGTCTTAACGACGCTCCAACTTTCTGTTTCTCTTCCCCCTCCTCTAACAACCCTTATAATTATAATGACATTTTTTATCAACCCTTTTGAATATTTTTTTTTTTTTTTTTTATCATCAGGCATTGTACGACAGTCACTTATTAAATTATTTATTCAATATTTATGTTAATTTAGGTTTATAGTCCGTAGGTAGAGTGATTAGTGGATAATGGATGGACTCTCTATAGGTTGAATCCTCGATGTACTTAGTAAAATTGGTATATATACAAAAACAAGTTTAAAAAAAATATATATTTTACAGTTCAATTATAATACATTGAAGAGTAGAAAATAAAGGTTAACTACCTGCAGGTGTTCTGTTTTGTTGGGAAAATGAATAACAGACACTAAAGGAATAAACAGCTAAGGTAAGGTTTCGCAAGTTTAGTTGCAGAAACAGTAGACTCATTGTAGTCAAGCTCATCAACGCAACATAAAATGTAACAACTTATATTACTTTGGAATATTTTTTTAAATGTCTATTATTTATATACCGATCTGCTGAAAGAAGAAGTTTATTTTCTACTTTTTAGTACAATTTAATTTAAATATATCTAAGGTACATTCTTTAAAAAACATGTTTTTATATGTATTTTTTAATCTGAATTTTAAACCTATCATCGGGGACCATTGTGGCAGTGTGGGCTAGAGTGTAAAGGGGGCTCCACACGCAACGGAAAATCCGAAGGCCAGCCTTAAGGCACTCCAGTATATCGGTGTATTCACATTTTTTGAGTGTGAATACGAGTGTATTCATATTTTTTGACTGTGAATATCAGTGTATTCACATTTTTTGGGTGTGAATACGAGTGTATTCATATTTTTTGGCTGTGAATACGAATATATTCGTATTCATATGTGCTCGTACCTGAAAATACAATTGTATTCGTATTCGAAAATGCGTATACGAATGTATTTGTATTCGTATTCGCAGATGGGGGTCCTGTGAATAAAATTCATATTCGTATTCACAAATAAGGTTCTGTGAATAATATTCGTATTCGTATTAACGAATAAAAATACGCCCATATCTGACCATAATGATGACCGCAATTACACCTCATGAAAGATTGAGTGCCACATTACGATTTCTGGCTACTGGAAGATGCTACGAAAATTTGAAATTTTCTACTGCGATATCACCACAGGCTCTCAGTTTGATTGTACCAGAAACTTGTAAAGCTATTTACAAAGTTCTTCGAGACGATTATATGAAGGTAAGTTAAGCTCATTTATTATTCAAACATTATTTTATTTTTAATTAAAGTATAAGTATAGAAATGTATACAACTCCTAGGTACTAATTATTGACCATCTTCAGGTCGGAATGTGGATACAAAGTGGGATACCGTAATCCCTTCAGTTGAATCGTTTCCTAGAAATTAAAATGATATTACGTTACTAGTTATTAATTATAATTAATGAAATATTAATAATAATTATAATTATTACAATTTTCTCATGTTATTATTTTATTAATTCAGTTTTCAGTTTCCAAAAACCTATGAGGACTGGAAAAATATAGCGAAAGGCTTTGAGGATAAATGGAATTTTCCGCATTGCCTTGGAAGTATTGATGGAAAAAACGTGAACATAATTCCTCCGAATGGAAGCGTCTCTCGGTATTATAACTATAAAGGCCAACACAGTTTGGTTTTAATGGCAATAGTTGATGCAAATTATCAGTTTATTCTATGTGATTTTGGAACCAACGGCAGAATGTTATCACGGGCCATGATTTTACGTGAAAACTGGATTTAATCAAACACGGCCTCTTCTAACACAACTAGAGTACAACTGAATCGCCTCGAGGCTTACCTCCCACCCCTCCACACGGTCCGATCGGCCTTGAGACGAGAGGCCTTGAGGCAAAACGAATGAGATTTTGTATTGAAATTTCCGGCCTCCAGACGTAAGATCCGCAGGAATACCTCAACAGAATTCTCCCTCCACACATAGAGGTTCGCCTCAAGGCCCGGCGCCTTGAGGCATGCCTTCGGATTTTCCGTTGCGTGTGGAGCCCCCTTAAGGCTTTGGTTGAATAGTCTCACCATGGTTTGCGGGTTCGACTCTCGTCCGGGAATGAGTTTTATTTCGTAGATAGAACTCCCTCCCGGGGCCTCCATGTATTATTACTATTTTGTATACATTTTAATTTTTTTTTTTTTGCTTTATGTACGGTGCATATTAGCCATATCAATGTGTTATCTAGTTATTTACGACATCCATGGCCCCGGGAGGGAGATCTATCTACGAAATAAAACTCACTCCCAGACGGGATTCGAACCCGCAAACCATGGTGAGACCATGCGACCAAAGCCCTACGCTCTAGGAAGTGTGTGTCAGGTGATGCCACAGCTGAACATTGATCGTACATTCAATTTACATTTTAATTATTGTATGTACATATTCTTCAAAAATTTATATAGATATTTTCACTTTCATTTACTTCTTTTATTTATTTATTAGTATACTTTTTTTCATTCTTATATTTCCCAACCTTGTACATATTGCCATTTATTATTTTACATTATTTTATTTACTATCAATGCCATCGTATTTACTTGTGTATTGTAAATATGCCCAGTAAAATAATAATAATAATTATAATAGGGTAGACAATATTTAAGACCTCCGGAGTCAGGCTACACCAGAGAGACGAAATTACCTCGTAGTTAAGCCCGGTGTGAGTCACATGCTAAGTCACCCAGGTTAAATTTCAAGATACTGCATGTTAAAGAGATGGGAGGGGCTGGTGATCCGCTATCCATAATCAGACATATGAAAGTGTTTACACAAAAGGACGACGACATACATACTTACTTCGACCTTGTCTTCCGACACTAACCTACTCAGAAGAAATCGGTCCAAGGAAAGGTCACATTTCATTTCTTAACACATCCAAAAATTAGTTGTTTTTTTTCCGTGTTTACTAGGCCTTTGTTTTATATCAAGTAGGTAGGTTTACGTTAATACATTCCATGAAAGGAATCCTGTGAATAGAAAACATGTGAACTAATTATGTTAACGTATTCTTGTCACCTTGAACTTTACCCATGGTTCAATGTTAGACCGAGAGAGTGGTTTACAAGGTCGACCGGAATGGCCAGATTCATCTTGACTTTCCAAGCTATGGACCCATTGTCCAAACTTGGTCCATATAAGTCATGCGGCTTCGATGTGTCGTCCATCCTGTCCCTACAAAAGGCTAAGGTCGAGTGTCTGAGTCCCTGGTGCTTAGCAATATACATCGTCAAAATTACTCTCCAATGTCAGTCATTTAGTCGTAAATCTGTGTAGGAAGTTGTATATCTATATTGTTGTTCGGACTTAACGAACGTCCTCATGTTCCTCAATTAGGCCATGAAGGACCCTCTCTCCCTCTATACTTTATTATGGATCATAAGCCGGATGGTTTATTGGAAAAGAACTAAATATAGACATGAAAGGTAAATGAATATGATTATTTTGTAGAAGTCAACTCGCCAATGGTACTGAGGCTCTCTCTCTTGCTGAAGATAGAACTCAACCATCTAAAAATGGAAGGACATAGAGTATTGTTGGAAATTAGATTTGAATGCAGTTAGTAGCATGAAATAAGGAGAGCTCGGGGCATCCACTATATTGCTCTGATACATCGGAACATCAGAATCTACCTGACACTGACTTCCTGCACTTGTGCCAGCGTAAGGCTTTGGTTGAATAGTTTCACCATGGTTCGACTCCCATCTGGGAATGAGTTTATTTCTTAGATAGAACTCTAACTGCTGGTGGGGCAGCTTGGAAGCAACCACCCCCATAATACCATTTTAGCTAAGGCTATAAGAACCGCCAGCCTCAGTGTCCAGAATCGTGACTGACCCGGGATGGCAAGCAGTGCCTTTTATCCCTACAGTTTTTCATCTAAAGGATAAGCTGGAGGGGGGGGGGGGGGGGAGGGGGGAGGACTGGCCGCTTAACCTAGGGAGATGGTCTCCAAACCATTGTATAAGAAAGTATTGCAATTGAGTGAAAATCCGAGATCGAATTTTCAACGGATTTTTTTCGATCAAAGTCAATTTGCTCAAAAAATTTAAAATAAATTTCTATAGGAAATATTTCAAAATAATATTTAAATCGTAACGCATAGCAACTTTTTACTATTCGTAGTTTTTTTATTAAAAAATAGAGGAAAAAATATACATATAATGTGGCCATTAACCTCACTCTCCCCCATTCTCATCTTAAATTCATTTCATACTGGTATTACTGAGTAAAAGAAAGTCACTCTAAGAACCAAGCTGTACAATGAAACAAAGAAAACTGCGAATGCCATTACCTTCTTACACATTATACCTTCAGAAAGTCCTGTAATGGTCATACATTTTTTATATTTCATGTTTAAAAAAAATATAATTAAAATATAAAACGAAATTACTTGCAAAATTCTTAGTACGGAAAGAAACATTTTTGATTTACTGAGGGCGCCGGTAGCTCAGTGGTATGCGTGCTTGACTTCTGAGCTCAAGGTCGTGGGTTCGTAACCCGACCGAGGCCCTTAGTTTATTTTATCTGGGAGGTAAAATAAACTTAAGCACGCCGTCCTTCGGATGGGACGTTAAGCGATGGTCCCGAGCCTGTACGATGTCAGGTACTTGTTAAAGACCCCTAACCTAGATGAATAAAAAATTTAGGGTAGGCAAAATTTAGGACTCCCACAATAGAGTCGGGCTCATGTCCACCAGAGTGACGAAAGAGCGCTCTGGTAGTAGGCGATATGACCTCGTTGTTAAAGCCCGGGCATGAGTCATAAAACCTAACCTAACCTAACCTTTTTGATTTACTGAGAACAATAATTGTGAAACATCCCAGGTGTAACAATTATTGTTACACCTGGGATGTTCTATTAGAGCATTTAAATTTTTATTTTTTTATTTCGTTTTCAACATTTAATTCGTAGAATAAGGAGATAATAGAAATAAAAACTGACACAAAGAGAAGATAAATATTATTATTATTGATTTGATGGCAACACTGTGCGTCATGAGGTTATAGTTCAAGAAGGCTATAAAAGAAATCTAATTGAGAATTTCATTTATGGTCTATGTTCAATTACACAGTGAAGGTCAAGGAAAACGGTAGATGGCATTGGTGGTGGCATTTTAAGACGTTAGGGTTAAGGTTCACTTAAGAAGCTAACGTAACGGTAACCTCAGGCGCACGAACCAAGGTTGGTGGAGGTTAGCAGAAGGAGCTGATGGCGGATCCACTTCAGGCTGAGTCTGGAACTAACTACGGGGGTATTCAACGTTACGCCCCACAACGTGTCCTGGAGGTTGCTAGAAGACACTCGTTGCTGTATTTATTACATAACACTTCACATCCTCCTCACTACATATCGTAAAGGCAATCGCAGACGTATGTACGCATGTCTACGTTCGCAATTTGTAGCGTATTCCTCAACAAGTTATGATCAGTTCCACAGATGCGAGGCTCAAGATGCCGAGGGCACCGACAGCCGAGGTTGTGGATCGAGTAGTATACACATGAAAAGATCCTTAGGAATAATGACCGTTATATTTATTTTGATTTGCATTATCTGCAATCCTTCAATATTTGTTTATTCAGGAACTGTGTTTAAAAAAAAGTTATGATAGAAAAAACAAAAGGAAGCCAGTATAAAGAGATATTTCCAAGCTTGTACGAGGAGTTATCATGGCTCCTTCAAGCCGGACTTCCTACCATTTTTTGCTCATTAATTATTTAATTTAATTCTTTCTATACTTTCACTTGAAGGTACTTCCCATTTATTAAACAATTATATTGTGTGTAAAACACCTTCAGTTTACGGTTATTACTGTAAGCAGCGGCCACACTCAATCATATTGTTTTTCACAATTTGACTTTCAGTTAGTTGTTAAGAAATGTGTACAAGTCTGATTAAAAATACTTGAATACATTGAGAACAGTGATGAAGGGTTTGAGACATTTTGGGGAGGAAGAATGGCTGCGGAGACCAGAGGAAGGCAAGACCTAAACTTGATGTGGGGAAGAAGCATTTTGCGAGGCCCCCTGGCGTCTTTATAGAAATTAGTGGGAAGTTAAACAGTTTAAAACTGTACAAGGTTCGCTATCTAGTTAGTTTTCGACGACTTTTAAATCTTGTATAGGTGGCGGGAGTACCGATATTAAATACAACTGATCAGTTATAGAAAAAAAACGAGACACTCTTGTATAACTATAATAGAATTGTAAATCAATTATGAAAACCCGGACTGGTATAAAAAACCCACCCCGGACGCCTTCAAAACTAGTACAAATCCGGGGAAATCCGGACAGATGACAGCCCTGCGAGTTGTTAAGGCAGAAAAAGTGAAATAAACTTTATAAAGACGTTGTTTAGTTAACCTCCACTTCACGACCGCCCACATTCCCCGGACATTTTTATTATCATATATTTTACCATTTCTTAGATTTAATTTGTTTGTTTTGTTTCCATTAGTTTAGTATTTTTTTCCATTATTATAATTTTTTTAAATAACCTACATATATACAGTCTACTTATTTTGTTTTAATTTATCTTCTATCATTTACATCGTTTATTTGCAGCAGGTCCTCCGGGCATTGATTCATATATATATACATATACATATATGACACAGTCTCGCCTTTTAATGGTCCTAGCTAAATATTTATCATGAATCAAAGCTTCATGAACCTTCGATACCGTAATCTGAGGCCATAGGATGTGGCCCACGTCGCCCTCGCCTTGCGCCGCCTCTGGCGGAGACAGTCGGAGAGATAGGGGCAGACCTGAGATGAGAGGACATGTGGGGGTGGCTCCGGAGAGGAAGGAGTGGCCATCTATACATGTCTGTCTATGATTAGGTGAAGATGTCACATGTGCTAACTGAGATCTGAATAGACATTGGCCAAAATCAGACGAAAAATAATACCACTTTACTTCAGACTTCGGGGCTTAGACACTTTTTAAACGACACCGCTTATATTAATAACCTAATCAAGAATCTCCTCAAATAAAAGTTGTAGAGAAAATTCAAAGGCACATTTTGTATGAAACACTTTTTTTGGAAGGTCGCTTCTTTCTTTTAACAAAACTATTTCTTATTAAATTTTCAACCAACGAAATTCCCACAGATTTGAGATAGGATCGATACGAACAAAGTTATAGTGCCCCAAAGAATATACAATAAATTTATATTGGAAATATTCAAATATAAGTTCAAATTGTACGCACTGCAATCGGTATAATGGATATGAATTTAAGAGGCGGGAGGGGGAGTGATATGTAAAAAAGTGTTCAGTATAAGAAAGTCCTATAATGTCCACATTTCATATTGAAATTTAAGGACCACTCTGCAAATGTAATTTGCAACCCACGACTATGAGGTGAACATTTGATTGATCTACCACAGATTTTGAGATATCTCCATTTCTTACTGACTTTTTGTTCTGTTGGCATCAGTTTCGTTCTCCACTTTGCTTTAATCCCTAATTTAGGGTGGGTCTGAGAAAGATGAAAAGTCTATTACCCGTCAAAATGTCAGATATGTAATCAAGAGGTAGAGGGCAGAGCGGGAGGTGTCTAAAGGTTAGGCCCTGTCCTTATCCGATTAGCTACATAACCTTATCACAGCCTAGGGAGGGAGTTTATCTCGACGGTTATAATTAGTTTGTCTCTCCTGCTTGCTGCTCCTTGCTCCCTAGCTTCTCTACAAACATTTCCTCCTTACACTCACTTATTAAATTAATTAAGCTAGACGACACCGGTAGCTAAGAGATAGCTTGCTTGCTTATTAAGCTCAAGTTCGCGGGTTCGAGGTCCTTATCTAGGAGATGAAAAAAACCTTGAGCATGTCTTTCCGTTTGGACGTTAAGCAATGGTTCTGAGTCTGTACGATGTCAGGTTCTCGTTAAAGACCCCATCCCTAGATTCTAGATGAATAGAAATTTAGGATATGCAAAATTTAGGACTCCCACGATAGAGTCGGGCTCATGTCCACCAGAGCGCTCCATATTTACATAGGATTTTGATTAGGGTGGGGTTTTAAAGAACACTTATAGGAACATATCCATCAAGATTTGGCATATATGAAATAAAACTGAATACTTCCAATAAAATACTCATGTATTCTTTAAATGTACATCCAGTGAGCAGCAGTGTGTGCAAAATAATAAGGTAACATGATCAGACATTGATATAACCACAAAGGGAGGGTGCCTTGATCCTGTATCGAGAGATGTTAAGGTCAGAGCACTCATTTTATTTTTAGCACCGTGTGTTTTAGCCGTTTAGGCGTGATTTTGGAACAAATCCTCAATCAAACGCCATTTCAACTTTATTAATATAGATTTGTCTGTATAAAAAAATATTAATCAATCCAGCTAATTTAGTGAGAAAAAAAATTATTATTATTAGTAAACCCATCCGCGAATAACAATCATATCAAAGCTCGAGCAGACCGACGAAGCTTATCCGGGTTAGGGCGGGTTTTTATATATTATAGGCTAATGTGAGTCAGGATTAGGGAAATATAAACTGAAACGGGATAATTCTATTAAAATACTCAGGTACTCTGTAAATTTAGGTACGTTGTTTTTGCTACAGATTAATGTAAAAAATGGGATGAAGATACTGTTTATATTTAGGACAATCAAAACTCTTTTGAAATGTTGTAGAGAAAAATGAAACACATTTAATAGTAAATACGAATCTTGACTATCATTTTTTTAGCTGTTTCATTTATTTACGTGATACCATAGAAATTTTATTTGTGTACTATACTATAAAATGGGGCCCTGGGATGCCCCTGTAGGTGAGGACGGCCCTGGAACCCGTCTGCCAGGTTGTGGCGTCTCATTACAGTAGATAGATAAGTTAATGCAAGCAGCTAGTATGGATAACAGATATTAAATAATCAATGTCATCTTAGAAAGATTGCCCATCCTTGATATAAATTAATTCGTTCTGAGCCAGTAACAGGAGACAGCAGTGGAACCTTCACCTAATAACTGTGGTGGCGTCTTTTAACTTTCCTTCCTAGATCTATTTTCAGGGCGAACACACTTTCATTGTTACCCATTGATTACAGTAATATATTGATACACTTTTTAATTCACTATAGTATGGTGACATTCAAAAGTACAAAAGTGGTTGGAATAAGATATTTTTTTATTAAAAATTACCACTTCAGCCACCCCTTCCCTTCGGCAGATTCAGCGAAAAATTAATAAGTGTCGTACTAAAAAAATTTTGAATTTTCATATGAATTTGTTTGTCGATAAATTCAATACAACGGCAGTTATTACAGTTTTTATGTTAAGCCTCCTTCTCTTTAGTCGATTTGGCTAAAAAACAATAAGTGTCGTCCTTATATAGATACACATATGAAATTTTGTGTCGATACATTTATTTTATTGGAAGTTGTTTTCTCAGACACACACATACAGTCAAAACTTTTTTTTGGGGGTCGGAAAACGGTATTCTGATGAAAATTCAACATCGAATTTCTGACCAGTTTTATAACTTGCCCTGAAGTAAAATGTACTTAATGTACGGTGGCATTAGTAAAAATATTATAGAGGAATATATCTAGGGACACGATGGGGATGGAATCTACACAGCTTCTCTGGCACATATATTTTTTGTTTTATATTATATTTATTAATATGGTGAATAAATTTGTTAAATAAAATGTACATACGCAGATCAGAAATCAAAAGCTCATTAAGGGGATAATAGAATTACCTATTATTAACATAGCAAAATAGATTAAAAAATTTGATCATTCGTGTAAAGCTAATTACTATAATTTCCTGACACAATTACTATCATTACTTACCAATTAATAAACCTTGTGAACCTTGGGGTTGTTTGTTCTTGTGACTCATGTCCGGGCTCTAACTTCGAGGTCATATCGCCTACTACCAGAGCCCTCCTTCGTCGTTTTGATGGACATGAGCCTTACTTTACAGAGGGGGTCTTAAATATTGCATAGTCATGTTTAATTAGGGTAGGGGATTTTAAAGAGTACCTGTCATTGCACAGGCTCGAATGAACAAACATGAAACATGAAATTCCGGTAAAACATCGAATTTCTGACTGACTTATATCGATTGACTTATTATATCGATAGATGGAATGAAGAGAGCCAGTCTAATCTGTCTACGGGCATGCCTGTGGTCGCCCCCGGCGCCCCAACGTACTACAGCCAGCGAGCGTCCCACATTTATCCCGAGCTCTCCCAGCGCGCCAATGAAATTAAGGTGGGCTGTGAGCGTCGTTGCAAATCGTGGCCTTCACCGTAGGACGGCAACCCCCCCAAAACGAAGTCTAAACTGTCTGAAAATGCCATTTGTTGATATGAAATTGAAAGCTGTGTTGGATAGGTCGGCCAGCGGCTGTCAAGCTTTCACAATTGACAGCCTTATCTTCCATTTCTTCAACCTCCTCCCCTTTTTTCAAAATAATGGAGATCCATCATTAGAACTCTCCCTTGGGTTAGAGAATTCATAAAAATAGCAGTTATCCCCCTACCTCCCGAAAATATATATATATTTTTAGGGAGAGATAAAAACAGGAAAAAGAGATAATTGAATAAAAGGGAAATCTTGCTTTCATCCGATAAAGGCAATCTAAGTCGATAAAGATCAGATCAAATATATCTACCTACCTTATTTTAAGTCGGTCAACTTTTAATGCATTATTTTTTAAAAGGTTTCTTTCAATTGGATCTCCTTTTTTTAAAATAATAATTGAATGAAACCTCCCTTCGATCATCTTTTCCATTGTCCGATTCAGCTGAAAATCAGTAGGTGTAAGTCCTTGTGTGCATTCAGCTATTAGAAGTTTAGTTAAGCCCTCGGTTACATAACTTCTGATATACTTGGTGCAGTTGGGGAAGTTAACTCTCTTTCGCGTCATGGTGGCGAATAATGGGGGCTGTGGTGGTTAGAGCGGGGAAAACTGGCACACTAAATGTATACATTTTTATTATAAATGTTAAAAAAGTTTTTTGTTTGTATTGGCTTTTTGATTATGGGTATTGATGAAAGCAGTGGAGGAGAGGGTGTAAAAATGAACATAAATGGGAGTTGTGGTGGGGGGTTGAGACGTGGAAGGGGGTTGCTATCAATCAAAGTAGAGGGGGATATCACTAATCGGTGCTATAATTAAAACGGGACTTGGTTGACAATAGCACCCCTCTAGCCACCATTTATCTTGTTATTGTCCTCACCCCCACTATCTTACCATTCATCCCCACCTCTTTTCAGGCCAGCTATGACTTCCCTTCAAAGGGCCACCTATCAAAGGGACACTTAATTTGGTCTGAGGGAAAAAAAAGCTAAAACATGGCTCATAATATGATTCCTAGACTTAGACTCAATCCAAATACCTAGGAGCAGCGGAATTTCACATTATTTATAAGCCCAAGGCTAAAGGCGTTTCAAAGTTTTGATAAAAAAAAAAGGGGGGGGGGGGGGGTGCAAAAAGTAAAATTAAACTTAGCTCTTTAACTGATTCAATTAAATTTTATGCAAACTTTTTTTTTTAATCCCTCGCGAGCCGCGTAAATATATGTGGGTCTAATGCGGGCCGCGGGGTGTGGGTTGCCAACCTCTGATCTAGGATCAACTACAAACGAGGTTCGGGTCAGTTTGGAATGTCCTACATACCGACATACCTTCCCAAACATGTAGGGTACCTATCAACAATGTAACCGCAACAGGACTCAAACAGATTCCAGAAATGTCTGCCTCAGTACTCCATGTCAGCCATTATGTGGATAAGGCTTTCAATTGCCTTCCACGATATACATCCAAGTGATGTCAGTTGGCCTAATCCGTCCCTAGACTAACTGTCAATGTACTCTCAATTTTTGAAATTGAATAAAATCGGATTTCCCTTTTAAACCCTATCTATTTTGAGGACCATGTCTCCAGTTTTTGTTGAATAACTAAAACGTACTTATTTTTTTAAATATTCCACAAAAATGTTATAAATTCTAACAAAATATCCTAATTTATATGTTATATGCGTGAAATGATCTTTGTGCATTTTACAAAATTATTATATTATACAGTTAATAAAAGAGTTTTTTTTTATCTTTAAGATTAGTAAATAAACTTAAAGATAGGAAGAGCCTATGATTTTAATTTTATTTATATTCTTATGTCGGGGGTGCCAGTAACTCACTCTACTGGATAGGAATCAATGGACAGGAAGTGACGATAGTCAACATAACCAAATCAACAGAATGGAATCTTTCCTTAATCAGGTTTTCACAATCCAACTTCGTTTCAGCAGCGATCGGTTCTCAGGAAGCATTTTGTGAACATAATATGTTCATTTGTAGATATTATCTACGTAAGGGATCTAGGACAAATGTGGTCATATCGTAATAAAAGAGAGTTTAGAATGTTTTCCTTAAACTCTTTAGCTGATATGATCCCAGGGGTCAAATTAAATGCTGATCTATTGCTGTGAGGACAGGAGCGGACAGGAGTTATCTTCGTTTAGAAAGTAGTGGGAAACGAAAAGAAATAATCGAAATATTGAAAAAATATCGGTTATTGATATCGAAACATGATAGTATCGGGAAGCAAAGTATCGATTTTATTTAAATTGATAATTAATTTTAAAATGTGTTAAACATTTTAAAATTATGTTGATTAAATAAAAATTGAATTAAAATATAAAAATAGCGTCCGGCCGAGGTTTATATTATATGAGAGGTAAAATAAACTTAAGCACGCCGTCCTTCGGATGGGACGTTAAGCTATGGTCCCGAGCTTGTACGATGTCAAGTACTCGTTAAAGACCCCTACCCCAGGTGAATAAAAGTTTAGAATAGGCACAATTTAGGACTCCCATAGTAGAGTCGGGCTTATTTCCATCAGAGTGACGAAAGAGCGCTCTGGTAGTAGGCGATATGACTTTGTAGTTAAAGCCCGGGCATGAGTCATAATAACTAACAAACTAACTATTCTTGGGTCATCAGTAATCATTTTGTTGTCATCAGTGTTCATCACCAAATTACTTTACCTATTTTGTTTGAATTTAATATTGTATCATCAATTTTAGTAGTACAGTCGACTTTCGATATAACGAAAAACTCAACATTACAAAATGAAGTCCTGGTTCCTTGACAAAAACTCGAATTAGCGATGTTGGTTTAAAACACGCGGTATTACGAAGTAGGAACGTATGAACACGCTACATTACGAACCCAAAAAAATGATAATCCATTGTTTACATTTATGTACATAAAAGTTTCCTTTATTTACATCAATCCCTTTACAACGAAGATTGTGAAGAAGAGGACTCTGAAGTAGTGCCGTACGTCGAAAGCTGCTTCCGAGTCTCTGAAAATACTTCACCAGTATCTGCTTCCACAAGAAGTTGACGATAGCATTTACAGTGGAGCACGCATAGCAACTTTACAGCAGCAGAAAATTACAAATTCTTTTAACAAAAACTATTTTTTACCTTTTTGGAAATACATATAGACATTCATACATAAAGGTATGTAATTTTATTTTTGTTCAAAATTTACTAAATTATAATATTATTAACTATAATACACACATAATAAAATGTATAATAGAATTCTTATGGTCTTATTTACATTTTTAACCCCTCTCGATATTTTTTGATGTTCACTCGATATTACGAACTCTTATTATAGCAAAAACTCGATAATACGATTTTTTTAGTCTTCAGATGATGTTGTAATGCCGAAACGGATAACATATAAATAAAACATGCTTCGTGTTTGAAATATTGTCTATTCCACGAAAAAGTATACATAAACAAATTTTTGTGTAATAGACAATACATATTTCAAAAAAGAAGTTTGGTTTATTTATTATACGTTTCCACAATACATCCGCGTTTCTGAACTTTGAACGTTGAAGTTATCCTCTGGTAGCTAGAAACGAGCCAGTTTTCCGTAACTAAGTGAAGAGAGATGAGATGTTCCTTGCTCCACAAGATAAGGTAAGAGCCTACCAGCCTCAGGGTGACCAGTAGAGTGACCAATTATCCAACCCTATTTGGTATAGTTAGCTAGGTCGGTAGGGGCTTAAGTCATTAGCTGACCTCGCTCCGGGCTTATCTCACCCCCCCTCCACTCCAACTAACTTACTGCTACTAACAGCTCCTTCCCATCCTTGCAAACATTAACTCGCCTATTATTGTTTAAACTTTAAATGGCTTTTTGAAATTTACGTATACAAACGTATGTATAGACCGGTAGTGGTATCCAAAATAAGAGTTCCAAATAACCGGCTACAAAACCTCTGGCGGTTCTGGAGGACCACTCCAAAATATTGGAGAATAGATAAAGGGTAAATAATAAGATTGATGAAGTTTATATATGAAAGAATGTAATGAACAAAAGAAAACCTAGAGGAGATGGAGTTGGCCAACTGAAAAATAATTAGAAATTACAAAACATAGGGTAAATATAACTAAAACTTAACTTCGTATATAACGTTTAACATAAAAATTAAAGTTCAAAAAATTGGTAAAATAATAATGTCCTTATCGGTTGCGATGCCTTCTACGCCGCTCTGAGATGAGAAGGGGGCTACTTGATGTTGAGATGATGGACATGATGGGATGTTCAGATGATCTGGTGATGGGACGATGTGGTGATGGTTGAGCAGGAGAAAAAATGCACGAGGATAAAATGTACGGCGCGGTTTTGGAGGCTCCTAGCAAGGTACTGAGAGGCTTAAGGCCTACTTTGGTAAACATTAGAGGATGAGTAGAATTAGTGGAGAGGAGTCTGTTAACAGGTCCGACTTCAGTCCAAAATAAACAATATAATAAATATTGAAATGTTTAAATTTAAAATGAATGCCGAAACATGTATGTCTCCTTAAATATCTGTGAACACCCTAACAATTGACGGGGTTAGAATCAAAATGGTCCAAGTGACATTTTTGAAAATTTTTATTAAGTGCATAATTGGGTATAAAAATGATAGTTCTGTTCAGGAAAAAAGTTGTACAGGTGAAATCCTAGCCAGTGCTGAGATCTAGTGGCAAATCACCTATACCATTTTGGTGACAATGAACAATTAACTTAAACGTATCAATAGTAACCTTGAAATTAAGATTTTTATTCAATTTTATGGTTTGCTAACAGCAACTTTCACGATAAAAGCAGAAGAAAAAATATTTCCGGTTTCGATAAATTATAAATTTTTAAAATCAGTTAAGAACTTAATGCCCAGTTTCTTCAAGGTTTTAAAAATGTCACTTAGACCATTTTGATTCTAACCCCGCCAATTGTCGATATAATCAATATATGTCGACAAGACATGACACAGAAGTCCCTCAATTCGACACTTATTAATTTTCAACATTTTTTATTGATTTCAGAGTGAGTGCAAAAACTTAGTTGACTAATTCAAGCTGGGGAAGTACAATGTCCCGTTTCCACTCTTATTAAAAATGGTAAACTTTTCTCAATATAAAAATGTTGATTTTATAATTTTTTTGATAAATTAAATATATAATTTTGAGGTTTCTTAAAAAAAAACATAATATAATGTAATATCACTATATAATTGGTTGTATTGTTGATTATATTGTATGTGATTTTTATATGGTCTGAGGATGGTGTAACAATCAGTGATCTACCGACGACTTTTTCAAATGTAAATTGACCTCGGTTAACTGTTGGCTACTTCTAACTTCAATAAAATAAATAAGCAGTGGGAATATTGGAAAGATTCTATCTATGTTAGATTGGAACTTGGGTTAGCTATTGTGAGACGGAGACATTCGAGTATACTTGTGAATATGGAAAAATGTTATTGGAATGTTGGAGACTACCTGATGTTGGCTGCTGCATACAAAGGACGAGAGGTGGACTTCTGTTAGTCAGTGAAGCATGATCTGAGGAGGTAGCTTTATATAGAGATCTGACCGGGCCTCAACATTCCAAGACAGGTCTCACAGTAACACACCCTGTCAGCTCCCATCTTACAATATTCATTTAAATGCCCCAAAAGATTGTTGCTATCTGTGTCCATGTAGCATAGAACTTTTTTTCAACATTTATATTTTGACAAGTTCATTCCCGGGAATCCCGATGTGTCCCGGCACCCAGACGAACACCACTTCCTTATCATGCCGACGAAGTTGTAGATATGAATGAATGAATAACTTTATTGCTTTTAAAGAATTATCTTACAGCAAGGAGTTCGATACAGAATTATAAATACATAGATAGATTCAATAACTGATAACAAAAAGAACACAATGCTTATATTAATAAAAATGTTAAATTAAATTGAAGCCACAGGTAACATTAGTCTTATAGAGTTTTTCTTAACTTCCAGCTTGTTAGGACAAACAAATAAATATGATGAAGCATCTGTTCATCTGAAACTAATAGTAAGTTGTGGAGATGCACATGTTGCTGAGAGACATCTACCGGAACATCTCCCAAATAGCTATCCAGGTATTTGTCTCTAATCATAGTATAGATGGGGCAGTCTATCAGAAAATGGGCCAGGTCATCCCTCTTCCCCAGAGAATACAACCCACAACTGATCTCAGGAGAGAACTTATGTTTTTCGTTTCTTATATAAATCCGTGTCTCCTTTTTCCCTGCTAACCGAAGCTGGACAAGCTCTCTTAGCTTGTTTATGTGGCTATAAAAGCGGGTATGTGGTTCTATGATCCCCAGACTGCTGACATACCGGTAGTAAAGACTAAACCTCGAGTTCAACACCGCACCAACGTCTTTACTGATCAGCCAGTTCCGAAAATCCGTCGTTAGTCTGTTGTGATTTTCGGAGAGTACGTCTAAATCCTGACTAGTCGACACGTCTTCCGCGCCAATCTTAGTAAGGTAGCCCCGAAGTTGACCCACCCAGTTGAACGGCATGAAATACCTATCAGTGAGGGTTAGCAACCTGGGACATGGCCAGTAGCTTGTTCCATCACCCAACCATCCTCTTAAACACCTTGTACTGGCTGTGAACATGATCCGACTCCAGCCTCGTTGTAGGTATTCAAATGTACTAATAATGCAAGGGTTGGTGGTGAACTTCCGCCATCAGTACGCTAAAAGAGTCCAAACAGATGAGATAGTGGAAGCTGCTCCGATCCAAACGCAGCTGGAGTGCTAATTTGGCCATCTACACTGTTGCATATAGAGGATGTGTCTTTGATAATGTGAGCTCCTCCGCGTACACAGCACAGCCCACACCCTCATTTATCTTCGAGCAGTCGGTAAAGATAGGTAGGTAGTCCCGATTTAGTTCCGAAAGATCTGTCTTGTGCGCGGCCAAGTCCATGCGAATGCGCGCATGGTGTAGTATCAAAGGTGGAGTTGCTACAAAGACCCAGCTCCATTCCCCCACCTCCATCAGTTCCTTAGCTCGCAACCCAATGGGCCGCGTCCGCGTGTCATGCCTACGAAACTCTTCATTTTATGTGTTAGTGCTGTGGTAATGTAATTTAGGGTGAGTTGCTCCCTTCGTAGTTGCGGGGGAAACATTCCCGAAGCCACGTACAGACAGGTCTGGTCCGAAAACCTGTTACTATACGTATCATTATTATTATTACTTCTATGTTGATAAATGTTCTACTCAAAATTTTCCATAACATATTTTGGTTCAAGATGTTGCCATCGCCCTTCGTCTGGTTGGCGACTCACAGGAAGCGTTGCCACCAACAGAGTAGAAATGTATAAATTGTAGAGAGACGGAAAGGAATGGGGGATCATAAAGAAAGGGGATAATGACGGGCTGTTGTGGTAAATCCTACCAAAGCTGAGCTATTGTCGCCCTGACAAATAGCAACATTATCGCGGCACACCGCCTCGCCTTTCGGTTCACACTACCTGAATACCAAATGTGCCCTTCTCTAGAGGCTCTCTCCCACCCTCTTGAATAATATCATCTGTTAATCATTACTGACACTTGTTTCAACAATGAAAATCAAACTTTCATTCAAAATAATTTAATAATTATTGTCAAAGACATCCTGCTTCTGTGTTCCAGTTCTCGGTCCATTACTGGAACCTGTTTTTTTTAATCGTTCCGTTCCTATTTCGTTTCAGACAAGTGTTGTGTATTTTAACAATATTTTGTCTATACTCGTTTAAACTGAAGCAAATTTTATGAGAATTTTGAATGTTTGTTGCTTTGCCCTTCCCCGGTCCCCCTGGTCTCCAGTGGGATCCCATCATGGCTGTTTTCGTTTTAATCATTTGTATAAAGAATGCCCTGACTCAGTAAGGTAGGGTAATACTAACCTAAGTAGTTGTTCGCCCAATAGACTTTACCTGAACTTTACCCAAAAAAAAAACGGATAGGAGAAGCGACATAAAATCTCGCTGATAAACTGCCAAGAGAAATTCTGGGGCCTCCCCTCCTCACCCCAAACTGGAAGTTTAAGAACGCTAGTCCATCCAGTTATACTATACCAGAGGTATCCAATATTTTTTCTAATGTTGGCAATCAACAGTCATCATAAGTGGTGAATCTGAACATAATATTTCTTTCAAGATCATTAGAATTCACAAATTTTAAAAATTTAAGTCAACACTTTTTTACAAATAATAAAAAAAAAAAAAAAAAAACTATAAAATGATAAGATGTATTTATCGGGGAAGTCATTGTATGTTCAAAATGAATAAGGGTTGTAAATTACCTAAAAAGTAGATAAGGGTAGAAAGGAACTACATGATGATGATTTAGGTCAAGTTGGGTGCTGACTGATTGGGATCCGATCCGATCAGATTACCTCCCATACCCCTCCATTTCCCCCCAAAATGAAGTTCAAGAAAGGGGGGATATCAAATTGAGTTACCTTATTCAAGCAAAGGTCTCTTTTTTTTTTTTTAAGGCAAAACTAGAAATAAAAAAATGCCTTATAGAAAAAGATATCCTTACATGAATAAGTAATTCAATTTGATATCCCCCTTCTTGAACTTTGTTTTGGAAAACATTGGAGGGAGGGATTGGGATGCAACCCGCACGGATCCCAATCGGTCACCATTTTAGGTAATTTACCTCATATATTATCATTTAAATTTCAGTAATACATACTCAATGATTTTTTAAATAATTTTTAGCATTTTATCAGTTCAACTCCAGATACTGAAATCATGTATTGTTCAAGAGAAAATGAACCTTAGTTGAAACTAAAGAGAGAAAATGTTGAATATTTAGTAATATCTGTTAAAAAAAAAAAAAAAAAAGACAATTCATTTTCCAGCCTAATATCCATATCTACATTTTAAAACTTTTTTTTTTTTGTAATCAGCGACCCCTAGAACATAAAATAGTCAAGTTTCACATTTTCAACTGAAGAAAAGTGATTTCGGTGCGGTCCCTCCTATTCAAGTGTTGGCGATTATGACTTCTGCCTGGTGTGAGACATTGGTCCTAGACTAAGAGGAGTAGCCGTCGTCTAGGATTTATATTGTAAATAGTTGTTGATTACAAATGATTTATTAATTTTATGTATAATGTATTATTATATATGTGTACATATATGAGGAGTTTGGAGCCAGAGCGGACCAACCAACAATTTTTCGGAAAATGAGTTATTACCATCCTGATGTTGGCATAGGTTCCCTTTTTTCAAAACCAGTGTGGATCACTTAGTTTCTTCACTTCAGTGGTAGATAGCAGACTTTAAGTTTAGTCCACAAATATTTTGTGCATATATTTTCAAACTCACAATAGATCATACGGCCTTCAAAAACTTTATAGAATACAAAAAGGGATCACTCATCCAATACTATTCTAAAATTTCAAATATAAATAAATCTTTGGGGTCCATTTATGGAGATAAACAAAATGTACTCAATTTTCAATTGCCATTTTCTTCCTGTTCCGTTTAAACCAGTTGGTCCGCTCTGGCTCCAAACTCCTCATATATAAGTATATATTTTTTTTTCAAAACAAAATTTCGCTTGGCGGTTGGTTATAAAGATGTTTCTTTTATAGTATTATTTTTGGAGCTATATGATAGTAGATAGGTAGTAAATATGTAAATTTATTCTATTAAGTTTTTATTTTATAACATAAATTCATTTGGCTGTTTGTTATATAAATGATAATTCTATCGTAAATATTTTATTTTCAGCTCTGTGATAGTATGATAAGGAAAATAATTGGGATGTTTGTCGAATATATATTAATTTTATATTATTGCATAGAAATGTATTATTATTATTGTATATATTTTATTATTATTATAGGCATTTATTTATTTATATATCATATTATCTTCTCCCATGTGGGCTATTAGCCCGTGTTCCTTTAGACACCATACTATTCGGGTCGAAAGCTTGTTTTATATGATAAATTTAAAAAAATATATATATTTACTATTATTTTGTACACATTCATTCCTTTATTGTTCCTTACGTTTTATTATTTGTTTTAAATATGTTGTATTGCTTATTATTTCATCATACATTCTTATTGTTAACCTTTCTACTTATTGTTTGTATACAGTTTATAAAAATAATAATAATAATAATAAATAAAGTGATATAAATCAACCAAATTGAGATAAAATGCAGTGGTTTGGATATATCCAATATCAGTTGGTAGGGAAGGGGAGAGAAAGAAGAAGACTAAAGGTTCAATAAGTTAGGTCTAATGCAGAGAAGGAGGACGTTGAAAACTAAAGCAGATGGTTGGTTGATATGAGGGTTGGGGATGTCGAGAGATGAATGCAAACAGCTCCTCTACCGGGCAAGATCCACCAATAAAGAAGAGCCCCCTGCACATATAGGGGCCCCCCCTACACATATTATATATAAATATATTATATTAGTTTGGTCTGTCTCTTCCTCCAGTGTCAGTTATTGAAAGGGGCATGGTTGAGTTGCTCCACTCTCCAGTGGGCTACATGAAACACTCGTGTTCACTCACTTCACCTCCCATATTGAATCTTATATCTATCTACCTTGGAAGTGCAATCCTCCCTAGACGGTATTGTCTCAGATGTTCACATGAAATGGGTCACTTCCCCAGAACAAATTACTATTTAACTTACATAGTGGCTTCTGGAGGACGCCGGTAGCTCAGTGGTATGCGTGCTTGCCTTCTGAGCTCAAGAACGCGGGTTCGAAACCCAACCGAGGCCCTTAGTTTATTTTATTTGGGAAATAAAATAAACTTAAGCACGCCGTCCTTCGGATGGGACGTTAAGCGATGGTCCCGAGCTTGTACGATGTCAGGGACTCGTTAAAGACCTAGGGCAGTGAATAAAAATTTAGGGTAGGCAAAATTTAGGACTCCCACAGTAGAGTCCACCAGAGTGACTAAAGGGCGCTCTGGTAGTAGCCGATATAACCTCGTAGTTAAAGCCCGGGCATGAGTCATAAAACCTAATCTAGTGGCTTCTGAATTCTCATTACAGTCTGCGTCGACATTCATTACATTGGCAGTTATTGGGGTTTTGAGTCGCTTACCTCTTCTGGTCCCCCTTCCTTTTGGCCAATTTCGTCGAAAATTAATAGGTGTCGTCCTTAGGAGGTTTTGAATTTAAGTATAAAATTTCATGTCGATACATTCTTTATTTTGGCATTTATGGGGTTGAGTTGAGCCCCCACTGATCCCCTCCTTCATTTGGGCTGAAACTTAATAATCACCGCCTTTATGGGGTTTTGAATTTATATATGAAGTTTCGACTCAATATATTCATTGCAACTGCAGTTATTAGGGTTTTTGTGTTATAGGTTAGGGTTAGGTTTTATGACTCATGCCCGGGCTTTAACTACGAGGTCATACCGCCTACTACCAGAGCGCTCTTTCGTCACTCTGGTGGACATGAGCCCGACTTTACTGTGGGAGTCCTAAATTTTGCCTACCCTAAATTTTTATTCACTTAGGGTAGGGGTCTTTAACGAGTACCTGACATCGTACAGGCTCGGGACCCTCGCTTAACGGGCCATCCGAAGGACGGCGTGCTTAAGTTTATTTTACCTCCCAGATAAAATAAACTAAGGGCCTCGGTTGGGTGTTATATATCTTTGTGTGTTTTGTGTTATATATCTTTCATTGAGTTGTTCTCTGCACAACCGGAAATGTACTCAAACAAACATTGGCCAATGGTCATTGAAAATCGGACAAACATGTGTACTTAGTCTTGCAATTGTTTTGCCGGAAGCGAGAAGTTTGGGAGCAGTAAGAGGCAATGGTCACGAAGTATATTTGGTAGCTGGAAATATAGACACCAAACAGAGGGTAACTATCTCGACAGAAGTCTGTTTGATACATGAGGCATGGTACTTACTGAGTGATATCACGAGAGGGCGAGGAACTATAACAGAAGTAGTTACAAAAAAATGCAAAAAATAGCGCCTACGATGAAAATTAAATACCTATCTGAAATAAAATCAAAATTAACAAAATGCCGCAAGAGTCTTAAAAACTAAAAATATTTATTACACACTTCAGACATTAAAAAGAAAGACAAAATTTTCCGACAAAAATTCCGACTTGACTTCTCCACAGATTTCTGGCCTGACGAATGGTGCCTTGAGAGACTCCGGAAATGACCGAACCAACCTGCCAGGTTTCTCCCTGTCACCTAGTGCATAGAAAACCGTAGAAATGTATTTCTTTTCTGATTCCAGCAGGAACCACAAGTTTTGTAAATAGGAAGAGATGCAGTCATTTTCTCGTGATGCCAGAATAAAGAAATAAACAGATGCTGAACTTCATGTATAAAGATTTGTAGTTAAAGCTTTTGGAATGATATCAGTAAACAAACTGGAAAGTCGTTGAATGCTTCTTATCATAAAATCTTATTTCAGCTTTTATTAGTGTGAAAATGAAGTGAATTATATTTGCTGAGTAACATTATGGAGGAAAAATGGGGAAAATGTAGATGTTATTATGAAAAATGTGTGGTAACTAGAGACATCTTCATTTTCCTCCCCGAGTATGATGTTTAGAGGTAAAGGGGACCATTAGAGATTGGGTCTAAATGATGTAGAAGAGATCCCTAAGGTGTCTCTGTCGAGGAAAAAAATGGGGGGAAAAAACGGAGAGGAAAAAGTGAAAAAAAAAGAAAGAAATACGGGGGAATGAAGACCCTGGGGAGAAAAGTGGAGTGGGCTAAAAGCAAAGCTAGGTGTGGGAGGAGCCCCGGGAGACGGACAGCTAATGAAGTGATTAATACGGGACGGAGGACAGAGGACGGGGAGATTAATGTGGTCCAGGGGGAGCATCCATCCAGGGATACCTGATATCGCTGGAGGTATGAAGCGGCCACTGTCTGTCAGAGCTCTCTGTAGTCACCATTTAGCTAGGTATACAGTACCCTGAAATCTCTCTTAATGGACATCACATCTCTCAGTAACAGATATCTTCCAATAACGGACAAATGTTGAATCTTAATAACTTTATAGTGGAAAAGCATTCTCAATACAGGACGTTCTCAATAGCGGACGCGGAGAGGAATAACAGATTAAAACCTCTAAATTATATGATACACAATCTGTGGCTTTGAGAGAGGTTTAATAGTATTTTGTTTATAGAGTAGATTTTACATGTCAACATGTTCCCACCCAGACGATCCTCTTAGAAGACTGGCGTCTTGGGAGCGTTGATAGTGAGTGACCCGTTCCTCCCCTCACCTCTATTCAGCTCTCCTTTCCCTCTCTGTCTGCCTCCACTGCTAGTTAGAGGCTAGGTACATCCGGAGGGTACGCAAGTCCACCCGCTCCCCAGTAACCTCTACCCCCATTTAGTTGTAGTAATGTGGACAGAATCATGCGGGAGTGTCCCGAAGGATCTTCGGACCTGAACATTTGTTCAACATTTTTAACACGAAACACGCTGAACCGTCGACTCAAAATACTCTACGAACTTCTAAACAGACGATCAAAATTAGACATGACACAAAAACGGAACTGTTACACTTTCTTACTTAGACCATTATGGGACATACGGATAACAGATATACGGTTCAGCAAAAACATCCAACATCAAACGAATTCAGGCGTTTCAGTTAAAAACCCTCAGACTGATAAAACAATGCCCCCCCATAAATAAACAACAGAACACTTCAACGATCTTATGATACACACAGTACCCGACACAATACAAACTACTTACATACGGTTTTTTAGAAAACTTTACACACATACAAACCCAGAAATACGTACTTTATCTTCACAACACTTACCACAAAACCCCCTACGAAGGTTGAAGGGAAGATGGAACCGCGACTTCCTGCCACCTTAAATCCTATTCGTTTTTAATATTTTTTATTTTTTACATTAGTTTCTTTTACTTTTATCATCTCTCTTACTCATTCAACAAAATTGTCTTTCAATTCCTTTTTATTTATATATATATATATTTTTTTTAATATTCTTATTTTTATTTAATTAATATAAATTTTCGTCCCGAGGACCTACCACTGGGTGGCTTTCCTCTCACATGCCATTCACGCCAACATATCCATACCTACCATCATGGATGCTGGTTGTTGCACCCTAGCAACAGTTGCATCTTTCTAAATAAAAGACAAAAAAAAAAAAATTATTTTGTCTTTACTTAGTCTTACTTAATTTTTTTATTGTTATTTTGTATATAATTATTATTTTGTAAATATTTATACTATTATTGTTACTATTTTCCTTTCTTATTATCTTGTAGCCGTAAAATGTGCGGTATTTCCAAATCAAAGAAAAATCCTAAATCAAATTAGGAAAAAAATGCTTTAAATACTATTTATTAGCTATATATACCTAATACCTGTATATATTACGTAAAATTTGTTTCATTTTCATTACTTACAGCTTTTAGAAAACCCATTCCCTAATATCGCATCCCCAGTTCAAGACTATCGTGATTCAAAAAAGCTAGTTTGTGGGAAAACAAGATTTAATATTTTTATTTCTTCTCCCTTTTTCTATATCTCTCTTTTTCTCTTCACGTGACATCACCTTCCCGGTGATGTCACCTTTAGTCTTGCTCTTCATTCATATGATACATAAATTCAAGACTAGCGTAAGTCAAAATCCGATACTATTGCACTAAACAATTTAGGAGAAATTTATTAATGTAATACTATTTTTTGTAAATAATAATAGTGAAATATTTCATTTTGAGTAGCAATACTATAGTACCGTATAGAGTTTACAATGAAGAATCTCACCATGTATATAACTCAAAAATGAATTTTTTTGAGTTACGATAGTCTTGAACTGGGGGTGCGATATGTATACGTACTTTTTTTATTACCAACTTTATGTCATATTTTTTTAATGACATTCTCAAAAGCAGACATTTTTCAATCCCCCTTGAGTGCCCGCTTATGAGTGATTTCACTGTACAACTAAATCTATACCGAATCATGATCGTACCAAGTAAGTAATTACTTTTTTGGGGGCAAGAGAGAAAGAGGACACCATATGAAATTATTTCACAAAGTAAATCCTCATTTATGAGACCAAGAAATTATTCTCTACCTTAAGCTCAGAAAAAAATGTTATTAAAAGGTTCTTGTAAATTCTGGGCATTTCCACTTACATTTATTATTTTAGCTTCAGAACAGTACATAAGGTGTCTACAGAGATGTGTATTATTTCTGTAATTGAGGCTCTAAATAAATTAATTCACAAAAAAAAAAAAATATGAAGGTGAAACAAAATGAAAAAATCGATACGTTAAATATAATATATATATAGTTTGTTTATTGTTTAATTATAACAGACAATTTTTTCCCTGCATAATTCTGACTGACAGATGTTGGTAACAAGTCTACAACATAAAATAAAACACTATATACAAATAATATAACATAACAAGAAATAATTTACATATTTCTATAAACAAAGAATATAACAATTTTTTTTCTTAAATACATATTACAATTTTTCATACAGTATTTTTTTTTTTTATCTAAACTAAAGTGAAGATCTAAATAGGGTCACATATTAATTATTATCATTGTATATACACACACTAATGTTTATAAGGGGAATACTTTGGGCATCGTATTAATATTATTTAAGTTAATATTATTTGAGATCGTATCGAGTCGCAATATTTGAGTTTTGTTATTTTCAGATTTCTTTGAAAGTGTTATTGATTCAAAAATTGATTTAGAATAGATATATATTTGCATAATTATTGTGAGGAAGAATAAAACGTAGATTTGGCAGACAAGGAGCTTACTTCATTGATTATTCAACAATATTATATTAAACATTTTTTCTTTAATTGCAATAATTAATCATTGCGAAAATGTAAGAAAATCATTTTCATCAGTTTTTTGTTCTCATTTAAATATATATATGGGCTCTTAAAAGACAATATGAAATAGGTAAAGAACTATTTGTACAGGATGTTTTTGTTAATTATTTCTTTTCTAGTTACTTTCAAGATGAAGTGTTCTGTATCAAATATGTATACAGTTGCTAACAATTAATAATATACAAAGAAAATTTGTCAAACTCAAATATCAAAAGAATAAACATAAGAAATATATTTTTCATATTGTGTGTTGAAAATGAACATGCATAACCCTTAATCGAAAGACAGTCTGTAAACTGGTAACAAGCTTACCGCTTGTAGCTTGCCATACAATAACAGTAGTTAAAATAATAATGATTATCAATTAAACAATATGAGCTGTAGATCAAAATAATTGTCTCTTGTATGCAAAATGAAATTGTATTTGAGCTACAGAAAAATTAGTTCCCGTCTCAAATTATCCCATGCTACACAATAAAAAATCTTGAAAAATCAGAAAACTAACTTCTGAGAAATCTCGGAAGATCTGCCAATAAAATCTTATTTTTCCTTAATTTTTTAAAAATAGAAGTTCAATTATATGAATGTTTGATTATCGGAAATGTATATGTTCTCAATTAGTTCCGTTAATCGACTGTCAGTTGCGATCCTGACAATTTTAGAATCCTTCCAATTGTATTTAACACCAACTAAAAGTTAGTTGAAATACTCCTTCTAACTGAAGGTTAGGCAAAGAATAAGTGCCTGGTAATATCCTACCAGGTGAAGGCTAACCAATATTATAAGGTGAATATATAATAATACGTAGTTAGTTACTAACTATAATAATATATATTTTCACAGCTTTATTATTCTCCCAATTTATTTTTGGTTTTTACAACATCATTAGTTTTTTTGCTGGTCGGCTAGCAAAATATGTTCTGCATAAAGAATATTATGATCAATAATAGTTTACAATAAATATCATCAAATAAACTAAATATACTGATGATGGGAAATCTTCCCCAAACCTCTAATTGCTAGACTGTAAATTGAGGGAAAAATATTAACTCTGTGGAAAATGTATATTATTATAAATTCCGAATCTCTTTACACAACCTAAAAGTGAAGGTGAATGTTTCAATTCAAAGTCCTCTTATGAGTGATATCAAATCGGATATCCAGGCTATCTCATAACACTATATGTATTCATGAATTTTGTTCCAATTTTTACAATTTATAATTTACAATTTAAATGGGGTGGAGGGGGCAAGCTTCAGATTCTAAAACCCTTCTGTAGGAACTCCAAAATTATAAACACAATTTTTTTGCTACTAATTTGGAATCCCCTTTCATATGATTTGCTACTGTAGATAAATATTTTGCCAAACTGTTAAAAAAGTCCCCTTTCCCCAGATCCAATTTAACCGAAAATTCGCAAAACGAATTTCGAATGATCACATCATAAAAGATAAGATAAAGATTATTTTATTCAACTTTTTTGCATCAATTGCAACTTTTTATATATATAATTTTCAAAAATGTATTACCGTTAAGAACTCATAGCTCAGAATTCTTCAATTTGATATCTTACTATTAGCAAGAAAATTTTAACTTTTGTAGATATTTCTGGGAATTTCTCACTATGCTCGGTATATGCACACAATAGGCCTACTCTGGCCGCGGTGACACAATCAGCCCTCGGAAAAAAAAAAAAAAAATGTTAGGAATATAGCTCAGACAAAGACATATTTCAATTTACAATATATTATATGGGAGCTAAGGCTGTCCATACAGACAAACACGACCCATAACATAAGGTTTTTGATTTTTTTAAATAAAAAAATTGAGAAGCGCAGCCTTTCTAAAAATACAAAAACCTGGTATACATATTATTATTATTGCACTGATTAGAAAATACCTAAACCTAAAAATGTTTAAAAAATATGGTGAATGTTGAATCTATAGTTACAATGTTTGACTTTCAAAAGAAACGTCGCAACATTCGTGAAAATGCAGCAACCAGCAACCATACGGGGGAAAAAAACATACAAGTAGTCGTGAGTGGCGTGAGATAGCAACCCAGCAACGATACAAAACAATCTGGGATGGCAACAAAAATAATAATGAATATCAATTTAAAAAATAATTTTACAGGGCTATATGTAAGTGGCTGCTGGGTTTTATGTTTGAAAACACATAGACTCACCTGTTTTTTTCTTCGTTCATGGATTCAGAGGGACGGAAAACATGAAATTCAGGTGAAAAGTCAACATAGAATTTGTGACCGATTACCATAAATTCACCTTCGCTACTTGCTCAGGAAGTTAATTGAAAGGTTTCTGCGGTAAACGTACCAAGTTGGGGAATCGCTGTCTTAGATCATACACTTATTTATTATTATTATATATATACATATATTTTACAAAATATTGAAGTATGAACCAATATTTAGGTCGAATAAATTCAACGCCTCTGACCTATGACACGTTGGACAGCCTAGGGATAATTTGGTTGTAGTTATTTGAGAGTCAAACGCTCTTGCTACTTTGGTATACGAATAAGATATGATATACACAATAATTATAGATTCACAATTAGTGAGAACAGTGCACGTGATACTGATTGTACAATAAATAAACCAACAAATATATTATCAAAAAACAAAATACAACTAAGACAAATCTAATAAAAAATAAGAATTAATCATACTTAATTTAAAATTATGAAAAATTATATTACATGAGCATTTAATTAACTAAATTACATACTTATAATGGACTAGTAACAAACACAGCCTTCCAAGGGTCCGAAATAAAATTAATAGTATAAACTATTTTATATACAATACAAATAGTGATACTGAAAATGGGATAATTCCTATAGAATATACTAAAAAGTACTTTTTTTTTTTTTTGTATTTTTAAAACTTTAAAAGATATGTAAATAGGCAATGGAAGAGTCCACGATAAACAAGATCTACAGTTCAAAATTTTTCATTTATAGTTCAATTAAATTATTCAGGATTCTAATTTTAAGAAGTTCTTGAACAAAAGGAGAATTTTTTTCTCTATCATCAAGCATCAATTTTTATGACGTTTTGCTTGAAGTGATTGTTTATTTATTTTTTAACTCAAGGAAAGAAGATTTTTCGTGATTCTCAAAGTGCTAATTTTGCAACTTTCGTTGGTGCTTTTCAAAATCATAATTCCGATTTGTAATGTTATATTCTAATTTGAGAACCAAAAAAAAAAAAAAAAATTATATTAAAAAAAGCTTATAAATGTTTGATGAGCGAGTGAAGAGATTTGGCACGATAGTCACTTAGGGTTGTTATTGGTTGAGAAGATCACTTGACGTCGTATATGATTGGTTCTTGCTGTGTGGTAGTGGGAGTAGGAAAAATCCCATTGGTCTCAGCACCTCTTCGGTCCTCGCCTCTGGTCCCCTATAACATGAGCTGAAGGTTAATTAGCTGGTCCTATTTGAGATCTACCGCATCCCTTTTTTGATGAAAAATCAGGAACAAATAAGCTATGCGTTATAAACTCAAGGACAATTACAATTAGTACATATAAAATAAATCATTTGACCGAAGATTAGTCTAACCTCGGATATGGTTGGGCTGCTCAGTACCGGAGAGGAGCGCCCACTTTATCAATAGACAATTAAATCAAAGTGTAATGTCCCGGGGCGACTTAAGTTCTTATTAGTGAGATTTTATATTGCTTCTAGGATTTTTTTGTTTTTCGGTGTTCACACTTCTCAGACGTTACTTGCAGGGTGCAGCCTGTCTTACTTACTACATCGATACAGTAATAATGAAACACGAAGATATCTGGAGCTGAGTGCCTAGGTCCTTCAAGAAAGCCTTGATACAGATCCAGAGAAGACAAGAGAAGGAAGCACATATATAACGCCCATAGGATCAACGACGTCATCAAAAACAATAAGCGTTGCTAATAATTTTACCTCGTTTCGAACTTGTTTCAAATTAATTCTGAGGAGCGAGACGTTGCACATATCAAGTCAAACGTAACCATACAAAAACTAATGGCCTTTATGAATCATTACGGGCCGTCAGGACTTCTAAGGAGCTCATTACCGTATCTTGCAAAGCTGGAATGAATCTACGGTCTCCAGGATTTATTGTACCGCAATTCGTCACAAAACGAATGATTTGTATTATTACTCGGGAGAAGATCAAGGACAGAACTGGATCTGTTGAAGCTAGACGTGTCGAAGAACGTAAAAGAGGCTCTGGTTAAATGGCAACTCTACCATGAAAGCTAAATTACTGACATTTGAAGGGTACCAGACGGAGGAGAGTGCTGAAGAAGAATATCCTATCTGGTGGAGGTGGCTTCGCAAATCCGTGGACGAGCTTCGGCCGAACCACGCCCGCAGTCACTAGGCTAAGAGGAGCGAGGTTGGGATTATCGGGAACTAATTCACTTTACGATAATATGTTTTCTAATTTATGTAAAAAATAATATAACCTTCATGCGTCCGAAAATATATAAAAATAAATGTCAGTTATTTGTCCTTGTTCAACGTTATTACAGACTTTAGCTCCACGCTGCACTAGTGGTAAACTTATCAACGTAGATAGTACTGACGTGTTAACATAACGTTACTATTCGCCGGTTAAAAATCTGGAGAGAACAAGTGTGTAGGTAGCAAAGTGTGTGGCTACTAAAGTTTTTCATTTGATCAAGGCAAGCTTTAAGGCTTGAGGCTTGTAGAACAAAGCGGTGGGTGCCCTTTGGCTGATTACTCCCATAAACCCGACTCTTGTTAACTAGTTTTCCACTCTTTTCCTTCCCGAGGGTGCAGTTGTCGGGGAGTTCTTCTGGAAATGAGGCGTGTCTAACGGTCTCCGCAGACCTCAGGTACAGAAAGGAGGAGTTGTGATGGGTGACAAATGATTCCACCTAATTGGACCACATCCCTCTTTTCTTGCGTTTTGGAGGGTGGATGGCAACTTCTAAAACTCTCAATTTGTCTGAACCTTCCCCCCGATTGTGTTTGTAGGAGATGTGGAGGGGGCCATCGGTTACCGCCTGTTTCCATTCCCACGTCACACAGCCCCCGACCAAGTGCCAAAACAGTTCCAACGACTAATTCGACTTTAATGCCCCGTGGATCGCTGGCTCCCCCCCGGGTATCAGTTCCCGTTTAGCCAACTTTTCCTTCCATTCCGTTGACAAATCTTCTCCTCCTTAACTACTTTTACATCCCCCCCAGTTGAAATGTTTAAACAGATTCCAAGTCTCCATCCAGAGTTGAGTTTAATCGGCGACCCAAGGAGAAAAAAAAACTCGTTTATTCCTGACTACAGTTTTCTTAAACGTTTTATTAACGTCTTCAATACAACTTTCTGTCTTGCCCTCTTTCTTTGCGTAATGACTTTATAGAGTTGTAAAAAATCTTTTTTTCTTTTCATCATATTTGTAATGCTTTCTGTTATTATTGTTCTTGAAAGTTACCGATGTCTACAAACTGCCTTCTTATAGCAAATTATTATAATATTTATTTATTTTGGAAGGACAACAAAAAGCCCGGGGAAACAGGAATATCCAAGATCGAGTTTTCAACGGAATTTCACGTTTCAATGTCTCCTCAACATGTTTTCACCATTTTCGCGATGATCTGTCTGTGATCTGAACTTTGTGACCGCTCTAACTCGGAAAAGATTATAACAATGGAGTTTGATATGAAGAATTGGATATGAAGAAGTCATGTGTTCTTACTTAGAACTGTTTGGACTTTGCTAGATATCAGACGAAACTGAGACTACTTTACTTTAGGGCCTAATACTAATAAAAATTTGTATAGAAAACTAAAAGACATATTTCAAATAAAATACGATTTTTTGAAGGAACACATTTCTGTTGGAAATAGTTGAAAGTAATTATTGTAACTCATAGCAATCAATTTTTAACCCCCGACGCAAAAGGAGGGGTGTTATAAGTTTGAAGCCTTTGTCTGTGTCTGTCTGTGGTATCGTAGCTCCAAGACGGCTGAACCGATTTCAAAGCGGTTTTTCCTTTTTAAAAGCTGGTATTTGCGAGATGGTTCTTAGCCCTGTTTGCTGGAAATCAGAACAATCTCCCTTCCACTCCACTCTCTCAAATTAATTTCTTATTGGCATTACATGGTTAAGAAAGTCACTCTCAGAACTCGCTGTAGGATGAAACAAAAAAACCACTGACTCCAACAAACTTTAATATACCCAGTAATGCCAGTAGGAAATGAATTTGAGAGGGGGAAGGTGGAGAAAGAGTTAGCTGTACTGGAGTGGTTGGTATCAAAAAAATTATGTTAAGGTCCCATCATAAATATTTTTTTAAATAATTTTTCTTTAATTAATTAATTGCCTATGAATAAATTCAGAAAGGAGTGATGTTATTAAATTAAATTGGATCGGGTAGAAGATAAAGTTGAGGATGCTGAGGTATTTCCCGAAGGTGGAGTTGCCGATAGTTCCCGAGGGAGCCTCAGCTAACGTTCCCGAGTCACATACGATCCAGATTAGGGTGATTCTAATGCGGCTCTTCTGCCGCCGCCACCATTTGCATATCTCGTTCATCCCCGACCCTCCTGGGATCTCAAGACACAGCTCTCCAGGGTTTTGGCTCAGACTTATAATGTCTCCCGTTTATAAGACAACATTCTACTCTACTGTCACACATACTGACAAGCTTACATAATCAGTGGTATGCGTGCTTGCTTACTGAGCTAAAGATCGCGGGTTCGTAACCCGGCCGAGGCCTTTAGTTTTATCCGAGAGGTAAAATAAACTAAAACACGCCGCCCTTCGGATGGGTCGTTAAGCGATGGTTCCGAGCCTTTACGATGTCAGGTACTTGTTAAAGACCCCCTACTCTAGGTGAACGAAAATTTAGGGTAGACAAAATTTAGGACTCCCGCAGAGTGACGAAAGAGCGCTCTGGTCGTAGACGATATGACCTTGTAGTTAAAGCCTGGGGTTGAGTCACAATAGCTATTTTAATATATTTTAATGCATGAAATTATATGATTTAACCAATTACCATGTTATTATGGTTTAATGTAAATGAATATTATTATTATTTTCCGACTTGCCTCATTACCCTCCCTCTTCTTTGATGGATTTAGTGGAGAATCGGTCTAATTTCTCAAATTCTGGATTTAGTTACACTGAATTTTTTTAGAAGGAATAAAAAATATATAAATAAACAAAATAAATGTATTTTATGATTGTGTGAGAGTGTCTGTGAAGAAGATAACTCTCCATATAATAAATGCAACGACACGATCTGTGAATCCCATAAGGACGCCATATTGATTTTTAGCTAAATTCCCCAATGGGAAGGGGCGAGGATCAACACAAAAACTTCAATAACTGCCGATGTAATGAATCTACACGAAATTTTATATGTTAAGTGGATGGAAAAACTCATTCGGTCTTCCAGAAATTTTCAATAGTAATTAGGTTTGATTTTGCGTGTCATTCTTGAGTTGGGGCCATGCTAATCTGCTCTGTATCGTTACAATTTTAGTAAATGTCCCACCGATACAGATAATCAAGGCCCCTGCGCAGTGATTATGATATATTTACTGAAAAAAAAAATAAATAAAAATAATAACACTCCTTTGGCGCTATAACTTCGATCATTGCTCTTATCTCTAATCTAAAAACTTGTATCAGTTGTAAATTTAATAAGAAATATCTTTGGTAAGATTTAATTTTTCGGTATAATTAACCATTTTTGATTAAATCGGACAAACGTTTATAAAAATGGGTTTCAAGATTTCATTTTAAGACGGTTTTTGGCAATTATCTCGCAAACCGAGCAGCTTTCGAAAAAAAGTATTCTATAAAAAATGTGCTTCTTATTATTCTCTACAACTTTTATTTTTAAAGATTTTTGATTAATCCATAAATAAAAGCGGTAACCCCAGAAATACATAATGTCAAATATGTTCAGGGGATCTTAAAATGTGAAATTCCATTGAAACCTCGATTTCGGATTTTTGTACGATTACAAAACTTCCTTATACTAAATATATAAGAAAGTAAAAAGCGTATCTGCAAAATTTGAGGGAACCAAACTTTGTGTAGCTGGATTCAACCATCTGAAAGAATAACTTGCATGGAAAGCTTTTTGACCCAGGAAAATGAGAGGTTTACAGTGGATCTTCCAGTATAAGGTATTTGTGTTATTACCCTGGGCGAACATAGATTAGTAGGGATCCCTATATTTAGACAAAGGTTAATATGTCTCTGAGGAGTAACGTCTGAACTCCTGGCAAGATTCCACCCGCCATGGATCGAACTGAAGTTCAGGATCTGACCACATCCAGTCGAGAGGAGGGCAGAAATAAGACATCACAGGTGGGAGAGGAGAGTTATCAATCTATTGTTCAGGATATGTGAGAACGTTATGGAAGTAGACACGCGAGATGCTCGCTCCGGGAGGTTGGCGTGATCCCAACTCCGCATTACCTCAGACCAGACACTTCTACTACAAAGGTACCACTTTGTTCCAACCCTTGTTCAACCACCATCCGAGAGTTCTCACGGCAAAAATCTCTCCTTGACTCAGATCCGGCTGCATGGAAACAAAAAAAATATGTGATGTGGCCATAACAATACATTCTGATGCCAACTACTTTTCTACAGACCATTCCCCCACCCCTTTCAATCTCTGAAATTAATTTCATGCTGGCATTACTGAGAATATGAAAATAATGTTTTGGGATTCAGCAGTTATCTTCATTTTATTGTACAGCTAACTCTGAGAGTGACTTTCTTAATCAGAAATATCTGTATGAAATGATTTGAGAGGTGGAGGTGGAGTGAGAGTCATTATATAAAAGTGGTTAATATAAGAAAATGCCACATAACATTTACTTTATCTTTATTTATTTAAATAAAAGACTATCAATAACAAAAATATATTTTAGTCTTCATTGTTTAGCGTTACAATTCAAACATAGGGTGCTATAACTGTTTGTTTTTGTCCTATCTCGAATTTGAAGATCGGGAATTTAATAAGGAATATTTTTGTTAAGAACCAATTTTTCGATAGGACTTACCGTTTTCGCGGTTATGGACTAATCAATCAATAGGTTTCAATATATCATTTTAGAGGGCGCCGGTAGCTGAGAGGTAGCTTGCTGGCCTAATAAGCTCAAGATCGCGGGTTCGAAACCCGGTTGAGGCCTTTAGTTTATTTTATCTGGGAGGTGAAAGAACCTTGAGCAGGCCGTCCTTCTGATGGGAGCCTGTGCGATGTCAGATACTCGTTAAAAACCCCTACCCTAGGTGAATATACATAGGTAGGCCAAATTTAGGACCCTCACAGTAGAGTCGGGCTCATATCCACGAGAGCGACGAAAGAGCGCTCTGGTAGTATGCGATATGACCTCGTAGTTAATGCCCGGGCATGAGTCACAATAACTATAAAATTATATGACGTAACCAATTACCATGTTATTATGGTTTAACAGAAATAAATATTGTTATTATTATTTACCGACTTCCTTCTAGGTTTCGTTTGGTTAGGTTTTTATGACTCATGCCCGGACTTTAACTACAAGGTCATATCGCCTACTACCAGAGCGCTCTTTCATCACTCTGGTGACATGCGCCCGACTCTACTGTGAGAGTCCTAAATTTTGCCTACCCTAAATTTTTATTCACCTAGGGCAGGGGTACCTGACATCGTACACGGTCGGGACCATCGCTTAACGTCCCATCCGAAGGACAGCGTGCTTAAGTTTATTTTACCTCCCAGATAAAATAAACCATGGGCCTCGGTCGGGTTTCGAACCCACGTTCTTGAGCTCAGAAGGGCAAGCAAGCATACCACTGAGCTACCGGCGTCCTCACTTTCTTCTATACCATATGTATAACATTATATGACATAACCAATTACCTTGTTATTATGGTTTAACGAAATAAATATTGTTATTATTATTTACCGACTTCCTTCTATATCCTTCCTCTTCTTTGATTGATTTAGTTGAGAATCGGTCTTATTTGTCAAATTCTGGATTTGATGATATGTGGGCAGACATATCCTTTTTATTTGTTATTGATAGAAATAACAAGTGTGTACTTTTGTAAAAAAAAAAACTCAAATTTAGGCAATGTAGATATGAAAAGAAGTAAGCTGATCCCGTTGAGAAGTTGCAGGTGCTCAAATGATAAAAGCCCATTAGTCATATTGTGAAGTTTAGATTGAGTTACCAACAGTTTGGAATGGAAAGGGTTGTTTGGATCACGCCACTGGAGTGGATAGCCGCCCCAGATGGGAGTCTGAGAAGGTATAACAGGTGCCACGATGGATAACTGATAGAGAGAATACAGTCAGGATCCAGTAAACTTCTTTTAATAAATATTAAAATTATCTCGCATATTCTAATTGTTGTCATCTGGCCTATTCAGGTAATAATAATATTTATGTCCGTTGAACAATAACATGGTAATTAGATACGTCATACAATTTTAGACAACAAAATAACATCTCAAATTGCGTTTAAAATAGGTACTATTTAGAAACTTTGGATGTGTGGCGATGTTACAGGATATTTCTTTATAAGATGAATAAAGTTGTTTTCCTGTTCAAAAGTTATTTTATTTTACAACAGGTTTCGAATATTCTGCATCATCAGGTTGAAGAAAAATAAAGGGGTGTAGGGGTGACTTGATGGGTAACCACATCAGCTTCCGAACGACACCTTAGTGCTATAGAGGGCGCCGGTAGCTCAGTGGTATGCGTGCATGACTTCTGAGCTCAAGAACATGGGTTCATAACCCGACCGAGGGCCTTAGTTTATTTTATCTGGGAGGTAAAATAAACTTAAGCACGTCGTCCTATGGATGGGACGTTAAGCGATGGTCCGGAGCCTGTACGATGTCAGGTACTCGTTAAAGACCCAACCCTAGGTGAATAAAAATTTAGGGTAGGCAAAATTTAGGACTCCCACAGTAGAGTCGGGCTTATGTCCTCCAGAGTGACGAAAGAGCGCTCTGGTAGTAGGCGATATGATCTCGTAGTTAAAGCCCGGGCATGAGTCATAAAACCTAACCTAACTCTAGTGCTATAGTACCACGCACTCACCCCTATAGATTAATATCTATATTTTTTTGTAGTTACAATTACATGACTTATGGACGTGCAACGGATGGCCGGTGAACCGACCGATGTTCCGGCTGACATTTTGATAGGTATATCATGATGATTATAATGCATTGTCACCAGAATAAGACATAAGTAGGAAGTCAGTCTCTATTAGATGTGACTGAAAAAACGATCGGCTCATACGTTCCGTGCCATTTGCATTCTATTGCACTCCAAGAATGTGCCAATGCACTGTGCTAGGGTTTCTTCAATGAATTCATAAAATTACTCATACATACTCCCAAGGAATACTTGAAGAGGATGAATTAAGCTGACTGACACTAATAATAAGATTTAAACATTGGCTACATTTTTTATTATAATTTAATTTGTTTTTTTTAATTCTGAGATGGGTGTGAGAGACAAGAGATGGGAAGGGGAGGTTTAGGTGGGGGTGGGGCCAAGCCACGCCTCCAGCCCTCCTCCAGGCACCGCCTCCCTGTCACCTCTCCCTTGTTTTACCGTAGGTTCAACCTCAGTTATCCGGCATAAGGCTCGTAGCCGCTTTTTCAACGAACAGTTCAATTGTATACAATTTACTGACGCCATTATTTCTTGCGTTGTTTCTGGCGGAAAATTAATCAATTAGCCTCCGTATTTTTTCTGTGTTAGCTATTAAAATTTATAGACCAAAATACATGCCTCTGTGTTAAAACACAGAGACACAAAATTACTTTTTCTTCTAACGGTGAAAAAAAAAATATATATATAAGTAGGTATATAATTATATATACAAAAATATAGAGGGAGCCGGTAACTCATTGGTATGCGTGCTTAACTTCTGAGCTCAAGAACGTGGGTTCGAAACCCGACCGAGGCCCTTAGTTTATTATATCTGGGAGGTAAAATAAACTTAAGCACGCCGTCCTTCGGATGGGCCGTTAAGCGAGGGTCCCGAGCCTGTACGATGTCATGTACCTACTCGTTAAAGACCCCTGCTCTAGGTGAATAAAAATTTAGGGTAGGCAAAATTTAGGACACGAACAGTAGAGTCTGGCTCATGTCCACAGAGTGACTCTGGTAGTAGGCAATATGACCTCGTAGTTAAAGCCCGGGCATGAGTCATAAAACCTAATCTAACCTACAAAAATATACTCTTTCATTTAATTTGTTCTTCATTTTGCCCCATTTCATTGATTATCACACATTTGTTTAATTTTTTATTTATAATTTTAAATATGGGTAATTCCACACCAACTCAGCATGACGTTACACCCACCGATTTTTTTATGGAAAACTAATGTCATTTTTGGATTCCTCATCCAAAAATAAGCTTAAATAGAAATTTTCAGCCTTTTTCGATCGATATTTTTTTCTACAGAAGGAAAACATTTTGTTGTCTTTTTTCGCGTTTTTCACTTAAAATCGACCTTTTCACGGTAAATGGCAATTTATAATTTTTTTCATGATTTTTTTTTCGACATGCTAGTACACCTATTTTTCATCCGTAACACATAGAAATTGTTGTTCGGGAGTTGAATTTTTTTTTATTCTGGGAAAAACATTTTTATGAACTGTATAATAGCAATTAATGTAACTATCGATTTTAAGTGAAAAACGCGAAAAAAGACAACAAAATGTTTTCCTTCTGTAGAAAAAAATATCGATCGAAAAAGGCTGAACATTTGTATTTAAGCTTATTTTTGGATGAGGAATCCAAAAATGACATTAGTTTTCTATAAAAAAATCGGTGGGTGTAACGTCATGCTGAGTTGGTGTGGAATTAGCGTTTAAGCTACTATTACGACTATTTTTATTAATTTGACTGTGAAATGAAATTTTGCGCCGACATATGTTTCGATCTATCGGGAGATATCAGTTTCGCAGATACAGACAGACATTTCTTTTTTTAATCAGACTATTGGAAAATATGAACTTCCGGTAAAAACTGAACAAATGTCTGTCCGATTACATCCCTTCCCCTATTCATGCGACTAGGTGGCTGCCAGTAGAACTGTGAGATGATGGGAGGATAGCCCCAGGTGCCTTATCTTGTCGCAGTTAGCTCCTCACCAGCCTCTGCATACCCAAACAGGGATTTACACCCCACCCCTCCAACTCTCTTTATGAATTTCAAATCAGATTTATAGATAATTCGTCTTGTTTCCTATCCAAAAGGAGACATGCTCTGATATATTGTCACTTTGTGTGTCCTAACTTTCCAGACATTTTTTCATATAAATCAAAAGACCGCTGTCGCTATAAACTATTTTTTTCAGTAGGTAATTTCAATTTTCCCGAAATTTATCGTAATAATAATAATTTTTATTGTTCAAAGGGATCACCCCTATACAATTGAGTCAGTGACCATTACTTTTACAATATTGACATTAACATTTCCAAAATTATATATTGGTCAGCTGGACAAAAATGACATACATAATTACAGGAACCTTTAACAAACTAAATAAATAACAAAAATAAATAAAGTATAAATAAAATAAGTACTATACTATGGAAGTTAATAATAAGTTATAATAAGTTAATAGTAATATACTATGGAAGTTAAATACATTATTCATTAACAATGAATGATCTTAGTTTCAGAGCGCTGATTAGATAATGAAAAATGTTTGAGATATCATTCTTATTATGGGCCAGAAGTAATGTATGAAAGCTGGATCGGTCTATACTGACACTGAGGCAGGAAGTGGCTTCTAATGGGGGAGTAGATCGGACAGGATATTAATAGGTGGTATACGTAATTTATCGTAATACTCTTGTAACGACCTTCAAATTATGAAAAGGTCCTCAAAAATCGTTTAAATTAAAAGAATTAAAGCGATTATTGCTAGACTATTATCACATATTTAACGAAATTGTATATATCTTTACGACTTAATAAAAAATCTATTCAAATGAACTTTGTAGAGAATAGTAAAAGGCAGATTTTATATGAAATAGGTACTTATTTTTGAAGGCCACTCGGTATGCGAGATGCTTGCCGAAAACCGTCCTAAAATGTCGTTAAAGTTTTTTTAGACGTTTGCTCGATTTACACGAAAACGGTTAGTCCTATCGAAAACTTAGTTCTTACCAAAAATGTTTCTAATTACATGAATATATCGAGAAATTTTATGTTTATCCATAACATATTAATTTTCAGCTGAATCAGCTGAAGGGAAGGGGGGTCGACGTAATGAATGAATCGGCGTAAAATTTTGTGTAAAATAAAAAAATTCTTATTGGAATATTGTCTATTCCACTAACATTTTATACGTATACTATCGGTTTTGTATGGTCTGTCCCTCCTGTAAGCCTTCAAGATGACATCAGCTAATGATGTTACGATTCGAATATTTTGTTGATTTGAACAATATGTTAAACATATTGCTGAATCGAGTTATAACTCAAGTTCAACTCGAACAACTAGTTGACCGTTCGACTTATTAGAAAAACTCCATTAGAATATGTTAGATAATTTCATAAATAAAAGACGTAATTTTCTTTTGTAACTGGATCTATTTTAATCCAAATAAAAATATCAAAAACTATTCTATACGACATAACTATGTAGTTTTTAAACTTCGTATATTCTAAAACATAAAAGAAAATACAATCTCAGTCAAAACACTGTTTCCGTATACTCGGCATTGTCAGGGAAATCCGCGCGCGTGATCGAGTGTAATAGAAAAGGACAGCGACAGAGACGAGTCAAGTTATTGGATCGAGTTGAAATCGAAATGATGACTCGGGTTAACTTCCTTTTTCGCTACCTTTTTTCTGACCCCTGTGCTGTTTTCAGTGTTCAGTTCTATAAGCATCGGTGGTTCAGTGGTAGAATGCTCGCCTGCCACGCGGGCGACCCGGGTTCGATTCCCGGCCGATGCAAAATACATTTTTTTTTATTTAAATTGTTTATTAATTAATTTTTATTATTATTTATTTTTTGTTCAAGGCAATTGTTATATTGCTGTAAAAATAACAAACACACTAAATGCATATAGAGGGCTAAGAATGCATGAGCTCAGAGGAGTGTGCAAGTCTACTGAGCTCAACACCACATTTCGAAACCCGGCCGAGGCCCTTAGTTTCTTTATCTGGAAAACGAAAAGACCTTGAGCACGCCGTCCTTCGGATGGAACGTTAAGCGATGGTCCCGAGCCGGTACTATGTCAGATACTCGTTAGAGACCCTTAACCTAGATTAATAAATCTGGGTAGGCAAAATTTCAGATTCCCAGAGTAGAATTGGGCCCTGTCCACAAGAGCGACGAAAGAGTGCTCTGGTAGTAGACGATATGACCTCGTAGTTAAAGCCCAGGTATGAGATCAACTACCTTTTTTCCGACCCCTTTGCTGCATTCAGTGAACATTTTTGTAAGCATCGGTGGTTCAGTGGTAGAATGCTCGCCTGCCACGCGGGCGGCCCGGGTTCGATTCCCGGCCGATGCAAATTATATTATTTTAATTTTTTTTTTTTTTTTAATTTAAATTTGTTAATAATTTATTTTTTTTAATTACTATTTCTTGTTATTGCTGTAAAAAGTCAACAAAGTCTAATCAAAAAAAGTTTTTAATAGCTTTATTTATTACCAGTTATTCTATGGAGGTATCTGAAGTCTTCAGTTGGTGTCTATATGTTGGTAATGGGGTTCGCAAAAGAGGACCGGTTACCTCGGTTCCGTATTGTTCTTGTTATTGTTATAACCGGCCTCAACTCCAATGAGTGCCACCTCAATGTTGTGCTTCCTCCTGACAATGGAGGAAGGAAGACAACGTTTAATTCTTGTTTCATTTTTGTTTTGAAGCGACCTCCCCAAACAAAAGAGCTGTTCAGCGGTTAGTACTTCTAGAAGAGTCGACTCCTTATCAGGGACAATTAGAATACCAGAGACAACCGAGTCTCTTATCTGTGGCTTCCCTCCGCGGCCTTATCATCGTCTTTATCGTCCCTCTTACATTTCTCTTCGTGGCTACATCCTCATCTTGACGCCACACTTTTGTCTCATCTCTACCCTTCTTCCCTTCAATTCATACTAATTTTTCCAACAATTGTCTCTCCTAGCTCCTCTTCCACTTCCATATAATTCTCTTATCATGTATTCATTATTTTTTAATTGATGAAAATTAAATGCAAAGTAGCAAAAAGTTGTCATTAAAGTTCAGTAGAAAACATATTATTCACACTATCAAAATTAATTCTCATTTACAAGATTACATTCAGAGTAATAAATTTATAATACGGTTAAAAAAGTAAACGAATAGTAAAAAAAGAAACTCACGGTAAGAAGGATATATTCGTAGTAAATATATTAAATGCTAGTAAAATAATATTTAACGTTTGGTAAACAAAATAAACGCCCAATCAACAAACAAAATAAATCAATTAACCTGTTAGCAATTAGATTTTTTTTCAATGCTCCTCCATGGGGTTTCTCAATATCAGGAGAACCTGGACTGTTTCAGTAAAAGGACCGACGGGAGGATCAAAATTATATTTCTTCGAATACATCAACAGGATTTATTCGGTAAACTGCAATTTTGTACAGTGTATTTTAAATCTTAGTCTTTAATTTTTTTTTACTGGGCATTCAAATTTTTTACTGAGTGTTCTGAAATTTCCTATTGCGCCTCATAGACGTGGAAAGATCATTTTTGTGGTGGGGGCGAATTCAATCGCAAAAACTCGCCCCTCCCATGATCACACTCTTTGTGCTAAATAAAAAAATCTAGCCGTTTTAAATAAAAATAATACTATATAATAATAATTACACAACCGTAAGTAGAATTTAATAGTATATTGTACAACTAGTGTGGAGAAGAGGCTTATATCGCACGGGGACAAAATAGTGGGGGCTTATTTTTACCCACATCCACACGTGTTGCACATACCTTTTTTTCCTACGACCGACTATTATAATAATAAATTGTCTTTTAAAAATTTTATTTACAGTGTTGCATTGTACTGTAAAAATAATAATACTAATAAATAAAATAGATAAAGTTATTAATTATAATTTTAAAAATGTATTGGTACACACCCCAGCTGAGCATAAAGCTGAGAAAGTATGTAATAGTGTAGGAGAATGAATGGATAGTAGCTTCCTTTTTTCCAGAGGTGTCATCATTTTTCTTTAGTTTATTATTGACCCTAAGAAAGGACCAGACAGAAGTGTCCTGAAATATTGTCAAAAATAATTTAAAATTACACCTCTGGAAGAAATGTCGGAACCTAAAATCATTCCAGAGACTAAGAAACAGGAATATATAGTTACCGGTAACTGTCGTTTGAGATGAGCAATAGACTGTGGATTGTAGGCCATATTTGCGAAGACCATCCTTTCTTCGTAGTCGTATTCACACAAGATCTTGTTCTCGCAAAGATAGAATCTATCACCGACGCAGAACCTGAAACATCATCAGAAATTATTTACAAAATGAAAATAAAGTAGTCATTAGATTATCTAGAGAAATGGGCGATAGAGAACACAGCAGTTCCATATAAATATATTTGCATTTGATTCAGGACTGCACCTCAGAGATTCTTCATTACGCAGACTATTGGAGACTGGCAAGAGCAGCCAATCGTGGGTTGCTATATAGTTACACCATACTGAAATAAAAAATCATCTTTATTCTGAGACATACGTCCCCTAAGATTAATTACAGAAGGTTACAAATATCAACCAATTGAGGTAGAATAAAGAGACAAAAAAAAAGGAAAAAGTTTAAGGAATTAACTTAAGAAACAATAATTGTTAATGATGAGCAATGATTAAATTAAAACAATAAAAAAAACTAAAATAATAATAATAATTTGTCATAAAGAAAAACAGAAATAAGTTATTTTTGTTACAAAAATGTAATTATGATTTCTTTCCATTGCATGCAGAAGTAGTGACTTTTAAGCAAAAACATATACGTTATATTGCATTAAAGGGGACGAAATTTCCTCTGAGATAACCTTTCGAGTTTGTGCAACAAGCTTATCGCAAGATATGGACAATCACCAGGTAGCCTACAGGTGAAGGAAGCACCGTCCATAAGTCGCGGCGGGCTTGTCATAGGAACACAAAAGAAAATGTTATCATTTTCAAGCCAATTTCTTTCTTAAGAGTCGCCGTTTTAGCGTAAAATGGGAAAAAATCAAGACCACAAATCTCCAACCGCTCAAAGCGCAGTCAATATCTTGTGATAGGTACGTAAGATATAAAAAATCGATAAGTAAGCTTATCGGATAGAAGATTGTATACCCTACAAGTTATTTTCTATTACATTTGTTCACAAATTTATCTTTTTAACTACAAAACTCAAACATTCGAAAGATATTCCAGGTATTCCACCTCTAAAACGCCATCAATATCATAAATTAAAAAAGTAGCATAAAAAACCACGAATATAGAAAAATCTTTATGTATATTCAATTTTTCCCAGAATGTAGCTGTTCTTGTGAAAAACAGTAAGCGCGAGAGTTTTCCCAAAATTCCTATGCCGCTCATTCTTCACGATTCTTAAAGCGTGAAAAATTGAAAAGAGTGTCAATCGGTAGACAATTCTATTCTCAACAATTAAAATGTTATCACCTTCTGTTTATCACCCAATCCTGTGGCGACCTCGTTGGACACGCTTGGAGTATCATTTGTATGCTGCATTTGCGCTGAAATGGTAACTTGTCACCAAAAATTAAATTAAACCTTTTCTGTAGAGAATATTAAACTTTTTAATTTTAGAGGAAAAACTTGTTTTCGTGTGAGCAATAGATAATAAGATATTTATGAAAATCAAAAATGCTTAATTTGAGCTATCTCGAGTTACCTAAAGGTGACAAAATGTCATCATTCAGATTCTGGATGCTAAACATCCAAGACATATCGAAGCAAAAATGTAGCTTAATTTTAGACTGGAATTATAATTAAAAAACAAGAAACAAGAACAGACCATTAGCACCAGAGATAATGTCAATTCTAGGGGTTTTCGGAATAAACAAAACGACTTCCCCCTTTCCTAGTGTCTAATTTTGTGCGAAAGTTGTCGACGGTCCTGTTCAACATTTAAGATGTTCTCTTCAGCGCAGTCATTAAAAAAAAAACCTACCTGTTTTTTTCCAATTTAGTAAATTTTTTGCCATAATAATAATGATTTTTTACATTTTATTATTATTGATCCAAGCCAATTTTTCAGAATTAAAAAAACTTTATGTCTGTGATCCCCTTTCGCTGTAAGAAACAAACTGGATGATGTGAGGATGAACAGAGTTAGTATGGAGAACTGTGGGTTGAGTTTAAGCAATATTAATGATAGGGATTTGTGTGTAGGGCCACACTCCTATCATAGCCACCCCAGACACCTCTCCCTGAAGACTATACTCGTACTATCTCCAGTCCCGGATTAAGTCCTCATCCGGGCCTTTCTCATTTGTAACTAATGCATTTATTCTGAATATCTCAGTTTAGTTTAAGTATACGGAATCTAGTAGTTGTACCTAACAGATACTAAAGTTTTGGTTATACTTTAAGTTCAAATCAACATCAAAAAGGCCTCTGAGTTATTGTGTTCACACACAGACAGACAGAAAGTTTGGAATAAGGGGATGATCGGCAAACATGAAATTTCGGTTGAAAACGCAACACCTAATTTCTAACCAATTACATAACTACCCCTATACCTCGCATAGCTGACATAAAACATAATAAAAAAGTAATCGGTAAATGAGCGCTATTATACTTCCTCAGCATGAATTCATCAATTAAGTTTTGGCTCTCCAAACCCAATAAACCATTAGGGCTTAAATCAATATTTGACTTACATCGGAGCTTCTAAATTCTCATACTAAATTTTGTGTAGATAAATTCAGTACTTCGGCAGTTATTGAAGTTTTTGTGTTAATCCCGCACTTCTCTTTTGCAGAAAAAATGGTGTCTGTGAACATGATAACTCCCGATAAAATCAATTTATCAACATAAAATTTTATATGTGAACTCAGAACCCTCTAACGATGACAAATAAATTTTCAGTGATATCTGCCGAGGGGTTCAAGGGAGAGGCTCAATTCAAAAACTCTGATAACTGCCGATGTAATTAATGTATCGATATGAAATCATATATTTGAAGTCAAAACCCAATGAGGACATAACCTGTCAAATTTCAGCGATATCGGCTGAAGGGCAGAGGGGGTTCAGTGAAGGGGCTCAATTCAAAAACCTTAATAACTGCCGATGTAATGAACTTTTACCACACAAAATTTAGTATGAAGATTAAGGAGCCCGTATGTCAACTTTTGAACATTAGCGCAAATGGTTCATTGATTTTGCAAGGACAGCGAAAAGTTTTGGGGAAGTACATTGCCGGTGATTCAACGACAATTTCCAACGGCAAATTCCAGTGAAAACTCAACTTCGAACTTCTGACCGATTACATAACTCCCCCTATACATCTCCATAGCTGGATAAATAAAATGAAAAGAGGTGGAGCTTTTAAAAAAGGAATAGTTTCTTGCCATCAAAGGTCAATAAGATCTAAACTACCCAAAATGTCGACTGTAGAAGATCATTAAGAAACAAATGGCCGCCGATGTGAGGAAGACTTGGCAACTAGGAATGGAATGGGAGAACTGCGGCTGGAGTTAAGCATTATTAATGACAGGTATTTGTGGCTGGGATCTCTCCTATCGTAGTCATTGCAGACTCTCTCCTTGCTCTGTTTGGGGGACTTACCAGGATTAAGTCTACCTCTATAGGTGCTTTCTCATGAGCAACGGAACGTTAACTCATGGGTGCTAAATACCTGCGTTCCACTCCTTAAAATAACATACCTGTTATTGAAAAACGTAGTTATAATAATATCAAATATGTTTATTTTTCCCAGTTATACGAAATATAGGGGAAGTTACTTAATCGGTTAGAAATTCAAAGTAATGAAAAAACGTTTTAAAAAAAAAAAAAAAAAAATATTGGAACTTCGAAAGCCATATAATAATAAAATATGTGCAAGGTCAGACTACACTTTATTTTGCGTCTGTGAAAATATCTTATACATTATAATGTGGCCTTGGGTCCATTGGGTTAATTAAATTGACAATATCTTCATCATCTGATGAGGACAGAAAATTATCGTAAAACATGCTCACAGCTCTACGGTTACCATAGTTATAACCTCTCCGTTTTGAATTTTGTCAAGCGGTAGCTCAGTGGTATGCCTGTTTGTCTTCTGAGCTCAAGAACGTGGGTTCAAAACCCGACCGAAGCCCTTAGTTTATTTTATCTGGGAAGTAAAATAAACTTAAGCACGCCGTCCTTCGGATGGGACGTTAAGCGATGGTCCCGAGCCTGTACGATGTCAGGTACTCGTTAAAGACCACTGCCCTAGTTGAATAAAAATGTAGGGTAGGCAAAATTTAGGACTCCCGCAGAGTGACGAAAGAGCACCAGGTCGTAGACGATATGACCTTGTAGTTAAAGCCCGGGGTTGAGTCACAATAGCTATTTTAATGTATGAAATTATATGATTTAACCAATTACCATGTTATTATGTTTTAATGGCAATAAATATTATTGATATTATTATTATTTTTCGACTTGCCTCATTACCCTCCCTTTCTCTTCTTTGATTGATTTAGTGGAGAATCGGTCTAATTCGTCAAATTTTGAATTTTTTTAGAAGGAATAAGAAATAAATAAACAAAATAAATGTATTTTGTGATTGTGTGAGTGTGTCTGTGAACAAGATAACTCTCCATACAATAAATGCAATGACACGATCTGTGAATCCCATAAGGACGCCATATTGATTTTTAGCTTAATTCCCCAATGGGTCTTAATACAATAACTGCCGATGTAATGAACCTACACGAAATTTTATATGTTAAATGGATGGAAAAACTCATTCGGTTTTCCAGAAATTTTCAATAGTAAATAGACTCCCATAGTAGAGTCGGGCTCATGTCCACCAGAGTGACGAAAGAGCGCTCTGGTAGTAGGCGATATGACCGCGTAGTTAAAGCACGGGCATGAATCATAAAACCTAACCTTACTTTGACAAGTGCGCGTGCGTCGCTATTATCATGAGTGAGTTGGAAAATGGATAATTAGTTTAACCGCTGGTTGTCTTACTTTAATCTTGTTCAAAATGATGATGACAATTCCCTCTCATTAAATACACCTAACATACATTATACATTTTAATCAGAAATAGTGGAACCGTAAATATTGAAATTATCAATAATACATTAGAATTTAGACTTACAGAAAAGCAAGGAACTGCAGATACTGTTATAGACTCGACATGTTCCTACCAACTAGATCCTTGCGCTAGTCTCATGAGACCTGCAGCCATGAGATGGTCACGTCCTGAAGGAGGCTCACGTTCAACAAACGGTGCCTCCTCCTCCACCATTCATAGCAACATTAAATATGGAACTGTTTAGATTGCTAACAGCTCCTGCACATATTGTGTCCTAACTCTACACATAAAAGTAATAAGGTATCTCAAGTGACAACCCTTCGGAATTTTGTAAGCAAAAAATTTGTTTAACATTTTCAACACGAAACACGCTGAACCGTCGACTCAAAATACTCTACGAACTTCTAAATAGACGATCAAAATTAGACATGACACAAAAATGGAACTGTTACACTTACTTACTTAGACCATTATGGACATACGGATCACAGATATACGGTTCAGCAAAAACATCCAACATCAAACGAATTCAGGCGTTTCAGTCAAAAACCCTCATACTGATAACACAGTGCCCCCCATACATAAACAACAGAACACTTCATAACGATCTTATGATACACACAGTACCTGACACAATACAAACTACTGACATACGTTTTTTTAGAAAACTTTACACACATACAAACCCAGAAATACGTACTTTATCTTCACAACACTTACCACAAAACCCCCCACGAAGGTTGAAGATAAGATGGAACGCGACTTACTGCCACCTTAAATCCTATTCGTTCTTAATATTTTTTTTATTCTTCCATTTTTTTTTTTTTCTGTTCTTGTCTTAATAATTAAGATAAATTTTCGTCCCGAGGACCTACCACTGGGTGGCTTTCCTCTCACATGCCATTCACGCCAACATATCAATACCATCATAGATACTGGATGTTTCACCCTAGCAACAGTTGCATTTTTATAAATGAAAGACAAAAAAAAAAAAAAAAAATTTATTTAGTCGAATTCCACAAAAACATAAGTACCTACCTATATGTTTTTGTGGAATTCGACAAAATAAATATTTTTTATACTATACCTATATATATAGGTATAGTGTACCAGTTTCGCCCACAAAGTTCAACACAGTTTAACATGTTATAGGACAGACGAGAGCTTGTGTTCGATAAAACAAACTCGTAGAATTTCCGTCAAGCTTCACTGCCCTCTTCAGGGCCTGTTTGGCATATATTCATTATCAATGTTGAGTTTATATATGCTACAATTAAGTAAATATATAACACTTTACTTAATTGGAGAGTATATAAACTCACTAATAATGTATATATGTCAATGCAGTGCAGTTGTTAATTTACGACATGACCTCCCTGATTTTTTTACGTGTTAAATTATAATATTGCTGAACCGGCGGGTGACCAAGACAATCCTGAATAGACAGACATCATGTATATTTTACTTATTTTTTGATTCGCACGAGCGAGGACATTTTTTATTTCATTATTTTACCCCCATTTTTTTTTTTGGCCTTTTATGTACGATGCATCGTAGCCATGACTCTTATAATGGTGTTTTATCTAATTATTTACGACATCCATGGCCCAGGGAGGAAGTTTTATCTACGAAATAAAACTCAGTCCCGGACGGGATTCGAACCCGCAAACCAAGGTGAGACCATGCGACCAAAGCCCTACGCTCTAGCCCGCACCCTCATACTTCTTCAATCTTTTTATTATATAGGTATATCTTATTTATTTATTTTTTATATATCAGCCAGATATATTTATTAATTTTTTTATTATTGGAGTAAATTAAAATTTTATTTTATTTTATTATTTTTAATTTTTTTTTGTTTATGTTATAACCTGTTTGTAGTTAAGAATCAAAAAACATAAAACCTAGCCTAGATGTCGTTTTATTTTTATGTATTTCTGTTATTTCTTCTGTTTACCCTGAACATATTTAATTGTAATACAATTCCCAGAGAAGTAGGAGAGAAGATAAGGGCGGGATTTAATAGACAGCATTTAGTGACTATATGCAAATCCTTCCTTAGTTGTATATTTCCCTTAACGGTGGCTGACAAGGGAAGTGCACCCTCGGGTTGGACAAATTAAGATACTACCCCTCCCCACCCTGAATATACATGGGCCGAAAAAGAACGGAAGGGTTTCTTTCTTGTGCGTGAGGGTCAGCCCCTTTAAATTAACACTAATATATGTCCACTTAGACTGGCCCCTTGACCAGGGAGGGGACCATGTAGATATTTTATAAGGGTGGGTCTTCTGTCAAGAATAAACCCTACAACTCATGTCTCCTTCCTTACCTAACTCTTCTTTCTTTTATTTTCAACTTTCCCATTTTCATACTGATTTGTTTCATTATTACTCCTTTTACTTCTATGTTTGTTCAATTATTTACCTGAAGAACAAAGTAATATTGAACAATGACAGAGGTGCATCTCGTGTTCGTACGATTGAGAAAGGGAACAGCTATTAGCATTTGCTTTGCTTCTTTCATTCAGTTAATAATGATAATAAACGTGTTTATTTCTTTTTCTTTTTACAGATGTACATTAATAATAATAATAATAATAATATTGACAGACAATATTAAACAATACTCATGGTCAAATTGACCGTCTGAGGGGTCTGTCTCATCTATTTCTACTCGATAATACACATATTTAAAAGTGACAAAATAAAAATAAAATAATTCAAAAACAAATGCAGTAATTTACAAAATTCACTTGAATGATCCTTTAAAAAAAATAAAAAACATCTTCCTGCTTATATATTATTAATAATTAAATTGTGAAACTAGTTCAAAATCTATAATTCCAGGCGGCTTTGCAATAGTTAATTAAAATATTGTAATTTCGTCCATTTACATATTCAATAAACTGAACATAGCTCAACTCTGCTTTACTAAAATAAATAAAATGAAATTCTTTTAAGATGATTCTTTCATTCAGTTTCTTATTATTATTTTTTTTTTATTATTTTATTTTATCGCAACTGTTGCCTTTTGGAGAATCTCGTGGTCTTGTGATTTAATATACACGAACCAAACCAAGAATATTCATTCATAAAACAATGTAGTGCTGCAATGGAGTTAAAGCATCTCTATTAACCACCCACCTCTAACTAACATGTTGGGAGTATTGGCATGAACGGCTATTCGCCAGAACTCACCCACAGGACTAATATCCTTACAACCTTCAGCCCAATAGCTCCCTGAAGGAAGAAGTATACAGGCATCCCAATAGGAGACCACATTATAAGAAAACATTTTTTTAATGGGTCCTTATCAGGTGTTGTGAAGGGCATTCCGATGAAGGATCTCCGTCAACGCAGATAAGTTCAGGAAGGAGGTCATCAAAAGGATATTGCGATTCAAGAGATAGGAGAATACGTAGTAAGTATTATATTATATAAGTTAAAGCATCTCTATTAACCACCCACCTCTAACATGTTGGGAGTATTGGCATGAACGGCTATTCGCCAGAACTCACCCAATGTTTTTCTTACAACATATTCTTACAGCCCAATAGCTCCCTGCAGGAAGGAGTATACAGGCGTCCCAAATAGGAGACCACATCATAAGAAAACCCTTTTCTAACGGATCTTGTCAGGAAACCACGCTACACATCCTGGGCAAAGGGCATTCCGATGAAGGATCTCCGTCAATGCAGATAAATTCAGGAAGGAGGTCATCAAAATGATATTGCGATTCAAGAGATAGGAGAATAGGTAGTAAGTACTAGTGAGGGGCTATTACATATAATAGGCCATAGCCTACATGCTTTGGATAACATCGGTATACAACTAACTCCTGCAATCAATCAAGGCATCAATTTCAACTAATATGCGTTTTCCAGCAAGAAACCGTTGGATCGTCGCTGTCAAGTACTTTGCCTTGAACTAAGGGAATGCACTTTCAATTGCAACAACAGCCTAGTGTGAACAATCCTTGACCATCTATGAACGTTATTGTTCATCTCCCTGTCATCAGTTTTAACGAAGAATTGACCTTTATTTTACCGGACCACGATCCATATCTGAGCAGACTCGATCCACTGATCCAAATGGCCTATGTTAATTCCTAAGTGGCTCCCGGGATCTTCCGCTTCTCCCCCTACCTCATATGTTTAATTCATGGCCGGTTTCATCTGTTCTTCCAATCCCTTTTATTTGAAGCCCTCAAACTGAGCAGCTAGCCTGAATAATATCAAAGCCATTTTCAGGGACCGCATAAATTCTACATTACCCCGACAAATGATATTCTTTTCACATATCATGAAGTAGGAATAAATAGTCAATGAAGCACAAGAATCCTCCATGATTTCATTTTATACAACCTTGCTAAGGAAAAGCCTAATATTTAAAACTTTTAATCCTCATCTTTCATCACAGAATATTTGATTGACATGTGTACATAAAATCATATTAACGTGTGTTTGACGTCTGCCCGTATGTCAGATTATTGGAACTATATTATTGAAACTTTGCATGAAGTTAAAGCGGGTACCAATAAGGGTACCCAGCGAAAAATCGATAGGTAGTGTAAATATAAACGGGGAAATAAAAAATAGTAAAGAAACACTGTATTTTTAGGCTAAGTAGGATTGTTCGAATCACTAAAAATAACTGCTATAAATAACATTTATTGTTTGTTTGTTTTTGTTGCTCGAGCCCGGGCTCTAGCTATGAGGTCATATCGTCTGTTCACTGTTGTAATGGATATGAACTCGACTTGGTGAGACTAAACGTCCCATTCGAAGGTCGCCATGTTAAAAGTTTTTTTTTTATCACCTAGATTAAGATCTAAGGGTCTCAGCCTAGTAGGCAAGTACCCTTCCTCTGGGCTACGGGCGCCCTCAATTTTTGTGTAATTATTAGTGTACTAACTAATTCAAAATGTAGGTCATACTTCTTATGTCCCATTAGCGTACATCATAATGTGGTCAGTAGTGTATAGTCCCACTAGCATAAATCATAAGATTGGCAGTAATGTACAGTCCCACTAGCGTATATCATAAGATTGGCAGTAATGTACAGACCAGTGGGTGACTAGTGAGCGTACATCATAAAGTTGCCAGTAGCGTACTCAGCATGTTCAGGTAAGTAGTGGGACTGTACACTACTTGCAACCATATGATGTACGCTGGTGGGACTGTACACTACTTGCAACCATATGATGTACGCTAGTGGGACTGTATATTACTTGCAACCATATGATGTACGCTGGTGGGACTGTATATTACTTGCAACCATATGATGTACGCTGGTGGGACTGTATATTACTTGCAACCATATGATGTACGCTGGTGGGACTGTATATTACTTGCAACCATATGATGTACGCTGGTGGGACTGTATATTACTTGCAACCATATGATGTACGCTGGTAGGACTGTATATTACTTGCAACCATATGATGTACGCTGGTGGGACTGTATATTACTTGCAACCATATGATGTACGCTAGTGGGACTGTATATTACTTGCAACCATATGATGTACGCTAGTGGGACTGTATATTACTTGCAACCATATGATGTACGCTGGTGGGACTGCACGCTACTGGCACATAGTCATCTCCCATAGAGAGGAGAGGGAGGTGGGAGCCCAGGTGGTGGTCACGGGAGCTACGTAATATGGATATTCTCCATTGAGAAGTCAGTCCACGTGCCCTGTAGGTAGGTATATTGGCAACACCATTATCCAGACAAACCCCACTTGCTAACTGTGTCGGAGCCAGGGTCCTATATTGGATGGGACTTATTGCCGACACCCTTCATCTATTCTCCGCCAACCTGTTCAATACCCCAGCATCTCTACAAATTCAATCTTCTACACATCCTCTGTCCACTGTATCTTTCCAAGTTTCTGCACAGGTCTTTTATCACTCAAGAGGAATCACCTTTTTCGTGTTCAACTTATGTCGTTCAGTGTACCGCGACATTGGGCGTAAAAACTATGTGAAATTCTGAAACAATAGGGGACAAGATATAGGATGTACCATACAGGTTTATATTGTACATATATTTTGCCTTTTAGTAAATCTTTGAGCGCCACAGTTAATTATGTTTTTGTATTCAAAACTGTTCATTTTGGATGTGTAAACATCTTAGCGCTCGGTAGGGGCTATGTCAGACCGTCAGAGCGTAAGTCTCATTGATGTGCATCTGTAAGTGTGTGTGTGTCGGACGGTTGGGCGTGTAATATATTTAGACTGCATTATCGTGTAGTATATTTCGTCACTTTTAGGTTAAGATGCTCCAGCTCAAATTTGTTACAATAAATAAAATTTGTGTTAAAAGAAAATAATATAGCAGTGTAAATATTTAAAAAAAATAATTATTTTAGCTAGCACAAACCTATAATTTCATGTATAAAAGAAATTGAGAACAATAAAGCGCAATGTACTATCGGTTTTATACAGAAAAAAATAAGCACATTGAAGCTGCCTGGAACTTTCCCATAGGACTGGCTATCAGAGAGCTTTGGAATGTGAATAAAGTTTGGTATTGAGGGCTTCGGTGGCAAAGAAATGCTTGCCTATTGTGATCAAAATTTCGGGTTCGAAACCCGGCCGAAGCACATATGTCTTTCATGCCAGAGAGGTAAAAAAAACTGGAGAAAGCCGTACTTCGAAAACGATCTTAAGGAATGGTCTCAAGCCTGGGAGGTCAAGTACTTGTTAAAGACCCTAAGTGTATAAATGCCGAAGTAATATCGACAAGAAATGTTGGATGTAAATATAAAACGCCCTAAATTCAAGATATGAGAACTGAAAACACCAGTTATCCGAAGAAGAAATTTGAGAGATAAACGAAACGCAATGAAGTTTGGAAGATGTGAGTTTGAGCTGAGGCTGAGAGGGTGAATAGGCTTTCTCCGGATTTATGATATACCCTGGAGAAGGTAAAGTGTGGAATGACAACCCTTGGAGCAGTAGACATCCTCCGATAACAAGACTTGCTCTGATAACAGGCTCCATGACTTCAGGGCTCTCTGCCCATTAGAAGATCCTTCCAACTTTTCCAATATCCTTCCAACACTCAGCCCCCCCTCCTAATCAAAATGTGATCTGCATTTAAATATTTTCAAATATCCCATTAAATATAACAAGAATTTACAACCTTGTTTAGCATACACTCAAGTGTACATAACATTATAATATTATTGTAAAATATATGTGATGTGGCTTTCTTATATCAACACAACTTTTGTTCAGATCACTCTCCGTCCCTTCTCAAAATAATTTCATACTGGCATTACTGGGAATATGAAGTAATGTGTTCACAGCATTTTTTTCTTTGTTTCATTGTAATTTTGAGAGTGAGGAATAATAAAAATATATTTTGAAATTTGTTGCTAATGTATTTTATAGTATATTTTTTGGAGAGCTATAACTTTAATAGTATTGGTTCTATCTCAAATTTAAGATAACTTAGGCGATTTGAAAATTTATTAGGAACATTTTTGGTAAGAATCAATTTTTCGATAGGACTTATTGTAATCAAGCAAACGTCTAAAAAATTAGGTAAAACGTAAACTAAGGACCTCGGCCGGGTTTCGAATCCTCTGAGATACTGGTGCCGCCCAAAATGCATGTAATCTGGCCATAACAAGACTTTCTTATACCAACCACATTTTACAGATCACTCTTCCTCCCTCTCCCCTTCTCAAATTCATTTCTCACTGGCATTACTGGTTACAATGAAGTCACTCTCAGAATTATACTGCAAAATGAAACAGAGAAACCGCTGCAGCCAACATATTACTTTCTTATAACCTATAATGCCGCTTCGCAATGGGAAAGTGTGCTCTGTAAAAATGTGATTGGTATATTATTAATCTTCATCCTGCGTGAGAGTGCAAATTACTTAATTAGTAAAAATAAAATCAAAATCGAAAAATTATTAAAATCGAAAATTATTAAATCGCGACTTTAAATAAAAAATGCCTTGGATAGCTGAGTACACTCTTCACGGGAAGAACGGTTACAAGTTCCTAATGTGTAGTTGTCACCAGTAATTAATAATAATTAATTACTGTTGTCAACTAGAAGAAGCATGAGTGGGGGGAAATGAATGAAACTTAGAACTGTAACATATTTATTTTAAAAAGAACCTATAATATTTACAAAAAAAACAATTTAATATATAATTGGCCGTATGTCTGAAGGACTTAATTATAACTTAACTACGAGGTACCTCGATAATGATATCCCTGGCGATGACGGTGTGATCATCCTTATCTGGACATCCCGCAGAAATCATTCGGTCACATATTTTAAAGTCGTTGAAGATCTGTCTGGTTTCGAGGCTACATTTGAAGTTAAATTTTTCACTGGCTTTACACAGTCCGAAATACACTATAATTCACTGTAGTTCGAGTGGCCTGTACGGCCCAAGCATGAAGAGGAGTTGATTTACTCACATATTTAAAATTGAACTGTAAAATCTAAAAGAAAGATATAATTGACGTGGTCTTTCTGGCCCCAACTCTCAACGTTGACTGAAGCTCTTCCCGGGCACAACTCTTCATTTTCGTGGGGTGGGGGATGGATCCCGACATCTTATTGGCTGTTATTTCCCGCCTAATTTACTTCCAGCCAATCACCGATCACCGGTTGCGTAAGGCTCTTCTAAGAACAGCAGATGTGCTAGCCCGCCCTGCCGTACATGCAACACCGGATGTAAACAATTATCTGTTTCCTTCCTTTTCTTTAGCTCCTTTGTTCCTTGTTTTCGCTCCTAGCGATCGCGATTCACTCGCAGGCATCGCTAGTTCCGAGCATGTTCTTCTAAATAAAATTATCTTTAATTCAACTCCAAACAACCCACAATTCGCTCTTGTTTCGCTCCTAGCGATCGCGATTCACTCGCAGGCATCGCTAGTTCCGAGCATATTCTTCTAAATAAAATATTCTTTAAATCAGTTCCAAAGTGACTCACAATTCGCTCTTGTTTTCGCTTCTAGCTTTCGCGATTCACTCGGAGGCATCGCTAGTTCCGAGCATTAATCTTCTTAATAAAATCCTCTTTAAATCAGCTCCAAGTGCCTCGATTCTCTCGTAGTGTCACTGGTCCTTGCTGTATAATAATAATAATAATTGTCCATAGGGTGGACATTAGGGTGGAACGAAAAAATCACCTTTTGATTTTTAATTTGCAATAGCGCGGAAAAGTTGCCTTTTAGTGTAGATAAGATAAATAAAAAATATGAAAAATATTGGAGTACGTCTTGAGGTGCCGCAAGGACCTTAAAGTTTCATAAAAACACACTTTTTTTGAACTTTTTCAAAGATTTTTGCGTGTCTCGACTATGTGATTTTTAATTTGGAATAGCGCAGAAAAGTTGCCTTTTAGTGTGGATAAGATAAATTAAAAATATGAAAAATATTGGAGTACGTCTTGAGGTGCCGCAAGGACCAGTTTAATGTGGCAATGAAGTAGAAACAAACATTTTGCAGCTGTAACATTTGTAATCATTAAGGATACAGAAGTAAGAAATACAAAGTTTGACATTACAAAATATTTTTTTTTTTTTATTATATTTTATAATTTTTTCCAATTCTAATGCTTATTCTATTACTATGTATTTAAAACCATCTTTTGTATATGTACGAGAAATTCATTAAAAAAAATTTATCAAAGTTTAAAATTTTTCAATTTTTTTACAAACTTTAAGCTCTTTGCGGCACCTCAAGATGTTGTAGTATTGCAACCAAATTTTTTTAAATTCTTTTTGAAGTTAAAAGGCAACTTTTCTCCACTATTACCAAAATAATAACTGAAAAAAATTTTAAAAGGCCATTTTGGTTCCACCCTAGTAAACATGCTACAATATACAATATTACATATTTTGTTTTTGCACTTTAATTCAATAAAAAATTAAAAAAGTAATGCCCAAATATGTTGTTGGGGAGGGGGTTCGATAAGATAGAAGCAGACAACGCCAGGAACCATAGCTAGTTGTTAATACACATAGTTGAGTTGCCTTTAGGAGTGGAGTTGTGAGAGGTAATCACATTACAGGATGTGAGACCTCGGGGGGGCCGGGAAACACAGACCACCTGACGTCTGTCTCCGAAACCACTCTACCAGCAAATATGATTGCAGGATGTGGGCCCACCATTAGAGCAATCACATTTCTTCATACCTAATCAATTGTATGCCTTATAAATTAATCATTTCGAAATTATTATTATATTAAACGAATTATATTGTGAAATAGCTAAGTACTTTCTCCCTCAAATTTTCTATCTCCTTAAAATAGCAACAAACGACTTTGGCGGGTAGGATCGACTACTTTGATCTACAGCTAGTCAACTATTCAAGAGAAGCAGAAAGTTAATCAGTTGAGGCACGAAAAGAGGCAAAAAGCACTATGTAAGTCCCCCAAAAAAGTTACACAAACAACAATTAACTGTTATTCTGGATTGTCTGATTTAAGAATAAATTGAAAAAATATCCATAATGTTTATTACAATTTCATAAATATGTACTTAACATTATTTTTTCAAATTCAATGAAAGAGTAATTACCTTGAAAAGGGCATAAGTGTCAGAGATGGCCAATTAAAAAATGAGGAATATGCCTGGTACATTCTGCTTTTCCCACGCACACACAATGCCTACAACAAGTCGATCTGAGAGCGCCGGTAGCTCAACGGTAGGTTGCTTGCTTACTAAGCTCAAGATCAAGGGTTCGAAACCTGGCCGAGGCCCTTAGGTTTTTATATGAGAAGTGAAAAATCTTGAGCACGTCGTCCTTCGAATGGGACGTTAAGCGAAAGTCGATGTCAGTTACTCTCTAAAGTGCCCCACTCTAGGTGAATACAAATTTAAGGTAGGCAACATTTAGGACTCCCATAATAGAGTCGTGCTTTTTTAAAAAAGTTTTACAAGCTTTACAGTTTATTATAATATTAATTTTATTAATTATAAATGGAGAAAGTGTAGAAATATCAATTGCCAATTTTAAAAAAAATTTATATAATTATATACAAAACAAGTTAATTAAAAAATGTTTAAAGCTGCCCAGAAACAGACCAGATTTCTTCTTATATTTAGAATCTGATTTAATGCCTGTTTTCTTGTTTACATTGAAATTACATTTACACTTTATAAAGTTATCTTTAAATCTCCCATCTTATAGATATATAAACATTGTTACGAGGAATGTCATTGATAAAAAGGTATTTTGGTATAACGAAGGGCAATCTATTTGTAATAACTGTAATGTTAATATTACTGACTTTTTGGATGGCAGAATAAAAAGAAATGATATTGTAAATAAAGTAAGGGATACATTTATTAATGAATATAAATTAAAATCAATAGGTAAATAGTACCAAGCATACTTTATATAAACAGTTAGTTATAGATAATAAAGTTATTTTCTCGGAGATGGATGCGAATTCGATAAGCTGGGTGCTGAAGGTACGAGGTAAACTTCTTTATTTAAATAAATATTCTTACACTAAGGCAATCAAACTTTGCTCCTTGTGTAATAACAAGCAGGATGAAGATGTGTTTCACTTTATTGCCGTATGCCCCATCTTAAATGAATTTCGTCTTATCTATTTTAGTAAAGCAGAGTTAAGCTATGTTCAGTTTATTGAATATGTAAATGGACGCCTGGAATTATAGATTTGAGCTGGTTTCAGAGTTTAATTATTAGTGATATATAAACAGCAAGATGTTTTTTATTTTTATTTTTTGTTGGTTTTTTTAAAGGATCATTTAAGTTAATTTTGTAAATTACTGCATTTGTATTTGTATTTGAATTTTTTTGTTTTGTCAAGAAGCTTTCACAAGACATCCCGCTAGTAATTTGAGGGAGAATTTGAAAGAATACGCCTTAATTGATTGCAGGAGGTAGTTGTATACCCACGTTATTCAAAGCCTGTAGGCCCATATAATAGCCCCTCACTAGTACTTACTACGTATTCTCCTATCTCTTGAATCGCAATATCCTTTTGATGACCTCCTTCCTGAACTTATCTGCGTTGACGGAGATCCTTCATCGGAATGCCCTTCACAACACCTGATAAGGACCCATTAAAAAAATGTGTTCTTATGATGTGGTCTCCTATTGGGATGCCTGTATACTTCTTCCTGCAGGGAGCTATTGGGCTGAAGGTTGTAAGGATATTAGTCCTGTGGGTGAGTTCTGGCGAATAGCCGTTCATGCCAATACTCCCAACATGTTAGTTAGAGGTGGGTGGTTAATAGAGATGCTTTAACTCCATATTGGAGCACTACATTGTTTTATGAATGAATATTCTTGGTTTGGTTCGTGTATATTAAATCACAAGACCATTAGATTCTCCAAAAGGAAACAGTTGCGATAAAATAAAATAATAAAAAAAAAATAATAATAAGAAACTGAATGAAAGAATCATCTTAAAAGAATTTCCTTTTATAGGTACGAGGTGAACTCCTTTATTTAAATAAGTATTCTTACACTAAGCAAATCAAACTTTGCTTCATGTGTAATAACAAGCAAGATGAACATGTGTTTCACTTTATTGCCGTATGCCCCATCTTAAAAGAATTTCATTTTATTTATTTTAGTAAAGCAGAGTTGAGCTATGTTCAGTTTATTGAATATGTAAATGGACGAAATTACAAAAGTTTAATTAACTATTGCAAAGCCGCCTGGAACTATAGATTTTGAGCTAGTTTCAGAATTTAATTATTAATAAGATATAAGCAGGAAGATGTTTTTTATTTTTTTTAAAGGATCATTTAAGTTAATTTTGTAAATTACTGCATTTGTATTTGTATTTGAATTTTTTTGTTTTGTCACTTTTATAAATGTGTGAGTAGAAATAGAAGAGATAACCCCTCAGACGGTCAATTTGACCATGAGTATTGTCTGTCAATACTATTATTATTAATGCACATTTGTAAAAATAAAAATAAATAAAGACTATTATTATTATTATTATTATTATTATAGAAAACAAGTAATCATCTGTATAGAATGGCCTTCATATTGTTGGCATGTTAAGACTCCTTCCCTCAACAACTCTTGTTGAGCATAAGATAAGGGCTTTGGAATTAAGCTTCCCTCCCTGGAACGTTATAAATCAGACTGTGAGATACAGCGAGGGTTCGAAGGTGGCAAGAAGAGAAAAATGACGTTGGGCATTAGTTTAGTTAGCGATAAGAAGAATCCGTCAGTGTTATCTCCGGGAGAAAACCTCAAGGAGGCAAGACCCAACTTGGCTGGGAAGAATGGCAAAGAGGATAACGGGAAAAGTTTGGTCTCATCTTAGGGGAGGATAAGGAGGGATTCCCGCAACTTGAGCCATCTAGGCATCTAATCTGAAGAGATACCCTTCATGTGTTCCTAACTATGTACAAGTAGACATTTTAAAATATATTTGTGATGTGGCTATAACAGGACTTTCTTATACCAGATCAATCTTCCTTGCCTTCACCTCATACTGGCATTATTCAGTACAAGTGTTGGCATCAGCGGTATACTTTGTTTTGTGCACCCTAATTCAAAGAGTGGCTTTCTTATATGCACTAATGCCAGTGAGAAATGAATTTGATAGAAAGGAGGGGCAGGGAGTATTGATCTGTAAAAAATGTGTTTGATATAAGAAAGTGCTGTTATCATATATATAAAGCTGAAAATGTCTGTGTTGTACCGCTATAACTCACGAACGGCTTGATGGATTTGATTAATTTTTTTTTTAATTTGTTCGTCATCGTCTGTGGAAGGTTATAGACGTATTAGTACCTCAATATCTGGTCCATCCCAGCATCCACCCACGCAATCTTTGGAACTCAAAAACTACTGCAATGATTAATGAGGAATCTTTTTATAAGTTTTATCTACCGGAAGGTTAAGGTCTATTTTTTAATCAACCCCTGGTCCATCCCAGCATCCACTCACGCAATCTTTGTAACTCGAAAACCATTGCAACGATTAATGAGAAATCTTTTTGAATAAATTAGTTTTAGCTCCAAAGCTAGCGTTACTACAGTTGAAGGACTATAAGCCTTATTCCGTATGAATACTTGAAAATTATAACATCATGAATGTACTGTCAAGGAACTGAATAGCCTTATAGGAGATATTGGGAGAAAAGTCAAAGTTCCCCGGGCAACGCCGGGTATTACTGCTAGTATGTTATATATGTACATATTATATTTTTATTATTTTTAATATAAAAAAAAATAGCAATAATAAAAAAAAAATTAAATTTGAGTGCTTATTGACTATGGAAAATTTAGCAAGCAAAAGTTTTGGTAAGAACCAATTTTTCTATATGAGTAACCGTTGTCGCGTAAATCAAGCAAACCTCTGAAAAATAGGTTTCAATATGTCATTTTAGGACAGTTTTGGAATGCATCTTCTAATCCGAGATGACTTAAGTAATGCTTATAAAATGTATCTTTCAGTTGCCTCCACAACTTTTATTTGTAGAGAGGTCATAAATATAGCAGTATTTTCTAAAATGTACTTAGTCCTCGAAATAAAGTGGTCTTAATTATCGTTAGATTTCTGCCAAAATCTATTCAGATCTAAACTAGCACTAGTGATATATTTTTAATTTATTTCATAATTGCATACACACAGACAGACATCATCGCGAAAATGGTCAAAATATGTTCAGAGACATTGAAACGTGAAATTCTGCTCAAAACTTGACCTCGGACTTTCGCACGATTACAATACTTATTTATATTAAATCTATAAGAAAGTAAAAAAATAAAGAAAGTGGAAAGTTTTCTGAAAGACCTGTCTTCCGTAAGAGACAATAGTAATAATTAAATTGTGTAGGCAGAGAGGAGTGAAGGCTTGGGACTAGTCTATAATTCAGGAGGCTGTGTGACAGTAGAGTGACGTCAGGGTCTGGGTATCGCAGACCCGACACATGAGGCCTCACAAAGATGTACTGGGAGACAACAGATAGCCTCATCCGTTATGCACTCACTCGCTGTCTGGTCGGCTCTGTAGCAGGGCAATGTTCCTATCTGGAACCACTTGTCTTCATACTTCGGCTATAACTTTAGTTTAGATTTTGATTCGTTTTGTGGGGATCGTTCTTGACATAAAATTGGCTTGGAAAATGCACATAAAAAATAAGACTAGAAGTGTCATGGAAAGAGTACGTAGAAAATAACATTTGATGAGTGTTATCAAGATTCAGGGTTTTGAAGAGTACGATGAGTTAACGCAGAACATTGCGTATGTTACTACGTATGCTACTTTGAAGTTTGAAAGAGCCAATCTCAACCACCTCAGAATCAACTAAGGATATCGAATAATAACCGGAGCTCCCAAATAGATTTATATTTTTCTATTGGAAATAGAAAATGGAATAAAGCCGCTATTGAGGAGGACTGGCAAGAGCACATTAAATGTTACTAAATTTTAATCTTGCACTAAATACATAAGACAACTAGTGAGTCTCTAGTGGAGGGATTTGCTAGATTGCTTGCAGGGATGGCTTTTGCACTCATGTTATCCAAAGCTTGAACGTCACAGTCCTTCCTTCTCAAGTATTCAACCCTTTCAGTCCTTTCGAAGCGCTGTTTTCTCAACTGATCTGTCTTGAGGAACGCCTTATCGAAGATCCTTCTTGGTGGTTTCCTACATCACTTCACATCTTTTTCAGAATGGATCCGGAACGAAACCCATTATAAAGAGAAGTTTTCATACCGAACTGTTACATACCCGATCACTTTTCTAAATGTCCTTCAGTGTTCGTAAAGAAGATTTGTTCTTTTTTTGTTATCCGGTCATCTATCAGCTCTTCTGGCTGTCGGAAACTCAAATCACATAACTACTGCTTAGTTAACACAGCAGATGATCTCATATTGATTGGGATATCAGGGCATTGGAAACTTGCTAGGTTCCCAGAGCCCGTCTGTCGAATGTAACTAACAAAAAGAAGAAAAATGCCATGTAGAATGCCTTGAAAACATTTGCCTGTCCACTAATATATTGCAACCGAAACTCATAGGTACGTTGAGATAAAAGTATTTGATTTGTTAACGCTGTATAAGGAGAAGTCTAAGCTCAGGTGAACTGAAGAAAGGCAATTTATCACATTTTCTAAGCTTGGACTTAATTGTGAAGTCTCTTTAGGAGGAGAGGACTTATCGGACTTAGCAACAATTAGCCAAGTTGATACCTAAAGCCTCAGATAGTGAGACTACATGGTCCCGCATCCCAGTCCATTCGGAGCTAATCTTGGGTTAGACACAATCGTCCCCAGGATTAAAACTGGAATTGGTAAAGTTTTAGGGCTCGTATTCTCCGCTCCACCCTTTGTATTACCCCATTAAACAGTCTCAAACCTAAGGCGAGAAATGGGGGTAAACCCTTAAGGAAAACTCCAACCACATCAATTTGAAAAGGCTTTTCTCTGGATTTGTAAAACAAGCTAATTTTCCGAAGTGCTTTTACATGAAGACGGTAATATTTATGTTTAAAACCTATTAATATACTTAATCTGTTAATGTTAATAAAGTCTTCTCTAATTTTACTTAATAACCATGCAACATAGCTTTACATTCACTAGTTTCTAAGAAGTTCTCTTGTTCTTATAGACTTTGTATGTGCTTTGGCATAAATACTAAAACCAACATAATATGTCGCTTAAAACCCTTACACTCTAAGAGGTGCGTTTTCACTGTAACAAACATGACCAAACGAACTCATTTGTTGTTAATCAGCCCAGTGGTAAAGAACATGTCGGATTCAGAAACTATAATTTCTTGTGAGAGGTGAAAAAAAAAAAGGTTTTAGGAGAATCACAAGCAATTTTTCCCTGCTTGAATTATTTGTAATCTAAACATTTAAGTTTTCATGTCGATACATTCATAAAATCGGCAGTTTTAAGACAACCAGACGTTGTCTTCCCACAACTTTATTTTTGACCAGAACTGCTTTTCAACTTGTCATCTTCAGTGGCTTATCTAAGAATACATATCAATATGAATTTGGAGAAATAACTAAAAAAAATATTAAAGCATCAGCGATACAGACAAAATAAAATTTGCTTATCATCAGTTTGGTGTTTAAACGAACGCTGAATAATAAAATAAATATCTATACGATAACATAAAATAATATCTATTCGACAAACAAAATAAAACCTTTACAATAAGATAAGAATCTATTTAAAAAATTGCATAATAAATTTACGTAAGTACTATCGAGGGCTCAAAAAAATAATAATAAAATAAATTCTTTACAAAAAAACAACCACGTAAATTTGGGTAATTGAAAACAAAAATACCTAATACGTAATAAAAAAAATAGGTACGTTAACAACGACTATTTACAATATATCTCCTACAGGACGGTAGGTCAGGCAGGGGACACTTTAACGAATAATTTCCAGTGTAGTTATTAATAATATGTATATTTGGTGTACCTATATTTCAGGGGAAGACCTTTTTTTTAACAACTACCACGCATCCTGCCTTAGTCACCGCTCACCACGGTGCAGGAGCCTGGTAACCTATCATAGTGATTATCCGTGTCAGGTTATGTTACGCGATTATGTGCTTTTATCCTGGGCTAAGTACAGGAGTGAGGTAACCTCCCTTTGTGGTTATTCAAATTAAGCTTGAAACAAATATCCACCCTCTCTCCCCACCAATATCAATTGCCTTAACAATAAAAGACAATAATAACAAAGAAATTAAAGTTCCGCTTTTAATAATGTTAGTGGCCTACTGAGTGGTTAGATAGTACAACAGTGTCAGGTTTACGACCTGAAGTGGGACACTTTGGTTGAATCTAAAGTGAGGAGGGTCGGCCGTCAGGGGGAAACCAGGCTATAATAAAGTTTATAGAACAGTGTTATAGCAAGAGGGGGATTATTATAGGGGGGATTATTATAACCAAGGCCCCTCCTATAATAGAGACATCAGAGCTAATCTTTCAAAGACTACTTTGAGCAAGGATTAATTCATCCCCGATAGACCCTGCTTTATAATCGGCAAACTTGACTCAACTGAAATCGATAACATTATCAGTTTGGACATAAAATAAAATTATGTTGTTCTCCGAAGACATTAGTGAAAAAATTATAGTATCCATGAAGTTGGTACTTATTTTCTTTCATTATTTTTTTATTTAGGTCTGCCCTTAAAAATGTATATACGCCAAACATGCATATTGTCAATGACTCAGAAAATTATTCCTTAAAGTGTCTCCTGCCTGACCTACATACAGTCCTGTTGATTAGAAGCTAAATAATAATTTTAATCGTTTTAGAAGGAACTACCAAAAAATTCCAGTTATTTAGATAAAATAATATTCAAAAGAGAAGCTACGCTCATACCTATGTGATAGTAAGATATTGTGGGGCGAAATTTCTCAGGGGTCTTTAAAGAGTACTTGACATCGCACAGGCTCGGGACACTTGCTTAACGTCCTATCCGAAGGACGGCGTGCTCAAGTTTTTTTTTTTACTTCCCAGATAGAATAAACTAAGGGGCTCGGTCGGGTTTTGAACCCGTGATCTTGAGATCAATAAGCAAGCACGCAATCTCTTTGTTCAAGTGATAAGTGATCCCTCACCCCCCTGCTGGCTATGCCACTCAGGGTGGGAAGAGAGGAGGGGAGGAGAGTAAGTGGGTTAGGAGGACTGGAGGGGCGGGGGGAGGACTGAACTGACAACTGAATAGCCAGTATCAGTAACTCGCCTTATCAAACTGGGAGCACACCCCCTCTCACCCTCCCGTCCTCCGCCCCCCATGGAAATTGTTTTCTGCCGTGACGCACCCTTATCTGATCCTCATTAATAGACATGTCAACCCTGGGTCCGAATGAAAAAAAAAAAATAAACGGGTTGAAGCTTGCCAGAAAAAGGGTTGGAAAAATGGACATCCTCTAAGAGGTATCATGTGACAGCTGGAGTGGGGAAGGGAGGGAGGGGGGTGTATCTGATGGGCGGTCGTCTGACAAAAAACAAAAAACCGGCAATGGGCTCTGGGTGACTCAAATCGTGAAATATGTCGGTCTCATTTGAATTTGTTCCCACGTCAATTGTCAGAGGGTTGGCAAAAACTCTTCTACTTCCGGTGGACTGACATTCAGGACGCTATACAGAGTGTTTCAGTCCATAACTTCAGAAATGGTTTGGTGGATCGAAAATAAGAAAAAGAGTTAATATAACCTAGGTCCGGAAATGCTTCTTTAAAAAGTTATTGAGAGGAAACCTCGAAAAAACACGTTATTTCAAACATTACGGTTGCTAGCTCACAAAATACCAGTGTTATCGAAATATATTACAAGAAATAATTTTGGAAGAGGAGGGGATGCGCTGTCACAGTAAAGTTGCAGTTAGTCCTGTCTTGCAATCATTAACCGTTTATTTTGAACAAAGTCCTTATCAACAGAGAAATCGGCTATTTCAATAGAGTAGTTTTTACTATTTTAAATAAAAAATGATTACCTGCACAACCTTGAAAAAAAACAAAAAAATAAAACATTTATCCTTGGTAAAGAAAATTAATAAATTATTTAGTTAAATTAATTACTTTTAAAAAACTCAAGTAATTACATGGCTATTATATCAGCTGTTTACTAGTACCACAAAGTAAAATCATTTTAGGGGGCCATGGTGGCCGTGCGGGCTAGAGAGTAGGGCTTTGGTCGCATGGTCTCACCATGGTTTGCGGGTTCCAATCCCGTCCTTTTTTTACCAAGGAGAATCATAATTTTTGTTGAATTTACTGAATTTGATAAGCGACAAGTTTTTTTTTATTGGTTTTAAGTACGGTGCATATTAGCAATGTCTCTATGATGTTTTTATATTTTGTTTGTTACAACATCCATGGCCCCGGGAAGAAGTTCTAACTACGAAATAAAACTCTCTTCCGAACGGGATTCGAACCCGCAAACCATGGTGAGACCATGCGGCCAAAGCCCTCTAGCCCCGGCCACCTTGGCCCCTCATCATAGTTATGCAGGTTTTTATAGAAGAAAAATACTATAAGATATATTACTTTTAATATTTCGGAATTAGGTATAGAAGCTAGTAAGTTATTCCTTTAGAAGGAATGAAGTAAACTTTATAATTTCTAAATATATTTTCTTTCTTTATAATTTGTTATTTAAAAACAGAAAAAAACATGATTTTGCAAAATAGCTGTTAATAAGAACTTTTGTCAAAATAAATGATTAATGACAAAAATGAGGACTGGTGTCCTCTTCTCAGTTGCACAGCTCACTTAATATTTCAGTATAGTGGACTAGGATCGGTATGGACCGAGCCGGAAGGAGTCTTTGGATGCTATTCGGTTTGAAGAGAAACTTAATTTGGAAAGAAAAAATATATTTATTTATAAATTATAAAGTTGACTTCATTACTTCTAAAGGAATAACTTACTAGCTTCTACACCTAATTCCGAAATATTAAAAATGATAAATCTTAAAGATTTTTTTTCTTCTTTCTTTATGGAAACTGACTTACTTTCCACCATATTCTTTTACATTTACTTTTAATTTATTCAGTATTCTCTTTTACACTGAGAATATTTCTACAGTCGAACGCCAAGTCCCGAGCTGAAACTTGGAAAGTGCAGTCTCTAAGCTATCCGTATTTTTCAAGTTTTATTTATTTTTTTATAAATAGTTAAAAACAATATGTAAACTTCACTACAAAAACACATTTAAATTTTAATTTCAGTTTAGAGACAGCTACCAAAGTTCAGAATTATACAGAAAGTCATACTGTTATGATCGTTGCAACGGATCTTTTTTATTTTTTTATATATCAGGAAATAATGTAATAGTACGAAAATCCGTACAGATCGTTCTCCTTCCCCTCCCCCCCCCCCCCCCCTCAAATTCATTTTATACTGGCATTACTGTGTATAAGAATGGCTTCTGAAAGTTATAGCATCAGCGGGTTTCTTTGTTTCATTGTAGGTACAGAGTAATTCTGAGAGTGACTTTCTTATACCCAGTGATTTGAGTATTTGATTTAATTTGAGTGGTGGTGGGGGGAGGGACAGTGATCTGTACAAAAGAGGTTGTTATTAAAATGTTTGGGTGCAAAATTACCTAAAAATCAGTTAGTTATTTACTGTGGCTCATACCTGGGCTTTAACTGCGAGGTAAAATCGCCTACTAAATCGCTCATTCATATGACAGATATATTCACCTCCAAAGGACTGTGCGCTCATGGTTTTTTTACCTACAAAATAAAAAACTTAAAGACCTCGGCTTGGTTTTCGCTGAGTAGGTTCGATTCTTTTTGGACATTAGCCCTAGACATTTGAAAGTTATCTTGCCGAGTTTGGCCGCTCCTCGTAGATCAGAACAACGAAGATATAGACTTCTGTTTCGAAGTTCTCCTTACCCTTCTCCGTCACGCTTCACAACGATTCCTTTAGTCGAACAACTTCTCCAGTCTTGAGACACTTTACTTGAAGGGCCTCCAATGTCAAGAGAGGAACCTTTTGTCTAAAGAGCTAACAGAGATGACAAGAACTTCTATCTTGGCCTTTCATAAGTTCTGATCCGAAACCAAATGTTAGTTTGGGAACAACAGACTATTAACTAAACGAGAAAAAATAAATGATTCCTTCACCACAAACAAGCAAATAACCAATCTAAACGTTCTCAGCGGTCGGGAAAGTAAGGAATTTGTGACGACTGCCAGAGAAAAATATTTTTGGGCAAGCAATTTTTGAGGGCCCTGGGTCATGATTATTCAAAAAATCATTATCTTCCTTCGGTTCAATGAAACTAAAATGTAACAGTTTCTGTCTAAAAATGTCATTCGGATCCTTAGAATTTCAATATTTCTTGTAATTTCAGAGAATCGAAAATCATGAAATTTGAGGTGAAAACTAAACATAGAATTTTCGACAGATAACATACCTTCCCCGATTTATAACTGGGGAAAAAATAAGATTATAATATTGATATAATCTTGGTAACAGAATGTTTCGAATTAAAATCCTCAGTGGAAGAGGATCTTGGTAGTTAGAAGTTTAGTGTGACTATCTGCGAAAATAGGAGTGACTTCGATAGTTATTCAACGAAAAAAAATAATCAAGCTGTCGAAAGGTCAAAAGGCGGGGTGGGGTGGTGGGGATGATCATTTCAGGAATTCAACATTGCCCATTTTCTGATTTAGGACGAACGTATTCAACATCCCTGAAAGTACAATACCCTACTCTCTTAGGTTATATCTATAAAATGATGAGCTGCTAGCATTTTTCAGAATTAAAAATAAAAACTCTGGGCAATGAGGAAGTGAAACATAAGACTACGTCATCTTTCTGAGTGTCGTCCTCTTTCGCATTAACTATTAGATTCAAATTATTAATTATTATTATTATTAAACCTGTGTTGAATGTTAACAAATGTGAAGGTTATGAATGATCGTGAGTTTTGTGAGGCCGCTCACAATAATAATTTTTTCTTAAATCAAGCACAATAACCCTTTCTTCTGAAAGAACTTTATAGAGGCAGTTTGAAGGATAGAATGCAGAAAGGCATTCCAGAAAGAGATGTTAATGATTTGAAGAATTATAAGCAGTTGAATGAGAAATATTTGTAACTTGAAAGTGATAATTTCAAAAGGCAAGAAGATGGTTAGATGTTAAACAAAAATTTGTGGAAGTTTCCTAAACTCTTTTCCAAAATGGCTGCTCTTCTGGTCTCCCCTTACCCTTTAGTCGATTAGGCTAAAGTCTGATAGATCCTTAGGCAGTTTTGGATTCAAATATAAAATTTCATGTCGATACAATCATTACATTTGCAGTTATTGGAGTTATGGTGTTAAGCCCCCCCCCCCCCCCCCCCTCCATAACCCTCCTGTTTTTTGACTGATTTGGCTAAAGTGTCCTCCTTGTGGGATTACTTATGAAATTTCGTGTCGATATATTCATTCTAACGGGAGTTATAATGTTTACAAGCAGGATTTTTTTATTCTTTATTTTTGGAATCAGACGTTCGGAAAAAATTGAAATTACGGTAAATTCTCGAACCGATTACATAAATTCCCCTATACTTTGTATAACTAGAGAAATAAAAATACGTAAGTAATAAGCGAAAGTCTAGTGTATTGATGACATAGATATACAGTAGAACATAGATTACACCAAAACAATTGGGGACTGGGGGTGTTCGGATAACTGATTTTTTGGATAACCGATCATTTACGAAAAAAATTGTCATAGGAGCAATATGAAACAAAGAAACTGATATTAAACACAAAACTGTGTATATTTTGTATCTGTTCTTTTTAATGTCCGATATTGTTGCATTTCCAACTCCATATTCCCGAAAGATGCTTGATCCACTAGCACCATTCTTCAACTGATCGAATATTTTAAGTTTATCGGAAACATTGAGAACAACGCGTTTAAGTTTAGGCGCCATTGCGAAGCGAGTTGGCCGGTTGGCAGGGAGGGGAAAGCGCTGCAGCCACAACGCTAGCGGAACTACATGGCGCGCAATTCGAATTTGCCGGCTGGAACGCTTTCGGTTGATCGGTATTCGGATAATCGATGCTCTACTGTACATGTGTTCGAAGGGAGGTGGTTCTACAGTGTGGATGATAGAAGAGAATGGATTCTAATGCCTTCTGACATTAGTTAAATTGTTCAAGTTTCGTTAAACTTATTATCACGAGGCAAGCATAATTAATACAATAAGTGACGCCGTGAATGTATTAAAGCCAACTGAAATGTGCATTGAGAATTTAAAACGACATCATTTCACAACCCTTGATTCTCACCCAAAGTGACGTCACTTATAACGAATTAATTCCTTATGCGCATAATTCAGGGTGCCAAGAAGGGTGGAAAAGGGACTTTAAACATATTAAGACGTTTTGAAACTAAGATGCTGCGAAGGAAACGGGAGTTAGATGGGGGAAGAGTTTTCGTGTCTTAGTTAACAGATGGCGTTTAAGCCCCTCTCCTCCACTGAATTATTCACTGGAAAATAAACTCCATGGGATGGTGGAAAGGGAAGCCGTAGGAATAACTTAAGATTTATAATCTTTGCACCAGTCCTTGGCAGAGGTCGCTCAAGTTTGCAAGTCAAATGGGGTATTTAAAACTAGAAACTCTGGGTACCCTTTCCCTATCCCATACGAGTCCTGAATTAGGCGTTGAGACTTACTTCGGCCCACACCTTGATAATTAACTATATACACAGAGGGAAGGGCTGACGGAAATTCAATCATAAACGATTGAAGGGGTTGGATATAATCGGGTTAGAGAAGCTGCGTGACAATACGGGCAGAGGGTGAAACAAGTGGCATCCTGACAAAATCTATCTGGCTCTAACCACATACATCTAATTTATGCTGTTTTGGTCACTCCATGGGCTAAGGGGAACATCCTAACAAAATCTACTTATCTGCTGATTCTTTGGTCGCAACTGCTTTTGCCGATACATTCATTACATCGGCTGTCAAGAGGATTTTTGAGTTGAACCCCCTCCCCTTCGGCTGACTCCTGAATTTACATACGGAATTTCGTGTGAATAAGTTCATTACAACAACAGTTATTAGAGCTTTTGTGTTAAGACCATTTGGCTGAAAATCAATATGTTTTGTCCTGATGGGGTTCTGAATATACATTTTTACAGTTGGTTTTTAAGGTACTTTGAAAATTGATTTTGTTAACAATAATTTTTTATCTATTATATTTTTTTTTATTATATAAAATTATAATTTAAATAACAAGGGAGACATAGTTTACTTGTAGATGGGTTGTGGTGAGCCTCAGATTGGTTATGTTTCATGTGTGGTGAATTTCTTCATATTTCTTCTATTTTCATCTTCTATTATATTTCAAAATGCACTATATCCTCCCTAAGCGGGAATCCTCTTCTTTTTTCGTCTTTTAATGTTCGGTCATATCAAAATTAAACAAATTGCACAGATGGGAACTTGACGGTCGGACAAACATCCACACATCTCTGGAAGAAAATACCTGGATCTAGACCAGCTCTCTTCCCTCCCCTCAAAACCGTACCCTTCTGAATTAAAATTAATTTTAGGTACCCCTAACCATATACCGTTACAACATATAAGATTTGGTACCGATACATTCATTTTAGCGGAAGCTATCGGGTTCACAGGCATCTTTTTTTTCCCCATTTTTGGGAATTAGAAGGCCGGAAAACTTGAAATTCTGTGAAAACTCATTATCTTTTATTATTCCTCTTTATTGTGTTGGGTGCCTAACCTTGCTGTGCAAAATGGTGATGTCGTGTCTGTAGAGGGAGCTCGGGATCTGACTAGTCCCTAAAGTGAGGTTATGGTGGGCTCACTCACTCTCTGAAATGGAATTTCTGACCGATTACATAACATCCTCTATACCTCGTAAATGGAAGCCATCAGAGGACTGGAACATTCCATGTTCCTGTGTCCTTATATAATAATTGAGTAATTATTACTCTTGTTCTCGCAATATTCTGTATTCATCTATAATTTACTAAGCTTCTATATGACATTCAGAATACTCATGTAAGTGAATGGGTCCTGATACGTGGCTAGAGAGATGTCATGATACTGAATGGGCCTCATCATATCCTAACATGACATTGAATGAATGCAATTAACTTCAAGTAGACATCAAAAAGTCTAAATTCTCGTAAGCAATATTGTGTCTAATCATGAACGGCCTTTTGGACTGCTCAAAGGACTACTAGACAAGCCATCTCAACTTTGCCTCAACCACATACTGGTCTTTAGGAATGTAATCAAGCCTATCTGGACGTATGGCGTTCAGCTCTGAAATTCTGTCATGTCCTCACACACCAAATGAATTCAAGCTATTCACCAAGCAAGGTTTTCTCACCTCCCAGATAAAAACAACTAAGGGCCTCGGCCGGGTTTCAAACCCGCAATCTTGAGCTCAGTAAGCAAGCTATCTCTGGGCTACCTGAGCCCTGCTCTTATTTACTTCTGATGATAACATGTATATCTTGTAATACGGTGTGGCGCCCCCCACATGTCTTATTTATTTGTTTTATTTATTCGTTTTATTATTTTGAATTAATTAATAATCGATAATATTTATTTCAATGTAATTTAAAAACATATGTTTTATGAAAAAGGACAATCAATATACATGTTATGTAGTTAGTTTGAGTTCCTTCTTTATTTATTTGTTTTATTTATTCGTTTTATTATTTTGAATTAACGAGAAGCAACTCAAACTAACTACATAACATGTAGATTGATTGTCCTTTTTCATAAAACATATGTTTTTAAATTACATTGAAATAAATGTTATCGATTATTAATTAATTCAAAATAATAAAACGAATAAATAAAACAAATAAATGGTATGCGTGCTTGACTTCTGAGGTCAAGGTTGTGGGTTCGTAGCCCGACCGAGGCCCTTAGTTTATTTTAGCTGGGAGGTAAAATAAACTTAAGCACGCCGTCCTTCGGATGGGACGTTAAGCGATGGTCCCGAGCCTGTACGATGTCAGGTACTCGTTAAAGACCCCTACCCTAGATGAATAAAAATTTAGGGTAGGCAAAATTTAGGACTCCCACAGTAGAGTCGGGCTCATGTCCACCAGAGTGACGAAAGAGCGCTCTGGTAGTAGGCGATATGACCTCGTAGTTAAAGCCCGGACATGAGTCATAAAACCTAACCTAACCTAAAACAAATAAATAAGACATGTGGGGGGTGCCACACCCGACGTGATCTGAACACGCAACCTTCTGATCTCTTCGTCAGACCTACGTTCCGAAAGATCTCAATAACTGCTCGCACGTATTCGTCCGACACGATGCCGTGAAAGCACCGCTCCAGACCCCTTACGACGGTCCCTTCGAGGTGCTGCATCGCCGGAGAAACACTTACACCATCAGCCCTGCGGGGAAAGCGGTGATGGTGGCCATCAATAGACTAAAACCGGCCTATCTCTACCAGGCCGACCATCGCTGACGCTGGAGGGGTAGTGGTATGGCGCCCCCCACATGTCTTATTTATTTGTTTTATTTATTCGTTTTATTATTTTGAATTAATTAATAATCGATAACATTTATTTCAATGTAATTTAAAAACATATGTTTTATGAAAAAGGACAATCAATACACATGTTATGTAGTTAGTTTAAGTTGCTTCTCGTTAATTAAAAATATTTTAAAAACTGAAGTTTATTAGCTTTTATAACCGCTAAAACTTTATTACAAGAAGAAAAAAAGTTCAATAATCTAAGAATAACGTCTCGGCGCTTAATATCCTGTTCCCTCCAATGTCACATAACTAGTTCACATAAAATGTTTAAAAAAAAAGTGTGTTCCTTCTAAAATAATTGTTAACTTTATATGCCCTTTGATAATATATACAATTGTATTATAGAAAGACAAAGGGAAGAATTAAAATTAATCCTCTTGCAGTAATCAGCATAGAGAACCCTTTTCACATATTGTCCTGGGGATGACGACAAAGGTTTTCCATCTTCTGCTCGGCTAGTTTCACTCAATTTGGGCCCGCCATGTAAGCTTCTCTTGAATAGACTCATCTGGCCTGGTCCCCGCCGATAGTCCTCCGGATGACGAGTCTCAATTGGATTTCAAGTAGGACCACAATGGATCAATGCCATGTCAAATGGGCCGCTTCCACCTACTCAAATTTATTTATTTTTTTTTTTTTGTACGGGCATTATTCTGAAATGGCATATTATAAAGAGTGCATTCAAAATTTGAGTCTCTCCCCGTCTATTTTCTTCGAAGTACATCGGGAAAGTCAACTGAGGAGATCTGCTAGAAAAACTTTAATTCTCCGACGTGGGGCACGGGCTTTCTAGAATATTTTGTCATTTTTATTTCAATTTTCAGTATTTATATTTTAACGGTCGATTTTCTTCTGTACATTCCCGAAAAATTTCTGATATCTGTGAGTTTTTATTTTAATTTCCCTGTACGAAATGTTTAAGCAATGATTGAGACAACGATCAATACATTTAATTGTAAAAAGTGAAAGTAGTACTTGATAATTAATGGATTTAATTGCAATTATTTTGGAATTCGTTCGGCGTAAACCTGAGAAGCAGCATTAAACTTGCTATGACACTCCTCTATAATAAGGGTCATATCTACTATCTCATTAGCTCATTCTCTGAATATATTTTTGCGATCTTTGTCGGTCGCTATCAACATAAATAAAAACATAGAACTAGATTAATTTTTATATTGTCTAATTGAACAAATATATATATATATATATATATATATATATATATACAGGGTGTCCAAAAAGTATGGAAACGGTAAAATTTCACGAAAATTTCAGGTCCAAATGCAAAAACAAAAAAACACATTACCAATATTTTTTCAAAAACTATTTAACGACACCAATATTGACCCCCCACCCCACCCCCTGTGGGTGAGGCAGGGTAACTTTGGAAAGTTAAATAAGAACCCCTATTTTTTATTGCAGATTCGGGTTTCTTGCATCAAAATACGTAAGTTTTGTTCGAAACATTTTTCGAAATTATTGATAAAAAGTACTCAAATTTCGAAAATTAAAACGTGTCCAAAAAGTATGGAAACGGTCCAATTTCACGAAAATTTCAGGTCCGAATGCAAAAACAAAAAACAGGTGTCCAATATTTTTTCAAAAGCTATTTAACGACACCAATATCGACCCCCCCCACTCCAGCCCCTGTGGGTGGGGCAGGGGGCAACTTTGAAAAGTTAAATGAGAACCCCTACTTTTTATTGCAGATTCGGGTATCTCGCATCAAAATACGTAAGTTTTGTTCGTAACATTTTTCGAAATTTTTGATGAAAAGTGCTCGAATTTCGAAAATTAAATTTTTTTAAACAAAATCGCAGATACGCCGTTCGGTATGAATAATTCATGATTGTAGGGTAGAAAAAAAACACGTGTCCAATATTTTTCTAAAAGCTATCCAATGACACCAATATTGAAAGTACTGTGGGGGGGGGCAGGGGGCAGCTTGGAAAGTTAAACGGGATTAGATAATGTAGACAAAACATTATGTTGTAAAGTAAGATTGGGACACGTCAAGTAGTTGAAGGGCATCAGTTTGGACATCTTATTAATTAAGAAATCCGCCGTTATTACCTACGTGGTGAGAGGCAAGGGGCCTCACCTTAAACAAGCACCCCGACGGTGAGAGGCAAGGGACCTCACCTTAAACAAGCACCCCGACGGTGAGAGGCAAGGGGCCTCACCTTAAGAGGTTTTTTCTCTTGAAATCGAGAAAAAACCTTATCATTACGATTACGACATGATCTGATGCAAATCGAGAGAAATGTTTCGAACAAAACTTACGTATTTTGATGCAAGAAACCCGAATCTGCAATAAAAAATAGGGGTTCTCATTTAACTTTCCAAAGTTGCCCCCTGCCTCACCCACAGGGGGTGGGGTGGGGGGTCAATATTGGTGTCGTTAAATAGCTTTTGAAAAAATATTGGACACGTGTTTTTCTTGTTTTTGCATTTGGACCTGAAATTTTCGTGAAATTCGACCGTTTCCATACTTTTTGGACACCCTGTATATATATATATATTTGTTCAATTAGACAATATAAAAATTAATCTAGTTCTATGTTTTTATTTATGTTGATAGCGACCGACAAAGATCGCAAAAATGTATTCAGAGAATAATTATGCAATCAGCTATTTAATTATATTTTCAGGGATTAGACAAGAGAACTGACACAGATTAATTACCAGTAAAAACATTTAATATCAGCTTAGGAGAGAGAATGTAAATATTCAGATCAATAGGTAACTTAGGCCGTTCTATATTTTCAAACCTTTTTGTGCAACTGTTGGGTCATACCATGTCAAATCAACCAATGGCCTGAACCATTAAACTCTCAGATTTTCAATTTTTTTTTTTTTTTAGCAATCGTATCAAAGATTTGAGCTTATAAAAAGGCAGAAAAAGCTCAAACTGGGGCGTTTTGGATTTTTACTTCCTTATATCTATAGTAGGTATAAGGAAGTATTGTAATCGTTCGAAAATCTGAGTTCGAGGTTTCAAGGTCCCCTGAATACGTTTTGACCATTTTCGCGATGGTCACTGTCTGTGCGTGAATGCGATTGGAAAGTTTGAGCTCAACAGCAACAACTATTGTAGATATGAACTTGAAATTAGGAATAAAGGTGTCACAAGTGCTAACTTAGATCTCATTAGTTTTTGACCAAAATCAAACGAAAATTGAGACCACTTTACTCCGGGACCAAAGCACATTTTACAAGATACCGCTTATGTCTGTGACCTAATAAAAATTCTTTTCAAATAATAGTTGTAGAGAAAACTGAAATACAAATTTTATATTCGTCTGGTTTTTGGTTCTTATCAAAAATTTTTCTTATTAGATTTCCAAATCGCTAATAAGTTCTCAGATTTGAGATGGGACCAATACGACCAAAGTTATAGCGCCTCAAAGAATAAAAAATAAATTTCCGTAAGAAATATTTCCAGATGTTTACATTGTATTGAGTAGGAACGAATTATAATTTTTTTTTGTTATTGGTAACTAGTTTTAATGAAAAATTATGTGAAGACAAATACCAAATATATTTGTTGTGGCCATTACAGGACTTTCTTATACCAACCGCGAGGGCGCATGTAGCTCAGTGGCCTTTAGAGCTCAAGATCGTAGGTTCGAAACCCGACCGTTTATTTTATCTGGGAGGTAAAATAAACTTAAGCACGCCGTCCTTCGGATGGGACGTTAAACGATGATCCCGAGCCTGTACGATGTCAGGTACTCGTTAAAGACCCCTACCCTAGATGAATTAAAATTTAGGGTAGGCAAAATTTAGGACTCCCCGAGTAGATGTCCACCAGAGTGATGAAAGAGCGCTCTGGTAGTAGGCGATATGACCTCGTTGTTAAAGCCCGGGCATGAGTCAAAAAACCTAACCTATACCAACCACCTTACAGAACAATCTTTCTTCCCTTCCCCCTTCTCAAAATTATTTCATACTGGCATTACTGAAGAAAGGGGAATATAGAGTGATCTTTAAGCATGGTTGGTATAAGAAAGTCCTTTATTGGCCACTTCACCTATTTTTTCAAATGGCTATAACTATAATGGTTTTAATATAATGTATTCTGTAGGGGCACCACGAAGTACCAGGATGTCACTTCAACCCGTCCACTACCGAGGTCCACTCCCTCAGTCACAATTACACACTGAGATGAAGGCCTGTGGTCAACCAGAGAGCCTGTTTTCTGACCCATTGTCACTAAACAAACCCCCTCTCTACAGTTTGCTCATTGTTCACAGACCATTGTTGTAATAATTAATTTTGTGTATATAATAACTGGGAGAGAGGACTGTTTCAAACTTAGAAATGTGAACTCAATTCTCTCCCCTCCGTCTTTTGGTCCAATAAATGTTCATTGTTCACCCCTCGTTCAATTGTTAACAATGGGAAACATTTGGTTGTTTACACTGTCATTATCTCTTTCTAGCTGAGACGTCTTGATGCAAAGCCGGCCAATTGAAAAAAAGTTAGAAAATTCTACTTATTTAATATTAAGATGGCTGATGTAGTGGGAAGTGATTATTTCACAAGTTGTAAAATAGAAATACAGCCTCATCTCTCATAGATTTTATTCATTTTTGTGCTAGCCGTCTTTCGAGGTGCCCTCATCATCAGGCAGTTTACAAAAAACCCATCATTTAATAAAAAATAACAACTATAAAGTACTGTTCGTTAAAATCCTCAAAATATTATAGTAATAAAATATTAAATAAATATAAATAAATTAAATTAATAAGAAAGTAACAAGAATTAAATTGTTTGGCCAAAAATACAATTTTTTACCAGGTAGGTTTATTTTTAGAGCTATTATTAATTATTTATTCTTACAAGATTTTAACGAACAGTACATTATAATTGTTTCTTGTTACTAAATGATGGGATATTTGTAGACTGCCTGATGAGGGCAACCTCGACCGGCGGCTAGCAGGTCAAACTATATTTTATTTTGCGACCTTTACTTATTACTAATAGTCCTTTGATGTTGAACTCATGCTGGACATACAATTACATGTCATTATGTGTCAATCATAGTTGACAAATACCCCCCCCCCCCCCCCCCCCCTCCCTACAGTTAACTAAAACCAGTAAAGCCAGTATGAAATGATACTCGCCTAATGTTCATGAATTTTTTCAGATTTTTCTGAGCGATCCTTTTAGTGATAAGGGTGGGAGACAGCAATTTTTAAGCGTTTTTCCAGAAATTTTTTTTAAAAAATTCATAACAGAAATACAAAATATATATTGTTGAATTTGTGCTTCAATAAGCTTTCATAATAGGTTTAGGTTAGGTTAGGTTTTATGACTCATGCCCGGGCTTTAACTACGAGGTCATATCGCCTACTACCAGAGCGCTCTTTCGTCACTCTGGTGGACATGAGCCCGACTCTACTGTGGGAGTCCTAAATTTTGCCTACCCTAAATTTTTATTCATCTAGGGTAGGGGTCTTTAACGAGTACCTGACATCGTACAGGCTCGGGACCATCGCTTAACGTCCCATCCGAAGGACGGCGTGCTTAAGTTTATTTTACCTCCCAGATAAAATAAACTAAGGGCCTCGGTCGGGCTACGAACCCACGACCTTGAGCTCAGAAGTCAAGCACGCATACCACTGAGCTACCGGCGCCCTCGCTTTCATAATATATTATGACACCTGTTCAATTACAACAACTGTTAAAAAACACATCTGTTGAAATTACTAGGTAAAAAATTAGTTAATGGTATAATTCACATTTTGTTTACGTTTCGTTTGTAAAACACTTTAGTTAATATTATTTAATGACATTGACTAGTGAGATGAGCCCGCGCCCCCCACTATGGGCCCAACGCCACGTCTAGCTTGCTCGCTCCACTCACCATTCATCGTGAAGTCTGCACGTACGCCACAGCCCGCTCGGGATACATCACCTATGAACATTTCACGGACATCCCCCGGGCACATGAAGACTTCCCCATGAGGACCCCCTCCGATCTCGTCTATCATCACGGACCACCAAGGATCATCACAGCCGAATCGACCAGAACATTCTGTTTACAGTGCTCAAGTGACATTCATTCCAATTAATTTATTTGTTCCAATTAGAATTCTAATTTTCACTATTTCCGCATTTATTCCTCACACATTTTACTCCCCTGACATTCTGGGTTCTTCAGGTCATCGGGCCTTTGCTCGCAATATTAAGTGTCCGACCCTGACCCAAACAACACCTTAAACGATGGCTTTTTTTTTTCCATTTCCCAATTTACCCCTTAAAATTAACCCCAGAATCAAATTCAACTTTTTATACTTCACGTCTATAATTGGGACATCACACTGTGCCAAATTTCAAATTTTTACGTCGAATAGTTACAGAGAAAATCGCCTGTGACAGACGGACACCGAAGTGATTCCATAAGTGTTCCGTATTGCTAACTTTGGCACAGAACAATAAAAACACTCAAATTTGATACATTTTTGTATATATGCTAAAAAGAGCAATGTTAGCTTGGTTTTACATTATTTTATCTCCGATTTCCGTTTTTCTCTCCTTCTGTTTTGTTTTATTTACACCAGATGTAACACATGTAGCCTGCTGTCTCTATAATGTTTAAACTGTTCTCTTTTTTTCCTTTTTTTTTTTTCCACAGCGTGTTTTTTCCCCTGTTTTTGTTCTGTTTTCTCTCGTTTTTTCCCCCCTTGCCATATAAATCCTGGTCATCCCGGTGTTGCTCCCCGGATCAAGTTTTCACTCTCAGCTCATCCCTCCGTTTCCATTTGTCTAATCCCTGGCCTAAACACAGAGAGAGGAGGGCTGTACAAAAATCCATACATTTAATTGTCCGTCTGTCTGTCTGTTTGGTCGTTTTGTTTTTACATTTGACACCCTCATACAGATGTCACCTCAGATCTGATCTGGTGTCATTCACAGCTGTGACACAACATTCAAACTTTCACACTGAGTCGCTGCCTTTACAGATGTGTGTTAATTAAAATTGGGGCTAGAGAGAGAAATAATTTTTTGAGAGCTAACCAAAACCAGTAATGCCAGTATGAAATGATTTTGATAGGGGGGAGAAAGGAAATCCTGTTATGGTCGTATCACGTATATTATATTTTTTCTTTACTTTTATCCTTTTTATTTTAAAAAAAAACTACCAATAAAAGGGCGCCGGTAGCTCAGAGGTAGTGTGCTAGCCTCAAGATAGAAAACGCGCCCTTTATCTTGAAGGTGAAAAAACCTTGAGCACGCCTTCCTTCGGATGGGACGTTAAACGAAAGTCCTGAGCCAGTGCGATTAACCGTCTTCACGGATAACACTAAACACAGGTTTTTCCGAAATTATTCCTAGTACATGCGGAAAATTGAGTTGAAGGCTTATCACTGCTCTTGTGTCAATACAAATCGAATGAAAGGTCAAATAGATGAGATCAATCCTATTCTGAAAAATGTTTCATAAAGCAAAAAATTTCCAATTATATGTAAATATATAATGAAATACTTAAGGCTAGGAAAACTACAATCAATTAAAAAAAGATAGAAATATCTATTTACAATTTTTTAGTTCACCACACCAGTAAATTCTTCAACGCCCACTAATTTATAACTCCAAAATTAGCAAGTGAAAATAATATAAAAAAACAACTGCAAGATAATGCCGCAAATTCACAGCTGCACATAATGGGAAAAGGATGGCAGTCCCTCGAATCCGAAGAGGTGCAGCAGATCTGGGAGATGATTGCTTCGATCAACAGGTGTTTCCGACAGGTTTGTTTACATTCCATGTTTCCAAGAGGCCTGTTATTGAAGTAAAGTAATTTTACCACCACAGATAGTAAGGATTAAGAACTGACCAAGTTTTGTATATTTTTATTTTAAAGGCACTCTCTGGTTGTAGGTAGCTTCTAAGGGTTCAATCTGTTTTCTGTATTTATTTTACTCTAATATTTTTACATTTAGATTTTGCAACTGCTGTCGCTCTCAACTTCTAGCAACAAATTTACCAATGTTGCATCCTTGTTGTATTTTTCTTCCCTAGAGAGCAAACACATAATTGATTAATTCGTACAGAGGAAGTACATTGCAGTTTGGCCGATATCGCTGAAATTGACTGGTTATGTCCTCATTGGGTTTGACTTCAAATATGAAATTTTGTGATTTTAAGTTAGACCTCTCCCCTAATCCCCCGTCCCTTTGGCCAATTTGGCTGAAAATTAATAGGTGTCGTCGTTAGAGAGTTCTGGATTCACATATAAAATTTTGTGTTGATATATTCATTTTATCGGGATTTATCGTGTTCACAGACACACTCACACACAGACAGACAGCAATTTGTTTTCATATTTTGAAAATGGAGGTCGGAAAACATGAAATTCCGTTGAAAACTCCGCATCGAATTTTTGCCCGATTACATAACTTCCCCTAAATAAGTAATTAGATTTATCAGTCCAACATATTTTTTTATTTAAACCACAACTAGTTTCGGCAATTTGCCATCTTCAGGTGGTGCATCTGAACATACATAAACCAAAAATTAGATTAGAATTTACGAACTTTTACAGTTCATGTCAATCATTAACTAATAAATAAATAAGTTAAAAATAAAATATAACAATTTAAAAATACGTAACAATTGCCAAAAGTACAATAAGTTACAATATTTGAATTTTAAAAACAGTACAATAAATTAAAATATTCTGAATTAAAATACCTTTTTAGAGAAGAGGTCAAGGGACACGTTCGAGTATCAGGGACCAGCTGGACACTGGCTGACTGGAAGACTCCCACTCCCCAAAACAAAGCTCAGGAAGGGGGGGGGGGGGGGGGGGGGGTCAAATTGAGTTATCCTATTTAAGCAGAGGTCTTTTTTTGTTTTTAGACATTTCTTAATTTCTAATTTTTCGAACCAGTCGAGTGTGGGACCTTTATCTACAAAATGTAAAAATTCCACATTTTTGTCGGCCAAAAACCTGTGACCTGTGGCTATCAGATGGTCTTTGAAGTCGGAAACTCTACTAGACCTGGGTAAATGTTCCCCTATTCTTGTAGAAACCTTTCGACCTAACTGGCCGATGTAGGCAGCCCCACATTCGCAGGTAATTCGGTAGACACCACTTCTATCTGAAAACTCAACTTTATCTTTCGATCTCGAGATGAGGGCTCCATAACTTCCCCTATACTTTGTATAGGTGGGGAAGTATAAGATACTACATACAAGTGGATACGATGTACAGTGAGTGTGACGCTAGTCAGTTTCAGACAGCTTCTCTGTCGTCGTGTACGTGTGTATATGATTGTTGCACATATGTGTGTGTTAGACTGCTACCCCTTCGCCCTAATGGGCAAACTCATTTGCTACCCTTGTCTTTGGATTAGTTCTATCAGTTCACCGAAGGAGAGAGGGGGCATCACTAGACAGCTCCCCTTATCACCCCGAAACAAAATCTAATTTGCATTATAACTTCTATGCGAGGGGGAAATGTTGAACGAAACACAATGAGTTTAGTGGTGACAAAATTATTTCGTCTAGAGTTGTGGTTCCAAAAGTTTGCATGATGAACCCCTTCATATCTCAACATCAAGCCGTCAACTCAACAAAAATGTAATCAAGTCGCTTCCACTTTCGTATACTACATACATAATTTTCCTACGTTCATATATAGTTTGTAAAATCCACGACAAAATTGTTACTTCGCCGGTGAAATATGGGTACCACAGCTTCTTTTTTCTCTAAATTTCGTGAGTTTAGGTCGAGCTAAGTGCGTGCCATAGCCCGGTCAGGAGCTGACAGAAAACCTACAGGGACCGAAACCCTTCTGCGGGATCTCTAAGAACAATAAAAGGTTGACTGACCAGGAAACACATCCATTTCTGGAGAGGGGTCCCAAAGCAAAGACAATCAAAACTCTTTGTTGCGGAACCCTCAGAGAAAAGAAGCCGAGAGCTCTTGTATATGAACAGAATGGATATGAGCTATGGCAGAGCTGATCACAGGACATGTCTTATGAACAAACACCTAAACAATATGGGCATCGCTAGAAGCCCTCTGTGCAGGAAATGTGGCGAGGGAAATGAGACTCCAGTTCATATTGTAAGCCAGTGTAAGGCACTAGACAGCAGGAGATTTTACTGCTTTGGGTCTGCCATAACGGAACCGAAGCAGGTAATCGAGGGAACCTGCAGCAGAGACCTGGACTTCATTAAAGATACAGGGCTGCTGTAGGGACCAACACACACAGGACACACAATAGGCCTACAGCTGTCAAACCAAATTAATTTCTATCTGAGCTGACCTTGTCTAAATCTTTTAAATTATCAATATTTACTGAAAAACAAATAGTTGAAGCCTGTCTATTGTCCCTGTTAATTCCGAACATCCCCTAAAAATTTCATGAATTTAAACGGTTGTTTTGAAGGGAGAGCGAAAACGGTCGGATAGCGTATTTCATTAATTTGTGCTGGGGGAGTACTCTGCTGGTGATTCACTGACGACTTTTTAACTTGCCAGCATATAGGGGAAGTTATGGTAATGGGTCGGGAAATAGAAATCAAAATGTTCAACATATTTTCATGTTCCAAGGTCACTACAGTATTTTTACAGTATTTCTGAAAAGAAGTATGTGTGTACGTGGTCGTTTTTCCGCTCGAAATCTCTGAAAATATTGAACGGGAAGGGGGATATGTGGGGCAAGCATAAAAATTGTTCTAGCTCATTAACATAGGCCGGATCGTCATGAAATTTCACATGTAGTATTTTTGAAAGCCAATTGAAATATAAACTATCTGGCGTCACAAAATTCTTAAGGGAAGGGGGGTTGTAAGGGGGGCTAAGCATAAAAATTGTGCTAACACATTAACGGATAAACGTAATATATCTTCAAGCAGGTTCATATACTGGATAAAATACCTACTTATTTGTGTATCTATTATTATTATTGATATTGATATCATGCTGGAAAGTTTGCCGTGTGAACCTCAAGGGCCGCACTTAGCTACAAATGGCACCTTTAGAGTCCTAATACACGGCCCAGTAATTAAGGGTGCAGAGAGGCGAAACACACATCCGAGAACCTGCTTGTTCTTTATTGGAAAAATGTACTTATACGAACTTACGTACATTTAACGTTATTTATGTAGATTTCAAATGGTTGGAGATACATTAGGTAGGTTTTTTTTTTCACATAGTCACTCGAAGAGACAGTAATGAGATTACTTGTGAGAAGAAATTGGGGCTAATGAGAGGATGTGGGCTGAAGTGGGGGGTCTCAAGGAGTGTTGAGCAACTAAGAGGACGACCAACAGATTGTTCAAATAAAAACAGGGAGTCCAGCTAACAACTATAACAGACTCGTTAATGGCCCCCATATCTGGAGACTGGGGCTCCACCCTCCATCCCCAGGCCTCTCTCCACACACTTTATTACAGGACCACCCCCTACACTATACTTTATTAATACCTCGTTCCTTACCTTGTTTCTTTATATCCCTCTTTATATCTTTAGCCTTTACGTGGGCCACCGTCTACCCTAAGGAAGTTTATCCTAAATCATTTTTCACATAAAACTTCTACAAATAGTAACTGTTATTAAGTGTCAGTTCTCTTTCTACGTTATTCTTGGTAAATGACCCCATACGAACAAAGATGCATTATTCTTTTTAAATCTATAAAATCTGCGAGGTAAACAAGATTTCAGGGGAAGTTTCAAATAAAATTGATGTGAAGTAGAGTTATTCAGCCTATAAGATTGGCTAGCTACGCAAAATTGTCTACAAACTTTTTGCGTCTTTTTAACTTTGTTATAGTATTTATACTCCAATAAAAGAATACGCCAGTTTCTCGTCACTTCGAAGGCCTGGATGAACCATTTGGCGTTTTTTGGTTATTCGATAAAATAGATATGTTCGGGAACGCCTCGACTCTACGTGGCCACAGCCCACGGGGATGTCTCATATATTTTCAGGTCTCTTATTCTTAGAGAGAAAGAACAATCCGAACTGTTCGTGCGACGGCACCAAGACTGTAAAATATCCTCGAGTTTCGAGGAGTCTCGAGCTGAACACCTATTATTCAGTTATTTCATTGTTACTATTATTATTTATTATATTAATTTTTATAATTATAAAAGAAAACATATTTACTTATGGCCATATTTTCAGATTGTAGTTTATCCAAATAAAGTATAATAATTTTTCAGAGAAAAAAAAATGGTTTCACCCATGCTTGATAAAAAATTTGTTTCATGAACTTTAACATGTTTGAGTCGGAATATGCCCCATCCTCACACTTAATTATATACTCCACAAACAAAGAGGCCCATACAGTCTTAAAAACTCATGGAGGAAGCATGGGGGAAATACTAAAATGTCTTCAGATGATAAAACCTGTACATACCTGTGGTTACACTGTTGACAGGCAAAACATTCCAAATGGTAGACATTGTTGCGGGCTCGCATGACCATCTCGAAGGCAGGAATGACCTTGGTACAGGCGGCGCAGTAGCCTGTATTCCCGAACAACCTGAAAAGCCAAACCAACTGTTAGAGGTCAACATTCCCCAATGAAAGGACAACGGGAGCGAGGAGCTTCTCCGAGATGCACAAACAAGTATGCTCAAAAGAATACCTTTGTTTTTAAGTAGCTTATTGTGCAACATTTCAACTTAATTTTTTAAAATCTGTTTATTTTTTATTAAGTTTGTAACTGATGAGTTACAAACTTAATAAAAAATAAATAAATACACAATTCCTCTCAGAAATTAAACAATATAATTCTTAGATGGTACAGAACAATATTAGCAAAATAGTATTGTGCAATCTATCACATCAGAAATATTTTATTATTATTATTTTTTTTATCCTTTTTAGTAAAAGACTAATAATAGTTAGTTATTCATTGTGACTCATGCCCGGGCTTTAACTATGAGGTCATATCGCCTACTATCCGAGCGCTCTTTCGTCCCTCTGTTGGTCATGTGCCCGTCTCTAATGTTGGAGTCCTAAATTTGGCAATCCTAGGGTAACAACGTCTTTAACGAATACCTGACATCGTACAAGCTCGGGACCATTGCTTAACGTCTCATCCGAGGGAGGGCGTGCCCTACGTGTTTTTACTTCCCAGATAAAAACCTAAGGGCAGGGTTTCGAAACCGCAATCTTGAGCAATAATACCGCTACTGGCGCCTTCACTACCAATAATAAATAGATATTTTACAATGTGTTTAAATTTAAACAAAGATCGTGGCTACAATCGTTTCGGAGTTAGAGCGTTCACAAAGTTCAAATTACATACACACTGGGGGCAACACTGCGAAAATGGTCAAAATGTGTTAAGAGGACCTTGAAAAATGAAATTCTGTTGAAAACTCAATTTCCGATTTTCGTATGATTACGATGCTTCCTTATACTAAAAGTATAAGTACATACATACAATCAAAACCTTGTATAACGACGTACCATTTATAACGACGAAGTCCCGAGAAAAAGTTTGGTTCGCCATTACAAATTTCAGGTAAAATATAACTTATTACGACAGTGGTTATAACGACGATAACGGCTATAGTAACGCTAGTTTAGACAACTTGGAGAATAAAAAGTCGTCTATAACGACGTAGGTACAGAATGTAATCAAAACATCAAGTTAGAGATAATTGGATACATAATTGTTTCGAGACCTATGAATTCTGTTCATAGAATCATAAAAGTCATGGTGGGGTTTTTTAGCTTTATTTTCAATTAACCTCAATTTTTTATTTTTTCCGGCATTTTTTCCAGAGGTGTCTTCTGATCTATTTTTTTGACAATATTTCGGGACACTTCCATGTCCCTTCTTCTGGTCACTATGACCAGAGAGACCCTTCTTCTGATCACTATAGCCCGATTTTACTTACGAATACTAAAGAATTTTCAGAGCTAGGTGGATTCCTTATTTAATCAGAAGCTGTCTGGAATAGAACAATAAGGATGATAATACTTGGAGAAGGATCCCTAGCAAAGACAAACAAGTGAGAAGGAGCACATGTTTACTGTCGCAAGGAGGCCAAGTTTGCAGATAAGCTCCACAACTTGAGGACCCGGCCAGCCTCACACTGAGCTATCATACCATCTTCCAGGTTCATATTTACTTGAGCTCTCTCCGCACTCTCCATTCTCTTGGATAAATACACTAAATGCAATGTTTCTTTAGCCTTCTTAATGTTTTCTTCCAATTTCATCTCTTAGATGTACTTAAATGCAGAACGAGGCATCAGGATCTGTTTGGAGGTTGTTGTGTGACTACTCTATTTAATAAAATATCACAGAGTTGTTGTCCACCCACTAGTTTATTTTGCAGAGCCAACGTTCAGTCACATTGTTAGCTCTACAGTTAATAGGTAGAACATTACAATTAATAAAAATATATCTAGATGCATATAAAATTAATGAAATGAATTAAATGTGATTAACAAATCTTTTTGAATGACCTGGAGCATCGCTAAGGTCAAAAGATTAGATTGTATAGTAATAGTATTTAATAATGGATTTTTCTAGATAAATTATTGAATTTTTAATAATTGAATTATTAGGACGGACGCTGGTACCTCAGAGCGTGCCTACTGACCTCAAGATTGCGAACCGGCCGAGGCCCTTAGTTTTTTTATCTGAAAGGTGAGCAAGCCGTCCTTCGGATGGGACGTTAAGCCATGGTCCCCAGCATGTACGATGTCTGGTACTCGTATAATGTGGGTGAAAAAGAATAAATCTGAGTAGGGAAAATTTAGGACCCATAGTAGTCAGGCTCATATCGATCAGAGGCGACGAAAGACCGCTTTGGTAGTAGGGCGATATGACAACTATCTAACCAATTTGAACACATCTGGAAATATGTCAACATTACCATTAACCTATGAATATGGCTAGTAACAGTCTGCTTTACTAAAAGGATACAGGGTCTATGCTTGACATCTCTCATGACTCCAAGAATGACCTAAATATTGACTGGAAAGTGACCTCGCTGACGGCCTGATGTCTGGTGCTCGAAGGAAAACAATTGAGGGGGTTAGAAGCAAAGGGATGTAAGTAACAAAAATGTAATTTCGAGATAATTACCTTCAAAGTTATAGTAACATCGTAAATTCACGTATTACCCAGGTATTTTCCAATAGTAACAGCATTACTGGTACTAACAATCGTTCTGATCATTAGCCAGTAGTCAGGGTAGGTGTCAAAGAAGATAACACACATATCTCAATTTCAGCCGAATTGTCATTTACATCCCTTTGCTTCTAACCCCCTCAATTGGTTGAACGAAATAAGTAACCTGTGAGAAAAGTCAATTTTTTAAAATCAAAGTCCTTTTGGATTATTACCTAGGAGTTGCCGTTTTCACAGGAAATGCCAAAACGGGCCAAGTTATTGTTTCTTTGACTTTTGCATCTTGACACGTATAATTCTCAATGAGTAATGCAAAAAAACTCGGAAATAGACTTGTATCTTAGCGAATTTCATGATCTATGTATAATTTGGTGCCTATACCTTTTTATCACATCTCTGTGCAAAATTTATGCTTCTATCACAAAAAGCATACAACAGAGGGTAGGGACCCTCTCGTGACAATTCTTTAGTTGGTCCCACCTCTAAAAAATGAACAAAGACAGGAAGGTAATGAAGGGGGCAGAACATTAAAAACAAAGACAATAAAAAAGTCGGATTTATGGGTGAGGCTGACCCATTAAATAAGGAATTAATGAGGCTCGTTTTGGCAAAACCTCATGCGAAATGTCGTGGCCAGCCTTCCTTCTGTTGTGATGTGGCGATATTTATCTACAACCACTCTGACCAAGATTCTGTCCCCTGATTATAAATTATAAATATTCCACGATTAAATTAAGTTTTTATAAAATTAAGAATAATGTATGACTTTTTTTCTTCAGTACTTTTAGGAACTTAATAAAAAAAGTTAAGTTGTTTCTAGTAATTTATTTCTTGGAAATATTCATTCGTATTCACTTTATCGGGATCTGTTAGATCGTGTAGCAGCAGGCAACTAAACCTCGTATTTATTTGTATTACTTTTATATATAGGGTGTCGGTAGCTGAGAGGTAGCATGCTTGCCTACTGAACTCAAGACCACGGGTTCTTAACTCGGGCGAGGCCCTTAGATGGCTATCTTTGGATGTGTACTATGTCAGGTACTCCTTAAAGACCCCTACCCAGGTCAACATACCTGGGTAGACAACATTTAGGACTCTCACTGTAGATTCGAGGTCAAAATTGCTCCGAAATTGGACAAAATTGCTCTTTAGTAGTAGACGATATGACCTCGTAGTTAAAGCCCGGTCATGAGTCACGAACACAAATAACAAACAAAATAATAGGCTGTGATATTAAAAAAATAATGTAAATAAAAATAAAAATAATTAATTAAATAATATAAATAATAAAATTAATAATAAATAAACAAATAAAATTATCACATTTCCTGCAGAAATTGTTTGCTGGTCTTCTACTAAATTTTGCTGTCTACAGTAGTTCTCGAAAAGGGGTCTAATAAAAATATATAGAAAGTTTATGAAGTGCAGTTTTGAAGAAAGTGCCTGTATACAAAAAAAATTCAATAAACAACTACTTCATTGGATTCTTCTAAATATATACATATATAAGAGGGCACCGGTAGCTCAGTGGTATGCGTGCTTGACTTCTGAGCTCAAGAACATGGGTTCGTAACCCGACCGAGGCCCTTAGTTTATTTTATCTGGGAGGTAAAATAAACTTAAGCAAGCCGTCCTTCGGATGGGACGTTAAGCGATGGTCCCGAGGCTGTACGATGTCAGATACTCGTTAAAGACCCCTGCCCTAGGTGAATAAAAAATTTAGGGTAGGCAAAATTTAGGACTCCCACAGTAGAGTCGGGCTCATGTCCACCAGAGTGACGAAAGAGGGCTCTGGTAGTAGGCGATATGACCTCGTAGTTAAAGCCCGGGCATGAGTCATAAAACCTAACCTAACCTAACCTACATATATATAATTCTGAGAGGCCATCCAATTTTTCTAAATTTGTAAAAATGGTCAATCTAATCGAAAGGTCTTTTCTTATTTGATTGACAAGGAAAATGATTAGCACAGAATCGAGAACAAAAATTGTGTTTATTAATACTTAACCTATATAATAAAAATCAAAAAATTAATTTGAAAAACAAAAAAAAATGAAATTATATACAAAAATTCTTACTAACTAATTTCTAAAAACTACATCAATCTTTTTCTGTGGGCACTCTTTAAAATTTTTATACTGGGCATATATATATATAATTAAAATAAAATGTACCTTCTTTTGTAGCTCACTCTTAACTTGTCCTTGGCCCATCGCCGTACTTCAACTGTTAACCCTAACACCATTCTCCTTCGACTGTGCTTGTCTATATAAATCAGCTGATCGCCAGCATTTGTTTCGATCGTTAGTTTTTCTCCATTCATTTTTTAAACAAAAGCGAATGGTCCATCCTTCTATATTTATATTCACTAATTAATTTATTAATGTTCTAACAGCTGTTTTTTTGAAAACTTCTACATTTTAGCTGTTTTTATAAGAAAAATCAACTCTTTTTCGATTATTTTCTTTAAAAAATAATGATTAATTATAGAATATTTTAATAATTAAAATGTGTGAATTGTTTTACATGACAAGGCTCTACAGATTCTATATCTAAATAAAATCCTGATCCTTCTCCGAATAGTATCTTTATATGCTCATTAAGAATGGACTCATTAATTGTTTCGAGGTAACTTTGGATGATTCTTATCAAATTACGTATCACGGAGTTTCTGGAGTCATCTAAAAAAATAGTGCAGAAACCTAATTTTTTTTTTTATATAACTGATATATATTCTATAGCTTCACGAGGTTTTAGGTAATATTTTGATGTAATTTGATCAATATGAGAATATTGATGTGAAAATTACGGCCTCTGAAGAACAAACTTATACACCCATTTGATTTAAGGTAGATTGTGGCGGTGAATTCTTACATGGAACCCGCAATCTGATCCCATAACTCCTTAAACAGACTATTCTCAATGTATTTTGATACTGAAGAGCTGGTGTCTGACCTGAGATAGTCTCGTTTGCAGAGGATGAGGTTCGCTTTGGTGTAAAGAGTGGATCCAACCTCGCCAAGCCGACAGTCGCAGCAGCCGCACTTGAGACAATCTTCATGCCAGAATAGGTCCAGCGCCTTCAGCAGATATCTGAAACAACGCAAGTAAACTTGTAAAGTTCCTACGTAGATTAATAAATAAAGCGGCCTCAATGAACATATTACTTTAAATAAACATTAAAAATGAACAATACTAGTGGCCGCTATCAAATAAAATAATATATTGGGCTAATTCCATGTCAAATCGACTATTTGTCATACTAAAACGGATATTTATCCTTCTAAATTTCATAAAATTTTGTGATTGGGAGCATAATAAGGTCTCCATAATTTTTATTTCTAGGGTAAGGACGAAGGAGATTTTCGCTGCACTCCAAGATGAGAGATGCTTTTCAAAACTCATCTCGACCCTAGCCAAGCGTATAACCAACTTAAAAACTAAGATGGAAATAAACAAATTTAACAAAATTAAATCTTACAAACTAATTACTTAAAACTATATCAAATCTTATTTTGGGTATATATATATATATATATATATATTTACATATAAATAAATAAAAGTCTCTCCTTTGCGCATCTATTTCAATGTTATTTCACACCTTTTTGGTTCACCACACCTTAAGCCTAAAGACAACTCTCTCTCTAGACTGTCCACCTCCATATCTCTCCTTAGACTGTTTCACCCTATTTAAAACGGCTGATCGTCACCTCTTGTTCTCCATTCATTGTTTGTTCACATTTCGTTTTAAAACAAAATGCGACTAGTCCATCTTTGTATATTTATTCACTAATATTCTATAATATATAAGAGATTGAGTACCTACTGTAAAAATGTATTGTCATGTCTAATTTTATTGGCCCTTAATTTGAACTGAAGAAGGTAAACTACATCACTCACCTTTCAGTGATGTGTTTGCCACAGCCGGCACACTCCTGGGTGGGACCAGTCTGGGAGCTGGGGGTTGGGGCGGAACCTTTCGAGGCCCCCCCGGCCCCCTTCACATCCATCGTCATTCTCCCCACACCTGAAACACAACAAACACTCCTATTCAAATATATATACATATAAATATTTCTTAGGGTTTTCTGGAATTTTTTACATAACTCTATTTACGAATATGTTTTACGAAATGTGGTCTAATCCATGATGAATATATGTATGCTTCTGGTCTTGGCATTACATTGATGTCAGTTATAATTAAAGACCAGCTGACGATAGTATGATGCCGATATCAGTTATATTTATATACATATTTTTTATAGATACTTTTTCAAAAATAATTTAGTTTTATTTATTTACAAGTTTCCCCAATCCGAGACTTTCTACTTGAAGTTAAAAACAATAGTTATTACAACAGTTGTCTATTTCATAGTTCTTTTTTAAAATAGATATTTCTTTTGAAAAATCTTTTTTACAAAAAGAATCTATAATTTTGGAAGAAAATGGTTCTAGCTTGCTCATTTTATTGAATTTTCAGAGTTTACGGACATAAGAAATGGACGATTGGTTCAGAAATATTTTTACTACAAACATTTGCTTTTGTAAAATTATTCCAGAAAACAAAAAAAAGTTACCTACTGAACAAGTTGAAAATATTTAGTATTTATGTACCAATGTCTAATTTTAATTTTTTTTTTATATTTGACTCGAGAAAATTTGTAGTTTTTAAGGTTATTTTATCTCTTTTTAACATAGAATCAAATTCTGGCACAATAAACCTCTCAACGCCATTCAGAATAAATATAAAGCGTTCTAAGAATTTCGTTTCACTGAAATGAGTCAAGGCGTCAGGCAAAGATAGCGAGCGAAGCGGCCGACCGCGGACCCACTCCCTTGGTAATTTAATAAACTAGACAAAAAAGAAAATGTAGATATGTAAATTTTAAGAGCTCATAATTCTACAATGCCTCAGTAAGAAGCTATTTAAGCTCCAGTCTAGAACTCATTAGGCAAATGTCCAGCCATTTGACTCTCCGTAGCTCACTCGGCAAAAGAGATTAGTGCGAGGTCGGAATAGTAAACACCAAGGGAAATGTGAAAATGATTCTCAGGTTGGGTATTATTTCTGTTATAAAAGCCATTTTTAGGGTTTAAGAACAAGATCAGAACCCTTGTAAGCGAGCTTTGTGTGTCCGTCGATCAGGGTGTGAAGAATGGCGGATATTTGCTTCTAACATTTCTTTGATTTATAAAATTTGCCATTAATAACAGTTGAACTATGCTCCATTCGGTAACGTTTTTAAATGTATTAAATCCTAATGGCTTCAAATGTCGAGGATACTATTGGCAGCAGTATTCTTCTGATCTTAACCACCCTAGTGGTATTATTGTGAACTAATGGATTATTCACACGAGTTCAATGGGAGGTGGAATGACATACATAAAAACCTGAACCTGACCCTTTAACGTAGAATCATTTTTGCCGTGGATGGTAAGGAACTCTCAGATAAGCAGGTAGCTGGATGTTCCAGATGTTCGAGATATGATATTGAAGGTAGCGACAAGTTCCAGGACTAGGCTGCAAAATGTTTCTGGAGCCTCTATCTTGAGAATTTATGTTTATTTCCCGAGTTGTGCGTTTTTATGAAATTGGTTGGAAATATGATGTTAAGCTTTCACAGGAAATTAATCTTTTCCGACCCGCTGATTCCATAAATGGACAAAAAAAAGTGTGAACACGATGACTCTCGTTAGAATTGACTGCAGATTTTCAAGTAAATTAGGCAAGGCGGAGAGGAGGCTGTTTTGGTGGCGGTGGATATAGAGGGTATAGGTAAATAATGCAGTCAGTATTGGTGGCGGTGGAGATGGAGGTGTGGATGGAGGAGACAGTATTGGTGGCGGTGGAGATGGATGTATATGTGGAGGAGACAGTATTGGTGGCGGTGCAGATGAATGTATAGGTGGAGGAGACAGTATTGGTGGCGGTAGAAATGAATGTATAGGTGGAGGAGACAGTATTGGTAGCGGTGAATATAGAGGTATAGGTAAAGGACGCAGTCAGTATTGGTGGCGGTGGAGATGAATGTATAGGCGGAGGAGATAGTATTGGTGGCGGTGGAGATGGAGGTGTAGGTAAAGGATGGAATATTGGTGGCATTGGAGATGGAGGAGACAGTATAGGTGGCGGTGGAGCCCATACATCCTGACTATCCATTCAAAATGCGTAAGTTGCCATACAAAATTCAATTAATGCCTCTCTTTACAATAAGACCAACGTTACTGTTTCTCATTAAAATCTTCCATCTTATATTAAACAGTTTGTTCCCGTCATGTCATTATTCAATACAAATAATTCTGCCAGGAATGGAGTAATAAAAAAATAAATAAATGAAAAATCTCTGAAGGTAGAGTTATTCACCTTATTGGAATCTAGACTTTATATTACCTTTGGGGTTGGTAAAGCCGTTTAAAATAATTTAATTCTGGAGGCTCGCCAGGTATTTTAATAAATGGTCTGTGTTGTGATGTCGGCGGGTGAGGCCATTCTGAAATATTCCAAGTCCACTTTGACAGGAAGGGCTCAAAGGCTGGAGGTGGGCTCCTAATTATTGTGGACGAGGGCCTGCTCTAAACTGTCAAATAAGTGTTTGTAATCAAGGGCATATTTGTAGGTAGAGGGAGGGATGAGGGAGGAGGGAGGAGGGATGCTCACAAAGGTGGAATGCCACCCCCTCACAAAGTTGTTCATGCCTCTCTCTCCTCTCCTCTCATACCATACCTTGCTACCCTTCCTTCTAGTTGGGTTCCAACAATGCACATCTCACAACACAACAGTCCATTAGGAAGCCAATTCTACCATAAACACTCCTCTCTCGTCTATCTCTGTCTATACTTACTTGGTTAGATAACTTTTTGTGCTCTGTACCAGAGGCGATCTTACCAATGGGACGACTGAGACAGGGTCCCCAAACGAGAAAGAGTTTCAAAAGAGTTTTTCAGCATGTTTCTACCAAACCGGTAAACCTTCGAAAACTAGTTTCACATACAAAATGTGCCATTCGGTTTTTTCTACACTTTTTATTTGGCGAGATTTTCAATTAGGTCATAAGCAGAAACAGTAACTTATAAAATACTTAGGCCCCGAAGTAAAGTGATCTGATTTCGGCCCAAAGAGGAGCTGGAGAGAGAATGATCTGTAAGGGTGGTTGGTATAAGGTATTTGGTATAAGGTATAAGGTATATAAGGTAAGTATTTGGAGTATTTTGTAAATTAGTCACATTTTTTTTTTTAACGTGGTTTTCGTTTTAACTAAATAATTTTTTAAAGAAGCATTTCCATTGTTTATATAATCTTTTTTCCATTTTTTTGAGTCACTGACACTTCCACTCAAACACTGAGTAGGTTTCCTCCATAGTTCGATCTATTATATTGCAGTATTGAAGGAGCGCCAGGGGTGGAAGTTGGCCAAAGCTCCACTGTATATAAATGATAGAAGACCCCCACCAGAACACAGCACCTGAGAACAATTAGCCTTGGGGCATCCCCCGTTCAACTTAAATATTAAACCGTCTTAAACTTGACCCAAGGGGCCCTCCTTATATTTAATGTGCCTTAACTATTCTAACTTAGGTCTGAATCCTGCTATGATTAAACCATTGTCCTCTCTCCACTCCCTAATACATAGTTTGTAATAATATGAATTAACTATTCCCACTTACCCTTCATGTTGTCTTTTCATATTTATTCTAAACCCTTCATCCCTCCTTGGGATGGCTTCCTTGGAACAGCCCATCCGACGTTCCTTAACAAGGTGTTTCCTATCCTTTCTCTGAACCTACCATCCTATTTGGGAAACAAAGCAATCCCTATCAACGATCCTAAAAATATTGAGTTTCTTACCCCTACAATAAATATACTTAACGTCTTCATTTCAAACTAGGCTAATAAGATGTATCTTATTAAAAAAAAATATGTCCTACAAAAAATTATCTAATTGAAAGCTTTTAAAATCCGTCAGACACTACGGCTATTTCCCTAACATCCGGTGTTTCTAATTTCGTTTCTACCCTTTCTATTTCGTTTTCAACGTTCTTCCATATACACTGAATGTTCTTTTATTATATTCTAAATGTTTCTTCCATATATTCTAAATGTTCTTTTATTACTTTCTTCCATATATTCTAAATGTTCTTTTATTACTTTCTTCCATATATTCTAAATGTTCTTTTATTACTTTCTTCCATATATTCTAAATGTTCTTTTATTACTTTCTTCCATATATTCTAAATGTTCTTTTATTACTTTCTTCCATATATTCTAAATGTTCTTTTATTACTTTCTTCCATATATTCTAAATGTTCTTTTATTACTTTCTTCCATATATTCTAAATGTTCTTTTATTACTTTCTTCCATATATTCTAAATGTTCTTTTATTACTTTCTTCCATATATTCTAAATGTTCTTTTATTACTTTCTTCCATATATTCTAAATGTTCTTTTATTACTTTCTTCCATATATTCTAAATGTTCTTTTATTACTTTCTTCCATATATTCTAAATGTTCTTTTATTACTTTCTTCCATATATTCTAAATGTTCTTTTATTACTTTCTTCCATATATTCTAAATGTTCTTTTATTACTTTCTTCCATATATTCTAAATGTTCTTTTATTACTTTCTTCCATATATTCTAACTGTTCCTTTCTACTATTCTCCATTTACTCATCCAATGTTTTAAATGTTGTTTCAGATTTCTTCAATGTTTTATTGACTCTAAGGTACACTGATTCGCGTTTTCACTACTTTCACTAAAGTTGTACTGAATCAAAGTTCTCTATAACTCTCATCTCAACTAGTTGGGACCTCCTCCAACACTAAATCTAGATGGGCGCGTCTCCCGCTCTTACAGTATTCTCCCGCCATTCAAAGCCCGGGAAACTCTTACATTCCGATTGGCTACCCATGTCAGGTGATCGACAGCCTTCCTTATCGTCTCCCAAACTAACACCACACAACTCACTTTTTGCAACTTTTCAGTAGAGCTTGAAAACTGTTTTTCAATGATTTTCAATGCTACCATTTAATTTTTTTATGCTACCTGAACAATTTTAAATAATTATCGTACTCCTCCACCTGAGGAAATGGAAAAAAAACACCATAATCAACTCATTGAGAAAAGTGTTTACCCCCCAACTCCAAACCTCCAGAAATTGAGTTGTGTGGTATTGCAGTTTGGGAGACGTTATATGGTTTTGGGAGACGTTATATGGTTTGCTGCTGACGTCATGGCGCCAAGACTGGCCTCCACTTTCACACTGCCATCTGCATTATATAGTTTTTACTTAAATATTATAAAAATTAATGTCCATAAATTTTGAACATCACAGGGTATTAATGTCTCCTGGAATCAGTGATTATATTAGTATGAGGCCTGGAAAGCAAAATTTTGAACAATTTAAATCTCAGACCCATTCTTATACCAACCACCTTTGTTCCTCTATTTAAAATTCGTTGCCGTGCATTACAATGTAAACATTACTTTAAACTAATTCTTACAGAAATGTATTATAGATTCTTTGGAGCGCTATACCTTTGTTCGTATTAATCACATCTCAAATCTGAAACTAACTGATGGTTGGAAATTTATTAAGAAAGATTTTTGGTTGGGGGAAATGTTTCGACTAACCTCTTTCGCGTAAGTAAAGCAAACGTCTAAAAATATGTGTTTAAAGACGACATTTTAGCATGGTTATCCATATCTCGCAACCTGGGCGGCCATCGAAAAATTGTATTTCATGTACTAAGTGCCTTTTAGTTTTCAAAAACTTTCATTTTAAGACATTTTTGAAAATGTCAGCGGTATCTTGCAAACTGACAGGCTCCTAAGTAATGTGATCTTAATTTTCATCCGATTTTAGCTAAAATCTAATCAGATCAGTTAACAAATGTGACATATTCATATCGATTTTCTAGTTCGTTGCTACAATAGTTAGAGCGCTCATAAAATTCCAATTAGATACACAGACAGACTTATTGCGAAAAATATTATAGTTCAGGGGTCCTTGAAACGTTTTTCTGTTAAAAACTCAACCTCGTATTTTCGCATGATTATAATACCTACCTTCTTATTCTGAAGGTAATGAGAAAGTAAAAATGAAACCTACGTAACCCTTTGAAATGTTATGAAAAAGCTCTCGCCTATAGTACTTTTACTTTTTCCTAATGACACTAGAATTTCTATATACAATTTAATTTTCCCCACATTTTCCTTGAATAGGTAGGATGCTGTGATAAGATGACCCTTACACAATGGAAGAAGGGTCTCAGTCGGCTTTCTCAGCTAATAGAATGTCCCCTTGCTCTTCGGATCAGCTCCTTTCTCAACCTAGAAGCACCTCATAGAATTTTTACTTCCTCCATATAACGAAGTTGATATGGAGAAAGTATTGTGAACGGCTGAAAATTCTTAAGATGAGATTTCAGTATCACTCTCTAAGTTCGAATTACCAATTTTTTTTTTTTCAAAATGTCTGAATACTATTTGAAAGCAGGAAGTTCATGAACTGATCATTCCAAAGATTTTAATTTTTTTTTTTTCTAAGAGTCCTTCATCCAAACTTAGATATTGATTTCGTACTTAGCTTAGTTAAATTGTATATTTTGTTATCATTCATTTTGTTATTTTCTATCACCGACATCACATTTACTTATGGTGAATTACCGTTTGCAAATATGCAAAGAAGTTTTATCACTGTAAGATATTGATAATTTTTTTTTTTTTCTATAGATATGATGAATTTTTTATTATGCATATTTATAATCGGTACAAACCAGACCTGGGCAAAAAGTATCTTAAATACTATCTCAGATACTATCCGAAAGATAACCAAGTTATCTTGAATAACAAGATACATTAGTCAAGATACTTTCGTTATTCAACTAATCTGGCACGTTATCTTGCAAGATACGTTATCTGACCAAATACTATCTTATAAGATAAATTATCTTACAAGATACGTTATCTTTAAGATACATTATCTTCCAAGATAACCTACGTCACACATTAAGATACTTGAATAACAAGATAACCTACGTCACACAATAAGATACTTGAATAACAAGATAACCTACGTCACACATTAAGATACTTGAATAACAAGATAACCTACGTCACACAATAAGATACTTGAATAACAAGATAACCTACGTCACACATTAAGATACTTGAATAACAAGATAACCTACGTCACACAATAAGATACTTGAATAACGAAAGTATCTTGACTAATGTATCTTGTCACTCAAGATAACTTGGTTATCATTCGGATAATAACTGAGATAGCATTTAAGATACTTTTCGCCCAGGTCTGTCTCATGGTTACGGGTTCGAATCCCGAACCGTAAAATCAACTTATTTTCCAAGAAGGTCACGTTACCAACCCGAGGGTTGCGGGTTCGAGTCCCGACCAGTAATATCAACTTACTTTACAAATAACCTACGTTACCAACCCGAGAGTTGCGGGTTCGAGTCCCGACCAGTAATATCAACTTATATATCAAATAGTTCACGTTACCAACCCGAGGGTTGTGGGTTCGAATCCCCAACAGTAATATCAACTTACTTTACAAATAGCCCATGTTACCAACCCGAAGGTTGCGGGTTCGAGTCCCGACCAGTAATATCAACTTACTTTACAAATAACCTACGTTACCAACCCGAGAGTTGCGGGTTCGAGTCCCGACCAGTAATATCAACTTATATATCAAATAGTTCACGTTACCAACCCGAGGGTTGCGGGTTCGAATCCCCAACAGTAATATCAACTTACTTTACAAATAGCCCATGTTACCAACCCGAAGGTTGCAGGTTCGAGTCCCGACCAGTAATATTAACTTATTTTACAAATAACCTACGTTACCAACCCGAGAGTTGCGGGTTCGAGTCCCGACCAGTAATATGAACTTATTTGACAAATTACCTACGTTACCAACCCGAGAGTTGCGGGTTCGGGTCCCGACCAGTAATATTAACTTATTTTACAAATAGTTCAAGTTTCCAACCCTAGGGTTGCGGGTTCGAGTCCCGACAAGTAATATCAACTTATTTTACAAATAACGTATGTTACCAACCCGAGAGTTGCTATCACTGGTGGGGATATAAGTTGATATCACTGGTGGGGATTCGAACCCGCAACCCTCGGGTTGGTAACGTGGGCTTTTTGTAAAATAAGTTGATATTACTGATCGGGACTCTAACCCGCAACCCTCGGGTTGTTAGCGCGAGCTATTTGTAAAATAAGTTGATATTACTGATCGGGACTCGAACCCGCAACCCTCGGGTTGGTAACGTGAACTATTTGTAAAATAAGTTGATATTACTGGTGGGGATTCGAACCCCCAACCCTCGGGTTCATAACGTGAGCTAGTTGTTAAATACGTTGATTTTACTCGTGGGGATTCGAACCCGCAACCCTCGGGTTGATTTCGTGGGCTATTTGTAAAGTAAGTTGATATTACTCGTGGGGCTTCGAACCCGCAACCCTCGGGTTGGTAACGTGGGCTATTCGTAAAATAAGTTGATATTACTAGTGGGGATTCGAACCCCCAACCCTCGGGTTCGTAACGTGAGCTATTTGTTAAATACGTTGATATTACTGGTGGGGATTCGAACCCCCAACCCTCGGGTTGGTAACGTGAGCTATTTGTATTGGTTATCTGATTATCTTTTGAATAATGAGTGATCACTCATAAGATAACAAGATACTTTCAAAATAGGTTCTTGAATAACAATCTTTCAGATAACGAGATAATGTATCTGATGAGTGACAAGATAACCAAGTATCTTGAATAAAGTATCTTTTCATGAACCAAATACTATCTGGCAAGATAACGTTATCTTGTGAGATACGTATCTTGCAAGATACTATCTTTTCATTACTTAAAAGATAATGTATCTGACTAATGCCCAGGTTTGGTACAAACCATGAGTAAAGTTGACAATAATGGTTAATGGGACAAAGTGAAATAATTATTGGCAGTATGTACAATAATAACTAAATATAAGAAATAAATTTAATTAAATAATAATAATTTAAAAAATAAAAATATCTCTGAAGTCTTGTAGAATATGTAGGTACAAAATAATAATACTATATATGAGAAAATAATTACATCGATTAAAATACAAAATTATAACAATGATAAAAATAAAAGTTTTTACAAAAATATATATGTAATATAATAATAAAAATCCGAATAAAAATATAAAATATAAATTTAGCTCGAAATTCCCCGACATGCCACCGCGATGAAGCCATCCTTATTCCTCCAACTTAATGGAGGCCACGGTAGCCCGGATGATGCCTCGAAGCACCTCGCTCTGCCAGCCTCTGACCAGCAGTGGTAATAATAATAGCTAACAGGTCTCTCGGCCAGGACCTCCTCAGCCTTCGGGGTATTTTTCGGCATGAGAATGGGATGACAGAGATCGGGAAAACGGATTTTCAAGGTAGGATAGTTTAGAATGAAAGTTTAGGAAACGGGATTTGATGACATCGTTGACAATAGGAATTTTAGCGTCAATGTGGAGGGAAACTTAGAAGGGTGCATCGACAATTGTTCTTAGGACTTTGGATTGGAAGGACTGGATACGCTTGATGTTAGATGGCTTATGATGATAATAAAGACCACATTATATTCAAGGGTGCCTGAAATATCTTGAAACGTAAAAATCCGTTAAAAACTCGATTTTGGATTTTCGTATGATTACTTTACTTTTTTATATCATAGGTAAAATAAAGTAATAAAATGAAAAATGTACTTTTCTTTGAATATATTGACACTTGACAGGCTGACTGTGATCGGAACCAGGAGTCACGTAGTCGAGTCACATTTGAAACGGAACAGAAAAAAGATTAGGGTGTCGTTTGAATGGATTGTAAAGATAGAAGGAAACAAAGCCTTTGGTTTTATTCAAAGGAAAGCGTTTTATCAAATGGGCCGTGGGATTTGAGGCGAGATGGTGGGAAGGCGGGGGCGGGAGACTTTTGGCGGGGAGCTGTATAGAGTGAGGCAAGTCTGTATGTGGTTAGAACAGGGGGAACATCTACTGAATTATACATGTTCTTCTCCTCATATCAGTTCCGTGGCATGTTTTTACTACAGTTATTTTCAAAATGACTTCTTACAAATCCTTCAGTTTGTTACTCCTGAATTTTTTATTTATTTTTTATATTTTTCATTTTATTGCGAGATTCTGCGGTTTGTCCGTTAATACTCATAAGCACTTGCGAGAAAGTAGACTGATTATTTTGTACATGAGTACCAGGTCAAGGCGGATGGAAAAATAAGTACTTTCCTATCTAATATGGAGTATATTTCACCGGAATTTCATGTTTTCGTTTAGAATAACTTTATCGACACTAAATTTGATATCTGTTTTCAAGATGACACCTATCGACTTTCAGCCAAATCGGCCAAAGGGCTTGGAGGGGGCTTAACACAAAAATCCCAATGATTCCCGATGTAATGAAGAATAATGGAAGGGAGTAGGGGGGATGAAAACATATGTATAGTTTTTATGTATAAAAACAATATACACATTAAATTATTAATAATAAAAAAATTAATTATATTTATTTTTCTATAAAAAGAAACTGAATTAGTAAACAAATGAGTAAAAAAACAAAACACGACCATCAGCTGTTTTTTAGTATGTGTATAGAGGCCTGGGTTCAATGGCGAGGGTCTGAGTAAAGATAGAGAGTAGTGTTTAGGCTTAAAATGTAATGAACCAAATAGGCGTGAATTGACGGTGAAATTGATCCGCAAAGAAGGTACTGTTGCTTGTTTATATGTACAGGATATATGCCCAGAAATATATAACTTAAATTTAAAGAATGGCCAACATATAAAACAAAATAACATTGAATTAGTGTTAAGAATTTAGTTTTTAAGACTTTTCTTTTGATTTTTGTTTGTTCCAATGTTTAGTTTTTTTTATTTTATAATGTTTAGATTTAAGAAAACAAACCCAATAATTGTTCTGTGTAAATTCTATTTTATTAATTTTCCCTGTTGGCTCAGTAAGATAGTTTGAAAACCTTTGGATTAGATTTAATATTATTTAAAATTATTAAAAATGGTATCTCTTTAGAAATCCAAATGACCAGTTGGTTAATTAATTTTTTTTTTTAAATAGGTGCACTTTCTTAAAAATTGCACGTTTTGAACTTTTGATATTTTTAGGGCCCTTCTCGAAAACTACTGTAGTAATCAAAATTAAATAGAAGACCAGTTATAAAATGTCTACTGGAAATGTGGTAATTCTTATTGTTTATTTATTATTATTATTTCATTATTATTAATTATTATTTATATTTTTATTTATTTATCATTTATTTAAGATTAACACTTAAACCTTTCTTTTTTACCACAATATTATAAGAGAGATGAGTTATCAACGGACATTCACGTTTCAAGTTCCTCTGAATACGTTTTGAATATTTTCGCAATGATATCTTTATTATTAACGTTAAATAGACATCATGTTTTCATTCAACTTTTTACCCACCAATATTGTAGAAAGGAAGCCACGGATCGCATGATAAATGAAACCGGATCTAAATTCTATTCTCTTTCGTCATCCTTTACAATTTATGGTCTGTTGGATTTTATCTAAAGTACTTGCCAACTAAATGGTTAACGGCTTGAAAGTAAATCATTTAAATATAAGTTTGTTGAGGGAGAGGAAGTCAACTCTGTGGAAGGGTTAGGGCGGGGCAGTCTAGTATAACTAAAGAAGGGTGCCTGGAATTAGTCAGCTTTATTTTAGGGGTTGGTAGTCAGGACACGTCCCTGGGGGCTCGATTAAAACTTGCACAAAACCACTTCTTGGCATCCACACAATGTACACTGTCAACTAGAGCTTACCACTTCCTAAACATTTTGTTATGTTCTTTAAAGCTCTTCTTAAAAAAAAATTCTTGTAGAGTGCTTACAGAGGATTTTACACTCAATAAACAAGTTAACTAAAATGTAGCAATAACCACTTCAGGAAAATATAATACCTATATCTCATGATATCGATTATCGCGTCAATAAAGAAGAATCAACGGAAATGTACTTCCCCAACACAAATAATAATGATGTCATCATTATGGGGTTTAGAATTTACATATGTAATTGTATGCCGAAACATTCATTACAAAGGCAGTTATTGGAGTTTTATATTAAGCCTTCTCCCTAATCCTCCTTTTCTCTTTGGTCGATTTGGCTGAAATTCAATTAGTGTTGTCCTAGGGGGGGGGTTCAGGATACAAATTTTAAAAAAAAAGGTAGTATCGATTAATTTATTTTATCGGGAGTTATCGTATTCACACTTTTTTTTCATGTTTGGAATCAGGTGTCGGAAAACATGTATATGCATATCAAATATATAAATATATATCTTCTGGCCCTCATTTCCTTAAGGGCCGATTCGGCTGAAACTTGATGTGTATCTTCCTTATGGGGTTTTGGATTTACATATAACATTTCATGCCGAAATTATATTGTGTGGTAATAGAAAATATATATAAATAATAATTTAATAAACAAATATTAATTGAATTAATAAAATTATAAATAATTAAATAATAAATATTACCACATTTCCTGTAGATATTATATAGCTAGTCTTCTACTAAATTTTGATTTCTACAGTAATTTCCGAAAAGGGCCCTAAAAAAAATATCGAAAGTTCAAAGACGTACAATTTTGAAGTAATAAATCTTCTAAATATAATAATGAAATGCCATATTGTTTTTCTAAGTTTGCAAAAATGTTCAATCTAATCCAAAGGTATAAATTATCTTACCGGGTTCGCAGAGAAATGAATGTGTCGGAAAACATGTATATGCATATCAAATATATAAATATATATCTTCTGGCCCTCATTTCCTTAAGGGCCGATTCGGCTGAAACTTGATGTGTATCTTCCTTATGGGGTTTTGGATTTACATATAACATTTCATGCCGAAATTATATTGTGTGGTAATAGAAAATATATATAAATAATAATTTAATAAACAAATATTAATTGAATTAATAAAATTATAAATAATTAAATAATAAATATTACCACATTTCCTGTAGATATTATATAGCTAGTCTTCTACTAAATTTTGATTTCTACAGTAATTTCCGAAAAGGGCCCTAAAAAAAATATCGAAAGTTCAAAGACGTACAATTTTGAAGTAATAAATCTTCTAAATATAATAATGAAATGCCATATTGTTTTTCTAAGTTTGCAAAAATGTTCAATCTAATCCAAAGGTATAAATTATCTTACCGGGTTCGCAGAGAAATGAATAGAATAGAATAAGAGAACAAATATTTGGGTTTATTTACCTAAACCTACATTATAAATAAAATCAAAATATCAATATGAAATAAAAAAATTAAATTATTTACAATAAATCTTACAAACTAATTTCTACATCTACTTTTAATCTCTTTACTTTTTAAATATTGTGGCCATTCTTTAATTCAATGTTATTTTGGTCATATAAACATATAAATAAATAAAAGTACCTTTGCGCATCTACTTCACTGTTATTTTCACTCTTACATGGTTCACTACCTTAAGCCTGAAGACAACTCTGTCTCCAAAACTGTCCACCTCCACATCTCTCCCTAGACTGTTTACCCTATTTAAAATAGCTGATCGTCGTATTTTGTTCTACATTCATGAGATGTTCACATTTCGTTTTAAAACAAAATGCCACTAGTCCATCTTTGTATATTTATTCACTAATTAAGTTACTTCACTCCTAACAACTGTTTTTACACATATGATAATAATTTATTTCATTTTTTTTAATGTATCATTCATCAAATTTACTTATGGTTTATACCGATGTAAATATTCAAAATAAAAAATTACTAATACTTAAAAAAAAATAGCGAAAAAAAAATTATTTAGGATGGGCCATATTTGTCAGAAACATGACCCCAAAGCTCATGTAATTGTACACTTATTTTATCGATTAACATTAACTCTTTGAACTGGATGATTAACAAAGCAAATTATAAAAATAATGATGTTTATATTGGCAACATATTGGTTAAGAGTTGCTGTAATGAAAGAATTGAGATGTGTTATTTGAATGGAATTGGCTGACTGTAGCTGACAAGGTAATCACAATTCCGATTACATAACTTGATTAATGAAAGAATTGAGATGTGTTATTTGAATGGAATTGGCTGACTGTAGCTGACAAGGTAATCACAATTCCGATTACATAACTTGATTAAAATACATACTCATTTATTTTAAGAAGGGAACCTCCTTATTTGTCTCCGCTCTATCTCAAGACAATCTCAATGAACCTCGTCCCTCGTCAACCTTAAAAATATTTACTTCATGACAAAATTATAAATAGGATTTTGCGTTTTCAATTCCCCAGCTGTTTGAAGTATAGGTTATGTAATGCAAAATTCGGTGTTAAGTTAGGTTAGGTTTTATGACTCATGCCCGGGCTTTAACTACAATGTCATATTGCCTACTACCAGAGCGCTCTTTCGTCACTCTGGTGGACATGAGCCCGACTCTACTATGGGAGTCCTAAATTTTGCCTACCCTAAATTTTTATTCACCTAGGGTAGGGGTCTTTAAATCGCTTAACGTCCCATCCGAAGGACGGCGTGCTTAAGTTTATTTGTTGAAATTCTGTGTTGAGTTTAAATCGGAATATCATGTTTTCCGACTCCCTGATTCCAAACAAGAACAATTAAATTTTTGTCTGTGAGTGTGTGCACGCAGTTATGAACACGGTTACTCCCTGTAGAATCAATGTATCGACATGAAGTTATATATGTTTATATATGATTTTCGGTCAAAGGGAATAGAGCTTAGGAGGGAAGATTAGCACAAACCACTTCCGAATGTATAGAGACACACTTTAATATGTAAATTCAAAATCGCATAAGGACCACTGCATGGCTGCAGATGTAATGAATGTATCGACATGAAATTTTATATTTAAATTCGATATCCCATTTACTTCAAGCAACAACTCTACAAAAAATGCACAAACTGCTGGTTATCTAAAAGACTGTCCTTAACATTTGTATTTTTAATTTTGCAAATTTTCGGATTGATGTATAAATAAATTTTGAAATTAAAAGTTGAGTTTGATGTTTATTATATTCTTATCCGCCCTTATCCCTGCCTCCCCCAATCCGTGGCTTCCTTCAAATCCTCATTATACCACATTTTCCCATTCGTCAGCATCATTTATCTCTAATTATTTCCTTATTTAATTTTTATTTGTTTTATTTTATTAATTTTTTCCATTTTCCTAAATTTTGTATCTTAAACATTATTATAGGTACTTATTTTGTTAATTTTATATATTTTTATTTTATTCTTCTTGTCTTGGCATCCTTCCTTCTCTATTATAGTCAACCATTATGCATCATGAACAGGATAAAGGAATATACACGCACTAAAGGAATATAAACTCCAAACACTACTTGTCAATATTTTCACTATATTTGTCAAAATTACACGACTATAGTTTCGCCTCTTATGGCATTATCAAGTGAACAAAAATAATAATATTAATAATGCCGTAACAGGCGAAACTATAGTCGTGTAATTTTGACCAATATAGTGAAAATATTGACAAGTAGTGTGTGGAGTTTATATTCCTTTAGTGTGTGTATATTCCTTTATCCTGTTCATTATGAATTTTCACAATATAGACCAGGAATCAGTTCAATAATTGAGTGCTTGACGCGAAAAAGGTTCTAAGCGCCACTCTAGTCGAAAATGAGATTTCTGTGGAATAAGGTTCTATAGGTCTCTAGGGACTGTGTAGGGAAGTTTTTTTTTGCCGTTACAGCAGCAGTTGGTAGTATTGAGCCCACGTTAGCGTTGAGCCTCATGGAAGAAGATTCTAACAGCCACCAGTAGTTCTCAACTTGGCAGAGGAAGGAAGTGTTATTTTGGCGTTTAGAACCTTTTTCGCGTCAACCACTCAATTATGCATTATGTTCTGTCGACTTTTATTAATTTATTTTTGTCCATATTTATATAAATTTATATTATATACATTCTCATATTTTTATAGATACATTTATTTTCGTCTATTTCTTCATAATTAAGCTGTTCATTCAAATGGTTTATTTATCTATATTTACAGAGGTATAGTTTTATCCATTGTAGTACTAATTTATTTATTTTTGATACTTTATTTAATTGTTTCTTGTCTATTTGACTCTATTTATTTATAGAGGATTTCGGTCCCAGAGTATAATGTATTTTCATTTTATTTCAAAAGCCAATTTTATGATTCATATTCATATGTGGATACACAGCGTTTTATGACCTAACTTTGAAATAGAGATATACAGGATAGGAGAAGTTGAGACACAAGTTATCTGGGATAGATAGGTGGCCGGTATTTAACTAAATGAAAGTTTAGATACGTATCTGTAAATAGAGTTGGGTGGGTGGACTGTTTGTGGTCCTATTAAAACTATGTAGTGGGATGAGTTAACCAAGGAAGGTTGACCAGACCAAGTCCGCCTTGCCACAAAACCAGCCCCCAGACAGTCACTTGAGGGCTTCTCTCAGGCATAATGAGTCTCCAGGAGACCTCAGACCAAATAGAAAGATGAAAAGTTGTCGGTGAATCATTCACAATGTACTTCCCCAGCGCGAATGAATCAACTATATGTTCCATTGAAAATCCGTTGTCCATTCATTGTATAGATTCTTATTAGGGTTTTTGAGTACAACCCCCTCATCTGGCCACCATTTCCTTCCTGCCGATTCGGCTGAAAATTGATATGTGATACCTAATAAATAAGGTCGATTCATTATGGGGTTTCGGATTTACAAATACAATTTCATGACGATATATAGTTCGGCAATAATTGTGGTTTTTGTGTTGAGACTAATTATGCATTGTCCATAAGGGGGGAAAAAAAAAATGGAAGTTAATGTCGACAAGAGCGACTACCTTATAGTTAGTAAGAATATCTATCTGGAGTAGGAATTAAATGTAGGGACCTTCTCCTTCCCAAGAGTAGAACTTCAGGTATCTCGGGTCCACGGTAACTAGCATCAACTCGATGCTGGAGGAGGTGGACAAGAGACTTCTGCAGGCCCAAAGAGCGTATTTCTCTGTCATCAAGCTGCTACGGTCCAGAGCCTTGTCAAGGAACCTGAAGTATAGGATCTACAGCTCCATGGTAAAGCTCGTTCTGATCTATGGGCGTGAAACCTGGACCCTGACCTCACATCTGGAGAAACGTTTCCAGACGTTTGAAAATAAAGTGCTGAGGAAAATAGCATGTCCGGTCAAGGATAGAGAAACCCAAGAGTGTAGGATCAGAACCAACACGGAGCTGAGGGACATCTTCTGGCAACACCCGACCATAGTTGCAGATATAAAATCACGGCGCTTAAGATGGGCTGGACATGTGGAGAGAAGCGGACCGCAGACAGCCATAGGACGCATCATGGACGCTCAGGTCCAAGGCCGCCTCAGGGTCCATGAGGAAGACCAAGGCTGAGGTGGGCTGACCTGGTGAAGAAGGATGCTGTGGAACACCACGTGGTGAACTGGCGACCGGTGGCGCACGACAGATCGCGGAGGAGAAGGCTAGTGTGGGCGGCTAAAGATCTTCAGGGTTCGTCGCCAACGGAGTAAGAGTAAGTAATAAGGGAAAACTCTTACTTCAAAATCTTAAATGGTACTATAATATTATGTATGAATTTTATAGACAATTTTCTCAAGTCCATCGCTGAAGTCCATTTTTAATTATATTTAATAATAACAAAGTTATTAAGGTGATGTAAAAAATAATTAAATATTGTTTAGAAATTATTTCATTTATTTGAAACAGAAAATACTCTCAATTAAAAATAATAATACTTTCCTAATTATAAAAATACATTTGGAATAGAGTAATAATGTAAATTTACAATAAATGTTCAGATTGGTCTCCGTAATATTTTGAACACAATATGTGACTACTTACTTGCTCATAAACTATTACAGATTCGATGAAATGTGAGGTGACACAAACCAGGGAGCATACAATACAAACGAACTCGAAGTCAGGCGAATCATTATGAAGACCTCACTTCTCTCGGTCAATACTATTATTTTAAGGATGAATCCGAGGGACTTTTCCAGACACACAAGTTGAGTAGAGTGGTCGGTACTTACAAATAAAGTTGTTCGATGTTCTGTGCTTCGTCTGAGAGAGATGATAAGAAAGAGTTAATATGAAATAATTAGCAGAGTCTTCATGTAGACTTAGCGCCGTATTAGGAAGGGGCCCCTTTTCTGTCCTACAGCTAAAAACTAATTAATAAGTTAATTAAAGGACTAACTCTTTATTAAGTATCAGGTTGAAACGGTTTTTCAGCTCCCCTTTCCACCCTACTACGTGTAACCATCCCCCTTTACTGTTAATATTTACAAATTTGTGGATGTGAGAGTTTTGTGTGTGGAAGTAGCTAGATATATGTTTTCCAACTCTCTCCTTGGTCTCAAACTCTCATCTCCCATTTCAGTGAAACTTACTTGAATACTCCACCCCTCCCCCCTCTTCAGACTTAACTCAAAGTAAACTTATAAAGATAAGTTAAAGAACATATTCATTTTAAGTCCTCCACTTAAGTTTCTCAACAACATATAGTAAAGTAATTCTCTCCTCAAAGTTAACTGATTTTCTACCTTCAATTAACACAGTCTAAATCTTATATTAAGAAGCTCTCTTGACGGTAAGATGAGAGTTTTATTCGAAACATTGCCTATATAAAAAGAAGTTCGTATGACACAACTAAGATTAATTAAACACAAAATTTTTTTAGGTTTTTTTATTGTCTAATTCCGCAAAAATATATAGTGCATCAGTTTCGGCTTACGCCATCGTCAGGATGTCATAACCTCAACTCACTGTGATTACCTAATTTTCAAACCGCTCGAAAATAATGTTTTCGCATGAAAATAATTAGGCAAATAGATTGCAGAAAATATTTCGAAATAAAACAGATTTTTTTTCACAGCTAGGGTACCAAATGCAGAATTTCAAAAAATATATTGACAAATCCTCTTTCTTTCGCAAATAACCTGACGGAGGATTATTGTCAAAAACACTCACTTTTCTTTGGCTCGAAGTGAAATAAACTTTATGAAAACAATGGGGTATTGTGGAGGGGGTGGCGCCATTAGTGAAGTGAATATACTTTGGATAGTGGCCAGTAGAGGTCACTGATGCCATAGTTCATTAGTTCACCTGACCGGTCAGTCAAGTCAAGTCTAGCTATCTGTACGGAAGTGCCCTCAGCCCTTTGCTGCAAATACTGGTCAAGAAGCCCTACAAGACGGACCCTCAGCCCAGCTGTGCTATGACCAGACAACATCTTGGCGTCTCTGCTTCACGACCGTCCAGGGCCATAGTGGCCGTGCGGGCTAGAGCGTAGGTCTTTGGTGGCATGGTCTCACCATGGTTTGCGGGTTAGAATCCCGTCCGGGAGTGAGTTTGATTTCGTAGATAGAACTCCCTCCCGGGGTCATGAATGTCGTAATTAACTAGATAACACAGTGATATGGCTAATATGCATCGTACATTTCTTCTATCATTTATATTATTTAACTGCAGCAGGTATTAAAACTCTTTAATATGAAAACTTGTCTACAATTGTAAATGTGAGGAAAACTAACATTTCTGTGGGAGTCTCACACAAAACATTTGTTGAACCAAATATCCAAGAAGTTTCTTCAAAATCCGATACTTCGAAACACATTTCTATTTGTCTATCTCACATACGGGTGATCGGTTTTGGTAAATAAAATGGATCCATTAGAATGTTAGGTGTTCATAACCATATCCTCAGATGAATGCTATGAATATCTGAGATAAAACGAAGTTAGAGGAATGGTTAGCCAGGATTGTAGTTGCAGAGTGAAGGCAGAGTGGGGGCCCATAGATGGACAGTAGGGTCCCTGAGGAGCCATAACCCGGAGGGCGGTTCAACTTTCTGATGAAGGAGCTGCCCTGAGGCAAGGTGGCTCGCAGCTCCTGAGTCAACAGTCTTTGATGCGGTTATACTCCGCAACGGGAGCTACTTCATTCTATGTTGACACCACTGCCTGCCCCCAGGCTCCACCCAGTTAAACTTTACCCACTCACATAGATGGGCCTATTAACCATTTATTGTCCAAATTTGATGAACATATCATCATCGTTTCATGAGAGTCATTTTCGATAGCACTAACGCTTTTTGCGTAAATCCAATTACAACAATTACAAAAGGATATTTCAGGACGGTTATCGGTATGTTTATCGCAAACCATGCAACCTACAAAAATTGTATCTCATACAAAATGAGCTTTATAATTTTCTCTATAACTTTAACTTTAAACAAGTTTTGATTAGGTCATAAATATACGCAGTATCTTGTAAAATATACTTGAGCCTCGAAGTAAAGTTGTTTCAATTTTCGTTTGATTTCCGCAGAATCTAATCAGATTTATGTTAACACTTCTTAATCTCATATTTCAAGTTCAGCGTTAGAGCGCCTCCAACTTTCCATGACATACACAGACGCACGCACAGAGACATCATCATGAAAATGGTCAAAACGTATTCAAGGGACCCGGAGTACAATACTTTCTTATACAGTACAATCCCGATAATTCGTATGGTCAAGGGACTGAAGGTTTGGTACGAATTATCGGGATAACCAATTATCGGGAGTACAAAATATAAAAAATTAAAAAACGTATTAATGCAAATATGTATGTATTAAGAAGTATGTACAATGTGGTAAGAATAAAAACTATGCAATAAACACTACTTTATACTAAACTATACAATAAATAATACATGCAATAAAAAATATGTACATATGTTCTAGATTAAATAAACACCAATCAAAAATTTGTTTGAAAAAATGTTAGAAAATATCAATAAAATTGAAGCGGTCATTGTTAAAAGGGGATATGTGACATCAAATGTCAAAACAACTTTTTAATATTTTCATAATCTTGAGGACTGAACACATCTTCTGTGTTGAAATGAGACATGTGCTGTGCGCTCTTTGGTTGTGGTGGAGCTGAGAATATCTGAGTCACTGTTAGGTTAGGTTAGGTTTTATGACTCATGCCCGGGCTTTAACTACAAGGTCATATCGCCTACTACCAGAGCGCTCTTTCGTCACTCTGGTGGACATGAGCCCGACTCTACTGTGGGAGTCCTAAATTTTGCCTACCCTAAATTTTTATTCACTTAGGGTAGGGGTCTTTAACGAGTACCAGACATCGTACAGGCTCGGGACCATCGCTTAACGTCCCATCCGAAGGACGGCGTGCTTAAGTTTATTTTACCTCCCAGATAAAATAAACTAAGGGCCTCGGTCGGGTTACGAACCCACGCTCTTAAGCTCAGAAGTCAAGCACGCATACCACTGAGCTACCGGCGCCCTCTGAGTCACTGTTGAAAGGAGGTATGTGACGCAATTCTTTAGGAAGTTTTATTGAGCTTCCCAAAATTTTTATTTTTGTCACATATCCCCTTTCAACAATGACCGCTTCAATTGCTAAACCTTTCCCCCTCTCCTCATTTCCTTTCAGTGAAAAGAGCACGAATTACATGAGATAATATGAGATTTCATAGAAAACTTGTCTCTCTCACTCGCTCTCCCCTTTGGTTCTGTAGGAATCAAGTGATTTCCTAGAAAACATTTATCTCGCACTCATTCTGCTCTCTGGTCTCTCACTGTCCTCTCTCCCCCTCTTGAAAACAATACGAATCAACGAGGTTTTTAAGCTGGAAATACGAATTATAAGACGTTTTAAGTGACCTCGAGCATAAAAATAATACGAATTACCGAGGGGTCCGAAATGCATTGTTTTTATACCACTTATCGGGATTTTCTCTGGGGACCGGCAAATTTGTACGAATTAGCTGGAAATACGAATAATCGGGATACGAAATATCGGGATTCCACTGTATAAGAAAGTAAAAATAATGAAAAATGTTAATCTTTTTGAAAAGAAAATGTTAATATCGATATTAATAATGAAAATGTTATTTGCAGAGTCCGCAGTTTTAGGCACAATGAAGTCCCCGATTAGGTTTTTGTAACAGATGAGATAGGTTTTTTCTCGATATAAAAGGTTTTTTCTCTATAGAATTTGGAACTTTAATAGGTTTAAAAAAATTAAATACAAATAAAGCATGATATTAAGACATATTAAAAAGAAAAACAAAAAAGATACACAGAATTAAAATAAAAGGAACTAGTAAAATAATTGAATCTTTCTCTTGATTGCCAACCAAGTACATTTCGAGATTTCTACTATGAAGTTCTCTCTATTATATTATATGTCAGAATTATTTCAAAAGCAGAGAAGCTTCCTTGACAGAATATCACTTTGCTGTCAGAAGTAAAATGGCAACCGCCTATCCACTGCCACAGCAAATGCGATTTCGTCTTCGGCATTTTTCTGTATAGCTGCAACACGAAAGTAACAGAAATTAAGGGCATTAGCCCCCTCTTTCCTATGTAAACGTAAACAATCCCCACCGCTCCAACATCCGCTTTTCATCGAAATAAGAATCGAAACATTTGTTATCCTTCCTCAAATTCTATTTTACTTATATTTTTTTTCATTTTTTTATGATTAGATATTTTAAGATGATCTCATTCCAATTAGTGTTTTATATGTTCTGAACGATTTCAGAAGACATGAATCGAATAAGTAGTCAATCATTTTCGTGCTTGGAAGAGAGGAAAACCTAAGACCCGGTCTCTAGTTATTTGTATCCGTCCCATGCAATACATCCTCATATGTGAGTCTCATTAAATCCCAGCATGTACTGAGAAGTTATCCCTAATACCGTACATTGAATACGAATTAGCCAGACGAGTTCAACAATGTTAAACACATTTATGGTTTCCAACAACGTTACATACACATTTATGGCGAAGTTAATAATTAGACAACATTCCAGGCCTTAACATTATAATTTGTCTCGAAACAAATATAGTCGTTAAAATAGAATAAAAAATGTCTATATTTTATGAATATAACTTCGACAGCTATACGAAGTATAGGGGAAGTTATGTAATCTGTTAGAAATTTGAAGTTGAGTTTTCATGTTTTGGGACACTCGTTATTCCAAACATGTGTCTGTGAACACAACTCAAGAATGAATGTATCGACACGAAATTTCATATGTGTGTCCAGAACTTCGTAAGGACGACATTTTGTTTTCAGGCAAATCGGACAAAGGGAAGGGGGATTAGGGGGGAGGCTCTTTGTAGCTACTTTATCCATTTAATTTTGTAAACATACCTAACGTATTTCTCATTATAAACAAACAGTTGTCAACAAACCTGTGAGCAGGTGGGGGGCAAGAATTCTTAAATTCTAATCCAATAAAGCTATTAGTTATTTCGGTCTTAAAAAATACAACAAATTGAAAAATAATCATCATTCATAAATTAGCTAAAATAATGAAAACGGTTAAAGAATAACGAATAATTCATAGAATAAAACCGTAACTTGCTTCAGGAATAAAACATTAATCACTAAAAAATTATTGAATAAAAATGTATTCAATAATGCCCAACATTGATGTAAACTAAAAGCCTTATAAGGACGACATTTATCAATTTTCAGCAAAATCGGCCGAAGGAGAGGGTGCTCAGCTCAAAACCCATAATAACTGCCGATGCATTGAATTTATCGACACAAAATTTAGAATGAGGATTAAGAAGCCCTTTAGAAGTAAGTCAGTTATTGAGTTTTACTTGAAACGGTGGACTGGGTCCGGGGAAGGAGCGAAAAGTTAATTTATTAATTCGTTGTGGGGAAGTAGCTTGCCGGTGATTAACCAACAACTTTATGTGTGACACTTGGAAGTCTCCGCTCCTGATGGCCGAACGGCTGCAACTTGGGATGGGGGATGGCTACTAGGCTATGCAAGTACCGAGGGATGTTTACCGCCCGTCCTATGTTGTCTCTCTCGTCCACTTGTCTAACTTAATTAGGTGAAACAACATTTGTCTGCTAGCCTGGGAGCTGGCAGGCAGGCAGCCAGGCTCCGCATGTGCAACTGGCAGACTAACGTCGTCATTTAGCCAACCCCCCCTCCTCCTCACACAACACTAAACATACTGCTAATTTCATTTGCAGATCACACTAACACTACTTATATTCAAACTCATACAAACCACCAAAACTCATTTTTCATTAGGTATAGGGGAAGTTATGTAATGCGTATGGTTTTCACCAGAATTTCATATTTTCCGAACCTCTTAATTCTATACTTGGAAAAAAAATTCTTAATAATTAAAATAAATAAAAATAATGATTAATTTAAATAATGAAAATAAAATTACCACATTTCCTGTAGAAATTATAAGCTGGTCTTCTACTAAATTTTGATTTCTACAGTAATTTCCGAAAAGGGCCCTAAAAAAATATATCGAAAGTTCAATACGAGCAATTTTGAAGAATGTGCAGGTATTTAAAAAAATTTCAATTAATAATTATTTCATTTGGATTTTTCCTAAATATAATAATGAGATGGCATATTGTTTTCCTAAATTTGCAAAAAATATTCAAAGATATAAATTATCTTACTCGATTCACAGGGAAATGAATAGCATAGAATAAGAGAACAAATATTGGTTTTATTTACCTAAACCTACATTATAAATAACATCAAATTACCAATATGAAATAAAAATCAAATTACTTACAATAAAAATATTACAAACTAATTTCTACATCTATGTTAGTCTCTCTCACTGTTATTTTCACTCCTACATCTCCTCTACATCTTCTCTCACTCAGACTGATTCACCACACCTTAAACCTAAAGACAACTCTCTCTCTAGACTGTTCACCTCCACATCTCTCCTTAGACTGTTTCTCTCTATTTTAAAACAGCTGTTCATCGTCTTTTGTACTCCATTCATTGGTTGTTCCCATTTCGTTTTAAGTTAACTTTGTATTCACTATTTAAGTTACTTCACTCCTAACAACTATTTTTATACAAATAATAATAATTGATTTTGTAATATATTAATAATCTTAATTCGTGTAAATGTTTTACATCACAAACTGTATATGTTTTTGTGGAATTCGACAATATAAATGTTAAACACATTTTTTCCTTACTAAATTCCGAAGGGATGTCACTTGAGATAGGTACCTTATTGCTTTTATGTGTAGAGTTGTGAGTTAGTTTCTACAAGACATATTTTAACAATAAGCAATATGTATATATATATATATATATATATATATATATACTTTTGATAGAGGGCGCCGGTAGCTCAGTGGTATGCGTGCTTGACTTCTGAGCTCAAGGTCGTGGGTTCGTAACCCAAACGAGGCCCTTAGTTTATTTTATCTGGGAGGTAAAATAAACTTAAGCACGCCGTCCTTCGGATGGGACGTTAAGCGATGGTCCCGAGCCTGTACGATGTCAGGTACTCGTTAAAGACCCCTACCCTAGATGAATAAAAATGTAGGGTAGGCAAAATTTAGGACTCCCACAGTAGAGTCGGGCTCATGTCCACCAGAGTGACGAAAGAGCGCTCTGGTAGTAGGCGATATGACCTCGTTGTTAAAGCCCGGGCATGAGTCATAAAACCTAACCAAACTTAACCTATACTTTTGATGATTAATTCTTGCTGGGGAAATACATTGCCAGCAATGAAACCAATAGACTGAAATGTATGTATTCCAGCAATGCTCGACGTTTCCAATCATTGGCGTAGCTAGCATTATTCTCTGGGGGAGTTGGGGGAGGGGAGGGGGGGGGGGCGGTCTACACGACCGAGATAATAAAACAATAGTTTACATTTCACAATCATATTTAATTAAACTTAATAATTCAGGTATAATACACAAAATATTAGTATGTAGTTACAAAATAATCAACAATCAAAATTTTCATCAGTCTAGTCATCCAGTCTTATACAATTAGTAGTAGTAAGTAAATATCCTCAATTAAATAAGCCTTAGTTTTCTTGTTTTTCAGCAACCGAATAACTTTTGACTGGGAACTGAAGCTTTCTATATAATCTTCTAATGTCTTGACTGTAATGTTTGTCTGTGGTGGAGTTGTCATTATATATTATTGTTTTTTTTTTTTAAATTAGATACATTAGATCGCACTTTTCTGGGGAGCACCGGGCATTCTGGGGTGGCCCCCCTGCCATCCCCTAGCTACGCCAACGTTTCCAATGAAGATCACTAATAGCCCTACGGGAAGTTTCGTACAGCTCTGTGCTGATGATATTTTACTTTTTAGCGAACTGATTATCCAATAGAATAAAGTATTTAGACATAAACCGTTAAATGTATTAATGCGTTTTATTTACACAGTTTTTATGCATCGGTTTTAACTTGGTCCTCGTTTTTATTTAACAAGAAAAGCATGATTTTGTTGAAAGGATGTAGATGTGATATAAAGGAAGGAGTGGCCACAGCATTATCCTTTATGGGATGTTATGGCTAATGTAGTGTCCTATTGAGATAGGAGGATGGGTTCTGCAGGCAGGTGGTAGAAGAGCTCTTGTCACAATATTTGCAGATGTGCTCCCCAGGGTCCGCAGCGGCAGTGTCTGTGCAAACATTCCAAACGACGCTGGGTTGGTCGTTAAGGAGGCCCGGATGGTCGTCATCCTCTATAGAGCTGGACAAGATACCATCTAATGGGCCTCTCTACCTCTTCTGTTCCTATTTCCAATATATTGCTTTTACTATAAGTGTGTATGAGCTGGAATGGTTTTTCTTCCGCCTGATGATGAACGACTCCACAGATAAGATGCCAAAATACCTTATATGTAGTGGTTTAGGGGGGAGCGCTTCTCATAAATGGAATTTCATTAGCAGTCTTATCTTGAGTCTGGGCTACATCGAGAATCGAAAAACGCTTCAAACTACTGAGCGAAGTTTCTCTGTTTCACCTAATATCGGGAGCACCTGACATAACCGTGCAAAATGCTACACTACCGCTCGCAGTGCCGGAATAAGCCAGCGAGGGGCCTGTAGCAAATTCTGTCAAGAGGCCCTTGGTTTGCTTTAGGTTCTCAAGTTTAGGGTATTAAATAAAACAAAACTGTTACAAATAAACTTTTCTGGATTTAATATGGGCAAATTTAGAGATAACACTTTCAATATCGACTTCTTTAAGAAAATCATGCTCTATATTCATCAAAGTGAGATGATTAAGACGTTCTTGGCCCATCGTGTTCCTTAACTCATTTTTAATACGTTTTAATGTTGAAAAAGAACGTTCGCCAGTGCAGTTAGTGATCATGAGAGACAAGTTAATGCGGAAGACAATTTCTACTTTTGGGAAACACGATTCTAAAGATATACCATATAAATGTAAATGATTAATTTCAGATAAGATTTAACGTGACGAAATCGAGTTTTAGATTTTCAGGTGGGAGTAAAGCATAGCCTAAGCGCTTCGCGCTTAAGACATGCAAAATATTTTTACGCTCCTATCTAAATTGATATTTGTTTACGGTCAGACAGGCGTCTTTGCCACTCTTGCTACGTGGCTAATCCGGCACAGACCGCTGGTCTTTCTCATGGCAGTCAAGGTCAAGGAGGCTGGTAAATATCCTATTGAGGAAGAAGTCCATTTTCTTTGGCTCCACACTCAACCTGCGCCCTCTAATTCTGAGAAGAGCAATTATTAAAGTGGACTGCTTATTTTACGTGAGAATTGAAAACGTTTACAGCTGCGAACCATAAGCATGTTAGGGAAAAAAACGAGTTCTAAATAAGCGAAAGCACGATATAAGTTCTGAGTTTGGATGGGAACGCAAGTTCTAGACGTTCATCTGTTGTGGATTCTGATGGAAGCATTCTGTATGCGTAGTATTGTTAATATTTAAAGAGAATATGAAGATTTTGACAGCAATGCACTGCAAGGGGAGTACTGAGTCAGTTGAGGCTTGATGTTTCCGCGGATACCCCACAGGCTCAACATTCTGTATGAATCCCAAGTTGTTCGAGAAAATGCAGGCGCTGATAACCAGAGTAGTTGAACGCCTTTAAATAAACAATAAACAAACTCTCACGGTTAGTGTATATCTGATGAGAGGGCGGTGTTACTCGTTCTGGAATGGTTTTTCTCCCTGTTGATGAATGACCCCAGAGATAAGACGCCGAAATACATCATATGTAGTGGTTGGAGCGGCGGGGTGGGGGGAGCGTGTGTGGTAAATGGCATTTCATTAGCAGCCTTATCTCACCACAGAGCCACCACAAGCTTCCTCAATTTCATTTTATACTCAGTTTGTGGGAGGCACATTTAGAGAGAAGGGGCCGCTAGACGTCTGATTGGACCAACCTGATAGTTGGGTAGAGTTGTTTAAAACAACATTATGGAGGGGAACTGGACCTTCCTGTCCCTTGTTCTTCCCCGAAACAGCCTCATTTCCCCCCTTGTCACTTGATATACCACCTCTCACAACAAAACACATCCCGTTCGCAACTTCATTCGGAAAATCAATGTCGCTTTCATTGTCCACAATCTATGCGACATATCTAGGGCATCATATAATTTATCAGGTAAATAAGTACATTTTTTAAATATAAAATAGGACAACAGCGTATAATGGGTTAACCTCTTTACATAATCAGAAAGTGTTGAGATTTGGCAAAGGCGTCTTCATGTGATAATATCCTGGCTGCGCAGAGGCACCTCTCTTGGTCTCGGGCACTTCACTATTCAGTACGGAATCCTGGTAGTTCTCAGATCATACTTATCTCTGTTTCACTTCACATCAAGATTCATGTCGCCTCTGTAACCGCTGAGATTTCAATCTTTAAAGGTGGCCAAACCAGTACAATTGAGAGACTTCTTTAATAGTCCCTTCATGGTTACCTGTTTTTTAGTCAGAACATTACCTGTGTCTACAACAATACCTCGCTGTTAAGTTCCACTATGACTCTGCCATCTTAACCTAAAAATTGAGTTGTCTTTCGAAATAATTTTTTTTTTAGTTTTAGGCGATATCAGATTCATAACACAACTCCCGAATGGCGTGTCTAAGTTCTAAAGTCACAAGCACAGAGAAAACTTTAAATCGATATGTGCCGGTCATTCTTTTCATTCCTTTGACATTGTTGCAGTCACTTCTTTTAAAGAGAGGAATGATCGATTCTTCTGTCCATGTCTCTGGTATTCGTCCATTGCATTTGCCAGTACAAATGCAAAAAGTCAAGAGATCTTAACAAGTTCGCCATTAATGTTATTTTTGGTTACGGCCTTTGAACTCCTTTAATTCAAAGCTAAACATAGTAGGCTGAAACCGCTGATGCCATATTACTTTCATATAGGCAGTAATGCCAGTATGAAATGATTGAAGAAGGAGGGAGATTCTGTACAAACGTGGTTGGCAAAAGAACATTCTGTTATGGCCACATTACATATTTTAATTAATTAATGTAATTTGTTATAGTCCAAATAACTGAATATTAGAAAAACTATCGAATACATGACATTTTTCCAACACCCTATTTATGGATCCCTCAGCAGGTCGACAGATATCTTGACGGCACTACAACCGTGATCAGATCACTGCTACCCTTTGACTTTTTATTCTTCACCATCCTACCTCAAAACAGTTAGCTCTGATTCAATCAATATACTGTTTCTCAATTAAAACTGAGTCGTTTAAATATTGGATCTGTCAGGAACAGGTGCACTCACCTCAACTTTGTATGAATATAAAACGGAACCCGGTGAATATGTCAAAATCACACAGAACCCTTTTGAATATTTAAACAGTCCCTCCCAATTGGCAGTTATTATAAATCTCCTAATTAATTGCCTTTATACCCTTTTATTCTCATTTTAACCTCATATTTTACTTTGCTTTCAACTTTTTTTTTCACTTTGTTGTGTGGAAATTTTCATTAATTATATTTTGTATTTTGAATAAATTAATTTCGATGTAATATGGCAAACCAAAACAGTTTTTGATAAGGCCAAATCAGAAGTTTGTTATACCAACAATTTTTTTACAAATCACTTTCTCTCTTCCCCTCCTTTTTTCTTTATTTTTTTATCCGTTTTAATAATAAAAAAAATATCAATAATTAAAACATATTTTAAAATCATTGCCATACGTTACAATTTAAAGACAACGTTTCTTATTTCTATGAGAAATGTCATCTCAACATCTTACCGTTATATACGGACTACAATTTCCCATTATTAAAATTAATATTTCTGGAGCCATCAAAGAACGTCGCAGCATGTGGTCTCTCCTACGTAGAAACCAGCACGAACATTATTAATTTTCGTTAAGATTATTCACTTGCGGTAATTTCTTTTTTTCAATTTTTAAACCTCATTTGTCTTTTCAGTTTGAAATATTCTCTTGGGTACTTAATGTGATTCTGAAAACTAATTACACGAGAAAATGTCCATGTTATCATGAAGCGAAGTACGTGCGATAAGGCAGCCCGCTAATTCTTCAGGGGGGGTGTTGGAAATGAAATAGGACGAAGGGAGAGAGAGAGAGAGAGGAAGAAACAAGACTTCAATTATAAAAACAAAGCTTCCCTACGTGACCAGGGCTTAGATTCATGCCCGTCCAGGCAGACGTCCCTCAAGGCTCCCCCCCACTTCCCTTCTTTCCAACGCTACCCTAAAAAATCCCCTCATATGAGATATATTTATGAATATAAATGGTCTCCTAATGCTGGGTTCACTAAGGCGAGTTAAATGGTTTTTCCGATCCTAATGTTTTTTTCCGGTCTCTTTTTCTGGATGTGTGGTCCCTTCTCCGACTTGTGCTTTTTATGAGTTTTTATAAAGTGTACATATTACCTTTGAATATAACATACTGGAATTGACGTGACGCACTTTTTTCTCCTCAGCATATCTGTGGTCACAGGGAATAAATTGATAAGTCTAAATTCGTAACTTTTCTCGACAGCACTTTTCTACTTTTGCATTAATCGTGTAAATGCAGTTTTTGGAATAAATAAATTATGTTTGAATCATTATTAATCATATACCTTCTAAATTTACAGGAGAATGAAAATGAATATTGTTAATCCTTTCTTGGATTTTCCCTTGGTTACCTAATCATTGCCCATCACTTACCTAATTACTAACCATACTTTTAGAAATACTCGTGAATGATGCCTCTCTAATGCCTTCTCAAAAAGTAGCAATTAAAAACGATTTGGGGAGCAATTCCCATGATCAGTATCTATAATACATGGCTCCTCTATGCTAACTATTCCTTCTGTCAATCAGAATCTTCCTATTATAGAACATACTCGTTGAGTCGACTTCTATACATAAACATCTAATCAAAACTTAAATTGTTGATATTAAATTGCTATTCATTTTTGTATTTCAACTAGTGTTTCTTCAATGGCAACCTCTGAGGTAAAAAAAAAAGAGAAGAGAATCGCTAAATAAGTGAGTATAACGACTAAATCAATTATTCAATCAGAAGCGACTGATCACTTACTACTTAAAACAATCTATGACTAATAGTCATTAGTCAAAGATAATGTAAAGTGATATAATGATTGATTTTTAGTCACTTTTTGTTAACAAGTTGTTAGTAAACTGCATCTTTTTTTTACTATTGTTCGCCCAACTCTGCTACCCAATATATGTAAGACAGAATTTTGATTTTCGCGAGATTAATTTTTTTTACACCGAGGCGCGCTGGACAAAAAGTTTTTGGAATCCTTTCTATCGGTTCACGGCTGATACTAAGACACTCATACATCCCAAATTTCAAGTTATCCAGATATTTTTTGGTCTTTGACCTCTAAAACGCCAAAAATTATATTTTCGTCAGCTACTTTTCTATTTTGTGAGAGTGTAGGTCACAGCAGAGGAAATGTTTGGAACATATTGTATATCATTTCTGTTAAAAAGGCAACATCTGTATATATTTATGTACTTCACTTCGTTTAAAATTTGAAGTCTATTTTTTCCCCATAATGTGATATTATAAAAAAAAACGTCAAAAGTGAAATTTGACAGTTTTTTCTGATTGATCCGTCGATTATTTGTCGGCTATTCATCCGATTTGGTCCAAACTTTGAATTAAGCAAGCGTTATGTATACAATGGCGAATAAGACGCAATTTTTCTCCCGACCAGCCCGTTTTGCATGTTAAGCAAGCACCTAAACATTTGATGGCGTTTTTCTGGTCAATAACTCGTAAGCCTGATGATCCTCTAGAAAAACGATTGCATATAATATGAGTACCTACTTCAACCAACATATCGAGTTTGAAATTAACGATATTATTTGTTCTATTCTGTTTCTCAAAGTACTTCATCCCATCATTAAATATTTTTTTAAAATAATTGGCCTCAAACATAAACATTAGTGAAGTAAGTGTATACCTATTTTCACAAGCAAGTTGATGTCTTTATGAGGAGCTTTAAGAAGCTTAAAGTTTTTATCGGTGGGTTCTCCCGCGTCAAAGTTAACTTTATAAGCTCCCGAGGTAGCTTACTGCCGGCCCAGTGCTTCTCATGGCACAAATTATAATCCTATTAATAATTAATCCTGGAGAAGCTGTTAAGACAATGGCCCTCCAGGCGGCGCACTCCCGTAATCCTTTCTTGGAGAGTTAGGAGGCCAAGAGGTAGGCACCCGGAGGAAGTCAAGTTTAGTTAGCTTATGTTGGTTGGGGATTAGAAAGGGGCTGTCCATGTCTGGGCTAATACCGGTCACCACAAGAGGGAAGGTCTGGGATTAGAGGAGAAACCGCGGAGAGGACGGAGTAAAGAGCAGTTCAGGGTAGCTACTCTAAGGAACTTAGGTCAACTTAGATCCTCCTTAGGGTAGATTCATAGAGAAGGAGGATAGAGGCAAGGCTAGAAGATGGTAGAGACAGGGCTAGAGGAAGGTAGAGGCAAGGCTAGAGAAGGATAGATGCAAGGCAAGAAGAGGGTAGAGGCAAGGCTAGAGAAAGATAGAAGCTAGGCTAGAGAAGGATAGAAGCAAGGCAAGAAGAGGGTAGAGGCAAGGCTAGAGAAAGATAGAAGCTAGGCTAGAGGACGATAGAAGCAAGGGCTAGAGAAAGGTAGAAGCAAGGCAAGAAGAGGGTAGAGGCAAGGCTAGAGAAAGATAGAAGCCAGGCTAGAGAAGGATAGAAGCAAGGGCTAGAGAAGGGTAGAAGCAAGACAAGAAGAGGGTAGAGGCAAGGCTAGAGAAAGATAGAAGCTAGGCTAGAGACAGATAGAAGCTAGGCTAGAGGACGATAGAAGCAAGGGCTAGAGAAGGGTAGAAGCAAGGCAAGAAGAGGGTAGAGGCAAGGCTAGAGAAAGATAGAAGCTAGGCTAGAGAAGGGTAGAAGCTAGGCTAGAGAAGGATAGAAGCAAGGCAAGAAGAGGGTAGAGGAAAGGCTAGATAAAGATAGAAGCTAGGCTAGTGGACGATAGAAGCAAGGGCTAGAGGAAGATAGAGCCATAGACCAGCACAGTGGTAGAGACTAGGAGCGAGTCACCACGAGGAGTCGGCAACCAAAACCACTAACCAACATCAAACAGCTGACCATATTTGGATATATGTGACATATTTGGCTAGACTATAACTTTATGTAAAATAATGCATATATCGACATGACATATTCTACATGGATCCAAACCTTCTAAATAAACAGCTGTTGATTTTGCACCTAAATCGACCAGAGGAAATGAGGGGATTAGAGGGAGGCTTAACATTAAAACCTTAATAACTGTCAGTGGAGCCTTAACTACGTATTTCATACTAAAGAGCTTATGTAACAACAATTTTAAAATAAAGACGACAAATATGTTCGAGACATAAGAAACTGAGCTTTTAGTACCAAATCTAAAAAATCAAAAAAGCAGAAAAATCAATTCAATAAAAAATTATTTCTTTATTTTTTAGTATTTGCTTACCTCCCACATTTGTATTTCAAAGATGAAACTACTCGATAATGACTGAAAAATATCGAATATATAGTGACTACCTACTAATTTTTCAAACTATCAATAATGAAAAAACATATTTTTAAATGTAGCGCGAAACTACTGATTTTTTTTATATTTTGCCCCCCCCCCCCCCCCCCCCCCAATTCCCTCTTTCGGAGGTTTTATTCTTCAAAACATAAAAGCCCTCCGTGTTCAGTTGTTTTACTTTCAGAATAAAAAATGTGTCTTTAAAATCAATTCGTTTTAAACGAATTTACCGGGAATAATGTCTAGATGTGGACTTGGTGAGGGTTGCTAGTGGGAAGTACTCATGTTGAACTATCATCACAGGTATCATATATCTATATTAATGATTGCTAAAGGGCCCTGTTGAAGTGGTCCGGGCCCTGCGCTATCCTCTCCTGGAGGGCCACTCTTCCCGGGTGTCCTGTCCTCCCTGTAACACAGAGTTATGGATCCTGGCTATTATCTACCACGAACCTGATGGCTTCATTACGATGACCACCACACCAAGCCCTCCTGATTTACCGACTTTTCCCTATCATAAATCCCACATCCCACAGCTTTGGTATCAGTTTCAATGCCACCAACTGACACCAGACCGTACCACGTACCACATAACACCCGCCAAACATCCCTGAAAAATGAACTTAGTTAACTGTGTTATTTGATTAGAGCCATCATCCCTGTCGGACATCAGTGAAAAATTACACAGATAAAAACATGAGTGTCATTAAAGGGTGGCGATCATTTACAAAGAACACCTGATCCTAAATCTATACTTGTTATATCTCGGGGTGTTTGTGCAAAAGGGCTTAAGTCAGCAAATCTGAATTTTCTGAAGGTTTGAAAAATTCCTGCAAATCAGGTAAAACACATTTATGTTACTTGAAATATTATTTTTATAAAGTATTAAATATAAACAAAGTTAAATATTTCAACAACAGTTACATTTGGTAAAAATATTTAAATGCACTAAATCCTTTGGATCACAAGACTTATTCTGACTTAAGCCCTTTTGCCCAAACACCAGAGATATATTTTATAGATAGGTGTACAGTGTCACCTCTCTATAACGTACATCGGTGTGGAGGAAGTTAGTGTCTGTTTTACAAGAGTGTCCTGAGTGGAGGGACATCTTAGAAAAATACTTGTCATATCTCCTACTTCCAGAGTGCTCTTTCGTCACTCTGGTCGACATGAGCCCGACTCCTAAGGGTTTGTTACCTTAGACAAAATAAACTAAGGGTCTCGGCCGGGTTTCGAACTCGCGAACTTGAGCTCAGTAAGCAAGCACGCATACCAATGAGCTATTGGCGCCCTCCACAAAAATACGTACATACTAAAACAAAAATAGATTATTTATTGTACTCATTGCCGAACTATAAGGTCATGTCGCCTACTACCAGAGCGTTCTTTCGTCGCTCTGGTGGACATGATCCGGACTCTACTTGGGAGTCCTAAATTTAACCTATACAAGTATATTCCCGTGGGGTCTTTAACGAGTACCTGACTTCGTATGGACTCGGAAGCGTCGCTGAAGGTCCCATCCGAAGGACAGCGTGCTCAAGGTTTTTCTTACCTCCTAGATAAAGTACCTTTATGTTTCTTAGAAGATTGATAAAATTAAAAGAAGGAAAGTAGTGAATAAAGATTTACTTATTGTATGATTTATTACTAAGTCTGTGACATTCATGAATTCACAATCGAATCCCGGCCGAGACTCTCAGAATTTTTATCTGGGGAGTAAGAAAAACCTTGAGCAAGCTGTCCTTCGGATGGGATGGGACGTTAAGCGATGGTCGCAAGCTTGTATGATGTCCAGGACTTGTTAGAGATCTCTACCAATGATGAATAAACATAAGTAGCCAAAATTTAAGACTCCCATCGTCGGAATCATGTCCTCCAGAGCGACGAAAGAGCGCTCTGATAGTAGGTGATATGATCTTGTAATTAAAGCCGGGACATCTTTCAGAAAATTTTTAAAAGGAAAAAATTAAGGCAAGACGCAATTATACAGTCAAAAATATACAGAGATTAGCATAAATCAGTGTTTAAAAATGTAAATATAGGTGAGAGATTAGCGATGAGCGGAGGTGGTCCGTGACTTGTTGCACGGTCCCTGATACCATCTAATGTATGCATAACGAGGAATAGAGCTAACACTGTCAGGACATAGCCCTCTCGTTGACAAACTCGAGAGAAGTGGGTCATCTCCAAGGTTCCTCCAGGATGATCCCCTTCAGAAGCCTCCAGTTGCCATGGTAGCACGGTTTTCCAATGGTTTCGTGTATGTTTATTTTATTTATTTGTTATATACCTGTTTTGGTAACTCCCAATTTGTAATTAAATAGATGTTCATCATCTTATGCGTTCGGGCAATGATGTGTAACCATTGTAGTTTTTCGCCCTAAAACAACAATATGTCTCGTCTATTTTGTTTAAATATTTTCTTCAATTATTCATTTTCAGATGTACCACAAAACCGATCCGTATCCATGTAAAAGGGGAATGTAATCTAGTGGGGATGCCATTTTTCATTATTTAGCCTTTTAACTGCTGGAGACGTATTTTTACGGTAGTCTTCTATCGCCGTAAATGTATGGCGGGCACGGAACTTACCGACCGTGCAAAGACCGTTGAGTTTCCAACGACTTACGAGCGACATATATGAGTGTAAAAAATAAGTAAATAAACCAATAGAGTTAAAATAAGTGAGTAAATACCTAATAAAAAATAATTATATTAGTAATGAAAATATTAAATAAAAAGTTACTTAGTGACTCATGCCCGAACTTTAACTGCGAGGTCATATCGCCTCCTAGCAGAGCGCTCTTTCGTCACTCTGGTGGACATGAGTCCGACTGTACTCTATGAGTCCTTTATTTTTGATTCCTATACTTTTTTTTTTTTGGCTTTATGCACGGTGCATATTAGCCATGTCAATTGTGTTGTTACCTAGTTATTTACGACATCCATGGCTCCGGGAGGGAGTTTTATCGACGAAATAAAACTCACTCCCGGACGGGATTCGAACCCGCAAACCGTGGTGAGACCATGCGACCAAAGCCCTACGCTCTAGCTCAGACGGCCACCATGGCCCCCGATTCCTATACTTTAACGAGTATCTGACATCGTACAGGCTCGGAGCCATAGCATTTTTAGTTTGTTTAAATTTCTAAATTTCGTCTAATTGTTATATCGATACGGATGAGATTTTTACTTCTTCCCTCCAAGTTCATTTTCGGAAAATATAATTTTCAGATGTGTCAGATGCTGGCCTCTTTGTTAGCCAAACATCAACATTTTCTCTGCTTGTAGACAATATGAGAATCGATTCTTATATCAGTGTAGGTTTCACGAAGGTTATCTGTGTGTGTGTACCTCCCATTCCGATTTTGTGTGTTATATTTATTCTATTAATTACATTTATTGAAATATTAATTGTGTTCATTTAGTAATTACAATCAATAACACTGATAAAGGTATTTCATTTTTACAAACAAATTGAATCATTAAAGGTATTGTGCTGGACAAAAAATGCTACAAGATAAGTATTGAATTTGAGTTGGTTGGATATATTATGATAGATCCTGCAATTAATATTTAAGTATAAGGATTCGTTTCTGCGAAAGGTAATTTATTTATTTTACTGTTTGGCGTGTATACTATTAAATTCTGTTAAAAAGAGTAACAAGAGGTAGATTTCAATAACTATCTACTAGAAGTTTGTGTTTATCACATTGTAAATAATCTACTCGTGGATCAAAGTTTATTTCGAGAAGAAAGCACAAGAAAACATGTCACCAATAGATTTTAGTGTTTTGATGTACTAGGAACAGAATGTTTTTTAATAACATAAGAGAAACCTTAATTTAATTTATTAAAAAAACATATTCGTCGCGAAAGTTTCATATTTTCTGACGAATGGAGGTCATATGATAGATTGGGTCGAGACCGATATCGATATATTTTATAAAAAAGACTGACTCAATAAATAAGCGGTATCACAAAGAAATAAAATACGTCTTCCCACTGTTTTATTTTTGACCAGAAACAGTGAGAAAACAACGACTTTTATTTCTATGAGAAATCTCGTCCCTCAACATCTTACTATCACATATAAGCGGTATCAGTTGAAATTTAATTTGGCTCCGAAGCCGTCTCAATTGTCAAAATCTTATGAAATCTAGGTTAGCACATGTGGAGTGGCTCCTAATTGGAGTTTAACGGAAGGCGGTAGAGAAGGGTCAGTCCGCGGAGCCAACATTGGAGCATTGTCCCCCTACTTATGCATATTCATCGACCTCCTTTTCATACTAATACATATGACGCCACACCCCCACCCTCCCCATTCCGTGACTCACACTTAATTGATATTTTTCTTCTCATGACTTTTTTTAAATATTATTATTCCTCTTCGCTCTGTTTTTTTTTCTTTTTTATTATAATTATTTTTTTCGGACCTATTAAAAATGACTAAATTACATTTTTACCTCACGAAGCGTTGAATCATTTGCTTATTTTTTGTTATATTTGAAAAAAGGAAAAATACTGGTTGTCTCTATTTGCACGTGCAAGCTTCATAGTATCTACTCATAAGTGATAGTGTGTTCCTTACATATGTGTATCTATAAGAATGTAAATAAATATGAAAGAATAAAAATGTTTAAATAAAAATGCACTTAGGCCCCGGAGTAAAGTGGTCTCAATTTTCGTCCGATTTCGGCCAAAACCTAATCAGATCTAAGTTAGCACATCTGACCTCTGCTTTTCAAATTTCAAGTTCATGGCTACTATCGTTTTAACGAAAGAGCACAACTTTCCATTCACTTACGCACAGAACATCGTGAAAATGGTCAAAATATATTCAGAGAACCTTGAAACGTGAAAATCTATAACAGGACTTTCTACCAACCAAGTTTTTACAGAACACTCCCCCTCCCCCACCCCTCGCTCCACCCGAGTACCCCTGCGCTTCGGTCGATTTCGCGGAAGATTAATATATGTCGTCCTTATGAGGTTGTGGATGCACTTGTAACATTTCGTGTCGATACAGTCTTTCTATCTGGAGTTATCGTGTAACACACGGACAGACATTTTTGGAATCAGGGGTTCGGAAATTCCTGTGAAAACTCATACAATTTTTGACCGTTTACGTAACTATATTTCGTGTAACTGGGGAAGTAAATGAGATGGGTTTACCATCGTGGCTTTTTTTATGTCTGGTATGATGAGGAAGTTATGACGTGCGTGTCAACACCAAGTTTAATGACCGCAGACCCACTCAGCGTCCAATTTACTTGGTTTTGGGAGGTAGGCAAAGTAGTGTTGGCGGTAGAGGAGCGATGTGAGATCGGAAGAGGATCCCCCCTGAAGGCAAACATGGCTCCTCACCCAGATCACGTCTGGTTTGCCCACGTCACTGGGCCACCACAAACCGAATTAATAACACCACCCATTCTGTCCCTCACAAATCACATCTCTCCCTATCTTCTTCAGCAAATCTTCCTCTTCTTCTTGTTTTTTTCATCCCTCACTTCTTCCTTATCTTCTGTGACAAACTCTGTGGCGAGACAGTAAATGCAGTTATTTTCCCAACAAATGGAAATGTTCTACCCCTCAACTTCATCCCTCTTCTGATACCACATAAGATTAATGGGCTTTTTTCTTTTTTTTTTTGGTAAATATTCTCTCATGACTAACAATAAGCCAACGGCGTAGGGGGGAGAAGTCCTCCAAAATGATTGGTTAAATTTTATTTTGCCCTCATTCGGAAAATCGGTGTGCTCACTTCTTCCCTTTCCTAAAAAAAAAAAAAAATAATTACACTGGAATATAGGAGTAACACCCCTTTAAGTCAAAAATTACGTAATTTGTATGCAATAAAAAGTGACCACTAAGAGTCTACACGACCATTATCAGACTGAATGTTTACAAGACCATTCATTATCAGACCTATCTGGACTACAAACTGAATGTCTTCGAGACCATTCATTATCAGACCTATCTGGACTACAAACTGAATGTCTTCGAGACCATTCATTATCAGACCTATCTGGACTACGAACTGAGTGTCTTCAAGACCATTCATTATCAGACCTATCTGGACTACAAACTGAATGTCTTCGAGACCATTCATTATCAGACCTATCTGGACTACAAACTGAATGTCTTCGATACCATTCATTATCAGACCTATCTGGACTACAAACTGAATGTCTTCGAGACCATTCATTATCAGACCTATCTGGACTACGAACTGAGTGTCAAATTGTGATTTTCGCGATGAGATCTGTTTGTGCATGTGTGAGCGTTGGTTGTGAGCGCTCTAACTCAGAAAATATTGTAGCTGTGAATTTGAAATGAAGATGTCACATTTACTACTTAAAAGATACCGCTTATATTTATGACAATCAAAAGTCGCTTCAAATAAAAGTTGTAGAGATTTTTGAGGCACAGTTTATATGAAGTATTTTTTCCGGTTTACGAGATACATGCCGAAAACGACGTCTTGAAACAAATTTTTTTAAATTTTGCTTCATTTCCATTCAATGTGCTCTCATATTTGAGATAGAACCAATCGAACAATGGTACAGCTCCCCAAAGAATCTACAATAAATTTACATAGCAAGTATTTCTAAGTAATGTTTCAATTGTATTAAACGCATAGCAACGAATTTTAAACTATGTATTTATTATTGGTAGGTACATAAGGCATTTTAAAATTTGGTTCTGAATTAGTATTTTCATGGTGGCATTACTATTTAATAAATTTAAATAGGGTTTTCTTGATTGATACATGCAGACAAAATGGCATATTTTACTCCAAAAACCCACATTGTCATCTGTAAGATGTAAATAGCAAACATGTAGGCTATTTTTTGAAGATTCGAATCGTCTTCGTCCCAATTTTCTACTAATAACTCAGACTAAGATACAAGAATTATATATATAATATATTATTACATCATTTCTCCTATTTATTTTTTACCTTCTCAAAAAATAGCAATTACAAACATGCACTTTCATCATCAGTATCTTAATAGTCAACTATTACTTCTGTCAATCACAATCTTCTTTTTATAAAACATATTTATTGAGTCGACTAATATATATATATATATATTTTTTTTTTCTTTAAGCCATTTCGACCACGAGGATCATGGATGCAGCTCTGTGGGGATCCTAGCCGGCTAATTTGGATAGGCGCAGATTAATAATAATAAAGGTCGAGATTGCTGTATTAGGAATAGAAAGGCTACGTGATGAAGACAATTTTGTATTATATATGAGGCGATGCGAAAGAGAAGGGTGAACTCAACTTATAGCTCAATTTTTTTTAAATGTATTACTGTTCTATAGACTATACTGCGCATGCCTGACTGGTTAATGACTGATGATTAATTACCTTACATTAATGAGGGATGGATGAAAAACGTAATAAGTAACTTGTTGTTGAGATCGCCCCGTCACAAAAAATCTTTAAACTCAATTTTCTCGATTTCAACATTTGTTGAGTTCGCCCTTCTCTTTCGCAACGCCTCATATATACTCAATAAATATGTTTTATTAAAGGAATATTCTGATTGACAGAAAGAATAGTTAACCTAAAGAACATATGTATTATAGATACTAATGATGGGAGTGCTTCCCGAACCGTTTGTAATCGCTATTTTTTGAGAAGGCAAAAAATAAATGGAAGAAGTGATGCTGTAATAATGTATATTATATGAGGAGTTTGGAGCCAGAGCGGACCAACTGGTTGAAACTGAACAGGAAGAAAATGGCAATTGAAAATTGAGTACATTTTGTTTATCTCCATAAATGGGCCCCAAATATTTATTTATATTTGAAATTTTAGAATAGTATTGGATGAGTGATCCCTTTTTGTATTCTATAAAGTTTTTGAAGGCCGTATGATCAATTGCGACTTTGAAAATATATGCACAAAATACTTGTGGACTAAACTAAAAATGCTGCTATCTATCACTGAAGTGAAGAAACTAAGTGATCCACACTGGTTTTGAAAAAGGGAACCTGTGCCAACATCAGGATGGTAATAACTCATTTTCCGAAAAATTGTGGGTTGGTCCGCTCTGGCTCCAAACTCCTCATGTATGAATTAAGAATTCTTACATGGCCCAAAAATAATTATAGTGATAATAATTACAGATTCTACCAAAAATCATAGTATGAAATCTAATAAGAAGAAGCTAAAATAAAGCAGGGATCATTTTGATTAGTGAATACTTAAAAAATTAATAATGTAAAAAATGCAAATATAGTGGAGGTTGTCTCCAAAATCTGAATCGTTCCATATAAAAACAATTCCAAAATTCTATAGTAGAGGGCCCAGGAGACGTAGTGAATTTGAAAAAGGGAGGGTAGGTTAAGTATAGTAAGGAAGTTTGTCAGTTAACGGGCTGGAAGTGCTCCAGGGACCCACCGGGCCATAACTGCAAGCATCACCAGCCCTTCCAGACTTACATAATTAATTCCATTTTTACAACTCTCCAGCCTCCTCATCAAGACCTTTTTTATTTTTTAAAATTATTCTTTGCTCCCTTCTCTCCGCTCGTTCTCATTTTCTTAAACTTAAACTTGACTCGTAAGATCGTTATTTTGAATTTTAATTAATTAACTTCCCTTTTCATTTTTATTTTCTAATTCGTCCTTCTAGTATCATTTATTTTAACGTGTCATTAATTTTTAAATAGAAAATTGGAATAAAAAGAACAGTAGACTTTACTGCAATAAGGGCCCAAGGTAAGGGAAGAAGGGCTATTTATTGTTCGCACATTAAATAAAACAAATGATCATTTTAATTAAGAATAGTATAAAGAAAATGACAAATTCCGGCCACATGCTTTTATCAAATTTTCCATAAATGTATAGTAGACCCCCCCGCTGAACTCCGGGTTGTGCGAAATAGTTTTAATTATTTAAAACAATTATTACGAGTTTGTTGGCACTGTAATTCATATGCTGGTCTACTTGTAGCGGTGCTCCTAATTGCAGATTCATATTTCATTTGTCTCGCCATAATCTCATTTCAGTTTTTAAGTTCAATTAAATACTATTTTTTTTTTAATTCATTTTATTTAGGAATTGTCTTTCATTCCGAAAATCGACTTTAGATACTTTACGACTTTAATGAAGTGTCATTATTGAATGATTTCTCCTTGAAATTCCAAGACATTTATTTATTATGTATCACATTTACTTATTATATATTGTATATCTGTAGTTGTAAATACAAATTTAAAAAAAAAAGATTTGTTGTATGAAATAGCAATCAGTTAGTTATCGTCTTATTCCTGGGCTTTAACTTAACCGAGGCCATATCGCCTACTACCAGGGCGTTCTTTCGTAAGTCTGGTGGACATGAGCTCGACTCTAATGTGAGAGTAAATTTTGCCTATTCAAGTTTAGTTACCTAGGGTACAGGTCTTTAACGAGTACACACAGGCTAGGGATCATTTCTTAACATCTCATTCGAAGGACGGCGTTCTCAAGGTTTCTTTACCTTCCAAATAAAACACCTAAGGGCCTCAGTCGGGAAATAACCATAAAAAAAAACTATTATTTAAATTTTATAAATTAGTAATCACAGTGACCTTCCTCTCAACCTGTAACTAAATGCAAAAAATGCGAAATCGGTCGGGAAATAAACCATCTTTGAACAGGATGACAATCCCTTTTATTTAATTTATAAAACTTAGCTAAGTATTGATAAAATTATATTTTCTGTTTACTTGTTTGTTCGACCTCGCGTGAAAATGATCTTGTTGACTTGTAAGAGGCTGTCGAAACTAGTTTCAAGTTTCTAATATGAAATATCTCCAAAGCAAACGTTGGACTTTGGAGCTTTGTAGAGATCCATTGAGGATGTTGGGGACGGTCAATTACCTTGGTTGTATTAATTACAAAGTGATACTTATAGCCACCAATTAGTTGACGTTGCGTTAATTGAAAGCTGAGGGCTGGGCGGGCGGTAAATGGAGTCGGAGGGAGGCCGACAATTGTTACCGCCAACACGCCCCCCCATCCCCAATTAAAGCCCCCTAGCGCCCCCTTTCCTCCGCGTTGTGTACCAATTAGTGTCGTCCGCTAATAATGCATCCTACCCACTCGGACTTTCCTGATTATACGGTATAAGGTGGCTCTTGGTACAGTGGATCCAGCCCTCAAGTTGTCTCAGTTATTGGCTGTCCTTGTTTCAGGCTGAATTTGGCAAAGTGTACTCGCGAATTACCATGGCAGCCCTTCACAATTAACCAGTGCCGGATTAAGAATGCCCTAAGCATTCTGGCCTTATGGTGCCCCCAACTCTCTATTCATATGATTAACGTCTTATTTATCTTACGTATTATGTTGGCAAGTTCAATACTAAAGCTCGATTAAACAAAACGAAGTAAAAATTAATTAAGCGAGAAAATAATAAAATTAATTTTTTCATAATTAATTTATTAAAACACTAAACTCTTTCGTCCAAGTACGCCATTCGTTCATCATATACGTGCACTTCTTCATCAGATACTTCTTCTTCCTCAGTATCATAATCAGGATTTGATATTTGGTCTTCCATCCGGAGTTTACGGCAGGGTATGAAAAAAATTATGCGACTTATAAATGTTTTTATATGTAACAATTATAGCAGATTTATGAAAAAATAAAAATAAAAATTGAGAAATAATTAATCATTTACTATTTCAAAAATAGCATTGCGGACTTGGTGCCCCCAAGACGTGATGCCCTAAACAACTGCTTAGTTTGCTTATAGGTTAATCCGGCACTGCAATTAACACACTTTCCTGTCGTAGAAACAAATATGTCCAATTACCGGGGTATAGTGCATATAAAAGTCGTGTTTCGTATATTAAAGTTCAGGTACTTTGCTTTCATTTTTATTTTTTTTGGCAGAAGACCTTCACAAATATCCTATAATTGGGATCTAAATGAAGATATCACATGTGCTAACGTAGATTTGATTAGATTTTAGCGGAAATACTTCGGGGCCTCAGTACATTTTACAAGATACCGTTATATTTATGGTCTAATCAACAATCTCTTTAAACAAAAGTTGTAGGGAAAACTAAAAGGCACATTTTATAAGAATTACAATTTGTCGACTTCATCTGCCGGGTTTGCAAGATACTTGCCAAAACCCGTCCTAAAATTACGTCTTAAAGCCTATTTTTTCAGATACTTGCTCGATATACGCGAAAACGATAATTGGTTTTTATTCTCTATTATATTTACAACGAGCAATACTTCCTCAACAATACCATAGGACTAATAGGACCAAAGTACTTGCAATCCTAAGAATTCATAGCAAGAATTTTAAAATATATTTTTATTATTGGTAGTTTTGTATTGAATAATGTGGTCATAAGAGGACTCTTTAATACCATCTACTTTTGTACAAATCACTCTTCCTTCCCCCTCTTAAATTCATTTCATACTGGGTATAAGAAAGTCACTCTCAGAATTACGTTGAACGTACAAACAAAGGAACTGGTTGATGCCATAACTTTCGATGTCCTGTTTTGATTTTTTTCACTGTTTAAAAAAAAATTGATTATGTTTAATTAATTTTTTCAGCTTCAATTACCATGGTGGAGCAAGGATGTCCTTACCTGTTGTAAGTTTTTTTTTTCAAAAAAGATTTTTTCAATTATCACATGGTGGATACTTTTTACCCATCTAGAACACTAAAGTACATATTGGTTGTTATGATGGACATGTAGTAATAAGTATTTAGACATGGAAAAAATTAAGGTATGTTAATTTGTATTTATATTTTCTTATAAGAAAAAATATACTTACCAAATATACTATGGCTAGTTGTCTATCTCTCTTTTACTGTTGAAGCTTCCATTACCAAATTTTTTTCCTACTAGTTATTATGACTCATGCCCGGACTTTTAACTAAAAGGTCATATCGCCTACTACCAGAGCGCTCTTTCGTCACTCTGGTGGACTTGAGTCCGACTCTACTATGGGAGTCCTAAATTTTGCCTACACTAAATTTTTATTCACCTAGGGTCTTTGACGAGTACCTGACATCGTACAGGCTCGGGACCATTGCCTAACGTCCCATCCGAAGGACGGCATGCTCACGGTTATGTTTCGAACCGGCTACCTTGATCTCAGTAAGCAAGTACTGAGCTACCGGCGCCCTTTTTCTTCCTATTTTATTAATTATTGATCTGTTTTTCTCAGGATGAATTTGAAGATTCACCTATTCGATAGAAATTCTTCAGTAAGGCGTTTCTAAACTTAAAAGAGTTGAGGAAATAGAACTTCCTGCGCTATAAAATCCTAATGTCCCTGGTAAGTGTGAAATACAGTCATGATGATTTGGAAGTAGAAGACAAGAGCAGTGACGGTGGGTTAGCAATTAGAGGTAGATCTCTTTGTCGGAGCCACACAGGCTCACTAATGGGGAAGGACAATTGGGAAGGGTTACCCCACACAAAACAATAATTGACTAATTGAATAAAAATTGTTTGCACAACTGTGGGCCTCATTACGGTACAACTTCCTTTTAACACAAACTTGTTTTCATTTACCAACCTTCACACTTTTTTTTTTTTATTCAACCTTCCCTACTTCTCTCTCCCTTCTGGTCATCAATTATTTTCGACCCGTAATGTACGAAAATGAAAACTAATTTATCATTCAATTTACAATGTGTGTTGTAAACTTTCTCTTGAATTTTTATTTATTTATTTTATTTTTTGTGTTTATTTATAAAGTCATAACAGTAAAATACACCAACAGCTGCCATTATATCTCGGGTGTTCGGGCAAACGGGCTTAAGTCAGAATATCTGAATTTTAAGAGGGGAATTTCTGAAGGTTAGAAAAATTCCTGCAAAACAGGTAAAACACATTTATGTTACTTGAAATATTATTTTAATAAAAGTATTAAATATAAACAAAGTTAAATATTCCAACATTCAGTTACATATGGTAAAAATATTTAAACGCACTTGTCCTTTGTATCACTGACTTTAGCCCTTTTGCCCAAACACCAGAGATATACGAAGTAGAAAAGAAAAAAGTGCAGAGGATAGCTTTACTTTAATCAGTTTACAGTTCCTGCTTTATCGAATTGTGGCAAAAAGAATTCACAAGATTTCTGTGTTTCTTGAAATGCGCAATTCGACCTTTTCGTTCAGCCATAGGCAAAATGTTGACATTTCTGCAATGTATGATCGCGTTGTGGTCGTTTTCTTATTCTTCTTCTGCAATTACTATCTTCTGAGGCATCACAGCTCAAATTTTTCCAATCATGGGTTGGCCTTGGTTTTCGTGTAATTGTAATCTAATTTTTATTTTGTTCCAGATTTACCTGGTGGGTAATTATATTTGTGACTAAATAATCAACACTAGTTTTAGCTGAGCCAGATTCCACTTTGGGAGTCCTGAATTTTGTCTACCCTACATTTTTATTCACCTAGAGTAAGGGTCTTTAAAGAGCACCTGACATCGTACAGGCTCGGGACCATCGCCTAACGTCCCATCCGAAGGACGGCATGTTCATGTTTTCTTAGATAAAAAACCTAAAGGCCTCGGCCCTGTTTCGAGCTCGCTACCTCTGAGCTACCGGCGCCCTCACTATAGTTTAGTAACATTTTAACTAAAGTTTTGGTGGCCATGCGGGCTAGAGCGTAGGGCTTTGGTCGCATGGTCCCACCATGTTTTGCGGGTGCGAATTATCACACCATTTACAAAAGTAAAATAACTTTTTTTCTTTGTCTTTTAGCAGATTGGTTGCATCATTCGAGCAACAACAGCATATCATCACAAACAGCCTGAATCGAATGAGAAAGGACAGCAACCCAGCGGCAGCTCCTCATGGGGAAAGAGCATAATTTAAGATGGCCATAGAATACATAATTAAAGGAAAGTAATAATAATATAATTATTTGGTAATAGTGAACGTAAAAACTAAGGAGAATAGAGCGTAATTTAGAGCAGAGGGAAATAAAAATAATTTAGGGTGGTAGCAGTTTCCTATTCAATCTCTTGGTGATGAAGTGAGTGAAAGTATTTCTGAATTTTCGAGGTCCTTATCATATTATGTAGTGTGTATCATGAGGCCATTGAGAAGTGTTTTGTTGCTTACACGCTTGGCTTTGTATCATGAGTGAGAAGTTGTGAAAAACCTGAATTCGTTTCATATTGACGATTATATAATTTTTGATTAGGTCATAACTACAAGTGGAATCTTGTTCAGTTGTCTGAATTGTCTTGAGTTTCTGAGTGGTCACAAAGTTCCAATCACATACTCACAGAGAGATATCATCGTGGAAAATTTCAAAACGTTTTCCGGGGACCTTGAAGTTTGAAAATTATTCGAAAACTCGATCTCGGTTTTTCGCACGATTACAAATGTTTCTTATACTATAGGTATAAAAAGTAAATAAAAATAATAGTGGTCATTACCAATAGTGAAGAGTTTACAAATGGAACAATCGGGGTCAGATTTAGAACAGGTTATCTTACAACTAAATATAGGAAACAATAGATAGGTTATTCATTGGTGAGGGTTGAGGTGGAGGGGCAGTGTTAGGATGACAAAGGGCAGTGGTTAGCAGTGGTCCAGTGGTCCTCTGGTCCTGTGGCTGACAACCCGAGACAGGGCCCACTGACTGGACACACCAAGTGGTCCTCCCTTTTGATGTCAACTCTCAGGTGGACCCCCCCTAATACAATCCTGTAATTAACATGATCAGCAGCACCCCCCTCAATTTGAGCTCCCATCACATCACTTCCTTTGTGTGTCCCCTCTTACTGTCTGTCCGGGTTTTATCTCAGTTTCCACCCGACTGACGCCCACCCTAGCCCTCTCAATGCCAGTCCTAAACTTCACTCAACCGTTCTAAATCCATTTGTCACCTCACCCCGCCAATCCACCTACAACTGATTCAGATACACTACATCCTGGATATGTAGGAAGACAGTTCACAGTTCATTCAATTCAACCCAGTCTTTTTTACTATTATCATAAGTCTTTGTATAGTAGAAATAGCTTGAAAAATTCCTAAAAACATCGTTTATATGTGACACAGTACAGGGAGCGATATCTTGAGTATGAAAAGCCAAATCGCTGTATGATCTTTTAAAATATCCTGCAGAAAGTCACCTTCTCACACCTCTGACGGTGACTTTTATTCATCTAACCCAAAACAAGAGCCTCAAACGTCGCTATAGTCCCACCACGGTTGCGGGTTCGAATTCCATCCGAGTTTTATTTTATATATAGAACTCCCTCCCGGGGCCATAGATGTTGTGTACCCCAATATAGTTTCATGGCTAATGTGCAAGTTCATGAGACCAAAAGTGTGCTAAGATCCAAAAAATGAAGTTTTTATTTTTTTTCCCTAAATATTGTTTTTTTTTTTTTTCAGTGGCTGAAAGAGATTCATAGAAGAAGATTTTAGAAGACTAAACCACGAGAGTATTCTTAGATTTGCTAAGGAAACTGGGAGACTAGGTCCTTCGTGAAGAATTATGTTCAGATCCAGGTAACACTAGATAGACCGAGCGATTCAGGGAAAGGATAAAAGCATTGGATGCTTAGGTCCCTTGGTGCTAGCACCAGCTTACAGTACTTATTATTATTATGTATTACCTCAGTGGCTATAATTTGTTTCTACTCTAAGAACCTGATTCCATTCTTGTAAAAAAGTGCTTAATTTAGCAAACCCTGTTTTCGTGAAGTAGATCCTGAATGTGCAGAGGATTATTAAATTTTCTAAAATTAAATTTTAAATGTTAAATTTTTCAGGATTATTGTAATATTTTTCTTATATCAAAAAATATCAAAATTGAGTGACACTTTACTTCGGGGTCTAAGAACATTTTACAAGATACAACTTATAATTTATAAGATAATAAAAAATCCTTTCAAATAAAAGTTGTCAGAAAACTGAAAGGTACATTTTATATAAATAATAATACTTTTTTTAGGTCGCTCGGTTTTCAGGATACGTACCGCAAACCGTCCTTAAATGTAGTTTTGAAACTCAGTTATTTAGACGTTTGCTGGAACGCGAAAACGGTTAGTCCAATCGAAAAATGTATTCTTACTAAAAATGTTCCTTATCAAATTTCCAATCGCTAGTGTGCCCTCAGGTTAGAGATAGGACCGATGTTACTAAATTAAAAGCGCCTCAAAGAATGTAAAATACTAAGAGGGGGAGGGACAGAGGGATCTGTACAAAAGTGTTAGTATAAGAAAGTCCTGTATAGGCCACATCACATATATATATTTTTTTGTTTTTTTCTTTATATTTATTTTTATATTGAGTTCAGTGGAAGGGGGCAAGAGAAAGATGATGTTTTTGAATAGTATATACCAGAATGGCCGCTTTGCAAAGGGCCGAGTGTTGCTACAAAGCGGTATGAAGGTGGCTAAAGCGTATTGATTGTCTGATAACACCTGTTGTAGTTGCTCCCCCTAACAAAGTTTCTTGTGTCTGGTCACTCCAACACTCCTAAACATTAATTAATCTATATTCAAATCCAGAGCAGCACCAGCTCTCCTTCAACAACAAACTTTTACATGAGGGTCTCTCAACAACCAGATCTGAATACACAGGTTTACATTAAAAACATTTAACTTTATACATTAGTATCGAATAAACCTTTGACCTCAATAACCAATGATACAGCATCCCTTAAATTGGCAGAAAAAGATCATTTATAGAATAATAACAATAGAAAAAAAATTGGTGAATCACCGGTATTTTACTTCCCCAGTATGAATTAATCGACTAAGTTTTTTCTCTCTCTCTCTGTACCTCTCTACCTCTCCGTCCTCATAGTAAATTTGGTGTTGATACATTCACTATATCAACAGTAATTAATTAGTGTTTTTAAGTTTTCTATAATTAGGGTTTTTAAGATGAGCCTCTCCTTTTGCTGAAAATTGACAGGTGAATTGCTTGGGGGGTCCTGGGTTCATACATGAAATTGCCCGAATCGGCTGCCAATTGATAGGTGTCATCCCTATGGAGTTTCGGATTCACAAATATATTTATGTATTATTTAGGCAGTTATTTGGGTTTATATATTAAGTCCGTATTAATAAATGTTGTTTTGATACATACATTTCACCAGCAGTTTGTAGGGTCTAGCCCTATGTCTAGCCTTCCTCCGCTGTTCCCTTTCCCTTTGGCTGATTTCGCGAAGTATTAATAGGTGCTGTCCGTATAAGGTTTTGGATTTAAATATATATTTTTGTGTCGCTATATTCATCACAACGGTAGTTATTAGATGTTAATCCCCACATTCCTTTTCTCGATTTGTCTGAAAATGTATTCTTATGGGGTTCTGGATATTCATATCAAATTTTGTGTCGATAAATTCATTTCATCGAGAGTTATCACCATGAACTTATCAACTAAACAGTAACACTAGTAAATTCCTAAAAAACCAACTAATTTCACAAAAGTAAAAAGTAGTGTTAACATGCGACAAATTAGCTGCTCTTCGTAATTTCGCGGTAATGGACCATTTTCGTTTATTAACTTAAAGAATGTTTACTAGCCTTCTTATTAACTACAATTCTTCCAGAAATTGCACTCTATAACAAAAGATTAGAAATATTGTCAACTTAATGAAATGGGATGTCAATTAATTAATACAAAACTATTTCTTTATATTAATGACAGCAATATGGCTTCCATATGGTAATGCATGTTCTGACAACTCATTTCACAGGTTTTAATGAAACAATCAAGAAACTGGGAATAGTTGATAATGAATAGTTCATATTCCCAATAGCTAGGTGGCAAGATATAGCGATCGGCTAACTCAAACAGATCTCTTTCAGTTTTTACTGCTTGATGATAAATAACTAAGCTATTTCGTTTTGTACTTGAAGACCACTCATTTTTTTGCATCGGACTAAGAAAATAAAGAATGAGAGATATGTGGGAAGTACAAGATAACGAGGAAACCGAAAAACCAACTAATAAAATTTAAACTTGACCACCTCTTACTATTCGAGTTAGACATTTCATAATTATAGGATTCATTAGGATTATAATATAATAAGAAGTACCTATTTATGATTTTTTTCAGTTTTTTTTTAAAGAAAAGTCGTTATTTACTGAACAAAACAAGCATTAAAGATGTATGATCAATAATTTCTGTTTTTTTATGATTGATTACTTTTTTTTTTTTTTTTTTATAATATTAATTATAGAGAAAAAAGTTTCTTGAATTTTCAAACCATCATAAAACCGATAACACAAAATATTGAATTTAAAAGAAAACCCTTTGATATTTTTGGATACCATACCACTAGTGAAACGTATTAAATTACTTTAAAATGTTGATATACATATTTATATCAACATATTTATGTCGGACAAGTGAGCGTTTAGGCGTGAAATGACCCTTTTATGAATTGGAAAGTGTAATAATTATGATTCTGTTAATTTTATTTCCTTGTTTCTCTCTTCTTTTTTTTACGGTAACAACTAAAAAAATCTGTTTTGAGGGTGAATTAAATGAGATTCAATTAAGGGAAGGAAGGGCTTTGAGTAGATTTACGTTGAGAAAAGAGAGAGGAGAGAGAGAGAGTGAGGCGAGATAAAGAGGTGAAGATTGTGTAGTGAGGTGTCGTCGGATGGAGGGGGGAGTTATCTGAGGATAAAGAGATCAGAGGGGGGGAGTGGCAATGTAGCGGAACAGCCGATAAGCCACCTACCCCTTTATGTGGTCCCTTCATTCACCGCGCCTACTGAGGCACCCGTAGGCAAGCCTGGCTAACCTCATAGCTTCTCTCGGTTAGTATCAACCACAAACTAGGCGCTTACCATATTTTCTTTTGGAAACCTCAATATAAATAAACAATTTTATTATTCCTCTTACCTTATTTCACATCAAAATTTCAAGTCAGCTCTATTTTTAAATTTATTATTTTTTGAGCAAATTACTATGATTTTTTCGAAGGGGCGGATGCTGCACTTAATGAGCAATTTTGTCTTTAATTTATACAGGGCACATCTTAAAATGCAATTTCTCTTTTTAAATCAATATAACGTTTCGAAAAAAACTTTTACAATTCGCTAATGTTCACATTACAGAGTTTTAAAGACTGGAGGTATTCTCAGGACCACTACTACTGTAACCATCGTGAGCTATGTTTCATCTATCTCTGTAAACGATCTCTCTCCCACTTGAAGGCAATTTAGCGCCACCCTGAATTTTATATTCCTCTCCCCCCTCATCTAAATCACTCTTTATTCCCATATTTTTTTATTTATTAATTTAAGGTAATTGTGAGCGACTATTTGATCACGATGTACATTTTTTTCACTACATGTTTTGTATTCAAAATCCATACCTTTGTATATAATACACTATATAAGCCTTAATGAAAAGAAACCATTGTTGTAATACACTGTCTTAATAATACAATATAGTGTATATAAGATTCTATTGATGCCTTAGTGTACAGAATCCATTGTTATAACCCAGCCATATATTATACATTCACTATATCGTATTATATACACACTATAGTGTACATTTGAACTGTACTGGCTAAAACTTTCCTTTGACCTACATTCATCAGGCAAATAAAATTGTGTCCGGGGAAAAGTTCCTGTACTGTGAATAATCGCTCACAATTATCTTTTTTTTTCTTAAAATATGTTGTATATTTTCTAATGTTGTTCTAAATTATATTCTTTATATGTCGGCAACAGTTGTTATAACTCTGATAACAAACAAATAAAAATATAACTTAAAAATGTTTTAATAAATGGAAATGCAATTAATCATCCGAAGCTTTTTGGTCGCTCACTCTCGTACTCGGTTGTAATTTTTTGTTCATCGATTAGCAAAGGAACAAATTTCCATATTGAGTTCGAACTGGTGAAACTGTAGCCACACGGCCTTATGATATTTTACTTCGTATGGGGGAAGTTATGTAATCGGTCAGAAATTGTATGAGTTTTTACCAGAATTTCATATTTTCTGCCCCCCTGATTCCAAAAATTATATATAAAATGTCTGTATGAGTGTGTCTGTGAACACGATAACTTCCGATAGAATGTATGTATCGACACGAAACTTTATAAGCGTATCCAGAACTCCATAACGTCGACACCTATTTATTTTCAGCCAAATAGGTCAAAGGGAAGGGGAATTAGGAGGGCTTAACACAAAAACTCTAATAATTGTCTTTGTAATGAATGCATTGAAATGAAATTTCATAGATGGATTTAAAACCCCATAAGGACGACACCTTCTAATTTTCAGCTACATTGACAGAAGGGAAGGGGGGGGGTCAGAAAAGAGGATCTCGACACAAAATCCCTAATAACTGCTTATGTAATGAATGTATTGACACAAAATTTAGGATTCAGAAGTCCCTATATAAGTCAACTATAGATTTTTATCCCAAATGGTCAATTGATTTTGGAAGGAAAGCAAAATCATAATTGATTAATTTCTGCTGGGAAAGTACTATAAGTAGAAGTATTCACCAACGACCTTATGAATCTTTTACTGAATTTCACAATAGAGAATCAGTCTAAATGTAAAAAAAAGGACAATAGATTGAATTTGTGAGGACGGGAAGCTGGAGGAGGGGGGGGGGGGTCTCTGAGGGAGATGGAGGACGGGTCTAAGTCAGATAAAGATTAATGGGGATCTGACGGTCAGATGTATGAATCATTTCCAGAGTGGACCGGACGTTTCGGGCAGTCCACCTCATCCACAATTCACCATCAGCCTCCTCAACCAAACCTCAAACCAGACCTATTTCCATATTCATACTTCTCAAACTTCTTCAATAAGTTAGTTGCTTTTTCTCAATGTTCCATATTTTCCCCCTTTTATATTTTTATTATTTTTTGTGGGGAATTTTTTTGTTGAAAACTGTTCTAAACTCAATTTACAAAACATTTCCTTGCATTTTTAAAAAATTTAAAAGAACAAAAAAAGGAATTTTTTAAATATGCAAGCTTAGGGATGTTTCTAAGGTTCAGATGAAATCACTATCTTAGGGCATCCATGCCGGTTTATTTTAGTCCGAACGAGATCCTTCATGAGGTTGGATTAGAGACTTTCAGAGATATTATTGAATCCATTGTATTATTGTTTCATAATGTCCATTCTGTTTCTGTGTAGTACAGAGGGTCTGTTTTAACATATAAGAATCTACAACGAAAGATATCAAAACGATTAGGTGAGAATAGCACCTTTATTAACATAGAAACAATATTTATACGTAGTATAGGGGAAGTTATGTAATCCGTCCGAAATTCGATGTTGAGTTTTCACAGGAATTTTATGTTTTATTGAATCCCTGATTACAAAAATGAAAAAAACAATTTTCTGTGTGTATGTGAAGGCGATAACTCCAGATAAAATGTGTCATTTCCACGTGAATATATGGTGTCCAGAATTTACAAACCCTCAAGAGTCTTGTATATGAGAATCGCAGTAATAAAGAGAAGAGACGAAATGCAATACAATAGGGAGCAAAACGCAGATGGTTGACTTAGTAGGAAGAAGGCGACGGTAGCTCAGAGGTAGCATGCTAGCCTACTGAGGTTAAGATCGCGGGTTCGAAACCCGACCGAGGCCCTTAAGTTTGCTATCTGGGAGGGGAAAAAACCTTAAGCCCGCCATCCTTCCGGTGAGAGTTAAGCGGTGGTCCCGAGCCTGTGCGATGTCAGGTTCTCGTCAAAGACCCTCGGTGAATAAACCAAGTTTAGTACTCCCACAGTAGAGTTGGCCCCATGTTCACTGGAGTGACAAAAGAGCGCTCTGGTAGTAGGTAGTTTTTTTTCATTTCTATTTATTTATATTTGTTATCAATTTTTTATTTATATATTTGTATATTTTTATTTTGCAGCTTGTGAAAGTTGAGAATCATTAGCAGGAAGAGCTAAAAAGCTGAAATGGAATCGGGCATGGAAGAAGATCGAGTGGTAGTTGAAGTTAGCCACTGAATGGAGGAAGGTTGGACGTCCCGTAAAGACAGGACATTATGGAACGGAATGAAAGATAGTCCAGGTCTATAGAAAGAGAGTAGTTTCCAGACAAATGGCTTTGCGAGTCTATTATGGGTTTCACTGCCATCAGAGTACTTTACCATTCAAAAAGGTTTTGGATAAAAATGAACATATTATTAGGAGCTCAAGGATGGGCCTTGTGGATATTGGGCTTGGTAACTTGCCAGGACGCTGCTCACTTCTCTTTTGGGTGAGCGAGGCAGGGTCTTGACAGTTCCCTCGTCCTAGTAGCCATTGTTTTTGTCCATATTTTAGATTTAATTCCTGTCATATATCAGAAGAGTCGAGTAATCCTTCACTAAGTGTGTACATACTTTAAATTTGAGTAGGTCTTTTGAAGGAAGAGCTAGGGCAGGGAGAGAGATAGGGCACGCGGGCTATGGCAGCAAATAGCCCTATATTATGAGTTGATTTAGAAAACCGACCATTAGCCCTATCTATCGGGTCCATTCATTTTGGTCTCTCTCTTAATGAGTTTTCAGAGGCCAGCTCCCCTATCACTAGATTTATACACTGCATCACATCACATTGGATGCAGCAGTGATCCGCATTTGTCTCTCTCTCTTTCGAGCCATGCCATGTTATCTATCACCAGCCATCGATTTCATGCCTATACTCCAGCCCATTATTTAAACCAGATCATTTGATTAGTCAACGATAATTAAGTTGCAACGGTTTTACTGCAGTTCGTTTCTCTGAACTTGAGAGTTGACTGTTATGGTAACTGTACTACTCCGACAATGCCCGGGAAAGTTGCAATCTTTGAAGACGTTTCTTTACGTTTAACAAGCGCTTAATAAATGAAATTTATCATAGTAACATAATTTTATTCATGTGAATCATCTTTACGGACGATAGAGTAAATTTTGTATGAACGAAACGATGCAACGGAAAAGTGAGGAGCATCTATTCAAAACCACCTCTTTGACATAAATGGCAGTTTCGCAAAATTGCGAAAAACTAATAACTGAGGAAGTTATTTGGAATAATTCAACGAAATGTTTCTTAATATTCTATTGATTAGAATACCCCGTTTCGGAGTATCTTATAGATCGTTGCTAATTTGTTTAATTCGATATTAGGATTGTATTTTAGACATGAGTCTAGAGGTTTTTAGAATTACAAGGGCCTATTGAACTGTCTCAACGGCTGCGCTACAGGTCCTAGCAGTCTATAGACTTTGTCTTGGATAGTGCTGTTGTCTCGTAATTCTGCCTTTAGGAGCAGATATTTATGAGGGATAGGCCTAGCCCTGGAAGAGATGAGAGCGTAGCAAGGACAATGATTTTTAGTTCAAACGGTCGATTATTTTTAGAGGGAGAGCAACAGGTTCATTGATCAATTCGTTCTGGGGAAGTACATTGCTGGTGAATCGCTAACGACATTTTTTTTACATTTTTGAAATCAGTCGGAAAACAACTTTTGAAAACTCTGACCGATTACAGTAAAAAAAAAAGTCTGATAAAGTTTTGGTCTGACTAAGCAGGAAGGGAAGGTGTGATGCAGTGTTACACAAATCTGTCCTGTCCGTATCTGTAAACCTCCCCTATTTACGGCCTATTTAACTTTCATACCCCCTCCCCCACCCTCAACACCAGAAAAAAAAACAGAAAAAAGCTAACTCTCACATGAGGTGTTCCATCTTATCTGATGCTTACAGCAACAGAAAAAACCTTCTATTCCCCATAATATATGATATTTTTGCTGTTTCGCTGAACCTTTAATTTTTTTTTCTGTACGTGAAGAAGAATTAAATGGGATAAAAATATATTCCAGTGATTTTGAGCGCATTTTTCATTGGAGTAATATAAATTAAAATGAAATATTATTGTTTAATTTTGTTTCATGTTTTCATTGCCATATATATAATAGCAGATTCTCCCGGCGTTTTTTCGGAAGCCACGTGAAGTAATTCTAAAGATATTCTGTAAATTTCAGGTAATTCAGGGATCTTGGAAGAGTGATGTCACGTAACCTGCACCCTAGGCAAACAGTATATTTCGCGTGCCATATGATTATACGACCACCAATGAATGAGTGCCAAACAAAAGAAAGAGGATGCTATTATTCAGCTGATTATTGTTGAGTACTCATGTTCCGGTCTCACCCGGAACCCACATCACTTTCAATATTCAGAAATGTTACGTGACCTATGTTTCAACGGGGCTTATATGTGAAATTTCATGAAAAACCAATCAACCTTTAAAGAGCTAGAACTCATTTTATGTGTTGATCCCCCCCAAAATCTCCAATCTCCTTCAAAATTCTGAGATGACATATGCTTCAACAGGGCTTATATAAATGCCACATGTGAAATTTCATAAAAACCCAATCAACCGCTAGATAAGTAGCACTCTTGTGTTGGCCCCGCCCACAACTACTCCCATTTTGAGATACCACAAAGCACACGATCAGCTCAGCTGCTGGTTGAAGATATATACTTAATTATGACTCAGTAGATATGTACAAAAATGTATTATATTTGAAACAGCGTGGCCCCGGGGGAATAATCAAATCCTCTCAGAGTTGCTAAATGAGAATGGTGTGAGAGCCTAAATTTTAAGTTAGAAGATATTTGTTAATATTCAGTAGTGTTCCCTCATTCTATACACAATTAAACAGCAAAATGGTAAGGAAAAGTTCTAAATCTTCGACTGAGCTGAGGATCAGTGTAGTGTCTGGTGTTCTTTCTTAGATGTACCCAACACAAGCAGTACCTACCGTTACCGAAGTATCTACAGTAACAAATGGGGAATAAAAATTAATAGAGACAAATGTTTACAAAGCAAATTCACTCTCAGACACAATACTTGTCCACCAATTTACATTATATTATTTTGACGACAAATATATTATTTATTGATCAATATTTTCAGCAGTTATTATTATTATTATATAATAATTATAATATATTGAAATATTATATAGTACATTTTTTTAGATTCACACTGCTATATTATTTTCTATTACCACAAATTTTATTTATTGTGACAAATTTAATAATGTTGTAAAAATACAATGTTGTATCTCATCATGTTTTTTTAGAGTTGTTTTCTTGTTATTGATTTTATTATAGTATTTACCTTTACATTCATTCATATGTGACGAAATATATTATACGATAATGACACTTCCTTCGATGATCACAACATTAAAAGGACAACATAAAAAGTCAAATGCTGTCAAAATATATACTTCACACTTTCTTATTCCATGGACGTAGAAATGCTCAAAAACAGCTGACATCGCAGATAAAGATGTGTGTAGTTGTGTGTGTGCACTGCACGCGCAACCGACCGACACACACACTTATGCATGCATATCCACAAGACTTACGCTCTGTCTGACATAGCCCCTACCGAGAGCTAAGATCTTAACATATCAAAAAAAAAAATTGTCGCATAACTATTTTAGAAAAAATTCACGAAGATAAGATAATTTGTGAGGAAGGGTTGGCCCTAATTCTCTAATTAATAGGACGAGTAAGGGCTGGATTTGAAGTGGGTCTGATTATCCCATCCATCTAGTAACTGTACTAATGTGGGGTGGACCAACCTCTCATTTGTTACTCAGCCCTGCCCCTGCCACTAGCCCACCTCCCCCACCCCACCCCACCCTTCCACCACTCATCCCCCTTCCCGCCCGGTTTTTACCCGAGATCCCCAAACCTACCCCCTGGAGAATTAACTTAGGTATATAGAGTCGAGCCCCTCTTGATTGCCCATTTGTTTCTCTTAATCGGTCCCTCGTGTTTTTGAAAAACGTTTTGCTGTTATATAATGCACAATTTCCCTTAATTATCTTTTTTTGTTTTTATTTTGTTTAGTTTTGTAAATCATTTTTGTTTCTTTATAATTACCTTCAACTTCTATTTTCAAGAAACTTCACGGGTCGTTGTTTTATTAACGGACGATTACTTCACGTTTCCCGTCTTTTATGCTGGTATACCGGTCAATTTTTCCATTTCGTTCTCTTCATACGCTCCATTATTCTGTTCCCTAAATTTGTCATAATTTCTTTTTACTTTCTTATACCTTTAGTATTGTAATCTTGCAAAAATCCGAGAGCGAAACTGAGCCCGCTCCAACTCAAACTGTTGGAGCTTTGAATTTGAAATGAGCTAATAACTCTGATTTTAGCCAAAATCAGACGAACATTAAGACCACTTAACTTTGGGTGTAAATACATTTTACAAAATACTGTTTATATTTATGACTTAATAAAAATCTTTCCAAATAAACGTTGCAGAGAATACTGAAAAGCACATTTTATGAAATACGGTTTTTCAAAACGTCGCCCAGTTTGCGATATATATGCCGAGAACCGTCCTTTAACATTTTAATGTTAACTAAAACTTTTTCTTTTCATATTTTAGATATTTTAATGTCATATATTGTTACCGGAAGTAAAGGGGAGTTACGTAATCTGACATATATTGGATGCTAAGTTTCAACGAAGTTTCATGTTTTCCGATCCTCTGTCTCCAAATATAAAAAAACAAAAAAATTGCTGTGTCTTATGTTAACAAGATAACTTCCAATAGAAGCAAACAAAGCAAAATCGACCAAAGAGAAGGGGGGAGCTTTACACAAAAACTCTAGTAACTGCCGTTGTAATAAATGTATTGACACGAAATTTAATGTGTAAATTCAAAACCCTATATAAATTATTTTTCAGCTGAATCGGCCGAAGGGCACACAAAAATTGTGTTTTCAATTTCAATTTAATTATTTATCTTTGCTATTTATATTACATATTATATTATGGATGGTTCTTTTGTAGACTGCCTGATGATGAGGGAAACCTCGAAAGCCGGCTAGCTATTACTACCAATAAAAATCTGTGAGAGGTCAGACTATCTTATATTTGACATCCTGTGAAACCCTGGGTAAACTTTGGATTTTTACCCAAACGACCGTTTGGAAGGAGAGCGAAAACTTAATTGAATAATTCGTGTGGGGAAAGTAAGCAGGTTTTTAGAATTTTGGAATCAGTGGATCGGAAACTATGAAATTCCGGGGATAACGCAACATAGATTTCTGACCAGTTAAATAACTTCCTCTATACTTCGTATAGGAGGGGAAGTAAAAAGGAAGAACGGAGATAAAGGAGCGTTAAGGGTTGAAAGGTAGAAGAGACCCTGGAAGGAGGGTCCTCAGCCCCAACACAGATTTATGTAGTCTGGGCTCCTTTATTTAATTTGGCCACCCCTTATTAGCCGTTAACGAGCCGGCAAATAAACCGAGTTGGGGGTGTCCTTGTGAGAGGACTAAGGGTTGATTCGAGGAGGTCCAAGGACGAGTAGCCCCTTCTGCTCTCATCTCTACCGTCCTCAGACCCTTGGTCATCCAGGACCCTTCCTTCCTTTAGTGACTGTTTCCTTTCTTCAATTAGTCGGCCCCTCACCACTCACCACAACAACCACTTTGTAACACCTCTCCACTCTTTTCCAATACTAATATCCAAAAAAAAAAATATGTTTTTTCAAAAATATATCTTGTATTTCAATTATAGTACACTGAACAGTTGAAAATAAACATTTTCTTTCTTCAGGCGGTCGGTGTTATAGAGACGGTAGTGGACAGATTTTAGACAAAATCGTGAAATAGCTAAGCAAGTAATAAGACTTGAGAGCCTCAGTTTGACCAGCTAAGAACAAGAAATAATAAGATATGATTAGAGATCATAAGTGAAGCTGCCTAAATCAATAAAGGTATTAATCTTCTTTTTCGTTTATCGTTATTTACTTCGGGTAGTTACAAAAGGAAGAAGGGAAAGTGACAAAGATTTTTGTCGATGATTGAGCCTATAAAAACCTTAAAGGGGTTGTAAAAGCCTCCGAAGAGCTTGATAAGAAGTTGGGCAAAAACGAGGGTTGGTTGGAGATAAGGCAAGATTCATAGCCAGGGTTGTAGGTGTAAACTAAAGACAAAATAAAGGTTGGTCCGTTGTTAGGGAGGGAGTGGGTGAACGATCTGTGTGGTGTTTACCAGAGTTCGGGTCGGGATGGACAACAAATCGTGGTGGGGCCTCGCTCTGCGGGCGTTATCAGACCCCCCCTCTACCCTGGCTATATATTAGTGGCCCCCCTCCTTAAAGTGAATAGGGTCTCAAGATAGGAGCAACACAAGTGGTAACAGTTAGAGGTTGTATTAGAAGCCAGCCACTCAATTGTAGCCTCTCCACCTCGGGTACCCCACTCAATTGTAGCCTCTCCACTTCGGGTAGCCCACTCAATTGTAGCCTCTCCACCTCGGGTACCCCACTCAATTGTAGCTTCTCCACCTCGGGTACCCCACTCAATTGTAGCCTCTCCACCTCGGGTACCCCCCTCAATTGTAGCCTTTCCACCTCGGGTACCCCACTCAATTGTAGTCTCTCCACTTCGGGTACCCCACTCAATTGTAGCCTCTCCACTTCGGGTACCCCACTCAATTGTAGCCTCTCCACCTCGGGTACCCCACTCAATTGTAGCCTTTCATCTACTTCGGATACCCCACTCAATTGTAGCCTCTTAACCTCGGGTACCCCACTCAATTGTAGCCTCTCCACTTCTGGTACCCTACTCAATTGTAGCCTCTCCACTTCGGGTACCCCTCTCAATCTCTGTACCTTACCACCAGCCCTGTTTAAAATGGAATCAGGGTCATTATCCTTAGGAACATTATCCTAATCCTCTTGAATGCATTCTTATATCTCCCGGAATTCTTCACAGATCTGCCCACAAACGCGCTGCTATAGTGTATCCTACTACTATAATGTATATTCATGGAAACCTTTAAAAATCAATTAATAACAATTAATTGGATATGTCATATATTTCTGTACATCAAGATTGCTTATAATTATATACATCAACCGATATCAAATCTATGAATATAAACACATAAGAAATGATAATAATAATTAGTTATTGTGCCCGGGCTTTAACTATGAAGTCATATCGCCTACTATCAGAGCCCTCTTTCGTTGTTCTGGTGGACATGAGCCTGACTAACGTGGAAGTCCTAAATTTTGCCTACGCAGGTTTATTCATCTAGGGTAGGTGTCTTTAAAGAGTATTTGAAATTGTACCGGCTCAAGATCATCGTTTAACGTCCCATCCGAAGGATGGCTAGCTCAAGGTTTTTTTTTCACCTAGCAGATAAAAATCTAAAGGCCTCCGCCAGGTTTCGAACCCGCGATCATTAGCTCAGTATGCAAGCACGCTACCTCAAGATATATATATATATATATATAACCTAGTTATATAGAAGTCTGTAAATAATTGTTTGCCAAAAACAACTCTAAAACGACATAGAGGTAAGATAAGTTGGCTACTATATTTGAGCCCCTCATTAGGCCTGGATGGGGGAGGAAGAGGGAGAGGGTTGGGGTAATAACGATGCAAATAGCCTACAAATGTAGGAGGAGGAGGAGGTAAGGAGATTAGAGAGAGGTGTCCTGCCGGGTAGTTAACCTGACCTCAAATCACCCTCCTAAAGGACACATTAGTGACCAACCGTCCTCATAGCCATTACTTCATAGGCCTCCCCCCTCCGGTAAATTGGAATTCATTAAAATAACCGATAGCCGGCCCACTTCCCCCAAAAAAAGATCTGCAATGATTTTAAGAAGTGCCCTCAAACAGTTTTGAATATACAAGATAAGCTAAACCCCATTGTTCTTTCGGTGATCAAGATAAGTAAAAAGAAATTATATTTGTATATCTTCCTTGGTTGACCAGAGAAGAACGCGGCTTAGCTGTCAGAAGTTTTTCATTCTTTGTCCGGATATCGCAGGTAGAGGTAAAGCAATTTAACACAATCAACCAACACTAAAATAAGAGAATTTCGACCTCTGAATTTAGATAAAATTAATAAATGATAGTAAATTAAGAAAAGAGAAGAGAGTAACGAAACAAATAAACATAAGAGAGGCTGTATATAAAACCGCTGAAAAAAGCTAATTTAAACAGAAACCACCCTTTCGGCTCTATTATATTAATAATAATTTTAATGTTTAAAGGGATCATACCTACACAATTGAATCAGTGACCATTACAATTACATTGTGTAACATACAAGCTCATTCATAAACCGAGATTAGTTATCTGACAGTTAAATGATTACTAGTTGTGCATGAGCACAATACTATATGAACTAATAAAAGGTACTAATAATGTATACAAATAATCTTGAAACAATTTGATAAATTATAAAAAAAAAAAACTGAGACTGAAGTCTAAAATAAATAAATAACAAATACACATAATATCTGTTTTGATTATATTTACAAGGCGAATTAAACTTATGCAAAAAAGAAGAGTAATAATATTACAGAGAAATAAAAAAAAGAATAATATGCCAGTATATAAATAAAATAAATATGGAATGGGCTCGCATGAGTTGAAGAGTATTTATATAAAATGGAAGAAGAAATACATTATTCATTGACATTGATTGTTTCAAGGCGCAGGTTATATAACAAAAAATATTGGATATTTTATTATGGGTCAGAAGTAAGCGGGTTGCACAGAGTTGAGCCAGTATTTTGATGTTAGAAAGGAGCATTTAAATTTAGATATGGCTGAAGTTGACTGGTTGTGTTGTATCTATCAGACTCGCCCGGAGTAACTTTAAGCAGGTTAGTAACATCTGTCCGGTTAGTAACTTTACTTGATTTTAGATATGTTGAAATTTTCAATGATTTTTAGGCCGGTAGTTTGTGACACCATGTCTCCTCCAACTTGCTTCACTTTTACCATCAAACTAAGCTCAAATATGAAGATGTGTAGCTTATGTCCAGCGGAATGAAATCAGTTTCCCAACGATGAAAGCATTATCCAAATCGATTAAGTATTTTGTGAGATTACCTTAAATTCACAAACAAAAGTTCTCTCTTTATATATTAGATTAGAGGGCGCCGGTAGCTCAGTGGTATGCGTGCTTGACTTCTAAAGTAAGCTCAAGAACGTGAGTTCGTAACCCGACCGAGGCTCTTAGTTTATTTTATCTGGGAGGCAATGTAAACGTAAGCACGCCGTCCTTCGGATGGGACGTTAAGCGATGGTCCCGAGCCTGAACGATGTCAGGTACTCGTTAAAGACCCCTACCCTAGGTGAATAAAAATTTAGGGTAGGCAAAATTTAGGAGTCCCATAGTAGAGTCAGGCTCATGTCCAACTGAGTGACGAAAGAGCGCTCTGGTAGTAGGCGATATGACCTCGTAGTTATAAAACCTAACCTAGAATAGAATAGATTTAAAAATATTACAGAATTCTAGAAGGTAAATTTCATTCTTGAGGAGATGTGTAAATGGTCCATAATCCTGGTAAGAGAGTATTTAGCATAACGGGATTCAATATATTTAGTACGCCCCCTCCCCAATCTAATTATAAATGCTTCTTACTTGGGACGCTCAATTGAGTTTTGTTGCATTCGGCTGAACTAAGCTTAATTCTATATGTTTTGGGGTACCTACCGTACATCTCCAGGAACCCAACTATCCATCTAAGAGAATAGTCTATATAATACAACTTTTTTGCGTAAGGTAAACAATATCATTAATTTCTCGACATAGGGTTGAGATTTACGACAGTTTAGTTGTGGATCCCCCATTTGCATCCATTAAGAACAGACTTAGCTGGCATCTAAACCTCCTAATAGGACTTGAAGAAGGAGTTGGACTTAAGGAAGAAAATAATATTTATGGGAAGTTTGTTTTAATTGTTTAAAAATGTTTTCTTGGTTATTTGCATGAAGGACTTTGAATCATGATGAATAGTGCTAACTTAATTTCTTTTTAAGAGTCGACCCTAATTACTTCCCCAGCTATGCTATAGAGGGGAAATTATAGTTCAGAGAAATTAGACATTACTCTCCGGAAAATTTCTGGGAAAGCTAAATCTGTGGTGTTGGAGTAAAGGGGTTATGTCAGTTTTCAGAGAACTCCCATGTTTCTCAGTTGTCCCCCTTTTCACTTCCTTTTTTTTCAATGATGTCATAAGATTCTGACTTATTTCTCTTTACCCCAACATAGAGATCACCTATCTAAAGCAAGTTATGACTTGCTTTAGATAGGTGATACCCATTTTCACAAAAAATTGACATATACCCCTTTACCCAAACAGCACAGAAATTTTGGTATGGTCCTTGATGTTGTGGCTTTAAACAATATGTCAAAAGTCCGCATCGATCCGAGTCCCGCTAAACATTTTATGCGGGAAGAAACGTTACACCGGTTTTTCATGAATATCTCGTTAACAATCGCTTTTACGGAAAAAATATTCATCATCAAATTTATAGTTTAAAACATTTCCTACAAAAAAGATGGAATAACTATTATTCATAGGAGTCACCGTTTCGGAGATATTAAGATCTACAAAGTTGTGACCTTTATGTTTTCACGAAACGTGCAATTCTTTCCATACCACGTTCGAGGTAGAGTACGAGATGCATTTTTTTTTACGTGGTGTCCCCAGTAGGCCTAATCTTATGAATTTTGTATTTATTATAGCTCCAAAACGTTATCCTTTAATGTCCATCCCCAGTCTTCAGGGCTAAGTTCGTCGCTTAGCCATATTTGAACTTGATAATAAACCCTATATACTATATAAGTGTTTATTAACAACATTTAGATCACCAAATTAACAAAGTTGAAGTTTTTTAAATATAATTTTTTTTTCAATTAAGCTGCAGAACTTTGAAAAGTTTCTTTTATCCACTTTTCTAAGTATTTTTTTTTTTCTCTATCTTCTTTTTATTTAAGCCAATGAGACCTAAACAAGTGATGAATTGAATATAAAACTTTTTATAACCGTTGAAACGTTAAGAGACAGAGATGCGGAGAATGGCTGCACGTTTAGCCATGGATGAACGGATCATCTTTCTTTATAAAAGAAAAAGAAGAAAAGAACCTCTTTAAAAAATCAGATTCATTTAATCCAGTTTTTTGTTTGGGATGGTAATGGATGGATGGAGTGGCCGGGGGGACTTAACCAAGTTAAGCAGGGTATAAAGTACTGAAGGCCCCTTCAAGAAGAGCAGACCTACTTGGGGTTCCACTGATACTTCTTTCACAGGATACACTTCCCCATCTTCATTCAATTATTACTAAAAAAAATATGGTCATCATTTTACTTTTTAATTCTCTTTTATATTTTTACTTTGTTATATCTCTAGCATAAGGAAGTATTGTGATGGTACTAGAACCCGAGTTGGAGTTTTGAATGGAACTTCTCCTGAAGACGTTTTGATCATCGCGATGATGATCTGCCTGTATGTGACTGGAACTTTGTTGTGAGCGTTCTAACTGAAAAAAAAAAAAGGGTTAGTTATTATGACTCATGCCCGGGCTTTAACTACATGGCCCTATCGCCTACTACCAGAGCGCTCTTTCGTCATTCTGGTGGACATGAGCCCGACTCTACTGTGGGAATCCTAAATTTTGCCTACCCTAAATTTTTATTCACCTAGGGTAGGGGTTTTTAATGAGTACCTGATATCGTTCAAGCTCGGGACCATCGCTTAACTTCCCATCCGAAGGACGGCATGCTTAAGTTTATTTTACCTCCCAAAAACATTATTTTGTTTTGTTTACTTAAGGCGCTTTTACCTTTGTCATATTGAGCCTATCTCAAATCAGAGGACAAATTAGCGATTTTTGGTAAGAAATAATATTTCGATAGGACTAACCGTTTTCGGGTAAATCGAGGAAACGTCTAAAAATATGTGTTTCAAAACTACATTTCAAGATGGTTTTCGGCATGTATCTCAAAAACCGGACGACCTGCGAAAAATCATATTTTATTTAAACTGTGTAATTCAGTTTTCTCTATAACTATTACATGAAAAAATATATGATTGGGCCATAAACATAAGCGGTATTTTGTAAAATGTGCTTACGCCGCAATGTAAAGTGGAATACTTAATTTTCGTTTAATTTCAGCCAAAATCTAATCAAATCTAATTTACGACCTTTATTTCAAATTTAAAGTTCATTGCTACAATCGTTTCTGAGTTAAAACACTCACAAAGTTCCAGTCCGATGTACACAAATGCACTGAGAGACATCATCATGAAAATGAACGAAACGTGTTAAGGAGTCCTGGAAGCATGATATTCTATTGAAAACTCGATCTAGGATTTTCGTACTAGTACAAACCTTTTTATACTGTAAGAATAGGGAACTAAGTAAATTAAGAATTAAAGGGGTTGACAAAGAGAGTTGTAGATGTGCGAGTTGTAGATGGGTGAGTTATAGATGTGCGAGTTGTAGATGGGTGAGTTGGCCTGGTGAGGAATTCAAATTGAGCGGCATACTGTTCCCCTCCAAAACGGAAATGTTAATTTGGGCGGGAGCACCTCAGCGGAACTAACTCAGACAAGTTGCCCCCCATCCCTTCCAACAATAACTTGTTTTTTTATAATTCTTTTTCTCTTTTTTTTTCAATTCTTTCAACGGATACATTGCCAGTGGCGGATTTAAGGGGAAAGGCTCGTGCGGCAAACGTTACTAGGAGCCCATTTTGACGTAGATTACCTTTTTTTTCTCTTGAATTTTTTCTTTGCTTTTTTCTGTGACTAGAAACTTGGTAGACTAACTTGGTACATGACTATACTACAGTAGTAGCAATAAAAAACAAATATTTTTGCATAAAGTATCCTACTCCTATTCACATGTTGTTAAGCCCTGGGATGGGGTATTTTAGTTTATTGAGGTGTGGTGGGGTAGTCTTGGATCATGTGGTCTAATGAGGTATTTCAGTTTGTTGAGAGGTGGGGGTAGTCGTGGATCCTGAGGTCTAAGGAAGTGTTCAGGTTATTTGAGTGAGGGGGGATGACAAAGCGGGCATTGTGCCGTAGTCGTCTACTGTTCCTTTTCCCCCCGTTAAATCTCCCACTATACATCAGAAAAATTCAGTCAGGCTCATTTTCACAAATTAAAAAAAATAAGATACCAAGCTTAATACTGTTTCTCAAACTATCTAATATAATTTTTCTGTAATATGAAATAATATCATTACAACAATTTAGGGCGAGTGGTTTCTATTTGCCCAAAACACTCAGAGGGTTCATGCTCGAATACCGGAAAACTTACTCAATCAGATTAATCCAATAAAGATAATGGAGAAAACTTTTTTTTTTCTAGCCCACCAAAGTGCCATTTAATATCCAGAGTTTTTTTGGAATGAAAATGAAAAAAAAAAATACCTATTATTATACGTGTAGGGTATGAACACGAAAACTCCCGAATAGAATGAATATATCAACAAGAAGGTTTATAAGTGTAACATGCAATGCTTTTCAGCCAAATAACACTCATGTTAATTTTCCGAAAAATCACCAGAAGAACTCTACGTAAGTCAGATAAATTTAATGAACAACTCTCAAATAATAATAATAATTAAGAAAGAAGGATACAGGCTGATTAAAAACAACAAACAATTAAAAACAACAAACAAAGAATCGTAGTGAAGAACTTCCTTAGCAAGTACACGAAAGTGTTTCGTTTGTTTCATGATTCATTAACAGTCAGTAATTCATTCATTATTTTAGGTTCAGACTGTTTTTTTTTCTTTTTCCGGGCCATCAAAGCGTATTATTTTTGGTAAATTTTAAAGTCTATGAGAATAATATGTTGGTGTTTCTTAAGCTTCTCTGGGATGTTACTATTTGATTTTTTTCCAGAAGTGTCTTATATTATAATACTTTTACTATACTTTTTCTGGTCACTATGAAGGACTCCACTTGGTTCATAGTGACCAGAAAAAGGGAAGTGGTGGCAGTGTCAAAACATTGTCAAAAAATAAGACATCTCTTGTAAAAATCGAAATAATATGTTGTCCCAATTTCTGTGAACCTTTTAAAAACAGGATGTTTGTACACTTTCGCCCATTAAAAGGGAAGTTTCCTCTATAGATATATATTCCTAATCAGTCCTTCAATACCTTCAAACTTCTAATTAGTTACGAATTGTACGAATAGTTAGCAATATTTTGGTTTCAGAGTAATTTGATCCATATGCGGGACATGAAGATGGTAAAATTTCAAATTTCGGACATAAATAGTGTGATAACAATTACGAACAGACAGACTGAAAATTCAGATGATATATATATATATTTTTAACCAACGAAACCCTAAGAAGTAATGAATAAATAAATAATAAAGTAATCTAGTAATATATTTATTTGGAGAAATATTCATGGTCATGCAAGACCTCTTCAAAGCACATTAACTGATGGTTGGACCTAGTTTTTTTGTGGGGCCACCCTGATCTCGGCACTGGAGCCGAGGGCAGGGCTGAGTGATCCACTAATTAGGAAGCTGTCAGCCGCACTCAAACATTAACAAATAGGTAATTAATTCCATGCTATGTTGTGGCGGGGTGGATCGGGAGGGGAGGGGAGGGTGGATGAGACTCCTGAAAGAAAGGCTCCAACTTGCCTCCACAGCTAATTATTGTCACCCTTCTTAACTCTCTCTGGGACACTGTCCTAACCATATTGACAGGTTTCTTAGGGGCATTCTTTTGTATAAAGTATCTTCATAATTACGAAAAACATCGAGGTTTTTGTGACTCATGCTCGGGCTGCAGAATTGGTTGTTAATTAATTAATTATTTTTTTCTTATTCATACCTTCGGTATAAAGAGATATTGTAATCATGCGAAAATCTGAGATCGAATTTTTAGGTTTCAAGGTCCCCTGAATATGTTTTGACCATTTTCGCGATGTTGTCTGCCTATATGTGATTGCAACTTCAAGTCAGAAACGATGAACTAGAAATTTTAAATTACGTTATATGAATATAAGTGGTTATTTTGTTTTTACAGGAAAAATCTCTTAAAATAAAAGTTGTAGAGAAAACTAAAAGGCACATGTTATGTGGAATACGATTTTTCGATGGTCGCTCCGTTTGCGAAGTACGAGTACATACCGAAAACTGTCCTGAAATGTTTTGAATCCACCTTTTTTTAAGTTTGATCAATTTACGCTTGGAACGGTAAGTCCTATGGAAACATTGATTATTAAATATCCAATCGCTAATGTGTTCTTAGATTTAAAATAGGACCTATACAGTCAAGGTTATAGAGTCCCAAAAAATCTAAAAAAAAAATTTTTAGGATATATTTCTAAGTAATTTTTAAATTGTAACGCATTGAAACTAATTTTATATGGTAGTTTTATACTAAAAAGCATAATAAAAATAAAGATAAAATATATATATATTACTTTCTTTTTTTATTATTTATAAAATATAAATATACCCAATAATGCCACTATGAAATGAATTTGAGAGGGGGGAGGGTATGGGATAGATCTGTACAAGAGTGATCGGTATAAGAAAGTCCTGGTCTCATCACATATTTTAAGATTAATGTTACTATTAATCATAATAAAAACTAAACTTAACGAACCTCCCTTAACTCTTGATGGAAAGAGCTGGTCGATTCGAAATTTATTATTGTATACTAATTATGAGTGAAATCGGGCAAAAATGAACACAGATGGTTGCAACAGAATTTCCTTCGGTTTTTGGATGAATAACTCAAAATTATCTGAAAACATAGTTATTTTCGAGAATTGACAGTTGGAATTGAAAAGATATTTTCAGAGGTGGAATTGAAAAGTTGAATTGGCAGGTGGAATTGTTGAAACAATGAACTTGAAGCGCCGGATGCCGTAGCTATTAAATCAATAAACTCATGTAGGTATCTAGTTATTTTAAAGTGGTCAATATATCGGAAAAGAACAATTTAGAATGAATAAACTACAGAAATATTGCATTAAAAGAGCATAATATATACTATATATATTTATATATAATATAGAGGAAATCACATATATTTTGTGAGGTAGAAAGTGGGGGAGGAGTCTTTGATTGTGGGTGGTTGAGGAGGTTGTGTGATGTTTATCATCCAAGTCAGTCTAGCCATGACACAGGCAGCTTACCGCTTTGTAACCATCACCCACCACCAGACAATACCATGGTAGCTATCTGTGAAGATAGTAATTTGATAAAATATAACAATCACTAATTACAATAACCGTCCTCGTTTGTGAGCCTACTACAAACCTCTCCTTTCTGATTATGTCACAGACACAAACCCTGCATTTCCTCTATAAATACACCCAGTGGACAAAAAGTTATCTTCAAAAGATCCACTCAAAACAAAAGTGGTTAATTATAATAACCATTCATAATCCTTTTTGCTCCTTTTTCCACAAAAGGATGTGTTCATTGTTAAAGGGCAAATAAATTAGGTAAAAGATAGTCTTTGTTTTACTCGAAGTATAGGGAAAGTTATGTAATAGACCAGAAATTCGATGTTGTGTTTTCAACGGAATTTCATATTCATTTATTTCATATCAAAAAATTAGAAAAATGTATTATCAGTGAACAACATAACTCCCAATGGAATGAATATGTCGAAACGAAATTATATGAGTGACTAGAACCACGTATAAGGACGCCGCTTAGTGATTTTCAGCCAAATCGGCCAAAGAGAAGAGGATATATTAGGGGGGGCTTAACACAAAAGCCTCAATAACTGCCTTAAGTGATGAATGTATCGACACTAAATTGAATATGTAAATCCAAAACCACATAGGACACAACAATTTACAGTCGAATCAAAAAGATAAGGTGGGGGGGGGGGGGGGGCAGAGGTGAGCGTTACACTCAAAAACTCTATTGGCTGTATAAAGAATACATCAACATGAGATTTAGTATAATTCAGAAGTCCCTGAGTAAAATATTTATTGATTTTCAATCAATTTGGTAAATTGGTTTCGGAGTGAGAGCAACAACTTAATTAATTTGCGCTGGGGAAGTAGATTTTCGTTGATGCACCGATGACATTCTTTTTTCATCTTTTAGAATCACAATTATACCATTTCCGCAATGTGTGTAATGATTGGTATTGCAATAGATTGGTAACCTGCACGGTTAGTAATTGTAACCGAGGTTATAAGGATGCTGCTTGAGAAATTTTATAAAAATTTGATCAAGCGTTAAAGAGTAAGCAGCCCCCACCCCCTCCATATTCCTTCCTTCCCGTTCAGAATGTTCAGATACCATGTGGCCTATGCTCAAACTGGTCATGTAAGAATAACACTTGTCTAATTTCATGAAACTCCTATCAACCGTTAAAGAGCTGGCACTCATTTTATGACCGGAGTCCCTAAGGCTTTTGTATAACACGAAACTAATTTCTGATCAAACAAAAAACTCATTCCGACCATGTACACACAAAACTTTAGTTATATATGTATACGATAACGTCAAGAATAAATGGTTCAGTTGTATATCTTTGGTAATATGTAGTATAACCTTTAAACGAGGTCTCCCCCGACTTTTCTCCTAAATGTAACCAATATTGATTATTAAAGGGCGAGGTGGGGACTATTTTTCACGGGGGATCCTGGCCCATTGTCCCGATAATGACCGGTATTGTCCATGCCGGGACCGTCACACCCTGCATTGTCCCTCCTCTTCCATTTCAACCACCCCCACAATCCCCCCGCCCTCCCCCCCCCCCACATGCGGTTTTTACAATGTCAAAACGATCACGTCAAAGTTGGCCTACTTCAATTGGGAACGCACTCCACCCCTCATTCATTACTTTTCACCATTCGTGGTGGCCATTTTATTAAAAAAAAAAAAAAAAAAAAAAAAAAGATTCAATGCATTTTCCCACAATTTCCTCT